>CM051833.1:75769088-77039408 GCA_028451465.1 Erethizon dorsatum | reverse complement strand
AACATCCTCACCTGATGTTCAATCCCACTTGACTGAGTTGTATAATATTTTTATACATCATTGGATTTGACATCATATTTTTCAGGACTTTTGTGTCTTTGTTCATGAGAGACATTGATATACATGTATCTTTCTTTTCTTGTAATGTCATTCTTTAGCTTGCATATTAGGGTAATGCTAAACTAATAGAATTAGGAAATGAAGAAATTTTCAACTACTTCTACCTTCTGAAAGAGATCATAGAAAATTGGCACAATTTCTACCTTAAGACTTTAGTAGAATTCAAGAGTAAGTTTATCTGAGCATGGTGCTCTGTGTTGTGAAAGCATATTAATTATTGATTAAAAAACTCTAAAAGATAACATCCTACACAGATTGTCAATTTCTTCTTGTATGAGTTTTGATAGTGTGTATTTCAAGGAGTTGATTTAGCTTATCTAAGTTATCAAATGTATTAAAACAGAATTGATCATGCTACTATTATTATATTTTGATATTAATGGGACCATAGGGCTGTCCTCTCTTTTATACACGATACTGATAATATGTGCCACTTCATTTCTTTCCATAGTCTGGCAGGTGTTTTTTTTATTTTGTTGATCTGACATGATCAGCTTTTGGTTTTATGCCTTTTCTACATTAAATCCTTGTTTTCAAATTTATTAAGTCCTTCTTGTTTTTTTATTATTTTTTCTTTTGTTTCCTTTGTATTTGATGGGCTTTTTAGTTTACAAGAAAGTTTAGCTTACTGGTCATGAAACTTTTTTCTTATTTAGTTATGCATTAAATAGTGTAAATTCCCCTCTGCACATTATTTAGGTGCATTATTAAATTTTTGATAAATTATCTACTTATTTTTATTTATCCCACATTCTTATAATTTTTTGTTGAAATGTTTTATTTCAACTCTAATTTTATAAAGGTGTTCTTTTATGTCCAGTACACTGTAATTCTGCTTTATGTTTCTGATTCTTTGTTAAATTCCATTGTAATCTGAGAGTATACATTGTTCATTTTCTATTTCTTTAAATTTCTTAGTGTGTGTTATAGCCCAGAATCTGATATTTCTTTCTGTCCCATATGAGTGTGGGAAAAAAATGTGTATTCTGCTGTTGTGGGTAAAGTAGTCTTAGGTGTTAGTTTTATTCAGCTGATTAACAATGCTACTAAATCCTTTAATGCCTTAAATAATTCTCCACATACATGATCTCTCCATTTCTGGAACAGATGTTAAAGTCCCTAGGTAAAATACTGGATGCATCTATTCTTGAAACTCTCAGTTTCTGCCTCACAACTGATGCTGTCATTTTAGTTGTGTACAAATTAAAGATTTTTCTGTCCTGGGGATTTGAACAATTTAACTTTATTCAACGCCATTGTTTATTTGTTGTAATTTTCCTTGATGCTCAGTCTGCTGCATTATAAATTAAGATAGTTCTTTACTTCTTTCAATCAGTTATGTTTTATTTTACATTATATGTTTACTTATAAAATACATGTCTGTGTATTAAAAGTGAGTTTCTTACATAAATTATTCTCATTTTCTTACTTGCATTGACAATTTTCTTTTTTAGTTGGTGTGGTTGATATTGAAAGCCTTTGACACAGATAAACTTTTACTGTATATGTTACTGTTTCTTATTCATTGCTTTTGTCCTTGTGCTCATTTTGGTCTTCCACTCTTTCTGACATTTGTGACTTTAATTATTTTGTATGATTCCATTTTCTGTCTCTATTTTACTTTAGTAAATCAATTGTACTTTTTTGTTTACATTTAGTGTTCCCCAGAGTGTGAAATATCCATTTATAACTAAACTTTTCTTTTGAGATTTTTTAAATTTCTGATTTTCTGAGTTTGAATGTGATATGCATAATGTAGAGCGTCTTTTTCACATTTTTGCTTCTCTATGTACTCAGATTTCTGGATCTGCAGTTTGATATTTAACATTAATTCAGTTAATTCTCAGTTATCGTTGCTTCAGATATTACTTTCTGATTTTCTCTCTCTCTTTTTTTTTTTTTTGCTGGTGTTTCAATAGGTGTGTTATCCCTTTTGTGATTATTTCCAGTTCTTGGGTATTTTCCTCCATTGGTGTATTCAGTATCACTCTGTTTTTCACTTCTCAGCCTTAGAAATGTCTATTACTGTATCCTCAAGCACAGAAATATTTTTCCCCCAGCCATCTCTCCTGAGTTAATCAGAAGTTATCTTCCTTTATGTTACATTCTCTTTAATCTACAGCACTTATTATCTCTTCTTACTTTGCAATTCTCTTCTTACATGCTGGGTACTTTATTTTTCATATAAGGCTCTTATTATGTTAATTATGGCTAATTTTAATATCCAGTCTGTGAATTCCAACATCATTGTTATATTTAAATCTGAGCATGATACCTACTCTGCATCTTCAAAGAGTGTATTTTGCTACTTAGAATGGCTTGTAATTTTTTTTCACCATATAAGTTCATAAAGTACTGGGTAATAGGAGCTATGGAAAATACAGCTTCAATAATAATGATAAAGTGTAGGGGGATGGAATGCATTCCGTAAGCCCATTATTGGGTTTAACTCCTGTGGTGATCTGTAAAGTTGAACTATGAGCTTCACAGTTACCTCTCAGTTTTCTCCCGCCTGAAGTGGGACTGAATGGTCTGGAAAAGGGCGGAATTCTCTAATCCTTTTCCACCACGTGGCAGACCACAGTCAACAAGAGCTGAGTGTTCCCTTTCCACAGATATGTTAGGCCAGATGCAATCCCGATAGCTTAGGCTCTGATAACATAGTTCCTTTTAAGGGAAAACCTTGTTAAGAACAGAATGTTCGGGCTGGTGAGATAGCTCAGCAGCATAAGCGCCTGCCTAGCAAGCACGAGGTCCTGAGTTCGAATCCTGGTACCCACATTAAAAAAAGAAAAGAACAGAATGTTCTGTCATATTTTGAAATGCTTACTATAATGAATACGTAAGAGTATTTTCCTTTCATCTTCAAATGAGAATATGGTAGAGCTCCAGGAATTAAATTTACAAAATGTGAAGGTTGTGCTGGATTTAACTCACAGACTTGTCATCCTCTGCTTTCCAAGATTTATCAATTAGCATTTAGGTTTTCCTACTGAGATACTGGGTTCCCATGGGGGTTTCTGCTTGAGTAGCTCATATTTCTCTGTGTTTTCCTGCTTTTCTCTCCAATTTTGGGTGCAGCACTTTGTCTTGTAGCCTTAATTCTCTGGGACATATTTAATATTTTTAGACATTTTTGGATTTTTCATATTTTTATTTGCTGTTAGGACAGAGTAGTGATGCCTTAATTTTGCTATGCTGTATCAGAAACCAGAAGAACCCATGTTCAGCACTGAAGTAATAACCTTTAACCTAGGTTTGCTATGTTTTGTTTTGTGTGTCTGTGTTTTGGTACATGTTTGTAACATAAGAAGTTTACATTCTTCTTGAGAAGTAGGTACATACACATAATACATTTAGTTTCTTTTTCTTTTAAATCCCTTTCCTCTTCCACCTACCTCCCTCCTCTTCCTCTAAGTCTTCTTTCCCCATTTCCATTCTTGTTGATATTATTCATCTTAGCTCATGTTCATAATATATAATACTTATATTCATTGAGGTTATTAGAATCTCGTATGGGGCATATTGTAATTCTACTTACTTCGCCTTGCCCCCCTTCCACTTGCCCTTGGTCTCCTGGACCCATTTTGTTTGCAAGAGATCTGTCCTCGTGTTTCTTTCTATCCATGCTTTATTATGCTTTTTGTACTTTGCCTTACTCAAATGAGAGATACGATACTTAAGCTTGTGTGTCTGATTTATTTCATTCAGTGTTGTATTTTCCAGGTGGAGCCATATTCCTATAAATGTCTCAAATTTGTCCTTCCTTATGGCTAAGTAGTATTCCATTATATATAGATACAACATTTTATTTATCCATTCATCTGTTACTTCCAGGATTTAGCTATTTTGAATTGTGCTGCTTAAATATTGGTGTGCATGTATCGCTGTAGTAAAATGTCTATAACTCTTTGGGGAAGATACCTAGAAAGGGAATAGCTGGGTCATGTGGAATTTCTAATTTTAGTTCTTTGAGAAATCTCCACACTGATTTCTATAGTGCTTGTACTAGTTTACATTCCCACCAACAATGTAGGAGGGTTCTGTTTTCACCACAACCATACCAGCATTTGTTATTATTTTACTTATTCATGATTGCCATTCTTTCTACTGTAAGAGGGAATAGTCATATTGTTTTAATTTTCATTTCTCTAATAATCAGAAATGTTGAAAAATTTTTATATATTTATTGGCCATTCTTCTGAGAAGTGTCTGTGCAGTCTGTTTTTTTCATTTGCCCATTCCTTGATTGGGCTGTTTATTTTAAATGGTCTTATTTTTTTGAGTTCTTTAATTTTTCTAGATATTATCACTGCATCTGTGAAGTACCTAGCATTTTTTCCATTTTGTGGTTGTCTATTCACTCACTAATTGATTATCTTGCTGTACAGAAGTCTGATATAATACCATTTGTTGACTCTGCTTGTTATTTCTTTTTTCTTTTTTTATGTGGGTACTGGGGGTCGAACTCAGGATCTCGCACTTGCTAGCAGGCGCTTGTGCCACTGAGCGATATCACCGGCCCTTTTTTCCTTTGTATGTGGGTACCGGGAGTTGAACTCAGGACCTCATGCTTGCCAAGCAGGCACTTAAGCCACTCAGCTATCTCACCGGCCCTGCCTGTTATTTTTTGTAATGCTAATTTTATCTATGACTAAGGGATACAGAGATGCCTAACAAAATGTTGTTTCTGTTGTGAATGTTTCCATAAGAAATCAGCGTGTAAATTGGCAACCTGAGTAAAGAAGATTACCCTCCCAATGTGAGTTGTTCTACAGTGATCCTATATGTTGAAGATCTGAATAATGCAAAATTATGATAATTCCCTATCCTCTTTTACTTAAACAGATACATCATCTGTTTCCTCTAATTCTCTGGCTTTCAGAGGAGGTCAAGAATTTACATCATGTGATCCTGTCTTTAACTCTAAAGGGTCAGACTAAATTATAGCACTAGCTTTGTTCTTCCTCCAGCTTGCATTTGGCAGATCACAGGACTTCTAGTTCTCCAGAGTCAAGTAAGCCACTTTCTATTTTATTTGTGTCTGCGCACGTGTGTGCACGTGTGGGTTATTGGTGCTTTTTCTTCAGAGAACCATGACTAATTAAGTCATTAACAAATCAACCTTATGCCTCAGTTCAGATTGTCCCGTTCTTGTAAAAGGGTGCTTAGACTGGCTCATCAAGTCTCTTGGTATCAGTGATTGTGGCTTTGGCTTTTGGACTTTTTGAACATTGACCTCTCTCTAAAGAAGGATAAATTTGAGTCATTTGTAGGAAAATGGGTGCACTTTGAGACCGTAATGGTAAGTAAAATGAATCACAGACACTAGAAACCCAAAATACAAATAAATTAATGAGCAAAATAAAAGATAGATAATAAGGAAATAGTGAGATAGATCTTCTCCATAAGGAAAAGTGAACAAGAGGTGGAGGGAGGGAGGAAAGGGGGGAAATGATGAAAACAGAATTCAGATCTGTTATGTACACGTGTCAACTCCCCACCATAAATGCAATCATTATGGACTGCAAGCATGTGTGGATAAAAATAAAAATTAAAAAAATAAAATAAATATGAACAATTAAAAAGACTAATAAAAAAGGAAAGGGGGAAGAAAAATACAGAATGGGTGAAGTAAAGACAAAACAATGTCCAACATGTTACTTAACTGTGAAAATAAGGAGAAGGTATACAAGAGTTTTGCAAATGGAAATATGTCAAGTTATCAGAATAACATAACGTAACAAACAAACCTTATATTAAGAGAAAAGTCAGTGTACTGGTTGTGTTTATTTGAATAAATATCGGAAGTATTTAACATGAAGTACAGCATCTAAAATACAGTAAAATATAATGGACATATCACAAAAACAAGGAAAAACACTTTATGTAGTTTGATGAGTTCTTTAAGATTCTTCTTCCAGGAGGAAAAAAGATGGCGGATGAGTAAGAAGCACGCAGAGAAACTCTCTAAAAGTTGCCATTGGACTACGGGAATATAGTGACCGGGAGAGCGCAGGAGGGGGGCAGATGCCTCCCCAGGACCCAGAAAAGTTCTGAAGTGCAGCTTGGGACCCCCAGCACCAGTGAAGGGTACTTTTCAACAAAGAAGGAGCAGACCCCGCGCGCGCGCACCTTCTACCATCCCAGGAATCACAGTGGGACAGAAGCTCAAAGCTGCAGACACATGGTGACAGCTGGCGCCCTGAGAGCCCCCACGGAGGATCCCGAGACAGCGGCGGGGCAGGGGAGCAGTGGAGAACGGCGCTGGCCGGCGGTGAGTGAGTGTCTCTCAGCCACAGCTGTCCCGCGCCAGAGAGCGACTGGCCAGGCGCCATTGTGGGGGGTGCGGTGAAAATCAGAGCGGCGCGAAAGAGAGACAGCACTGGGAGCTTGTGCTCTGGACAGGGCAGCGCGGTGCCTCTCAGCCCCACGAAAGTGTGCTGAGGGCGGCGGGTAAAGGAGACTGGTCTCTCAGCCACACCTGTCCCACGCCAGAGAGCGACTGGCCCGGCACCATTGTGGGGGGCATGGCGAAAATCAGAGCGGTGCGAAAGCAGTGAGCTGACAGCGGCGGGCAAAGGAGACCGGTCTCCGCCTGAAAGACCACGCTCTGCTAACCGCCCTGCCACAGGGCCGCTCCTGACTCGCTGGGACGGACCTGCACGGAACAGGACTCTCATCACACGGTGCTTGCCTACAGCAGAGTCAACACCTGGCACTGATTATTTTTATTTTTTTATATTTTTTTATTTTTTTTTCTCTCTCATTAGTTTTTTGTTCTGGTGAAGGGGTTTTTATTTTTGTTTTATTTTTATTTTGTTTTTATTTTTTTTCTTTTGTGGGGTTTTATTTCTGTTTTATCTCTTTGCTTTGTTGTTTTTGTCTTCATTTTTGTTTCTGTTTGTCTATTTGCTCTTTCCTTCATTATTTTCTCTGGCTTTTATATGAATGTAAACAGCGCCTCTAACCTCTTTGTGACTGTGGTTGTGATCTGTTCTTCCTTTTATCCTTTCCTTCTCTTTTTCCCACCAGTCCTCTGCACCAGTGTCCCAATGTTAGTGGGATCCCTCTTGGTCCTCTAACCTTACATCTAATTCCTTCCTCTTCTCACAATACTCTATTTCCTCCTTAACTCATTTTAAATTTAAACTCCTCAGGGAAAAATTGACATACATAGGACTTGTATACTGCATATAATTTTTCTGGTGTGTTTTAGATTTTGTTATATAACCGCAACTCTACTTTATACGGCTAAAAGTGTTAAATAACTGGTTAGCTCAGTCTGTCATTTTCTAGGCTGTGTTTGATGCTTCAGTTACCATTATAGCCAAATGTAAAATAATTGTTCTAAACAGCTTTCCTTCCTGATATTTCATGATTGATATTGACTAAGGGACACAGAAAATACAGTGGCACAGTACCAAAGAATCAAGGACTGGGCCAAACAGGTAGCAACTTCTCATATCCAACGAATTGAAGAGGTAGGATCTGGCAGAAAGCTCAAAACCCAAAAGCAAGCTCCACTTGGAAGATACTGCAGAGAAGTAATCATCTTCTAAGGATCTTGAACACTAGCAATAAAGTAACCTATCATAGGTAATTTACAAACATCACCCTAGGAATTAAAGAAAGAAAAGATGAGATGACACTTAAACAAGATGCAACCCCACACATCCAATTCACCAAAGGCAAACCTAGGGGGCAATGAGGTGGGACAATCCGAAAGCCACCCACCTGGCGTATCTGAAGGGGTAACAACAAAACAATTGAATGAGGCTCTGGAAAAAATTAAAACAGAAATAATTTCACAGATAACTGCAGAGATAATGTCCATAATGAAGACTATGCTTAAGGACACTATAGCTGATACAGACAAAAAAATAGATGAGCTTAAGAAAACTATAGAAACCAGGAATGCTCAGCATAGGAAAGAATGGAATCCATAAAGCAGATTCAAGCAGATATCCAAGAGAACAAAAATTCCATTGAAAGTATTTGTAGCAGATTAAGCCAATGTGAGGACAGGATATCAGATATAGAAGACAGGCTTGCAATTAGTGATCATGAAAAGAAAGAATTCTTAAAAACAGCAAGGGACCATGAAAAATCAATTCAGCAGCTGCTAGATGACTCAAAGATAAACAACTTAAGAATAATTGGAATAAATGAAAAAGCAGGAGATAGCATAAATGACATTAAAACCTTGTTCAAAGACATTATCAGGGAGAACTTTCCTGGAAGAGAAAAAGAATTTGACCCCCCAATAAGTGAAGCTTTTAGAACACCAACTAGACATGATCAAAAAAAAAAACTTCAGCCAGACATATTATAGTCAAGATCCCAGAAATTCAACAGAAGGGCAGAATCTTAAAAGCTGTTAGGGAGAAGAGACAAATCACCTATGAAGGAAAACCCATCAGAATCACAGCTGACTTTTCAGCACAAACCCTCAATTCAAGAAGAGCTTGGAATGACGTATTTCAAGCTCTAAAGGAAAATAATTTTCAACCCAGATTGATGTACTCCGCAAAACTATCTTTCAAAATTGATGGAGAAATAAAATACTTTCATGACGAAGAACATCTAAGAAAATTTATGACCACCAAACCAGCACTCCAAAATGTTCTGAAAGACATTCTAGAAAGAGATAGGAACCCCAACAGAAGGAATCCACCAGGCAGGGCAGATAATTAAATAGCAGGAAAGGGGAAAAACAAAGAGTGGGAACCAACAACAGGAAAATATCATGACAAGTATAAGTCAATACATATCAGTTTTAACCATCAATGTTAACGGTCTCAATTCACCAATCAAAAGGCACAGACTGGCAAAAAGGATCAAGAAGCAAGATCCAACAATATGCTGTATACAAGAAACACATTTAATTCAGAAAGAAATTCATAGACTGAAAGTCAAAGGATGGAAGACAATACTCCATGCCACAAGAACCCAGAAAAAAGCAGGGATAGCTATTCTTTTTGCAGACAAAGTGAATTTCAAGCTGAGAATGAATCAGAGAGATAAAGAGGGTCATTGCATCCTTGTAAAGGGAACAATCCAAGAGGAAGAGATAACGATCATAAATATATATGCGTCAAATACCAATGCACCCAACTATATAAAACAAGTACTAAAGGACATGAAAAATCAAATAAGCACTAATACAATTATACTGGGAGATCTCAATACTCCACTGTCACAAAAAGACAGATCAACTAGACAGAAAATCAATAATGAAATAATAGAACTGAACCAAACTTTGGAACAAATGGACTTAGTAGATGTCTACAGAGTGTTCCACCCCACAACATCAGAATACACATTCTTCTCAGCTGCACATGGGACGTTCTCCAAAATAGACCACATACTAGCTCATAAAACCTGCTTAAGTAAATGCAAAGGAATTGAAATTATCCCATGCATATTATCAGACCATAGTGCAATGAAATTGGAAATCAATGGCAAAAGAAATCACAAAAACTCCCTAAACACATGGAAATTAAACAGCACCCTCCTGAACAACAAATGGGTCACAGATGAAATTAAAGAAGAAATTAGACAATTTCTAGAACTGAATGATAATGACAGTACAACATACCGGAACTTATGGGATACAATGAAAGCAGTCCTAAGAGGGAAATTTATAGCATTAAATACTTATATTAGGAAAATAGAGCAAGCGCAAATAAACAACCTAATGGCAAACCTCGAACTTCTAGAAAAAGAAGAGCAGGTTAAGCCAAAAGCCCGTACAAGGGAGGAAATTACAAAGATCAGAGCAGAAATTAATGTATTGGAGATTAAAAAAACAATACAAAGAATCAATGAAGCAAAAAGTTGGTTCTTTGAAAGAATAAATAAGATTGACAAACACTTATCCAACCTTATTAAAAAAAGAAAAGACTCAAATCCATGCAATTGAAAATGAAAAGGGTGATATCACGACGGACCCTGCAGAAATCCAGAAGATCATCTATACCTATTTTAAAAATCTATATTCTACTAAGATGGAAAATGCAGAAGAAATGGACAGATTCCTAGATTTGTATGAATTACCAAAGCTGAATCAAGAAGATTTAAAAATCCTAAATAAACCAATATCAACCAATGAAATTGAAGATGTAATTAAAAACCTCCCAACAAAGAAAAGCCCAGGCCCTGATGGATTCACTGCCGAATTCTACAAGAAATTTAGAGAAGACCTAACGCCACTACTTCTCAAACTTTTTAATGAAATTGAAAGAGAAGCAATACTCCCAAATTCATTCCTGGAAGCAAGCATTACCCTGATACCAAAACCAGAGAAGGACCCAACTAAGAAAGAGAACTATAGGCCAATCTCCCTAATGAAAATAGATGCAAAAATCCTTAATAAGATACTGGCAAACAGAATCCAACAAATCATCAAGAAGATTATACACCATGACCAAGTTGGATTCATCCCAGGGACGCAGGGATGGTTCAACATACGTAAATCAATAAATGTAATACAGCATATTAACAGAACCAAAGACAAAAATCACATGATCATCTCAATAGATGTAGAAAAAGCTTTTGACAAAGTCCAGCACCTTTTCATGATAAAAACCCTACAAAAAATTGGAATAGAGGGTCTTTATCTCAACCTGGTAAAAGCTATCTATGACAAACCAACAGCCAATATTATACTAAATGGCCAAAAACTGAAAGCCTTCCCTCTAAAATCAGGTACAAGGCAAGGATGTCCACTGTCCCCACTCTTATTCAACAAAGTCCTGGAAACTTTAGCCAGAGCAATTAGACAAGAGAAAGAAATAAAGGGAATAATGATTGGAAAGGAAGAAGTTAAATTATCATTATTTGCAGATGACATGATACTCTACACAGAAGACCCCAAAAACTCCACTAAAAAACTGCTAGATTTAATAAGCAAATTCAGTAGTGTAGCTGGATACAAAGTCAATACTCAAAAGTCAATAGTCTTCCTGTACACAAATAACAAACTTACTGAAAGAGAAATTAGGGAAACAATACCTTTCACAATAACATCCAAAAAAATGAAATACCTAGGAATCAACCTCACAAAGGATGTAAAAGACCTATACACTGAAAACTACAGTACTCTGAAAAAGGAGATTGAAGAGGATATCAGAAAATGGAAAGATATCCCTTGCTCCTGGATAGGAAGAACCAATATAGTGAAAATGGCCATACTTCCAAAATTGTTATACAGATTTAATGCAATTCCAATCAAAATTCCAACAGCATATCTCACAGAATTAGAGAAAACAATCCTAAAATTCATTTGGAATCAGAAGAGACCTAGAATAGCAAAGGCAATTCTGGGCAACAAAGGCAAGGCAGGGGGCATCACAATCCCCGACTTAAAATTATACTATAAAGCTACTGTGATAAAAACAGTGTGGTACTGGCAAAAAAAAGACCTGAAGATCAATGGAACAGATTAGAAGATGCTGAAACAACCCCAGACATACTAAGCTACCTTATCTTTGACAAAGGTGCCAAACACATTCACTGGAAGGAAGATAGCCTCTTTAATAAATGGTGCTGGAAAAACTGGCTCTACACATGCCAAAGATTAAAACTAGACCCATATCTTTCACCATGCACTAAACTAAATTCAAAAGGGATCAGAGATCTAAATATTAAAACAGAAACATTAAATCTGCTGGAAGGTAGGATAGGTAAATCCCTTGAAGACATTGGTGTAGGCAAAGACTTTATGAATAAAAACTCAACCGCATGGGAACTATCCCAAAGAATCAATAACTGGGATCTCATTTTATTAAAAAGCTTTTGCACAGCAAGAGAAACCACCAACAGAGTGAAAAGACAACCCACAACATGGGAAAAAATGTTTGCCAGCTGTTCCTCAGACAAAGGATTACTATCGAGAACATATAAAGAACTCAAAAAAATCAGACGTCCCAAATTTAAAGACCCAATCCAAAAATGGGCATCTGAGATGAATACACATTTCTCAGATGAAGAAATACTAATGGCAAATAAATATACAAAAAAATGTGCAACATCACTAGTCATTTGAGAGATGCAAATTAAAACAACACTGAGATACCATCTCATCCCAGAAAGAATGGCTACTATAAAGAAATCAACTAATAACAAATGCTGGAGGGGCTGTGGGGAAAAAGGAACCCTTCTTCACTGTTGGTGGGAGTGTCGACTGGTACAGCCACTGTGGAAGTCAGTGTGGAGATTCCCCAAAAAACTAGGGTTGGAGGTCCCATTTGACCCAGCTATTCCCCTTCTGGGCATCTTCCCAGAAGAATTAAAAACATCGTACCACAGGGATATATGTGCACCCATGTTTATAGCAGCACAATTTGTAATAGCCAGATCTTGGAAACAACCCAAATGCCCATCAACTGAGGAATGGATAAGAAAGATATGGTATTTTTATACAATGGAGTACTATTCAGCCATAAAGAAGGATAAACTGGAGACTTTTATAGGTAAATGGATGCAACTCGAGAAAATACTCATAAGTGAAATAAACCAGACGCACATGTGTAAGCATCGTATTGTCTCACTAGTATGAGAAACTGAAAGAGTAAATAAGATCCAAAATGTACAATAGACATGGTGAATCAAAAAGAAACTGGTCAATAAGAAAGAGAGACTGGAATGGGGAAAAGAAAGAAGGGAAAGGGAAAAAAGACTGTATATGTATATAAGATGGTTAAGATAGATACACTACCAGTTTCACTTAGTTCATTGAAGAGGAAGGTTTGAGCCAATAATGTTTGGACAATTGAATGCTAATGTCTGGTATCCTGAATAACTAACTTAAAGATAATAATATGTAATGCATTGACCATTGTTGCACTCATATTATGTTGTTTTGAAAATTTGTTCTTTTTTTAATTTGTTTTGTTTTTTCTTCTCTTTAAAAAAAAAAAAAAAAAAAAGATTCTTCTTCCAAAATGGAAAAGATACAACTATATCTTATAATAGGTTTTTATATAGCTAACAAATATTTGCCATATAAATTATATATATTATATATAATATATATATATATTCAAATTACATGAATTCTTAAAGTACCATTTTTGTATATGGTGCAAAAATAAAGCTCAGTGGTAGTCTATATTTAAAGTAACCTCAAAAATCACATAGTTATCTTAAAGCACATTTTAAAAAGTATTTGTTCTTGGAGCCAGGCATGGTGGTGCACGCCTGTAATCCCAGCACTTGGGAGGTTGAGGCAGGCTGATCACTGGGAGGTTGAGGTCAGCCTAGGCTACAAAGTGAGCTCAAAGCCAGCCTGAACTGCTTAGTGAAAACCTGTTCCTAAATAAATAAATAAATAAAATTTAATGCTACTTCTATAAAATGTTGGTATAACCACAAAAATCATGTTTATATATTTCTTACACTTTGGCATCATTTTTCCAATTTTGAGATAAATTGTTAAATAACGCACTTTATCTCATTTATCAGAAAAATACATACAAATTATTTCTCTAAGAAAAACTATATTTTCTCATGGGAAATTCGTTTACTTCATTTTGTTTGCTTAAAAGTCCACTGAGGGCCGGTGAGATAGCTCAGCGGCATAAGTGCCTGCCCAGCAAGTGCGAGGTCCTGACTTAGACTCCCGGAACCCACATAAAGGAAAAAAGGGGCCGGTGATATCGTTCAGCGGCACAAGCGCTTGCTGGCAAGCGCAAGGTCCTGAGGTTGACTCCTGGTACCCACATTAAAAAAAAAGTCCACTGATACCACACTATACAATAACACAATTTTTTCCTGAATTTTAACATTTGGACCAAGTCTTTACTCCAAGGAAAATATATATTCTTTATTCCTTGGAGAAACAGTTAAATCTACACAAATCCTGTGAAAAGTAGAAAATCATAAGTGATATCTTACTTATCTTTAAGTAAATCATTTTGCTGATAATGTAAATTCCTATTTACAAAAAGTTTTTAAATACTGAAAATAAAAATCTACTTTTTGATAGTTTTTTCAACACATTCTTTTATTAAATTCTTAAATATTTAATAATATCACATAAAATCTCTACGATTCTCACTGACACATTTTTGAATTTGTCTTAATTGAAAAGAATTCTGAAATTTGATCATATAAAGGAAATAAAAAGGGCTTTTGTATAAAAGGAGACAGAAAGAGAGAGAGGGAGAGGGAGAAAGACAAAGATAACTTTATCTTAATTTTCTCTACATTGACTCTCTCCAAATCCTATAAACTAAGTTTTCTTATTTTGTACCACTTAAAAAAAGATAAAATGTATTTTTACTACACTTACAATAAAAGTAATAAAATAAAATTTTGTAGCCTCTATCACATTTAATAGTTTAATTTTAAGAGAAATTGCCCATAATACGTTTACAGAATCTCTATAATATTTTTTTCAGTTATATCTCTTTCAACAGACAGTTGACTAGGAGCTTTAAACTGACTGTGGATTTATCATCTACCAATGGCCACCACTTATTTCAAACAAGAGAAGCATTCGTTTGTTCTGAATTGTGCTTTTACTTGCACACAGATGGCATTTTCCCACACACTAGATGGATTGCTCCAGTTGTATCAAAGAGAAGCAATTCATCTGTGACAAGTCAAGATCCGTAATAGAGTTAAGACTCAGACTACCTGTCTGCAATCCAATAAGAAAGGTTGGGTTTATCCTTCATAGATGAGAACAAAGGAAATAGCTGACCCATGAAATGAGAAATGTAGCTGAATAACTTCTGGATGTGCAAGGATAAAAGTTATTGACTGAGTTATCACATGACTTTGAAACACATAATAATACGGTGCAGGGAGGGAAAAGCAACATTCAAAATCCAAGAATTGGTCAGAAAATTGTAAAAGTTTTATAGAAGGCCAATATAATTAAAATGGAAATTTTATTAAACTTTTCTTAAAAAAGAAATTTTTCTTTACAGACTTATCACAGACACATATATCTATATATTTACTTATCTTAACCAGAATGAAAGTATATATATGTGAGTAGAATTATGTAAATGAAAAAAATCACCCTTGAGTGTTTTAAATATGTTCATTTTTCTGCATGTTTGTACATTCCCATGAATAAAAAGAGTATTAGGAATATTCATAGTGTAAACACATCCAGTTCTTTCAGATTAGTCAGGAACCCCTTTAATTATATATGTACAAACTTCTTAATTTTTCAGAAAAACTTTATAGTAGATATATCATTTTATCCACAGGTTACAATTAAGGAACCAGGAACATATTTGAAAAACTTTACTCAGATCACCAAACTGGTAATCCATTGAGAAAGTTTTCAAACCCTGGAAATCTGAATTTTTACTACAAGATTTTAACATTTTCACAGATGATCCTTTTTATCAATGTCAAGAGACTGTTTTGTTCAGCTTCCGAAGCTTTTAGGCCCACTGCACATTTCCTTTCAAAATTTAATTTTAGCAAAAGAAACCTGCTAAGCCAGTTGAGCTTGAAACTAACATTTTTAATATCTGATCATTGTCAAATTCTAATCAGGTTTCTTGTTTGTCATTTCACAGCTGCTGTCAGATCACCTGGCCTTCCTTTAGCAAGAATCCTGTCAGGCTGGATTGATCACAATGCCCCTTATGTCTGCAGTTTCATTTTAGTAATTTTTCATCGATTGACTCCACACTACTGTTTGCCTTTAAATTTATAGTTTCCCATGCTGTATTTAAACTTATGTCAAGGGCTGGGAATATAGCTTAGTGGCACAGAGCCTGCCTGGCAAGCGTGAGGTCATGAGTTCAATTCCTGGTACCAATAAATAAATAAATAAATAAATAAATATATAAATAAAGTTGTGTCAATCTCTGTCTTATTCTGCAGAACCAACTGCAGCGATCCCTTTACTTATGACCATGGTCTTAAATAAAATCTTGGGGGCTGGTGAGATGGCTCAGCGGCATAAGCACCTGACTGGCAAGTGCGAGGTCCTGAGTTCGACTCCTGGTACCCACATACGAAAAAAGGGGCCAGTGATATCGCTCAGCAGGACGGGAGCCTGCTGGCGCGCGAGGTCCTGAGGTCGACACCTGGTACTCACACACACACAAAATTAAATAAAATCTTGATTTGTGCTTGTGAAAGCATCATTGAGTACATTTTATACACTGCAATAACTTCTTAAATCAAAATGAAAAATATTCAATCTACATCCACACCAATAAAATCATCATGCTAAACCTAGAAAACTATGTACTACTGAAATTGCTTGAATATGGCTGACTTATGTCACCCCCTGTCCGAAAAGTCTTCGTCCACAGGGTGATGCCGCTGTGAAGTGATAACATCTTTAAGGTGTGTTTGGGAGTACCTGGGGTCATGGGGGCCATCATTTCAGAAGATACTTCTATGATAATGAGCTGCTGTGAGGCCCTAAGCCTGGCCCCATACCGCTGTCTCTGCCCTTTGTTTGAGATGTAATCTGCTTGCTCCACACAAAGTTCCTGACTTTGCAATTTCTACTGTGAGGTGAAGCAACCAACAACCAGCCCCTGCCTTGAAGCTTTGGCCATACCGCTGGGACTTTGAGAAGTTTTCTTCTTAAGCAGTTTTCATGAGTGTGTGTGTTTGTGTGAGTGTGTGTGTGTGTATGCATGTGTGTAGAAACACAAAGGTGATAAATAGAAGCTCCAACAAATTCTCACTAAGTATTGGTGTGGAGAAATAATATGAAACTGCATGAATGAATGGATAAATAACCCTGAAAAATAAAGATTAATCTTATTTTCAATAAGTCTCATGAATTTGGTCTCCTGAATCTATGTAATATTTCTCTCCATATTTGGACACCTCAGATAGTTAGAACGCCTTTTGTTTATTTTGAAGATCTTGCTCCTACAATTCAGCCTAATAATCATAATTCTGTTCTCTGTTTTTCATGCAAGCCTTTTTAACATTTGTAAAAGGATCTCTGTTTTTCATTTCAGTGTGAATTTGTACAGTGTAACATTATGCTGATATGACTATGCTACTCATATGAGTGTGAAGAACAGATCTATCAATGTTTTTGGCGTGCCTTTTACTCAATAGATAGATTCTGTTAGATATTTCTTTCAATAAACACATAGGACATAAATTTCTGACTCACACAATTGTAAATGTCAGATAATAGTAGGAGCTAACAAAAAGTCCTACAGTAGTTATATCGATGTATACACTGAATAGCAGAGTATTAGATTCACAATGCTGAATATTCTCATAAGCAGTTGGTACTGTTGTCTGACATTATTACGGACTTTCTGTGGCATGGATTAGAGAAGGTACCATATTGGATGTTTAATGTACTTTTCTTCTGGAGAATGAACACTTTTTCATACTTTTATTGATCACTTTGAAATCCTATTCATTAAAGTGTTTCAAGTTTTTACCTATAAGTTTTTCTTCTTTTTTTACTTTATTTGTAAGAGTTCTTTGGAAATGTTATATATGGATACTTTATCAAATGCATATATTGCAATTATCTCTTCTCTATTAATGATGTAATTAATGTAAAACAATCTTAATCTGAATATAGATTGTATATTCAGACACATAATATACATTTTCTCCTTAGAAATAGTGTTTTTGTTCTTTTAAAGTATTTGACTACTCCATTTTAACTTATTGAAGGCAACATCCAAGAATATAGGTAGTTACAAAATTGTATTATGTCTTATATAACTTTAAAGAATATGCAAATTATTAATGCTATAAAACTCTTTTAAAAACACTCATTTATTCAATGCCTGATTATTTACCATAACCAGTTCCCAATTTTGAGCTAGGAATAGACAACACTTTATCTTCTAAAGTTTACAATAATATATCTTCCCTTACATAACAGTATTTCACTTTCTAACACTGATGTTTTAAAATATTCAATATTAAAAAAAGAGTAAATGAAATCAGAAACTAGAAGCAGGATATCTACTTTCCATTTAACTTCATGCTTCGCATACGATCTTCTCAAAATAGATCAATGTTTGTGCTCTTAAATTCCCTTTATAACCAAGGAAACTGGGCTATTTTGTTTCATCCAACTTTGAAATATTTTATTGAATTGAGTACTTAGTAGTTATTAAACTCCCCTAAATTCTATAGTGTATACTTTACTGAGATTTCTAAAATGTGATTAGGAGTCAGTGTGATTAGTTTAAAAATGCCCAACCATAGCTTTTATTTTTAAAGAGGGATATGTTTAAATTGTGTGCTTATAAAATCACATATAACGGCCAATAAAATAATATGGCTCCTTAAGCTTGTGCTCTTTCCAAGTATGACTTTAGTCAATCATTTTTATGAAAACTCTGTGTTAAAATAAATATGTATATGAGTGTACTTATTTTTCTAAACTGTCAGTAAACATCACCCAGTTTACAGTGTGCATGATTTGCCCATACACATTAAGGACAACTGTCCTTGAACAATTTTTCTTACAAAAATATTGTTAAAAACTATTCTAAGTAGATATGAATTGCTCTTATTTCTCTACTTGTTTATGATTGCTTTCCAGATGGCATGATTTTATATTTCTCATTTGTACTCCAAGAGGGAACCATTTATACAGAGTGATAAATAGTAAGAAATGAAGAAGAGCATTTATAAATTAAATCTTCACTATTTCAGATCTGTGAATTTCTTAAAAGTAAAACCCACTATCATTTCCGAACATCTAGTATTATTAAACACTTTTCTATATATTTAAAATAAACTTAATTATTAAAATGGAAAATGCTTATTATCTATTGATACTGGTTAGAGAAATATTTTATTTTTTATGTTACCCATTTGTGGTGAGTAGTCTTAAAATATAGTATATAGAAAGACATCAGTGGAAAGAAGAAAGGATTAATTAAATACTAACTTCAATGTTATCTCAGGTATATATATTTGGTTTTCAAATAATAAAAATAAGCAATGGACCTTTGTAGAGAAAGATGTTGACAATTTGGAAAGCTGATTATGAGTACAGGGTTTATAATCATTTTTACAACTTTAAAAGTGTGATAAAATTAAATATATATTTATATACATATGATCTACATTAATAATCTTGCCACTCCTGGGACAAAGTACCTGACATACAACTAAAATTAGAAAGGTTTAATTTTGGTTCTTGGTTTCAGAAGGTTGCATCCATTGTTAGCTGGCTCCATTGCTTTGGGACTGGCAAAGCAGACAATGATGGTGGAAGGACATGACAGAGGAAAGCTTCTCATTTCATGGTAGCCTGGAACCACAGAGAAAAGGAAAAGGACAGGTCAGAGCTGGAGATGTGATAAATCCTTCAAAGATACTTCCTCACAGCCTGCAATTCTATTCACTTTCTGGCAAGCCATTTAGTTATGGTCTTGGTGGATTAATATCATCCAACATGAAGTGATCCTTTCTGTACTCTCTTCCTATTAATAGTACTGCATTGTTGATGAAACCCTCAATACCTAAGTTTTTGGATGGCACTTCACATTTAAACTATAACACTAGCTGTAAAAACATATTGAACTCTGTCATCAAATAAAAATCTTTTGTGAAAATCACAGTGTAAAATTTAAAGTCTATGACTAATAGCATTCTATATGTGAAGGAAACGAATGTACATGTACGAATGAACTACAATGAATGTAATCATTGTGTACTGCAAACATGTACTAATAAAAGTAAAAAAAAAAAAAAAAGGAATGGTTGCGAATGCCATCAAAACACAAGAAAATTGTACCTAAATAACTTATACAGACCATTTCAATCCTGCAGTTTGAGTATTTGATGAATGAAAAAATGTAAAGAGCATGTTTGCTCTCTATGGTTTATTTTCATAACTTTTGGCATATTCATCATTTTTTCACAGAATTATAAAATTCATTCCAAT
The DNA here is from genome assembly GCA_028451465.1 of Erethizon dorsatum. NCBI lineage: Eukaryota > Metazoa > Chordata > Mammalia > Rodentia > Erethizontidae > Erethizon > Erethizon dorsatum. The sequence continues at coordinate 77,019,412 of CM051833.1, read as the reverse complement.
ATTTACTAAATATTTTGTGTAAGAGAAACTGTGGTCAAATAAGCCAAACCTACACCTGCCCTAAGACACATTGGACTAGTGAGCAACTTAGTATTTCATAAAATGAGGATGTAACAAAATGTTAATTTGTATGTACAGGTCGGAAAGTATATGCAGATATATAAAAATGGGCAAGTGGTTTTGTAGAGTTGGAGATTTTCTGTATTATAAAAGATTATAAATATCTTTTGAGGAAGGCCTAAAGGTGTTGCAGGGATCCTTGCCCAAAAGGGTACACAGATCTGGAAATGGATTTCCAATACCTTTCAAATCACCAAGGGCTGGCCAAGAAAGACAGAAAAAAAAAAAAAAAAAACCTGTCAGCAGAGTACTGAGTAGTTCTCTTTACTGCCTGTTTTTTTCAAAGATAGATGCCCTGAATATAGGACAGAAAATGGTAAAATTTTGATTGTAATATATACAAATATTCTGGGACTGAGTATTGAAATTTTGAGAGGAAATATGTGGGTGGCCTTCTTGAAAATGGTTTAAATCAGTAAAATGTGTCACATTGTCAAACAATTGACATCAGTTATTGATTTTAGGGGAGGAGTATTACTGCTCCCAGAGTCCCAGGGCGTTTGTCTCTGTGCTTCTGTGCCATCAAGGAAGATATGAGGCACACAGGTTCTGAATGAAACAAACTTTTATACGTTTTAATCAACATTAATTAATATTGTGGGGAATGGCTTCAGTAGCAATCATGGACAGAAAGGCTTTTCCACAGCTGACACAAAGCGATGACCCAGGTGAATTATCTCGTACTGCAAATGAAGGACTACAATCTTTCCCGGATGGAGTGGCTATAGCAATGGTTTGGCAAGGTGTTATGTGACAGATGCTCTAACAGCACAAAGAACGTCATGAAACAGGAAATGATATCCAACACAAAGCAATCAGCTCAGCATAGAGCATGGGGGCACTTTATGTAAAGGAAGTGCTGCAGCCTCAAGATCCATTCTTATATGGCCGAGAAGGCAATTAAAATGCTGCATGTACATGACTGCCTTTCTTAACATGTAATTGCTTTCCAAAGGCCCGCCTACAGGAGAGGTTCTTCATAATTTTTTATCAGCCTTTTTTTATAATTAGAAAGTCTGCTCAATGAGCTTATAAACAGTGTGGCAGAATTGCTGAAAGGTAGATTCTATACGAGTTCAATATTTTGTACCGCAAATTGTAAAATTTGGGCTGAGAATTGCCTTTTTTTGTATGTAATGTGTGTGGTCATTGTTTTCCTTATAATATAAAATTTCAGTAAATTAAATTAATTTCGTTTTGGAAAAGCTGAGATAGGCTTAGCTGTTCTTCTGTGGAGAAACATGGATTAATCAGACAAAAGAAGAAGTGATCCTAATCTTTGTAATTTTAAGATAACTTACCAAAACCAAGTCAGATGATTATAAATATTGATTATAAATATTGATTATAAATATATAAATATGATTATAAATATCTGTGTATAGCTTAGTATATCTATAAATCTTATTAGTGTACTAGAAATTCTTGCTTAGAAAAACAAATTAGTGATGTGAAAACTTCTGGCTAAATATTCCCCATGGAAATATCAAATAACCCTAACTCATACATTAATGAATATTGTGGGGAACAGAGTTTTCCTACAATACTTATTATGAATTTGCCAGTTTGCTTAAATTATGCTAATGTAGTGTATCAAAAAGATGTGAACCCAGAAGTTAAAATTATTTATCATTTAACAAGTTTATTTTTATTTTTTATTTTATTTTTTTTGTGGGTACTGGGGGTCTGCCTCAGGACCTCGCGCGCCACCAGGCGCCCGTGCCGCTGAGCGATATCACCGGCCCCTTTTTCGTATGTGGGTTCCCGGAGTCGAACTTGGGCCCTTGCACTTGCCGGGCAGGCGCTTACGCCGCTGAGCCATCTCACTGGCCCTCATTTAACAAGTTTAAATGAAATATTTTTTCAGTAATAATAAATATTCTCAATAGGTACATTGTTTGCTATTAGTCTAAATGTAGCCTGGATTTGTGATGATAAATGTGGCACTGTGAGTAACTATGCTGAAGGTGGAATGAGGGACTTATTCTCCAGGCAAGTGAGGAAAATCCTTGTGATAGGTAATTAAAAACTGGGCCTGACAATGTGTGCAAGTAGAGACAGTGGACTGGGAGAACTCTCCATGAATGCTGCCTGTTGAAACATACGACTCTTACTGCGAGACTTCAGTGTGTCTCTGACAGCAAGAATTGAGAGCAGACTTTTCTCTAGAAAGAAAGTGCATGGAACATAATGGAGGACAGCATCCATTCTTAATGTCATAAAGAGTAGGGATAACTTGAGGATAGTTGCAAGCTCAAATTTCAGGAGCTTTGAACAATTTAGATTGTATGAACTTGGACTGATAAGGCTGAATGGATAGACAGGGCTGAGCAAAAAGGAGGATGCCTTGACCTAAAACTATGTAAATCTAATTACAGTTTATCCAGAAAAAAATATCAGGAGCAAGGAAAGTGTCCATGATGTCAAAAGTTTCATTTATGGGCAGTTTATTTTGGCCTCTGTCTCAGTCCGCTCTTTATTACTGTAACTGCCACAGGGTGGGTTATTTATCAGTAAAAGAAGTTCTCTAGCTCATAGTTTTCAAGCGAGTGTTCAAGTCTGGCAGCTGCATCTGCTGCGATCCTTCTAGGTGGGAGTCACAGGCTGCAGAGCTCCACGCCAGTGCAGAGGTCATATGGTGAGAGCCGATGCCCCTTCAGTGACAGCCACGGTCCCAGTGGATTAGAAACCCATTTAAAGCATCGTTTAATCTCAATTACCTTCCACATATTTCACCTCCAGGTACTGCAGTCGGATTATGTTTTCACCCTTTTAAAACCTCACAATGAGCTAATAACAGGAACTAAATTCCAACATGAGTTTTAGTGGGAACATTCAAACCACAGCAGCCTCATATTTGGTTATGATTTGAAGCTTCTTTTCCTCAAGATATTTTAATATAATCAGGAAACTTATAATTAAAGTATTTTTAAGTTTTAACATTTTAATTTATCCACACAAGTGTACAGTACACGCTCACTACTATGTTGTGTAAACACAATTGATATGGATGAGATTAATTCTGAAGGGAACGTTTACTGTTTCTGGAAAGGTGTTTGCAAATATATGTAAGAATACTGATATCTGTTGATTTCCCAATGTACATTTCAAGAGTATTGGGTGACTTATCAAGTTCCATTCTTGTAAAAACCTATGAAATGTTCATTCTCATTTTATAGATACAGTGAAGATAAAGGTAGAGTTTTCCAAGCCTCCCAACTGAGCTGGTGAAGACAGAGCCAAAATTCATACCCCTGTAATTGGCTCTTTGGCAGGATTATAATCTCCATGCTATATACTTTCTCGAATTCCATACAATACATTCACTTCTAAAAATTTTACTGACAAGTTTTATTATGAATATTAATTACACAAGGTATGTTTGTGATGAAATATTTTCTATTGTCTCAAATGTTTGCATGAATAGAAAAACATCTTGGAAATGTATTGCTGACAGCTGCTGCTGAGAAACAGGGTTAAAGTGGGTTTTATTCTTTATGTATTTATGCACTTCCTGTGTCTTTTCTCTAGTGAAAATATATTCTTTCATAAGGATCAAAACACAAAAATGCTTTTTTCCATTGGTTTATGGCTTAGTTCAGTCTAGCTAAAATATTAATTATCTTTGATAACTGCACAAAGGAAAACAGCAACATTTGGAGCTTTCTATTATTTTCATAAAAAGTATTTTATAACACCAAGAACAGAATGTCTCATGTAAATAAGCTCTCAATAAATGTTAATGAGATAATTCTGCTGCAATAGATAGTGCTGGCCAGTTGGACATTAAGTGCTGGATTTCAAATTGATTTACATTGCTTGAGCCAGATCTTACTCAGTAGATGGAAACTTTATAAAAATAAATATACCCTGTTTGGGAATGACTCTTCATCAATTAGTTAAAAGACACTTACAAAGTTATTTTTGGAGTATAATAATAGCTTCAATTTGTTTCAAGTAACAAATGGTTTTTCGCTTCCGTGATTCACTTTCCTGATAATCATATAGCTATTTTGCATTGAGAAACATAATATTTGTAAGCATCTTTTAATTTTTCCAGTTTCTTATAAATATTCTATTAATTATTGTGAACTAATATTATGCTGTATGACTTCATGAATAAAACATGTGCTTCAGGGTACTCAAAAGGATTAATTGTTGTGGAATTTAAGTTGACTTGTTCAAAATTAGGTGCATAATACTCATCAAAATTCTGGTCATTTAGTTCTACTCAGCAAGTGTGTATTAGTAGTAATCCGAAGAAAATTCTAATCCTTTCTGGGAAATATGGCACTATAAATTTATCTGAAAAGCACATACTATACACGTTAACAAATGTGTATTAAATATTTTAAATGTTTTTTAAAGTACACACGCTTATAATGAGACAAAATTTCTAGCTTACAAATTACAGCTATGCAATATGTGCAATGTTTTTTAAACATAACACTAAAATGAGCCTAATTACTCTGACCTGCAGAGTAAACAATGACAACTGCATTCCATCAAAGCACCCTCCATCTTGAAAGATTTCATGAGTTATACCACATGGGTGATATAATGTTTCTTGAGTTAGTAGAATATCCACTATGTATTGTATGTTTTGTATAAATTTTCTTGGCTTATGTTTTATTTTATTTTTGTTTTGTTTTATTTGAAACCATCTGAGAAACTCACCAAGGTTCATGATGTATCAGTTGTCTATGTGTACAGCCCCCAGTTCACGAGAAGATAGCTGTTGCTCAATTCCACATAGCAGCTGAGCCTAGAAACCCCAGATGATATCTTCTCAGGTTTCCCCGGAAAGCAAGTTTTAAACTTTGACAGAAATTGATTGATTCTTACACCCACATATTTTAAAATTTTAGGTATAATAAAATGTACGTTTTCAGTCATTATAAAAGTCAGAACATGGGCCGGTGAGATGGCTCAGCGGCGTAAAGCGCCTGCCTTGCAAGCGCAAAGGCCCGAGTTCGACTCCCGGAACCCACATACGAAAAGGGGCCGGTGATATCGCTCAGCGGCACGGGTGCCTGTTGGTGCGCGAGGTCCTGAGGTCGTCCCCCCGGTACCCACAAAAAAAAAAAAAAAAAAAAAAAAAAAAAGTCAGAACATTATAACTTTTCATTTCACGTCTTACAATTCATCTTCATTCAACTAAAAAGTATTAAGTATGAATACGTCAGGCAGAATCTTTGATATTGAAGATATCTTTTCTTTGGCTGGGATATTATGTTTTCAAATGGTAGTCATGATTTATATTTACATATAATTTCTTAAAATTAGGGGCTGGTGAGATGGCTCAGCGGCTTAAGCGCCTGCCCGGCAAGCGTGAGGGCCCGAGTTCGACTCCTGGAACCCACATACGAAAAAGGGGCCGGTGATATCGCTCAGCAGCAGGGCCGCCTGCTGGCACGCGAGGTCCTGAGGTCGACCCCCCGGTACCCATACACAAAAAAATTAATTTATGCACTTTATATCATTGAAAAGCCATTTCTTTCACTGAATTTTTTTAAATACCTAGGAAAATTAATGAAAAATATGTTAAATATAATATGCCAAGAAATTATATATTTATTGCTATTTTCTTAAAAAATTAAATTGTTTGGATTTGCAATTTATCAAAACACCTTTTAACATTTAAATATCTGGTTAATTTCTGATTTATGTATTTTATTTATATATTTTTTTGTGAGTACCTGGGGTCAAACTCAGGACCTCCTGCGCCAGCAGGCGCCCGTGCCGCTGAGTGATATCACTGGCCCTTTTATCATATGTGGGTACCGGGAGTTGAACTCAGGACCTCGTGCTTGCCAGGCAGGCGCTTATGCCACTGAGCTAGCTCACTGGCCCTTAATTTCTGATTTAAAAGGTAATGGATATTAGTTTTGCTGTCATTTTTTACCCTAAATCCCTCTGAGCCCACTGTACTGGCCTAGATATTCTCCAATTAAATATTCGCCACAAGGTCTACTTCACTGTTTTTGCTGTTGTTTGAATTATATTTCAGCCTGTAATTTCAAGGACTTCTTAAAGAAGAAAATTTCTTCCAAAGTACCTCAATTTGAATAATAAATTTAGCCAGCAATTGCTGTATAACAAACCATTCTAACTGCCAATAGCTTAAAATAATGTCTAACAAGGTCAAATAAATAGTAAAGTCTGATGCGTATTTTCTTTTAAATTTCAGCTCAGTCTCCTTTCTGTTGGCAGTTAAGTATAGGTTGGATAATTGCTTCTGTTCTTTTGGTCTGGGTTCCCTGAAATTTCATGTTGGCAGGCTGGCAGGTCCAGCATGGTCCAAGTTGGAACCACTGGGCTTTCTTACATATAATCTAAGCAAACTTTCTGGTTTATCTGTAGAATTGTGAGAGAAAAATGTTAATGATTTTTAGAAAAAAAAAAAAAAAACTCTGAGATTAGACAATTTGCTGTGCTTCAACAGCTACTTCTGAAATTGTTCAAGTAAAAGATTGTGCCACAAACACCTAAAGTGTTTGGCACTGACGCCATGCTTTTCAGTGGACAAAAGCTGCAAGATTTTCTGAGAGCAGTGAAGGCTGTAAAATAGTAAAGAAACGGTTACTGGAGTGAGGTAAAAAGGCAATTGTTATTGGGTAGTAATGATGCAATTAGCAAAACCATCACCAGAAAATTTGAAAACTGGTAATTTTTATGAATTATATGGAATAAGCACTGGAATTTTATTGTAGGGATCTCCAGATAAAATACTGAAAATATCAGCCAATTATTCCTAGGTGTGTCTCATAATTGCAATGAAGAGAGGAGCCTGACTGTTGTGGACAATTTGTGTGTGTGTGTGTGTGTGTGTGTGTGTGTGTGTGTGTAGAGAAGAGAGAGAGAGAAAGAGAAAGACAGAAAGAGAGAAAGACAGAAAGAGAGAGAGAGAGAGAGAAAGAGTCTGCTCCTGTTAGATTAGAAAACAGGTTCTCATTTGCAGTTTCCCAATATGTGCTCAAGGACAGAAAAAATTTCTTAACATTTAATTAGAAAACCACTTAACACAATGCCTTAGTGTATAGTAATGGAACCTCAGTTAGTAATTCTTAAAGACATTAACGTGATGAGCCCAGCCTTTAGTTCTTTAACTACAAAAGATTAAAGTGGAAAGAAGACTGGATGAAAAAAATTTTTGAAGTCTCTTCAAATATATCAGACATAATTCTTGCTAGAGACTAGAATAATAGCATGGTTTTTCATTTTAGCTATGTCTCTTCTAAAGTTTTATTCATTCATTCAGTCATACCCTCTTTCAATAGACATTTATTAGGACATTCTAGTACAAAGTGGTCAGGGAAGAGAAACACGTAAAATTCAAAAGCTTGCTATTATACTTAGTGCGTTCACAAAAAGGAGACAATCATGCAATAAATGTTCAGACAGAAAAAAACGAACATCTAGCTGAGCTTCTGAGGGTCAGAGAAGAGCTAAATCATATCTTCGACGCTACTGGTGAATATTTCACCGAGTCCTATGGCAAACTAAAATACAGAAAGAATTTTAGCTTAAATTTTTTAACTTTGCCTTATATCTAAATAGGTAATATCGACTTTAAAATACATATTTCATAGAATAACATCTATATTTTAATAATAATAAAATATATAATTGCTTACATGATAAACATAAGTATAAGTATGTTTGCACATGTTAAAGTAATAGTCCTGTAATGAATTTCTTAAATAACTACTAGTATTACTATTGTATAAATTAGAACACTGGATAGAGCCAATAGACATGTGAGAAAAGAAAATAGAATAAAAGATTTTAACTCATCAAGGTGATTCCAGAGTCCTCCCAGAAGATGACCAGCTAAATGTTATTTCATTTTTAGTCAGCGTTGTATACTTGTCCTGTATGCAATAAAATCTAACTAAAAGTTTTGATCATGGATAGAACACTAGTCTATTTACATTCTTACATCGAGAACAACTGAGTGATTCTGAAAAGTTAAAGACAGCAATAATAAGAATTTGTGAGCCAGTGAGATAGCTCAGCGGCATGGGTTCCTGCTGGCACGGGAGGTCCTGAGGTCAAACCCCGGTACCCACAAAAAAAAAAAAAATTGTATCATCAAAGACAGATTCTACATACTTTACTTACTCATGCTTGTTTTTCTTTTTTCATAGCTCTAGCAATACGGGCATTCCACAAAAATTTCCAGTTACAGGATTGGATGAAATAGGTACGTAATGGCACAACTATCCAAATGGTGAAGCTGAAAGAGAAAGGATCATGAATAAGGAAAGGGCTCAGTTTTGGAAATGTTGCTTCCGAAGAACTTTGAAGTTGCTAGACTATGATCTATGAAAATACAAAAAAAGCAAAGACATAAACCAGTGCACCATTGGCTCCAGGTCCATTTCACAATCTGGAAGAAGTAAATGAGAGACTGAAAGAATAAGGGAACAAAAATTAGGTTACATAATCCTCAGGGTGGGATCCTTTAAAAAAAATAACCATTCACTCACTGAACCAGGAGCCCAGTGACTGCACTTTGGAATGTGAGATGAGTCAAGAGGACCCACTGGTTTGAGGTTGCTGCTAATATACTTACTGAGTGCTGGAGTTTTCTTTGAGGAAAAATTTTAATTAAAAATTCAATTAATTTTGTATACATGATGGTTTTTAAACTTTTTCTAAATTGTGATTTTTCAACTACATTTCACTGAAGTTTTCAAGTATGTAGGCAAAATTTTATTCATGATACCCCTCATTGTTCACTTGTTAACTATAATATCGATACTAATATATTCCATTTTATTGATAATAATGGTAATTTACATTCTTTCCCTTCATTAATCTTGGATAGGATTTTTTCATTAGTTTCATGTCACACCTGAAAAATGTAGCTTTTGCGATATTCTTTATAGAAGATGTATTTCTTTTTTTTTTTTTTTTTTTATGTCGGTACCGGGAGTTGACCTCAGGACCTCACCCTCACCAGCAAGCGCTTGTGCCGCTGAGCCATACCATCGAGCCTTTTTTTCCTTTATGTGGGTTCCGGAAGTTGAACTCAGGACCTTGCGCTTGCCAGGCAGGTGCTTATGCTGCTGAGCTATCTCACCAGCTTAAGAAGATGTGTTTTCTATGCCAAGTCTTTCTCCTTTTAATAAAAGAAACCAACAAAACTGTTTTCAATTTTTTTAGTCTGAAATTTCTGTTAATATTTCTGGTATGTGAGTTAGAACCTTGGATCATTGAATTTGAAACTTCACTTTGCTCTAATGTAGGCATTCAATGATTCGAATTTCTTTCAATTCTTCCTTTACTTAAAATATTGTTCTGCATATAGAAAATTCTCTTATTGAAGTGTGAGAGAAGTGTGGCTATCATACCTGTCACCATATTGATCACCAAAATTGGTTCGACTGATCCGGTTGGCTAGGTTAAGGTGTCCACTTCTGCTCCCCTAGATCCACACACATCCTGACAGAAGTTCCACACTCAATATGAGGATGAAACTTCCCTGATGAAGACTTTCCTTTCATCCAGGGTGTAAAAATAGCTGCTACAGCCTATGCTAGAACCCCCAAACAAAATTAAGTTAAATGTATCTCTGGTAAAAAAAAAAAAAAATCATTTAGTGATCATAAAATAGCTCCATTTAATTTTAGCAATTTTTTTTTCTGAAGAGCTCTGTGCTTTGTGATAAATCAGGACAGTTGTTTTGTATACAAAATATTTTTATATGTTTACTTTGAAATTTCAGGTGTTGTTTTATATACTATCTATACTTTACACAGGACATAGTTGGTTCAATTACTAATCCAGTCTCATAAACTTTTAGATTTTGATTACAATAGTCATTTATTTAATCTTTAAAAGAGTTACTTACCTACTTTTGTTTAGGTCTGTTTTTCTGTTGTTATCTATTTGTCCACTTTGATTCTTTTGTTTTAGAGGCATTTTGGTGTTTCTGTTTGTCAGCTTTTCTTTTCTCTCGTTAGCTTTATTTCTTCTACCTTACCCTTTATTTTTCTGTATTAATCAGGTATTTTATTATTTGATTTTTATCCTTTATTAATATTCATACTTTTCAGTGAATACCGTATGCATCATTAAATGTTTATGTTGTAATTAATTTTTATTCAAAATGTGTTTTCTTAACAAAAATGCAGTCAACCATCTCTATTCATCATACTTCTTTTCTATTGTCATGTTTTACTTCTAAACTTGATGTAAAACCTATCAGGCATCACTATTTAAAATTTACATAGCTGACAGCTATTTTTTTCACTCATTATTCACCATTTCCATATAGGTTTATTCCTTATGATTTCCTGTTTTGCACACTGAATCATTTTTTATTTAACTGGAAAAACATGGTTTCTATTTCCTGTAATGCATGAATACTGGTGATGAAGTCCTTCAGTTTTGTTAGTCCTAAAATACTCTTACCTAAGTTTTAGAAAATATATTTACCTCATATGGAATTCTGCTCTTCTGCCACTCATGATTCTAAAGGTATAATTGTATTTTCTTCTGTCTTCTGCTGTTTCTGTTAAAACCCAGGGGCTCATGCTTTCTTCTCCAGATTGTTAATTTTTTTACATTATCTTTGATTTTTCAACAGTATAAAATTCATATCGTGAATGTGATTTCATATCATCCTAAGAATGATTTTGTTGTTGTTGTTTTTGGGGTTGTTGACCTTCTTGGAATTGGTAAATTTTTAAAGACATAAAAAAGAATTCTTTTATCCCTCCTACTATGACTTTTATCTCATTATGCCTCTTCTTTTCCACTGGAAATCCAATTCCAATAAGTCGCATTTCTTTCTTTTTTGTTAATATATTATTGCTTCTTTTTTGTTCACTTTTTCATAACTTTTTAAATTTTAAATATTTTCTTTCGACTATTTACTGTTTTATTGAGTGTTTGCTTTACTATGTTGGGTTTGCTGTTGTACTCTCTGTGATGGTGTCAACTTGAATGGCTTGTGATATGCACAGGGATTAAGCGGGGCACACTGGTCAGTGTGTATGACTAGGACATAGAGGCATAACGCTGAGTCTATAACTGATCTCTTGTTATTGCCATTTCTTCTCCAGTGCTGTTCCTGTGTTCTTACCAGCTGCCCAGAACTGGATACCTTCACTCTGCCATGTCCTTCCAACATGAGATTTCTGTCATAGTGATAGCCAACCATTGGCTGAATTTCCTGAGGATATTAAGCACATTAAACCTCTCTTCCTTTAAATTATGGATGTCCAGTAATGCATCCCACTTATGAGAAACTAATATTAATAATTGGTACCAGAAAAATGGGGTTATTGCTGTAACTGTACCTGACCATATGATTTAGTAGCATTTTGTATTGGCTTTTGGGAAGCTTTGGAAAAATTTGGAAAAGGGCTGGAGAACCCCTACTATGCTATAACAGAATTTGGTGGGCAATTCTGGTCAGAGCTCAGAATATGGAATGTAAATGCCAGCATCGTGATTTTTCACTTGAGAATGAGGACTGTATTGGCAAGTGAGCTTCAGGCCATGCTTGTTTCATTTTGGCAAATAATTTTTCTATGCTTTGTTCATGTCCTAACACTTTCTGTGAATTTGGAGGTAGTGGACAAATTCATCTGGCTGAGCAAATTTCAAAGTAGCCCAAAATTCAGGCTGTAGCATGTGTACTCCTAGCTGCTTTTGGACAATTTATAGCAAGAACTGGGGGCAAAAATGAGAGCACAAATTTGTTAAAATCTTAAATTTTGGCCCAGTGGGAACCATGTACAAATTTGTGGATGAAGGAAGTGTTACTGCTAAAGAGATTATCACCATTAGGAAGACCCCACCTATCATAGGCTCAAGGCTATAACATTAGAAAAATTTTATTTGAGAACAGATTTTCTGGTATTGTTCAAAAAGGACATCCTAGAAATTTGATTCTCCAGAATTAAAATCATTGCACTCAGCCATCCAGGCACTCACAGACCACTGCAGCAATGTTCCTATGGGAACTGGCTACTGTTCTTACTCTTAACAGATCTTGGCATGGTTTATGTGATGCTGGTTTTATCAATATGCAGAATGCAGCAGTTGTGGGGTCAAGGAGGCTTTGACCCAAATTGTAAAGGAATGCCTGGAAGGCCCAGCAAGGAGCTTTTGAATGGGAAGTGTGTGAAACTGTGGGAATGAAGGCAAAGGTGCAGAAAAGACCCTAGGAACTCAGTGATGCCAGATTTATGGAACATCTATCATGGATATCTGCAAAATGTAAGTGGAGCCAGCGCTGGAAAGAGGCAGTATGGGCTGCAACTAGCAAGGCTATATGGATGGGATTGCTCATTCCCCTCGGAACTCACGTCTTATCATCATGTGCCTCAGATACCTGATATGGCGCGATAGGACTTAACATTTTCCCTGCTGGTGTCCAGTGTCACCTTGGTCTGATTCTTTTCTATCCCTTGTTTTTCTTTTCTTTTCTTTTCTTTTGTTTTTTTTTGAGTGGAAAGCTTACCCTCTGCCTATGTACATTGGAGTTAACGTGTATTGTTTTATATATTTTTTACACAAGTTCACAGTAAAAGTTTTCCTTGAGTCTTAGAAACATGGAGTTGGACTTTTGAAAAAACATCGGAACTGTTGGGACTTTTGGGGAGGGATTATTGTGTTTTCAGTTGTATACAAGACATTTTTATCATGCTATATGGAATTATGACCTTGTGCTTATTTTGGGAAATAAGTAGAGTTTAAAGAGATGTGTTTGGGTGATGAATTGTCAGGTGGTGTAATGTGATGGTTAATTTCACTGGGTAGGGAGTTTGCCTAGGGATTGGTTGAACATACTTCTGGGTGTATCAGCCTGGGTAGTTGAAGCCTGACCTGGGATACTATATCTGGTCCTTGGTCCCCTCTACTCTGGTGTTCCTATGCTCTGTTTACTGGCTGCCGTGTGCTGGGTATCGTTGTGCTATACCTTTTCACCACGGTGTTTTTGCTTTGGAGCCAGTGAACTGTGGGCTGAATCCCTTGTGACTATGAGCCAGATTAAACCCCTCCACTTTTAAATTATGGGTGTCACGTATTTTGTCCCGATGATGGGAGTGCTAACTTATACAGGGAATTGTGCACCGGAAAGCTGGAGGTTCCAGTAACTACCCAGCCCAAGAACACGGAAGCTGAGAAACAGAGATCATGAATGCAGCAGCAGCCCAAGCTTCAGGACCTATAAACCCAGTGAAGAGTCACTGATATGAGTCTGTTCTGAAAGACTGAGGAAACTGGAAACTGACGTCCACAGGCAGCAGAAGAAGCACACACTTAAGCCAAATGTAAGTCTAAAACACAGTCAGCCACTGTGTACTCTTGGCCTGTGATTCTGTAAGTTTACCTAATAAATACCCTTGAATAATTATAAATATAATTCATTCTGTTTCTCCACAAAATCTAACCAATACAACCAACAACTTTTTAAATAATTTCATTTACTTTTTAAAATAAGTTCTTCTTCCCTTTTGCTGTAATTTATCTCATGCATTTTTCAATATTTCCTTTATTTTAAATTGATTTTTTCCATGAACTATAATGTCTATACATCTCTGAGTCTATTTTTATTGGTTATTTTATTGATTGTATTCTAATTTATGCATATATTATAAATCATGGCTCAAGATTATCGAAATTAAGAGTAGATGATTTCTGATAGTGTTGATTTATTTTTTCCTGGCAGATTCTTAAATACCCAGCAACTCTCATTACTTTTTTATAGCTTCTATTATAGAGGAACTCTCGAATGTGTTTTGTTTCATTTCAATTTTGTATGTGATTTTTTTCATTATTTTATATGCTTTTCTAATCATTTGTACTTATACAATATGACTCCACTGTACTCTAAAGTGAATGCTTACTTTGGTTGTGTAATATCTGTTATGGTTGGGCCCAATCTACTGTACTCTAAAGCTTGTAAAATTGGTGAAATCTCTACTTAGCTTTGCACTCTCCCACAAAATGGTCTTTATTAGACTCTTTCAAGACTATGTGAGCATACAAACTGGAAGGCAGAAAAATTCCCAAAGGTACAAGGAAAATTTTCACATTGCTTACAGGATCCATCATTTCATGCCTTTCCACACTTGGTTACAGAAGCCTAATCCCTAACCACTTTGCCTGTGTCAGAAATTGCTCTTAGCTTTTACATGGACGGGCTCAATATTTCTCATTTGCACTGACCCCCCGTACTTTTTGTTGGGAAATATTCTTCGTCAGAGCTGGGATGAAAATTACATGTTCATTGAGGCAGGAGGATCACAAGTTCAAGCCCAGCTTGGGCAATTTAGTGATTTAGTGAAACTGTCTCAAAATTACAAAAACAAATTGCAAATGGATGGGGGCATGGCTTAGTGTGAAAGCTCTGGATGCAATCTATGGCACAAAAACAATTACATGTACCCAACTGCTTCTATTTTATTAAGAACAGTGCCTTGCATTTACTGATTTTGAATGTATACAATCATTATTAATAGCTATACTCAATTTAAGTTGTGTATTTATCTACAGCAGAAATGTACACTTCATGTAGCTAGTTAACTATGGCCAGAGTAAAAATATATAGACTTTCTTTCGATCCATCTCAAGATTTGAAGTGTTTCTTATATAACATAAATAATTTTAATGTCATCTCAAATATACATGCAGTGCACTCTAAATCTCAGAATAGACTATCACCAGTTTTATTATATGTTCAACCCTCATTATAAGGTTTTGTTCTTGATGCTTGAAATTATGAAAATGGGCTTCTATACTGCCAAAGTCAGTCTCTCAATATTTATAAAATTTGCACATTTACTCTGAGATGTTTTTTCTAAAAACCCTCTGAATTATATTTTTTAAATGTCAGAGCCTCACTGTTTTCCCCTGGTCTTAGAGATTTTTCTAAGTAGTATAAACTCTTAGTTATTGAGTAGAGAACTCCAAAAATTTAGCCTTAATTTTCTCTAATTTAGATATCGCATGTTTTTTTTTTTTTTTTTTTTTTTTTGTGGGTACCAGGGGGTCGACCTCAGGACCTCGCACGCCAACAGGCGCCCGTGCCGCTGAGCGATATCACCGGCCCCTTTTTCGTATGTGGGATCCGGGAATCGAACTCGGGCCCTCGCGCTTGCAAGGCAGGCGCTTATGCCGCTGAGCCATCTCACCGGCCCATATCGCATGTTTGAAACCTCTTTATTGTTATGCTGTTACTCCTTGTTTATTTATTTTATTTTTATTTTGTTTTGGTTTCATCAAAATAGTCTCTATATTGACATTCTACAATACTTTCTTTCATGGGTAATGTGAAGACGAATTGCTTTGAATTTTGTTTATTTTCTCTAATACATTATAAGTAAGAAAATATTTTAGAGATGCATGAACATGGAATCTATCAAGTTGAAAGAAAAAAATTCATAAACATTTTTAGTTCAATTAGGTCTAATGTATTGAAGTTATACATATCATTAATTTATTTAATCCATCATATTTATCAAACTTAATATTGCTTAGTCCTTTTTATGTTCATTCACATTTTTTGCCACAATATAAATTAGTCAAATATTTCAAAGATGTTATTGTGACATTTTATTTTTTTCCCACATTAGTCATTGTTATGTATATTTTTTCCTTATTGTTAAAAGTGAGTGTGGTTGTGGTGATACATGCCTGTATTACCAGCACATGGTAGGCTGAAGCAGGAGGATTGCTGAGAATTTGAGGCTAGCCTGGGCTACATAGTGAGTTCAAGGCTGGACTGAACTACATAGTGAGATTCTGTCCCACCCCCCAAAAAAACAAATAATAATAATAATAATAATAATCACTACTATGGCTTGTATCTAGATGTTTCCCCCACGCCTTGTCTGCTCATAGGTAGGGTTTTTCAGAGCTGGATGGATCCAGCTTGTGTGATACTGGGATTACGTGTGTGTGGTACTAAATTAGTCCATTGATTGGTTTAGCATGGTTCTGGGTGTGGATAATGGGAAGGTGCACTCTGGGTGTGGACAGGACCAACCAAGAGGTTTGTAGCCTGAATGGGATAACAGAAAGGGAATATTGCTTCACTGCTATTTTCTACTTCCTGCTTGGCCTGTCATGAGCTATGCCCCTCTGCTATGCTGTCCCGCCTTTTATGGAATATTTTTCATTTTCACAATAATGTCCACTTTATAAAATATCACTATAGCACATGTTCTTCAGTGTTTTTAAAGAATGTTTGTAATTTCAATTTTTATTATTAGCAAATTATTTATTTACATTTTTCTCAAGTGGCTATGGATTTTGTATTTGCATGCATTTGATGAACTTAAATGGACTGGCATCACAGAACACATACTATTTTTATAAATTAGTTCCAATTATATTAACATTTTGTTTTATTTCACAATATATATTAATCAAAGAGGCTGTGTTATTAATATATATCTTTTCATTTACAATAGCATCATTAATTTTACTATCATAAATTTATAAATTTCTATAGTATTTGTACACATTTTAAAAGTATGAACAGATTATTTCTTTTTTGTTAATGCTGAGAATCAGTCTCATGCATACTAGGCAAATGCTCTATACTTGAGCTGTACCTCTATCTCTTATACTTGTATAAATATAAATATAAATAAATATTTAACTTTCTCTACTGACTGTACATTAAATATCATGCTTCGTTCTATTATCAAATAAATATTTTGTAAATAATTGAATAATAAAAATATATCTTTCTTAGCAAGAAAATAAAGCTTTTCCATGATAGATATGAAGACTAGTATACTGCTTACTGTTGCTGAATAAAGCTAAGATGATCATGAAGATATTTAAGTGAAGTATAACATTATAAAAATGCTTTAAAAGTGTTTTTTTTCGGGCCGGTGAGATGGCTCAGTGGCGTAAGAGCCTGCCTTGCAAGCACGAGGGCCCGAGTTCGACTCCCGGAACCCACATATGAAAAAGGGGCCAGTGATATCGCTCAGAGGCACGGGTGCCTGTTGGCACGCGAGGTCCTGAGGTCGACCCCCCGGTACCCACAAAAAAAAATTAAAAAATATAAGTATACCTTTTAATACTAATTGTAGATAAAAAATGTTAAAAATTATATCATAATTTTTTTGAATAACCTAATAAAATGAGTGCATTAATTTAAAGGTAATCATGTTAGAAACTAACTTCATAAATCACACTCCCAATGTAAAAATTAGGGAGATATATTTTCATGGAAATTTCCACAAAATTCAGTAACACATAATATTCCAAATTAAAGTTGTTCTTCACTCTATGTATAAAATCTACTACATATATAACTAAAATTAAACCAAAGTTTAATAAAAATCAGTATCCAGTTATTGAAATGTCATCATAGTATTTGTAAGTAATCTTCAGTTAAAATGCAGGTTTACAAAAGAAGTAACATAGTAGTTTTTTGGAGTTTATATCTTATTTGCTTATTTTCCAAGATATCTCTTTGCCAGACAACAATTTTACATAGCCGGAATACATTAAATGTTCCTACCTCTAAAAATTAAAACAAAACTAAGGTATGTGAATTTTGTCAATAAATTTAAATATGGACACTAGTTGAATTTTTAAAGATATAATAAGGTACTTAATATGCAAAATGAGATGAATTATGTAAACATGCAAAGTATAGATGAAATTCAATTGCACTACAGAATATTTATATACTATGAGAATCCATTAGAAAGAAAGATAAATTATTTATAACACTATAAAGTCATAATGGGTTCAAATATATAATGGAAATATAATACTGTAATCAGTTTTTGGAATTAAATGTCAGTGAAAACCATTAGATTGTAGCATAATTTTCCTAGGTAATAATTCAAACCACAAATTACCATTTTGCATGTTAAGCCTACAAAACAATGTGTAGTTATTGCGCTGAAATCATACATTACTACTGAATAGATTTGATATTTTATCATCTACTTATTACTGAACAAGACTAACCTACCACACAATATGCACAACATTTATGATTTATACAATTTGAAAGCAGGTACTTTGAATGTCTTTCTTGACTCATTTTACAGAAAAAGAATATAAGTTCTCAAAACATATTTGATTATGACATGTATTGTCACTTGTTTATTATAGCTAGAACCTGATTTCTAGGATTGACTCTGCACTAAATGAATTAGAGCCTTTTCTCATCCTCCAGATGCCATCCATTGAGACTTTTCCTACGCTGGTGAGCTGCAGTATTGGTACGGATTTCTTCTCACAAAGAGAAAACAGTGGAGACAACACCCATGTCATGAGAATCCACACCAGATTAGTTCAGCAACAGTACCGGCCCATGGCTCAGCATCTATTCTTGTACCATACCTTTTTTTTTAATTAAAATTTCTTGGTGAAGAACATTGTTATTTGATTTGAATAGGGGTTGAAAAATATTTTCTACAACCAATACACTGCCTTACGAGACTGCACTGTTGAGTGTGTCTTGACCAACTTATATGAGTACTATAAGAAAGAGGGCTAAGGATGTTACCTAGGGAATGGATTAACTATGGACATTTTGTTATGTGGCCGTAGTAGGTCATTTGAAAATTTGCTTTTTGATGACTTAGCTAAACCGTATTGAAACAAAACTCTATTTCTAATTTGTATGTGATGATTCATTTATATATTTTAAGCACATATAGGAAGTGCAATAAAGAAAAGTGACACATTTCTTCAATTAGATTAATATAAATTATGGTATATGTATTTTTCTTAGTTGTTCTTATTAGCCTGATTTTTATGAATTTCTAAGTATATTATTTATATTAAAATAAACAACCATTTATTGCTAACAGCTCTCAGTAAATATTTGCTTGGGAAATGGTGAATTCTGGGATTGAAATCTTCTAAGCATCAAAATTAAAAAATGAAGAAATCCTATTTATTTTTTCAACACACATATGTTAGTTTTTCAGTGTTCTTGTTATAGGACAGAATCTGAGCTAAGCTTTGTTTCCTGAAGGATAATTTCTGAATGAAAAATAGGAGCTGAACAAAATGTATCCAGTCAACATATTTCACACATTATTGATCTCTATTTATGCCCTTAAATGCTCAAGAGGAAGACAATGTATTTCTTTTTCTATTTCATTTTGTCTATCTGAAATATTCACCACTTACATGATTTTCCAAAAAATAGGAGTATAAATTATAAACATTACTTTAAAATGTCAGTTTTCATTATTATTGAACAGATAATTAATATTCATAATTTTTCTATTTTGTTTCTTTTTCATTACACATAATACTTGTTATTTGATTAATTGTTTTCATATTCCCCAGTAGATAGACACATTTTCTAGGTATGTCAAAAATTTAAGTTGGAACATGCTATGTTGCTCTGTACAACTTATTACTTGGTGGCATAAAATATGAAGGAATATTTACTGGACAACTTTTATAGAAGGTTCATAGAGGCACAAATAGGATAATTTACATTAATTTATATAAATGATCACAGGCAGAGCTCACATCTAAAAAGAGGCAATTTGTTTACAGAAAAGGGAGTTTACCTAATAATCTTTACTCTTGCCTAAATTTGAATGTTTAAACACCAGAAGGTTTTTCATTTATCCTTACACTTCTTATTTAGCAGTCCATAATTACTTGGGCTACAGTAATACCTCATTTCACAAACATTTCTGTTTGCAAATAATTTGGTTTGCAAACGAAAGTGTTTAGCAAAATTTTGCTTCTGTTCACAAACTCTGCACAGGGTGACAAACACTGCCAGTGCCATCTTCCTTATGCAAACAAAAGCACAGCCATCTCCCCCAAAATCCCAAAGCAAATTAAGTTCATGAACCAAGGTACCACTGTATACTAGTCAACAAAATGAAATAAAATTATTTTTATATTTCTAGTTTAATATTTTTGAAGAACATTCAAAAATAGAGTTTTCTGTCTTAGCAACATAGTTAATATGTTATAGGTATGACTTCAATTTTACATAGTAATAAAGTTTGACATTTTATGAAAATTATAAAAAAATAGAAAACTAAAACTAAAAGTAATTTAAAAGTATGTAGGGCCAGTGATATAGCTCAGCGGCACAAGCACCTCCCTGGCAAGCACGAGGTCCTGAGTTCAGTTCCCGGTACCCAAATAAAGGAAAAAAATAAAAATAAATAAAATTATGTAAAAAATGATGATGTTTAGTCTCAAGTGAATATCAAATTTAGCATATAGTTCATCATACTTACTGATGACTATTTTGGTTTATATAAACTTTATAAGGAAATTTACATAATTTTTAATTTGTTATAAGTAATGCAATGAGATAGAAAAAGATAAAAAGTAAAATCTCATTACATTAGCATGCATAAATAAAATTCAAATGACAATATACAAAATTTGTTGTAAAATTAAAATTAATATTTTAATTAAAATATTAGAAAACAAATAGTTGTTTTTTATATTTTCATGATTACTTTAGGATGTAGATCTGTTTAACTTATGGTCCAAATCATTAACATATATCATATAATCAAAAAATAAAACTGTTTATACATAATGAAAAGCATTAATGTATATTTGAGTACATCTTCCAAAATGTACATATACAGTAATTTGTTAATTGAAATTGTTCAATGATTAAGATTAGGAGCAGATTTCTCTTAGTTTGAAAATGCTCCACTTCTTTTCCTTAGCACTATAGAACTCTAGTGTTCAAATATTAACACAATATCACACACTTTTCAAAGGTTTTTCATAATGTCAACCAAAGTTTCATAAACTGAAATTCTATTTGAGGCTTCAAGTCATGAATACCTTTACAGTAGAATGACCTTTGAGAATTGGTTGTTGAATCTTTTGTTTCTTCCACAAACACAAAAGCTACTTTTGACAGCTATTTGCAATTTTGGTCATGTTCCCCACGAAAATAAAATAAATTATTTAAATAATTTAATAGAATTACTTTTTAGGAGTTCAGCCATGGCTGACTAGGTGGCAACAGCGAAAGGGAAGATCCCAGATGTGTACCAGAAAAGCCAGTGTATGTATAGGAAGTGTTTGTATATAAGCAAAAGAAAATAAAAAGTAACAAGTGCATTAATGTAAGTAATACTTTCATGGGAAAGGCAAGGTAACCCTCAAAAAATTTTGTATAGAAGGTCAAAACAGGAGCTTATCATCAAGATATTAATAGGTCCCATTATTCTCACAGCATCCGTCATTTCCTGATTACACTTTTGTCCTCTGCATTCCTTCTCTTATTCCCACAATACTTGATGAAAACCCTCAACACTAGCCCCTTACCGCACTACAAAAAATAATTCTAACAGTGTCTGCACTCCGGTCCATTCTGTATCTAGTAATATTTCTCTTCTCTCCTTCTTCCTAATGATTTACCCACTTCCTGTTGTGTTTTTTCTTTTTCCAACTTCCTACTACATTTCATTCTTCCTCTTATTAGCAGTATAGTACAATTTATATGGGGCATTGATAAAAGTGTGAAAATTTAAAATGAGTTTTCATGTACATGATTGCTGTGTTGTTGGATCTGTTGACATTGCTATAACTGGTAGGGTTTCTCTCCTTGCAACACACAGTGACAATGTCCAATCCAATTAAACTGAGTAGATCAAAGAGTTAGACAAATACCAAAACCAGACAAAGCCAAGATTATGTCACTGGGAAGCAGACACTAACATAAGAGTTCTCCATGTTAGCAAACAATGTCTTATAACTCTAGTTGATCCCTGCACCTCAGCACACACACACACACACACACACACACACACAAAACAATACAAACATGTGTAAACAAAGCAGCAAAATGCCTTCAAAGACTCTGAACACCCACGAAGCTGATTTAATGGGCATCTATGGTTATGAAATTAAAACAAAACAAAACAAAGCAAAACACTAAATGGCCAGGCGTGGTGGTTCACTCTTATAATCTCAGCACTGGAGATGCTGAGGCATGAGGATTGTTATGAGTTTGAGGCCAGCCTGAGCCACATAGTGAGTTCAAGCCCTGCATGAGCTACATGGCAAAATCCTGTCTCAAAAAAACAAGAACAACAACAACATCAACAGTAAAAAATTAATGGCAGAATCATATGATATCCTAAATGAAGAAACAACAAAAACAGATAAAGAGATGAAAAGAAATAGAATCCATGAAAAGATACCAAGGACAAACCCAAGAGATAAAAAATTCTATTGAAAGTACAGTCATTGGAAGTGACCAATGTGAGGAGAGAATGTCAGAAGTAGAAGATAGGCTTGATGCAGATGACAATGTATTTTGAGATGCCTTAAAAAAAAGATTACATGATAGGAAATGGTGAGATAAACTTTAGAGATGAAAATTGGTTCTGAAGACTGAAGGAGGGATGGGGAAGGGGAAATTTAAAAAAATTGATTTTTATTGTACTGCCATAAATTCCTGTTGATAGGATTTATTAGGTTAAAAAATCTTAAGTCAAACTCCATATTTACTTATCTTCATCTAAATTATGAAGCAGCAACACAGGTTCTTCTAATAACTCAGATCAATTACATCAACCAATGAAAAAAAATTTTTTCTTCCTGTTGATTCAGAAATTTTGTGATTCTGAAATGGCCAGAATATTGACTTCACTTCCAATTCACCAGAAGTACAAACATATTTTTATGGAAGCATTTCTCTTTTGAAAACTAGAATATCTAACACAATAGAACCCAAGTTTGTTAGGATCAGAAAACACTAATTCATATAGAGGTTTTAATTGCATCGCATTATCATGGTTTTTGAACCTATGAATGTTGCATGAAAGAAAAACTTCATAATATCTGACTCAAGTATTTAAGGAATATGCTGCATCCTATAGGATTTTCCTTCAATTTAACAGCTTTTTCATGTGATGACCTAAATGAACTCACTTAACTGGCTTCTGAGTGATAGCATAAATATGGATGATGGCTGAATGGAATAGAGATGTTCCTGTGCATGATAACAAAGAAATAGAAAAACTTCCAGAAACACATCAATCGTGTTGCTGACAGAAGCGCAGCATAAAGATCCATCAAAGTATAGAAAATGAATTGTCTTCCCATTGTGGGATGGTCTCAATAAAATTAGACAACACCAGATAATGTCATACTGGTGGATTAGCATTGATCTATCTACATACAAATTTGAGTACTCAGTAGAGGTTTTCTCCAGATTAATTTTCGTTACAAGAAGTCTATACTTTCATCACTATACATGAATTACTTCTTTGTCAAGATACTGCTTTAAGCTTGATATTGTCAAAGCTTTGATTTGTTTGCAAGCCACTGAGGGGATTACTAAACCACACTTCTGGATGTGTCTGGGTGAGATATAAAGGCATAATCTTGGGTTCTTGGTCCTCCTTCCCTCCTCTCTGACACTGTGCCAGTTTGCCTCAATCGCCATGAACTAAGCAGCTTTGCTTTCCCACATTCCTGTTCCATGATGTTTCTGCCTTGGAGCCAGTTTCCCATGGACTGAATCTACTAATGCCATGATCCAAACTAAACCTCTCCTTCTTTAAATTGTGGTTGTAGGGCACTGTGCCTCAGCCATGGGAAAGTTGATTAATACAGAAAATTGGAAGCAGAGAAGTAGGGTTGTTACTGTGACCATACCTGCTCATGTGGCTCAGAGAACTTCGGAACTGGTTTGAGGAGGAGATCAGAGAAGTTTATATAATCAGAATGGAGAAAGCACAAAAATCTCTACACAGGGCCTGACAAGGAATTCTGATCAGAACTCAGAAAACCAGATGCTGATAAGAATGCAGATACTAAAGGCCATGGTCAGGAGGTTCAATTTTGAACAAGGACTTCATTGGCTATTTGAATAGGGGACGAGTGTGTTACACTGTAGCCAAAAAAATTGTCTATGTTCTGCCCATGTCCTGAGAATTTCTGGGAGACTGAGATTAAGTGCAGCTGACTAATGAATACGATGAAAAAAAAATTATCTCAACTCTATGTTTAGGCTGTGGCAAGGGTACTGTTGTGTGCTTTTACCAGATTTATAATGAGAATCAGAGGCAAAAAGCAAAGCATAAACTTTTGAAAAAAATAAATTTTGGCCAAGAAAATACCATGTACAAATTTCAGGCCAAAGGAGGTATGGCTGCTAAAGAGATTAGTATCATTTTTTTTTAAAAGCCAAGTATTCTGTGTAAGGACAAAAAAGATAAATGCTATTAGTCATTTTTATGTCTTGAGTAAGGTTCATGAATCTTGTTTTCAAAATTATATGAAAGCATATTTTAGAATTGGGATGCTTTGGACTTCACACATGGACAACTGATTAGATACTCTAGAAAATAACCACCTGGTAATGTGCATTTTAACAAAAATTTTAGGTAATAGTTATGCCTCCCAAGTATGAGACACAGTAATATAGATGTAGATAACATAATCAGAATTTAGAATTGTATTAACCTCCCAAAAATATTTCCATAATGCCTCTGGACAAAGAATGTTAGAGGAAGAGGAAAGGTGTCATAAGACGTTTATTATAGCTCCATTTTCCTTTGAGTCACAAAATAATTTCTAGATGCTTTTTTTGACAACATGCAGTGTACTGTTTGCCATTCATTACATTTTTCTACTTTCCACTTTGAATGAGCACAGTAGTTGGAGAATATTTGCTAAGCTCTTGTTCAACATGGGAGTAGAAACATGAAAATGACAGCTAATTTAACTGAGATGGGACCTAAAGTAATTGTGAATTAGAATAGTTGTGATAAGCATTAGGTAGAGACAGCAAAAGGGACAGAGCCTGGGACTGAGTTAGGCACAGTGATGCCAGCTGATCAAACTATGCTCAGCACGTTTCCTCAGCATTTGTAAGTTTCTGTTCAAGCCAAATATTTCTTCCTTCAAACATCTTCCTCTCTGCCTGAGGGCTTTCACTGGATGTGAAACAGATTTAATCATGAGTGGAGCTGATGGGTAAATCCTCACCCCGTGGGAGGGACATCCACCACAGAGGCACGTTTCATATGGTCTTTCAAAGCTTCCCTGTGGGTAATCTACTGGGGTCCACAGCAGTTACATGCTTATTAACTTACTGTGTATTAGCTTATTCTCATTCCCTGGTTAACTAAACCTTCCTTAAACTTTTCATGAAATCCCCTCAAAATAAACTTCTTCATTTTGTTGTCTCATTGTCTGTTTCTCAAGTACACAACTTAAGACAAGGAAAGACTAACATTATGAGCTTGGTTATTTCTAATATTTTGGATATGATTTGGTAAAGTTAAGAATGGGAAAAAGATCTAGGGATGGGAGAGACGGGAAGAAGCGGGGGAGAGGAAGTAAAAAGAATCAGGAGGTGAAATGTACTTGTATCAGTAGAACGCAGTGAATATATCATTATGTGTCACAAACATACACTATGGAAAAGTTTTTTTAAAGGATAAAATTAGAATTTATGATAGTTCAGTCTTTCCTCCTACATTTAGGATTATAAACATATCATTTCAGGAATAAATCATTTAAAATACAGTAAATTAGTAAAAGAGTTGCAGTTCCTTTGTGTAACAAAGTTAGCATTGGTTGAGAATTAGTGATGAGGTTAGAAATTAATCACTGTCGTGAAAGGATTGATTTAAGGAATGAATTTTAAATTAAGGGTAAAGTTAAATTTAATTTTGGAGGACAGTCTTCTCAAGTATTTTTCAGTGTAGCAATGCCAGAGGTAAGTTAATAACTGTTGTATATTCTCAACTAATCTCTGATGTTTTATGCCACTAAGATTTTATTGTTTTTATATCAGGCAAATCTATCCAGTTCAATTTAAAATTAGAAGTGATAGTAATGTAAAACAGTAATCAACCAATATAATTATGAATTCCTCTTCAAAAAATACCATTGACTCTTGAGTTTTAAAATCTTTCATCACAGCCGGGCATGGTGGCACATGCCTGTCATCCCAGTACTCAGGACGCTGAGGCAGGAGGATCATCGTGAGTTCGAGGCCAGTCTCAGCTACATAAGTGAGTTCAAGGCCAGCCTGAACTTCAGAGTGAGACCCTGTCTTAAAATAAAAAAGAAAGAACGAAAGAAAGAATAAGACAAAATCTGTTACAATAAAACTATGTCACTTTTATTTGTTAATAACAAACTCAGCACTCAGAACCTCACGAAAAATGACCACTAGTTATATGTAGTTACATAAAGTTATGTACAGAAAAAAAAGCAAATATTTTTGTGGAACAAACTTGAAATTATTAAACCTTGATTGTGTGAAAATATAGGGTATGAGTTAGGTGAACAGAATGTAAATTCACTTACTTCAATTTTTTTCATAATTGCAAATCAGTAGGTAAAATAAAATAAAATTCCAATTATTTCAAAATAAAAGAACAAATTGCCTAGTTTTTTTCAGAATTATGAAGACTCAATCTTGATATATTTACTTTACGTATTTAATTTGAGCTCACTTTCTGTCAAATTCAATAAAAATTATCACATTTTGTTAAGCATTGTTTAAATAATGGGAACTCAGTTTTGAACTCCTGTCGTCATTTTTACAGATAATAGAGAAATGGAATTTTGTACCACAATAGAGACAACTATTTCTGAATGATAATACCTCTAGGCATCTTTTCTTCATTTTTGTCTTTTTCATTTCTTGTTTTTTTTGGGGAGGGGTATTGGGGGTCGACCCCAGGACCTCGCGTGCCACTGAGCGATATCACCAGCCCATTTTTTGTATGTGGGTACCGGGAGTCGAACTCAGGAACTTGCGCTTGCCAGGCAGGCGCTTACACTGCTGAGCTATCTCACTGGCTGACTTCAGGAGTTTTACTTATCTTTTCTTCCAGCAGGTTACGTGATTCTGGTTTTAAGGCAAGGGATCAGGTATGATAAAAGAAATTGGGGTGTGTTATATACATGTACCAACTCCACACGAGGAAGCTAAGCATTATGTACTGCAAACACATACCAAAAAAAAAGGAAGGAGGTCAAAAAAATGGGTGAATAAATAAATTAAAATACTGTATATACATTACCCTAATAATGTCTTGATATTTGAAAATTTAAGGTATGTATCTGCTGGTATTTTTCATGATCATTTTAAACCGATTTTTATATATTGTTTTGCAGATCTTTTGTGCAAGCAATTACTGGACACTATGATGGTTTACATCTTAATTAATGAAATGACATTTAAAAGGGAAATTACTATCCCTTATTTAGATTTTGGATCATCTATAAAAGTACACTTTTTCAACGTGTCCTTTTAACACAAACAATGAACAAAATATGTGCAAAAGTTATTTATTTTCTTGTTTGGACAACAATAAAGGTGATGACAACTATGGCCTTTAACATTGTTTCACTCTTTCTTCAAGTAAGTGATTTTACTTTTTAAAAGCAAAAGGTGATTTTCTTACCATTCAAAGATTAAATTGTTGTTGTAAAATATAACATGTCTTAGTTATCTATTGTGACAAAACACAGTGGCTTAAAGCAGCAATTGTTATTATCACAGTTTCTGAGATTTAGTGATTCAAATGCAGTTTATTTAGATGTTTCCAGCTTGGGCATCAGGAGATTGAAGGCAAATCTTTACCTGGAACTGGATCATCTTAAGGTACTCAGAAGGTGACTGACGCTGGCTGAGGTTGATGCCTCAGTTTGCTGCCATCTGATCTCTCTACAGGACTGCCTTCAGTATGTTGAAGGCACTATAGATGCTTTCTCTAAAATCATGAGATAGAGATGATAGAGATAGAGAGATAGAGGTAGAGGTAGAGGAGGAGGTAGAGGCAGAGGCAGAGGCAGAGGCAGAGATAGAGATGATAGAGATGATAGAGACAGAGATGGAGATGGAGACAGAGATGGAGATGGAAAAAGAGATAGAGATAGAGGTAGAGAGATAGAGACAGAGAAATGATAGAAATAGAGAGAGATAGAGATATAAATAGATATAGATATTTATACAAAGAAACAGTGTGGGACCTTCAATCTTTAAAATTTAATGTAAGAAGTGGCATATTATCACTTTTAATAAATCAATGCAATTTTATTAGGTTAATTTCAGAATGGTTCAAGACTGAATCAAGATGTAACGATTAACGCCTGGCGACATGCTGCTTTGCCCCATGCACTCTACTTGTTTGTATTATGCAGTCCACTTAAAGTTGTACATCACATAGCAAGGCTACATTCCGAGAATATACAGAGACAATTCGGTTATTGTGCAAACATCACAGAATATATTTACAAAAAGTAAGTCATACAGTCACTAGCAGATGCAAACCTATAGGACCATCATCATACATGTGGGCCATTATTTATGCAGCAAAATGTCAGTCATGTGGCACATAACTATATTTGTTATTATTAGCATAGCAATAATAATAGAATATGCACACAGTTTGGATATGACATTTTTCATCCATGGTTTAATTTATGAAATCTTGTCTAGTGACTTCAGTCTTGTCTCTACCACTATTATACATTTTAAGAATATTTTTATTATGGTAAAATTTACATAGTAGAAAATTTACCATGTTAACCATTTTTAGTATGAGGCAATGATATTAATTATATTAACACTGTTGAACAACTATCACTATTATCTATATCCAACTTTTTCCATCTAAATCAAAACACTGTAACCATTAAGCAATAATTCCTCATTTCCTTCTCATTCTTGTCCCCGATAAATTCTAAACTACTTTCTTTTTGTGAACTTGCAATTCTAAATATTTCATGTAAGTGGAACCATAATATAAGTTCTGTTTTGTGTAGCTTACTGCACTTAGCATGTTTTCAAAGTTCAGTCATGCATAAGAAGTTAAGTATTTATTCCTATTATACTTCGTTTATTCACTCATCTGTTCATAGTCACATGAGTTTCCACATTTTGGATTTTGGGTTGTATAGCCATAAAATAAATATTGGCATACAAGTATTTTTTTTTAATTTTAGTTTATCAGTACACATATGTAGTATATAATGTTTACATTTCTTATGGTAAGTTGGTACAAGTAACTAACAAATATCAGTTCCTTTTTTCATCCTCTTTTCTTTCCCTCCCTGGTGTTTACAATCCCACAAGTTTTTTTTGAGTCTTTCTTTTCCTTTTTCTTTTTTTTTCTTTTTTTTTTTTTTTAATGTGGGTTCCGGGAGTCAAACTCAGGACCTTGCACTTGCTGGGTAGGCGCTTATGCTGCTGAGCTATCTCACCAGCCCCAAGTCTTTAATTTCAGTTATTTTGAGGCTACATATCTACGAATGAAATTAGTGGGTTATGCGAATATTTTGTTTGCTTTTGTCATGAATATTCAGTGTTTTCAACGACAAATATATCATGCAGCATTCTCATCGGCAATGTGAGATAATTTCAACTTCTCCTCATCTTCACCAGTATTTAGTAGTCTTCATCTTTCAAAGATTTTATATACACTAGTAGGTAAGGTGTAGCATTTGATGTTGTTTTCATTTGCATTGTCCCTATGACAAATGATGCTCAGGATCTTCTTACATGCTTACTGGATGTTTTCACATTTTTCTTTGAGACAATATCTATCCAAGTCATTTGCCATTTTTTTTAATGGACTGGTATTACTGCTGAACTGAAGAACTTCTCTCATTGTCTTGATATTCATCCCTCATCACACTGACTATTTTAATAAAAAATTTGTGAAGATAACTTCATTACTCAATACATTAACAAAGAACAATGTATATTGCAAGAGTTAGTAGGAATTTTCATGTATTATTTTTCCTTTTATTTATACTTTGGATTTTCTATATGAGAGAACAATATGGTATTTAAGCTTATGTGTCTCATTTATTTCACATAAACTTATGTTTTCAATAGGCATCCATTTTCTTACAAATGACTGAAAAATTTTCCTTCTTTTTAGTAGGATAGTATTCTATTACATGTTTTACGATATCTTCTTTGTCCATTTATCTGTTGATGGGCATGTAGGATGCTTCCAAGACTTATCTATTATTAATTGTGCTGCTATAAACATTGGTATGCATGTGTCACTGTAATATGATGTTTTTAATTATTTTAAGAAGATACTTACTAGTAGAATAGCTGGGTTGAATGGAATTTCTATTCTTTGTTTTTTGAGCAATCTCCATGCTGAGCTCCATAATGTTTATATTATTTTACATTCCCAAAGAAAACAGGAAGATAGATCTTTGCTAATAGGAAGGGTCCAAGGGAATGGAAGGAAAGGTGAAAAGCAGAAAAAGGGACATAAAATAGAAAAAGAGGCATCAGGTACGTGTACCAAATACTCATAGTGAAAGTACTCATTACACGTCACAAGCATGTACAAATAAAGAGATAATAGAAAAGGGCTGGTGAGATGGCTTAGCGGCATAAGCGCCTGCCTGGTAAGCGCAAGGGCCCGAGTTCAACTCCCAGAACCACATACGAAAAAGGGGCTGGTGATATCGCTCAGCAGCACGGGATCCTGCTGGCATGCAAGGTCCTGAGGTCGACCCCCGGTACCCACACACACACAAAAAAAGATAATAGAAACAAGGATGAAAATTTACTGATATTTAGACAGAGTCAGGCAAACAAAGATTGCTAATTGCTAAGTTAGCAGCAAGAGTACCCCAGGCTTGAGGTAAAACAGAAATGAATGGCAAGACCTATGGCTTTGTGAAAAGAATGCAGCCACTGACAAAACACCGCACAATAAGCACACGTGCGCGAACAACAACAGCTCCAAATTACCACTTCCAGTCTTCTGCTACTCGGGTTATACTAGCACTGACTGAAAGCAGCCCTGAAGGAAAATGAAGTAGTGTGGTGTACAGACATAGTTCAAGGTAAAAGAGGATAAATGATGTGTAAGCATTGACAAAAAAATGGAGCATATTCGAAATAGTTTAAATTGATTTTAATATATATACAGTATAAGAAAATGCGGTTTTACAGTAATGACAATGAGAAAAATAAATAATGGTTAAAAGTAGAATAGGTAAAAGAAGCCAGGTGAGCATTAAATATCACATCTATGACTTCAATTTCTGTAAACAAAAGGTAGGCCTTTTATTTGCCACGTCAATCTGATGTAAAGATCAAATTTTGGTCAGGAAAATGAATAGTAATGTTGTAAAGAAATAAGAAAATTTACTAATGTATAGCACTATTATTCCCATCAAGGTAGCCAAGGACACATTCATAGTGTTGGTCTTCATACATAAAATTGCGGTTTATTGAACACTGCAACTTCAGAAAAAATATGGAAAAATTTAATGAATCTATGTCTCTC
Organism: Erethizon dorsatum; assembly: GCA_028451465.1. Lineage (NCBI taxonomy): Eukaryota > Metazoa > Chordata > Mammalia > Rodentia > Erethizontidae > Erethizon > Erethizon dorsatum. Next base: position 76,988,039 of record CM051833.1, on the reverse strand, counting down.
AGCATCCCATAATGGCTGTTACCAAATGTATTTCAATAAAACCATTCTAAGCAGGCTGAAATAAAGTGCTTTATATTTGCAACTTCAGCTGTTCTGTGATGGTCTAGGGATAGATTATGTAGAATGGATAAACTGCATACCCCAAAGGTTATATCAAAAAGGTTGTATTTTCTGCAGAGCACCAAGGACTTGGCACTTACACTTCCTCATAGGTACTTAGAGTGCAGATAAACTACACTGCCATCCCATTAAGGGCCATATGATATTTCTTGCAACTCTCTAGCCACCTATGTACCCTTTCATTCTTGCTCCGGAATTCTCTTTCTTTGCCTGTCCCTTAAAATTGATTTATACCTTGGGATTTCTTTCCGCTCCATTTCCTTTTCAGTATATGCCATCTGTATATGAATCATCTAACCCATTTTCATATTTTCACTTCTTTATGTGATGATGACTCCCAAATGTTTACTGCCCCTCCACATTTCCCTCCTGAACTCTACACCCTGAGGTTCCATTGAATTGCTGGCCACTTCCCATTTAGACTTCCCAGGATTGTTCTAACTTTAACATGGCTCTAGCATTCTGCACAAGTCTAGTTCTTTCCACTGCACACAAATAATCGATCTCCAAACCTGTACTTTTATTTTATGCTCACTAAGGTCATAGGTTCGTACTTATTGGAATTGTAGCACACTCAGTGTGACTTCCAGCAAACAGCCACAGTTATGAGACTCACTATGAGACACCATGAAAAGAGCGGGTCTTCTTTGATTCTTCAGAGACACACTGGTTATCAATCTAAAGAGATTTAGCTTTTATGTGTTTTGTTTTGTCTTTCTTTGTTTTGTTTCTTACTTGTCTTGTCAGGTTTAGGAGTTCTGAGGATCTTATAGAAATAATCGGATACAACTTTCTCGTTCTCGAATACACAAACATTTCTCTTCTAAGCTCTAGCTGAAAGTGTGTTTCTATCTTCTCCTAGGTTTTACATTCCTGGAGGAAACTGCCTTGACTTGTGGTAGCTGTGTGTTTCATTTTAACAGACATCAAGAATTGGTTCCACTCACGCTCAGTTTCTAAACGGAGACACGGACCTCTCAACTTCCTTCTCATATCCAGGCCTCGAGTTTTACAGTACACATAATGAACACATTGACTATATTGGGGGAACATTTGTGAATATGTATCCTTTTTTCAGTATCAGTGATCAGGCAGATGTTTCTGTGTCCTTTCTTTAAATCTTCTTAATATGAACCAATTTTTCTGAACCCAGATTTGCAATTACCTGGAAAATGTTTTCGTTGCTAATCAGCAGAGATGATGCTAATTGCCGACCTAGTCTGTTTTCTGTTATATAGACAACTGTTCCCCAGAAATCTAATCGACTTTCTCACTTAGCTCCTTCCCAAATTTCCTAAAGAAAAAGCATATTCTCATTGAGTGCTACCCATGTAACAATGTTTAAAAAAAAAATACTTCCCAGGATGATGCACCATCCTGTTACTCTCTCTACCTCTATTTTCCTCCTGTATCAATTTTCATAGCCCTTGTCACCAGTTAGCAGACAGTTTCTCCATATTATCCTCTATTATTAAAATACAAGAAACACTAGGACAGGGACTCAGAACTTTTCACTCTGTGTTCTTCTGCCAGTGTATAAAACATTAACTGGCATGTGAAGATACTCACTAATATCATTGAAACTATGAGGGATTGTGTATCTGCTTCCAGGTTTCACAGATTCAGTCCTCTCAAGGGCTCTGCCGAGCCTCCATAGCACTGCTGAGACACTTGGCTTTGAACCTAGAGCACTGGCTACCAGTGACTTCTGCCCTTTTCCTCAGCTGTGGAGTACTTTTGCTAAATTTCAGAGGACTGTTCCTTTTCATTCTTCTTCCTAAATTACTGCTATATTTACCAAAACTGTTGCCCCTCCTTTTAGGCTTCTCAAGTGCTTAAACATTTGGAAACCATTGGCCAGAAGGGATCACTGACCACGTTGCTGCTTTCTTTGATGTTGTAGATACTACCATTATGTAAACCAGTACAATGCTATCTTTTTGAATGAAAAAAAAAACACAAGGAAAGCCACATCTTGATATATATATATATATATATATATATATATGTATAGATATGTATATATATATATATATGTGATCATATTGATATAGCATTCTCACATATGTAATATTGAATCTAAATAAAATTTTTCATACATTAAAATAACAAAATATATTCAATAATAGAATGTAAGACTTCAATCCCATATTTGACTAACAGAAAATTCAAATTGTGATTTACAAAAGAGGTAACTGTACATTTTAATAATTATTTTGAAATACTTATTGTAAAATTGAACATATTGTACCAGCAGCACAGCATTGCTTTATACAATGTGTGCATACACTGGGACAAACTATAGATAATCAAATTGTTGAGAATCATAGAATACCACTAAGACTGGCCCAGCAATATGTCATTGCTTTTTTTTGTGGTAGAAATTCCAAGGTCCAGGTATAAAGCAACATGTGCTGCTGCAATAGTGTGCCCTTTGGACATTGGTTGGAAAACTGGGAAATTGTGTTCTGTGAGCTTCCAAAGAAATGCTGCTCCACAAATTTATTAAGGTAATCATGCTCTAGAATCTGTGTTCATTACTGGATCTATCTAAGTTCAAGTAGTTCCATATGAATTCACATAATCATATCTGGGGAATTTATTTAATGATTTGGAGGAAGAGTGGCAAATGGGAGTGTATAATAATGTCACTATTAATTTTATGAATCCCTGACTATTCATTTACAATATTTGTTTTTGTGTCTTGCCAAATTTATCCTAAGTTCATCTATTATCCATTTATTTCTTCGTTTAATGCTTTTATGCAGTCCATGTCAAATCATGCACAAATAACTTTTTAGACATTAGCATAAATTATGCCCAAGTTTTCAAGGGGCTATGAAAGCTATTTAAAAAGAATCCACCCATAATAATGATATTAACAGTAGTATCAACAGAGTAGACTGAAAGAAGGATTATCAACTCATTGTTAGGTCTGCTTTATTCCCTGACAACTAAAGAAATGATATAACATAAAAATGCAACATATAAACATTTAATAGCTTGAATGTTATAAATAGGTTTATATCTTCATGGAAAATAACTGTCTAAACACAAAGTACATATAATCAAGGAGAAATATGTAATCATTGAGAAGCATAAAATAAGGTGTACTTCATCTTAAATTTATTATATAGTATTAAGCAGGAAAGCCAAGTTCATTAGAGTCAAGATAAAATTTTTCTAATCTGATTCTGGAAATAAGATTTATTCATGGGATGGAGAAAGAAAAGGGAAGCAAACACCTGCAACACAACTGTCAAACTCAGATACCAAGCTTACCGCGATGCATGGGATATGAATCTACGCTGCACTACAGTGATTCTAAATGTTAGCGTATTAGTCAGCTTTCCCATCACTGGATACCATATCCAATACCCACAGTTTGGCTCATCATTGTCAAGGCAATTCAGTTCATGGTTGGCTGGCTTCCATGCAGAAACATCATGGTGGAAGGACATGGTGGTGCGAAGCTGCTGAAATCATGATGATGGAAACACAGAGAAGGAAATCAGTACTGATGTGGAAGGCATGAGGTAACAGGCACAGACCCCAAGACCACTTCTTAGTGCCCCATCAAGACACACCTATAAATGTGCACACCAATCTCCAGGGTGAATCTCAAAGTCTACCAAGTTGAAACTCTACCTTAACTACCACAGTTAGGAGGGACAAAAGGTTTCTGGGAAGATGTTGTAGAGGCAGATTTACATGTCTTAACAAGATATGCCTCACCTCCAGATGTACTAATGTAGTAGGTCCATATATTTGCATAATTTAGAATGAACACAAATATTTAAGATATATAGCCTATGTAGCATGGTAGGAAAAAAGAAATATTAACAAAAAATATGCCAACAATCTCAATGCATAAAAGCCTATACCGAAAATGTGGGGAAAACTTGAATATATCCTAATGTTATGGCTTGTATCTAGATGTCTCCCCAGTGCCTCATGCAGTCATAGATGGGTGGATCTAGATTTGTGGTTCCAAGATTAAGGTTTTGTGGCACTAAATTAGCCCACTGATTGAAATTAGCCTATTTCTGGTGGTCGCTGAATGGATTTACCGAAGACAGAAACCACACTCTGGGTCTGGGTGGCACCATCCAGCAGGCTTGTAGCCTGGATGGGACGAAAAGGAAAGGCAGGCTTGTTGCTGTTGCTTAATGTTCACTGTCTTTTGATTGCCACACCATGGGCTTTCTTTTCTGTGATGCCTTACGTCATGCCACTGTGCCTTGGAGCCAACAGACTATGGACTGAAACTTCTACAAACTGTGAGATGAAATAAACCTTTCCTCCTTTAACTTGTGAATTTTGTTTTTTATTTATTTATTTTTTTTGTGGGTACTGGGGGTCGACCTCAGGACCTCGTGCGCCAGCAGGCGCCCATGCCGCTGAGTGATATCACCGGTCTTTTTTTCGTATGTGGGTTCCAGGAGTTGAACTTGGGCCCTCGCGCTTGCCGGGCAGGCGCTTACGCCACTGAGCCATCTCACCGGCCCCAGTGAATTTTGGATATTTTGTCTCAGCAACAAGAAAAGTAACTAAGATGTCCATGCATAGATGCATAATGTTTTTTTAATATTCAGATGCAGATGTGTAGATATATAGATTAAAAATTTGTAAACACGTAGAATGTACTACTCCTGTCAATACTTCTTTTCTTAGTTTTTTATATGCTCTAACAGAACATATGGAACTGGGTAATTTTAATGAACAGAAGTGAATTGATTCCTGTTTTATTTGGGAAGTTGAAGATTGAGGGGCCATATTGTGTAGTAATCTTTTTGCTGTACCATTGCATGGGCAAATGTAGAAGAGTAAAATATCATGTGAATATTTATATATGAGAGAGAAAGAGAGAGAGACAGAGACAGAGAGGCTTAATTTTTTAAGGAACTCACTCCTATGATCGCTACTGCACTCCCATAAAAGCATTAATCCGTTTGTGAGAGTCGAGTCTACATGATTAATCACTTTTTAAAGCTCCATAACTCTCAGCACTGTTGCTTTTGAGATTAAATTTATGACACATGAACTTTTAGGGACACATTGAAAACATAGCACTATTCTATTTATTCTATTTAATTATAAAATTTAAAAGTAGACTAGGTAAAAAGGAGTTCCAAACATATATATATATATAATCCATTTCTAAAAAATATACACGTATCTATATCCAATGGTAATAAGTAATAAAAGTTTCGAGTCATCATGTTTTAAAGGCCTTGTGAGCAAGTATCCTTTATAATTTCAAAATACATTCTTTTGATCAGTATACCAACTGAAAGCCAAAAAATTATGTTCACCTTCTAGGACATAATGTTATACTTCAAATCAATAAAATGAAAATTAATATTATAGTTTACATTTATTTTTAAATTCAGAAGTTATAAGTATTGTCATTAAATGCAACGTAAGCTGTGATTACGTTTTTTAGTTTAAACCTTTGCTAAATTATTTACACTACAGAATTAAGTATAAATGGATTACAAAATAAATGTTTACTTATTTAAAAAATTTCTGCAAGTACTTTAGCTTGATGAAACAAATTGAATTAGAATGTAATTATAAATAAACTACACTTACTATTGTGAGTTTTCAAAGGCATCTTTGTAATGTTGTACAGCAAATATTTATTTTATGTTTCAAAAACAGTGACTATTCTTCGGAACTATTTTGGATGTGTACATAAAAATAAAATTAAAATTCTCCTAATTTGACAGCCAGAGTATAACCAGTGTTGACATTTTAATATATACCAATATACATTATACTTTTTGTGATTATATATCTTATACTGTATCTAAAAATATAGTGATTTTCTGCTATATAATGTGAGAACTTCCTTATATGTTGAATATTTTTTCTTCTAAACTAGGATTTTCAATTTTACAGTTTAAATGTGTTCATGTGTTGGAATTTAATCCCCAGTATGGTGGTTTGGCCCCTTGTTGGAGGTGTTTTGAATGTGTGGGCACCACCCACATGATGGTCTAATTCCACCACCATGGAAGTGAGTTCCTATAAAAGGATGAGTTCAGCCTCCTCTTGCTTTCTCTAACCTGCTCTTTTGCCTTCCACTCCCTTCAGGGAATGACTCAGTAAGAGGATCTTATTATGAGATGCTGTCCCTTAGATCTTGGACTTTCCAGCTTTTAGAACCATGAACCAACACATTTCTTGAATGGTACAAGTTACCATTCTTGGTATTCTGTTAAAGCAATACCATAGTGGACAAAGACTCTAAACATACCTGAAAAAACATTAATAGTCTCTCTTTTCCCTAATTAGTCCAGTTTACTCTCCTCAACTATTGTTAGCTATAACTAATTATTGCAGTTAAAAATTTAAAATTATATATAATTATACATATATGTATATATTCTTGATTTGTTTATTTCAATTTTAATTAAATAAATACTTGTTTTTCTCTTCTTACCAACATATTTCCATGTTTCTGTGGTTACTTTACAAATTTGTGGTCACTAGAGTGAATTAACATAAATTAACAACATTGTCTTTTCCTTAATGGAAACAAAATTTTCTTTTCTGGAATTAATAAAATTCCATACTAACCAATGGGAGGCTCTAGAAATTTTAGAGTATTTTTACTTTAGTTAAATGTACTTCCATAATTTGTCAGAAAGATATTTTCTTTGAACGTGTTCTGTTTCTTTTTGTTGTCTGTTGTAGCTTCTATGCATTTCATGAATATCAAAGAACATCAAGATGTTCTATTGAAATAACCATCAGTGCAAATTTAATATCTATGCAATAAACCAGGGTGTTCATAGGGTTAGTAAAACAGCAGTCATAGTTAAATAGTGTTGAAAATAAAGGAAGAAGTGTCGTATTTGCTCATCATGCCTTTTCTAATGAGATATATTACGGAACACAATTTTACCATAAAGGCTAATAGGAAAAATAAACTGTGCACTTATGCTCAGATCTTATAAAGTACCTCAAAGCACATTTAGTCTTTAAAAGGATTACAAGAATCTTTACATTCTTAAAGCAACTGATATTAATGTGTTTACTCCATACAAACATACTTCGTCACATAATTTGTGATAGATTTTTCACCATCATATTCTCAAAACATACGGGTTTTAAAAATGAAATAATACAAAATGTTACTTTGTTTTTTCTGAAGGACAGCTAACAAGTACCTGGTAAATTGACCCAATCACCTGGGTCAATTTATTTACTCACTTCGATAAGTTAAATGCAAACGTCGATGCATTGCATAAATGCAATTTCTAGCCTCAACTATCACATTCGATTATTTTTGTACAATTTTCCTTTGTTTTTCTACTTCTTTTTATTTTTTAAATCAAGCATCTCTTCTTCCCTACTGTCACAGCCTCTCCCCACAGTTTTGGGAAGCTGCTGAAAATAACATTAATGATCACAATACTTTGGAAGTATTTTTACTTTACTGGCCTAATTTTTTTTTTTACATTGAGCACAAGGTCAATAATCAAAAATATTTGTGGTGTATGTGGCAGACCATCACATCAAATTGCCTTTATTCATATCCATTGATATCCAAAGAAAACAGGAAAATAAATACAATGTAGTTCCTAACTTTCCCCAAATTTATTGAAAATAGTGCAGTGTAAAAAAGGAAAGAAAATGCGGCAAAAAATGTATTTGGGTTTAAAGGTGGCAAGATGCAATAAAATTCAAAAGTAAATATGAGATAAAACATATTTATTGAAAACAATTCATTAGGGATAATTTATTCTGAATATATATACCCTTTTATAGATCATAGGACCAAAGAAAAATCTCACATCACCAACCTTCCATATGCCTCAGTCTAAACTTTATATGCCTTTTGTGTCTAAAATTGGTACAACCTCATAAGCACATTTTACAATATCTCCATATTTCTATAATATGCCTGTGTTTCAGTTAATCAGAAAAAATATATTCTGACATTATTATATACTCATTTTAGACTGCCATTTATTCACTCAATTGTATTAATTCACCAATATATACTGTATTAAAAACTAGCTTTGTGCCAGGTATTGTGCTATTCTGGTGACACAAAAGAGAGGATAGTCATCTTTTCTCCCCTTCATGACAGCATTCCTGTTTTAATGAGGAGAAAGAAATCCTAAGTTGATATCTAATCAAAAACATTGGTCTAGATACAGGGTAGCATACCATGTCTGAAAGGCATTCCTAACAATACCTGAGATTGATCTACAAAGATCAAATAAACTGTCCCATCAGAAAGAGGGAAAATAATTTACTAGAAGAGAAATACTCTGAATTTATATAAAAATATTTATCTTTTTTAATATTTGAAACATGTTTTCTGAATAATATCAATTTTAGTTCATTTTCTAATCATAACACATCAGATAGTTACAAATATCTATAATTGTGTTTCCCAATAATCTCTATGTTTCTGCCTCTAAGACTGTGGAATGGCACGTAATTCTGCAGGGCATGTGAGCAATCACACAAAGATGAGATTCCTGACTGAGAAACTTCCAAACTCTTGCATTCAGTATGATTTCTCAAAGACTAACTCATTCATGCTGACTGAAAAAAGCAAAAGCCTGTTGTAATACTTGGTGGGGTGGGTGATTTATTCAAGTAATTGCTGTAACATTATAGAGAGCAAAGTTAGATAGAAATTAATATGTGGTCAGAGAAGGATTGGGCCTTCAAGAAAGTTAACACAGACAATGAGATACACAGAGATAGTGGATGGAGGTGAATCTGGAGAGAGGAGGCCTGAAGATGGAGATGCAATAGCCAGCCCTGCAAGCTTCCCTAGAGATAATCATCAATTTGAGATTATATGGTAAATAGTAACACCTGGTTCAGTGAGCCTATACAGGCATCAGACACTTAGGTGGGTGACCAGAACATCTGGACCTATGCCTTTCCATGAAAGCTTTTTTTCTTTCCACATACCCTTGCCACATGACTCATTTCCCTTTTGGATCAATATCAGCTAAGACACTACACTTGTAATCCTGTAGATTGACTGTAGTTTGACCCATGTTGCACCCACTTTGTGATTTTGCTGTATAATTTACCCCTGACAAGAACCTTGGTGACTACCCATTCAGGACCCCTCCTGGAAATCCAGGAACTATTCTTAGTTCCAATAAAACTCCTCTAACTTCCTCCTTTGGTTCACAATTTCATTCCTTGGTTTTGTGAGACCCCATGAATTTGACACATCTTACACCTAACAGGTTGGGAACTATTTTTCCCATATCACCAATGTTCATACACACTCCTAATATAAAAAGCAATAATAATAAGCAAAAGCACAGAGAAAACACACACATACAAAGAGAGAGAGAATAGTTATAGTCCAATTCAAGTATGTAGTTTATGCATAAAAAGTGAACTTTAGCTTTTTTAACTCCACAATGCTACATCACTGAACAGTCAATATGGTTCAGGGGTTAAGAGCATGGATTTTTATAATCAGATATTTTTTAGTTTTCCTCAAATATACACAAGCGGCATGAACTTGATCAAGTTATTTTAATAAAAGAGGCCTTTGCAATTTGAGAAAAATATTATCTCTCCCAAGAAATAAGCCCATAAGAACTAAATATAAATCATTTTCAATGGTACATAGCACAAAAGTGCTAAATATATGCTACATGAAAAAATCATTTTATGTAATTTAGTACCACCTAAAGTGGTGAATACAATTTCTCTGGGTGCATTAACATACTTTAATGTATCATTCCTTTATTGTTAGACATTTTAAATGTTGTTTTGATAATATACATGAAAAAGACATTTAATTAGTGCTATAGTGATCCTCAGGCATTAATGCAATTTTTATGGTTCTTTCTTAAGGAAGACTATGAACTATGTATATGGCGCTTGTACCTCTCTAACACATATTGAAAAATTAGTAACAGACAGCATGATTGCAGTTTACTCTGTCATTGGGAATGTCAAATAGTATTTATAACCACTCTCTTCATAACCCTGATTATTCATGTTCTTTTTGTGTCTAACTTAAGTTTTCTAGTTTGATAGATGAAAAAATACCCCATTGTTTTAATTTAAAAATTTTGAACAGCAATAAAGTTGAATATTTTCCCAAAAGTAGTATTTGAAACCTGATGAGACATTTTAAAAAATAGCATGCTGCTATTATGTTTTATGTAGACTGAGTTCAATAGATGTAGTTCTTGTGTTGTACTACTTGATTGCCACCTTTAAAATTAATTACTTTTTGTTTATACTTCTTCTTCTTCAAGTACAATAAATCATGCCATTCATGCAAGTTCTTACAGAGACTTAATTGCTTCTTTGAAAGGTTTGGCAGATACATCAAGCCAGTTCATTAATGCACAGATGATTCTTTCACATTAGTAAAGACACATTGGAGCACCAGAAATGTCAAGGCAGTTATTATGCATAAAAAGCATAAAATGGCAACCATCAGAAGGTGAGGCCTTATTCAGTTGGGATCAAAAATAAAACTGCAGCAATTCCTTGGTGTAATAATGAAGAAATATTAGATTATTTTAAGGTCATGCAAGGAGAATCTTTCATTTGTCAACTTTGTCCCTTTGAGGAGAGATGATTTTCTCTGCTTTATGACTTGGCTCACACATCAGTCTGGAAGGAACAACAATTTTTACTATTGCAATACATTTGTTTATATTCCTTTGCCCAAATATTTATTAACTCCATATTATTTCCAAGCACTGTTACATGTATATCTTTCCTCTTAGTAATGTAGAGTTTACTAAGGAAGATTAAAAATAAAAATGTGTTACATAGTTAAACTGACAAAATGCAATGACAGAAGGATAAATGTAGAGGCTTGGAAATTAAAAATTCCTATAAGCTCTGTGTTCTGTCAGAATATGGTCAATATTTCATAGATTTTACTAACATCAGAAAACACTCAAATTATTTGTCACGTGTTTAAACAGTCACTTAACCACTGATATGTATATTCATCTATTTGATCTGCCTTTAACTAAATAATAAACTTGAAATATGTCAATGGTTAATTAAAGTGTATTTCATCTTAGTAACTTTGAAAAACTAGATGACTCCCATGAAGTCACACCAAATTTATTAATATAAACATTAAACAAAAAGGCATTTATTTTTGAGTGAGTGTAGCAGAAAGAGCATTAATCAAAATTTCTTGATGACATGTTTGCCAGGAATACCCTGGGAAAAAAGTAAGAAAAAAATCTACTATTCTTAAGATTGTATTCTAGTGAGAGATGAGAGTAAGTTTTGTAAATATGAAATACATGGTGAATTATAAGGAGATGCATTGTACAGAGAAAAGAAAAATGAAAGAAGACAGCAATTAGGAATTCAAAGGGAGTGTAGTTCTACAAAAGGGAGCACAGAAAGATTTCCCTGTGAGCGTGATCCTTGAACAGAACAGTAAAATTTTAGTGGAAAATAATTCCACAAGAAGTTCATGGATTATTCTATGATAAAAACATAATTTGACCTGAGTATAATGAGTGATCAGCAAAAAAATACTATTCATGGTAAAAATATTAAAAAGCAAACACTAAGGATTATAATTATACTCATATTTTGGTGTAGCAAGTGAACATTTTTATGGACTTCAATTTTTCACAGTATGCTAATCTAGTAAATTTTTAAAATGTAAACTACTACAATTAGGCATAAATTCATTCATCTTATAACTACTCAAATCATCAATATTAGAATAATATACAAAGAATATTACACATTATACAGTTCAAATAGGCAAAACTAATTCAATGTAAAAAAGGTATTTTTTTGTTAAAGATAAATGTTCTGTAATCTAGTGAAAAGAATTTTCTAAGGAATTATTCTATTTATATATAGTAGACTCAGTTATTTTATTTATGAATATGATAAAAATTATATTATCAATGTTATCATCATAACATTTTAAACAATAAAATCATTTTACCACATGAAAGTTACTTGGATATGTTGATACATTTAATTTACTAAAGCACTGTTCAATATGAGTGTCTAAATTACACCTTAATTTTCAGCCAATGATTATTTATGACTTTCACAATAATGTAGTTCAAATTTAAATATGCAAAAGTATTCTCTGAGCAATACATACACTCATATTGTAACTTTATCCTTCCCTATATATTTAAGTATTTTTCTCCTACCCTAAATATACCATTGTGTAATTGCAATGACTTACTTTTCAGAATTTTGTTCTCATTTCAATTACTGTAAAAGTTTCTTTATAGAGCCATCCCTAACCTCATTTGGTTTTTACTTTGATCAGAAGTAATCATGAATAGAAAAACTCACCTGTGGACACAAAATTCATTCATTTTACCCTGTGGTATGATGTTTATTTGTATAATTTGGAATACAGTAAATCAATTTTATTAGGTTAAGATAGCAACACCAAACACTCCCTCCCTCAAAAAAAAGCCCCACTACTTTTTAATGAACTCAAAACTGACAGAGAATATGTCACTTTTGAGTCTTCTAGACACTTCAGAAACTTTGGATCTTTTTTGAAAAACATATCATCTGTTCTCTTGGACATGGAGAAAGAGGAGATGTTTTTGTTGATTAGGTACGGTAAAGAGTACTGGGCTGAAAAGTCTTACACAATTGAGCACCCTCCATACACATCATCAACCTGTCCAGTTGTCTTTTGTCTTCAGTATATCTTCATTGGTAAGATAATAACAGAGAAAAAAATAAATCAAATTTAGAGAACTTACCTTCCAAGGGCTGAGCTCAAAAAAGAAATTGAATGAAGGTTAAGCCAGTGGTACATAAAATAAAGAATTGGCTTTTGAAATCCTCAGACCAGCATATTTTCTCCAAGGACTAATCTGTAATATTAGCAGCAATAAAAAGGCTCACCATGTAGACTAAATTAAATCCGTATGAAATTTCATAAGTCATTTCCATTAGATGGTTAAATCAGCAGTATCAGCACAATGGAATTTGACACATCATTGGCTGCATTTACATAAACCCCCTAACATGAAGTAGACTAGGACAGTCACAGAAGTTGCTTTGAATCTGTAAGGAAAATAAAATTATTACAATTTCTAATCTCAAACAAACTACAAAAACACAAATTTTATCAATGTTTGAGTAAAACATGTCCTAAAATGAAACTATTCAATATTATATTATATTTACAAAAGTATTTCAGTGTTTGAATATTTAATAACCACAAAGCTGAGATAAATTAATAAAAACTTTCTGTATTACATAGATATTAGTGGCTTTATTAATGGGTTCTGAAACTGATCTGTATTTTGTCATAACATAGAACAATATGATCATCAAAATTTGTATTATTTCTGCTTAACAAGATTGGACTATTCTGACATCTTGTTATTGGTGCTGAAATTATGATTTACCTGAGTCATAAAAATGTGAAAAATGTGGATTTTGATGAAGTTCTAATTGTCAAAGCACAATATGACACTTCTCTCTTTCTGCCACACTAACCAACAGTACTCTTACCTTTCACTGTGGTCCTAGCCTACAGAGGTTCAGAAGCAGAGCTCTCTCTGTGCCCAAGATGAGCAGGTAGCATAAAGAAAAAACAAACAATTCTTTTTACTTTTCTGAGAGTTTTGTGCATGTTTCTTGCCAAAGCATATTCTTGATGTTAATTATTGATGTAACTTGTATTTGTGAAGAAATTCAAGTACAGCTATTCTCTTTCTAAATATTCTTCATATCTTCCACTTCATTACTTTTAAAGTATCCAGCACAAGATCTAGGCATCGAGTTCGAGTAATTTTTATTTTATTAAATAACACATATTTTATAAATTGTATGTGAACACTATCACCATCTTCTCATTTTCTCTTATTTATCTACTAAAATGTAATGATTTTCTTATTATATTTTTCACTGAGCTTTAGAAAAACCAGGTAATACAAGGAGTGTAACAAAATATCATTATTCTACATTAATCATTTCCATATTTACAAATGTTTTAGTTAAAAGACAGTTTATAGTACACAATAAAAATCAAAATGAATGTGAACATCATCATTATTTCTAGAAAACATGGAATTTGATGTTTGTGGATGTTATGTTTGCATTTTCTTTGAGGGCCCACATGCTAAAGGCTCATTTGGCAGTATGTAGCACCACATGTAGGAGGTGGAACCTTCAGGAATTGGGCCTCTGAGAAGAAAGTTAGGCTTTGGAATCACATCCTTGAAGAGGATGTTGAGACTCTGACCACTTCCTCTCTTTCTCTTTGCTTCCTGGTTACCATAAGTTGAGAAGATTTGCTCAACCCCTATTCCCCGCCTCCCTGTTCTGATTTGCCATGGGCCAAAAAGCAACACAGTTCAGACTGGAAAATGTGAAACAAAATAAGCCTGTCCTCATTAAAGAAGATTTTCTCAGGTATTTGTCAGAGCAATAGAAATCTAACACAATAGTTTAAGACATGGGAAGCTCTATTTTAATTAATATTAGTCACCACTGTTTAGTTTCTTCAGAATGATTAACACTGAAGAGTGACTTTATTCCAAACTATGTTTTAATATGGAATATGAAATACAGAAATTTCATTTTCATTAAATATTCACTGAGGAAATTTAGAGGGAGAACTTCAATATAAACAGTACTAAGGAAGCAAAAACAAAAGTTAGAATCAATTTCAAAATTCAACCTCTGAACGCAGATATCAGCAAAGTCTTATATCTACTTTTATACAAAATAACTGGAAAGTTTTCTGGCAATGAGAACAGGTAAGAAGAATGTTATTTTCCGTGTGCTTCTGTGGAACTCACACATATACTAAAACATTCATTGTTCACAAGAAAGAATAATAGAAGATAAGATAACATGGGTTACATTTCCACTTCTGGAGGGTAACCTAATAATGTGTTGCAGAGATTCACACAAGAACATCATCACTGCCTACAAAGAAGGGGTGGAGAATTTTTCCACATCCCTATCTTTCTCTAGCTTAGCATGTATGAAAACAGAACCGAAAGCAATTTCGAGAGTTAAAATTTATAGGCTGAGGATGAGTACTGAATCGTGAAAGCCATATGAAAGTGGGCAAAAGCACACACAATCTAGAAAAATGAAAAGTACCTGTACTCAGCCTCAGGAGCAATTCATAGTGAACATTATAATTCTTCAATATCAGTTCTTTCTTAAGAAAAAAAGATTACTCAAAGAATGGTGCATAAAATAAACATTGTGAAAACTAATATAGATTTGTTGACATAGGATAGATGTAAAGATAGAACTGTTTGTGGTAAGCCAGTGTAATTGAGTTTTGATAATTTCACCATATCTAGCAAAAATTCATAGGAAAAGATATACACATTTAGAAAAAATTTTAAAGTAGATAGGAAAGAGCTTGTTGCTTTCATTGTATAATAAAGTCAATTGACAATTTATTCAGGAGAAGAGAAAAACAAGTAAAAGTTATAAATATGGGAGTTCAATACCACACCTAGAAATGATGAGGCTTTGCAAGAAAAAAATCACAAAACATGAAGAATCATGGAAATTACTTTCTGATTAAAACATGTATCACACCTATTCATAATAATGCCATGTTTAAGCAAAAAAGATTTTACCTAAGGATTAAAATGCACCAATTAATTTATCTTTAAGTTATAAAATATTATACATCCATGTACAAAATGTTTTATCTCAGTCTTACATTTCAAAGTAACCAATGGGTGTTCCTAGAGATTTTATCTGTGGACTGAGTTATAACCAGTTATAGAGTATCCCAATTTCAGGAAAAGTTGCCTGTAAAATTCATCACAATTATATCACCAGTGCATAGTTTGGGGATATAATTGTATTCATCAAAAAGCACAGTTATTATATACTTTACTATCAATAATAAATCACTCTTGTATATCAAGTTTATAAGGCCTTAAGAACAAATGAGAAATCCTTTATGCAATATGTGAAGCACCAAGTAGGGAATTTGGTCAATGATGTAAGCTGGTCTCTTTTGTGATAATATGATCTAATGTTTCTATTTTAGTTTTGTGCAGATAAGTAATTGGAAACACAAAATCTTGATGAAATAAGCATATGAGAAGGCAATAACTGATTGTTTATTATTAGTGAATAAGACCCTTGAATAAATGACCAAATAAAAATAATGACTTCAGTGTTATATGATGCTTGATGGAGAGGACATTGTGAGGAACAAGCTTCTGACTCTAAGCTTAAGACCATGAAGATGAAAAGTGAGGTCAATGAGCCCTGAGGTGGTACTCAGTCATATTTCAATAGAATTCATTGTGTTTTAGGGTGTTTTATTATACAGGATAGAAATAAAAGTCTTGTGAACATTTGCAGTCATTAAGAAGACTAAGCTTGTAATTTTGGTTGAGTTTGTTTGATCTTTGTCCTCTCATTAACCTCTTTTCATATTTACTCACTTGTGTTACAACTGATGGTTTTATAATTTATTTTTCACTCCTTTTTATCTGGCCATTTGAGAAAAATTTAAATCAGGGAAGACAGTTAAGCTTTTGATGTTGTTATAATAGGATAGATTTTGACAGGTGAAAAAACCAAAGGAGTTCTAATTCAAATTCATAATGTACTTGACTAAAGCAAAATATAAGTTTAGCAAGGAATTCAGACTAGTTACTAAATATCTTGCCAATGCATACGTTAGGCTACAACTAAAAAGGCAATGTCTTCAAGGAATTAAATCACTTGTGTGTACTGTTTTGCATATTGGACAATACATTCGATTCAACCTGTTGAATTTTTTTATGTAAAATTATACACAAGTTCAAAAATATACAGAGTTAAATAAAACATGTACTTAAAAGATGAATGGGACGGTGAGATGGCTCAGCAGCATAAGCTCCTGCCTGGCAAGCGCGAGGTCCTGAGTTCGACTCCTGGAACCCACATACGATAAAAGGGCTGGTGATATCGCTCAGGGGCACGAGCGCCTCCTGGCACGTGAGGTCCTGAGGTTGACCCCCGGTACCCCCAAGAAAGAAAAAAAAATATGCAAAATTCAGAAAATCATCTATCTCTCAGACACGAGTATTGACTGATGTACAGACGAATAGCATTTTTTCCAATTTGACATATTCAATTTGAAGTATGTAGAGTTATTTTGGTTAAATGTAGCTGTAAAAACATGATGCTAACTTAAGGCTTAACTTTATAACAACATTTTTTTTGCCACAAATCTGTTGGTAATTTGGGCAATTTAAACAATCAGACTCTTGTCAGAAAGATTTCAGTTTATGCTTGGGATAAGCTGAGTTGGGTAGACTTGTCTTTAACAGATTCTTTTGCCTAGCTAGCGGTTCCTTAGGTATTTGCTAATCGAGTACCTTGCTGTTGCATTTTTCCCTAAGATTCAAAAAGGCTCTCCTGGACTTATTCTCATGGTAGAGGGGGGTTCCACGAACGTGAACAGAATTGACCACTGTCTTTTGATACCTAATTCCAAATTAGCAAAGCATCTTTTTAGCTGCATTATATTGGCCACAGCAAGTTACAAGATTCCAAATACTTTGAGGTAGGAAAGAAATCTCTTGACAGAAGGAATTGCAAAGTTACGCTGCAAGAGAGTATTATACAGGGAAGGGAATCATCGTGTGATTATATGTGCCAGCATATTTTTTGTGTTTGTATATGTATGTGTATGTGTATATGTATATTTATATGCACTACTATTCCTTCCACAGAGACAACTGTATAGAAGAGTAAGGAAAAAGGATTTTTATTTTGTTGACACATAGCTACACGCTTTGCCCTTAGACACAACAAAATTAGTCAGTGCCATATTTCTCCATGTGTATGGGCAGGTGCTAAAAATAAGAATGTCAGAAATTCACCAAGACAAAATAACCACAGAGATCTCTGGGGATAAAGATCTACAGTGCCAAGAACAGTTAATCTTCGACGATTTGGATTGCCTTAAAAGCATTTCACATTTGATGGGTGTATATATTGCAGCTTTTGGGGGGAGACTTGGATAAGCTGTGATATGAGAAATTTTAAGAATTAAACTATTTGGAAGCTTTTGAATATTTTCTATACAATAGAGTGAGTATGAAGCTGGTGCCATTTCTCCAAATCTTCCTGAATCCACTGCTATGCTACAGGAGTCCAAGCAGTGATATCTATTTTCCTGCATCTATTGCCTTGTGACATTTTTTTTACAATAAAATGTGACAGAAGTTGCACTGTGCCAATTATGAGTCCAGTGCTATGAGTCAATACTATATACAGATTTGCCCACTCCCAGGACTCCTACCTCTGTGTGAACAATCTAAGCTGGCTTCCTGGGGGATGAGAAATCACAGGTATCTAAGTGGGTCAGCACAACTTTCCCAGGTTATGTTCAAAGCTTGTGAAGGTCTCAAACTAAGATTAGCACAGCTGATACAAGTACAAGTCATAGAACTGTGAGGTAAGTGAGTTCTCTTATTCTAAAGATTAAGTGTTGGATATAGTTTATGAGCAGTGCTAACTAAACAGTTAGGGGAACTGAATCACTTCAAATTATCTTTGAAAGATATAGAATCAAATTATCTCTTTATATTCCCTAGGCTAGTTACAAGATGAAATGATAAAATGTTAATGAAATATAGTCTCTTAATTATATGTTCATATATAGGAATAAAAGTAGTAGAGCCTAAAGAAATACTTTAAGTGGTTGCTAATTAGCTAATCAGCATTAATTAAATACAAAATGGCCAATCCATCTATGACTTTCTGAGAAATGCAATGAAAATATACTTGATGATTCTATTTTTAGTAATATGCATAGTAGATGTGTAAAATACTGTCATCAAATATATTTTATACAAGGTACTGTATCTGATAAATTCTTATCAATACTAAATTAAAAAGAAGAGCTTGTATCATTAATTATATTTTAGTTGCAGTAAACTGTGATTATTTCATCACTGCTAAGGGCTTGTGCATAATTCTTTGTAAGATATCTGTCTTTTTGTTTTAGCACATGATTATTTTATTATTAAAATAAATTTAATCTATATCTTTTTTTACAAAAATATATCATGTGACAATAATTTAAAAATAATACTTTGGGTGTTTTAAAACAGTGAGTACATATTCTAAACACAGAAAAGCAATATAAATAAGAAATGAGGATATGCCATTTGAATGATAACTTTTTATAAATTATATGCTGCTGATTGATATTTAGCTGTCGGATTTATATTTCAAGGAGGAAGCTTCTATCAATTTTGTACTTGAACTGGTGTTTTTTTATACTTGAGTGCAGCTACTTAGGAAAGAGGAAGACTAAGCTAGGAAAGAAAGTAAATTTCCAGGTCTACATAGGATAATCCTAGTTTTAAAGACTTACTTAAATGTTTTAGGAAAGTTGTAATTTTTCTGTAACTTTGAATTATAATCAGTAAATTGATGTTGCAACTTCTTTCCATGATCCATGTCAACTTAGGAAAATTTAAAATGACATGTTTTCAGCTTTGTTACAGAGAATTTAGGAAACAGAAAATATGTCAAAATTTATTAATACTTTTCAAAATTCACAAACTCCTTTCAATGTGGTCATAATAACATGAATTAGGGTACATCTGTCTTAAGATCTAAATCCACACTCTTTGCACCTCTTTCTTTGACATTTTTCCTTTGGTCTGCTAAGTGACAGCTTGTTCATTCATTCTATTACGGGAAATTCAGTTTAAAAAGTCATATCTAATTATTCCCTTCCAGACTTTGTCAGCAATGAACAAGATTTCTTTATAACAAACTAGGGAAATAAAATAATGAATCCAAAAGAAATTATATTCAAATATTTTATGTAATATGAAAAAATAAAATGTTTAATGAATGTTTCATATTTCAAGTGTTTTTTTATTATTGTGTATATGGAACAGGACATAAAAATTGAAAGAAACCCTTGGCTCATTATGCACACAAATCTTAGCTATATGCCTATATTAGTGTAAAAATTTGCAAAACTTCCAGTGGCCAGAAAGTGTGGTAATGGATTTTTCAGTCCTATGCTTATGATGAGGAAGGAGAGGGTGATCAGTCCTTAGAATAAGCTTTTGGCAAAAAACACAAACAAATTTGATTCCACGAATATTAGTATAACATAGATGTGAAGAATAGCATAAATTACAAGTAAATATTCAAGAATAAATTCAGAAACAGTTCATATTTGTTGTATAGATGCAATTTCTATTTCTACAGTATTACAGTATATGAAACAGCTGAATACCCTCATATCAACAAGCTGAAGCACAAATTCTCTGCCTAGGGAATCAGCAATCAGCATTCTTGTTTCAACTCTGCTGACTTCCTTGGCTAGACAGATAAAGACTTCGTGCTGTCTTGGGGCGAACTTCTTCATTCTGAAGTGCAGGCTCTGATTAGATTTGTTAGATGTTCTGAAAGAAGTGGGAGGAGTTGAATGTTTAGTGCCTGTCTTTCCACTCTTCTCATATTGCTAGTTTATGAGAGTCTTCATGAGATACATTGTAATCCTCAGAACCAGAGTGAAAAACACTAGACTCTCTACTCTGTACCTCTGTATGACCACAAGATTTTTGTTATGCAAGACTATAATGACAAAAATAGAGGACAATTTATAATCTAATAAATATAGAATATAAATTTAAAACTAGGAGAGTTGAATACATTTTTATTGTATTCTATAATTGAATTTAGGACAGAAGCCGTATCTTGATTTTTTTTTTTTTGTAAGGAGAAACAAATTTTTACGAAAACTTTCTGTGTATTTCTAATTTTGCTTTCTAATAACAAACATTTTTCAAATTTTAAAATATATAGCAGCTTTACTGAAACGTTTATGTGCCATAGAGTTCATCCATGTAAAGTACAAAGTTCAAGGTAATTGCGGTGGCGTGTGTCTGCAATCTCAGCACTCTGGAAGGCAGAGGAGAGAGATTGCAAGTTTGAATCTAGCCTGGGCAACATACAAATTTAGCAAGGGTCTGGACCAAAATTAAAAAATAAAGGAAGTGATGGGAAATATCCCAGGGATGTAGCTCGGTATGAAAACCCTGGGAGCTAGTCCCAGAAATGCAAATTATATAAATAAAATTCAATAGAATTTTATATTCAAAGTTGTATCATCTCCATAATCAATTTCACATTAGTTAATTATAAAGTAATCCATGAACCATTGCTAATTATTCCCAATTACCCTCCAATCTTCCAGCCCTAGAAAACCACTGATCTGTCTTTATAAATTTGTCTATTCTTGAATTTTATATAAATTGAATTACATAATGTATGTGACTGATATTTTGCTCTTTTTATTTCAAATTGAATGCTGCTTTCATTTATCATATTGTTTTCAAATTCCATCCATTCTTTTAACATGCATTGATACTTCATTATTTTTACCTCCAAATAATACTCTTTTTTGTTGAATAGATAGATACGCAATATTTTACTTAACCATTCATTAAGTTATGGACATTTGAATTATTTCCACAAGTAGTGTTGCTGTGAGCATTTGTTTATAAGGTTTTGTGTGGACATGTATTTTCACTGCTCTTCAGTATGCACCATGGAATAAAATTACATGACCATGTAGTATCTCTGCTTAATATTCTGAGAAACAGCTAGTGTGTTTCTTTTTGAAGCATTTATATCATTTTATATAGTAAGCATCCATAAATGTGTTAGAATTTCTTCATATCCTCACCAACATTTGTTATAATCTCTCTTGTTTATTGATGTCATTTTACTGGGTTTATAGTGGTATTTCTTCTCTTTGATTTAAATTTCCTAATGAATTATTATCATGACTACATTTTCCTGTGCTTCTGGGCCATCTATATATTTTTCCCAATGACATATACACATTCAAATGATATATTGACATCTGATTGGATTTTTAAAATAAGTATTGAATTGTAATACTTCTTTATATCTTCTAGGTGTCTGCTTTTTATCAGATAAATTAATTGCAAATATATTCTCATATTGTATACTCTAGCTTTCTCAATAATATCTGTTGAAACACAAAGATTTTTAACTTTGATGAAGCCCAATTTTTCTGTTTTTTTATTTGTTTTTTTTATTTTTATTTATTTTTTATTTTTGTGGGTACCGGGGGTCGACCTCAGGACCTCGCGCACCAGCAGGTGCCCGTGCCGCTGAGCGATATCACCGGCCCCGGCCCCTTTTTTCGTATGTGGGTTCCGGGAGTTGAACTCGGGCCCTCACGCTTGCCAGGCAGGCGCTTACGCTGCTGAGCCATCTCACCGACCCTGTTTGTTTTGTAACTTGTCGTTTTTGTATTGTTTCTAAGAAGACTTTAACTCCACCATGCAAAGGATTGCTGTAATCCAGTGAAGACAATGTAACTGAAACCCCTATATTTTCATCTAAACATTTTGCAGTTTTAATTTGTCTTTAAAATAGTAAGACTTCTAACCCATAGTCTTGGAATGTGTTACCATTTATTTATATAAAAAGGGATTTATAGAGTAATTTGAGAAACAATTCCTAATCATCTGTTATTTGGAGAGTTGGCAAAGATTTGGAATTAATTATTCTGTATGTATTACTTATATTCATCATTGAAGACATATGGGCCTGGAGTATTCTTTCTTGGAAGTTTTCATATTACTAATGCAATCATTTGTATAAATCTACTTAGAATTTTATTTCCGGCCGGTGAGATGGCTCAGCGGCGTAAGCGCCTGCCTTGCAAGCGCGAGGGCCCGAGTTCAACTCCCAGAACCCACATATGAAAAAGGGGCCGGTGATATCGCTCAGCGGCACGGGCGCCTGCTGGCACACAAGGTCCTGAGGTCAAACCCCCGGTACCCACCAAAAAAAATAAATAAAAGAATTTTATTTCTTCTTGAAGCAATTTTGATACTTTGTGTCTTTGTTTCAATTTCATTTACTGTAATTTGTTCAGTTTTTTTTTTTACCTCCCTTCTAGTTCTTCTTATTTCTGTAAATTGGATAGAAATGTACTCTTTTTGTTATTGAGTTTGGTAATTTTAAATGCCACTCCTCCTTATATTGGACTTTTTTTTTTGTACCAGTAATCAAAGTCAGGACCTCGAGCTTGACAGTCAGGCGCTGTGCCACTGAGCTATATCCCCGGCTCTATTGGACTGTCTAGCTAAAGGTTTGTCAACTGTATTTCTCACTTCAAAGAACCAACTTTTTGATTTTGGCTGGTAGATAGATGAGGCTTTAATTTTTATATAAACATCTCACAAAGTGCTGCACCTAGATTACAAAAACTCAAAGCTAATTTTCTTTAACACTGGGATTTTGAATCTGACACTCAGGCCATCATCAAAGAAACACGAGTTGCTGCTATACGTTATATTCTGGAAGGTACCAACAAAGTTATGTGAAAGAATTCTAAAACTCTAGCATTAACAAATACTCACATTCCCTTTCAAAATGTATGAATGATTACCCAAAGAATCCCAGAGACCTTCTTTAGATATTGAATATGAGAAAGCCAAATCTAATGATTCCAGATTCCAGCCTTACACCTTTTGGTAGAGAGACAGAGAAATAACGTCCCTGTGCTTTTCCACCCCAAGTGGCTTTCTTGAACATAAATGCATGTCGACCTGGTATACAAGCACTGACTACTCAAACAGTCTCACTTTATCACAACACTCAGCTTCTCCACGGAGCTTTTTGTGAAAGAAAAAATAATTTATTTATTTTAAGTTTTCCAATCTTCAGTTCTTACAAAAACATCCTCTTTGGATTTCTTTCTTTTTCTCTTTCTTTCTTTTTCTCTTTCTTTCTTTCTCTCTCTCTCTCTCTCTCTCTCTCTCTCTCTCTCTCTTTCTTTCTTTCTTTTTTTAGGGGTGGAGGGTCATGAAAAAGTGGGGAAGGGAAAATGAAATGAGCACCCTTTGTGGAAAAAATGATAGCAGCTAGGAAACAAACTCTGACAACACCGCAAGCTTATACAGAAGCCACCAACACCTTACGAAAAAAAGTTCTTTTAACAAATAGTTCTTTAGGGCCGGTGAGATGGCTCAGTGGCATAAGCGCCTGCCTTGCAAGCGCAAGGGCCCGAGTTCGACTCCCGGATCCCACATACGAAAAAGGGGCCGGTGATGTCGCTCAGCGGCACGGGTGCCTGTTGGTGCGTGAGGTCCTGAGGTCGACCCCCGGTACCCACAAAAAAAAAAAAAAGTTCTTTAACAATGCCATCTGTCCTGAACATCTGTTCAAGCTCAAACTGATGCCAGTTTTGTTATTAATTAGTGACCAAATATTATTGCTTCAAAATTCCTGATATAATCGTCCTCACTTTTATCTTTAAAAAATTTCCTCTAGGGCCTGTGAGATGGCTCAGCAGCACAAGCGCCTGCCTGGCAAGTGTGAGGCCCTGAGTTGGACTCCTGGTACCCACATAAAAAAAAAAATAAACAAACAAAAACTTCCTCTTACCTCAAACTTTTGAATAGACTCATAGTTTACTATGCACACATATTACTATTATGCATTATTGTTTCCAAACAATTACCAATTCTTTGGAAAATCTCTCTCTATCCAATAGCTTTTTTTAAAAAAATTTAGGTTGATATACATGGCTGCTGAGATAAGACCACTTCCACTGAGAACTGGTTACTTCTGGGTTTGTTGCCAACACTGAGCCCTTTGTGCTCTCAGTTTCCCTGATGTACCTTTCTCTGCACAGATGAGTCTTTTTTTTTTCTTAGATAAACCCTCCTCTCCTATTTTGGTAGAGGCTGCTGCCATCTTTGTTGGAGATGTTTGGGAGCTGTTTATTCATTAAGGATAAGGCAAACCTTTAGGCCACTTTTGGGAGAGTGATTCCATTAAGGTCGGTTCATTTTGCAAGTGCAATTTGTTTTACTCCGGAGGTTTGGGCAATGGTAATTTGCTCTTTCTTTAGGTTTAGTTTACAACACTAGGCAAAATTTAATTTAGATTTCTCAGTTTAATCTACCTCTGGAATTCCTAGAAACAGTTTTGACAGAGTTCCTGCAGCCACTGGCTCTAGCATGGCAGGTGTTTCTCTTAAGCTCTCTAGCATAGCTGAGCACCTGACAAGGACTTTTTGCTTCTAATTCACCTGCAGTCTTTCATGCCTAGATTAATATTTTCATTTGAGCTACATTTCTAATTCAGAAATTTCTTATTTACCTCTAACATAATTCTTAAACTACAAATGTAACTTGACATTTCCCTGGAAAATCTTTGAAACAAAAAGACTCTGTACTTCTCCTTCTGCTTAAATAAATCCTTGTCTTGCTTCCTTACTTAGGAGTATGACCATGTAAACTTCTTATTGGAATTCACTTTTGATGGCAGATTGATATTTATAGATAGACATAAAGGAGAAAATGCTTTAACTGGATGTAAAAGTATTAATATTTATATTATTACCTCATTTATATGATGTGATTACTGATAAGAGAAAAATGATTTGCTCAAACTTTTAAAGCACATACATAGAGTATCTCAAATCTGAGAACAAAATAATGTAATTGTTTATTTTTTAAAATTTATCTTATATATTTTATACAAATTCACCAATTTATTGTCTTTCATATCTACTTTTTTCAATTTAAAAAAATAGTACTGTTATATATTCTATTTGTGTATTTCAATTTTAACACCATCAAATATTATGCATACCTCCAATTTAACAATAGCTTATCAGAATAAGTTAACATTAGTAAGTTCAATATAAATCTGTATTCACAAGGAAAATATATAGGATGGAAATGTCAAAATTGAACACATAATATCATCTTTAGATGTTAAATGAAAAATACAATTTCTAGAGTTACAGGAGTTCTTTAGATTTAAAAAAGGAAATGCATATAGAATGAATTTCTTCTTTTCCAATTATATAAATAAAAATCAAATAAATAAAGCACATCACCAATGTACTACTTAATAACTGATTAGAACATAACTTTCTTTTTTTTTTTTTTTTTGTGGGTACCGGGTGTCGACCTCAGGACCTCACACGCCAGCAGGCGCCCGTGCTGCTGAGCGATATCACCGGCCCTTTTCTCATATGTGGGTTCTGGCAGTCAAACTGGGGCCCTCGCGCTTGCCAGGCAGGCGCTTATGCCGCTGAGCCATCCCACCGGCCCTAGAACATAACTTTCTTTATGTTCAGTGGCCTTTCTTTTTTTCTACTAGTGAGAGAGAGGTAAGGAAAATGTAAGCTTAAACAAAATTATGGAATTTTAATATTTTTCGTATCCTTTATGCTGACCAGTCCAAGATATCACTACACTTTTCCTTTCAGACCATTTCTAATTAATAGAATTATTAAACAATAAAATTTTCCTAGAAATCATAATTTTAGCAGAACACATCTGCCTGTAGAATATATGCTTCTTTACTAGAAGATATATGATCATATTAAAATAATTTGCTACTTAAACAATATTATATAAAAACATAGACAACTAACCATCTACTTTCTAATAAATGGTAATAAAAACTTTTAAAATCATAAATAAGTTTTATTAGCTTTATTAACTTGATTTTATTTATTTTTAAGTCACAAATTTCAGTACTTTATCACAGAAGTTCATACCAATTTGATGTCAAAAAACTTGAAAAAGATAACCCAATGACATAATCTCAAATATTATGCTAGACGAATATATTATTTCATCAGTTACTGAATGAAATTCCAAGTATGTAAAACACATAAAGTCACTTCTTCCTTATATTTATTAATATATAAGTCAATATCTTTCTGCTTATTTTTCTTGAAAGCAATTCTAGAAAAAATATTGAAAATTAAAACAACATTCACCATATAGCAAGAACAAAAGTTTTTGAAGTGCTTTTTTCAGTTTAAAGTATATTTTCCATAACTACTTTGACAACATTAAATTAACATGACTCAATTAAGGTAGCATTTATACCCATTATTATTAATAAATTTAGGATTCTAATTCTATTGTTTCAGATCACAAATTGTACCAATTTGAATATATTGAATAGAATTTTTTTTTCTTTAAAATAACTGTATATGGGGCCAGTGAGATGGCTCAGCGGCATAAGCGCCTGCCTTGCAAGCGCGAGGGCCCGAGTTCGACTCCCGGATCCCACATATGAAAAAGGGGCCGGTGATATCGCTCAGCAGCACGGGTGCCTGTTGGCGCATGAGGTCCTGAGGTCGACCCCACGGTACCCACAAAAAAAAAAATAAAATAAATAAAATAACTGTGTATATTTTTGCTGTGAGCCAAAGAACAATTGGAAAATGATAGCTGTTATTATTATCTAAATGTATTTGCATAACTACAAGTTTATTTACAATTAAAGTCTGACCTCATATGTTCAGTAAACTTATAAAGACACATTAGGGAATTTATGACAACACTAAACACACTTTAAAGCTGTTATGACAACTTTTTCTGTAAACTTACAACTTTAATCTAGCTCTCAGATATTTAGTAGGAATAGTCAATTTTATAAACCTAATCTGAAAATATGATGACTCATCAAACACATTTTAATTGAAAGGGGATATAAATATGACTAATGATATAAAATATTTAATATTGCAGTGTCTCAAAACTGTAACTCACTGTCTGAGATTTTCACAAATGCTGAAGATATTGTTCAATTGTATATGTTTTTATTATTTTTCCCCTTTTTTGGTGAAATACTTTCTTCATAACTCCATGTTTACTTCTATTAAAAACAGCTACTTTATTTCAACTAAATGCAAAACTATGTATAAACAAAGAGCGTTAGTTTTGAGAAATAATGTATTTATGGTCTTGTTTCTCTAAAACTCCATCATTGATTGTTCCAACAGTAGCATATAATTTAAGCACAATATTATTACAAAGAATATGTTTGACATTTTCATATTTTATATTTACAATAATATATAGATATTTCCTAGATCATTAGTTATAACATATTCAAACTTCTAAATTCTGCTGTAGTCACAAAGTTATAAATAGCTCATAAATGTCTGACAGTGTTACAATTTGGGGGAATGCTTGGCAATGAATGCCATCTTTATGAAAATTTCTAAATTCAGAACAATCAAATTTTGACCAAATTTCTTCTTTGTCCTAGACTTCGGACCCTGAGGAAATTACTTACATTAATTTAATTATTTAAAATGATACACATCAATATCATCATTACTAGAATTTTCTGTATTAAAAAGTTAATTATTGTAAGGTTTTAGATTAGAACTTGACATTTCCCAGTGTTATATAAATGTTGCCTGTTTCAGTAATTCTACAACAGATTTAAATAAATTTTTAAAATATTAGGATAGTTTCCCTGATATAACACTGAATATTACTGTAGTGAATTAAAATAAATATTTTGAATGTATTGTATGTGGTCATACACTAGGATAATACTAACAAAGTCCATCACAGTCTTTCTGTATATGTTGTCTTTTTTTTTTTTTTAATTTAAATTTTTTTTTTTTGTGGGTGCCGGGGGGTCAACCTCAGGACCTCGCGCGCCAGCAGGCGCCCGTGCCGCTGAGCAATATCACCGGCCCCTTTTTCGTATGTGGGTTCCGGGAGTCAAACTCGGGCCCTCGTGCTTGCCAGGCAGGCGCTTAAGCCGCTGAGCCATCTCACTGGCCCGGTTGTCTTGAATAGATATTCCTTTTGTATATAGATGGTGCTATCTGAATGTCTTGAAACTTTGTATTTTTAACCAGAATCTTAAACCTTCATCTCATTGATGATTTAAAAGCCCTTCTGAACTTTTCTCTATCATAATTTAAAGACACCTTAATTAAAGGTACCTTTAAAGGGTCTTCTAGTTACATCCATAAGCTTTTTCAAAAGATGGAAAGAAAGAAAGAAAGAAAGAAAGAAAGAAAGAAAGAAAGAAAGAAAGAAAGAAAGAAAGAAAGAAAGAAAGAAAGAAAGAAAGAAAGACTAGATACGCTACTAGCTTTTAGGTATTAGAACTAGTTACTGTATTTAAGGAACCTACTACTCCTGCTTATATGGTATGCACCATTATCTAAACTTTTCTTTTGAATACATTATTAGAAACCTTATCCTATTCTACTGTAACAATTCCTGGAGTATTTTAAAGCAATTAGCCAAGAAGATCCTTAGGTGGGGTGATCAAAATTTTGGTTCTTCTCTTCCTTACAGAACTACCCAAGTTTCCTCTGGTCTCTAGGTCCTTGAGCTCTCGCTCACCCTGCCCTAACAAAATCCAGATGAGCAAAATAGGGAAGGCCCTCTCCTCCCTTGGAATGTTTGCTTTAGAACTTAACAATTGCAAATACTTTCTCTGCTGTTCAGAAATAGAAATGTTTTTGAATGCTATTTGCCAGTTTAACAATTCAGTAGTGTCTTTATGAAGCCTCCAAAAGCAAAGCTTTTGACACGAAACTGTGGGGACATAGGAGCCTTTCATTTGCACATTTTAAGATGTTATAATGTTACTTCCTGTTATGAAGATAAGAGAAAATTACGTGTCTTTTTTATGATGTTAATTAGGAAATACAACAGCCTGTTATCGTCTCATCATAGCTTTTAGAAAATCTTCCAGAGTTTATGTCTTAATAAACTTCCTCTCTATCCACATAGTCAAGACAGAGGTTTGATCGTCCTCCCTTTCTTCAATAATGTGAAGAAAGTCTTCCCTGTCTAACTTTGGAATAATTATTTGTTTTTGACAGATACAAAAAGAATACACTCTCACTGGACAATATATTGGGGTAGGATTTTGCATAAAGTTCAGGTAGCTGATCTTTTCAAAGCCATTAATTTATGAGAGAAAAAGCTGCTGTATCGGTATTTTAATTTAAAAAGAGTAAGATGAGATATGGAATATGCAAGAATATGGAGGGAACATCTTACATATCCATATATTGTATTTTTGTTTGTGTACTGTCTTGATTTTGACATTTTAATTATATATTTATATGATTTATATTAGTGAATGCTGGATATTAATATTAATTCAACCATTAAGTTTGCTAGCTCTCTTAAAGTGTGGCTTCCCACTCCTGCTGTGGTTTGAATATGGTTTGTACTTCCTGAAGGTTCATGTGTTGGAAATCTGATCTTGCTACTACTGAGGTTCTGTGGACTTTTAAAGGAGGAGGGATCTAATGGAGGTCCTTATCTCAATACCTTGAAAGGGATTTTGAAACCTCAATCAATCTCTCTCTCTCTTTCCATATATATATATATATATATCTGCTACCTGACTCCAGATATGAGCATGTGCTCCAGCATGTGCACCTACCATTGTTCTCAGTCATCTGGAGACACAACCAAAGAACTGTCCTTGACACTAAGCCTGCCATTTGTCTTTTGATCATGACACACCAGAACTGTAATTCAATAACCCTTTTCTCTACTAAATTAGCTTTTGTAAGATATATTGTTATACTAACAAAAACTAAGTAATACAATTTCTTAATTATTATTCATTGTGATTCACATTATTTTCAATAATAGAAAATAGTCTTTACCCTTTATTATTAAGTTTTGTACATTGGTTTTTGGTCTTTGTTATATTTCTGTATTTCTATTTTCATTTTTGGTAAATGCATGGCTTAAGTAATTATACGTATTTTGTGTGTGTCTATCCCCACCCACCAGGACCATGGGAAATCATACCACGATTTAAATTTCTGTTTAAAATAAATAGTGACTAATTAAAGTCATTTATCATACTAAATAATAAATTGTTACTGTAATTTTATGGGACATAAAAAGAATATATCCAAATAAATAGTTATCCAAATATCTATAATTAAACTTTACAAGCAGGAAGAGTAATATAATTATGTGTGTATAATCTCAGAAGCCCAGCGCAGCAGTATTTATTTTAATGTTTTCAGATTGTTTAATAGTTTAATAATTTTATCAGGGCATGTAATTATTTATAGTGACAATATTACTTTCTATTTCTTTTAACATATTTTCCCATGCTTAAAAATTTAACAGATATACTATTTTAATATTGCTTTAAGGAACGTTTAACCATTTTAAACTGTTATGATTGTTTCACTTTGTTACTGAATTTAACAGGAATTCTGTTTCAGAAAGTTATGTCCTTACTAGTTTTTGTTGCCTTTTAAATGATGTGTTCTGTTTTCTTGTTAAGTTATTTTCGTATATGTGTAGTACAGAAAGATTTATGTGATTTCCCGGATTTGTATTTTTCAGACATTATTTTGCCATATGAATAACTTCAGTTGCAGAGCTACCAATATTTTCATTTTACAAGTTATAATTACTATATGATAATCAGTTTTTATATTATCTTCCTCCAGGCTTAATGGATATTTCTAAGGCTAATTACCACTTTTCTATATTTAGTGAGAAGGAGCACATATGAAGATAAAAGAAAAATGTCATATTTATGAGATGTCAGTACCCTTTAAAGATAGAAATTCTCTAATTATCTCAGAAATATTCATGACAATTTCAATGCTTTTCTAAGAATTTGACTTAATTGAACACAAGCCAATTACCCTTCCAGTAAGTTAATGAGAAAGTTGACTTTGCCACAGTTAGGAATGTATTCTCAACTTTAGTATAGTATTCCACAAGAGACTGTTCAGTATTAATTATTATTTTAATCTATAGTTGATTCTCAAGGAATTGCCTACAGGGAGCTGTGGGTGATGATTTTTTATTTCATAAAACCACTGCAATGTTGCTATGGTTAACCCTATTACCAAAGTTTGATGAAATGAATTTGTATACTAATAAATAAATAAACAAATACTCTAATGCAAGTACAATTACAGGTTTTGAAATTGATTAGAGTTTAAATAATTATGACAATGGCCAGTATCATGTGTAATCCATTATCAGAACACAGTATTTTCCACACAAATGCAAGGTTACCGTGTTCTTGGGAAACTCCGAATTTCCAAACTCAAGCAAACTGACATCCTGACCGGGTTGTTGTCCTTTAAATGCCACAAGAGTAAGTTTTGAGATTCTGAGTCAGAAGTTTCAGAAAAAGGAAATAGAAGCTATCTTAAAGAAGTTCCTTGGGGCCAGAGACATAGCTCAGCGGCATAAGCGCCTGCCTGGCAAGCACGAGGTCCTGAATTCGACCCCCAGCACCCACTAAATAAATAAATAAATAAATAAATAAATAAATAAATAAATAAATAAATAAATAAAAATAAATAAATAAAATGTTTACTTGGCATGAGGCTGTCCTTGAGAATAGTAATAGTATCTTTGTCAGCTTTTAAATTTATCATTTTTACAGGAAGTAAATTAATGCAAGTTGTTGCTACAAACTCCTATATCTAAAATAAATATCCCATTTTTCTAGCATACTGCTAACTGAATTTGTTGTCATGCGTTGGTCATGTCAGAATACAGACAAATGGAAAGCAAGTACTTTTTCAAAAGTACTTAGGTGTTGCCAGTACAAAGGCCAACAAAAAGGAGTCATCAAGGGTCACTGATGAATAAATTTGCGTTTTGTAAGGCGACATAATTTTATTACCATAAGATTTCTCTGAAAGGAGCCTGATGTAGAACATAAACTCTGAGGTAAAAATTAAATAATGGATAATTGAGATGAAAGTTTGGAGCACAGTGGAAGCAACATGAAAGTTTGAATGAAAATATGAGTCAGAAAAATTGCAAAGGCAAGATGAAGTAAAGGCAAAAAGAAATGGATGAAGGCAATCCAGGAACAATCTTCGGAGTCTGAAGTCACGTTTTTGCTATTATGCGATAATGTCTGGTTGGGCCGATTTGTTGATTTGCATTGATGTTTGTTCTATCTTTGTATAACCACCTTGTCTACAATGTGTCTATATTACTCTTCAGCTGAGCAGGGCCAGGGCAGCCTCCCTGCCTCTATTGCTAATGGTGTTTATCATCTTTTGCCTTCACATTGTGCACCACATCCTCGCTTCTTGGATGTTCTGTTTTCCTGAGTTTGTTGGGTTTAGACTGAAAGATACTATCCTAGAGGTATCATTAGTCAAAATATGTTCTTTTTCTTTCCACTTAATGAGTCAATGAATCACTGCATGCCAGGTTTCAGTTCTTCCAGTTAGAATTGTTCACACTGTTGTCAAGATCTTCATCACGAAAGTGTCCCTGCTCAGTAAACTCTACCTTTCCCTAAGTCCCAGACTTCAGTTCCATCCTAACTATACTGGCCTTTCCCCAGCAGCTCACATGCTTTTGTAGTGTGCTTACACTGAACTATGTTAACTATTTTATCATTGATTAAGGCTGCATGCACGTATGTTTTAAGGAAGGAGAGATGAATTTTAAATAACAATGAATTGCCCCTGAATTGCAAAATAACTGCAGCACAGGAAGGAAAAGACTAGAAATCTGAGATACCACTGAGGGCTTACTGGTATATAAAAATGGCAAAGTAAAATTCATGCTAACATCTAGAAAATAGTACCAGCACATTCATAATTGTAATACAGTCATCAGTGAGAATAAAGCATAATTTTAAAATAATGTTCACACTGTAAGTTTAAAGTATGAGTCTTCAAGGCACCTGTAAGGGTCTGATGTGTTTAAATATGTATATTTAGGCAAATACATGTATCAGTGTTTCATTTAGGTCAAAGTTATATGACATGATTTATCATAGTAGTTATGAGTGTGGACTTTGGAGCCAGGTGAAGTTAAGATTTCATCTTAGATTCTGCTTCTTATTAGTTCAATGAACTTGAATAATTTCTTTACATTTAACTTCCTCTTACAGAAAATGGGATTGTAATACCTAAATGGTATGGGTAAGGAATTACAGTTGAGAATATTTCTGCAAAACAAAACGAAACAACAACATCAACAGCAAAACCCCAAATTATGAGAAGGGTTTGAAGTTGTTTGACGTGGGCACTATTGTGCCAGGAACATCATTCCAAAGCTCGTGGCAGAAAAACTCTAGAGTTTGAAGACTGCTGCAGAGCCGTGATGATAGAACCCCCCATTACTGCTGGCTCTCTAAACTAGACTTGGCCACTGGAACTGTTTCCACTGCTACCTAAGTCACACGTTTCTCATTTTTTTTTTTAAAACCAGACACTGATAATGTTCAAAACAATGGCAGTTCAAACAAACTGAACATGATATTGCAAAAGCAAACTACCTGAGTAACTAAGTCTCTGTTTTACAATATTAAGCCACTTACAAAAATACCACTATATATACCTTATTGTTTATGGTAAAAATAATCAGTTACAGGCTCCTAACATCCTGCTGTTATACCCATAAAGATATGACTTTGAAAAAAACCTAATATTTTGAAGTCATACAGTACTTCAGTTTGAATGTTTAACACATCTCAGAATCAATGTGTCAAGAATGCCATGAAGGGGCCGGTGAGATGGCTCAGTGGTGTAAGCACCTGCCCGGCAAGCGCGAGGGCCCGAGTTCGACTCCCGGAACCCACATACAAAAAAGGGGCCAGTGATATCGCTCAGTGGCAGGGGCGCTTGCTGGCATGCAAGGTCCTGAGGTCGGCCCCCGGTACCCACAAAAAAAATAAATAAATAGAAAAGAATGTCATGAATATATTTATGGTTACTAAGTTTGTTGGAGTATTCTTTTTTTTTTAAATGTGGGTACCGGGAGTCGAACTCAGGACCTCACGCTTGCCAGGCAGGCACTTACGCCGCTGAGCCATTGAGCCAGCCCTGTTGGAGTATCCTTTTATTACAGATATTAATAAGATAAAATAATTTATCACATAGAAACATTGTCTCAAGTATTTGTGCTACCTAGTACTTTCTTTCCTTTGTGAGCTATTGTTTATTTATTAAAATCAAGGGCTATACGGTCACAAATTATGCTGCATTATTTACTGGCTGTGTAAATCAGGATGTTGTCGTATCTCAGAGATTCAGATATTGGCCCATACGGTATAGTGGAATAATAGTGTATGTCTCTATGAAAGTTAAGTTTGTGCCTCGAGTGGCTTGAGAAGTGGCCAGGGAATTAGTGGAGCAAAATTCTGGGCATATCTGGGTGTGTCATGAAGGTATTTCTTTGGGAACTTTATCTGGTCCCTCTCCCCTTCTTATTTGCTGCTCCCCTACTCTGCTTCCTAGTCACCATGAAATAAGCATCTGTGTTCAACCCTGCCCTTACGCCATGATGTTGCGGCTTTGGAGTCTGCCAACCCTGTATTAACCCTGAAATTATACCTCTCCTTTTAAGTCATGGGTGTCAGGTGCTGTATTGCAGCAACTGGGAAGCTGACTTAGTGCAGCTTCATAGGACATTGAGACAAAGAATATAACTCAGAGAATGTCCTGTAGATTTTGGTAAAACAATCTTTGAACTCAACCTTAAAGCTATTAATTTGGCAGACAATGGACCTGTCCCTGAATTTGCATAATTTAACAAGCATACTAGCCAACTCTAAAGCAGACTATATCAGCTAGTTTCCCACCACTGAGACAAAATATCTGGCATGGGCAACTTAAAGGAGAGGTTTATTTTGGTTTCACAGATTTTGTCAAGTGTTAGCTCTCTCCAAGGCAGAAGAGGCATGGTGGACGTGCACAGAGAGGAAAGCTGTTCACCCCCAAGGCAGCCAGGAAGCAGAGAGGGGTGAAGCCAGGGACACGAAAACACCCTTACAGGTAATTCCTTCAATGACCTACCTCCTCTGACCACCTCTAAACATGAGAGTTTTGAGGGACATTTTAGACGTAAAACAGAACATAAATAATGTGCAGACTATTGTTAGAAAAAAATCAGTTTTTAAAATATTTCTACTTAAAGACATTTAGAAGTACTCTATGTCAAAACCTCCAAAAAATAATATAACTATTATTATAATAACTTGCAGTGTGGGTGTACCTAACTGTGTTTATGTACGTGTGTTGGCACTATTTTTTTTTTAATTTTAACCAACATATTTTTGAGATTTATGTAATAGATGTGAGATTTTGTCTTTAGTTGCTTCACTAGTCAAAATAATTTGTAGTAATTCTAATTTTTTTCCACGTTGTAAATTTTTGTTAGAGATGATGGTAGATATTTGTGGATGGCTTGTCTTTGATAATTTTAAGTCTTATAAAAACAGATCTGGATACCATGATTAAGCAATGACATTGTTTTTTTTCTGTTTCTTTTTTTTTGGGAGGGGTACCAGGAAATAAACTCAGGACCTCACGGTTGCCAGGCAGGCACTTGTGCCACTGAGCTATATCTCCAGCTCCCTCAATGACATTGTGAATTGACATTGTTGAATAATGTTTCAACACAAATACAGTTACTGAGTAATTCTGCATAGAATCAAGTTTTATGTATAAGTTCAAGTTTAAGCAAAATTTTAAATTTTGGGGCATGGTTGCCCACGCCTGTAATCCTGACACTCCTGAGACAAAGGCAGAAGGATCAATGTGAGTTCAAACCCAGGCTGGGCTACACAGTGAGAACTTGTGTAAAAAACAAAACAAAACAGGGCCGGTGAGACGGCTCAGCGGCTTAAGCGCCTGCCTTGCAAGCGCGAAGGCCCGAGTTCGACTCCCGGAACCCACATACGAAAAAGGGGCCGGTGATATCGCTCAGAGGCACGGGTGCCTGTTGGTGCGCGAGGTCCTGAGGTCGTCCCCCCGGTACCCACAAAAAAAAAAAAAAAAAAAAAAAAAAAAAAAAAAAAAAAAAAAAAAACAAAACAAAACAAAACAAAGTATTCCATTTAAACTGAGGCACAGATTTATTCTCATGGGATGAAATCTAAGATACTCAAA
Organism: Erethizon dorsatum; assembly: GCA_028451465.1. Classification (NCBI taxonomy): domain Eukaryota; kingdom Metazoa; phylum Chordata; class Mammalia; order Rodentia; family Erethizontidae; genus Erethizon; species Erethizon dorsatum. The sequence continues at coordinate 76,951,222 of CM051833.1, read as the reverse complement.
ATAGAAAAAATATATGAAACAAATGATTGCAGTGAGAATAACAATGAACTTCAAATTGCCTTTTCAGAAATTGCTTGAGAATGGGTATAAAAGAAGATTATTTTTATTTTTATACTGTTGTTCCATTGTCTTTAATATGAAAAGTTTTAAATTATCACCTTTCAAATACGATTTACAACAAAAACTTTCCAAAATGTTATACATTATTCTTTAACATTTAATAGGGAATTTGTCCTGTACTTTTCTTTCCTATACAAGCTTGATCTTGTTTCTCAAACTGCTTTAACACTGACACCTTTAAAAATATATAGGAACTTAATTCTCAAAATTTGCAGATCAGCTTTCTTTTCTTTAATGGCGTATTTTTAACATTATTTCCGGTATCTTATGGGATACTACAGTTTTGAAAAGAAGATAAGCATTGACAAGTGGGATGAGTTCTGTTCACCTAAAGAATACATTTTCCACTTCTAATTAATCACATGTCAGCTGCGAGGCATGTGTAATTAATGGCGCATACCCCCAAAGCTGCAGTGCATAAACACATTGCTTATCCGGGTAGGGAAATATTAGCATGCTGTTGATCACCACAAATGAGTGTCCTCCACTAATTCTGTAGTGAAGATGGTAGAGTGACTCATGTCAGAATGAAAGCAGCAAAAACATTACTTGGAAATAAAAAATACAAAGTGATGCAGCAGAATGTGTTTGCACACACACAAGCACGTGCATATTATATTGAGACAAAATGAATTCAGCTGCGTTTGTGTTCTTTACTTAATGATATGATATAAAGACAAGGGAAATAATTACAAAGATATAGATTTGAATATCTAGTGTAATTCCATCTATGGAGTTGAAGAGAACTGGTTAATTTATCTGAGTCATCTTTTTTACAAATATAAGAGGAAAGTATAATTCTAATGATAAATTTAGAAATATGAATGACAAGATAAGTTTAACCGGAGGCAATAGATAATGTTGATATGACATACCACACAGTCACTTGTCAAAGCAAGACACTTTTCAAGCTACGGGACGCAAAATCATTACATCCGTCTTAAAACCACAAACCATATTAAAAATATAAATAAAACTGTTAGAGAAATTAAAGATAATTTATTGAGAGGCAGCTGTTGATCTGCCGCAATCTGTCCCTCTCCAATTTAGAGGTTGGGGGATTTGCCACCAAAGTCAAGAGTAGAGTGAGAAATGGAAAATGTCTTACTTAGTAGATAAGACACAAGTAGAACTCAGATGACCCAATTTAGAACCTGACATGATTTTAAAGTTTGAGAAAGAGTATATCTGCTTAAGAAAGGTTCGGGCGCCTGCTGGCGCGCGAGGTCCTGAGGTCGACCCCCCGGTACCCACAAAAAAAAAAAAAAAAAAAGAAAGGTTAAGAGGATGTGACAGCAATAAAAGGAGAAACATTGTTACTCTGTGATTTAATTCTACCACTGTGCTTCAATATGCTTATTTAAATGGAATTATGTTTTGTAAACAATAGCTTTTTACCTGCATTTTGAACTACCTAAACAGGTTCTGAAATGTTTGCTTTAATGACATTTAGACCCCTGGTTTTAGTTTCTCCCAATAAGAAAAATGGTACCTACTAGTAAATTATTTAATTGGAATTAAAAATTTCAACAATACAAAAATCTGGTTATATCTCAAGAAACTTTCTTTCAACTTCCTCATAAATTAACTTAAAGAAAGAGCTTAGTGAAAACAGTATCACTAGCATATATTTTGCAAAATTAAAATTTAGGCACTAAAATGGCAGCCAACATAATGACATTTTAAAAAATTGATAGAGAATTCAAATCTTCATTTTAAAATCTAGAGTAGCTAAATTGATGCAGGCTATTAAATATGGAACACAATTCAGAAAAAAGTTGCAATTTTTATTATATTTGGGATAAAATAATAGTAATGTTTAGATGGAAAATGATTTTCAGATTATATGAATGTTACTTTATATAATAAGATATGGGAACATGTACTGTGTCATATAGAAAATTAATACTGTCAATTTGGTAGTATAAGATTAGCTGTTAAAAGTATTTTCAGTGAAAAATTAATAGAAAATGTGGACATTTTTGCAATATTTTCATTTTTATTCATATATGAAAAATGTTTCTGATAAAAATATAGCATTCAATAAAAATGTAGCATACAATATAGCAATACTGTATCAAAGCAGTGAAGGCAAAACAACGTGTTGAAAATGTTTACTGTCCTCAATAAAATAATATAAAATATTTTCTAGGCAACAGTTTATATTTTATTATGTTGCTTCCCTCAAATACTCTCTTTCATCCCATTCTTGTCAGTATCCTGAAGGTAGATTGGGGAAAAAAAGTGGTATTTATTTTATTTAAACCTTCTTTATTTTTTTGAGAAAAAACAAGCAAAAAAAAAAACCCTTTCATGTCTGTAGGTAGTTATATATATATATATATTTTTTTTTGTGGGTACCAGGGGTCGACCTCAGGATTTCACATGCAAGCAGGCACCCATGCCGCTGAGCGATATCACTGGCCCTTTTTTCATATGTGGGTGCCGGGAGTCAAACTCAGGACCTCGTGCTTGCCAGGCAGGCACTTATGCCACTGAGCCATCTCACCAGCCCTGTAGGTAGTTACCTTAAAAGTCTTTCTGTATTCACTGTGGTCTCTAGCACCCTACCTACTTTCTGCTTTAAAGTTCAGATCATAAGAGCATAATTTGCATTTTTATGCTTAGCGTTACTCCAACTTTAAAATTTTAAATTTAGTCATCACCTGCTTTTCAAAGGACATATTATATTTCAGACTTTCCTCCCTTGTTACATCAGATAAGAAGTACTGATACTGGGAAATCAAGTTGTCTCCACAGATATGACTATGGAATTCTGTCTTCTGATTAATTATTGGCAACATATTTTTATAGTTTTTTTTTTTGTGTGTGTGGGTACCGGGGGGTCGACCTCAGGACCTCGCGTGCCAACAGGCACCCGTGCCACCGAGCGATATCACCGGCCCCTTTTTTGTATGTGGGTTCCGGGAGTCGAACTCGGGCCCTCGCACTTGCAAGGCAGGTGCTTACGCCGCTGAGCCATCTCACCGGCCCTATAGTTTTGATTGTTGTAAATACTCTTTTTTGGGGAGGAATTTTCAAAGATCAAAATATCCTACTTAATTCATAACTGAGATAAGTCTTTCTTTAATATTTTGAAACATATTTTAAGGATACATGTTCTAATAAAAATCATTATCTGTTAATAGATCAGAATAAGGATGATATACTTTTATAAGGTGATTTTAATCATGACCGGATCCCAGCATAGTGTGTGCATGGATGATGGAACAAGTTCTGATACGAAGTGTTGAAAAGCGGTCTTTCCTTCACCATCTGCCAGCATCAACAGTATAGACAATAACTACTGACCTAGATAACTTCCACCTAATTTGATCCTCATATGATTTAAGGAACATAGTTCATAATTACAGAAAAAAAATAACAACCATCTTATGTCTAATAGTAAAAATCTTCCAGTGAGGAGGTAAATACAAAAAGAAATGAAAAGGACATCTGAGGCTGTATTAAAAAGCAAGTAATTGGTATAAAATGAGAAGAACTTGATTGCATTATTTCATTCAGATCCTTTTCAAGTAAATGAATATTCTCCTTTGGAAGGTAGCAAATCAAACTGCCTTAGCAAGTCAGACTTTCAAGAGATAAATCTATTAATGAATAAATAAATCTTTCTTAAGATTTACTGGATCCACCAGAATGCATACACTCATTTGAACACACACATTGTAAGGACAAATAAAAGTAATGTGACAAACTTAAATTTTCCCTATTCAAAGTAAGGAAAAAGATTTTCAACTTCCCATTTTCTAGAGCATATACTTTTATAATCTTATGTAGGTTACATATTAATGTATGTTCTTTGACTCTTTTCAAAGAGTTTATTATCCACTTCTTAAAATGTAATCATAAAAGGAAAGAACATCCTTATATCCAGTTTATGTGAAAGGGTAGAAGCCCAGCTGCTGTGAGCTCTTCCCTCCAAATTACAACATTTATCTTGTGAGAAATGAATTAGTTTATTGTGCCATGGATAAAACCAATTAGCAAACACACATTACCACTCAATTATTAGGTGAATCTAGAATAAATAACATGTGGCACACAGTGATGTCAAGTCTCCTTACTTGAAGATTAAATATTATTAATCTTGAGCACATATACATTATGAGTTGTGTCTACTTGGCTGTATGAAAGGCTTCAATTCTTTTCTGCCTTGTCATTTCTTAACATTACTCTCTAATGTTTATTTAATAATAAAACTTTTACTTTCTCCTCTACCTTTGGGAATAGGTCTTCTTGTTTGGAAGGTGATGTAACTTTTAATTATGTTTATTAAACAATGTGCATTTATATGTGTCTATAGTTATGTGAGATTGTAAACCTGGATGTAATCATTAAAAAATTTTGAGTGGTTGCCTGTTAAGTTGTGGAAATGGACTTTTCACTGAGAATGTGACTGATCCAAAGAAACAAAACGCTTATTGAAATTAATTATGCTAAAAAAGAAACATAAAATATACAATAATATGTGATGTAAAAAGTGTTATGGAGAAAATGAAAGCAGGGCATAAAATGAGATAAGGTTTGGCACACTGGACTGTTTGACATTTTAAATGCTGTGCTTGGGTTTAGATCATTCAGAAGGTGGCATTTGAGAAAAGATTTAAATGAGGCACGATCAATATGGATTTGTCTTGTAGGAGTAAATTCCAAGCAGAGAGAATGGGGTCAAGACTATGAGGTGCGAAACTGACCATAATCTTTGCCAAATAGCAAGGAGGACAGAGGAGTAAACCAGGAGAAGTTGTGGACACTGGGGAGGGACAGGGCAAAATTTAGTAGGGCATTGTGATGCTTGTAACAATTTAAATTCCTAGTGAACTATTTAGGAAATGTCTATTTCCTACATTATTGTTAACATAATATATGCCCAAATGTTTTAGTCTTACCCACCTATTTAGGGGAATTTTTACAAACTTTATAAAATTAAGCATTGTACATTTTATAGATATTTTAGATTTGTCTTTTTTCTGAGATCCATTGAGATTATGGCTTTTTCATATTAAATCACTAAGAAGAATATTAAGAGATGGAAATTCTCAACTATTGAGTGAAATATTAAATATTTCTTAGTATTTCAAATATGTAGCAGAAACTGGCACGTGGTTTTTCAAATCATACATCATTCAATTGCATTTTCAAACTATATTTTCTCTGTATATTTTCTGTAAACAAAGGAAATATTTAAATTTTATTTTTAGAAACCTAGTTAGCATGTATTTGAACTTCAGTTTGACAATTGTCCTTGGTTTCCTGGATGAGTTGGCTAATATTCAGATTAGTTTTAATACTCGGTGATTATCTCTGAAATTATCGCTTTGGTTGAAAATAACTGTTGATGGTTAATCACCAACACAAACACTTGCAGGTTTTTTTTCAATTCTTGAAAACAGCAAAAACAGCAAACCTTTACATACCTACATTCAAAAAGAATTAAAATGAGGACAACCTGCCTGTGACTTTGAATGAACAGAAAATGACCATTTGCAAACCATCTAATAAAACGTGTGTCTACCCAGTGTTTTACCTCAACTTTGGTATTTCTTTCACAAAAATAATTCCTCCTTCTTCAGAAAAATGCCTGGTAATTTTTGCTTAATGATATTGCCCAGGCAAGAAATATTTCTACACTACAACTAAGTGCCCGCTGCATATAACTAATGCACACATGCAAAATGTTTTCATAAACTATTATTACAACACATTTATATGGTGTGATGGACTGACAACTGGTGGTCCACTTGTAACTCCCAGCTGAACTGAATCAGTGTGGTACTGGGTGTGGAAGGCCCACCTGAGAATTATTGCCAACAACATAAAAAGGAGAACAGGAGAAAAAGAGGTGGTACTGTTGGTTCTGCTGGAGGAGCTTGTTGCACTGGCTTTCCTGATAGGAACTTGGCTGTTCTCATCATTGGGGGAGCTCAGGACCTTGTTGTTGCTGAGGATGGCTGTGGTACTTTTCGGTGGAACTCTGTTCCTTACTTTGAGTGTTGCTTCCTGGCTCCAGTACAGATCCCTCAGCCTGCTGGCACAGATCCTTCATCCCACTGGTGCAGACTTTCTACCTTCCACCACTGAACTTTAGGCCTTCCCAGCACAGATCTGTGAAACAGACTTGCATGAGACATTGTCATGGGCTCTGGGCCTCCAGTTAGATTCATGTGGGGCATTGTCATGGGCTCTAGATCTTCAGCTGGACTTATGCAGGACATTACTGTGGAAGGTAGGCCCTCAGCTGATTCTTTGGATCTTTAGTGTATGGACAGATTTCCTGCCCTCTTTTTTATATGACTGTTTTTGTGACTATTATAGAATAATCATGTGAATTATGTGTCCTTTATTATATCTTTTCTTTTGCAAACTCTGTCTACAACAAAATTGATACCAGGAATGGGGTTGTTGCTGTGACTTTACCTGACCATGTGGTTCAAGAGCCTTTAAAAATGGCTTATAAAAAGAGTTTTAAAAGGTTTGGAGATGTTGCCTTAAAAGAGTAGCGCTAAAACTACTTAGGCTGTTCTATATAAGAGATTCTGGTCAGAGCTCAAAAGACCAAAAAGCTGATGAAAATCCTGCTGGTAAAGACCAGGCTCAGGAGGTTTTCACTGGAAAAAAGGACCACATTGGCTGTTGGACTCCAGACCATGTGTGTTATGGTTTGACAAAAAGTTTGTCTGCATTTTGCTCATGTTCAGAGACTTTGTCTGAGACTAAGATTAAGGGCAGCAGACTAATTAAACTGGCAAAAAAATTTCAAGGCAGTCAAATGTTGAGGCAGTGGCATGCCTATTGTTGGAAGCCTTTAGCCAGATTTATGTTGCAAATCAAGAGCAAAGAGTCCAACATGATAATTTAAAACATTGTGAGTTTGGCCAAAAAAAAGCTCCAATAAATCTGTGGACTACAAAGATAGAGCTAGAGAGATCTCAATTGCTAAAAAAAAAACCCCAAAAAACATAAAAGATGGCCTGAAGGCATCACAAAAAGCAACAAGTCTCCACCCTTTGCAGCCCCAAAACAGAAAAAGTAAAAACTTTGCTTTGAGGAAAAAGCAACAGAGCACCATGTTCCAAAATAGCAGCAGCCACACTATGTCCCAAAATGGCAGCAGTGGCCACACCAGGTTCCAAAATGGCGGTGGCCACACCAGGCTCCAGAATGGTGGCAGCATAAAAAATTTGTCCCTCAAAATCAGGTTCAGAATACTCAGTGATCCAGGCACTTGACCCCTATAGCCAAAAAAATAAAATAAAAGCCTGGTTACTGCTCCAGCTGACAGTGGACCTTGACATCATCCACGTGGCACTGGTTTTAGGCACATGCGAAATACAAGAATTCTAAAGTTAAAGAGGCTTCCACCCAAATTTAAAAAAAAAAGGCCTGGGAGGCCAGGCAGTGTGCCCCTGAGGGGGCAGGACATAAAGCTATGAGTATAAAGCCAAAGGTGCAGTAGGGACCCCAAAAGTTTAAAAAAGTCAAAAACATAGATTGTCTAAAAAACTTCAAGGAGGGAGCAGAGAATGCCCTCCAAAAAGGCTGTGAGAGCTACCACCAACAGTGTCATACAGGTGGAGCCAGCCAAGCTCTTTAGAGCCCACAACTTGCCACAGGTTGTGTTGGATACTGCATATAAAACTACAGGACTTAATGTTTGCTCTGCTAAATTTTAGACTTGCTTTGGTCCCAATCCTTTGGGACCCTGTTTATACCTTTTAAAAATGTAATGTTTATCTTGTGGCATTAAATGTTAAAAGTGTTAAATTTTTCATTTGTACAGGGGCTCACAGCTAAAAGTTTGCCTTAGATCTCAGAGGAGACTTGAGACTTAGGCTTTTGAGCAATGCTAAAACTGTTAAAACGTTGACAACTCTTAGAGATGGACTAAAATGCCTTTTGCATACAAAAATGTGCATGAATCTTTGGGGGGCCATGGGCAAAATGTTATGGTTTGTGTCTAGATGTCCCCCCGCAAAGCCTCATAACATCAAAGAGACAGGCTTCTAGAGTTTGTAATTAATTCATCATCTAGTGCTGAGATTATGGGCATGAGTGCTACACCCACCCTGAGGCAGATAGCCTACATAGAGTACAAAAAAAAAAAAAAAAAAAAGGAGGCTCACTCTCATGCACTCATCCTCCCCTTTTGCTCTTGTTGCTTTTGCTGTTTTCTGCTGCCATAAACTGCTGCTCCTCTGCCACACCACCCTGCCTTGGAGCTAGCTGATTATGGACTGAAACCTCCACAAACTGTGAGCTAAATAAATATTTCCTCCTTTAATTTTGGGTATCAGGTATTTTGTCTCAACAACAACCACAAAATAACAAAGACATATGGTATACTTTTAGAGATTTATTTTTCCAGGGAAAAATTAGATTTTTGACTTAGAGGTGAACAAACCTGCCTTAATCATATGTATAGCCAAATACACTGCACACACCATTCTTTGTTCTGGTATTAAGGAACACGGATGCAAGTGATAAGGTGCAGGGCAATGGAGGAGACATCTTGACATAATAGTAGAACTCTTTGGTGTATGTTATAGGGAAAATTCAAATTTGGCAACATGATTAGGTAATGGGTTAGTTCAAGATTTCATTATTGAGCTCTTTCTCTTTGTTACCACAAAACAACTGTGAAACCTTCAGACAATCTGGTGTTCATAGGATAGATTGATTGTGCTCTAGACCTGGATTTGTAATAGTACACATGGAATATCTAGGAAAACATTCTACTTAATTTACATGACTCCTGTTACAATAATATACTACTTATGGAAGACATGGAAGAAAAATAATTTTTCACAATGACTTCTGTGTACACTTAAACCCTAAAGTTTTTCTTTACACCCCCTCCCTTTTTTGTAGTGGTAGGGATTGAACACATGGCAAAAGGCATGGTAGGTAATTCATTGCTTTACCACCGAGCTAGCCCTCAGCCCCTTCCACCATAAGATTAGCCGTTAACTATTCCTCTAATGTCTGGATAATATCCAAATTGCCCAAACTATGACTGCCAATTCTCAATATCAAACCAATCCTTCTCCTAAGAAACATCTTTGCCCAGTTTCCCTAAATAAACAGAACACAGTCTGACCCTATCCTCTTAAAGATTTACAAACCCTTCTTCTCTTAATTGCTCATTTTAGAAGCCTCTTGTGAAACTTTCTAATATAACCTTCGATTAATTTTCTGTCACACATGAATAGTAACAATTCAAGGTTATTTTTAATAAAATTAATATTTAAATAACAAAACAATAAATCATAGAAAATTTAAAACTTAATATGTAATGATTATATGGTGTGTATCTGTTTCAACAGCAGTCAAACTTTATTTTGAAATAGACAAAGATTGTAATTCCAGAGTATGAACTATTATACACATTTGTATTCTATTTTTAGACAAGGCATTACCTAGAGCTATCTTTCTGGACTATTCTGAAACAGGATTTTACATGAAAAAGTTATTTCTTGCTAACATGCACATGTATACACACATACACAGAATCTTCTTATCTACAGTCATATTTCAGAACTATTTTCAACTGGTTTTAAATTCCCCTTTTTTATATTTCTAAGAATAAGTCACTTTGAGTTTCCTTCACCTTATCACACTATGGTGATAATCTCAAATATCATTCAGTTGCTTTCAAAATATGCAGGTAGACACTACCAAACATATCATTTGCAATTTGTCACAAACTTTAGTGCCCATACTGTTTACATTATACAGGATTCATATTAAGCTATAACTTGATTTTGCAAGTCTAAATGTATCCTGATTTTCTTCATTTCTAATAAAATTGAAAGTGATGCCAATGCTTCTTGACTCCTAGCCATGTATGAGAAGCAGTGCTTTAAGTTTTCAGACCTATTTCACTGATAGCCACACAAATGTCCCCAATATTTATGTCCCAGATTCCTGTAGGCAACCTATTACCTGCCACCTCACCACATTCTCTTTTGCCCAGACTCCTTTGTCTTTTCCAATATTTCCCATTTTTCTTACGGGTTTTCATGCCACCTTCCTTTTACATCTTTTGTGCCTCTCTCTGTAATGTGACTCCCTTCCTTAAATAGCTGCTACTTTCTTAATGATTTCCTGCTAAGATAGTTGTTGCTACATTTGTGCTTGTAAAAAATTCTGTAAAAAGTTCACTTTTCTCATCCTGTATTGTAGTACTTAGTCCTGGGACTAGGCATATTTGAATGGATTTTTTTTTTTAAATTTCCCCAATCTGGTAAAGCATTTTGAATAAGCCAGGGCAACCTAAGTGTTTACTAAAAATAAAAGACAACAAGAGATGTATGGGGTTTCCTGCTGCAGTCGCACCCAATACCTGACACTCACAATTTAAAGGAGAGATTTTATTTGCCTTATGGTTTGGGGAGCTCAGACCATGGTTGGTTGGCTTCAAGGAAGAAATATCATGGTGGAGACACATGGTGAAGCAAAGCTGTTCAGTTAATGGGGTCCATTAGGAAGCTGGGACAGGCTGCTAAAGAGGAATAAGAAACAGACCATATATTATAACCAAGTCAATGCCTCCATTTCCTACCAGGGACCTCTGCAGTGAGCCTCCAGTCTCCTGAGAGGGTTACAGTGCATGGCTAGAAAGAAAAAGCAAAAGGCAAATAGCAAGCATCGGGCATCCGGGATGACCAGTTTTTCATGGGGAACAAAAGGCCACAAGGCAGCCAGAACCTTGGTAGGTATTGCTTGAGGAAAGTGGTGAGGGGATTAGCAGGTGACTCAGAGGGTGGAGGAGGTTTTATGCTAAGAAAGATCTTGCTGGAGCATCTTTAGTCTCAGTAGTCTTAGTTTTAGTCTTAATCTTAGTCTTAGTCTTATGGTTTTAGTCTTAGTCTCAGTAGGAGAGGATGACCCACCCCTAATGAGATAATGGGAAATCTCAAAAGGGTGATACCAATAATCCTAAGCCTCCATTCACCCCTTAGGGAAGTATGTAAACTAGCCATTGTGAATTTGTGATCTCTAACCATTTCCCATGAAGATATACCCATGAGTATGTTTATGCCTTGCCTAATCTGCAAGGCATTTCTTAATCCAAAGAAATAGACATATCAGGAATAAAAGTCACAAGAGATAAAATTGAAATTGGGTTACAGAATTGAAGAAAAGTTGAGTTTGTTCTTTTGAGAGTATAGTTTGCAAATATTCATTTTTAATTATGCCCAAAATATCAATGATGATTTTTACTATTAGTTGTCTATATCATATGTAGTATACAAATCTCCATGATTTGATTGCTTCCATATTTTATGCATTTTTCTTTAGGAAATTTTCAGGCTCCCTGATGAAATAAGGATGGATGATAAAAAGCAGTAACAGGTTTACACCAGAATAGGAATTGGCTTGCCCAACATCGAATCTACATTTTATTAAGATCTCTAATCCATGTGAATCAAAATTAGTGACCAAGAATAAAACAAATCTAGTCAAGAACAAAGAAAATTAAAACTTTACTAGCTAATTAGAATTATAATCTAGAAAAACAGAGATTCAAGCAATCTTCCAGTTTTTGCAAAATGGCAGATGTGTTTAAAGCTTTAAACTATAAAGTTCATAGTGAACTAGGCTGAAGTAGAGAAAATAAGATCAAATGAAGGATCACCATATGCCTGGGAAATAATTATCTCCCATACAATCACCAGACTAAATCCCATAGTTAACCACAAATGCATCTAATTAATTTGTCTAGTTTGCAACCATAAAATTGCTCTTTATCTCCCTAAAAGATTTTGGAGGCTGGTGTTCATGGAATTAAAAATGACATCTTGAAAATCTGGTTAACAACAGAATTAAGTATATTATGTTAAACTCACTCTGTTCCTTCCAGGCCTCTTTCACTTGCCCTCGTGTTTTTTTTTTTTTTTTTTTTGGTGGGTACCGGGGGTTCAACCTCAGGACCTCGGGCGCCACCAGGCGCCCATGCCGCTGAGCGATATCACCGGCCCCTTTTTCGTATGTGGGTTCCAGGAGTCGAACTCGGGCCCTCGCGCTTGCCGGGCAGGCGCTTAAGCCACTGAGCCATCTCACCAGCCCTGCCCTCGTGTTTTTAACACCTCATCAAACCCCTGCTTTTTGTGCACAAGAAAGTATCTCGAGACAAATCACCTGCAGAACGTAATAAATAAAACAATCTTTAAATGTATGCAAACACTCTTTAGTCTTTTTTTCTAATGTCTGCTCAAGGGAAGCTAGAAGCAGGAAAAGAAGTAGGTTTAGACTCTTAAATAGATACCACTAAGCACCACATGTTAGAAAATTCGACTTGATGTTGATATATTGTTCCTTCAAACTTCTCTACTATTTATAATAACAAAAACATATAGATTTGAAAAAATATTTATTTAACCATAACTCTACCTGTATTCTTACTGAGAAAATGACACAAAAATCTGCACAATGTCATAAACATTCTAATCAAGGTCAGAATAGCGTATGCTTCTTTCAAAGCAAATTATGTAAGTGTTTGCTATAACAAAATCATTTGTTTGCTTCACTAAGCAGGAAGGTTGAATACTGGAACCTTCCCAATTTCTTATAGTGCGTTATGACTTTTTTGTAGCATTTTGTAGTGTTGAATTCCTACAATACCATAAAAGCTATTTTCAGTAGGTATTCTCAGTTATTGAAAACCAGCAATTAAAACAGGTTTTATTGAATTTCTTAACCTACTATGGTACTCTCATTAAACATAGGAAAAAACAGATTTCGATAAAGACATATTCAATTTTTGACATCAGGTACTTATTACTTATTCTTGGGCAACATAGTTATCAGTTTTGAGCCCAATTTCATTCATCTCTAAAGTGGACACAAGATTACATATTAAATTTTCGTTGCTGTTAAAAAAGCTAATGAATATAAAACTCCTAGAAAAATGTTTATTTGATGGAGTTCTGTAAAAGTTATTGGTATTATTGCTTTTAACTATTAATCTTTTCATGATTATTATTATTATGTACAAGCATTGGGCAAAATCTTGCAGGTTAGGTTTTTGTATGTTTTGTTTTGTTTTGTTTTGTTTTTTGACAGAGTCTCCAAATGTAGACCAGGCTGGCCATAGACTCATTATGTAACACAGGCTGGCCTTGAACTCACCGTATTCCTGCCTTAGGTGCCAGGGTGCTGGGACTACAGACTTGGGCAACCATGCCCAGCTCTCGAGACACTTTGATAAACCTGGTTCATTGACTCTTCCAAGTCACGGAAGTGTATTGAAGGAATGGGTGTTGATATTAAGTATATGTTCCAATTCCATGTTCTCTATGTGTTCAATATTTTAGTCAACTTTTTTCAACCATATTTATTTATGAATATATTATTACTTCATAGCTTTTTATGAAGTTAATATGATATTTATGGGTTAAAATATATCAGCAAACTTAGAATAAAACTCTTCTTGTCTCTGACTCTTATAGCAATAGATATATTCCTTGCTCAAAAACAGGGACTACTGGCTGTATTTTTTTCCAGGGTATTATTTATACACCACACTATACTTCCAGAGAGGTTAAAACTGGGCAAGTTTGTACTGTCCCTGTAGTAAAATGAAGCTCATCTTTCAGATTAAAACACACAAAATATCCAGGAATGTGGCAAACTAAAGATTGATTGCAGCAATAAGAACTTTTCAATCAAACCATGTCTGCATTTTCATCTGCCAAGGTCACTGGCCATAGCTGATGTACAAAGAAACTTCTGATATGGAGATGGGACCATCAGCTGGCAAGCCATTTGTGTAGCTGATATACATCCAGGACACCTGAAAAAATGTTTCAAAACCTCTACATTCTCTTGGTTCACTAGAGCCATCTGTCCAGCATCTCATTATTGGACCCCCCTTCTGATTCAAGGATCACTCCCTCTTTCTTTCTCAAAATTTTCATTTTATTAGCTGAAACCCATTTACCTCTCTCTATAAAAGTAGAGCTATAATCATTTCTCTCACCTCTTGATGATTTCCAATCAGAAAAATAATTTAATATATGAATCTATAGTCTAACAACAGCTAATAGCTGGTAGGCTGAGGGTGCTGACATTAAAATGTCTAGAATTAGCACTAAATGGTATAAAAATAGTAGCATTACTACTTAAGATAACAAAACTCTTCTACACTTCTTTCTATGTAGCCACCACACCTCAAACACTGCCTGCTTCTTCTGCTACAGTAGAACTTCACCTGGAATCCACCTCCAGGTTCATTAGTCATTGAAAGTGATTAGGGCAGTAACTAAGAAATCAGTGGTTTTGGCACAGTGGAATTTCCCAGGATCTCACGCCCAAGGAATGACCAGTATCTGTTATTGGCTATTGCAGGGGCTGTTAGTGAAATTATTTTTCATTTTTAAAAGGGAAATAAAAAATAAACAAATAAATAAAAGGGAAATCAAATACAGGAATTTACATAAGTTGTAGAATTTTGCTGCAAATCTTAACAGTCCTGCTTGCCTTAACCCCAATCTGGCTGCTTCCTGCTTAGCTTGAAGGAACAGGTTTTGTCTAATTAAATAGATATTCTTATTATCAGTTTTTTACTTAATGCCCAGGAAATACATGAAATCTATGATACTATTAACAGTAGTTTAAATATTAAAATCGGCTATGGCAGGGGTTATCTCAGTGGTGCAGCTATGCCAAGCATGAGGAAGGCTCTATGTTTGATCCGATTTCTGAGGCAAAATGTGTTAAAATATTTTAGCCAACTTTATTTTAGTTTCTGCAGCCAAGAAAATTTTTACCACATTGAACACAATCATTGATTTGAAAAGTAATTGTTCATATATGAAGAGTAATAGATACATATGTCCATCAATGAGCAAGTCATTGGAAGAATTTGATATGGAACAGTGTGATTCACACAGCTGTATTGATCAGGAAAGGACAACTGCAATAGGAAAAATAACATTTCTGAAAATATAAACAGTTTTAGAACACTTTTTGAATTACTATTGATCAACTTGAACTGTATAATACATGACAAGCAGTTTCATATATGTATAAATTTAAATTTTTATCTATGAAAGTTAAATAATTTTATCAATTCATATTATCTAGTGTTTTAACATACTTTGATAATATCACCCTTGAGCTAACGTGGAAAATTATCTCCCATGCATGCAAGGAAGGCTCTATTCAGAAAAAATATTTGCCTACACTTTTCTCCTGAGTAAGTGGATAGTGTAGTTTTATGCTGTACTAATTTGTGTGTGTGTGTCGGTGTGTGTGTTTGTGCCTGTGTGTAAATGAGGATCAAATGCACAGGTGGCCTGCCACTGAGTTATATCACCACCTCCCTTATTGATTTTTTAAAATCTGTAAACAGAGTCTTAATGAACAGCCCAGGCAGGACTTCGCACATGTATGCATGCAACGTACACATACACACTGTGTGCTTAAAAAGTACAGTGAAAGTATAAAGTTGAAATTTTATTACACTAAAAGATACACAGCCATTTAACCACAACAAAATACTCCACCTCTCTCTGAACAAACTTTTTCCATCATTCTTGCACTTTGTGAAACAGTTCTAGAAGTCTTTTTTCATGAGTGTCTTTAGTAGTGCTTTTGTGGCTGTGTCAATGTCCTGAATTGATTCAAAACATTTATCTGTCACCGGCCATGGTGGCACATGCCTGTAATCCCAGCACCTCCGAGGCTGAGGTAGGAGGATCACTGCGAGTTCAAGGCCAGTCTGAGCTACATAGTGAGTTCAAGGCCAGCCTAGGAGACCCTGTGTCAAAAAACAAAACAAAACAGAACAAAAACATTTATTTGTCATAGTCATTTGGATATGGGGGAAGAGCCAGAGGTCACATGATGACAGATCCAGGACATAAGGTGATTACACAAGTAATGTTTTACAAACCTGCCTTTCCCTTGGATGGCACCTGAGAGCAATATTCACTACTGTTTTTATCACACCTTGTAAAGACACTCAAGAATGTGAACTTCCAGAACTGCTTTAGAGAGTGGCAGGAATGATAAAATAAATTCACTCAAAGCAAGGGAGAGTATTCTCAGGGGAATTAATGGCAATATGACTTTGACTATAACAATTTTAAAAGTTTAAATATTCACCATATATTTTAATACTACCTCATATAAATTTTATATATGTGTTATTTTTATATAAAACAATAGACATATTTTCCTATTAAGAAGAAACTGAATGTGTTTTTCTTCTGCTGCAGTAAATTTTACTAGTCCTTCTTACTCATGCTGTCATGCTGTGATTGGAATGCCTGGGTCTTCTCGGAATTCACATCTTCGAATCTAATCCCCAGTGCAGTATCATTAGGAAGCAAGGCCTTTAGAAGGTGGTTAGGTCATGAGGACATAGCTCTTAAAATACCATTCTGGCCAGACCCTGAATCTGCTGATACTTTGATCTTATATTTTTCAGCTGCATAATTATGAGTAACAAAGGTTCATTGCTTATAAGCCACCAAGTGCCTGATATATATATATATATATATATATATATATATATATATATATATATATTTATAGCAGTCTGAAAGAACTAAGACAACTTGCAACCAATGGATGGATCCCATAAATGTCTTGGGTTTGTCCTCACATCTCTCTGTCTTTTCCAAGTTGCTTTGTACCATTTTCCTCCTTACTGTATTGCTCCATATTCAAGGTCTTTGTCATGGTTTGTGTCTAGATGTCCCCTCAAAGCCTCATGCAGTCATGGGGGCATGCTTTTCCAAGGTGGCTGAATCTAGAGTTTGTGATTGGCTCATTGTCTAGTGCTGGGATTGGAGGTGTGAGTGCTACACCCACCCTAGGGTGGGTAGCCTGCATACAATATAAAGGAGGGAAGGTGGCTTGCTCCTCCCTTTTGTCCCTTTTTGCCCCTTTTGCTCTTGCTGCTTTTGCTGTCTTCCGCTGCCATGAACTGTTGCCCTTTGCCATGTGCCACCCTGCCTTGGAGCCAGCGGATTACAGACTGAAACCTCCACAAACTGTGAGCTAAATAAGCCTTTCTTTCCTTAATTTTGAGTGTCAGGTATTTTGTCTCAGCAATGAGAGAAAAGTACCTAAGACAATATTAACGTAGTCATTATAAATCTTCCTGTCTGCCAACCCTCCTGTTTTCCATTCCTGTCATTCTTTTATGAACTCAAAAAACGTGAATTTTTGTGTGAACTGAATTTTACTTTCTTATATTCCTGGAGGCTAGAAGTTCCACACCAGGGGGACATAGGGTTTGGTTTCTGGTGACATCATTCTTCCTGACTTGTAAATAATTATTTTCTTGCCTGTCCTCACCTGGAACCCTTTCTGTGTGCACACCTGCCAAGAGATCTCTGGTGTCTCTTCTTACATGTGTTGGGGATATGCCCCCAGACTCAATTTGTTGGTACAGAGACACCAAGTAGACACCAAGAAATCCTAACAAGGCAAGGTTTTACTTCTGGAGAAGGACCCAAGCACACTCTAGCATGAGGTAGCAGGTGCAGCAGCCTCTTTTTATCCCTAAGGTGGGAGAAGCAACTGATCTTTTTCCCATTGGCTGGGTTGAAGGTCCACGCTCTATCCCGATTGGCTAGTGTAAGTGGCTTGAGGGGAGGACCTGAAGCGTTGCTGGGCAGGGTTGATAAGGAGGAAGAAAGCAGGTATGGGGACTGAAAGTCCCTGGCTACTGATAAGTTATCTCTGGCTGGCAGCTGTGTTCCCAGAATCTAAACTGAACAAACATTTTCCATAAATCAGTGTGGTCAAAGAGGGTGAGGGGTTCATCTAGAGTGAACTAGAGTTCGAGATGGAGACACTCTCTTGTTCATATTTTTGATAGAAAAAAGCAGGGCTTGGGTGTCTCACATAAGGATTCTATATCTAACAGATCAGAGCCCCATGGTTATGAGCTGCTTTACCATTAATTTCACTTCTAAAGTTCTTATGACTATATTGGGGGTTGGGTCTTCAACATACAAATTTTAAGGAGTCACAGTTCAGTCCACAACAGTTTGTGAAGATACAGAGAAATTAGTCACCTACAAAGCACAGAAAGGCATTTCAAGGAAAAACAACTTTTCCAAAATCTTCATTTTAAACTTCTATTCTCCAGAATTATGAGAGACTGAATAGCTATTTTTAAAGTTTTATTAATGTGTCTTACATTTTTTATTTTATAATATTTTGACATATTAAAAATCTTGCTGGCCAGAGAATGGCTATCTTGCCAGCTTAGTCATTTTTTAGAAATAGCAAAGACCTTGACTAAGAACATGCTTTCTTGTACAAACAAATCCATTGTAAGTATATGCACCCAATCACCTTTTTTGTGCAATTCTCACACACCAAATGAGTATTTCCCCTGCCCTAAATGCCTAGAGCTAAACTATTGAGCCAAACTACTCCCTACCTCCAGTCTGGTCCAGAGCCATCTTCAGGACCCTCAGCTGGGACCTTTACCAGGCAACACTGCCCAGATACCTTTATGTGGGGAGGAGAAGGAACTCCAAAGACACTGTCTCTGCTGTGTCTCAGCACTGAATGCTTCAATAGTTTTATCAACTCCTTTTATCCCTCTCCTTTTTTCTCTTCCCCAGGGTCTAGCACATGCCGAAAGCTTTTGTCCAGAGTTCCTTTGATAATGATAGAATTCCCCATTTGTAATGATATATCCGACTTTGGTGTGGTACTAATCTTTGAGGAAAAACAGAACATTTTGGGAGCGAACACCTTTTCTTGTTTAACATTTTGCTTATACAATTGCAAGCAGCAATTAAAGGCTTGACTCTTAACTTCCAGCTTTTTATCTTAATCAACTGGCAATTTGTCATGATTTGACAATTATCATGGTCTGACAATTTGCTTGACCTCTGACTCTTCCAGTAAACTAACTAAAATTTTATAATCACTACGTTTGCTGGGGTTGGAAGGAAGGGGAGACAAGGAGAGAGATAGAGATACAGAGGTAGAAAGGAGTGGTGTATGATCAGTCAAGACCAAGAGGGGAGGTGTCTGCAAGATGGAGTCTAAAGCTTCATCAGGGCATTTGCACCACTTCAAAGGTGATGCAGCACTGTGGATAAGCCCACAGGTTCTCTAGCTTCACTGCTTAGCGCCTACACTAAAAAGCTGTGTGATACTGTGCAGGTTACTTGGCCTCTGGACCTCCATTCTGTATCTGTGAAAGGAGAATACATTGGTTACCTCATAAAGATCTTTGAAAAGTTAAAAACAAAATGTAAATAAAGATAACACTTCACACAATGTATAGAAGCATTATTTTAAATAACTAATGGAGATGCAAGAGAGATAAAGAGGGATCGTCAAGCATTAATTGTTTTAAGGAGGTGAGATAAGATTTTGATCTAAATAAGACAAAAAACAAGGAAACTCAAAGCTCTAAATGTCATTCAGCTTCAGGACAAGTAAAATAAAACTTTTATAAGAAGTCAGAAGATATCTTCTTTTACCTAGATGTATATAATATAGTATTTGTGAAAAATGTTACAGAAAATTTTGATTGTTTATGCAGTTCCCATGTAATCAGTGGGGGAAACACCTTTGACTCATGCTCTGTAGACATAAAAGGTGGAGTAGATGAGCAGAAATCTCTTGAAAAAATCACATTCCCCCCCTCTACAACCAGTTGTGTTAACAGTCAAAATCCATAACTGTTTTAACAGATGAGACCAAATGATTATGTTGTGAAGGAATATATTGAAGCTACAGAAAAGTGTTGAGGACAAAAATCAATCCATGAAAGTAAGAACAAAAAAATTCTGAATAGTAAAGCGGGGAAAAATCCACCATCAGCAATGTTTTACCATGACCACTTTGTTTCTGTCTTTTGATCAATACAATTCGCTCTTCCCTTCAGGTAGGGCTGTGCAAGAGGAATACAGAAGAGTGTTCCTGGGGAGAAGCATTACTTTAGACCTTAAAAATGTATAATGTTTAACTTATTGTATTATGATTCTTTCATTGAATTTTTTTTAAATATTGGAATTGAACAATGATAATCTTTAAAATTTGGTGAGACGTCTTGTAGAACATACAGGTATAAAATGTTTAATATTTTAATGGAGTGAAAATAATTGTACAT
Source organism: Erethizon dorsatum (assembly GCA_028451465.1). Classification (NCBI taxonomy): domain Eukaryota; kingdom Metazoa; phylum Chordata; class Mammalia; order Rodentia; family Erethizontidae; genus Erethizon; species Erethizon dorsatum. Next base: position 76,930,983 of record CM051833.1, on the reverse strand, counting down.
ATTCATGAAGTGAAGTCTGATATTTCTGTACATATATAGTGTAATAATCAAGTAAAAATATTGAGCATACCAAACATTTTATGCATGTATGCTTTCTTTCTGGTGAGAACATTCAAAGTCTTTTCTTCTAGATATTGTGAAATGATCAATATTATAATTTTATCCATAGTCACCCCACTGTGAAACAGAAGTCAGACTTTACTGCTTCTAACTGTAGTTTAGTAGCTATCAACCATTCTCTCTTTCTCATCTTCTCCCTCTAGGGCTTTCAAGTGGTAGTAGCAATGCTTCCACTCTGTTTCTCTGAGAGTATTTTCGTTAGCTTCCGCATCAGTGAGATTATGTAATATTTGTCTTATGGCAAAACAGGTAGGAAGGGAATGTGTGTTATCCCTGTAAGTGTGTCTTATTCCCTTAGGCAGCTATAAAAGAAACATAATTTTGTGGCTTATAATTAAGAAGAATTTCTTCCTTACAGTTTTGGAGCTTAGAATGTCCAACCTCTGGACACCTGTCTGTCCAGTGTCTGGTGAGGGCATATTTTCTAGTTAGTGCCTTGTAGCTGTGCATTCTCATTGCAGAACCAATCAAGGGGTTGTCTGTTTTCCCTTTAAAAGAACATCAATGTCCTTCATAAAGGTATCATACCCATTACCAAACAAAACACAAAGGAGCCATATTCTGTAAGAAGTTCTACAAACAAATTTGGCTGTAAAGATTTCAACATATAAATTCAGGAGGGACATTAGCATTCAAATCATAACATTGTATGTAGCAATTGTTGAAGAAATTAGCACAGGCAGTCAAAAATAAAATGTTATTTGGGGGTATGATACAAAGTAAAATGCTTTAGTATTGTTTAGTTAACAGCTAGCATATTAATTATGTACACATAAATTTATATATTCATATTTTTAATAGTACTCAAAACTTTTTTCTTTAAACTTGATCCAGAAATTTTTCACATTAACCTAAAGTTGCTTAAACATACATTTACCCAATGAAGCTCAATATGATTAAATTAATACTAATATATTAATATTTGTAAATTCCCTTTGTTTTGTTTCAGGGCACTGAAACATTAAAAGAATAGAGAGACATTTTAACAAAACTTGAGTATGCAAATGCAGGTGAATATTAAGGGCACATGCATTTGTATGTTGTATTCAGAATGTCAGTTAATGCAAATTATAGTGGCAATATTAATAGAAAATAGCAGTGAAATGCCTTCAAAAGTATAAAATGCTCTCAAATTGAAATTAGTCATATTGTATCTGTAACAAGTAATGCACTATTCTTGAAAAGTTACTACAAAACTAATGTCACTGAAAAATTCATTCATAATATATTTAAAGTCAAAGGACCTCATATCAAGTTGTAAAAGTAAGTACATGAGACATAGATGTACAAGTACATGAGATACAGATATATATATATTCATAAGGAGAAGGTATATATCTGAAAAGGATTAAAATTAAAGAAGGACATTGAGGGGCCGGTGAGATGGCTCAGTGGCATAAGTGCCTGCCAGGCAAATGCGAGGTCCTGAGTTCGACTCCTGGAACCCACATACAAAAAAGGGAGCTGGTGATATTGCTCAGCGGCACGGGTGCCTACTGGTGCGCGAGGTCCTGAGGTCAACCCCCGGTACCCACAAAAAAAAAGAAAAAAAAGGACATTGAATATTAGAATCACTGTGTTATAGGTTGAGTTCCACAAATACTGTCTGCATGGTTCACTGTTTTCCCTACACTGACAACTTTGCACAATCCTGCCAATTAATTTTAATTATCAACTTGACTGAGTTAAGAGACTCTCATCAGTGGATTAAACTACTGGTGTTCACAGGTGAATGTGCTGTTGAGTGATCTGGCCCAGTTGGAGGAGGTGGGTCACTGGGGCATGGCTTGTGGGCTGTATCTCTTGCTGGCTGGTGCTCTTCACCTGTGCTCTGCTTGCTGGCCACCATGAAGTGAGCAACTTTGTTCCACCATTCCCTTCCACCATGGTTCCTGGTTTGGAACAAGCTGGCCATGGAGTAAATCTCTGAACTACCAGCCAAATTAAACTCTCCTCCTTAAATTGTTGGTGTCAGATATTTTTTCCATCAATAAGATAAGTTGGGGGAACTTACTGATGAATTGCACTGTATTCTCATTAAATTTCAGGTGACTTGCTCACCTATAAGGAAAGGTAGAAAAGAGACAATTGTGCATTAGTCTGACACAGCAACATAGATAGTCGTCAATTATTTTAACATAGAAATAAGAAAGAAAGCAGAAGTTATATACCTTGAATCGGAGCTTAGGTCAGAACAATTTGTTTCCCTAGTGGAATATAGCCTAAAATACTTTGAGTAATGACCATGGTAAGTAAATTATGTGGAGTATTGTTGATTGCTACATTAGTGGTCTCCAGTTAGTCATATCTCCCAATATTTCTACGTCTGAGTGTTCACTTCCCTTAGTAACTCTAGGCTTGACTGTGTGATGTGTTTTGATTAATGGTGTGTCAATAAATGGCACAGAATGAGAATTTGATAAGCACATATACATTGGATCTTGACCTCTTGCAATGCTGTCACTTCTGTCTAAGCAATTTAGGCTAATCTGATGGAGCAGTTTCAGGCACAAATTCTACGAGGATCCAGCTAAAACTGTAGCTCACTGCCAGTCATAAGAATGAAGCCTTCTTCAGTCCCCAGTTGACTTGCTAGATGACTGTGTCCACAAGATTGGTGAACCCACTAGAGGGGTCACTAATTCAGCCTAATGTACATTGTGGAGTTGTGAGTATAATAAATAGATGATCAATATCTCCAATTCCTAAGGTCAGGAGAGGTAAGGCTCTTCACGATGTGTCTGTTGACTTCTAATTCTAAGCATACTGCCTTAGCTAAACTACAATGAACTAACACTTCCACGGATTTTTACAATATTCCAAATTCTCCAGTGCAACAGAACTAGGCATAACTATAACTATACTAAGTTCACCTGGTAATCATAATGTTTTGAATATAGCCAGGCTAAAGCCCTGGCTTCTCTGTCTTCTTTCCTTATTGTATACATTGTTTGGTGTTGCCGTGCAGTGTGTCCCTTCTGCCACAAATATAAAATGAGCATAATTTTTGTGGCATATAATAGTCTGGAAGCTGAGGGACAAAATGTAACAAAGATAAAATCTCTAGTATTAGAAGTTTTACTCTAGTGAAAGATAAAAAAAAATAAGATAAATATTAAATGATTTATTGTTAAATAAGAGAAAAATTACCAGGAAAAGAAAATACAAAATTTCAGAGTTAAATAAAATTTGAAATCTACTGAACAAATTGTGTTATGCAGGTATTCAGAGAAGAGGTTTTTCAAGTAGTAAAAATTGCCAACAAATAGGTGTTGTATGTTCTTAGAAGGATAGCCATTTTTCACAATCATCTCTCTCCTCATTAGCACTCTACTAGAACATTTTTCTTTTAAAAATTATTTTCCCAGTTGCTTCCCTTAAGAAAAAAGTAGAAAAATGTAAACAACATATATTTATATGCATAACACATTAGTTTATATATCATATATACTTACGTAATTCATATGAAGAAAAAATTTTTTCACCATCTCTTGTGTAACAAGAATCAATTTACTTTCCCTAGAAATTGATCATTTCTATTGAGAATGCAGTGACCAGAGCAACAATAAGAGAAACAGTTTATGCAAGCTGGAGTGAAAAAAAGAGAAGTAGTAAAACAAATTCCATGAAGTATCACAGGGCCACATCTATCCATCTATCCACATATGTTATTGCAAGGATATTGGACTTTTATACTGAAGGGGACTAACACATTCAGTTGAAAAGAACATGAAAGAAAATCTTCAACAGCCTCACCAAAATGGTGTATCTTCTATCTACCCTGTGTTCTCACCTCAAATGACATTTCAAATGTGTCACTTTGTTATTTCTCTGTAAATTCTTTCTTTTTTTAAAATTTTTATTTCTCTGTAAATTCTTAGAGAATACTTATTGAACAGAGTTGCATGTGGACAAAACCAAGGTAATTTCATATATAAAAACTGCGATGTGTAAGGGGGTTAGGATTATCTCTCCCTTAATTAGGAGATACTTGGGAAAACTGCAGAAGCTTACTTGAGTTACTGGTTTGTTGGCATTGTCATTTTATGATTATTGATTATATTTTTACAATTAAAGTGTGTATGTAACCCTTATAAATCAAAATCCCTTAAAATTAAGTTCTAATCAAAGTCCAGCAAGGCATTTTTCCTCATGGAGTTGGGGAAGGAGTATTTTAGAAAAAAAATATTTTGCTACAAAGACATGCATTTTACTTCTTCCTTTAGAAAAACATTGCTATTATATTCCATTTTGGAGGCAATTTCTATTAATGCAGAAACTATTACCCTGTTGATGAAAGGCTTTATTAACATTCAGAATCCATGTTTTTAAGCTGTCCCATTTATCATCAAACTTTGAGGTGATTTAAATGAGATCTAACCCTTTATCCCAAGCATATAAACATCAGAGTCTTCAAGTGTGTCTAGAAGTCTTTTGCAAGCTTGTAGAATAATTATGTCATGCTTCTAAATTAGAATATCATTGTGCCAAGTGAGAAATTAAGAGAAGGTGAACTCAGGTCTGAGAAGGTAAATATTTAGAGATTGTTGAGAGCTGATTCAATGAGCATATGGTTTAATTGAATGTCTGAGTCAACAAAAAGAAAATAAGAGTATTGGAAAACCAGCAGGATCTGGAATGACTAAGAAGTTACATAATGGAAATAATTATAAATGTAAAAAAAAAAGAGAACGTAGAAGTAAAGTGATAGAAGATGGCTGGTTTTTTTCTTACCCAAATAAATATGTTGTCAAACAGCCTAATTGTTAAATAAATCTCTGTGTTTTACTACAGTAGAAGAATTATTGTTAGAAAATAGTCCGGTTCAATGTTCAATGTGTATTACTTTATCTAGGGTGACCAACCTTTCTGGTTTTCCCCAAACTGAAAATTTTCCCATAATGCTGAACTTACAGTTATAAAACTGGTCATTTCCTAAGTCAAAATGGGCAAATTATGGTATCCATGTCATTCTATTGAAGTATTCTGAAACCAGTGCTGTAACTATAATACTACCAATGGTACTACTACTATTATTTCCACTATTCTCTAGATTTTTCATGGCTTCTTGTAAAACTATCTGAGATTGAACAATTGGCAAACAAATATATCAAATTGGAATCATAGAAAGGTTTCATATGGCAAGCCTGTAACTGACATCTATCTCATGCTTCTGTATTCAATTAGCTAAAACTCATCTATAGTACCACAATTTGCAAGGAAATATAGTCTGGACATATGACTAAGATAAGAGAGTAACATGTATAATAATAGCCAAAAGGATACAGACTAAAAAAGATATTTCACTAGAAGTGAGAAGGCCATAAAGAACTTTAAGAAAATCTGTACAAGTAAAGTGGAAAAAGTAGACTCAGGATATAGTTTTTGGAAAGTAACTAGGTTACAAAATAGAAATAGTGAGAATAAGCCATTTTTTCTAGACTGTTATAGAAGGAAAAAGATGTGTACCATAAGATCTAGGAGGGCAGCAGGAAAAAAGTGAATGGAATTTTTTTCTTTACTCTTTAACTTTTAAGTGGCAGAAGTTTGATGTTTATATGGGACCAGGATGGAGCTGATGAAAACAAGACAGATGAAGTTACATGAAACTGGGAATAATAGATTGAGTGAGTTCCCGGAGGCTAGTGAAAGTGATGAGATTTTGAGCACAGATCAACAAATTCATCTTGGAGAAGAAAAAAAGATACATCTATCTAGACAATAGAAGCAAGCAAGAAGTTTTGTAGACTCTTTTTGTAGTGGAAGTGTCACATATCACTTCAGTCGTCAACTTAAAAGTAGTGGCTTTCCTTAAGACAAATACATGATGCCAAATAAAATTTTTGGAAAGTAGTGTAGAACTTGGATATGAGGAATCGCCATGAAATTATTCAATTTAATTTTATTTAATTTTTAATTCAATTTAATTTTAACTATTAAATTTATTTCATTTTAAAAAGTATTTTAGTCATAACTTCTTAATAGTTATGATTATGAATAATAGCATAGCAGTTTCCTAATTTTCTTTAACACCAAAGAGAAAAGTTACTTTGGATGAAAACATCAATTAGGAGAAAGGATAACACTGACTTTCAAGGAAAAATTAAGAAAACATCAAAATTATTTGATGTTCAGAAAAGAAATATTTAAGTAATATCCTTTTGAACTAAGGAAGAGGAGCTTTAGTAACGAGTCAGCACTTAAACTTTCATAGAATAAATATCTAAATATGTACTTGACATGAATTTTTCCCTGTCAGTGCTCAGAGCAATGAAGTATTAATTATACTCTATCAACACGGAGGAAGTAGATCGGTAGTGGTAGAGGATAGATGCAAACACATCAGCTTGAAATGTAGGGTTTTGTAAACAAGTATTCTCAGGACACCTGGATCTTTATTAGCTGTCAACTTTGATCTAAATGTAAATTTTTGAAATGAGTATGATATTGGATGCCAATATAATGATGTTCCTGAATTTCAATTGTGGATAAATAAATGGCATTTACATATGTAGTAGAGGAAAGGGAAAATTAAATGAGATCTAAATTTAATCCATATAGGCAGAAGGGAGAAAAATGACACCAACAGATTCATGTTAAAATACTTTTACATTATTAATAGACGTAATAAATCGGTGTTTCAGATATATCTTTTTTTCTAATTCCTTTTCTATCAATGTTCTTTAGAACATTCCTTGGTCTCAAAGTGCTCAAACCTGGGCATTGAATCATCAGAACTTATTGAACTTCTCTCTTCAGAATTATTACCATGTCCACAGAAATACCCCTGGAAAGATCCACAGAGAACTTCTGTGGCCATCGGTGCTCCTTGTTACTCATTTTGCCATGAACCTCCTTGCCAAAAATGATGAATAAGAAACCAAGTGTTAGTGTTAAATGATATTTTGTAATAGGAGGCAGATATTGAATATTTTATATTTACATTGATGGAATAAATTATCAAAATAATTAATTTTGGTAATAAAAATTATAGGAATTATATATATATGTATATATATGATGTTTAAATTTGTTAAGAAAAAATTTCTAATTACTTCAATGATGCACACAGTGAAATGCATATGTGCATATATCTATCCATATCACTGGAAGACTTACATTTAACTATAGCAATTAAAACGTATTCACCAGTGACATATAAATGCTATCTTTGCAGTGTAATTATTAGTAAAAACAGATGACAACTTTTAATACAATGAAATCAGGTATTCAAGAAATCATTTGAGATTCTGTTGATATAGCTAATGCATTCCACATATGATACCAATGAATTTGCAAAACTTAGATTGACTCCTTTAGAAATCACATGAATTTGGAATGCTATTATGTTATCTTTTAAATAAAAAGATCCTAAATTCTGAAAAGTCACCCAGACTGAACTGAAAACTGCCCTAAACTAAAAATAAATTACAGGATAAAAATCTTCTAACTGTCATTTTTCCTGTGGTCACCAAAACATGAATAAAGCTAGAATCATTTAATGAATATTATAATAATTAAGATAGAGTGCTTTAAAATTAAAATACTTTTATCATGATATAATTTATTACTTTATACATTAGAGACCTACAAGGAAACTGGAAAATGCTGGCTATGTCTTTTACCTTGATTGTGGGATTGTAACACGGGTGTTTACATATGGCCCAACACATCAAATTATACCATTAAAATTCATAATTGTGTATTGATTAAATTTCAGTAAAACTCTTTCAGAAACATTCATATGCTATTAAGCAACATTATATACTATTGATATATTAATGAGAATTAAAATAACAAATAAAATATATAAATATGTACATTAATGTAGAAAGAGAGATTTTACAGAATTGGCTCACATGATTTCAGAACTTGGCAAACCTAAAATCTAGAGACTGACAGGTTCAACACTCAAGGAAGTATTGTCTTTAGTGTAAAGACAGCCCGACAGAATTGTCTCTTCTTCAGAGGACATCAATTGGTTTTGATGAAGATTTTCCAATGATTGGATCAAGGCCAGCCCCATGATTTAGAGTAACGATATTTCCAAATAACTAGATACTGTGCCGTAGCTCTGTTTACACATTAACTGTCAAGATCAGTAACTCAAACTATGGCTATTGAAGTTTAGTAATAGTAGTGTTAGCTTTGGGGAGAGTGACTCAACGGAGAGGGATATAAAGATAAAATGTGCACGGTAGAAAGAATTGTAAATATTACTTTAAATTAACCAAGAGTGTCAGATAAATAATATTGATTTTATGAATAATATCTATCTTCTTCTTTATATTATTTTTACTTGAATTTATCCTACTTTCCATAATTAGCTAAGAATACATAATAATCCTCACCATCAGTAAAAAATATATGATGTTGATTTTCAGTAGTATACCTGGAAATAGATACATGTATTGTTTTAGATTTCAAATGTCCCCCTCAAAAAGTCTCATAATCAGTTGTGGTGCTTTTTAAAAGTGATTGTATCATGGGAACATTATATTCATCAGTGGATTTATTCATTGATGAATTCATAGCTGAATATGCTGTAAGGATATAGAGCCTGGTTTAAAGAGGAAAGCCACTGAGGGTGTTACTTGGAAGGGTATGTTTTCTCTTCTCGTCTTTCTCTCTCTCTCTCTCCTTCCTTGAGTTGAGCAACTTTCTTCTGTCATTTCCTTCCACCATGCTGTTTTTGCCTAGCTTTCATCATATAGCGAACCCTCTGAAACCACGAGGCAAAAATAACTTTTCCTTTTTCAAGATGCCAGTGTCAGATATTTAGTATCAGCCACAGAAAAGTGACTATTAAAGCATAAAATCAAACATTTTCTGCATTTTGCATTATCATTTTTATAATATTTTATATTTGAATTTATTTTAAAATATTTTATATTTGTATTTATTTTATATTATTCTTTATATTATTTTAAGAGAATAAGACTAATAATAAAGCTAAGTTAATTTTGAAAAATCTGGTATGAAATTTTGGTATGAAAAGTGTGTATTCCAGCTTTTTGATATTTCCTTCATATAAATTTTGAATGGATACTTCATACAGAAAAGCAAAATGATATATTAGGATTTTGCTATTGCTTAGGAAAACTAAATAACATATATGTATAACTAAATAATGATATATATGTCATAATTACCTTCAAAAGACTACATGATCTACCTTATTTTGAATACTAACTTTAAAATAACAATTATAATTGTTTAGAATTGTAGAGTTTTAATTTTTATACTGCCAAAAAATGTATGCATAAATACATAGTACTTATAAGAACAAAATGTTGTTGTTCAATGTGCATCTTGGTAAAGAATACATTAAGAGACAGAAAATAAAGCTATTTTATTATACCTATGAATATTAATTACTATTGAAATGTGTCTATTAAAACTAACCTTTCCACAATGTTACACTTAATAATGGAAAGTTTAGTATAATTCTCAGTAGGCATCGAATACATTGATCTACTGAACGAGTGTAACTACAACTCAAGTACTGTATTTTTGCTATAATCAGATTAATCACTGAACTTCAAAAAACAGATAATTCAGATCAAGTCAGTTATTAGCATTACAAATAAATATATAATCAGAATTTTAAAATATAAGCAAATATTTTAAATAAGATTTTATAAATATATTTCAGATGAAATGAAATGCTTATTATATTCATTCCCTAAATTTACTAAATACTTAATGACTGTTCTTTAGATTAATGTACTGATTGGGTTGAATAACAATGAATTATAGATGGAAACGTAGATGGATAGGATCATTCTGAGTAACAACCTTATCTCATTACAAAGTAGAAATTCATAACTTAATGGGAAGTTATCACCTGTCACCTTTTTAAGAAACATAATGTTCTGTTCATTTCACTGATTCAAGTGGTTCATTTCTCAGAATTATTCCATTCATATATGTATGCGCCCATGTTGATACCAACTGTCTTTTTTGCTCCATTGTGGCAGCATTAACAGTGCTTTCACTACTCTTTTTAACATTTTCCTATCGTCCTGTGAATATTCAGCTTTCCTTCCCTTCTGTTAATTTCTCCTTGTACATTCTTGCTCTTAGAGTGTTGCTTTGTTTTTTCTTTCCCTCACTCTCATTTTGCACGCTATCGGTGAATCCATGAACCTTGCTCTGCTACACTGCTGAAGTTCTTGGTGGGATGGCTTCCTTTCCCTGCGCTCTGCTCCACCACTCCTCTCCTACGGTAACCGGCCTCTGCAATAAACCTACTTGTTCGCTATGACAGCATTTTCTTCCTGCAGTTTTGGGTACGTTTTAAATAGCTAAATTACAGCAAATGTGATTGGAATGGTAAACAGACTATTTTGTGGAGAAGATATCTATCCAACACGACAAAAATAGCACCTCTCTGTGGTTTTCTCTATTTGTTTATTCTAGGGTCCCATCGAGCAAGGTTCTGCTGTTTCAGCAGCCTCACACCTGCGGCAGTTCACCTGGTGAACATAACCAGTATCTTATACACGTGTGCATTTGTACCAACTTCTCTCACAGTTATTCTTTCCTTGCCTGCGGTTACAGGATATAGTTACACTCATCATGAGCTGCACTTCGGGCGGATTTATTTAAGAAAGCAAGTGAAACTATTTTCAGGCTTAATTCTTTTTTCTGGATTGAGGAAGTGGTACATGTACTGGGTAATACTTTTTCATTTCATTTTTCTATTGTAATCATAACAATATTGTTATTCCCCTCTTTAAGTATTAATTCTATGAAATAACACTCCATTCAACATGTATTCCTAATATTAGTATAATATTAATTACTTTTGAATTTGTGAAAATGTATAACTCCGCTTAATATTAACTAAATTCGTGGAGAAATTTCTTCATATCAGACACTGTCCTAATTAACATACAGGCATTGAATCATTTAATGCCTGTATCAACTGTATTATACTAAGAATCATCTCTATCTTCATTATGCATATAAGCAAACTATCTTAGAGGAAAAATTCTTTGCTAGAGTTTAAACAGCTATTAAAAGCTGTAGCTATATAAAATCTCTTCCAGTCCACCTCTAGAGCACACCTTCAGTCCATACAGAACAAGTTCTCTTGTTTAGAGAAATAAAGTTAAACATTACATTTGCCTGACGATCTTTGATAGAACTCTAATGCATGCAGATCAGTAAGATATCTGAAAAGGTTTAGACTGTACTGCTTGAATGACAGTCTGGTTTTAATTAGTAGGCAGATGACTTAGAAGCACATGGCAAATCACTTATTCTACCATAATCATTGAACACAGCCTTCAACTTGCCAGGAATGCAGAACATTTATTATTCTGGTGCAAAGACTAAGGAGAGTACATCAATTATTCAAGGAGGGGAGAGACATTAACGTTTTTACAATGCAAAAGATGATTCACAGAATAGAAGTGATCAGAATGTATTAATGTATGCTTCCATTTCAGGTGAATAATTTATTTTAGCCTTCCTAGAAGGATGAAGTACAGGCATTAGGATAAAACTAACAGCCACTCTAGCTTTATTTCTTAAAGTGAGGGTATGTTTAAAAATAGAATTTCCAATTACATAGGCTATAATGAATAATTTACAAATTGTAAGAGTATCTAAAGTTCAATATTTTTAAATGTTTCTGTTAATAATGAATAAATCAGTGATCCAATATGTTCAAGTGCATAATGTGTCATTTTTAACGTTTTTGCATATGTTTATAAATGATAAAATCAGCTTTCTTTTATTTATCCCACCTGCTCCCTTTTCAATCCTAGATTTGAAGGATTTCACTTGCTAGAGTATAACGATAAAGCTTTTCTGATGTGTATAAAAAGCATTACTGCACAATTAACCTTCACAGAGCCACTGAGTAAATGTAAATTGAGTACCACGTATGTACCTTAAATTATTTTCTTTGCTGGGGTTATTACAATGAACAAGACCCTAAATTTACATTCTACCCAGGGAAGAAAAGCACACATTAAAAAGAACATAGAAGTCTGAATAATAATTCAGTCTTCTGATATTTACACCTGCTGATTGGAATTTTATAAAATGATAGAAAAGTGAGTGTGGAATAGTCCTTTTTTAAGAAATGTTATTTAGAGCCAGAGATTCCTGAAATCTGACCTGTCTCATGACTCGCTCTGGCCAACAGAAATGGGTGGAACTGATAGTGTGCTAGCTCTGGGACAAGATTCAAGTCTATTGTGTCGTGTTGTCTCTTGGAATTCTGTCCATGAAATACAAATGAGTAGTACAGAATATCTTGCAAGAAAAAAGAGACAGCCATGGAAAAAAATCAAGTAGGCCCAGTAGACCTATACAAAATCAACCTAAATGAACTCACAGCAAGAGAACCCACAAAAATATGAGCAAATCCAGTGCAGATCAGTAAAACTGCATATCCGAACTAGGGCGGATGCACTCATATGAGAGCTCAGCCAAGGCCAGAAGGCAGGCTCAGCTAAGTCATCACCTTCTGGGCAATTTTAACGCTCCGTGTTTAAGTGTCCCACCAGCATATGCGAGTGTGAGCATACACATCCACATGCACACATGTGTCTACATGTTTATGTGCCACGTTGTCTTTAACACTTTACTTGCACTCTTTCTCCGAGGTGTACTGTCTGTTAAAGGGCACTGATTTTCTCATAGGCTATGAAAAGCTGTAGTTTCTGTGAATGCAGTTACCTCCCCTTAAATAAAAATAAAATAATATAAATCAGAAAAACAGTCATAGCAACAGGAATACCAAAATTTAAAGTCTTCAGTAAAACAATTATAAAAATTAAAAAAATATGCGTAATAAAACAAAAACTCAGTCTACCACTGTGCATGCTGTCTTTATAAGTCATAAATCTAGGTACTGTTTAGTTGAAGAACTCATTAAAAATGAAAGATTACCTTCAGAAACATGAGAGACCTGGACAAAAATGTAACTGACTCTAGCAAATCAGGTCCCTGAGCATAATACTTCTAATTCTGCCCTTGTTCTGTTTTGTATATTCCTCTGCTTGCTTGAGTGGTTCTAGTAGTTTGGTCCTGTTCAAGCTTTTGGGATACATATCATGCACATTGTTTCCTACTCTTAACCTTTTCCAAAAAGAGAATAAATTTTACCCAATTCACAGTTGAAGATGATACTCATAGCCCCTAACACTCTGAATCTTTCAAGTATGACTGCTTATGCATATAGCAATCTATCTAATATTCTAAAGTGGTTACTTCTTCTGGGAATGTCTTACTCCATCTCCAAAACTCTGTTCAATGAGATGTTCAACTATGTCTTAAAATAGATACCATCAGAATTTCCTTTTCAAATTATTGCACGTGTCTTAACCAATCAAATGATAAACTATATTTTTTGATCACTGAAATTTTCATAGAATTTCTCTTTAGGCAGTGTAACACCTGGGTATGACAGTTTTTCCTTTTATTTATATATTATTTTATTTGTATAATTACATGATACTTTTATACATTTATCACATACAACAGTATATTTGGATATATGTTTATATTGTATAATGGCTCAATTGAGCTACTGTATTCATTATTTCACATATTTATCACATTTTTGTGGTTAGAACACAGAATCTACCTATCTTTTTTTATTTATTGTTCTCCTCGAGAAAGGATCTTGATACGTGGTTCAGCCTGGCCTCGGAGTCACTATATTGCCCAGTCTGGTTCCAGACTTGTGGAGAGCTACCTGCTTCACCTTCCGCAGTGCTGGGATTTAGGCCTGCAGGACCACACCTGGATCTAGGACTTTTTTTTTTTTTTTTTTTTTTGGTTGAATCTACCTTCTTAGCTTTTTTTCACGTATACAATACAATGTAATTTACTGCAGTCACTAGGTTGTACAATTGACTTTTGAATTTATTTATTGTGTCTAACTGAAATTTGGTAGTATTTTAATCAACATTTTGCAAATCTCCAAAGATTACATATTGAAACCCTATATTATACTTTAAGCAAAGTTGACTAACCCGCATAGGAATGGCATGCTCCCCAGAAATTTACATTTTATTTTGTCTACCGCATCTGGGGGACACTCAGTGGGGGAAGGGAAGACTCTTCAATACATGGTGTTGGAAAAAAGTGAACATCCACCTGCAGAAGAATGAAATTAGACCTTCTTTTAGACTGAAAATGAAAGTAAATTAAGAACAGATTAAAGATAAAAATAGTCAACATTGTAAAGCCCTTAGGAAAAATGAGGGAATAATTCCTTGGGCTGAGAAAAAAATTTTCTGGGTTTGACATGGAAAACACAGGCAACAAAAATAAAAACAAAGAATTCACACACATCAAAATAATGCACACTTCTTTTAAATATATCTAACTGAATTTATAAGTTTTTGATAGTGTAATCTCAGTGAGGGCATAAAGGTTATTTGTTTAATAACTCTGTAAGTACTTAGCAGTTTTCAAGTCAAATTTAGTCATGTCAATGTTTAACATATCAAAATTGTTTTCAAAGAGTAATTTAAATCCATAAAGTTGTTACTTGGAAATGTTATGCTTGTTATGTTCACTCATAAATGTATATTTTGACTAATAAATATTCCCTTGAGGTTAAGCCTTTTTATTCTTATTTTAACATCATATCAGAGTTTTTGGTATTCTGATTCTTTGCTTGTATTCTGCACACTGTAAAAGCAAGAATAAATTAGATAATTATTTGTCAAATTTAATGCTTGCTTACAACATACTTACACCCTCTATGTGGAAGAAATAAGAAATAGCTATAGGAATGATATCTATGAATTCTTCCGTTTATTATTTCAACAAAAATTGGATATAAGATGCAAAAAATTGCAAAAAATATGTATTCATTTTCATCTGTTAACTGGTTATTTTTCTCTTTTTGCTCCATTATATTTCCTCAACCTAGATATAACTTACTAAAATATAACAGAATGATCACTGCTGTTACTTAATGAAAGATTATTTCAGTTATTGGTAGAAGTACTTTTCATAAATTATTTTATTCCACATGTCAAACAAAACTAACTAAGAATCATTAAGTCACCAAATGTTTATTGAACATAATTTATGGACAGACAATATTCTAGGTGATGGGTCTACAGAAAAGAACAAATTAGACATAAAATCTATGCTGTCTTGGAGTTTGCATTTTAGAATGTGAAATTCAGAATAACAGTGAATTTAGTTAATTGCATACTACATTAGGAATCAGTAAGGGCTAAAGTGATATAAAGGACACGGTGGGTTTTGAGGAGCAGCTGTGCTTTGAAAGAGTGAATTGAGGGTAGTACTCATGCAGAAGTCTGCAGGTCTTTGAGAAAGCACTTGAAGACGTAAGGGAGTCAGTCAGATGGCCGTGTTAGAAGAGGTGCTTGCTTGTGGAAGGAGCCACAGTCAGAAGGGTTTCGATTTGAGAGTTTGTCTGGTGTATTCAAGGACTGACAATGGACAGATTGTTCATTCGAGGATAACTTGTATATATATGATAGCGTTTTTCTATTAAACACACCAATGCACATTTTTCTAAGAAGAATCACTCTCTGATATTATTACTACAGTACATCACGAAGTGTTGTAACTTAATATAATGCTATGCTTATCTACTCTACTGTGTATAGTTTTGTCTTGTAAATTGACCTAGGTCAAGCTCTACCCTAGAGTAACATATTGCATCCTAGTAAACATGTTTTTTGTTTATCCTGTTTTTGTCCTTTGAGTTTTAATTACTTGCCAGGGCTTTCTTCATCTCTTAAAGAAATGATATTTTGGAAAAATGCACTGTGCCACTGCCATCATTGTCATAGAACATTCTTCACTCTTTGATGTTTCCTTGTGATGACATTCAGATTATATAATCCCAGCTGGAGTTATAAATGACGGTATTTTTTTTCACTGTAGCACTTCTGGAGGTCCGTGTCCATCTATCCCTTTTTTTGCCATGTTAATTTTGCTGATTCTTTCAAACTGCTGCACTATTTAATCATTGTATAGATATACTTTTGTGACTAAACAAATGTCCTACTCCAAATCAAAATTTCCCTCTAAGGATTTAGAATCCATTATTACACCTCCAGCCTCATATTTACATTTCATTACTGGACAATCAACTGCAAGCAAGAAGCCTTCCTTAGCTGCCTGTCTGTCTGTCTGTTTATCTATACCTAAATTTCTATTTACTCTCTTTTCTTTTATTAGTCAAATTTTAATTTTTGCAGTGGTTTATGAATAAATATTATTTATTCAATAAATTTGAATTTATTTATTTATCGGTGTTCAAATTGAACCATTAAAAATTTCTGCCTAGCCCCTGGTCATGGTAACATGTTTCCATTACTTTCTTGAGCATTTCCTCACATTAACAATTACAATGAAATAGTTAAAATATTTTTCCTAAGCTTACTGCAATTTCATAGAGAATAGTGTTAGAAACCGAAGTCTAAATCCAAGATGTTTTCCTTAATAATTCAATGTTCTGTTCATGGCTCCTTCCAACAGATAGTTAATGAAATATATACATAAACATATATGCATACATGTATACATTTACATTTGTGTTTGTGTATATGTAGTTTCAGAGTGAAATTCTTGGCTATGAATAGCATTATGATCTTTTGTTTTCTATTCAACTGTTTAGTAAAACTATAATAGTATCAGAATTGACTCACCTCTACCCCAAAAATAAAATATGATGAAGAGGTTGGCTCTGTTTGCAGGACCCCTACCAACTCAATTCCACCCAGGATTAAGTATGTATCATCAGATATTCTGACCATAAATCACTAGGATTAATTCTTTATTTTAATTTTCCTTTCTGGATTGTTGCTATTTGCTAAAAGTTCAATAGGCTTCATTTAATCTAGTATGTTTTCAGTTTTAGATAATTTCCCTCCGTTTCCTATCCTTGCAAATGGATTGTATTACTTAATATCTAGAAGAAAATGGTGGGTGGGGGTGGGAAGAATGGGAAAAGGGATGAAAAAATGGAATTTGAATGTGTTACACACATGCACCAACTCCACACAAGGAATGTAAATGTTATGTAGAACAAACGTGTACAAAACAAAACAACAACAAAAGTAAATAAAAGGAAGGGGATCAAGACATGGGTGAAGGGGTAATGGAGGGAAGGGGAAAAGGATGAAAAAAGGAATTAAGATGTGTTATGTACAAGCACCAACTTCCCTCAAGAAATGTGAGCATTATGTACTACACATTTACTTATGAACTAAAGTAAGAAAACAAAATAGAGCATTCTAATTATTCATTAAAATTATTAAAAATTTAAAAATTATTATTAATGTGTTTTCAAAAGTCAAATTTTTAAAACATGAGATATTCTGAGTATTATATTTTCTAATCACTTTCACTTGTGTCTTTCTTTAGCCATTGCAATTTTTTTATGCTTTTCCATCCTCATATTCCTTTTGTATATGTAAGTAGAATCAAATGCTCTTAGGTACTTTGTCTTCATTCCTTAATATAGGGGCTGAGGTCTGTAGATGAAAAAATAATATAGAGACCTCCTTAGGTCTTCTAGCTAATCCTGGCTAGAAGGAGTTAAAAAAAAAAAAAAAAAAAAAAAACTTTACTAGTGAAATTCCCCTGAGAAACAGGTCAAGGATGGTGTTAGAAAAAGAGAGAAAAGCCAGATAAAAGCACCTAATGACCTTTGGTAAGTGTATTCACTGTAGAGTCACTTTATTATTCACTCTAGGGTCATTATAGAGTACGATATATATCCAAATGCTCCCTTACTAACTGTAAGTTAATCATGAATAAGGTACCCCTTGCCAACTAGCCACCCACCCCAAAGATAAGCCTTTAAAAGGTACATCAAGAACAAGTAAATAGACAGAACAAAGTTGCATGTAGACTGTCAAAAGAAATGACGTTAGGCTGTGGGGCCCAGAAGCCAATCCATTTCTGGGTGCAATGCAAGTTCTGGGTGGGGGGAAGGGCGTCTGACACCCCCCTCCCATAAAAGCAACTGGGAACCAAGGGCCCATGGGTCCTCTGTCTTCCTGGATCCCTGTGCCCTGATTCTTTCTTATCAGGATAGCTATCTACTCCTTTTCTCTCCCTTCCTTTTCCTCTTCAAAAATACAATGTCTTCCCTTCATTAAACTATGTCCCTCTAATTTTTTATTGGGGCTGAGTTTACTATCCCAGGTGGCTGCTTGGACAGCAGAGCAGCCACACTCATCCCCCAGATGCAACATCTTCGGTTCCCTGACCAGGAGCCAGATGTGACACAAATGTTTCATGGAAATCATTTTTACATATCTACTTATAAAGATAATACTTTAATTCATGGCTGAGTAGCAAAATGTTTTGCTTCTGTGTCATAGATATTTTGCAATCTCCTATGCTTGGATATTTAAATTATTTTTAGTTTTTTAGAATCATCATTAGTATTGCAATTAATAACCACATATGTAATAGCCTCATAACTTTGAGGTGGACGTTCATGATATATTTCTAAATTAAACTTCTGGATGGAAGATTAAATACATATGTAATTTTGTAGATATTATCAAAGTGTCAAGAAACATGAAGACTGAGAATTGACCATTAGATTTAGAAATCTGGAGGGCATCATTGGCATTAACAAAGGCAATTTCTATAGAATGCTCACACTAAAAACTCGATTGAAGTATTATTAAAAGGAATTTCTGAAATAGTTAATTTCTTTTGTAATTTTGCTTAATGGTGAACAGAATAAAGAAACAATTACAAGAAGAGAAATTGTTAAGGAATAGATTTTTTTTTTTCTTTTAGTGTTAGGAAAGATTTTAGGAGGAATTTTGTGATCATCTCAAAAAGAAAGCCTGGAAAAAAGATGGCCTCTTTAATAAACGCTCCTAGGAAAATTCTATATCCACATGCACAAAATTGAATCTAGATTTATATCTTAAAATGTACTAAACTAAAATCAAAATGGATCAAAGATCTAAGTGTTAAAACAGAAGCAATCTTCTGGAAGATAAAACAGGTAAAACCCTTGAAGACAAGGATTTTCTGAGCACAGAACCAATGACACAAGAAATAGTAATAAGGATAATAGCAAATTAAAGAATTTTGCACAGCAAAGAAAGCAACCAGTACAGTGAAGAGTGCAGAATGGAAAAAAATTTGCCAGCTATTTCTTAGACAAAGGACTAATACGTAGAATAGTGTGTAAAAACTCAGTAATAGCCTTTCCAAACTGAAAGACACAATCAAAAAATGGGCAACTGAAATCAATAAACAGGATAAATTTGAGGCATCATTAGGAAAATGGATGCACCTTGAAACTATAATATTAAGTAAAATAAATCAGATACACAAGCTTAAATATCACATGGTTTCTCTGATATAAAAAAAGGTAAAATATAAATAAAGAGCAAAATAAAAGAGAAAAGGAAGTAGGGAGATCTTTTTCAAATGGGAAAGCAAACGAGAGATGGGAAGTAAAAAGCGATGTATAAAATGTATTTTGAAAAAGAAAATGGAAATAGAGTTTTTTCAAATATGAAGGGGACCAAGAGCCAGAAAGAGCAGGGAAGGATAGGAGGGGAAGGTGACACAAAAACAATTTTGATGTGTGAGGTACATGCACCAACTCCACACAACAAATATATAATCATTTTGTACTGCAAACATGTACTAATATTAAAAAGCATTTTCTTTGGAAAAATAGTATATACCTCAATAAATATAGGAATATGCACTAATAATCATAAATAGGAATCAAATATTCTACAAAATTCCAGGCTCTTTTTTTGGCTCTTAGACCAAAAAGCCTTAGAATGTTCCTGGGGTTGTTTCTGATTCCTTATTCTTTTCCACTGATCCCCATGTCTGCTTTTGTGTGAATGTCATGCTGTTTTCAACCACTGTAGCTCTGTAATACATTTCAAATCTGGAACTGAGATATTTTCTGCCTTGCTTGTATTGCCTAGCATTGTTGCTGCTATTCTGGGTCTCTGCTGGTTCCATATAAATTTTAGGATTATTTTCTCTAGATCTGTGAGAAATGCTGTTGGTATTTTGACTGGGATTGTGTTAAATCTATACATCAGTTTTGGAAGTATACCCATTTTAACTATTGGTTCTGACTATTCAGGAACATGGGATATCTTTCTGTTTTCAGAAGTCCTCTTTGATTTCTTTTTTCAGAGCGATATAATTTTTATTGTAGAGGGTAGGGTGATGCCTTGGTTAGGGTAATTTCACTTTCTTGGTTAGGATAATTCCTCAGCATTTAATTTTTCTTATTGCTATCACAGATGGCATTGTTTTCCTAATTACATTCACAGTGAGTTCATTATTAGTATACAACAATGATGTTGATTTTTGTGTGTTGATTTTGTATCCTGCTACATTGCTGAATTTTGTTATTAATACCAGGAGTATTTTGTTGGGATGCTTTGGCTGTTCTGTGCTGAGGACAATGTCCCCTGCAAATACTTTGACTTCTTCCTTTCCTATACACGTCCATTTTGTTTCTTACCTGATTGCTCTGGCTAATGTTTTCAGGAATATGTTGTTGAACAGGAGTAGTGATAATGAACCTTCTTCCTGATTTTAGAGAGAAAGCATTTTGTTTTTCCTCTTTTAATGATGTTGGCCACAGGTTGGTTATAAATGGCTTTTATCTGATTGATGTAAGGTCCTTATACACCTATTTTCTTCAGGGTTTTTATTATACATGGTTGTTGGTCTCATCCTTGGTCAACTTGGTCACTTGGTAGTATCTTGGTGTCTTTGTTCTGAAGGGAAACAAGGTGCAGAGCTGGGTAGGAATTGTTTGTCGGGGGGTGGCGGATTATCCTCTTTGTAGCCTGTGGCAGGTGTATAGAACTGGCCTCACAGCCCGATGAGTGCAGAAGCAGTGTGGAGATGAGACAGCTGCTATCAACAACTTACAGAAGGAACCCCCCACTCTGAAGTAAATACTGTTACACTTCTTATTTCTGAATTTTATATAAATTATATCTTGTTACAGGGATTGTGCAAATGGTGAAATGCAATGGAACTTGGCAGTTCAGAGCATAAACTCTGGGATTACAGCACTTAGTCTGGTATTTTATTTGTTGTGTGACTTTGGATAGTTTTTTTTTTCATATCTGTAAAAAGGAAATGAGAATGCTTTTTTAAATATGTTGCTGTGTGCATTAAGTAGCTATTGGAATATATTCAACATTGAGTAAAACTGAAATAGTTTTTATTATCACATATTCTTCTGTAACTTTATTCTACTTTAGCAAGTGATATATATTATTTATAAAAATGACAAATGAAGCTCAATTTCTCTCTTTGCATGGTCCTATAATACACCATTGTTTTGGTACCCAGTTACTCACTGTGAGCATTTTACTTGATACATTTTTTCATTATTATTGCAAACAGTGTCAGACATTAGTATATGTGCCTCCTTACCAATATTCAGTGAACTTATTTTGAAAATACGCCTCATTTTTAAAGGACGTGCAACTATTCAAATGTACTGCATGCTGTCACATTACCCACCAAACCTGTATTCCTGTTTCAACCACATTTTTGTTAACATTTAGTCTTTTTAAATGTTTACAGTGGGCCGGTGAGATGGCTCAGCGGCATAAGCACCTGCCTTGCAAGCGCGAGGGCCCGAGTTCAACTCCCGGATCCCACATACGAAAAAGGGGCCGGTGATATCGCTCAGCGGCACGGGTGCCTGTTGGCGCGCGAGGTCCTGAGGTCGACCCCCCGGTACCCACAAAAAAAATAAAAATGTTTACAGTATAATGGCTGTGAAATGAATTCTCTTTCTTTATGTTGAAGGAGAAGGATGCATGATTCTTGATTTCATATGCAGTCAGGCATCTGTTTAGCCTCCAACTCTGGCTGGGACTTATCTTTCATTATCTGGAAAAATGATTTATATTCTTGATATATAGCTTTTCTCAGTGTAGAGTATGGAAGGGATACTCTCTCTCTAGTTTAAATTTTCCAAGATCAAATCCCTTGAAGAAATATAAATATAAATCAAACCAAGGTACAAAGGTAGACAGAAACATTGCAAACAGCTGCATTTAGAGCATAGGTTGCTACTGGACAGAGGAGTTTAATTCTTTTTCCACACGACAAAATGTGCACATGAAGCCTTTCGCACTGCTGAAAGACTTCTACTTCTCTATCCCTACCTCATTCTCAAACCCCTAGGTTCAGTAAACCTGCCCATAATAATAACAGAAATTCCTGGGCATGGATGTGAGGCAGCAACGTGAGACAAAAGACATGGAGGAAACCTAAGCTTGGTTTATTTTTTAAAGTTCAATGATCACAAAAGAGATGTGGATATAGGCTTACTACAGAACGTAGTGGAAATTCTCATACTTCTAGGAAAGAAATAAGGTGAATAATTGCTGCTCACTGTATCATACATACATATTCGCCTTCAAGATTAACCTGTGATGAGGCAGAAAGGTGCTAACACTGAGGATTCAAAGAACAGTATGATAATAACTATATCAACCTCAAGCTCAGGAGATTAATGAACAGAATCAAATCTCCTTTTCCTAGTGTGATTGTCTCAAACCACAAAGTACTCACTGAATTTTATAAAGGAAATTACCCAGAAAGGATTAGTGTGTGTCTGGATTTGAGTTTTGCTGGGTATTACTATTGTGAGAACTGTGCCTGCTGTTTCATGTAGCCATTTTGATTCATTTTACTGATGTAAAGCATTGTAATGCATGAATATACCGAGGTGAATTTGTTTCCATTTAGATTAATATCTTTCTACATTTGGCTTAGAAAACTGATGTTATGATCATTGTGGCTAGGTCATTTAAAGCATTTGTGCATGCCTCTGTTTTTTATGCATCCACATAAATGGAAATTTTTAAGAAAATATTAGGGGGCTGGTGAGATGGCTCAGCGGCATAAGCGCCTGCCTTGCAAGCGCGAGGGCCCGAGTTCGACTCCCAGATCCCACATACGAAAAAAGGGCCGGTGATATCGCTCAGCGGCACGGGTGCCTGTTGGCGCGCGAGGTCCTGAGGTCGACCCCCCGGTACCCACAAAAAAAAAAAAGAAAATATTAATAAATAAATCCAGTATTACTTATGAAGATAATATATAAGAGGATTTACTCTAGAAATATGAAGTTGGTTTGAAAAATTTGTAACTCATGAATACCATTTGCCATTTTAACTATCTCAGAAAAGTTTTTTCAAGAACTGTAGAAGAAAATAAGTCAAATCATCTTAGATTATGACATTTAACAAAGTAAGAAATAAAGACAACTTTATTGTCATAAAATATATCTATATATCAAACATAGTAGTAAAATTATAAAAGTTATCCTTGAGGGAGTAGGACAAGGATGCCTAATATTATCATTTCTATTTAACATTGAGCTGCAATTCTTTTTTTTCTTTTTTTTTTTTTTTTTGGTGGGTACTGGGGGTCGACCTCAGCAACTCTCATGCCAGCAGGCACCTGTGCAGCTGAGCGATATCACTGACCCATTTTTTCGTATGTGGGTTCTGGGAGTCGAACTCGGGCCCTCCCGCTTGCCAGGCAGGCACTTACTCCACTGAGCCATCTCACCAGCCCCTGCAATTCTTAACTAGAGATAAATTTTTAAAACTCATGACAAATGTTATAAAGATTGAATAGAATATATAAAACTGTCAATATTTAAGTTATGAATGTGTATTTAGAAAATAAACAATATACAAATAAATTATGAAAATTTGTAAGCAAAAATACCAAGTTTTCTAAGAAATTAGCCATTTTTACAGTTAAAAGTAAAAGCTTGGGATTCTGTATACAAAGCATAGTAACAACAAATTTTTTTCCCACTTACTAAGGATTAGAAAGTCCATATACATAAGGTTTGAAATGCTCTAAATTAATCCCCATGATCTTTAACACTTTTTTATCCATAATCTAATCTTTACCAAGGAAAGATGTTTCAGTTTAGTCATAATTAAGTTCAATTACATAATAAAATTTTTTTGTATCTACTGAGGGTTGTGCAGGTCATATCAGAGTGTTACCAGACTAACAATTTTAACACCTGCATTGTAATGCAGGCCACAATGGACCAAATTTACTAAAGTCAAAGCCTAACATCACCCTAACAGACTGTCCAAAACTTTAATTTGATTTTTAAGGATCATTAACATGCCTTTTTACTTGTTTTCTTAATTTTCTGCATATTTATCATCATGTTGGATTTATAGATTATGATTTTATTTTTTCCTTTAGTTTTCCCTAAGTTCACAGTCAATTAATAAGATAACATAACAACTAGATCACCAGTCAGTAAAATACCAGGTTGCAGACTTGGGTTGGAAACTGGTTGGATAGTGGCTAAAGAGGTTTCTAAAATCCTTTCCCATGGACTGAGCTTTCCCTCACAGGAAGCGGCACAGCTATCTTACATGGCCACAAAGTGGCAAAGCCAAACTTAGTAAGTTCATCATGTGTACCAGCTAAGAATGAATATTTGGTGTTGGGAAATTTTATTAGATAAGGAAAAAGTGGCTACGTACAACATATTACTTTTCTCTCAAAATTACTAATGTGAAAACCAATGTCTAATCCTTCAGATGAATGACAAAGATGATGGAAAGAGATTAAAAAATATCCCAAGAATTTTTCATCTGGTGAGAATAATAGAACTTTCATATAGCCTATACACATATAGTAAACAAAGAATAGTTTGCACTATTGATGATTTATATGCATTAAATAGATTTTCTTTATATGTTATAAAACTTATGTATTTTTTCATGAGTATATTTTCTAAAATCTTCTTTTGTATATTAGTATTATTGTGTGGTTCACCGTTACTTTGTATTTTTTCCTTAATGCATTCTTAAAAACTTTAAGTCATTATATCATCTGATATAATTCTTTTTTTTTTTTTTTATGTGGGTACTGGGAGTCAACCTCAGAACCTCACGCTTGCCAGGCAAGCGCTTATGCTGTTGAGCTATCTCACCAGCCCTATAATTCTTTAGAAGCTATAACAAGTCTAATTTTCATGTTTTTGTCTAAAATACACATACAGTTCACTTTACATAAGTACGATCTTATTTCATTTTACTTTCCATTATGTATAATTTTGTTTTTTATTAAAGAGAAAAAATAAACATAACAATAAAACAGTTTCATAACAGGTTAGTAGGAGAGTTACAATAATTAATACACTGCATATTGTCTTTGTAGTACTTATTCAGAGTACAAGATACTGGCATGATATATTAGCACAAACATTTCTTTTCAATGAACTAAGAGAAACTAGCTGTATAATTATCTTAACTAACATATGTATATATGTGTATATATATATATATATATATATATATATATATTACCTGCTATCCTCATCTCTCTTTTTATCCTTTCTTTGTTAAACCTTTATACACAATTCCAAGCTCCTCTGCATCTAGGAAGGATGAAAGTATTTGTTTGTATTAATAGAATTTTAGCAAAAGGGATATCTGTCAATTCTAGCTCTAGAGAGATAAGACTTGTCCTTTCCACTTCCCTATATTCCCTGTCTACAGATGGAAAGAAAATGTTGAATACAGAATTTAGCCCCAAAGCAATGGCAAATCAGAAGTTAGAATGATTCTAGGCCTTTGAATATTGGTGGCCGTTGAATAACTGGCTCCTATCCTAAACCCAGCTGTTATGGTTTGTGTCTAGATCTCCCAAAGTCTCATGCACTTTTAGATGGGGCTTTTTTGGAGGTAGCTGAATCTAGAGTGTGTGATTGATTCATAGTACAATGCTGGAATTAAGGGTGCTGTGATTAAGGGTGTGAGTGCTACACTCGCCTTAGGTCCAGTAACTTGCATACAACATAAGGGACAGAAAGAGGCTTGTCGTCTCTCTCTCCCCTTCACTGGCTTGCTTTTGCTGTATTCTGCCACCATGAACTGTTTCTCCTCTGGGATGCCCTTCTGCCAAGCCACCCTGCCTTGGGGCCAACCAATTACGGACTGAAAACTCTACAAACTGTGAGCTAAATAACCCCTTCCTCCCTTAACTTTGGGTGTTGGGTATTTAAAAGTAACTAAGACACCAGCCAACACATAATTCATAGGCATGAACGAAAAATTAACCTATACATATTAAGTTACTAAGCTTTGTGAGTTGCTAGTATTTATTTCCTTTGTAAATATAGAAAATAATATGTATAAATGGTATATTCAGGGAAAAGAATAAAAGGTCAAAATACAGTACCAAGATTGAATGATTGTGTAGTGTGGGTGATGATGGAAGTTATGTCAAATATTGGAAACTACATTATTCAGTGAAATAATTTTGCTTAAACTATTTCTTATTTTAATGTAGAAACCATTGTATTTACTTTGGAGTTGACAGAAGTGGGGAATTGAGTCAAAGAATCTGATGTTAGCACAACTAGCATAGCTAGCATTTCGATAATAATTCTCTGAAATACAAATTAGGAAAATAATCTGATTTTATAATAGAATAAAAATAATATAATATTTAGGAATGTATTTAACTAAAGAGATAAAATACTAGTATGCTGAAAACTAAATATTGGTGAAATAAAACAGGTGCAAGAAAATGCAAAAAAGCCTGTGCTCACAGAATAGAATAAATGATATTTTTAAATTCTGTATTACCTCAAAAGAGCTATAAATTCAGTGCTTTCAAAATCCTAGTGGCATTTTATACAAAAATAGATAAAATTATTCTTCAATTCATATGGGACCAGAAAAATATACAAATAGCCTAATCAATCTTGTGAAATTGGAACACAACTAGAAGCCTCACAGATTTGATTTATATTAGAATTCTACAATAATCAAAATTGTACTGTACTGACATAAAGACATTCACGAAGGCCAATAGAAATAAATCAGTGCATATACGGAACAGTCAACCGACCTTAGACAACAGTTGAGAGAATAAATAATAGGGAAAGGAAAATCTTTTAAACAAACAATATGAGGATATCCACATGAAGAAGAATGAAATTGAACTTGTTTCTGACATCATGCACAAAAATAAATTCAATATAGCTTAAAGAAAAATATGACACATGATACTAAAACTACCGGAAGAAAACAAAAGAGTAAAAATTCATGACGCTAATGTTGGCAATGATTTCATGGATGTGGTACCAAAAGTATAGGCAATGAAGAAAAAAATAAACAAGTGGAACTTTATTGAAGTGAAAAGCATCTGCTCAGCATAAGAAAGATCAACAGAATGAAAAGGTAAACTACAGAATAAAGGAAAACATGTGCAAATCATATATGTATTTGATAAGAATTAATTTATAAAATATGAAAGGGACACTTACAGCTCAATAGCAAAAATATGTGACCTGATTAATAAATTGGCTAATGACCTGAATGGACAGTTCTCTAAGGAAGACGTATAATGGCTAACAGATATATTTTTACAAAATTTGATGTCACTAATTATTAAGAAAACACAAATCAGAATCACAGTGAGGCATCACACATGTTTTAGGAGAGCTTTATCAGAAAATAAGAACAAGAGGTCAACCCATTTGGTGGCATTCTAGAATTTGGAAACTTAGTGTATTCTTAGTGGAAGTGCAAAAGTATACAGCCACTATGGGAAACAATATGGAGAAGCTTCAAAACATTAAGAATAGGACAAACATATGATACAGAAATCTCTCATCTGTGTATTAAGCCTAAGAATTTAAGTGGAGATAATAAGGTAGTATTAATGTGCCATGTTTCTTTGCTTTTGCAGCAATGTTCGCAGTCATGTGAAAACTACATATAAATCCACTGAAGCAAAATGGGTGTTATTAATCAAAGAGCATAAAGTTTCCACAGTGCAAAATGTGTAAGTTCTGACATCTCTACAACTTTGTAACCATAGTAAATAATAATGTGTTGTACATTTCAAGGTTTATTAAAAGGATAGATCTAAATTAAGTGGTCATATTGAAATGAAATTCTAAAAATAAGCATTATTTTGTCCATGATCTTAGAATAGTTATAGCATTTTTATTTTTTACAATAAATCTAAAATTATTTTATGACTTTCAACAGATGCAGGAAATATCATACTCACCACCAAATTCAATATATAAGGCATTTCCACAGCCTCCTTGTACACTTTGAAGCCACTCTCTTCTCCCAGAAGCCAGCTTTAGATAAATACCATTTTCTGCCCTGATTCTTTTGCTTTTAAGAATGTCATACAAATGGAATCAATCAGTATGTAGTATCATTTTATCTTTAATTTCTTTCATTTAGAATAATTCTTTAGAAAATCCTTCACATTCTTGCAGGTTGAGGAATATCACACTGTACAATATAATTCCTTATGTATCATTTGATGGGCAACAGAGTTGTTTTGTAATTTTGTGTTATCATAAACAAAACTATGAGCATTTGTATACTGATGTTTGTGAATATATGTTTTCATTTCTCTTGAGAGAATATCTAGAATTAGTATTTCTAGGGTGTATTGTAAACATTTGTTTCTCTTTACAAGCAAGTGCCAAACTGTTTTTCAATACAAGTTTAATATTTTATGTGCAATTATAAAAGATATGTTTGTTCCACAGTCACATCAACAATTGACACTGGCCTTACTTTTTTAAACTATATTTTGGTCAGTCTATTAGTTTTAAAAATATCTTATTTTTATTTTAATTTGCTTTTCCCAGAAGTTTAGAGACTGATAATTATTCATGTGTTTATTGGTCATTTTTATCTTTTTATAAATACCTTGATTAAATCTTTAACCTATTTATGTATCTCTGGATTTTTTTATGAGTTAGAGTAGTCCTTTACACATTTTAGAAGCCATGACTATTTTGGATAATTTTTCCTTTGCCCGTTAATTTGTACTTTAACTTCCTTCAACTCTCAATTTTTTATCCTGTTTCATTCTGCCACTATTTTTATGAATTTTTGTCCCACTTTCACAATCATTTTAATAACAAACTATAGCTAACAAGGCACCATTGTAAAATGTTTACAGGTATTAATTTTAAAATCTTTTTCTTTGTCCATCTGTGTATCACCAGACTAACACACAAAGAAATAATCTGCTCATGGTCTCATTGCTAATAAGTAAAAAGTTCTAGCGGTCTGGAATGAGCTATGAATACTTAAGTACTGTACTATTCAAAATGCTTTTGATGTCTGGTAAAGTAAATCTTTCAATCTTGACATTTCAAGTTGCCTGTAAAATCCTAGAAAACTTATTCTTCTTTATAAATGCTTAAATTGTTTCATAAAGTTTGTAAAGAAATATGAGGATTTTAAGATATATATTTATTATCAGTTGGGGTAAAATAGTAGTACTTAGAAAAGAGTTCATCTATCTATACATTAATTAAAGATACTTTAAATTATTCAAGTCTTCTTTAATGTCTTTAAATGCTTTATGGTTTTAGAGTGACCTACTGGACATTTACTTTTTTAATAGGAAGCATACATGTTTTTGTCGTAATGATTTATGATGTTCATTTTTATATTAAAATTGATTTTAATGAGTACACAGAAAACACTATTAAAATGTAAACATTGACCATATGCTCATCAATTTCTCAGATCACTTTTTTACTGTTATTTTAATAGGGTCTTTCACTTCATGAATATAAGC
Organism: Erethizon dorsatum; assembly: GCA_028451465.1. Taxonomy (NCBI): domain Eukaryota; kingdom Metazoa; phylum Chordata; class Mammalia; order Rodentia; family Erethizontidae; genus Erethizon; species Erethizon dorsatum. The sequence goes on along the minus strand of CM051833.1, from coordinate 76,901,247 downwards.
CTGTAATTCAAGTCACAATCTTAGACTGATGTTTTATTTCCCATAATTCCAGTCACAATCTTAGACTGATGCTTTAGTTCCCATAAGATAATTCCAGTCTTGGAGTCCAGAATTTTTCAATGTTCAGTAACACCTCCTTATTTTATATTCTAATGTTCTTTTTGGAGATTTTGTCATAACTTCCATGGGTTCTTCTATTCCATTATTGCACGTTGCTTATACCTATTGCTTATACCTTTGTCTAAGCTGCTTTTAGTTCTTTGATGTAAGATGTTCTTATCCCATATATTTGTTAAGTATGTACCAAATATATGTTTGTTCCAAGATCCCTTAAGTTATTTTATTTTTTCTAGTTTTACCTACAGTTATTTTATGCAAGAAGGGCAAATGGACTGGCAGCACACTTCCCAGACCTCTTGGAGTCCTGCTTATCAGGGAGCACTGAAGGATGCAGGTACTGTAGAAGGTGTATGTGATCCTCAGAATTGTTTGTATAGAAGACAGAGCTAAAACCAGGACCAGACATCAAACTTAAGACAGTCTCCACTTTGGACGTCATAGAAATATAGATTAGGTAAGCAGTGGTCATAACTCTCAGGGATCAGGGAGCAGAATAAAACAGCGGTATCATTTTTGCAGAACGTTGGTGCAGCCCTAATCTGTCAGCTGAGTATAAAAGCTAAAGAAATTGAAATACTATTCTTTCTTCTTTATTGGAGGATGTGGTCCAAGCCTTGTGGTTGCTATGGAAATTTATAAATACAGGTGGCAGGATTCTTAAAAATAGTATTTGTCATTTTAATTGTTAATTTTTATGTCAATTTGGGCCATAGAGTGGCCAAATCATGGATTAAACATTATGTCTGTGTGTGCCTGAGAAGGCGTTTCTGGATATGACTGGCATCTGAGTGGCTAGACTGAATACAGGAATATTTTTTCCTGACCTGAAAAGAATAAAAGGGCAGAGGATTAAAAACATACAAAATAAATAAATACGTGAAAGAATAAAAAGCTTAGTAAAAAGGAATTTTTGCTCACTGCGTGACTCAGCTGAGATATCATTCTCCTGCTTTTGGCCTCAGCCTTAGATTCATATCATCAAATTCACTCTCCTAATTCTTGAGAATTTGGGCTTGGACTTAAACTATGTTATCAACCTGTAGAGTACAAATTTTTATACTAAATGAATAGCAGGAGTCCATGCCTTAAAATCCGCCCATTTGTACATATGTGTGTATGTATGTAAACATATTTACACACATGTATTTATACACATACCTTTTTTTTCAATTCTCTGGAGAGCATTAACCTTCACTAAGGAAACGCCTGTATGTGTGCTGGTTTGGTAGTTTGCAGGCAGGTCTCAAACACAAGAAATTGGAGGGGAGAATCCAGCCTTCAGATTGACCAGGGTGATTACATTTAGCCCTGGAACATAAATGGTTTTAATGGAAGTCTGCTATAATCCACTTGCACTGCCCCTTCCTCTCTCCTTCCCTCTTCTTCTCCTTCCCCTTTCTCTTTCTCTCTCTTCTTTCTTTATCTCTTCAGAACATACTGGATGGAGTTAAACACAGGACAAGCCAGGTATGGTGGTCCACGTCTGCAATCCCCCAACTCTCTATGATCCTAGCTGAAAGATCACAAGTTTGAGCCCAGCTTGACAATTGAGTAACCCAGTGAGACTCTGTCTTTAAAGAAAAAAAAAAAAAAACAAAAACAAAAACATGAGGGCATGAGGGGATGTCGCTCAGTGCAAAATCCCTGGTTCAATCCCCAGTATAACCAAAATTAATTACAAAACAAAGCAAAACAAAATGTTTGGACAAATTAACACTTGCCTTTGAGTTTAAAATGGAAAAGAGTTAGATAAGAAGCCAAAAGTGGTTTTCTAGTATAACAGTGCTTCTCTTGAGTGTATCATCTCTTTGTTAGTGGAATCACGAAAGACTGCAACTAAAGAAACTAACAAAATATTAACACGTCATAAGAATGTCACACCAGTAATGAAGTAGTCAAGATACTTGGGCATATAAACCACTCAACAGCTGGAAAACATAATATAAGCATCCTACAAAGAAACGTTCACAAAAAGAGTAAAGAAATTCCCATGATAAAAGATAAAATTTAAAGGAGCTGGGCCGGTGAGATGGCTCAGCAGCTTAAGCGCCTGCCCGGCAAGCGCGAGGGCCCGAATTCAACTCCCGGAACCCACATACGAAAAAGGGGCCAGTGATATCGCTCAGTGGCACGGGCGCCTGCTGTCACGCAAGGTCCTGAGGTCGACCCCCTGGTACCCACAAAAAAAAAAAAAAAAAAATTTAAAGGAGCTTTAACTTATTCTGTGTTCATCTCTCAGTTGAACTTCGGGGAATTCCTTTTGTGTAAGCACTCTAGTTGGGCTGGTAACGAATGTAGAAAATGATATTAAATGTAACAAGAAGCTAAATATGAACACAGCATGATCTTACAGTACTGCCTTTAGATTTAGTAGAGAAAGATCTCTGATTTGAGTTCTATGCTGAAGAGCAGAGCTTAGACAGAATCTAAAATATTATTTACCACAGAATTTTTCAAAACTGTTTTATTTACCAAGGTATAATAGTTAGATTTAGATAGAATATATTTTTTAATATTTTGTTATTTTTGCTTGTATTTTTATATATTTGTATATATGTTATGTGGTCCTAAATTATTTTATTGTCTCAAGTCCCACAATTGTTCACAGAAGGTCTATTGTCCTTCGACAGAAAAAATATAGTATTATATGAAAAACTGAAAGGTTTATACTTAGAATAATGTTGAGAACATAAGTAATTACTCATATAAATATAAATGGAGTCATCAAGAATCAGGATACCTTAAAAGTAATTTATTTACAACTAGGGGTTGCATTATATGTATTCACTCTTAGACTAAAATATTTGAGATTATGGCTTCACACACCGAAGGAAATTATTTTGATCTATCTCTATGAAGTCACTACAAGGATCTTCTATATGTGTGTGTGAGGAAACTGTTCTAAGGTTCCCAAGGAAGGTTACATGAAATAGACGGGCCATAATTGGTGTTAATGTTATGCTTGGAAGAATTTTAACATTAAAAACATATAGATGAGTTCTAAGAAATAGAGTCAAAGCATATGTTTAATTTTGTAAAGGATAGTCTAAATAATATTAGAATACATCATAATTATTCAATAAGTATATTATACTTTATATTGTAGCATTTTTGATAAATCAGCAGACAAAATATTTTATAATTAAATAATATTAAAAAAACTATGAGTAGAAGAAATAACATGGCTATTGTGGCAGATATTGCAGAGTTTTTCTATAAGTGTACAATTGTATACAGAGAAATGCATTGTGTGTGTCTGTATGTGTATGTGTAGTTAACACTTAAAGATGAAGACTAACTGTAAACAGGAAGTTTAAATTTCTATGCTAAAAACATTATTCTTAACGATATGATTTGAACTCTACAATTGGCTTTTTTTCACTTCAAATTTGAGGACCAATGTTATTGGACTGAGTTTAATTTGGGGAAAACAACTAGGAAAAGACAGCTGTTCTAGTTTAGGCAACCAGTACATGTTCTGGTTTTCAAGTTTTGAAATAGAAAGCAGTTATGGGCAAACTAAGTCAATTATGGAAAATATTTCTAAGACTTTTTAGGCCTAGGATACTGACCACTTCCCAGAATGATCCTGAAACCTCTAGATGCAATTAGTTTTTCTTGGCATTGCTGGAAGAGGTATTTTTCTACCTTACTGCTCAGACAACAAGCCTTATTGTTGACTTCAAGTACTTTTTGAACTATAAATTGCTCAAACTTGTTTGTACTAGATGAAAGATATTTAGAAATGTAATACAATTAAGCAGTTCTATTACACACCATCTTTCTTCTTGACAAATGTGACAGGTATTAAGACTGTAACTAATAATCAAAAAAGTGAATCATAAAGACCAATACTATACAAGAAGATGAGTTATTTGAATTTCAGCATAATTAATAAGCTTTCTAGAATCATTTAGTAATTCATCATTTATGTATTGATTGTCTAAAAATATTCAAAGAAATTATCCACACACCCAATTAAACATGAATCAAGTAAATTAAAATTAGTTTTGAATCCTTTGAGGTTCATTATTTACATATCTAAAGCTAAGCTAAAATTTTCCTACATCATTTAGACACTATCATTCGATAGTCAAAACTAGTATTCATCACCATTTATTCCACCTTGAATTGATTCAATATGGAAATAAAAAGAAAAACATCAAAGTCATGAAATTCATGATACAAAGCTCTTAATTTTCTTTAGTAGAAAATTTAATTATACTGTACTTGTACTTAAATGAACTATATACATACTATAAGTTAACTGAGAAATACTCTTGAAAATAAAATCAGAAAATATTAGTCAACAAAGAGATATACTACAGAAGAATTCTCTGAAAAGAAATGAAATAATGGAAATGAAGAGGCAATAGGATATAGGACAGTAACAGAAAAACAAAAATTGAGGATGCTACAGAACAACTAAGGTAACATTGCCCAAAGAACACATAATTCTTAGGTGACAGGAAGGTTGTAGTGACATGTTTTATTCTATTGATGAAAATGTCAGTTATAGTCATAAGTTATTGAGGACATTTGTACATAAAGGTCTACATATTTCTTTTATCCAAAAAGGAAAACACTTTAGAATTTTAAAATAATTATTTAGTATAAAGAGATCAACCTATGAGAATGTTTAAAAGAACTAAGGAATAACTTTAATTCACAATATTTAGGAAGTTCTCATAAAACCAAACTGTTTCCAATCAGTGTAAACTGTTTTTACCTAGTAACAAAAGATTTGCTCTGAAACTATTTTCAAGCTATTTCCACAATAAAGCAAGAACACAAACACTTTCAACTCTGGTCCAGTATTTTGTTAAGGTGTATTTCAAATACCAATAAATAATCCTTCATCATTTAAGGGATTACCTGGATACAAAATGCACACTTTATTTAGAGTGTTCCTGTCATATATAAAGAGCATAATGTATTCAAATTTCATCTTCCAGAACTCAGTAATTATTTTGGAAAATCTTTATTCTTCCTCAGAGGCCAATGTTGATGTTTTCTTGAAATGAAGCATTTTCAAATGCTAGTTTCTTATGAGCAAATAGTACTTAAGGTAAGAAAATTTGTTTATTTTTTAAAAACAGCCAAAATTTTCAGGCAATATTGATCAAATTCAACTGAAGTTCTTGAGACAAACTTTAATGTTATTGGCCTGTGTTAGAAAATTATCTAGAATAAAATAAATTTAGCTAAATTGGTCAAGTAAATAAGTTTAGAAATAAAATATAAGCAAAAAGTACAAAAGAGAATTTAAACAATAAAGAGTAATTATAAAGAAAGACAATAGAATGAAAATCTGCCTTCTTAAAATAAGTAACAAAAACCAAATAATTCTGGAAAATGTCATAGCAAACAGGAAAATGAGCAGGACTATATATAGATTAAAATTTTTAAAAGATAAGGACACATCATGATGAAGTTAGTGATAAAGGAAAGGAAAATGTACCAGTACTGGTAGACAGTCCTTTGCCAAAACTGAGACAGTTAACAACAAAAATCTAAGTTGATTATTACCTTGCATAATTTCAGAAAACTAACAAAATAAAGCAGTGAAATATAAAAACAGGCTCATATGCTTATAATGGAAGTTTTTGAAAAAATTTAGAACACCATTCTTATTTCATATAAAATAATCCAGACAATGAAAAATTAGAAAAAAACATTCCTCTCTTCAGTCTATATGGCTTATAATCATAATTACAGTTTAAAGCCCCATAAAATCATGTCTCTTGATACTCAAATAGGGTAAGGATTATAAAGGAAAAGAGAAGAATAGTGTTGGTTAATCTCATGTATGTACACAATAGTAATAATCCATGTAAAATATTAGCAGATTTAATACAAAAAGTCAAAAGCAATAAACACTGAAAACAGATGGAAATGGCTTTATACATCCTCTGTTAAAGGAATAGTGAAACAATGTCATTATTATGTGGCAGTTAAATGTTAAATAAATGCTATATATATATGTGTGTGTGTGTATATATACATACATATATATATCACCGTAAATAAATCACTAAAAGAATATGGATTTATTAAAATAACTAAGGAATAACTTTAATTCACAATATTTAGGAAGTTCTCATAAGACTAAAGTGCTTCCAATCAGTGTGAATTTACTTTCCTTTGGTAGAAAATTTAGTTAAACTGCATAAAATGTTGGCATAAAATGTTGCACAGTGTATTTTGCCAAACATGTAACTTTTGATCAAACAATGCCTATATGTAAAAAGGAAAGAAAACATTGTGTAAGATAAAAGTGAACACAAAATTAGTCCAGTCATAAATGTGCTCAGGGTGAAAGATGGAAGAGGCAAGCAAGTGATAAGTCTTACTTGTTATACGTAGTAATATGTTCATTACACTGTCTGGTTAAAGCTCAAATATGTTATCCATTAAAACTTGTTGAATATATAAAGCAGCATGTTATATTAAATTCTCATAATTGGAAATGTTAATCATTAATAAAAAATGAAATAATTTAAAAATAATATAACTGTAACTTTCACAGGAGGTACCTCTTAAATGTCAAAAATTTACAAATAAACATATCAATAATAAAATTCTGTATAAATATTACAATATACACAGTACACATTTTTTCAAGATAAATTCCAAAGGTTTATAGCACCAAATGCCACAGAAAATGGATCAAAATAATACATGAACAAATTTTAAGAAAAATTTCCCACACATTGACATTGGTATCTACTCAAATAATCAAAAATAGAAAGCCCCTATCAATTTCTTTTAACGAAGCTTTAATAGTAACATATCCCAGAATTTTCTGTTTTTACCCACCACTTAAGTTTAAGCATACTGTAATCTCACTTCCCAAATAGATGATTCACCAAAGTTTGACATTCAAAAATTAACACCTAGGGCCGGTGATATAGCTCAGTGGCATAAGTGCCTGCCTGGCAAGTGCGAGGTCCTGAGTTCGACTGCTGGTACCCCTATATATAAAAAAAGAATTAACAATTATACTGGGCTGTTTAATTTAGGCAAAATTAAATTAAAATATCCTTTCTCCCCAAGCACAGTAACAAATAAACAAACAAACAAACAAACAAATGGTTCTCATGAACTAAGAGAAGCTCAAGACTTGTCCAATTTAATAGCTAAAGTATGCATGGACAAAATACTCCCCATACTACATTAGTAGTGGAAAAACGTGGACATTTAAAATAATTTGGTTGTCACTTTATATTCTTTATGTACAATCAACTTTAGTGAAGAACCTAGAAAGCTACAGACTATTTGACCTCTGCACCTTTTAATTCCTACATCCTTTTCAAAACATCTTTCCAGAAATTCACTTGACCATCATAGGTATTTACCAAAGTGAAGAATTATTACTCCAATTCACAAAAAACAGCAACAAAAAACAACAATGAAAATCCCTCAGTTTTCTGTTACTATAAAAGAAACTTAGTTTGCTGACCATGAAACAGACCATGCCCTTATATCTAGAGTAAAAGACTTTAAACAGTGATCTGCAAAGATGGGAGCTGATCTGGTAAAGCCAGCAGTGATGGGACTTCAGTCCTCTCCTAGTAACCCACATCCTAGGAACAGGAGGGAGCCTCTTCCGGGGAGTTAGGAAGACTTCAAACCTGACATCTGATAAAACTGTGATCCTAACCATTAGGTGACATAAGTTGGTCTCTCTGTTCTTTGACAAATACAAGCTAATTGCTTATTCGAGAAAGGCTGGGGCCACACCACTGGAGGCAGGTGCAGTCTTCTTAGGACTGGGTCAGAACTGACTCCCCTCCACCCGTGCTATGAGAAAGTCAGTGGGTGCTTCGAGGTCATAAGATTTTTAATTTATTTTATGTCTTTCACAAGATTGAGGTTTTCCTTTCTTTTTCTTATTTGCTATTATGCTTCAGGAAGCACCCAGCATTTGCTTTCCCTTACGTGTAAATTAACCGTCAAGCTGATGTTGCATCCTTATTTGAGGCTTTGGGGACACAAACCATAACACAGTCCTCCCCCCTGCACCAGCTTAAAGCACTCCCTTCACTGCCCGCTCCCTTTTCCTTGTTTACACCAGTGGGCACTTTGCCTCATTCACCACCATCCAGGGTTTCTGAGAAGGCGACTTGATAGAGAATCAATTCTATTCTGCTGTGTAGCCAGAATCACGTTGAAAATTAGCCCCATCCAGGGGAAACTGAGCTTTAAATAGGTGATTCTAACTCCATATGTAAAATATTTAGCCCACCATCACCACCCCAACCTGAGAAAATTTGCCTCCTAATCATGTAATGTTCCAAACTCCCACTTGAAAAGGAGCCTGTTGGGAACTGCGCGTGGGTCACAGGTGGGGGTTGGCCTCGATGATTCCCGTCTGAGCCTGACCCTCATGCCTGTTGCCTACACAAACGGACAGAATGTTGCTGTCCCTGTGACCCTCCTCTAAACACCACCTACCATTCACGTTTTCTTTGTTTTAAATTCAACCTCTTCACAAAAGTGAGATACACTACAATCTTTAAGAGATTTAAAATAACAACCAATAAATAAATTTTACAAAGGCTTTCCAGGTTAGTATAGTCCACTGGCACAACTGAGAATTATTTACTCCTCCAACCATGCGTTTTTTCCGTCTCTACAGTAGAGAAGAAAAATTGGAAGGAAAATGGAAAGAAAGCACCTGAATGATCTGGCTACTTTAAAAGTCTTCAGAAAGATTCTTTCCTTGGTGTGTAAGTTAACTAGACAGGGGTCATGGACTGAATTATTTAATGCCTCAAACTTAACCCCCAATATGTCTACATTTGCAGACAGGACATTTAAGGAGGAAATTGAGGTTAAAAGAGGTCATGGGGTGAGGTCCTACTCCCAGAGGGCTGATGTGCTTATAAGAAGAGGAAATAGATTCCAGGGATTGTTGTCTCTCCCAGGCCACAGAGCAAAGGCCGTTCCCATTTGAGAATAAGAAGGCAGCTATCTGCAAGCCGGGATCAGAGGTTCAGCCCGAAACCAAGCTGCTGATGTCTTCATCTCGGGTTTTCAGCCTCTTTAAATGTGAGATGATAAATTTCTCATGTTAAGTGACCAAGTTTGTAATATTTTGTTATGGTAGTCTGAACATATTAATGAAATAGTTTTCCTTAAACATCAGTCTTCTCTATTAATATATCAAAATTATATTAGATTAATAATGTAAAGAGTATAGAGTTATACACACCTACGGACTCTCGGATAAGCAAAATTTGTTCTCAATTACTTATTAAATAACACATAATTCTTCTGTAAGACTAAAATATCTGTGGTGCTCTTATTTCAAGGGAAAAAAAATGTTCACTTGTCAATAATACACCACAATGGCTTTAATTGTTTTATGTGTAATGCTACTCTCTGAGTCCAATCCTGTTCTACTATAGTTATATTACCTAGAACTTTTCAAAGGTTTATAACTACCCACTCATTCAAAGAACTTAATAATGAATGTTCTCTTGGTAATTCTTGGCCTTTATTAAATTTAAAATTTATATTACTTTCTCCCAAACTTCAGATACGATACTAATTACTTATTTGCATCACTTAGGGTTAGGGTTAGGGTTAAGGTTGCAGGTATTTAAAAAACAGCTACATCTGATTATTTTATCTCATAATTTTATTTCCTCAATGGTCTCAAAAGTCGATTCTCAGGCTGGGGATGTAGCTTGGTGGTGAAGTGCTTTATTAGCATGTACAAGGCCCTGGATTCAATCGACAATACAGGAAAATATAGTTTATACTCAGTTCATTCTGTCATGCATTCCACTGAAAGGGTATTTTTATGGAATATAATTTCTATAATGTACACTCTTGTGATTATTTATAATACTTTAGAGCACACACATATTCTTATCCACACAATATGTGTGAATAATTCTACTTTTATTCTTATGTATCACTACATTCAGATCATCTGATTTCCATCATATTTATAACAATATTTATAATTCCCTGTGTTTATGTCTATTTTCTAAGCCTTTATTTCAGCAATTTGTAAAGCAATAAACTCTTTTCTTTTCACAGTATATGGAACTAAAAATCCACATCTTCACTGAAATTACTTTTGAATATACTAACCTATTTTTAGTGCTTTTTTTCCTGTTCTGGAATAATATTGAGGATCTGGTAACACACACAAGTATCTAAATATATTCAGATACATAGTTGTACATACACAACACTTATATATGGAACTTGTGTTCTAAAATAAGAGCAGGAAAATTCTTATTTACATTTTCCTTCCTTATAGGCAAAGTGTTTTTTTTTCAGGTTCTTTATATATAATATTTTATAGCAATCATTTGAAAATATAAAAATAAAAAATTATATTGAGAAAATATAACATGATAGGAAAAATCAAAATATATTCTAATATTAACTGTAAAATTTTAGATTTTCTTATTTTTATTACTGCAGAAAATTAAAATTTTCTTGTATTTTTCATATTGGTTTGAAAAATTAAGCAGAACTATAAGAACTCTTTTACAGCTTTAGCTATTTGCTTGAGGTACTGCTCCCATATTCTTGAATCAGATATGATTTTCTCCCTTCAGCCTTCTTATCTTTATAGATACTGTATCATGCCTGGTCTCTCATACATCAATTTTCTGTTGCTCTATCCACAAAAATTAGAATTAAGGGTAATCAATTCATAATCTGAGAATTATATATTCTAGAAAATCTAGTGAATACTTAAGAGAATAAATAGAAGTTGTTTAACTCAGATATGGTGTGGAATCTACCAAATATTGTACATATCCTTCAAGTAATCAATATAAAGTGATTTCCACAAATGGAAGACAGTAGAGAAGTTTAGGGAGATATAGTTTATAAAATAAAATAAAAGCAATCAATTTGTTGACAGAAAGAATATAGTCTTTTCGGAACTTCAGATCAAATTTCTTCCCAGAATTCTCAAAGTCATCAACTTTACCAAATATATTTCTTGTACTATTTGCCATTTTTAGTAGAATATAACGTCATTGTTTTGGTTGATCAGGTCAAAATTCTTACAAACAATCTGTTTTTTGTTATGAACTGTTTTGTTTCACTCTGTTTTGTTACATCACATAGGAAATGCATCAGGAAATTCTGCATTCTAATATATATACATGAAGTAGTAGTAAATGAACTGAACTTTCAAATTATTCCTCAAATCTGAGCAATAATCCTGTTGTACTGGTACTAATCTGGCCCAAATCTTTCACCAGTATTACTCAGGAGCAGATCATAAATTTGCTATCATTGTTCACCATCCTCACCACCAATTTATGTAAACCTGCTACAATAATAATTCTTGTAAAATGTAAGTCAACTTCAACTCCATGCAATTTCAAAAAATATAGCATACCTCCAAGTCCCATATGAACCAACCAATTGCCAAGTTCACATGGAAAAATAAATATAAATTTCTAAGTCAGTTTGCCATTGTATAACAAAGTGCCAAAGACTTGGTAGTTTATAAAAAACAGAACTTTATTTTTTCAGAATTCAAGAAACAGAAAGTCTGAGATCAGGGTGCCAATATGATTAGCATCTAATGAAGGCCTTCTTCAGGGTTCAGGTTGACAGCTTCTTGTATCACATGGTAGAGTGAGAGATCACTATCTGTCCAATCTTTTTAAAATGAAGGTACTAATCCTATTCATGAAAGTTCTACTCTTATGATCTAAGCGCTAAATATAACACCTTTAAATGTAATTACATTGGGATTAAGGTTTCAACATATGGATCCTAGAGGCACATTTATATCAATGAGGGAACTCAACATTTGTCACATAGAAAAACAGTATAAAATATTTTAATGACTATAGACTGGAGGAAGTGTACAGAGGGTCCATAAATTCACCCAAATAGCAAGAGTAAATTTTCATATATAATTTATGAGATATCTCACATAGTTGAGTAAAAGGTGGACTTTTATTTAAATAGTGTTGGAAAAACTGGACAGTCTCTTTGCCAAAGGGTCTTTGATAAAATTTAAAACATAAAACACATAACCTTGAATAAATAATTAACAAGTGACTTAGTTAAAAATGAAATTATATAACCTTAGAAGAAACTAGATATACTTTTATTCTACATGTGGGAGAATTACAAATAAATAGGTCCAGAAGTAGTGAAAGATTGATGTATTCAACTCTGAAAAACAATTGCAGGGAAAAAGTAAATGGTATGAATGCAGAAGTGTCAAAAAAGAAGCATATTCCCAATAAATGTAATATAACTATGATCAATCACTGCATTATATATTTTATTGAATATTGAGTATAAGATTAAACATTTGGTTGATACATTTGAAATTCATAATCACACACAAATACACAGAAGGAATAAATAGTACATAGATACACACACACACACACACATATATATATATATTATACACAGAAGTTTAAAAGTTTCTTTAAAATGTGAATGTTGAATATTTATAATAAAAAATTAAAATATATTTTAATACTATTTCATACATCTCAGAATTACAAAAATTCAAAACACTAATAATATACTTTATTGAGATATAAAGTATACCATCACGGACAGTTATTGGGTCCAAATTTGTAAAGCACCTATGTTTTAAATCTAAATTTACTATAACTTTTAAGCTTAGCAAATGTTTCTTAAAAAGTTCACATAAAGATATATATCCAATAATACAATATACAATATACTGCAAATATTTATTGTGATAGTATTTAAAATAGTAAAATATCAAAAAAAAAAAAAAAAAGTAAAAGAAAAGAAAAAGAAAAAGCCTACATACCCCAGGTTGAAGCAACTTTGACACAACACTTTCTAATGTGGGATATTATTTAAGAACAACAACAACAAAAATCTTTCACCTTAAAAATTTTGTTATTGGAGTTGGTGAGTCTATTCTAATAGTATATTGTATATCATCCAAGAGGAAATAAGAAAATATTGAGTAGAATTGGGAGCTCAGATACTCTACATCAGAAAATGGAGCTGTAAACACAGCACTGTCAAAATGATGAAGAACACTCAATTTTGGAAGTTGGATGAAGGGATGGACGGAGGGGACAGGGAAGAGGGAGGAGTGAGAAAAAGAAAATAAAAATAATTAAAATGTGTTATGTACATGTACCAACTCCCCAGGATGTGTATAATCACTAAGTTCTGCAAACATGTACAGACTAAAATAAAAGATTGAAAGAAATAAAATAAAACTGTTTGAGCTCACAGATGGAAAGATACATAGCTAGATGGAACAGGCAGCAGACAAGACACTGAAACAACGACACCACAATAATAATGAGGATGAATAGACTCAGTCGTGTATCTGTAAACTGTTGACAAGGGTTCTTTGATAAATGCATGATATCAGACCTAGAAAATGTAGAGTGCAAACTAAACTTCCAATAATATTTTTCATGTGTGTTTCTCTGTGTGCTTGTGTGTGTGTGTACAATCAAGAATAAGCTGAAAACTGATAGGAGCACATTAAAAAAAAAAACAGTAATAGTTGACTAAATTGTCCAAATTTTGCTAGAGGGAACTTCTTTAAGGTGGCTCCTATTTCCTTTTTCTGAAACTGCTGACTCAGAATCTTCTCATAAGTTATCCATCATGTTTTGAGAGTCCATTTTACATAGATCATTGCCCCACTTCTAGGTTTGGTCCCAAAGTTCTCCTCTTAGTACAGGGGATTCTTATCACCCCATTCAAAATTTAGTTATCTCTCAGCACTGGTGAGTCTCCTCAGCAAGCTCTGCGTTTTCCATCGCACTTAAGAGTATTTTTGAAAATTAGTTGTCTTGGTCTATTCTCTTCCATTAAAACAAAAGTCAAGTAACACAAGCATATTTTGTCTGTTTTATTCACTGTTTATGAGTCTTAGCCTAGTGCCTAGTGATGAGCGTAAAATGTACTCTCAATTAATATGTATTCTTTCTTTTTTTCAGACAGGGTCTCGCTATGCAATTCAGGCTGGCATTGAACTCACTATGTAGCCCAGGCTGGCCTCGAACTCACAGAGATCCTCTTGCCCCAGCCTCCCAAGTGCTGGTGTTACAGGTGTGGCACCACACCCAGCTTGTATTTTTGAATAAGCTTATTGACTCCTAAATCTGCAATTTTTGTCTACTACTATAAATCTACTTATTTATATGTGGTCATCTGATTTATGAAAATAAAACAGAAGGAGATGAGGTTCAGAAAGCAAATCACTCATGCAAAGCTTGATTTTCTTAGTTATTTAATACATATCATTCTGTCATCAGTTATTTACCTAAGAAGCAATCATGTCTTGTCAATCCCTGCCTCAAATGTCTTTAAATATGTCACTTTATTTACATGTTAACTCCCACCACTTTGGTTCTGTAGTTCATCATCTTACACCTGGGTTACCGAAATAGTCTCTCCTCTATCAACTGCACACAAATCATTTTCTGCATCATTCTTTCTTAAATAAGTGCTTAATTTCTCTAAATCAAAGCTTTGAAACTGTGACTTCCAAATGCAGAAATTATCAGTGAGTTCCTTGTAAAATATCTTCAGTTTAACTTTGAAAGCAGTAAAGAATCTGATTTTATTTATACTTATCTTTCACCATTGGCCAGTTCCATTCCATCGACTTCAAGTCATTGTAGGTGTTTTATTTTATTGTATTTTATTTATTTATTTTTTTGTTTTCCAAACTATCAGGGATGCTGAACAGGAAATACTATACCTTATACCATGAGAACTAATTACCATAAAGGTCTATAATTACTTTTACAGAAGAGAAAATAATCTGAAACTTCTAAAACTCTTTCAGATCTCCTGTATGTACAAATACACACAGACGCGCACACACACACACACACACACACACACACATGGCTTTCCAAAAATCATACCCTCAAAACAAGGGCTAAATTCTTATTACTGGAGGATGCAGTCTACAAATTATTAGGAATTAAGAGGTACATATCAAGGAAAGAGAAAAAATATGACATGCTGTATTGAGTATTCTTTACTGTCTCTTCTACCTCATGACAGCACCTGAGATGATTGTTGCTCAAGATCAACCATCTGGAAAATAAGAAAAGAAACAGCTTTCCACAGGCATTCATTCTCAACTGGATAAAAGCTCTGCCTGTGAAAAATTATCTTCTTAAACTAGTTCCGGGTTACATGGTGCTAATGAAGGGTACTGTGTTACAGTATCATGTAGCTGACTGTGAGTCATTCAAAGTTGGATATGGTAACATGAATGATAAATAAACATAAATGAGATAGTAGAGCATAAGAAATGTCAAAAAAAAATCCACAGAGGCACCGTTCTGATCTGCTGTTTCTTCGTTGTATTTAATTCATATTTGAGGCATCTTAAAAGTAGTAGTTCTAACTCTCAAGGATCAATGCAAGAAACTTAGCGAAATAAGGTTAAGTCTTCACTGTTGTATCTTATGACTAATATGTAGTCGACACCCACCTTCTTTGTCATTCATTCTGCATTTTTTCCATTAAATCAGCACTGTGGCTGGCTGGTTTACTTTCCTTTTGATAAGACCTAGAATTTAATCCCAGGGAGATCTGAGGATATAATTGCTTTTTCCTTTGAGGATACAATTGCTATAATTTTACATTCTCTGTTACTTTGAAGCAAGAAAAATGCCACAAACAATTCCCTGGGTTTCAGGTTACTCTTTGCCATAAAAGTATTTTGAAAACTTTATGGGAACTGGAGTTGGCCAGTAGAATATAACTTTCCCATGATGTGTCCCCCTGAAAATCAGTACCATGAAGAACCTACTAATCAAGTAGTAGCAACAGACTCATCTGAGCAGAAATATGGCTGTGTTTCTTCGTGGAAGTTACCCAAGCAGTACTTAAAATCTTTCAGACTTTCAAGTTGCAGTGACAATAAAATCACATTTTTTCAATTTAGGCATTAGGAGTATTGGATAGTACTGGTCCCTGGAAATGTTTTCTTAGTTTGTGGAGTGGCAGGACTATATATTAGTGGTTGACTTAGCATCATGAAAGAGCCAGAACTCCTGCATATATTTACTGTGATCTATTGTCTAAAATAGATGAGCTGTTTAAATGCTATTTGATTATGTCACAGGGGTAAGGATTTCTGGCAAAATTATATGCAATAAAACAGGTAGAATATATGGTCATATACCCACTTAGACACTTTGTAACATTAAAGTTGTTAAGAATTTACAAGTAATGTCAGGTAAGTATTACAGAAAAAAGACATCATTTAAGTCTTCAGAATAGAGTGTTTTGAGAGAGAATGCAGGCAGAGGAGAAAGTCTCATATTCAAATTTGATCAAATTGCTGTCCCTTTCAGGAGGAAAGATATATGAAAACTTTCATTTTACCTTCCAGGATGATATTACACAGAGGGCATAGCACTGATTTCTGCTGATGCCAGGTTAGGACATTCAGAGTGGCAATAGCTGAGTCAGCATCTAAGAGAGAAAATCCATGTTGGTGAGAACATACACAAACTTTATTGTCATCGGGAAGCGTTCCTGGTGATGGATTGTATATCCTTCCTTATTATTATTGAAAGCCTCTTTAGGGATGGATAGTTTCTATGAAAGATGAACATGAAAAAAAAATTTATTCCGTGTTCTCCTTGTTCACACTTCCTCAGCACTTCTTCTTAAACTGGTGCCTTTGATTTTTCAATCTCACTTTTATCAGTCAAGTCATTTACTGAAGTCCGTGTCACTGACATTTACTGAAGCCAATGTCAACAACTGAGACCACAAATTGATAGGAAAAATTAATCACACACACATATGCACAGACACACAGAAGCACACACACCCAAATGTATTGCTTACTCATATTTTGGCAAACTATACTATAAAAGCTTAGTTTTTCTGAACAAAGCAAACTGCTACATTTATATCGATTTTCTTGGAAAGTATGGACTTCACAAAGTAGTGCCTTTTCAGATGTAAAAACAGGTTAATGTTTACTGTGAACTCTAAATAAGTAGTTGACCTTGAAATACAAGTCCATTAGCACCATTTCATTCTTATTTGGCTCATTTCCAAGAGCAAACTTCATGGTTTGTGTATTGGTTAAAAATCTCTAAAGGAGCAGAATCAACAGAAAATACAGAGATAGTCCGCAATGGCCATCTGTGTGCTGGAGAGCCAGTGAATCCAGTCACTGCTCAGTAGAGGAAGTTGGAAGTCACAGCAAAAGAGGGATCAAAGATGCAGCCCCACTCACATACTGAAAGCCTGGAGGGTCCCTGGAAATTCACTAGGAGGAATCCCCATTGCAAAGCAAAAGAACCTGGATTCTGTTGCCTAGAGGCAGTGGCATTCACAAAAGACACTTCTGCTCAAACAGAATGGAGCTATGCCATTGCAGGCTCACTTCTTTCTTCCATTTCATTCCATCAGACTGCAAGCCCATTGCATGGTTCCAGCCATGTCAGGGCAGTTCTTCCCCCTCAGCTTCCAGGGCCGACAGCCAGTCACTTCTGGGCACTTATGCAGAAATAACTGGGGGTGTGATTAACTAATTTGTTAGGTATCTTAATCCATTCAAGATGACAGTCACTATTAGCCTTCACATTTGTCTTCAAGAAGCATGTCCACTGTAGTAAATAGTCATTTGCTTTGTTTTGTTGCTTTTTTATTTTGGTGGGAGGAAGATGTAAATGTAGATATGATGAAAACAAACATGTACATTATTTTAGAATTTTCATGTGGTTCTAAATTCTTATTCCATTCCCTCCTGCTGTGTGTGATTTAATTTGGATGTTCTCTTTTTATAGGTGAGTTTTAAGGATTTCTATTTGATTCTTCAAACTAATCCGTTAATCAGTGGCCTTCTAAGTAATGGTAGGGAGTTATTTTTACCCTCCAATTAATGTGAGGATATTGTAGATTTCTAAATGGAAAAGATACATGACTATAATTTAGAATTCTATTCAAACAATAGAAGAGGGAATAACTTGCCAGACACTAAACCCAGGGACAGCACATAAAGTTAGAATATATTTGGGATATTAAAAACAGAAAAAATGATGAGCAAAGTAGCATAATAAATGAAAGACATAGGTATGTAAAATCAAGACATGTCCCAGGTTTGATTCAGAGAAGATTTTATAGATGATTAAAGAATCTAATAAGCCAAAGGAAAATGAGTTTCTCTCTTCAGAAATGAATGATATTTGAAAAGCAGAAAAAAGGAGATGGCTGAAAATTGAAGATAAAATAGTAAGAAAATAAGTTTTGTTTGGGACCTCACATTTGTTTTCTATTATTGCGGCCTTATAGCTTACAATAGGTAAAAAAAAAAAAAAAAACAGAAACATATTATCCTAATTTTGTAAGTCAGAAATCCTAGGTGGTTTTGCCTAGATTTTTTGCTCAGAATAACACAAAACCATACTGAAGATGACCCTTTAAGCTGGGTCACTTAAAGGAGACACTGGGAAAAATCTACTTCTACCATCGTTCAAGCTGTTAGCCCAATGTAGGGCCCTGTTGTTGAATGACTGATACCACTATTCACTCAGTTGCTTTCAACTAGGACTTATTCTTTGTGCTACAGGCATCTTGCATTCCTTCTTTTTCCTCGTATGTGGCAATCTTAAGGTAATGATGGATGTTTTGAATTCCTATTATCTTTTCAACGTGTGCAACTATTTCTTCTGCCCCATCTCTCTATCTAAGTTGCCTATCTTCTTTTAGTATTAAAGTTTCATGAGATGACCTTGTGCCCACCCAGATATGTTAAGATTATGATCCAGTTTTAAGGTCAGATGCAGTCATTTACCTAATTCCTTATTCATCATGCTTTCTGAGAAGAGGAATAGCCTCAACATAATTTCTCTGAATGCTAATCAAAAAGATGATGTGGAAAATATACAATTTTACATACTATAAGAGAGATAATGAGGAGACTTTTGTTTTTAAATATTTTAGCATCATATTCTTTTTCTGCAATATTAATCTTTGCTTAAAAATACAATTTATATAAATGTGGTTGCTTATAGCGCTACTTTTTGTAATCACCGGTTCTTTTTAATGTTTTCACTTTCTATGTTTTATTACTACATATTTACATAGTAGTACAGGATAATTACATTCTTTGTGGAGATTTAGTGTATATGTATAACACATCCCAATTATTTTTTTATCCCTTTTCTCTCCCTCCCTCTTTCTCCTTACTTTTCCTTCCATCTCTTGACCCCATTTCCATTGAAAAAGATCTATTTTCTTACTTCTTATAGTCTACCTTTTCTTTGGTTATTTATATTTTGGGTTTCATATATAAGAAAAAGCATGAGCTATTTAAGCTTGTTTGTCTGATTTGTTTCACTTAATATTATCTTTTCATGATGCCTTCATTTTCCTACCAATGACTCAAGTTTATCCTTCCTTATGGCAGAGTAGTACTCCATTGTGTGCAATTACCATTCTTCCTTTATCCATTCATCTTTTGATGAGCATGTAGGCCACTTCCAAGATTTAGCTACTTTGAATTGTGTTGATATAAACATGGGTGTGTATAAATCGCTGTACTATGATGTGCTTAACTGATTTGGGAAGATACCTAGAAGGGAAATATGAATCAGTTGAAATTTGATCAAATGAAATTCATAGTTTTCTCACCTTCTAATTCTGAAACCAAGCATGCTGAACTATGGGAGAAATAGGCCAATTTTGAGTGTTGTGTTTGGGTTCTCAGACCTGGTCAGTATAAGAGCAGGTCATCTGTACTTGGTATTTGTTGCTCTCTAGAAGTTTATTAAAAAGGTGCTGAGTAATGCCTGTGATTAATTTTGTTCTGATTTAACTATTTGAAACATTTTTTTTATAACTTATTGTATGAAATTACACAGAAAGTGCTTAGTGTAACACCTGGAGGAAGAAAACTCCTAAAATATAAAGAGGAGTCTTTAAGAAGTACATTCAAAGATGGAGAATTTCATATGATAGTGTGATTGTTAAATTTATGGTTCAACCTGACTGGGTGATGAGATGCCCACATATTTGGTAAAACATTTTGGGTAACTGAGATTGTACCTTTGGGCAGGATTAATGTATCCATAGACTAAGTAAACTAGATTTTTCTTCTTAATGTGGGTGACTTCATCACATAATGTTTTTTTTTTTTTTTTTGTTAGTACCGGGGGTCGACCTCAGGACTTTGAGCACCAGCAGGTGCCTGTGCCGCTGAGTGATATCACCGGCCCTTTTTTCGTATGTGGGTTCTTGGGGGTTAAACTCAGGCCCTCGCGCTTGCCAGGCAGGCGCTTACGCCGCTGCGCCATCTCACCAGCCCCATCACATAATTTAAAAGACTGAAAAAAACAAAAGAGTGACACTCTCAGATGTAAGTAGGAATTTATCTTGCCTGACTGCCTTCAAGACAGCATATCATTCATTCAAAAAACTAGAAGAAAGAATTTTGAGTGTTTTCATGATAAGAAAAGATAAATGTTTCAGGTGACAGAAATACAGTTATTTGAACATTATAGACTGCATACATGTGTCAAAAGATCACCTGCTATCCGCAAACGTTTTTGTGTTTGAAATTATTAGTTTTTAAATACATTGAAATTAGAATTCTTGCCCATACTTCTCTTCCATCTCATAGTTAAAAATCTTATCCACATTGAGTATATAAGTGTAAGAGAGACTCTGGAGGGAATATTGATGTTTGAGAAACACTTATGCTACAGAAATCTCTGAAGATCTGTAAAGAAAAAAGAGCAATTTTTATATCTGGACTGTTCCCTAGCAGCCTCATGTGTGCAAAGTCGAGGCTTTTGCAAGGTGATCGGATCATGGAGAGGCTGACTTAGCTGATTTCTTGTTAAGGGGTGGAGCCTGTTCTGAAGATGTGAATTAAATACCAGCAGAAAATAATTTAATATTATTCTACAAATATTCCTATGGGGTTGTCATCTTAATCACCTTTTATAGTATTGCTTGCCATTAATGAAAAATAGCTGATTAAAGATATACAGACTTTGTTGAAATAGTATAACTTGTTTTAAATAAATATTTATTTGTCTCATGGGTAATGTCTATTAGGCTGCTTTAAAAACTATCATAAATTAAGTTGGTTATAAATGTCAAATTAATTAACAATCAGAGAGATATATCAAAGTATAATCACATTTGTTGATAGCAAAGCATTGCAAATACAGTATGCATGCCATACTAAACTATGTGTAAATTTACAGAGTTTGATGCAAGTGGAATTTTTCTAAAGCAAAAAGGAGAAATGTAAATGAGCTACTTGGATATAAAGTTCCTTGGTCTTTCAGACACTCATGAGGTGGGAGTTGGCCTCAACTCACTGATAGACATGCCATTGCTGAGCAAGGTTTCTATCAAGAGCATCTTGTCTGAAATGCTGCAGTCTATCTTAAAGGATGTTAAAGACAAACTTTGTTATAGAAATCTATCTGTGTATAATGGGAGAAGTGCAATGTATGGGATGTATGTAGAACATAACAGATTTTTCTCATGGACCTTTATAAAGTCATTTCAGAAGGTACTTAGACAAATAAGCAAACATTTTCTCCCTTCATTATTTACTGGCTCTAACTTCATCTGAATCCAATGTGAAGAATTCCATCTTGGTACCGGCAACTGTCACATAAAAAATAGAAATGTATTCCTCACAATTTTAAGGTGTAAGAAATCCAAATCAACACAGCCAAAGACTTGACGTGTATGAAAGGACCATTACCTAAATGAGATAAAGCATCTTCTCTCTATAACCTCAAACGTATGAAAGCTTGAGAGAGCTGGTGGTGCCCTTTTCTAGGGGGTCTCTACATTCCATTTTCAGGGTCTCTGCTGTCAAAATCCCAGTCATCTCTCAAAGGTCCTGTCATTTAATGCCATTGTGTATGAGGTCAGGATTTTACCATATAAGTTTCAGGAGAACACGTCGGTCTATTTCAGGGGAAATTAGTGGGAAAATAATGTGTAGATTCTGAAGATTGTTGCAGAGTCAGTATCAACTTACACATACCATAGGACATTGTCTTCACGATTGAAATTAAGAAGTGATGTCCATGATATAGAACACTTTGTCCCACTGTTTCAGGATGGGACTTGGGTCTTAGAAAGCTGACTCAAAAGTAAAAAGAACTATGAGCTCTACGGAAAGTGAAGGAACATGAACCAGAAATAGAGACAACCAGAAAGAAAACCAAGACTTTCAAATTTTGAATATGGATAGTAATTCCCTGTTATTTTATGATTATATAACAGTAAAAATCATTTTCTTTCCAGTTATAAAATTCACTCAAAATGCTTATGACATTGCTGTCACAAGTAAGCTCCTGTATAAGACTTCTAGACTCACTGAAAGTGTTCAAGAAATACAGAAGAAATAGGAACCTTTAGAATTTCTGCTTTGGAAGGCTTATTCTAGTGGCAGAGTGCATAATTCATATACTTGGAGTGAGTAGACACTGAGACAGGAAAATTGGTAAGGAATCAAACACAACAATTCATGAAGAAAATAATGAGCTCCACATTAAGGCACCAGAATTAAAAAAAGAAGAATGGAAGTAAAAGTCTTGTTAAGTTGTGTTAATGGTATTTGCAATTAATTTACTATGAAAATTTGAAGAAAATATATGTGAAATTTCTTCTGAAGGTCACTGACAGAAGATATGGTTGCTTCTCAACATAAAGAATGAATTAGAAATGAGGTAAAATCATTTTAAGTAATGTTAATTTTTAAGTATTTGAAAGTATTCAAATATAGGCATTCTCTAATACTGGAGAAAGAAATATTGGTGTGGATCTTAGGTTAGATATATGCACATTTTAAATGTCTCACCTAGGTGAAAGTTTGTTTTTGGAATAAAATGCCAAAGAAGAATATATGGAAAAGGTGAATAAAAGAAAATAGAACAAAGACAGGAATTTGGAGAAATCTACATTAGAAAGACTAACAGAAAAATAGAATTAGTAAAGAGATGTGACGAATGAGTCCTAGGAATCGCAGTTTTGCTTGAATTTTCTGCTAACTACTTCTCAGAGGAAAAATGAAGATATACAAATTAAGGTATAATAGTGCTTGAACCTGTCATTGCTCCTGATTGCATGCCTCAGAAAATGATTTTATGTATTTAATAAAAAGGGGAAAATCAGAAATTCATAGGAAGGCAAAGGTTCAGAATACATATTGTTCAACAATAAGAACAAATTACAAGTGTCCATGTGGTGACCAACACAAGATTCTGCCATGACCATGACTTTCCTCCTAACCCTCCTACCTTTAATACCTTAAATTATCACATTTAAAAGCACTAGAAATGGACTAGTGGCCTATTTGTCTCACACACGCTGGCCGCACAGTGTGCTCAGGGCTGGAAAATCTGAGCCCTGTTTTTGGGAAGACAGCACTGCCTCCCTCATTACTGCACATAGTGGACAACTGCACAAGAGGAGGCGAGGGAAATAACATGTAGGAAAAGGGCAGTATGGGGAGATCTGAGAAGGTGCACGACAGCTGAGTGTTTATGATGTATCACAGTGAATTAAAGAATTAATATGTATGTTTTGAGATAATTAGCACAAATTATATGGCTTAATTACTCTCAATGCACAGAACAATAAACTAAAGTTTAGAAAATTAAATATTCTAAAGTCATTTGACTTATAGAGCAAGAATGAGAATCCAGCAAGTTAAACTCTGTACACAAATTTGACTATTTATCTTTTTTTTTTTTTTTTTGTGGGTACCGGGGGGTCGACCTCGCGCGCCAACAGGCACCCGTGCCTCTGAGCGATATCACCGGCCCCTTTTTTGTATGTGGGATCCGGGAGTCAAACTTGGGCCCTCGCGCTTGCAAGGCAGGCGCTTACGCCGCTGAGCCATCTCACCGGCCCCGACTATTTATCTTTTAATAGCTCTGTTTATGATTAAGTTGCCTCAAATCACTCAACTAATTTGTAACTAAAGTGTAACTAAAATTATTGATTAATAATAGTGCCAGTGGGTAGGTAATACAATTTTCTCCCCTTGGTACTTGCAAATAAAGGAAATAAAAATTAGCACTTACATTAAAATTATGAATTAAATGCATATTGGACCCAGCATGAAAAAGTAGCAGCATAATAAGTGATATTTTTCTGATGTTAAGATCAAAATCAAGGGGTCAGAAGATCCTAAATCTATCATCCAACCTGATCATATGTAAAAGGAAGTAGGAAAAAAAAATAAATTTGGAAAGGCTATGTGTGAGGTACCGTAAAATATACCTATGATACATAAACTTACTAAGAGGAAAATTTTATTTTGACTCAGTTTTGGAGATTTCAGTTCCTGATCAGTTGCCCTGTGGTAAGGAAGTCATTGCAGAAATGCAAGGTGGAGGAAGCCCTCACCTATGGGCAGGAACGAAATAAAGAAAAGAAAGAAAGAAGAAGTGACCTGAGTCCTCTAATGTCGTCCAAGGCTATGCCTCCAATGATGTAAAAGTGACCATAGTGCCACAGCCCTTAATTTTCCCACCACCTCTCAATTATGCCATCTGGGGACTAAGTCATTAACACTTGGACCTCTGGAGATCTAAACTATAACGGGCTGATTGAATGTAAAACACTATTAGTCCTTATTATCAGGAAGTGTATGGGCACAGGCTTCCCCCCTCACTGAGTCTGATGGAGAAAGGAAAAACTCAGGGAAGCAATTAGAAGTCATGGCCTCTGTCCGTAGAGACCTTCCTGGAGGAGTCTATAATAAGAGGTACTTGTGGTACCACAATGTAGAAAGAGCAAACTGCCCTTCTAGACTTTGCAGGACTTTTCAAGATTCAGTTGGACCATGTACAGTAGCACAGTTTGAATTACTTTAAAAAAAAAAGTGGTCAAATGAAAACAAATGGCAACGTGATTCACCCTACCAAAAGGATTATTGGAGAGTATAGGAGGAAGGTGATCAAGAAGAAGTTGAACCACTTCTATCACAAAGAAATGGAGTGAAAAGTTCCCACAAAAGGCTTTCAGAAATTCTCAACACAGTCAAAAACACGTATCTCATTGTTCTTGTCACATTCTGAAGTCCTCTGTTGTCATCAGGTTTTGCAAGGGAATAATACAGCACACATAAATTTATAAGATTATCTTATAATAATCACACAAAACGTCAAATGCAGAAGAGTGCCATAGGTCTGTCTGCATGCTAGAGACCCAAAGAATCCCTGTGGGCCTAGAGCCCACAGCAATGTCTCATCCAAGTCAGTATCAAGGATCTGCACCAGAAAGGCCCATGGGCCAGTGGTGGAAGCTCTGCTGTGCCAGAGGCTGAGGGATCTGCACTGGAGTCAGCAAGCAGTGCTCAAGGCAAAGACCAGCACTCCCCCAAAGAGAACTGCAGCCATCCCCCAAGGACCCACACTCCTCTAAAACCAACAGCCGAGTTGGCATCATGAAAACCAGCCACAACAAAGCTTCTCCTGGGAAATCAGCAGCATACAATCTTCCCCTCCCATTGTCCTTTATGAAGTGCCAGCAACAATCCTCAGCTGGATCTTCCACGCCCTGAAACACGTTGACTCAGTTCAGCTGGTTGTCCCCACTCACGATGACCATTAATTGATCCACCACATCCTCTTCTGTGAGTGTCTTAAGGAAGTGTGATGAAAAATATGGTGAATACTGCTGCCAAGTGTCTCCAACTGAAAAGCAGACTTGTTAAAAATATTACAGTATGTCCTCATCTTCCTTAATAACTGGACCTGACACCGTGCAACTTTTGGCACTCCCACAAAGTCAAAATGACCACAAGAGATAAATATTTTTAACAGATTCAGGACATCAAGACAGCCAGGACAGTGCAACTAGACACTCATGAACAAGGACTTCCAGAAATACTTAAGAAAGTGGCAAGAATATTGAAATAAATGTGCTTCAAGCAAGTGGGAGTGTGTTGAAGAATACTATAGCAATGTTTCTTTTATTGTAATTTTTAAAAAATTAAACTCACTGTAGTTTGTTTTGACACACCTTGTAAATGAGGAGAAAGAGCAAAAGTACAAATGGGATCAGTAAAATAATCCTGTCATTTCTCATTCCTTGCAGCAGTCGTGTAAAATAAGTCAAGTTACAAAACACTTGATGCTTTAATATTAGGTTTGACTGTAACTTTAATATCTGAGAATGATAAAATGTTTGTTACTAAGTGAAGGTAAACAGAACAGAAAAACTCAAGGGTATGCCTGAGACATTTAGTCATGGTAGCATAATTTGACAGAGCACACTAAGTAGAATGAAAACAACAAAAATGAAAATTGACTTTTGCTACATTTCTACTTTGCCTTATTAAATAAATCAACTTTAAACAGGAAAAATGACCTGAAAAAGACAAAGTAGTTTTAGTCTGTTTGGAATGATTACAGATAAATTGAATTCATAAATGTATCTAATAAAAGAAAAACAGACCAAAATCAGAGAATGGAAATGGATGTCAATGGAAAGAAACATTGTAAATGATATTAGAAGATATTATGCCTACAGGGGGAGAGGCTACAATTAAGTAATTAAATAGAAGAAGTGATTACAATGATATCTAATTATTACCTACTTATCCCATTGAATGTGCCCTGTTAAGCATTATGATAGTCACTTTGAATCTTCTCAAAGGTAGACCATAGTAATTATTATTATTTCCACTGCACAAAGCAAGAAACTGAGTCCAAGAAATAAAACTTGCCTAAACTCATAGCTACAAAATATCAATAGAGATGCTTAAAAGACTTCAGTAATTAAAAACTTAATTGTTGGAACAAAATATAAAGTGTACAATGTCTTAAAAGGACAGAATAGAGGCACTGAATTCTAAAATAAAAGGTTTCATTTGGCCTCTTGGCCAATTGTGTTAAATCAAGCTACCCAATTTATCATTTCACTGAGTCTGTTGGAAATTAAGTGTGATCTCATTAATGTTGTCTAAGCTGAATGCTTTTGGGGGAAAATCTCTATTAAGCCATAAAGAAACAATTAGTAAAATTTATTACATGTAATTATAATGTGACAAATTATTTTTATAAGCATACCAAGCTTATAGACTCCAGTGAATATTGAACTTTACATTATTAGCTTTGGAAGAATAACCATGTTATAATGAAGCTTTTCTGGTTGAAAACTTTTTTTGCCTTGTCGTTTTGAATTTAGCTCAGAGTATTTTTCAAGGCATATCAAGTATGTGTCTTCATCGACCAATAATATTAATTACTAAAAAAATATTTTATGTACTTTGCTAAGTACAGTTGCTGTAATGGTGGTGAAAGAAGTGACCAATAGTTAAGGAATATAAAAGGGTTAATTACTTACTGATACACCACAGGAGAGCAGTGGGGGAGTCCATGAGAGGACCATGCTGTCCTTGAAATGCTGAGATTTTTATAAGGATTTATAAGGATTTGAGGATTTGAAAAGGGTATGGGATGTTCAAAACGAGCACCTCAGTGAGGCTTTCTTGCACTCTGTGTCACGGGGGCACTGGTATTATGTTGATAAATCATACATTGAAGGAGTCACTTTGACCTGGTCCACTACTTTAGCCCTCATGGTAGGCCTAAAGGATAAAAACGATGACACCTGCATTCATCTACTTCAAGAAGAGGGTCACAGGCCATTGGGAAGAAATATCTGTGTTCCACATCTAAGGTATGCTTATTGATATGTTCACTTACTCTTATCCCTGCTTCAAGCAATATTTGGTTGTGTTTATCTTTAATGCTTGGCTAAGGGCCTTTCCCACGGTTTTCACAGGAGGTTAAAGACAAGCTGTTCTGTGCTTTCATCTAGAGATTCTATTGTGGAGGTTAGGAGTGGAAAGTTATCCCTTGCTCTTAGGTAGGAAGAACCAATGTGGTGAGAATGACCATACTTCCAAAATTCCTGTACAGATTTAATGCAATTCTGATGAAATTCAAGCAGCATATTTCACAGAATTAGAGAAAACAATCTTAAAATCCAGAACCAGAAATGACCTAGAATAGCAAAGGCAATTCTGGTCAATGAAGGCAAGGCAGGGGGCATTACAATCCCTTGCATTCTTTGTAATTATAAAATGGAGTTGGCCTAAGACACACATACATTTGATTTTGAACCATTCAAAGATACTTTGGGTTATCAAAATGGGTAATGTGGAGTCTGAACAGGCAGAAAATGAGTTAATCTCAGGTTACAGTACAATTGCTGTAAATACAGCCTCTTGTCTCATCATGCTACTCTAAATTGGCACACACTAAGTGACCATAAGCTTCTGCACAGGCTAAACACAGGGCTTCTTCCATGGACACATGGGCTCCTTGACCTAGATGTTTCACAATGCAGAATCTGGCTTCCACTGTGGTGCACAATCTAAGGAAGACAAAGGAAGAGAAGGTCCAAGGACACTGTTGTGAGGCAATGCACCATTTCTCCTGTCATACTCTGTTGGAAGTGAGTTAAAAATCTGCATTATACTGAGGAAGGGAGCATAGCTACTTGTAGTTGATGTCAGTTGCTGAGGCCTTCCTCATGGAATGATCACCACCCAAACCTCTACCTAAGAAATTCACTTCTTGTACTTCATGTGTGGAAAAAAAAAATTGAATCATTTTAATGAAGTTCAGAAATATTTTTACCGCAAATAACTGACTGATCTATGCAGTCAAAATGATAAACATAAGTGAACAATTAAAACAATTTTTAACAATGTTTAGTGGCAAGATACCAATTAATGCCCACAATTTTGTGTACTTTGAGAATTAAATGAGCATAGTGAACATCATACATCATACATTATTAATATCCATTAGTAATTAATAGATATTAATCATTACTACCATTACCATAATTGCTATCATTACTGAATAAATACTCATTGATTTTCTAAATAAAAGAAATTTTCTTAAAATAGTTCTGAGTGATTGAGTTTGGCTGTTTTAATGGAATTTTCTGCAACTCAGTGGCACAGAATATATCAAAATGTTCTATTTGAACAGATACTGTAGTCTATAATTTAAGACAAATAAATATCCATAGCTTTTGCCTGAATTCCTGGAACACAAGAAAAATAAAACTGCTTGCTAATATCAGGACCCTTCATAATCTTTATTTTTTAAAAGAATGTATTCAAGCATAATTTACATAATAAATACAGAAATTACATATACTGGGAGTGAAAAACATGCTTGATTTTCACAAACTATTGATTTAAACAGCTTACTAGTTTAGAAATACATGCGTAATCCAGAAACCCCTTGAGCTCCTTTTTGGTCTCCATACCATACAAGAGTAACTGGGCCAGTGAGATGGCTCAGTGGCATAAGCGCCTGCCTGGCAAGTAGGAGGGCCTGAGTTCAACTCTCGGCACCCACGTATGAAAAAGGACCAGTGATATCGCTCAGTGGCACGGGCGCCTGCTGGTGCACGAGGTCCTGAGGTCGACCCCTGGTACCCATGGAAAAAAAAAAAAAAGAGTAACTACAATTTTGGCTCCTTAAGCCAAAGATGCTGAGTTTAATTACATTGAATTTTACACACATCTTATGGCCCTTTTTATCTGAGATATTTTGTTCTATTTTCTTGTGTCATTCACCCATATTATATACAGAATTATGTATTATTTTAAATACTACATCATATATCACTGTGCATTTTTATTTGTATTATTTTGTGTATATAGTATGTATGGAAATGTCAAATCATGCATAGTGGTAAAGAGTATAGAAGAATGTTTACAATTGCCCCAGCAATATATAATTATTCTATTTTTTCCCAACCATGTAAGAACATTTTATGATCCACCTTTTCTTCATTTCATTACTTTTCTTTCACTAATAATGTATTGATATCTCACTTCTAATTTTATTTGGCTAAGACAAAGGCCAAATCTTTTTATAGTAAAATGTCAAATGTGTGGAAATATTTAATTTGGCAAAAATACTTGGAAATAAGGACTAACAAATCTCATAATTAACATTACAATATTGGATAAAGCTTAATTTATTTAAAAAAGTATGTAATCTATGCATATAAAATTTATGACTATATAATAAATTTACTTTTTATAAACATTAAATGCACACACACAATCTTGTGTGTAACACACACAAAAAAATGGCAAGTTTTGTTGTGATGATTTTCCAGGTTTTTTCTTTTTTGATTTTGGGATGAATATTTACATATTTACAACTACCCTGAGAAGATGATAGATAAATAGATAGATAGATAGATAGATAGATAGATAAATAGATAGATAGATAATAGATGATAGATATAGAAGCTGCGATATTCTCAGTTATAATTTTCAAATAAATTTTTTTAAGAAATATAGATAGCTCTATGGTACATCACTTGCCTAGAATGTATATAAGGCCTTTGGTTCAACCACAGCACCCCTCTACAACCAACAGAAAAAAATTTTTGGATTACAAGCAAAACTAATGATTCAAGGGGGAAAATTTTCCAAATGTTTATTTATTAAGCCCATATAGTCATATAAGGAAAGCTTTCCTTCAATAACTAAGTAAATGCAATTTTGAGGACAGTTTTATGCATATTCATGTGTTACACACTTTTAAGAATTTATAACATATTTTAGATTAAAACAGAAACAAATTAAAAGATTAAAATGATTTAATTACATTAAAATATTAAAATATAATGAAATCCAGGTACTTGGAGGAATTCTTTGAATTACACATCTTGTTCATTTGTGTATAATTTATTTATTAAGATAAAGTAGCCATTGGTTTTAAATATATTGCACTAAAATATGCTGGTAGTATATACTACATACTAGCTGTACATGTTAGAAGAAGAACAAATTTACTTTAAAATGTTTCCTTTTCCCATGAGTTATAATTCCAGTAACCTCTCTTGGCAAGGCAGATACAATTAAAGAGCTAATTTTCATGGAGAAGAGGACTCATATTTATGGTTTCTCTGAAGACCTCATAATACTCTCCCTACAGAACTAACTGACAGTATGGAGACAGGTTTTGGAGAATATACATTTCGAAGGTCAGAGCCTTTCTCTCTTGACTGTTTGATGCTAGTTGTAGTTTTCTGGTGGAACAAAAACAAAGCACTGTTTAATAACCATGGAGAGAGGGCAAGAGTTACTGTACTAAGCTACTGTATTTCAAATTGGTTTTAAGAATTCTAGTACTGTCTGATAAGTAAACATTTATATATATGCTAATTAAGCAAATTATCTAGGATCATATCGAAAAAAAAACAGCAGAGTAGGATTTCAAGCCTAACTGCCTGACTGTGGAATCCAGATACTGTACTGTACAGAAATTACAGCACAACTATTCATAAGGTCCACTCCAACCTCCCCAAGGGAGGATACCTTAGTCCCCAGCCCTTCAGTGCATAGTGCATTTTTATATATAATCAATAAGTTCTAGAGTCAGTATTAATATTCCTGACAATCAAAAGTCACAGGTCTGTGTTCAGGCTTATTTACAAAAAGAAAGATGATCCAGTACCATTTTTTTGAGAACCAAATAAGCCTCAGAGATTCTAAGAACTTTCCCAAAAGAGAAGTTTAATTTGGTTATCTGAATTTATTCTAAATATAAGGTGAAATTACCACAAACAAAACAGCCTTTCTTTGTGGAAATAATTGTAGTAGATATAGAGTTGGCCCCAATAAGGCAAGCCCAAATCCTAATACCTATCACCTGTGAATGTGGTCTTATTTTGTAAATGGTGTTTGCAGATAGAGTAAATTAAAAGGATAGTGAGATGAGATCATTCTGGATTTCGGGTTAGCCCTAAAACCAATGACAAGGATTCTTATAAAAAATAAAAGATAGATACATAAAGGAGAATGTCATAGGAAGACAGGAGCAGTTGGAATAGTGCAGAAATCCAAGGAAAACCTGGAGCCACTGGGCCAGAGAATCAAGATGTTAATTCTGTGCCAAAGGCTTTGAAGTGAGCACTGGCCTAAAACACCTTGATTTTTATCTCTATTCTAATATCAAGCAGAGATGAAATTTCTGTTCTTTCAACTACTTTATTTATATTAATGTGTTTTGTCACCTCTAAAATCTACTAGATTCATAAATGCAGACATTCCTGGCCTTTTTAATTAAACTATTAAAATAAGGGAAATTCTGATCCTGTTCCTTTTTAATCTCTCACTTGGATATGTAAGTAAAACATTTCTTAGCCCTTTGGGCAATATAAATTGACATTTAAAGTACAATAGGGGCCAGTGAGATGGCTCAGTGGCATAAGTGGCCTGCGTGGCAAGAGCGAGGTCCTGAGGTCGACCCCCGGTACCCACAAAAAAAATTAAAAAAAAAATAAAGTACAATAGTAATTCAAAAAGTATTTGTTTTATAAAAAATATTTTTAAAATATCAACAAAACATTCTTAAAAACATAATAGCATTTGTTTGGCTTTTTAGTTACTGAAAGCACTCTAAAATCCAATTCATTTGTTCTAAGTAGATATTATTTCATTCTTCATAAGTAGTTTAAATATGTGATTAAGTATATTAATTTTAGACAACATAGATTAATATTCAGTCTATCAGGACAAGGTTTATGTCTGTGGATTATTTGTTTACCTTCTTATATTATAAATTTACCCTAATACAAAGAAAATTGGATTGCAAACTTCATGGAAGTTCTGAACTCAAAATTACATAATGCATTTAACTGTAATCTTTATATTGATATTAAGATAATAGTTCTTCAGAGAGATAATGATTGCAAAGATAATACACAAAAAATATTTAACAGAGTTCTGAGCATGTGGTGTCACAGTAAATGCTGGTTTTCTTATTAATACTATTGAGATTTTTATTATGTTTTTCAATTTAATTTTAATTAACTTTCAATTCGAATCAAATGGGGAAGGATGAATATAAGATTTATCTTTAAAAATAGAAAATCCTATACAAAGCTCATTACAATGAATTCAAAAATTTCATAGAATACAGTGTATCTCAATCTCTAAAATGTATTATCTTTCAATCATGTAGTTAATATTTCCTCAAAAATGTGTAGACAATATTTTTCAATAACTTTTTAATTTTAATAACCTCAGAACATCTCAGTAGTTATTTTATGTAGCAGGCTACCTGACCAGACTATTAACAAGAAGGAGAAAATTTTTATTTGTTTATTGTGAAGTTCTTTGTTAGATTTATTGAAAAGGTTTACATAATTCATAAGCACATATCCTCTATTTTTAAAAATAATTTATGAAACCATTTCTATAGAATTCTATGGAATTCTATAGAATTCTAACATCAATGAAATAATTGAGCATTAACCATTCCTTAATAATCTTTTCAACCTTTTGTTCTGAAAGTAAATTTGTAAAATATTTCCTACAAAACTTCCAATATACTTCAAAGTAGTTAAGAGTAAAGCTGCAATTTATTAAGTTATCCACTTATATGTATTAAAATCTGTGGGGAGAAATTAGAATTTTTTTCTTTAAGTAAAATTTCTCTTATGCAATTCATGGATTAAAACTGCATTTTTACTCAGTTAAATGTTTTATTTATGTGATATCTAATATAAATAGTTTGAAACTAAAATCGTATATTTTGAAGCTAGCCTCCGGAAGAGATATTTATTATTTTTTATCAACATCACTTCTACGTTTTGTATATTATCAATCTTATTATGAGAGCTCTTTAATCTTTTACTTCTTCAGTTTTGCTAGGCTATCACATTCATTAACACTAACAACTTTATTAGACGAATAATTTTAAATATGGTGAAAAATAAATCCATCTCATTTTCAAGAGTAGGAAATGTTACCAAATTGAAATGTTAAATGTATTTTGACTCAGGGTGATAGAAGCATGCAAGATTACACACTCAAATACTCACAAGAACATGCAATTCACAGTATGTTAAATGAAAAAATAATTCTCTCTACTCCTAAGTTTGACAAAATTCTACACTTAAACTAGTCATTTACTTATAGACTAACAAGGACCTATTGTTTGTTTGTTTTCTTAAAGTATTTGAAAAAAAATAGGGGCTATATCCCTCTAATTTAAGGAAGTAGTATAATTTTGAGTTGAAATGTTTAGTTCCTTTAGCCTCAACTCCACCCTCCAAGGGAAGTATTTATTTCTCCTTCATTTTAATGGATATATTCTTCTTTTTGATATACTTTTAACCCTATAACTACTATGTTTCAACAGATTGGAAATTAAACCAAAACTAGTATATTTTAATGGATATATTCTTCTTTATGATATTATACTTAATAACCCTACAACTACTATGTTTCAACAGATTGGAAATTAAACCAAAACTAGTGTATTGCTCTTTGGTAGACTTAGCTAATGTATGTGTTCATGTTCTTTGAGCAACCTGGGAAAGTATCACTGTGCCAACATGGGACTGACATAAATCAGGAACTTCACGTTGTATCTGGCTTTATTAACAATTTAAAAAGTGTAAGGAATCAAGAGGAACAGACTAAATAAATGAAGATGTATGTATTTTAGACATCCAAGGAAGCTCTTGAGATCTATTACATCATACATTTCTTGTTCTTTCTGACTCATAGCAGATGAATTCTGCAGGTGAGGTATGTGGATTTCCTTACATATTTAGGTTTTGCCACATCTCTATTTCATGGAACAGTCTACTTTATGTGACATTATCCACAAAGCCAGATCTTATAAATGCATAAGTTTGTTTTCTATAAGTAATGCTAAACTGGGATGATTCTGCTAATATAAGTCAATAGATATCTCCTCCTAGCAAATATGCTCATTATGTTTACATCAAAATTAGAAGACAATATAGAGGAATATTTTGCTATACTCCACAGAAAATGAGGGCCGGTGAGATGGCTCAGCGGCTTAAGCGCCTGCCCGGCAAGCGCAAGGGCCCGAGTTCGACTCCCGGATCCCACATACGAAAAAAGGGGCCGGTGATATCGCTCAGCGGCACGGGCGCCTGATGGCGCACGAGGTCCTGAGGTCGACCCCCGGTACCCACAAAAAAAAAAAAAAAAAAAAAAAAAAAAAAGAAAATGAATCACAGAGAATTTTTATTCTAATCATAGAAATAAAAATATAATTTATGAATTAAGCTGCATTTACTACTGACTCATTTTGTTTCATACCTAATATTCATGGGTCCTCAGGATCCATAAATTTAATTTTATTTTATACACAAATATGTCACAATCCTGAAATGTTACCTAATCCAACATCCCAAGAGATAGGTAGCCTTAAGCTGACAGAAAATTCTTCAATGTATTCTAATGAAATAAAATTATATCAACACAGTTTTCCACAAAATTGTACTCCTCTTTCTTTGTTAAAGTACCAAATGACTCAACATTTTGAAAAAAGAAATGTGCTTTTTGTCTTTTAACCCCTTACCAGTCCAATTGGTTAAATACAGAATGGCCAAAAATTGCGTATTTGTTCATTAATTCTTAAAAATTAATATACAGGAAGTATAAAAATGACAATTTTGGGCTGGTCCTGAGTTTGATTTCTGGTACCTACATAAAAAAAAATGACAATTTTATCAAATTTGTTCAGTACAAGAACTGACTGGCTGAAATTACACCTGTCTGAGTGGTGCTTTGGACAGTCAGTACAGAAAGAGTGCCCTGCCTGAGGGACACTTGGGGTAAACTGCTAAGTCAATAATATTGAATTTCTAAAAGTTATTATCTTAAATCTGTTCAATAGAATATTTTAAAATATGTATTTTTATTTTCAACAATGTAATATTTTATGTAAATGATGAGATGGTTCAGTGAATAATTCAAAATTTATTTATTGTTCAAATGGTCTTTGCTTTCTTGACACTTGATATTATATTTCAGCTTTATTATTCAGCAAGTTCTTAAGAATTGACAATTATGTAATATTCTTTTGTAGGAATTTATCAAATAATGTAATAAATATGACTTTTTTGAAACTTTTCCTCATACATGCTTGTGTGTATGTGTATGTGCATTTTTGTGTGTGAAATTTATTTTATTATTTTAAAATTTCAAGTGGATAGGGGAAAGCATATGCTTTTTTCTGCCTTCGAGAAATAGAAGAATAAAATTATTTCTGTTTTATCTGTTACAAAAACAGTCATGTGTATCAATGTAACATAATAAGAGATGCAGAAACAGGTGAAGGCACATTCAGTGATTCAGTCTTTCACAATGGGGCCAAAAATATACATTGGAGGAAAGACAGCTCTTTAATAAATAGGGTGCTGGAAAAACTAGCTATCCACATGCAGGAGACTGAATTAAACCCACATATCTCACCATGTACTAAGCTAAAATCAAAATGAATCAAAGATCTAATTTTTAAAACAGAAACAATCTGCTGCATGATAAAATAAGTAAAACTCTTGAACTGATAGGCGCACTCAAGGAGTTTCTAAGCAGAACTCCAATGGCACAAGAAATACCATCATGAATCAGTGATTAATCAATCACATCAAATTAAAAACCTTCTGCACAATAAATAAACAACCAATGTTGTAAAGAGACAACTGACAGAATGAGATAACAAATTTGCCAGCTATTACTCAGACAAAGGACTAATACCAAAAGTGTAAGAAGAAATAAAAAATTAAACACCTTAAAAATAAAATATCCAGGGCCGGTGAGACGGCTCAGCGGCTTAAGCGCCTGCCTTGCAAGCGCGAAGGCCCGAGTTCGACTCCCGGAACCCACATACGAAAAAGGGGCCGGTGATATCGCTCAGCGGCACGGGCGCCTGTTGGTGCGCGAGGTCCTGAGGTCGTCCCCCCGGTACCCACAAAAAAAAAAATAAATAAATAAAAATAAATAAATAAAATATCCAGGGGTCCAGTGAGATAGCTCAGCAGCATAAGTGCCTGCCTGGCAAGCGTGAGGTCCTGAGTTGGACTCCTGGTACCCACATACGAAAAAATGGCCAGTGATATCACTCAGTGGCATGGGTGCCTACTGACGTGCAAGGCCCTGAGTTCGACCCCCAGTACACACACACACACACACACACACACACACACACACACACACACACAAATATCCAATCTAAACTAACAAATGAAATGCATAGACACTTCTCAGAAGAAGTATAATTGTCCCATAATTCATGAAAATATGTTCATCGTCTCTGGCCTTTAAAGAATTGCCAATTGAAACATTGCTGAGATTTAATCTTACTCCAAAAAGAATGACTATCATTAAGAAATCAAATAAGAAATGTTGGCAAGGCTGTGGGAAATACAAACCCTTCAGCATTGTTGGTGGGAATGTAAATTAGTCTGTCTGATGTGGAAATCAGTATGGAGAGTCCTCAAAAAACTAAAACTACAAATTCCATTTCACTTAGCTTCTCCACCTCTAGGAATCTTCATGAAGACATTATGTTACAATGATACATGTGTACTCATTTTTATAGCAGCACAATTCATAATAGCTAAGTCCTTGAAGCAGCCTATGTGTCCCTCAGTCTATGTGTCCAGTGGATAAAGAAAATGTGGTATTTGTATAAAATGGAGTACTACTCTGCCATAAAGAAGGACAAATTTGAGGAAAATGGTTACACCTTGAGACCATAATGTTAAGGGAAACATATAAGACACATAACCTTAAATATTGCATGGTTTATCTCATATAAGAAAACCAAAATATAAATGAAGAACAAAATGAGAGATACAAAGTCAGGAGAAAGATCTTTTCCAAATGGAAATGAAACCAAGAGATGGAGGGAGGAGATGGAGGAGAGGAGAAAGGCTTACCTAGTATGTTAAAAATATTAGTTATTGATAATGATTTGGCTGTTCATTGTATAGTACTAAAGTCTAATATATGGTTGTGAAGGCTAATTAATTAAATGAGGTAATTTGGATTTTTGAAAATCTTATGTAAATCACAATTTTACAATACAAATTAATATATGGAAACAAAGCATTATACAGCCAGAAGAAGTGAGGCAATGGGCTCATGCTTATGAAATCACTGGCCTTGCCATGTTCCTCTCCATCCAGAGGCAGCTAGATTGATAGAAAGGTGCAGTGGTATTTTGAAGACACAGTACCAGCACATACATTACCAGCAAGGTGACAGTAGCTTGCAGGACTGGGGCAAAGTTTTTCAAAAGACTGTAAATGCTTTGAGTTAGCATCTACCCCATGGTACTGCGTCCCCCATGGCCAGGATTCATGGGTCCAGAGAGCAAGGGGTGGAAGTCGGAATGATACCACTCACCACTACGCCTAGTGATCCACTAGCAAAATTTTTTCTTTCTGTTCCTGCAAACTTATGCTCTGCTGGTCTAGAAGTATTAGTTCCAGAGGGGAGAAGGCTTGTACCAGGAAGCACAGCAATGATATCATTGAACTGGAAGGTAAGACTTCCTCTGGGTCATTTTGGTCTCCAAAAAGGGAGTTACAGTGTTGACAAAGGGTGACTGGCCCAGACCATCAAGGAGAAATTGGACTATCACTCAACAGTGGAGGAAGGGAAGAGTGTATTTGGAGTGCAGGAGATTCTTTAGGGAAACTCCTAGCATTACCATGCCCTGTTATTAATGTCAATGGGAAACTACAACAACCCAATCCAGGCCAGGATAACAAAGAGCCCAGAAATTTCAAAAATAAGTCCACTCACCGAGGAGAGAACCGAGACCTGCTAAGATGCTCACTGAAGGGAAAGGGAGTAGAGAATGGGTAGTAGAAGGAGTTCTAAACACCAGCTACAACTCAACGACCGGTTATAGAAACAAGCACTGTAATTATAACAGTTCTCTCCTAATATGCTTCATATGTAACATAAAGCTAGTAGACTTAATATTTATTCTTAATTATTGTTAAACCTTTGTTACATGTTTAAGTTATGAAATGTTAGGAGTAAGCATCACACAAACCAAACTTGCCTTTTATTCTGGGGAGGGAATTAGTGCATTTCCATTTGTACACAGGACAGTTGTAACACATTAGGCATAATTATGAACTCGTCTTGTCTCTGGAGACTAAGTATTGTTTAAGGAATTGTGTCTGATTGTGAAGGTAATAAGGATTGGATTGTGATAGTTAACCGGTTGTGTCGAGTTGAGTAAGAAATACCCAACTAAATTGGATAAATATAATTCTGGGTGTGGCTGAACCAATTTACTGAAGACAGAAGACCCACACTGAGTGTGAGTGGCATCAACAATAAATAGGCTCATCACCTAATAGAATAAAAGAGAAATGAGGAAGAAAGGCTTGCTTTTGTTTCTTCAGAGGAGCTCCAGTCTTCACTTAGGAAGTGTCTCCTGACTTCCAGCACAGACCGTTCAGCCTTCCAGCACTAGTTCTTCAACCTTCCACCACCAAGCCTGCTCCTTCCATCGCAGTCCCCTTGGCCTCCAGATATAGGTTTGTATGGGGCATTACAGCAAGCTCCTTACCTTCAGCTGGATCCTTTGGATCTCCAGTGTGCAGAGAGTGGCCACTGTAAGCCAGTCTTTTAAACACGTATATTTATACGTCTTGCATTAAATCTGCTTCTTTAGTAAAGATTGACTGATACAAGATTATAGCTAATAAACTAATAAACTAATAAACTAATAAACCAATGGTCATGGAGCATATGGACCCTATAGCATTTTTGGGTTGTCCCGGTATTTTTAATTGATCAATTAAAAAATCAGACTGTTTGTTTCCATATAAAAATTGATAAATCCACCAATATTAGGTCTAAATTCCCACTGAATTCAGTTTCTCAATCTTTTCTACCAATCTTTGATGTGTTCCTATATTTGTCACTATCAAAAGATACGTGTTATC
Source organism: Erethizon dorsatum (assembly GCA_028451465.1). Classification (NCBI taxonomy): domain Eukaryota; kingdom Metazoa; phylum Chordata; class Mammalia; order Rodentia; family Erethizontidae; genus Erethizon; species Erethizon dorsatum. The sequence continues at coordinate 76,861,356 of CM051833.1, read as the reverse complement.
ACAATTGCATTAGTGTTTCTTCAGTGAAGTGAAAAGAAAATTTTTTTCATACTGAATTTTTATAAAAATTAGATGTCAGTTGACCAATTGTGTATTTTAAAGAAAAGAGCATAAAATTTGTGAAGAAAGTATATTGATATATATGTTCATGTGGACATACAACGGTTTTATTTTTTACTTTTTTTTTTAATTTTTTTTTTTGTGGGTACTGGGGGTCGACCTCAGGACCTCGCACACCAGCAGGTGCCCGTGCCGCTGAGCGATATCACCAGCCCTTTTTCATATGTTGGTACCGGGAGTTGAACTCAGGACCTTGTGCTTGCCAGGCAGGCACTTATGGTGCTGAGCTCTCTCACTGGCCCACACACAATGGTTTTACAAGGAAATTAAATGCCTTTCTTGAACACAGAAGAGTATGAGCCATATAGAACTGAGAAAAGAGCTAAAACTAAAACAATTAACTGTTTTCCAGTAAAAATAATGTATGCTCTTAGGAAGAAAAATGGCATATTTTGTTAAAATAATTTTGTCATCAAAATATTTTCAGATTTTAATTCTAAAAAAGAATGCACATTTTGTTCACCATGAACTTCATGCATTTGTGAGAGAAATATAAAATACAAGTCACTTGAAATAAGAATGAATCCAAAAATATGAACAAGCACTTACAATGTGATTTTTCTTGACAAAAATTTAAAAAATGAACATTTTCTTATTTTCTTTAGTTGTGAGAACACAGCCATAAATATCACTACACAATTAAATTAGGTAAAAGCATTAACATCATCTATTAGCTACATTACTTGTGACAAGCGGAGTACTAGTAAATAAGGTTTTTTATGTTCAAAAATTTCTTAGGGCCAGTGAGATAGCTCAGTGGTGTAAGTGCCTTCCTGGCAAGCACGAGGTCCTGAGTTCAACTCCTGGTACCCACATACAGGAAAAAAGGGCCGGTGATATCGCTCAATGGCACAAGCACCTGCCGGCAAGCGTGAGGTCCTGAGTTCGACTCCTGCTACCCACATAAAAAAAAATTTCTTAAGTGTGGGTTGTAATACTGCCTGTCTTAACTGTTTGACAGTTTCTTTGTGAACAATTTAAATGAACAAAGCAGTCCACCAAAAGAAAGCAAAACTTTAAGACAGAAGGCAAGAATACTAAACAGAAGTGGGCATTTTAAAAACTCAACTTACAGATTACACAGAAAACTCTGAGAGCTAGACAGGCTTGAAGCTAGGTAAGTATTCAGCTAAAACCATCAGGGCACATATGTGGTTCCTTTTAATGAAATAAGATGAAACTTCTTATATAATAAGGCCTATCTTCTAATATATGAAAAAGTATGTAACTTGAAATTTATATGTTATTTTAAAATGTATAATGTAGAGGAAAGAGTTACCTTCAGAACTAAACATGTTCATTTACTATAAGTCATCTTATTTATGAGTCTGTAAACTTTACTATCTTTTCCTTCGCATCCTTGGCCCTGTAAAGGCATGGGTTTTATGTAACTATAGAATTTTTGCTAAGTTTTGCTAACTTTTCCAAATAGTTCATTACATTTTATTTTTGTTTCAGATAAAACCTACATACTTGCTATTCTTGTTAGTCCTTGTAGCTGCTCCCTACAACTTGCATTGGTATGGTTCTTATTGGTTTATGTCTTCTCTGAATGAGTGTATTTATGGAGTATATTTGTAGAATGCTACTGCAAAAAGAACAAGTAAACAGAGTTAAGATTATTAGAAAAATCATTATTTTAAGTATCCTATTAAAATGAAGGTTGTAAATGAAACAAAAAAGCAAAAACTAAGACCTCAGGAGGGAAAAATTTAAAAAAATGAGAAAAGAAATAAAAAGTGGAAACACAGCTTTTGTAAATAAGGAGGGGAATGGGAATACACATAATCACGATATATCATGTACAGGTACACATTCCCTGTGATGAATGTGATCATTATGTTTACCTAAAATGTACCAATAAACTTAGTTAATAAAAAAATTCAATCTACAAAATATCAAAGAACATACCCAACACAAGCAAAATCATCACTTTTTTCTCATACCTTTGATTCATTTTAAATTAATTTATGTTTGACTCTTTGAGGCTATTCCTCAAAGTCATTTGCTTATTTCACTGTTGCTGGATTATTAGGCTGCCAGTCAAGAATCCTCTGCTTTTTTGGGCCGGTGAGATGGCTCAGTGGCTTAAGCGCCTGCCCGGCAAGCGCGAGGGCCCGAGTGCGACTCCTGGAACCCACATACGAAAAAGGGGCCGGTGATATCGCTCAGTGGCATGGGCGCCTGCTGGTGCGCAAGGTCCTGAGGTCGACCCCCCGGTACCCACAAAAAAAAAAAAAAAAGAATCCTCTGCTTTTGTACTGATAGAGTGTTGGACAGTCTTATTCTTAGAATACTTTACATAGCCCTCCATTTTAAAGTTCTTAGACTGTATTAGTAGATTATTTTATTCAGAGGAATTAATAATTGGCCTACCGAGCATTGCATGTCCTAGGTAAGGTTGTGGAAAATCAGCAACTACCTGCTAGTGAAATAATGATTGAGTTGTGTTATTTCAGTACAGTAACTGCACTATCAAAATGACATTCAACTTAATCATCAGCTGGGAGTAAGTGTATGGATATATCTATAATTAATTTTACATTCAAAGACTTTGATATAAATTAATTACAATGATTTGAACATGTCAGTCACAAAGCATCTATTGGAAAATTAACCCTGAAGACAATAATGTCGGGAGATGGCACTTAATGAGACATATTAAGGTCATGAGTCTCCACCATCAGAATGGAGTAATTGTTGCTTATTGAAAGATTTAATACTGTTTGTTCAATGTACTGCTTTCTCTCTTGCTCTCTTTTTGTCAGTCTGCATGAGATGATGTAGCACATAGGGCTTTGGCAGATACTAGACCCTCAGTCATGGACTTCCCAGGTGCCAAAAACACAAGAAAATAAACTTATGTTTATTTTAAATCACACAGTCTGTGGTATTTTGTTACAGTAAACGGAGCAAGACAGAAATTTGTATTGGCCCCTGGGACTGCTGCTATTACAAATATCTGGAATATGGAAGAGGCTTTGGGATAGAAAGATGTGTACAGGTTGGAAAAAAGTTCCGAGGACTAGGGTAGAAAAAGCCTAGATCGCCACAAACAAGATATTAAATGTGATTCCCAGTGAGCCTCAGAAAAGAAGCACTGCAGAGAAAGTCTAAAATTTCTTACTTATTTCTTAAGTGATTAGAATGTTGTTGGCACTATAAATGGTACAGAACATTCCAGTGAGCTGTAAAATGGGAAAGAGGAACAAAGTATTAGAAACTGCAGTGAAGGTCATCCTTGTTACAATGGCAAAGAACTTGGCTAAACCGTGTGTGTGGAAGGATTTTGCGGAAGGTAGAATTTAAGAATAATGAACTGTGATGTTTGATGAATGAAATATCTAAACAACACAATATTCAGAGTTCTGGGTAGCTTCTTTAAACTGTATGTATTAATGTTCAAGAAGAAAAAAATTTGAGATGGCTTTGTAATTTAAAGGGAGAAAGGACTTAAATATCTGATAGACTTTTAACCTGGCTGTGATATAGAAAATGATAAGCATTTTCTGAAAAGGTGATGAGATCAAATGATCATTTGGTAAGGACATTAGTGTAGATAAAATGAAGTCAGAGACGATTCAACACGACGGGCAGAATGCTTCCCAAGGCACTTTAAAATTACGCATGCTCTTCTTCCATCATGCCAGAGAGCCCATACCAGAGACAAGGAAATAAGCCAATCAAGAGGCCTGGAGTGCTCCGGGACTTTGGCTTCCTCAGATAGCTCATGTTTCTGTTCCCTCCTGCTGTAGAATGACCAGCATTCCATATCAGCCTGTGAGACCTGGAGCTCTAATCTATGAAAGCTGCTGTCTAGAGCGAGCCCAGAAAGCTCAGAGGGATGGAACACTCAAGGTTTTGAGGGTCCAAGCCCTTCCCCTGGTGCTAAGCAGGAAGGCCATGGAGTCAAAGGATACTAACAATTTGATGTTGCTTCCCTTGTTGATGTCAGAACTTTGAGGTCCTGTCTCAGGGTGACAAAGTATGAAGCTGCAGAGGAAGTGGTGTGCGGGCAAATGCATTTTGAATTTATAAAGACAAAGAAGTAGAGTTCTCGCTGGTCAAGAGAGGTCCTGAGCAGCATACCAAGGAAGACTGTCGAGGTGTCTCTAGTGGGATCAGAAGGGAGCTTGGGCCTTTGGTAAACAATGTGATCAATTCCGCTACAGTAGATTGCATATTTTTCAGGGTCCAATCTCTGCAGTCTTCACAGGATGTCCGTGCAAGGCCAGCGTGCCCTTCGGCCAGTGGCCTCTCTGATCATATTCTGGTCGTGCTCTGGGAAGGTCCCTGACAGCCACAGGGTGGCTAAGAGGTTTTTACAAAATTCCTGGAGGCTGGTGACTCAGGAGACTCCCTTTGTGTTCCTGATTTTATTTTGGGGCCGTAATCCTTATTGCCTAATAGAATCCTAACTCTTGTCTCATTGTTGGGTTTTGGATTTACTCCGAAATTGTTGTCAGATTTTTTAGTGCTTCTTTCTCCCTTTTACAATGTAGACATCAACATCATGGGTGGCCTCCATTGTATTTTGGAAGTGGACAACATTTCTCTCACAAGCTCACAACTAGAAAGAAGTTTGCCTCAGGACAAAATCCTACCTTGAGACTCACCAGTATCTGATTTAGATTGGACTCTGGGCTTAGAAATTTTGAATGGTCCTGCCAAGAGGTAAAGTTTTGAAGCTATTAGGATGGAATGTATTTTGCATGTGGGAAAAGCATGAATTTTGTGTATCAGGGCTGAAATAATTTTATGGTTTTCATAAACATATATTAGGTAAATATAATTCTACGTAGAAAAATTTTATTCTAAATTTAATCAGTGCACACTCTTTAGAGATGGGACTTAACAGGAGGCATTTAGGTCATGAGGGCCCCATTGTTAGGAATGGATTAATGTTGAAAGTAAAATGCCTTGGAGTGGGATTTTGATATCTTGTACTCTCTCACCCATTCTGCCTTTTTGCCATGGGGATTATTATTATTATTACTTATTATTATTAATAATTATTATTATTATTATTGAGACAGGGTCTCACTGAGTAGCTTAGGCTGGTCTTGAGCTCACTATGTAGCCTAGGCTAGCCTCAAACTCATAGCAATCCTCCTGCCTCAGCCTGCCAAGTGCTGGGACTGCAGGAGTGCACCACCATGCACCATCCCGGCTGCCATGGGATTTTTAATAGACGTTCCATAAGACTTGTGGGATCACTGGATCTTAGATTTCCCAGCCTCCAAAATGCAGATGAATATATTTCTGTTCATTATAAATTACCCAATTTGTGATGTTCTGATATTGCATCCAAAAGGGACAAAGGTAGTTTATTATAAACTTGAAGAAAATGAAAGATATTTAGGTATTTCTTTATAATCCAAGGAGTTTGAGTTAAATATTTTCACTAATCAGATAGGATTTGAATCTTATAAGTGGCATTGTATGAATTTTTTACTTAGATGTTTACATGTCACTATATGCCCCTCAAAACAGGAGATATAAAATCATTAAAGCATAGACCAAAATATAGTAGTTACCAAGAAAAAACTTGAGGTCATGTCTGGCATGAGAGACTTCCACACTAGGTATAAAAAATAAAGAATGGAAAAAGAAAAAGTAATGAATTTGGTTATAAATGATTTCTGGCTTTAGAAAATAAATAGGACATACCCAAATGCCTAAATTTTTTTGGTCATTTTCCTTTTATTGAGTGGAAAGTAAACTTGGGATGCTGATTATTCCCAGTAAGGGTAACATCTAATAAAAGTTGAATATTGAAGATTCTTTTAAAGTTTATTCTTCCCAATGTACAAATCTGTAGTTGACTGATTCATATAATATGGATGAAATTTAAATTTTAAAACAAATACTCATTTTCATTAAGATATTACAATTTCATTCCCTTGAGGGAAAAGTAATACCATTCCGCATCAGCAAAAATCAACCACTCTTGAGGCAAAATTATTGTCACAAAATATAAGGAATTATTACAGTTATTTTTGCTTTCAAAAAGTTGATCTTATTAGCTTAACATAACACATCCATTATAATGATTATGTTAATTTAATTCAAATTACATAAAATTAAATGTTTTATTCACTGAAGAAACAAGGAAAAGCTAATGCATCGATCAATAATGTTCTTTTGTTTTTATGACTCTTGCACTTTTTAGGAATATTCTACGTATAACACTTAATCTATAATTACTTTCAAAATGAAGTGATTAATCTACCTGTCTATTTTTGTGCTAGTGCCAGGATGTTTTTGTACTATAGCTTTGCATTAAAACTTGGAATTAGGCATTGTGATGCCTCTAGCTTTGTTCTTTTTGCTCAGGCTTGTTTTGCCCACTCAGAGTCCCTTCTTGTTCCATATGAATTTTATAATTATGTTTCCTAGATCTGTGAAGAATGTTGTTGGTATTTTAATAGCAATCATATTATATCTGTAGGTGCCTTAGGTACTATTGCAATTTTAACAGTATAATTCTTCCTATCCAAAAATAATGAATGTCTTCTGAATTTTCTAATGTCTTCTTGAGTTTCTGTCTTGAGAATGACCTAGTTTTATGATAAAGGTCTTTCAATATCTTGTCTAGGTCAATTTTTTGGTAATATTTTGAAGTTGTCATGACTGGAACTGTTTTCCTAAATTCTTTTTAGTGAGTTTGATATTGATTTAGATAAGCACTGTAGAGTTTTTTGTGTTAATTTTGTATCCTGGCACATTGCTGAATTTCTTTATCATATTAAAGAGTCTTTTGGTGGGTTTTTTAGATCTTTTATGTAAACTCTGAAATGCAAGTGAAATTTAATTAAAGGTAGTATCGGAGCTCTTAATAATTATAAATAGTGGAAAATTTTACTTAACTATGAAAATAGATAAATTGTGTGCCTTGGTAAGAAGTTTATTATTTTATTTTATTTGTTAATCATTTTTGCATGTCACTAGTAATCTCAGATATTAATATTTAAGACATTTCATCAAGAGGCTATGAGATCAAAAATATATGGGTGATAATTCTGATCTTCCTTTTCTTTCATAAATGCTGTACTTGCCTATAGATTTCATGCTCTCAAAATTATTTTGGTTATAATTAAAAGATATATTTAGTTAGCTTCAAAAATTTACAAAAGTGGAAACAGGAAAACTACCATGAGAAAGGCCAATGAAATTCTGGAGGCATTTAATGTTTTTCAAATTATCTATCTTCCTCCTCCTCATCCTTTTCCTTCATCTTCCTCCTTTGTCTCTCTCTGTCTGTCTCCCTTTCTGTCCAGATAAAATTATTTTTCCTTTTCAGTTAGTGTAGACAATGTTCTGAGTGTACACAAGGCCAAGCAACACTCTGATGCTTATATACTTCTTATGAAATTTATATTTTCCAAAACTATACTTATACATTTGCTTATTCATCATCACAAGGTTAAAATAATAATGAGAATTAAGAAGCTTTTTGCATTTTATTGAATATTTTCTTCCTTGTAATGTTTATACATTAACAGATTACTAAGTTTTACATATTAATTACAATAAATCCCAAATTTCCTTTCAATAGTTCTAAAGACCTAAGGGATTAGATCATTTTTCATTTATATTTTGACTTCATATACCACTATTCATAAATTACAGATTTAAAAAAATGTAAATTACTATGATGCAATAATGTTTCTTTTTTTCAAGGAAAGGAGACATAAGAAATGAGTATTTTTATGTGACCAGAAATGTCAATTTGGGAACGAAAAGTAAAAGTTCTTCATGTGGGTGATGGGTCCAAAAATTCCTTGACACATATGGGAAACTCAATGAGTCACATGGAGAGAAGACACAGAAACAAAAATAATATGTAAGTGTAGTATAGCCTGCAATTGTGGTAACATTTTATTTCATGCTTTTAGAATTTTTCTTGGAAAAGACTAGGTTTATTCCAGACTTTTAGTCTGAAACAGCAATTTTTGATATTATCTGTGGTTAAGTTGTTGTAGCACTTATTATTTGGGGCAAAGGAAATATAATTATTAAAGTATAGTTGAGTTCTTACAAATGGTAGTTAAATAGCAGTGACACGGTTTTAACAAATTGTGCATTTTCTTTGTCCCATTCTAAAATGTGATTTTAAATGGAAAGGAAGAAAAGAAGGAAAGGAAAAGAAAAGATGGAAAGAGGAAAGGATGAAGGGAAGGAAGGAAGGAAGGCAGGAAGGAAGGCAAAAAAACAAAGAAAGCTGTAGTGGATTAAATTGTAAATTTGGGGCCACTTAACTAGGTTTTGTCACACAGTTTCTTACATAATTAGCAAATTAATTTTGTCCTCAGTCTGCCAAGTACACAATGTACTTGCATGGATGCAATATTACCACCTATAATCTCATTTATTGCTTTTTTTTTTTTTTGGGTACTGGGGGGTCGACCTCAGGACCTGGCGCGCCAACAGGCACCCGCGCCGCTGAGCGATATCACCGGCCCCTTTTTCGTATGTGGGTTCCGGGAGTCGAACTCCGGCCCTCGCGCTTGCAAGGCAGGCACTTAGGCTGCTGAGCCATCTCACCGGCCCCCATTTATTGCTTTTAGTAAGCCATAAGCCCTTGGAAGTTTTCCTCAAATAAACAGGATATAGTAAAATCCTGTTTTGACCAATCATGAATAATTGACTATTTGAAAGACAATGTAATTTCTCTATGATTTCTAATTTGAAAGGTTTTATCAGTCTCAATCTTCAAAGCACAATAAAGAAAATAGTCTCTAAATCATATTTCAATTTTAGATATTAGAGCCAATATTTTGAGAGTAAATTTTGTAAACTTTTTGTCTCTTATTTATTTCTCTCAACATCATATTTTCTAAGTAATCTAATTTTCCTACAAATGACACTACACTGTTTAAAGCTTTGTTTTTCTATATACCAGCATTTAACAGTAATTTTTTTCATCTCCTTTCCCAGTCTGTGAGTATACATGCACATATATGTCGATATACTTGCTATTTAAAAATTTGCATTTAAAGAGTAAATATCTCACATGTTTTTCCTTTAAGCTCAAGTATATGATCTTCAGCATATTTTGTGGTGTTTTGTTTGCTACCACTCAAGTCCCATTCTCTCTGCTGGACATCATGGATTACTAAGAAAAATCAAAGGATTGTATGTGATTTCTATTTCAGATATTGACAGTGTGACTATTTTATTAGTATGGTAGGATGGAGAGTGACCCCTGGGATTTCTGCTTACTAAAAAAATGCAGCCAAGAGTGTCAGCTATTGCCAAATGGAGTTGTCGTGTCTCTGGGAGTAGATGCCACCTGTACATTCCTGATATCCCAAAAATATTCAGGAAATGATTTTAACAGATTCCATCGAGATTGCTAAAATGAAGTCTTACATAGAGAAAGGAGTAAATTCACAATAGAATAACATTATGCCAAAAAGGCAAGATTAAGAAATATGATTATATCAAACTTAAAATTAATTTAGAAATATCAATGATTTTTAAATGGAGTTTTATTTGACAATTTATTTCCCAAATGATATTGCAGAACTCATTCTGAAGATTCTTTCTTGCAGATTTATTTCTGGAAAACTACAGAGAATTATAGGAAAATAACAACTACCTATGCCTTTCTATGTATTCTCACTTACTGTTACTTTTTCTCATACAGCATTTTCAATGAGTGTATACCAACATATGATTCAGCTGCAATATGTGCACAACATTTAAGTCTTATTTATAAGTAAGTCAATGCTTTCCTGTCAAATGAATAACATGTCATATATTCTCTGTTCATGTGTAGTAGTTTTTGCAAAGCATACTGCTTTTTATACAAAATACAAAATACTTTTATGCAAAATACATTAATGCAAATGTAGGAAAGATGAAAAAGAAAAATATACACAAACATTTTTATATTTTTTATAGTAAAGTTAAGGACCAACACAAGATTCTAATTCAAATAGCTGTGTAATGTAAAGGAAATTTGAATATCCTTTATCTCTATTTTATGCTACAAAATTCAGTATGTTGTCATTAGCTACTAGTATCATCTTAAAATTTGAGCACACTTACACCGGTTTTACAAGGCAAATTTAATAATTTGATTTGCTAATTTCAGAGCAATGTGTGTCAATTTCCTTTTTCCCATCAACCTATCCAATTTTCTCTCACTATCTATTCATATTCACAATTTTTTTTTCTCTAGCCAAACCTTTGCTAATCTCCTGAACCTCTTCCTGGCTCATCTGTGTATTATTTTTCTTTCTTTCAAAGTACTTGGTATACAACCCTAGGCCTTCCACATGCCGGGCAATCATTCCATCACTGAGGTATAATTCCATCTCTCATTTCTCTACTTCTTTGTAAAATATGGTTTTAACAAAAAATGCTGTTATGTCAGTTTGGTAATAATCTCTGTCCCTAATATCTGATCACCCCAGTATCTAATTGAGTTCCTCATCCTCCTTCATTCCATAGGTAATATCACCCTGGCCTGTCTTCATTTAAAAATAGTAAGAATCTCCCTTACTCACATATTTTCCCTTACTAATTTTCTACCTACTATCTCACCCTGCTTTTGAATATAAATTCCTACTTGCCCAGACAGTATTTGGAGTAGAACTCAATCTCTCCTAAAACTGCAGGATCCAAATTAGATAGTCCTAACTGCAAATGACAATGGCCCTGATTAAAAACCTGTCTTCCTGTGATTTAATATATATCACTGAGTAACTTTCTCATTAGCAATCCCCTGCTCTAGTCTAATTTGAATATATATATTCATTTTATGATGGTGTGACATTAAGCATTCTTATATTAATCATTGATCATGCTAAGTTTTGTCCAACTGAAACCAAAGCAAAACCTCTAATCCTGTTCCATGTATTCTATGTCTTATTTATAATAGCTCTGAGTGTATAACTTTTGCCTCCATTCAAAGTGGCTGTCTGTGAAATAGTTAGGCATGATATGCAGAGGACTGTTGTTATTACTTAGGCTCATATGATACCTCCCAGACATATCGTTAATCACCTCTTGTATTATAACATTTTCCTGGCTTAAATGAAAACATAGAAAACACGGAAGTATATGTAGTGGAGGCAGAAAATCTATCACTACTTCAAATAAACACTTGTTTCTTATCTATGAGAAAATATATATCAATAATATATGCATAAATAAATGAACACATTGCATCGTATTACATTCACTAAAGTAAAAATATTTCTAAATGAACGTTACCAAATGCCTCCTAATGCTCATTGCTAAGCCTTAAGTGGTGAGAGACAACTAAATCCCAAACTAAGGCATGATAGTACAGGAAAAAAGGAGAGAAGATTATAGAAATGTTGAAAAGAATAGGCAGCACTTTATACAGATTTGGATACGGGAGAGGAATGTGGTTTTAAATGATCTCATTTAAATTATTGTGTATATGGTGAAATAATGACAACTGGGAATGCAGATATTAAGCAATTTCAGCGATAGCATATGTATTAGGTATTCTAGTAGTGTTAAGTTTAAAAATTTGCAAAATATTCAGCTAGGAAACAACAAACATTAGGAATTTAAGTTGAAGCAGCAATGAGGAAAAATAGCTTAAAGATCAATAATGTAGACATTTGTAATCATTTATCTGATTCTTAAATATTTATTTTGTATTCAACAAATGTTGCTTCATTCAGTACATATTTCAGTGCAATTAAAATACAGTTAAAACCATGATATTAAATAAGTTTTCAAAAGGAGATAGTATTATTTGCTTTAAAAATATTTGATGACATTTAATAGGTATTATATATGATAATATGCATGCTTTAATTAAATTATAATGCATATGTTTTCAAATAATGAAAATCAAATTTGAATTAAAAGCTTTTGAATTATTTCTGTTTTTAAGGGAAGATTTCAAGCAAAGTTGGATGCTGCCATTAAGTATCAAAACCTCTTGTGATGATTTAAGAAATGCAGATTTCTGAAACACTTTGGACTTAACTGAAACTGTATCTGTGGGAATATGAGGGCCTTTTTTTTTTTTTTTTTCATCTATTTCTGATAATCATCCACAGGAGAAGCTGATGTGTTCTAACTTTGGGAAATATTTATAAAAGCAATGAATAGAAAATTGTTCACTAAGCAAAGATGAATGAAATAAGCAAGTATAGAAGGAGGAGAAATTTCATGAAAAAGCAAAATGCAGGAGATGAAAAGGAGAAACAAAGAGGCAGATAAAAATTGATGTCAGGAAAAAACAGAATTCGACAATAATAAATTCACTGCTGGGTGATGTAGAATCTTTTAAAAACAGAATTGTTGAGAAATAAAAACTGGAGTGATGTAAAATAATGTTTTGGAAAAAGTAGATTTGGCTATAATTTTTGGGTATAACACCAGAAACACAGACAATAACAAAAAAATATAGAAAAATTGGGCTACATAAAAATTTAAAATATCTGTGTATCAAGCAGCAATGCACAGAGTTAAAGGGCAACTTTAGGAATGAGAGAAAATATTTACAAGTTATATAATTGGTAATGCATTAATATTTGGAATATCTAAACAAATTCTGCAAATCAATAGTAAAAGACAACCAGAAAATTAGTTGAACAGACATTTATTAAAAGAAGCACAAAAGGCCAACAAGTAAATGAAAAAGTGGTCCAATCACTAATACTTAAGGAAATTCTTATCCAAAGCACCATAGCTATTACTTCACATCAGTTAAGTTAGTTACTCTCACAATAAAGAATTGTACGTGTTGCCAAGAAATAGAGGTGCATTGCTGTTGGCATGTAGGATGCTGACAACACTACAGAATAGAGTCTTGCTTCTTCTCTAAACACTGAACAAAATTGCCATATGATCCAACAGCTCCACATCTGAATATATACACAGGAGATTAAAAATAGGGACTTGAACAAATATTTTGCATAACCCTGTTTATAGAAGTATTCTCTGCAATAGCCAAGCATAGAAACAAGTCAAAGTTTATTGACAGATGTTTAGATAAACAATTTATATCATATGCATAAAAGGGATATTATTTAGCTTGAAAAGAAAGGAGACATATTTCAACATGGATGAACTCTGATTACGTTGAGTTAAACCAAACTATCATAAAAGATAATGCTATATGATTCTACTATTGTGAAGTACACACAGTAGTCAAATTCATAAATAAATCAGAATAGTGAATATCAGGTGCTAAGTGTAGGGAACATGGAAGTAGTTATTTTACATGTACAGAGTTTTGGTTGTACAAGATAAAAAGAGTTCTGGAGACTGCAGGACAATGTGAATGTGTATAACACTCCTAACTGAAAATTTAAAAATGGTTTTATGTGAAAATTTGTTATATGTATTTTATCACAACTAAAATTGAAAATAAATATTGAAAACAAAAATGTGTTATAAATGTTACTACAGTAGAAAAATTTTCATTTCTCAAATATTTTCTGTTTTGCTCCTATATTTTAAATTCAGAAAAATGTTATAAAGCATTTAGTGCAATAGAGGAGGTCAGACAATGTGATTTTCTGATTATTCAGTTATATGTTTTCAGGTTAATAGGTATTTTCACATGAAAAAAATTAAACTGTAAATTTTAATATTTACCTTTGAGCTATTTTTTAGATTTAAGGTTTTATATAAATAGATGCCATTTCTTTAAATATAGGGAATGTGCAATTTTCAGAATGCCAAAATGTCTATTTGCATAGAGAGGTGATGATTTTTGATATTTAAATAAATATTTTTATTACATTTTATTAAATCTGATCTTCTTAGTAATGTTAAAAAAGTTGAAGTCTTTAAGTCCTCTCAGTATGAAAATATGTAATGGGGAAATTTTTCCATTTTATTTGCTTAAAAATGTTAACTTATTTGTTGATTAGTAAATTATTCTGTGGGTTATAATGAAGATACAATGTGCTAAAATTTAGGTCACAAATTATTCAATTGAGTTACAACATGGAAATACTTCATTGGTGGACTTTATTAGTACTTTCAAAATACAAATTTTTTTCAATGCAGCAATAAACATTTATAGTGCTTAGATCAGTATATACTTCTATGATAACACTTTACATATTAAATTTTAAGAACCTATATTTATTCTCTATGTGATTATTCTTTCTGAATTTGTAGTTGAGATTCAGGCAGTTTCAGACCAATGAAGGAGATAAAATGAATTATTCCATCTTCTATATGTTCAGTGAAAAATTAAGTCAGAAATAGAAAATATTCTTAAGGACACATTTTCTCATATTCATATAGAAGCAGCCCTATTTTTTTATTAGGTTTATGGAGTAATTCACTACCTAGATAATATTTTGATTATTCTTTATTATCATTTAAAGATGGTTGATATTTATAACTAAAGTAATTGTTCAAAATCATTTAGTTAGTTGAAATTGGAGTGAAACTTAAATATTTGTGATAAATATATGAAGGTGATGACAAGCTTCACTTTCACAATGATATTCTTTCAGAGCTAAGTCATTTTGACCTCTTTTTCAGTATTTCAAATAGCAAAACTCTATAACAATTTTTTCATCCACGTAGGAACTATATCAGCAAAGTCCATTACTATCTTCTGCTGTGAAGTAATTTATGATCTAATATTAGAGCAAGATCCCTGAAAAATAAATTGATATCCTTTCCTACCAAGTGCAGAGGACATCTCAGCTGACAAATTTAAAATTGATATTTATCAATAAGAGTGAATCGTGGCACAATACCAAATTTAAAATGACTCTGTTCTCTGAACCCATGGTATAATGAGCTGTCATGTCAAAGGCAATCAAGGTCTCAATTTTATTGGCTTTGAACTTGGGAAAAGTTCCTTTTTACTGTTTCCATTTTCCATTCTCACATATCATAAAACTCTTTTGAGGTTTTAGATACAAATATTAAGAGCACTTAATTCAAAGTAAAATATGTTCAGACTATATTCTATAGTTTATATTCAAATATACTTCTGTCATTACTCTCTCAATCTTATTTTGTACACTTTCTTACTATATATTGTGATATTACCCTGTTTAGAACATACACATTACTATTCATATTTCCACGAAGGAGGTCAGAAAATCCTACTCTTAAAATTTTTGACTATGCATGTAATTTTATTTTATTATGTGTGGAACAGAATATTGCTTGCCAGGCAAGCGGACTGCATAGGAACATACTGCTAACTACACTTACAAATGCAAATTAAGAGAGATACTGAACACCATAGAACATTTTTTACTGCAATGCTATTTTATAAATTAGCTTTGGTTTTCTTTTTATTTCAAAAAAAGGAGAGGAGAGTGACAAAATGTCATTTGTTAAACAAACACGATGCTCTAACTGTGCACAATTTCCAATGACATTTATAGACATCAAAGTAAAAATAGTCCCAGCATCCATTAACTTTATAAAATCATCATAAAAATGTTATGCACTTCTTATTGTATGTTTAAAACACATTAAGAATTTTCAATCACAAATATATATAAAACAAAATATAGCAAACATCTGTGAGTTAATTATTGAATTTAAAGTTTAAAATAATTAAAATACTTTTTAAAAATTTATATATAGCTCTACTTGATCTTTCCCTTAACTTCCCTCCCACCTTCTACTCACCCAAGGGAAATGAATATTCCCTGGAATTTGCAAATTTTTATTGACTTAGTTTCTACAAGCAACACTAATGTGAACATTTTTGTGACTTTTGACTTGTTTAGAGTTGTGAGACTTCCTGTAAATTTGTACTTAGGAATACAATTACTGTTTGGTACGATAAATATGTTTTTATGTACATAATATCTTTCTAAATCTCTCTCAAAAAGCTGGAAGAATTTGTACCTGAAACATCAATGTTTCTTTCTCTTCACCTTCTGGATATCGTCGTACTTCAATGGATTTCAACTCAGTGTAGTCTTGCCCCAGAGTCATTTGGTAATGTCTGGAGGTTTCTCCTTTATTTTTGTTTGTTTGCCCTATTTTGTTTTCCCATAATGAGTTCCCTAGAAGATTTATTTTTTCTTTGTTATAGCAAAACAAACAAAATGCAAACTTTATTACTGTGACAACTTTAAGTGTGCAGCACAGTAGTATCAGAAGCACCCATGTTGTTGTACAACCAGTACCACTCCCCGTGTCCAGGAGTTTTTACCTGAAACTCAGAATCTTCTCAAAACTAATTTATCATGCCTCGCTTCTCCCCACACTACACCCGCCATTTTATTTTCTATCTCTATCAATTTCACTATTCTAAGTACCTCTTATAATTGGAATCATAAGTAGTTTTCCTTTTGTGACTAGCTCGCTTTACTTAGTACAATATTGTCAGAGTTTATTCATGTTGTAATGTGTGTCAGAATCTCCTTTCTTTTTAAATCTGAACAATATTCATTTATGGATATACAGCATGTATTGTTCATCTATTTAGATGAATCCAGTGAACATTTGAATTATTTCTCACTTTGGCTATTGTGAATAATGCTATTACAAACATGCCTGTGCAAAAATATATGTTACAGTTCCTAATTTCAATATTATTTGCACATATTCAAATGACCTACATCTGCAAAAGGCAATAATCTCTAATACAGGAATCAAACTAAACACTTATCATAAAAGAAAAATAATAACATGGCTTTTATGATGAAAATTTCATGTCCTTCAGAAAACATCCTGTCAAAAGAATTGAGGTTTTATGTACGTGTACCGATTCCCCACAATGAATGTAATGATTATGTACTGCAAACATGTACTAATAAAAATAAGTAAAAAATAAGTAAAAAAATAATATGAACATACCATAGAAATAGTGGAAGAAAAGATATATTGTTATATGTTTTTTCAAGGACTCATATACAGAACATGTAAAGAACTAGAAATCACTAATGATCAAATTATTACTGGGGAAGATTCTTTGTAGAGTTTCATAAAATATTTAAAGTGATTGGTAATTAAAATTTAAGACATTTTTATTCATATAGAAATTATATATTTGAATATAATGACACATCATTATATAGTTACTAGGAAAACTACAATTAACTAAGGCTGCCAATTACAAATGTGAAGTACAAAACCAACCATTAATCGCCATTCCTTTACTAACTGCATATGTGAGAGAAGTGTGTCCACATGAAGACAGGAATATTCAAAATGCATTTATTTTTCATAGTTAAAATCTGGAAAAATTCACAAGATAAATACAAAGTGCTTCAATTTTGGTAAATCTTATTATGGAAGAATACAGAAGAATGCAAAATAACTTTTTTTGGATCCAACGTGAGTGAACCATATAGGTATGACACTGAGGTAATTAAGTGAGCACCAGGCAAGTACCATATCTACTGGATGGTTCCATTTAAAGAAAGTTCTGAAACAATCAAAGATAAATGATTATGAGAGGATTGGGACTAGTAATTAATATCAGGTATGAGACGGAGCTGAGAAGAGACAAAAAAAAAAGTACTTTCCTGGGTACCAGAATTGTTCTTGATCTTGTTCTAGGAGGTGATTACATTATGGTGTAATATGCAAATTACATCGTGCTGTCCCTGTATCTTTAGTTCACTTCATTCATTTCATTACAAATTTCTGTTCCTTTGATTTTGAAAAAGGAAACAAATTCGGAAAATATATCTTAGTTAACTGTTCCTAAATGATAAACTTATTTTCTTTCTCTTAAAGAAGTTCATATTTTAAAAGAAGAAATAGTTCATTTTCAACATTATCTGAAAAAATATCATTGTTCTTGTTCCAAACCACTAGATATGAAGGAACAAGTTTAGTGCATTTTTAATTATCTATGTGATAATAATATTCTGTGAGAGAATGAGAATCATTTGTAGAAAATATTGCTGTATAAATACTGGCAGAAGGATGAACTTAAGTATGTTAACAATAACCAAATAAACAATTTAAAAATGTTTTCAGAAAAAAATATTTGAACACTAGAGTACCCAGATGATTTAGAACTTTAACTTGTTATACGATTTCAAAGTAATATTGAAAAAAAAAATGCTGGGGCCGGTGAGATAGCTCAGTGGTATAAGAACCTGCCTGGCAAACGTGAAGGCCCAAGTTCAACTCCAGGATCCCACATATGAAAAAAGGGCCGGTGATATCGCTCAGCGACACTGGTGCCTGCTGGCACACGAGGTCCTGAGGTCGACCCCCGGTACCCACCAAAAAAAAAAAAAAAAAAAGCAAAGTTAGAGTAAATCAAGTGCTCAACCAGGAAATACACTGTCGTGTCAGAAATACTTTCTGGTTTCACATTTTTATTTTTCATGGTTTGAGACCATCAATTATTAATGGGATCTTAGGGAGAGATTTTCTATTGTGATGAATCTTTTCTTTACAAAATTATTATTATAACTAGAAATCAAATAAAAACTTATATGTGAAATTTAAAATACACATTGTGAATATGGTTGTAAAATACGTCTTTTAATTAGTTATGAAGGAAGTTTTGTTTAATATGTCATCAGTAAGGGATCTGCATTTCTCTAAATTGGTAGATTTGATTGAAGAAACTCATTGTTATAATGAGAAGTGTCCAGGATATTATTGACAACTACCTCATACTTTTATAACCTCTTTATTACCAAATATATTGTTTTCTGCATTTCATTTATTTTCATTTTCTCAGCTAATCAAAAAGAAAACAAAAAGATAATTTTATGGTATTGGTAAATGTTCATCTCCATAGGGAAACTGAGACTTGTCAAGGTCAAATTATATTTAGGAAACACAATTAATAGGAAAGAGGCAAAACTTTATGAAGGTTAGATTACAAATTCAGAAACTAAATTTTACAGGAATAACAACTCATTATTGCTTACTTTTCTCCATAAGACATATGGGATTTTAAAGTGTAGTCTTATATATCAAATTTTCAACAAATCTATTAATCAACTTTACCCCGTTGTACAAAAATATTGATTTACGATTAAAAGTCACAGATGTGTAAAGCTTACATATCTTATTTGAATTATTTAATTATTATCACATTTTACTTGCATTTATTCTATTGATACTGAGTTATCATATTTCACATGTAATATAACAAATAAATCCTTCTGGTGAAAGATTTAGTTCTGTGTTTTCTAACACAGTAGTCAATCACAAGACTATTGAGCACTTGAAATTTGGTTGATTAAGTTTTTAAAATTATTATTTTTATTGGTACATATCTGCAGTACGTAACAATTACATTCTTCCTGAAGAGCTGGTACATGTACATAACACATGTACATAACATATCAATTATTTTTTCATTCCCTGCCTCTCCAATCCCATTTATTGTGATCATACACTAGGAGACATAATAAGTTAGCTTTTGCAGAACTAAACATAATTACTGAAAGATTCTGTTATATTTTAAGCCCCTGCTTTAATATTAATAAAATAAGTGTTATTTTATATGTGGCAAGAGAGGAAGTCCTCTTCACTGTGAGAGATCTTACATATTGTTTCAAACTCCATTTATCAAAGGCAAGATTATAACTCACACAAAGGTAAGGTAATAAAATTCCAAATCCAAATTCTTTTAGATCATTTACCTTAACCACATTAAGAATGATTCTAAAATTTATAGAATTTACTATATACAATATCTCCTTCTAAAAGGTATAGATCAATGATAACAATTCTGTGTTAAATTTTGAATGAATCAACTTTCCTGTTGCTGGGACACAATACCCAGCACCTATAACATAAAAGAAGAAAAGTTTAATTGGTTTATGGCTTCAGGGGATTCAGTCCATGATTGGATTAATCCAAGGCAGGAACATTATGGCAGAAGAGGCAGCTGGGGAAAAAAGCAGAGGAAAAACACCAGAGAAAAAGGGGTAGGTGAGGAGATACAGTACCAAAGGTCACCCCTCCATGACCCACACAGACAGCCAGAAATGTGTGTTATTAGTTTTCATGGTGGCTGCCAAGCCAACCAAATTTACCCATTTAAGCTGAGGAAACAATAATCCTTTCTCAAAATTCTCAAGAGTTGCTATATTTTCAAAAGTCCAATCTAAAGTCTCTTCTGACCCTTGTGGTTAACTTTTAACTGTGACTCTCTGTAAAATTAAAATGAAAAAGTTACATAATCCCTAGGTACAGGGTCATAGGGTAAACTTCCCATTCAAAAAAGGAAGGAAGACTGGCATAGAAAGGAATAGGATGAAATCGAGACCAGAATCCAACAGGGTGAGCATTAAGTCTTGTAACTCCATGTCTGGCATCCAGGGTACATTGTGGTAAGATATGAGTGCCTAAAGATTTGGGTTGCTCCACTCCCATGGCCTTGTTGGTTGTAGCCCTCTCATCGTGTCTATCACTCAGGGTGGCTCCACGAAGGGTCTGGAGCTTTACTTGACAGATGTTCCACTTTCCTGGCACCCTTTACCTCCTGTTATCCAAACTGTACCTTCATTCTCACAGCTTTACTTCCTTCCCTTTCAGGGCCTCCTGGCCTGACCTTACTGGCCTCCCTTTTAAATATTTGTGGAAACCTTCCTACTCAACAACTCTTCTATTCAGCATGCTGATAAAACCAGCATAACATGCAGGACACCAGGAATTTTTGCCAGTGGAAGCAGTAACCAGACCCTATTGGACAATTGTTATAGCATCCTCTTGATGCCTGAAAGGCTGAGTACAGTGAAATAAATCCTGAGAAACATTTTCCTAAGTGGCCCTTCTTGAACAAAGGGCTCCCAGGAATTCTTGTCTCAAATGGAAAGTTCACAGTTCTGCATTCACGAGCTTGCAATGGGTGGGGGTCTTGCTGTTTTTTGAGATGTCCTCAAGGTACCTCTCTTCTTTTACCAATACAAAATGTTCGATTTCTTTCTTCCTTCCTTCCTTTCTTTCTTTTTCTTTTCTTTTCTTTTCTTTCTTTCTTTTTTTTTTTTTTTTTTTGTCTTTTTGAGACAGGGTTTTCCTATGCAATTCAGGCTGGGTGTAAACTCACTATGTAGCCCAGGCTAGCCTTGAACTCGCAGGGATCCTACTGCCTCTGCCTCCCGAGTGCTGGGATTACAGGTGTGTGCCACCATGCCCAGCCAGTGTTGGATTTTTTTTTTTAAAGCACTAATTTCTCCAGAAACCACATCTCCTTTTCACCAATGTTCACAGATATTTCTCGCTGGGTCAAAATTAAAGTTTTTCAAATTGTTCTATTCTGCTTTTTGTTCCCGATTCTCATTATAAATTTGGCTAAAATCAGCCAGCAGTAACTTTAACACAGCACTGCCTGATGGGCTGTTTGAAATTTTCTCTGTCAAATAAGTTAGTCCTCTGTCCTTAACGCACCCTATGGCAAAGTTTCGGAACATGGACAGGATATACATACATACATATATATATATATATGTAGGTGAAAGTGGTCTCATTCAGAAACGAAACTTTATGAACCTAGCCTTTACTGTCAGCATTTCCATCTGCATTCTGATCCTCTGAGTTCCATCCAGATTTACCCATCATGCTGCGCTTATACCCTTCTAGGCTTTCTCCAGCCTCCTTCTCCAAACTTTCAACAGAAACTTCTCCAACAAATCAGTTCCAAAATCTTCTGAACTACATGGTAACAGTAAGGATCCCATTTTATTGTAGCAATTTTCTGTATAAGTCAGTTTTGTTTTCATTGGGAAACAATACCTGCTATGCACAGCTTAGAAAAGGACCGATTTAATTTTAAGGCTCACATTTTCAGGGGATTAAGTCCATAACCCAGTTTGCTCCCAGGCAGGGACATCATGGTGGACAAACATGGCAGAGAAAAGCTATTTTAGCTTATTATGGACAGAAATCATATTAGGAGAACAGCAGTAGTGATGAAGGAGAATGGGACCAGGTATAATACCCAAGTTTCTGTCTCTATGGCCCACCCACTCATATTCAGAAATGTTATACTTATTCCTCAAGTGGCAGATAAACCAATCAATTTGACTCAAGTCTAACCACTGCAAACATGCAATGGAGAAATGTGACTTTCAGTAGTGGGGGTAAAAGTTGGTTAGGAAAAAATAATCAAATTAAACAAATCATACATTTTAAAAATATTTAATAGTGAAGACACTATGCTAAACACATAGAGTAATTTGAGATAGATATATGCTATATAGTGAGGGGTGTCTTAAAATACTGTGTAGCCAACGCTGTCCTCAAACTCTTGGCAATCCTCCTGCCTCAGGCCCATGAGGCCCATGAGTGCTGGTATTAAAGGCATGCACCCAGCTAATATGTCTTTTTTATCAAAGGCACTGATGACAAAAAATCATATAATAATAGTAATATTTAATAATATCAAATAAATGCATTACTATTAATTTAAATGTGTGGTTAACTATTAGTATATGTTCCTTTTTCCGTTTTATTGTTTCATTATCTGATTCTGAAGAATCCACTTAATGTTTAATGAAATCACAACATCGATTTTGAGAATGTCAGAAAAATATAAAAGATGGATGGAAATTTAAAGCAATGTATACTATGAAAACTTAGTTATAAGACATTTGATTTTACACCATATGACTTTTTCCAGAAAAAGAAAACATTAAATAGTGAAATATTATCTTTGCTATTGAATCTAATCATAAAAATTAAATATATACCAAATGGATGAGAATTTCTTATATAGTCATACATCATACAATGTTTTAATCACTGACAGACATTGGCTCTATAAAATTATAATGGAACTGATAAATACCTATCATCTTGTGACATTACAGTCATCATGGTATCGCTACACAATGCATTGCTAACATATTTGTGGTGATAGCTAGGCTAAACAAACCTACTGCACTGTCAGTCACAAAATTGTAGCACATACAGTTAGGTACAACACATAGTACTTGATAATGACAAGTGAGTAGGTTGCTGGCTTAACTTTTTACTATGTTTTATCATTATTTTAGAATGTATCTCTTCTACGTATATAAAACAATATCTCATGTTACAGCAGGAACAGCCTCACAA
Source organism: Erethizon dorsatum (assembly GCA_028451465.1). NCBI lineage: Eukaryota > Metazoa > Chordata > Mammalia > Rodentia > Erethizontidae > Erethizon > Erethizon dorsatum. The sequence goes on along the minus strand of CM051833.1, from coordinate 76,838,262 downwards.
TCTTATGTGTATCTCTGACTACAACATTTTCTTTTATAATTTAATCTTGTAATTGTTGCTTCTCATGCCCCCAGGAGCAATAGGCTATACTGTATATAGGTGCCTAAATGTGCAAGAGGCTAACTAGGATTCTGTAAGTACAATCGATATTTGAACAAAGACAAAACCATCTAACAATGCATTTCTTCTTAGAAGATATCCCCATTGTTAATTGATACATAGCTGTAATATCTATCAATATATATAATATATAATAGGTATTATATATAATATATATTACATATTATTAACATACAATATATATTACAGGTATGTATAATGTATAATAATGCACATTAAATAATATATAATTTACAAATATATTTAATTTTTATAATATGTTGTAAGACAGGAATGTGATTTACATATATATGTCCACTTGTCTGAAAAATCTTTACAAAACTAGCTCATGAATTATTTTCTTAGGTGAATTTATTTTTTAAAAATCTCTTTGTTCACACATTCTGAATTTTGCCTTCAATATTTTACACATATCTCATTTATCTTGATAATAATAAGAGCAAAACAAGCCTGAAATATTCATTTATATATTTACCTCATACATTATTCATTATTCATTAATTCTATGTGATCCAGTCTAGGGTAGTGACAAGGGCAAAGCACAAGTATGCATCATCTTACCTGGGTGTCAGATATTCCTACCCTACTACTGTAGGGTTTGTGCCCAAGCCATTTTAGTCATCTTCTATATCTTTTGAAAAAATATGACTTTTAAACTCTTAGCTTTCCTTTCCAAAGATATAACTGGAAAGCATATACATAAATTTGTCTAGCAACACTCATTATAACTTTGCACATTAAAAAGTCTTAATACTAACATTTTCCTAGTATGTCACTATAACTTCATAGGTTAAAGTTTTACTTTTATAAAGCTGATTTAACGTTATGAAAGGAATTGAGAATCTGAAAATAGTACAGAAAATATTATAAGAATTTTCTCTAAAGTGATCTGTTGATTTTGTTGATAAGTGGCTATTTTATACTATTGGCTGCTTAATCCTGTGCTTGGAGTCATTATGATTCATATCCAGTTACCTTTAAAGCTGTATCTCCTATTTTTCTCCCAGAAGAGTGGTAAGCTCGGTGAAAGCAGGAATCCTGATAACACCATTATCTAGAACAGTGCCTGAGAAATAATAGGCACATGGTATGTCACTGCCTTGGTAAGAGGATATAGATGATAATGATCCATTGAAGGGAGAATAAAATTACTTTAAACAGTAACATAAAATTAGCACTGCAACACCCAATAAAACGTAATCTTTACAAACTAAAGAATAACAATTGCAAAATGTTCATGACCAAGATTGATAAGTCGGGGATGTAAAAGCCTATAATTTAATAGCCTCAATTAGAAACTTGCATTCAGATGTTGTGGAAATAGATCTGGACAATGTACATATTGCTAAACTTGACAAAATTGATTTAAATAATTCAACATGGTTTGTTCTTATTTAAATCTTCATTTTTATTAGAAAGGACCATTAATCTTTCCTAAACTAAACTTACTTAAATTAACTATATTATCACAGGAAATGATTATAGACAATACATTAATCATGAATAAATGTACATATATATTAATTCTATTAAGACAAGCTTTAGTCTTCATAGTTAAAAAATATAGGAGTATCTAGATGGCAAACTCCCTGAGCTGAATTTAAAAATAAGAAATAAAATTTTATTTTGTACTTGAAATTCTTACTGCACCTTCTTTGTTAATTGAAATTATTTACCTAAAGTACTGATTTTGTGACATTAATTTTAGGCATAAAATTTCATAATTTATTCACCAGATTAATATCAGATATAGAAGAAAATACTCTTCAGAAGTAAAAAAAATTATTATGAGTGGATATATTATTACAATATATTTAATTTTACCAACCCTATAGTTTATGAAATTTGACATCAATATTCTATGTTTATGGTTAAGAGATTGTTTATTTTTCAGTATGCTTAAAATACATATGTGATGACCTTTCATTTTATTTAGAACATCATAAAGTTGGCTGCCAGAGTAAATTTTCAAAAGAAAAATGTAATATTTTAGAAAATAATTTTATTGGCTTGGCACTTCAGTCTGTGAGAATTCTTTGTTAATTAGGTGCATCATTTTAAATTCAATTTAACTTTACCTAAGAGCTACGTGTCCTAAAATACAATGCGATTTAACAATATTTCACATAAAACATGGTAGTAATTCATTTCCTGCTTAAATATCTGTTCCATGATATTAAATTTTTTCTTTATTATTTTGGATAAACCATTACAAATAAATTTTATATTAAGTTCATAAGGAAAAGATTTATAGTAAAGAATATAGGGTTCTTTGGGAGAACGATGGCTTTTAGGAAGTGCTCCCACATATATAACCATAAGTAAGAAAATAGCGTTTGAGAAATTGCTTCGGATGAGAGTAAAAGGGGCGGCAGTAGAGTAGCTGTATAGAAAATAAACCAAGAGCTGCAGATCAGAAGTCATGCACAGCAACGTCAACGCTCAATTTACAGAGACCCAAAATAGCTTCCAAGGTGGAAGCAGTATTCTTCCTATATTCCTGTGTTTCTTGCACAGCGATGGAATCTGCACTCACAGCCTCACCTCTTACTTTATGTTGTGCAGCCTTGAATCAGCTACACTATCCACGGCTGGTAGTAAAGGATGCACCCTTTTCCCCCATGTTTTCTTCAAGTCTTCAAACAGGCTTTGAGCTTTTTCTTGAATAAGTATTAAACTGATCGGGACTCAGCACTGATGCTGATCCTGTATCCGCACACTGAGAAGTTTCTGCATCTTCCCTGTCACTTTATAGTGCTTTTTGGATGTTATTGTTGACTTCCTTGGCACAACTTCCATGACGTTGTCTTTCTTCAGAACTGTGCTAATGGTAGCACAATTCATGTTATAAGAAGGAGCAACGCCTACCATCTTTTTGCCTCGGTCCAATCGCTCCTTCATTTTCACTTTTGTTTCCATGGTTATTGCTTTGCACCTCCAAGCAGTCCTCTCCTCATCACCATTGCTTTTCCTCTTGTTTGCAGACATCCGGGGCGCTGATTGAGCACCGTTCTAGGGTCCGCTGTCTCACCGTACAGAGAGCGCACAACAGCACAGCTGTGACAGCGTCCAGCGGGCATCCGAGCCACTTCCACCATTTATTCTGGTCTACAAATGTTTCTAGTGCAAGGTCCATTTGTATCTGTGAAATTTCAAAACTTGTGTTTTGGGGGTTTACTTAGAGGGCGTACCCTTTCTAAATTCATTAGTAAACAGATGTTAAAATTACTGAAAGTGACTGTTAAAAAAGTCTACTACTCACCACACGTGCACACACACTCACAGATGTCTATCATTTAACTATTTTGACACAGTCATGTAAAGTTTTGATTCAAACAGAAACAGGATATTTTAGGGCCTACATAAGTTTCCAGAGATATTCACTTGGCAAAAATCTTCTCAATCTAAATCCTAAACCAGTGAGAAAATTTAGAACTTTTCCTTTCTTTGACTCATTTGAGTATCATAAGGTGCATAATCAATATTATGATTGCAGATGCTTAATGATTTTTATATAATTGAAGTCTGCTACCTTGTATTAAGTACATTCTTTTCATAGACTACTTAAAATACATGGTAATATTTTATATTTACTCTACAGCTATATATTACTTTATTATTATATTGCATATACATATATATTATACTTTTTCGCTATACACATATATAGCTATATATATCATGTAAATACACACAAAAGGAGACAGATAATTCATGAGTGCATTTTGAGTGTATAATAAAAATCCCCCCTAAGGAGACAGAAATTTACATTTTCCTCAATATTACTCAAATAAGTAAAATGAACATGGAAGGAACTATTGTTCTATTCAGTAATATCTAAATCATTTTAAATTTTCTTAAAATAAGGTTCTTTGTGTCAGAAATAACTTCAGTTATTTATTGTAAAAATTCCCTTTGTAATAAAGGGAAAATTTAAATTTATATGAAGCAGGTAGTTGTAATTTTAATTTTGTATGATTACATATATATTTTTATACATGAATGCTATACTTATATAAATATAAATTACATTTATAATTTATAAAAATTTATGATACTTTTTAAATTCATGTGCATAAAATTTTAGAAATTATAATAATTTCAAGTATTTTCCAGATTAATGTATGTATTCTTTGCTTTTTTCTCCAGATTAAATGCCTTTTTTTCATTGAAGTTTTAGAAATGACCACTAAAAGTTTTGTCTCATATATCATTTTTAACTTGAATCATTTTTTTCTTTACAAAATTACATATTATTTAAAAACAAGAATTCCTGGGCCGGTGAGATGGCTCAGCGGCATAAGCGCCTGCCTTGCAAGTGCGAGGGCCCGAGTTCGACTCCCGGATCCCACATACGAAAAAGGGGCCGGTGATATCGCTCAGCGGCACGGGTGCCTGTTGGCGCACGAGGTCCTGAGGTCGACCCCCCGGTACCCACAAAAAAAAAAAAAGAATTCTTTTTTTGTTATGGAGAGAAAAATATTCATTGTGTTGTCTTTGTAAACAAATAGGAAATATTATATTCTACACAGAGAATTCACATTTTTTCTTTTTTCAACTATTCATTGTTATGGTTTAAATTAAAGACATTGTCACCATGCAAAAATGAAGCTCTTATTTGTGAATCTCGTATTTTGATTAGAAATTTGACTCTCTTAATTATATTCTACTTCAGATTCCAATCAACTCATCCTTCACTTTTTCTACTTTCCATATGTGACATTTATAGAGATACTACTTATTTAAACTTAGAATGATGGGTAATATTTTTAGGAATATGCTTGGATATTCAAGATGGATTCTGTTTGCAACAACAAAAAGGAGATGTTACCTATATTTGAATAGTTGTCAAAAGAGTAAAAATTCATCTGATCAAAATTTAAGAAAAAGAAAAGTTATCAGTGAAACACAAAAAGAAACCATGGAGTCACAGATATAAAAGTCATAGTATAACATTGTCGAACACTTTAGATAACCTCTGAAGGAAGTTAAAGTAAAAGAAAGGAAGGCAGGAAGGAAGGAGGAAGGAAGGCAGGAAGGAAGGAAGAAAAAGAAAGAAAGAAAGAAAGAAAGAAAGAAAGAAAGAAAGAAAGAAAGAAAGAAAGAAAGAAAGAAAGAGAAAGAAAGAAAAAGAAAGAGAAAGGAAGGAAGGAAGGAAGGAAGAAAGAAAGAAAACCTCAGCTTTGTCAACATTTTGGGTTAGGTAAGTGTTTCTGTGATGTGGGAGGCTGTCCTATACTGCATGACGTTAGCGGTTTCCCTTATTTCTATTCAGTAAATGCTAGTAGCAAGCCTCTGTTGTGAAAAATAAAAATGTTTCCAGAAATTCCAAATGTTTTCTTTTTTTTTTTTGTGGGTACCGGGGGTCGACCTCAGGACCTCGTGCTCCAGCAGGCGCCTGTGCCGCTGAGCGATATCACCAGCCCTTTTTTCGTATGTGGGTTCCGGTAGTCGAACTCGGGCCCTCATGCTTGCCAGGCAGGCGCTTATGCCGCTGAGCCATCTCACTGGCCCCCAAATGTTTTCTTAATATATCACTAATAAATGCTGTTCTAAGTCAGTAAACTTCTGCAAAGTGAAAATGGTCTCTAGAAAAATATAACTTTCATGATTAGCATAAGAAGCAATCAAAGCTTAATTGTTGCTCATAGTAAGAAATTAGTTATGTAACTACTCTCCTGCAAAAATGTCCTTCCACCTAGAGGACACTATTTTGGATGGACCACCAGACATTGAAGTTCTACTATGCTGAAAATATGTTTCCCAGGTATATCTTCCCTTGTAGGTTATTACTATACAATAAAACATTGAGCAAGGAAATTAGATTGTGGAATCGTGCATCAAATTTACACTTGGAAGTATTTTTAAATTGTTTCTAAGTTGACTGGAAAAAATAAAAACTCAAAGCAAGAAAATGATGAACTCAGGATGTTAGTTTTCAAGCCCAAATTAATTTTAAGAAAACTTCAGTTACTATAGTAAAAAGCAAATCACACTGTCATTGCTGACACTAGAGAACCATTCCCAAATTATAAGGATGCAGGTGGCTGAATCACAATGCACATTATATTTGTAGTTTTGCAAGACATTTTTATGATAAACCTAGGATAGTGCTTGGAAAAGATTAAGGTCCTGAAATAGAATGGATACCTGTAGAAAGATATCAAAGAATATAATTGCCTACCAAAGGACTGCTAATTCAATTCATGCCCTATTCCTCATCACCTTCTACTTCTCCTGCATCTATAAACAGACTCAATTTCCAAGTGGACTCATCAACTAATCCAAAAAGTGCAACACATAAAGATTTTTACACCTAAAACGTGCTATACATAGCACAATCACATATTATTTTGATGGTTTCTATTTATGGAATCCTACATGAAATGTATAAGAAATTACAAAGTGTGTCAGAATAAGTGGAACAAATAATAATCTGATGAAATCTCACTAGGTTGATAATGGCAGATGACTGTTAGAGTCACTTAATTTCAAGAGACAAAATAGAATGTTAATTTCATTGGGACAGGAGAGCTGAGATAGAATCACAAAATCCTGTGCTGCAGAGAAATTTGGTTCTTAAAAGTTGATCAACATGTTACTGGAACAGAAATACATGCAAAATCCATTTAATTTGTGTAGATGTAAATCTCCACATTTTTTGAAAAGAATCAGCCTTATGTCACAATAGAGTCACAACCACCTCATCTCAACCACTTTATAGTGTCAGAGTTCTTATAATGAGGAGAGGGCTGAATCTTCTTTGGGCAAGGCATAGCTATATAGCCAATAAAAGAGAACATTATAAATATTCCTCTTAGCTTTGACACAAAGAATTGCAAATATTTAACAGTTACTGTGCAGTGGTGAAGGGAAATTAACCAGTCATTTCAAGGAAAGACACTGGCTCTAACCATCACTAATTTCTGGAGATTAAAATAATTCTGTGTAGAATAAGTTAGAATAGAAGCTTATAGAGGTCAGATAAGCAGTGGAGCATGTCCACATCATTATAGGCGTAGTGTACCTAAACCCACCTTATGATTACCAAAATCATTGCGCACACTCAACAACTGACCTAAATTCCCATATGCTTCCTGCATCACTGTTCCACAAAAGGATCAGTAAGAAAACCAAGTGGAAACAACTAGAACCTCCTTTACATAAAACATCAAACCAAATACAACACAAAATTTCTAGAACAGTTGTAGAGGTTATTGCTCCATAAAGGACTTTAAAATTGCTTGAGTGATGATTTCTATCACAGTTCATTCAACTGACCTGTTTCCCCTGGCCAGAGGACACATGTGAATGGCAATTATGAAATTAAAATATTGAAAACATAATTATGCAGTGCCTCCACTTGCAGCTCTTAATCCAGATGTGGTTTCATTGCTGGAACAAATCATTACATCCTCTGCCAACTGGTAAGCAGCAATGGATCTATAAAATGATCTTTTTCTTCATATTTGTTAGTATAGAAAATGAGAAGCAGTTTACTTTCAGGAGAGAGGGCTAGAAACTCATGTATGTGCTTCTTGGGCAGGGTTATATCGACCGTTGCCACTTCTGTACCATAGGTCTAGTCTGCAATGTCCTAAAATCCTTCCCATTTTAAGAGGAGGTTAGCTTTATGTATTGTGCCTATAATATTATAATTTTGAATCTGGTACACAAAAAGTATTAGCTACACTTGAGACTTCATTTAAGAAACATGTATGCCCAAGTTTGGGTAATGCATCCACTACAGTTCAGGGGCTTGCCACCTTTGTGACACTTCTAGAGGTCCATCCATGGAATATGTTGAGATATTTTTTCCAAAAGACAAGTTGCTTCACTTGATCTCTCCTCCTATTAATAAGAAGTTTTACTATCACGTGGATTTCTTTGTATTTAGGATGCCAGGTATGTTTCCTTGGACTATGTTACAGAAAGCTGCCAGTTTTTAAGTGGAGCCATGAAGTCTCCACAAAATGTCCATTTACGTAAAAGCCACTCTACTACTTGGACCATGTGACCCAAAGGATCCAATTTTACTTTAAAGTCTGTTGCAGATGGGAATACTGTTTAAAGCCTTTTTCAGTGTGGTGAATATGACTCACAGAACAGATCTTTGGAATTTCACAGCAAAGTTGTAGTAGTTTCCATGGATAATAATAATCCCTCAGGGGAAATAACTTAAATTCTGCTACTAGCTTCAGATGACGTTAAGTGTTTTAACATGGGGCCCTCAGTAATCAGGAGACCTGAGTCCCCATCATGAATTGGGTTTTATCTGAAAAAAGGAATCCTTACTATTAAAGTGAAAGAATTTAAATATTCATATTTACAAAATTCTATACAGGACATAGGCTAAATTTTGTAAAGAGTACTTTAATTTTTTTTGATTAAATAAAATAATTTCTGTATGAAAATTCATATGAAAGCAGTTTCAGATTCTTAAGCAACTTACAGAACTTAAGAATAAAAAAGTGAACTCTTTTGTTAGTTATTTTTGTTGTTTTTTGAGTAAACCAATACATTTTCTAACTGGAATAACAAATATTTAATTGATTTTCACCTCAAAGAATTGTTATATTTTATTCTGCAGGAAAACTAGAGCTTGGGGTAACATGGAATAGGATAGAAAAAAAAAACATGGAGGCCAAAGGGCTATGATGCTTTGGATCATAACTTTTCAGCTGTGAGAACTACATTACTATTGGTTATAAGGGACTTAGTATATGATACTTTGTTATAGCTGTTTATACTAAGAAAATACTCAAAACTTAAATAATTGTTGATGCATTTATTTTAAGTTGTTATTGTCAGTTTGCAAAAAACTCTTTTCCACATTTGTGGTAGAATGTGAACAGTTGCAAACAATACCCCTTAAGTGCAGTAATTTGGAATGGAGTTAGAAACATAATTTTAGAAAAGTACTCAACTGAAATTCAAAAAATGTATTTATAACCAGCAATAATTATAGTTCTAACAATATACACAACAATGATCTCCAAAAAAATGGATGCTTTCTCTAATCCAAGTATTGCTTTACCCAAATTGCCATTTTATTTTAGTGAAAACACATGAAGGAGGATCACCCATTCACTCTGTTTTTTAGTGAGGAATTTGAGTTACCAAAAGAAAAAGTAACTTTCTGAACACAGTTGACAGGGTATTTCTAGAACACAGGGTTTTCTTTAAAGGGGATGACGTATGATACATATACATTTATTTTATATTTATTGCCTACCTTTTATTAAGTAAAATTATTTTTGCTTTATTTATGTATGACATAATATTGTCAAGAAAGACATATCACTAGAAATATATTTCTAGTATTGTTAATTCATTGTGAAATTGTGCACTTAAGACTGATTAAAACTGAGCAAGTAGTGTTATGTAAACAGACAAGTTTTATTCTCTGTAAGGCTGGTGATTTACTGAACACTTTTCATAATAAGTCAAAAACACTGCAGAACTATTACTTCACCATAAATGAAACAAGAGAATCAATTCTTTATGGAGAAAATAGCTAATGTGGAAATTGGATTCTGTGACAACTCATTGAACAAACAATCATGAGCAACCACGATAAAATGTAATTTCCTTTATCTTAAATTCTTTAAAGTTAGCAGTTAAAGCTGGATTCTTAGACATGCCATTCCATAAAGTTTATCTTTCACGTAGATGATGTTATGTGTCAAATATCTGTGGCAAGGATAATTCACGAGCTGAAATTTTAGGGGTGAAGAAATCAATGGAGCTAACATAGCACTGCTGTTTCTTTCCTTCTGACGCCTAAGTGCAAAATGTTAATTTTTTTTCAGTTTATGTTATCTCATACAGCAGCAGGAAAGCATAACATATTCAGGGCAGCAGGGAGCTTCTCTCTACAACTACAATGAATTTACATTTGTCCATTATGTAAATGATTATTCACCATTTTCCTGTTTGCAATTTGAAAGAGTGGCAGGGTGAATTTTCACATGTATTTATGAGAAATGTTTTCAAAAATCTTTATGCAAAGAGATGCAGTAATACACAATTTTTCTATTAGTATGAGTATACGTTAATGTATTTTTAAAGAAATAACAACTTACTCGAATTTGTTATTTTTCCTATTTATCTTACACATGATTTAAACTGAAAAACAAAGTTTTTAAATATATTTATTACATAATCTAAACTAACCATAATTATTTTAATAGGTAGTAGTCATTAAATATTTTATAGTACATAAGTGGAAGAACCCCTATTTTTCATTTAAACAGGTACTACTATTATTTATTAATAAAAAATAGACATTTAAGCATTTCTGCACTCTGACAAATATCCTTAACATGCTCTAGAAATTTATCAAGCAGGAAGTTTCCAGACTGCAATTTTTGAATTATGTTGGTCTAGTTTTATTCTCTTATGTTATAAATATAGTTGAATGGATTTTGCTGCAACTATGAAAAAATATTTTCAGCCCCAGAAGAAGTAAAAGTGCAATTTAAAACTGATGCCTTTCTATGTATTACATTTAATCATCAACCTTACTTTTGACTCAATGAATGCCATATATTTTTTTATTCCTGAAATTTAGTTCACTTTATGGTGGCTGCACAAATAATCACTCACTCAGTCAGTGCAATTAATAACAGACGGCAAGCAAGTAGCAAAAGTGTTCAAACCATTTATTTCCTTTAGTGCAGTCTTGGGGCATTGTGCTATGGCACAGGTTTCTCTCTAGTAAGCAAGTTTCTGTTGAGTCGTGTGTGGCTTAAAAAAAAAAAAAAAGTTGTCCAAATAATCATTTAAACTCGAAGCTCCATTCTTCTCATTTAAATTCTCCCACATCACTCCTCTACTATTGTAAATTTAATGAACAACTTTGTGGTGACAACTCTTACATTTATGACCAGAGTTCTAACTTCTGCTTCTCTAATTACATATTCAAAATTACCCTCAAAATACTTGTACTTTAGTCTTCTCCTAACAACAAGAATTGAATAGACACAATGGAAAAAAAACTTTTTACCTATTTCTCTTATACCTCCTCCTTTCCTAAACATTTCTCCTGCATCTTTATATAATGTCCTGGAAATCCTCTCCACAGTCTTGAAGGCATACGTCCCTCCTGTTACTGTCCACTTACTCCCAGGAATGGTGACTCTACCCTCAGCTTATGTGTCTGATTTTATTCATTCTGTAAAGTACCATTATTTTATAATGCCTTTGTTATCAGTGGTATTACCTCATTTAGCATCTAAGACTTAAATGACATTATCGAGTCATGCTTATTTCTTAAATTTGCAAACCAATATCTTCTGCCACTTCTATCTTTTTCACCTTCCTGTGTAAACCCCTCATCATACACACACACGGTTTATATTGGCAGCCATGCCTTTTCTCCTTCTTTGATTTTTTTTTTTGTGGGCAGCCCTTTCTAATACATGTAACTCATTAAAATTGTATTTTTCATATTAAAGGCTACCTCACAAACTCCTCAAATTTTCCAACTTTCTTGGGTTTAATTAATGCAACATTTTGATACTGCTTTATAAAATTTCAATTGTGTGATCCGGGCTTTAAGAGAATCTCTAGAAGGAGCATCCTTGGTAAGGTGGATATTATTGTTCATTGTAGTACTCATGACATTATTTTACCATTAAATACTTGACTAAAATCTGTTCCCTTGTTTGTAAAACATTTATATAAAATAGTGGCATTTATAACAAACCAAATGTTTATAATACTATATATATTTTTTTCTTTTTCCTCTGAGGAGCAGATGCAATATTTAAATCAGATGAGGAAACAGGCAAATTCTGTGGAAACTATCTGAGTTCAAACATAAAATTTAGTATATTTTTACTGTTCTTGAAAGGTCAAACTATGTTTTAATTTTGTGAGTATATTGTCAATTTCAATTGTGTCCAATTAACCAATCGTTTTGTTTTGTTTTGTTTGCTTTAAAGACCCAAGTAGTACACAGACATTATCTCTTGTAGAACTCTGCTGGCCATAGGATTTAATGATTAAAAGTCTATTAAAAAGTCAAGTGTAAAAATGAGTTTGGGGAGCATGGTCTCATGATTCTTCTCCATTTTGTCTTTTCCAAGTGGATCATCTTTTGGAGATAGGTGATTTTTATCCTCAGGAAAAGAAATGTCTTGTCATTTTCCAATTTGTTAATGAATGTCAATGAAGAATAGTAAAATGCAAATTAGAAAGTATAATGATGCTTGACAGGAATACAACCGATCTGTGTAATAAGTGTTGGTTAATAAGAGGGAGGATCGATGGATTAGAAACTGCTGTAGGCTCATTTCTTCTGTGAATCACTGGAGACAGAGATTTATTGGCATGAGCTTTATTGGACAATGATTTTAGTATCAACTTCTTTGGAGTGAAGGAATCAGTAAGATGTTGATTGGTATTGTAAAATTAGAGACCTCATGAAATCTTTTAAGAAACTTTAAAGCTGAGATAGTCAAGTAAATTTCAAGATTTAAATGCAAATTTGCAAAGATGATGTAATTAGAGATTATTAAAAGAAATAGAGAATAGTGAAAGATTGCAAAACAAATCAAAAGCAGTTACTAAAAAATCATAAATTTTAAATCTTGACAAAGCATAAAAATATTTGATGTATCCCTCATATTGCATAAATTTGAATATGTTGATATAATAATCCATTTTACACTGACATGCAATTTTATGCCTTAAAGATGTGCTAACTCTCAGAAAGTGAAACAGCCATTTTTTTTTTTTTATCTTATTTTTCTTTTGGTGGTACTGGGTATCAATCCCACAGATACTCTACTATTGAGCTATCTATGTATAGCCCCTCTTTCTTTCATTTTTGACACTTGGAAGGGGCAAAAGATTCTTTGGCTTCCTTATGAATTTTTCACAGGTATCCTTTTAGAAACTGAGGAATTTTCCTTTATTACTAGTTTTTTGAGTACTTTAATCAGGAACAGGTGCCAAATATTAGCAAAATATTTTTCTGTGTCTGTTGAGATGATCATGTATTTTTGTGTTATTTAATGTACTAATGTGACATGTTACATTGCTACTTTTAACAAATCCATGAACCATTCCTTGGATAAAGCCTGTCAGGTCATATAAAGTTATTTTCATATTACTCTGGATTGTTTTTGTTGATTTTTTTTAGTATTTTGTGTTTCTATGCAAAAAGAATGTTGATCTTTAGATTGTGTTTGTTTTTGACTAAAAGTAAAGTAAACACCTGCCTAATTTCTATGACAAAGAAATGCTTTCACACTAAATTTTGAACTCACCGTGTTTTTATTATGATAAATAGTTACACATAAGTATACTAATATAGGAAAATTAATAATCATTATTAGGAGTTTCTTTTGAATAGAGCACAAGCATATAAATACCTGCTAAAATGCACTTTAAAAACAAAATTACTATTTGTGATGCCTTGAGATAGATTTTCTTTCTTTAATGTTATTTTAAACCCAATAAATTTAAGATTTATAGATATGGTGGTGTTTATGTCATATATGTGATTGGCACATAAACATTATTTAAAATATACAAGGTTATGCCTTATGATTTTTTTCTAACCTCTAAACTGAAGTTTATAAATACCTATTTCTGGCATTATATACATCACTATATAAATGACTACAGGGTACAATACCAAGCTTTTACTAAAACTGATCATTAATGCTCAAGAATTTTTTTAAGTTGGAGAGAATAAAAAAGTTGACTAGCATTGAATGGAAAACAGAAACATGATTATACTCAGAAAATAAAGGCAGTAAATGGTTCATTTGCTCTCTTTCCATTTGCAGAATTGTAATAAAAATGCCAACTAGACTGATATTTAGGCAAACATCACATTGCAATAAAGTAAAGATTACTAGAGAAGATGCATTAATATAAAACATTCCTCTCTGAGTGTGCTTTTCTACTTCAATTTCAGGAATAGTTGGCTATTTTAATTTCAGTTATAGATACTCATTTAGCTTATGATTCAAAGAGAACTCTCTCTACTAAAACATAAATGTGGGCACTTCTATGTTACTTCATTCCACCATGCTTTCTTATATCTTAATCCTAATATTAAAAAATCACATTTGAAAGAAGTCACAGTCCTGCATATAATACAAAGTGGTGAATATTTTCTAGTTTACATGTTATTAAGCTGCTGGATCAGCAGTTGCATAGAATTTAACACAACATATGGTGTTGATTTTTCCCTTTTTTAATGAAAATCTGAATTATAAATCTCTTGCAACAAACTGGGGATGAGATGTTTAGCAAAGCTATAACACGTTATTACTTGATATTATAAAATGCCACATTTTTTTCTCATGAGCAAATGGTGACAGAATTATGAAGGGATATTAAAAGAGTAGAAAAATAAAATAGAAGGAAAATAATGAAAAAATAAAATTATAAGGTAAAAGCTAATTCCACATATAATGAAAATTATAAAATAATAAATGTAATGAGTTAGCAATTAAGTAGTAACTTAAATTTTTCTAAAAGTTGAAAAGTAATAAAAATATAGTGAAGCATTTTTTTTTTTTGGTGGAAGATATAGAGGCAGTACAGCAATTAAAGTGAAACTTCATTACCTCATGCTTTCCCTTTTAGTCACCAACAGTGATTTTTATATTCCTAAGGAATTTATTCATTGTACAAGTCACACATTGACTTTATGTGATTTCCAATATTTTCCTTTCTTGATGAAATTATTTTTATGAAAATACTTTATGTTTTTGAAAATTCCATGTTGTGGTACTTCCATTACTTCCATTTTAAAACAGAAATCAATAAAAAAGACTTCCAGTGGAGGAAATTAACAGTTTTAACATGGAACCAGTTAAATATGTTAAAGTGACATAAGCTAAGTATTCCAATGAATAAAATGCTTTCCAGAGAAACTTGAGGCACCATCTGACAACTTATTTTAATTAAACTGAATTCATTTTACTGATTCATATAAAATCACAAAAAGTCTATGTATCATTAAAGTGTGTGATAAGTTCGATTACATTTAAATATGGTGTACTGTTTAAATAAGGTTAAATTCATCTATCTCATAAAACAATATCATTTCTTCATGGTAAAAACCTTAAAATTTTTCCTTTGCTTTTTGAAACTCACAATACATTATTGTTATCTATAGTCATTCTACTGAAACATGGCACATCCAAAATTGTTGCTCCTAACTGCACTGAGTATTCATTGATGAACTTTGGCCCCCCTCTCCCTTATCCCTGCTCTCCCTGGCTGCTGGTAAGGACTGTTTTACTCTGAACCTCTGTGATAGCCACATTTAAAGGTTCTACATATGAAACACGTCATGCAGCACTTCTGTTTCTGGCCTGGCTTATCTCATGTAACATATTGCTGTCCAGCTCCACCCATGAATCACCTTCACCAACAAACACCTGATATTTTTGTTACCAAACATGCTATCGTGATTAAATAGAAGTTTATTTCACAAACAACACTTGCATCTCCAATGGTGTCTTCTTATTTTCCCATCTATTTTTTACAGAAGAACAATAGATTAGAGCCAATCATTCATATATTATTGTCATTTGAATTGGAGAAGTTTGGGAGTGACAGTTTTTGTTTCCAGACTATTCCCTCTAATGTTCCAGTTAAATTTCTAGCTTTGAATTCCTCTTTATACAGAATAAACCTCTGATTTCCCACCAGAGTAATACCTTCATGTCCTCTAAATCATTTCCTTACCCTTACTTAGATGTGTCAAAGCATGTCTAAATACTAGAGTGAGCATGATTCAGTCCTTCCATTCCATGTAAAACTAATAAGCCAATGTTAGACCAATAAGAAGTAAAACACTAAAGCTGATAAAAAAGGATTAAAATCACAGTTTCTCTTATTGAAGAGTGTATCATATTTATCTTATTTCTAATGGGGTATATCTTATTTGTAACAGTAACCAGAGCATCTTATTAAGCCAAAATAATATAGCTCATAAAGTATTTATTGAAAAATATTAGCTGAAATTATGGTACATAGAAATGGACAGTTGCTATCATTTTTCTGATTAAAACTAACATACTATGCTGATCAATATTGAAAAAGAACAGTATATTGTTACATATTGACTTATCTGGAAAGGGGAAATAATATCAAAATAAGACAGATCAGCAGAGAAAAAAATAAATATTAACTCTCAATGACAGCAAATAATTTCTGGTTATAATACAACAGAGTAAACCTACTTAATTTATTTTTTCGTCACACTATTTATCAGAGCTATCACAAGAGACCACTTGCTCCAAATTTCTGTTTTCTCCCTGACCTCTATTCCCTTTTGATAGCTCTGACAGTATGATATTTACGCATATAGGTATGATTTATTTCACTTATGAGAATGGTCTCCAGTTGCATCCATTTACCTATAAAAGTCTCCAGTTTTTCCTTCCTTAGTGCTGAGTAGCACTCCATTATATAAAAACACACATCTTTTTTATCCATTCCTTGGTTGATGGGCATTTGGGTTGTTTCCAGGATTTAGCTATTACAAATTGTGCTGCTATAAATATGGGTGTGCATATATCGCTTTGGTATGATGTTTTTAATTCTTCTGGGAAGATACCCAGAAGGGGAATAGCTGGGTTGAATGGGACCTCTAATCCTGTTTTTTTAAGGAATCTCCACACTGATTTCCACAGTGTTTGCACCAGTCTACACTCCCACAAACAGTGGAGAAGTGTTCCTTTTTCTGAACAGCCCCTCCAGCATTTGTTATGGATTGATTTTTTGATGATAGCCTTTCTTTCTGGGGTGAGATGGAATCTCAGTGTTGTTTTAATTTGCATTTCTTGAATGACCAATGATGTTGAACAGTTTTTCATCTATTTATTTGTCATTTGTATTTATTCATCTGAGAAGTGTGTATTCATCTCAGATGCCCATTTTTGGATTGGGTCTTTGAATTCAGGTTTTGATTTTTTTCAATTCTTTATATGTTCTAGATGTAAGTCTTTTGTCTGAGGGACAAATGACTATAATTTTTTCCCTCTCTGTGTGTTGTCTTTTCACTCTGTTGGTGATTTCTTTTGTTGTGCAAAAGCTTTTTAATAAGGTGAGATCCCATTTGTCGATTCTTTATAATATTTCCCCTGCAGTCTAGTTTTTGTTCATGAAGTCTCTGGCTAAACCTATGTCTTTAAGATTTCAACCTATTTTCTCTTCCAGTAAATTTAGTGTTTCTATTTTAATATTTAAATCTTAGATCCATTTTGACTTAAGGTTAGTACATGGTGATAGACATGGGTCTAGTTTTAGTCTTCAGTATGTAGAAAGCCAGTTTTTCCAGCACAATTTATTAGGGATTATCTTTCTTCCAGTGAACATGTTTGGCTTCCTTGTCAAAGATAAGGTGGCTGAGTGTGTTTGGTGTTTCATCTTCATCTTCTATTCTTTTCCACTGATCCTCAGGCATTTTTTTTGCCAATACCATGCTATTTTTATCACAATAGCTTTGTAATATAATTTCAGGTCTGCGTTTGTGATGCCCCCTGACCTGCCTTTGTTGCCAAGAATTGTTTTCACTATTCTAGGTCTCTTCTGGTTCCAAATCACATGATCATCTCAATAGATGCAGAAAAAGCATTTGACAAAGTCCAACACCCATTCATGATAAAAAACCAACACCAAATGGGAATAGATGGTTTTAATCTTAATCTTATAAAAGCCATCTATGACAAACCAACAGCTAACAGGGCAAAAACTGAAAGCTTTCATTCTAAAATCAGGAACAAGTCAAAGATGTCCATTATCATCATTTCTATTCAATATAGTTCTGGAAACATTGGCCAGAGCAATTACACAAGAAAAAAAATAATAAAAGGAACAAAATAGGAAAGGAAGAAGTTAAATTATCATTATTTGCAGATGACATGATAGTGTACATAGAAGACCCCAAAAATTCCACTAAAATCTTGTAGATTTAGTATCTAAATTCAGGAGTAAAGTGGGATAAAATGTCAACACTTAAAAATCAATAGTATGCCTGTACAAAAGCAACAAACTCACAGAAAGAGAAATTAGGGAAAGCACACCCTTCACAATAACATCTAAAAAAAATGAAATACTTAGGGATCAATCTAACAAAGGATGCAAAAGATCTGTATAGTGAAAATTATAGTACCCTAAAAAAGGAGATTGAAGAGGATATCAGAAAATGGAAAGATATCCCTTGCTCTTGGATAGGAAGAACCAACATAGTGAAAATGGCCATACTGTCAGTACTGCTATACAGATTTAATGCAATGCCAATCAAAATACCATTAGCATACCTTACAGATCTAGAGAAAGCACTCTTAAAATTCATTTGTTTCTGATCCTTCATGCAGTAAAATTTATACATATATTTTATGACAATTGACTTACTATGCTTATCATTAATGATTTGAATATAGTTTTGCATGAATATATCATATTTCTGTATCTTATTAAATATTGTATTTACTGGATTTTAGTTTAGAACCATATCTCTCATCCATCTCAATGTATTTCACTTGATAAATTTGCATTTTAACTTATTTTAAGTATTCAATCTTAGATCTCAGAAAAATTATGGTTATTTCAAAATTTGAAAGTAATTTTATTGAAGGATAAAATTTTCAGTTTTATAGTGATTAACAAAATGGAGAAGCAAATAAAATTGTTTTTTTTCAGTGTTTTGTCTGTGTTACACATTAGGTGAAATTTGTGATTGTGATCAGTTTTTTTAAATTTCAAAATAAATGTCTAAATGAAGAATAAAATTGGTTTTCTCATAATGTTCAGCAAATATATTCACAATTTTGCTAAACAATGTGTGTGTACACATGTATGGATGCATGTATGCATATGTATGTTTTAATTAAAATATTACATTTCTAAAATATAGTTCATTCATGTGTATACATTTTGATTCTATTTTGATCAGATAATATTGTTAATTCAAACACACACATCTATTTCTGAGTAAACAAGTAATTATTTTAGATGGAAGGCATATTCTTCTTTTTTTTTTTTTGGTGGGTACCGCGGGTCGACCTCAGGACCTCGCGCGCCAGCAGGCGCCCGTGCCGCTGAGCGATATCACAGGCCCTTTTTTCATATGTGGGTTCTGGCAGTTGAACTCAGGCCCTCGCACTTGCCAGGCAGGTGCTTACGCTGCTGAGCCATCTCACCAGCCCCATATTCTTCTTTTCTCAGGTTGGTTTTGTTCATCAAAACTTTGTGAACATAAATAATACCTTGATGAGAGAAAAGAGAAGCACTGTGCAGTCTATTTCTAACTTTATATCCTCATTCTCAACATCAAAAATGCAGACATCACAGCATTCTAAAGCCTTGGTCTCCTGTTATTTGCTTAAGATTACTGTGGAAGGGCCGGTGAGATGGCTCAGTGGCATAAGCACCTGCCTGGCAAGTGTGAGGTCCTGAGTTTGACTCCCAGTACCCACATACGAAAAAAGGGCTAGTGATATCACTCAGCGGCACAGGTGCCTGCTGGCACATGAGGTCCTGAGTTCGACCCCCACTACCCACAAAAAAAAAAAAAAAAGATTACTGTGGAACTCTGAACTTTTTATTAGTTTATCTGAACACATTAAATTTGATAGAATTTAGAACATATCACAATCTATTTTTTGTATAGTGTTGTAATGGCCAAATGATCTCTTTATTTCTAGAGAATAAATTAAGCTATCTTTTGTGAATATTATTTTGATCTTATATCGCAGTATAAATACTTTTAGTCCCTAAAATTAATAAATTTTAACCAACAATATTCTAAAAACTGAATAGACCATAATTTGTGTGATTTTAAAGACAACAATGTATTGATCTAATAAATAGAAAATTAATGATTATTACAATTACTGAAGCATGATTTAAATAGTGCTGAAAAAAAACTCATAGACTTGGGCTCCATCTAATATCAAGGAACATAGCTCACAGCTATGATTTCTGTCCAGAAAATCATGTTAGATACTTATTTGTCTTGAGGATCAGTTAAACAAACATCCTTTAGCTCTTTAAATTTGTCATCACAATTGAAGTCAAGTTTCAGGGAAGGGAATTAATGGACTCTGAAACACATAGACATACTTTGTGACTGTCTTAATGTGGAAAGCTAAAAGGTGATTACAAATCACAGAGGTGGCAGTGGCTTGAAGGGGTCAGGTTAAAAAGACAAGAAGAAAAATTATGGTCTAATTTTAAAAAAAAGTAGGATGCGTGTTTAAACCGAATTGAGTTATTTAATGAGTATATTTATCAAAAGGATAGTATCCTGTCATACCACTTCAGCATATTGAATAGCTCAAGGGAAAATGTTGCAAGGAAGATTTCATGAATTTCCTTCATCTAATCCTCTCTTAACACTGAACAAGTCTTTGTCACATGTATCATGTGGATTCCAAGGACAGAGCAAAAGCCATTTAAAAGCAGTAATATCCCAGTAAGGTTGTTAAGAGACCATTTGTAAGTTCTTCATTAAAGTTAATGCATTTAACACTAATGCCATTCAAAATCCGTATTATAGCCCAGCAATTTCATAAAATATTGATTGCTTTGGTGTGTCCTTCTATATTAACATTACATTTTTAAATAAGTTATTGAGGCAAAAGTCCAGATTATTCAGCTCAGGGTTGTGAAAGATTGCAATTCCTGTAACAGCTTGAAATGGCAATATCTCAAGCCATTGGGTATATCAGCTACTGCATCTGAAATTGAGTGCCAGATTTAAAGCTTTTGTATTTTTGTCTCTGGGTCACACAAAGAGATAGAAGATTAATGAGGTGACATACTAAAAAAATTTTATGAATAATAAATACTATATATTTCTGTAGGAGAAATGGAGTCATGTGTAGGTTAAGTAACCATTAAGACTTTTATCCTTTAAAAGGATCCATTTATTCTCTATTTTACTTCATTCCCAGCACTTATTATTTTCTACCTCTCTCAACTTGTCACTATGAGTGCCAAAGGTTGAGTAAAGATAGGTGTGTTGTATGAAAATATGCAAACTTTGAAACACTTATACTATCTTTTTAAATGCATAACAATAGATCAAATTTGATGCTCAAAGTACTGATTTTTGCCAAATAACTCATTTTACTGTATTTTTCTTTAATTTAATGGGATTAAGAAAAAAAGAGAGGATTGCAGATAAACAAAGTTCCCCTTCAGTAAATTTGCCTCCCCATATTTCTACTAATACTTTCTCACCTTCAAATATAGGGCAGAAAGAGGTTCAAGGAAGAGTAATTGTGGAGTAATAGTAGCGATTTCAGTGCCCATATTGAAAGCTGGTTTCAAGGAAACGTCACAGAGATATTTACAGTGTATAATTCTTGTGACAATTCTTTCTCCACATATAGTTAAATATTGTAAAAAGTAGCTATTTGCAATTTCTGAAAGTAAATTTTGCAATATTTCTGGGACCCCCAATTTTTTCCCTATGTACATTGGATATTTTCAACTACCTTTTCATTTTATTTTATTTTTTTTAATTTTTTTTTTGTGGGTACCGGGGGGTCGACCTCAGGACCTCGCGTGCCAACAGGCGCCCGTGCCGCTGAGCGATATCACCGGCCCCTTTTCCGTATGTGGGATCCGGGAGTCGAACTCGGGCCCTCGCGCTTGCAAGGCAGGCACTTACGCCACTGAGCCATCTCACCAGCCCTCAACTACCTTTTTAAAACCACTTTTCCTCTACCTCTCATCACATTCCAGACTCATTAAATTAATCAAAATGCCACTGTATGGCAAACTTCACATCAATTATCATATAGTTTCCCTCATTTTCATCAGCAGTATAAGACTTTTCCATTTTTTATTCTTTACCATTCTTTTTCACCTGTGAGAACTTTTCTTCTTCTGTCTGTCTCCTAAATGTGAACAATACCATGGATTTCTTCATCCCATATATAGTCTCTCCTCATACTGCATTAGCAATGTAATCACACATTTTCCCTCGAAATGGTCTGCACACACAAAGGCAACTTTCTATACTTAGTTTCAAACCAGAAAGAGCTTAGGAATAAAACAGAGCAGAAAATCACACAGGGCAAAGCTGATAAACCATACTTACCTGAGGGAATGTAAAGGTGCATTTACCTCAGGTCCCTGACTGGGTCTAGACCTAATAAGAATAAGAAAGAGTATAATGGACTGGCACAAGATGGGCAGTTGGAATAGATATATCAGGTGAAAGTTGGACCATAGAAAGGATTTGTCTGCCTGAAAAAAATAAATTAAGAAGAAAGAGAAAATAAGTTTATTCTTTTAACACAAGAGAAATTTTCTGAAATGGCCTGAGTCCTAGATAGAGAAAGTAAGTGAAAATCTCAGAAAACACATAATCACAACCATGAATTTCAAATGTTAGAATTTGGGTTTTAAATTTAAACTATCCATAGAATCAAGGAAAAAAGTCAGAAATTTAGAAATGTGTCTGGAAATAACATAAATGTCCATCAACAATAGAATGGATATTAAGGTGTATTCTCACAACAGAGCAATGGAGAATTAGTTTTGTCTATATACACGTTTGAAATCTGAAAATAATTTTTTCATATTGTTGGTAAATTATCATCATCATCATCACTATCATCACTATAATTATTTATACTTTCATATATGCAGGACTATTTCCTCATCTTAGAAGTACAATAATTTCAATTCAAATATATCACGGTTTGGATAATTCTGACAAAATTCACTACACATTCAGATATTTCACTGCATATTTCCTCTGAAGTGTTTCTATGTTTTTTACTATTTTCTCATTTTTGACAATAAATAGTATTCATGATTTGAATCTATAACTATGCCATATGTATATCTTTGGTTTCTTCATAAAAACTCAAATTTCTTTATTTTCTTCACTGAATTTAGTGTGATTTTTAAAAAGTACTTCCTCTACTCAACTAGGTTTTCAACAAAATTGAATAGATTTACTTTATGTCGCTCATGTTTTCACTCCTGAGTTAAATCAGGACATTTTATTTCTTTGAGTTACCAACTCATTTCTTATGTTAATCCCTGTTTTTTCTTTTTAGTTTGGCATTTGCAAAGAAAATTCATTTTTGAATCTTTACCATAGTATAGAAAAATAATACATTCCAGCTACTTCTAATTTCTTATTTAATAATTGAAGTGTGAATTTTTCTGTATTTTTATAATCTATTTTACGGGGCTTTTTAAAATTACTTAAATGTCTGTAAACATGTGACTATTCTAAGAGTACTCTTCTAGGGTAGCTACCTGATGAAAAATTCTTTATGGAAGAGTTGGGATACAATTGGGCACAAAGCAGGCTTCTTGAACTTAGGTCAAATCACACCTCCTCTCCCTCTTCCTGCCCCTGTTCTTCTCCTTGTCCCTGTCCCTCTCCTTCTCACTCTCCTCCTCTTTCTCTTTACACTAAAAATACATATTTTAGAGTACTTTAGTTTCTTTGTTAGGCTTTTGATAATATTTTATGCATATTTTTACATACATTTTGTATTGGGGGCACTAGTGATTGATGAAAAAATTAATTTCATGTAATCTCAAATGTGCTGAACATTTTATTAAGGGAGCATTACAAAGACTTTGATCAAAGAGAACATAAGATTTTCATCATAAGAGTGTATGTCATGTCAGATTGAAGGGATTTATACTAGTTACAAGAGAGAAGAATGTTCATTATCAATGCGTTGATGAGAGTGAGAAACTGATGGAGGTATACAAAGCTACTAATAAGTAGACACACAAATTTGTCAAGACCAAAATATTGTATACAAAGAAAAACATTTTGGAATGCAAAAATGATATATTAAACTTGTGATTCCTGTGGAGAATATCAGTTTCTTTATTGGCAGCTAAAGTCTCCTGGTTATTTTGATTTTGTAATTATTAACTCATTTATTTATTCATGACCAAATATTATGAGTACTTACTATGTAGAAAATAGATGCACAGTAGGAGATAGATGCAAAAAACAAAGAACAAAGAATAAAATATTCCAATTCTCACACCTTCAAACATATATAGACTGAGAAGGGACTCATGAAAAATGAGATCATACAATGTGAAGCATTTGAGAAAAAAATATACACTAAATAAATAAGATAGAGGAGAAAATGATAGCTTTGGTAAGAGACAACCACTACAGTAATTATCCATGCATTCCTTGGTTAATAACATTTATTAAACATGTATCAAATGTTAGGAATAACATTGATTCTCAGCTAACATCTCTATTGCAATGTTCAATGTTGAACTGAAATATAGAATGCACGATCGATACAGAGAGGAACATTTTCTACTCATAAAGTAAAACACAACAAAACTTCAGCAGAGAGAAAAATTTATAGAATGTGAAATGCTATTGTTGCTATAAGAAACATCAGATAAAAGTAGAAATGTAAATTTTCCATTATATTCAGTATTTATGCATTGATTGCTACTGTTGTATAACTGCCTAACTGAAAAGATGAGTGCACAGGTTTGAAGAATGAAAATTTGATGAAAGGAAATAACATACATTATTTTGTGACAAATATGAAAATTATAGCATATCAGAGGAATGCATAATATTGAATATTTTGTTGTTCATATTTTTCCTTAATGTGGGAAAACTTTTATTTTTATATGTAGGGAGAAAAGAATAACTGATAAATACAATTGTACAAGGGAAGATATCCTGGAAATAGAACAATTATTTTTGTATTGAAACATACAGGAGAGGATAAAATTCAATTGAGAGACTGTGAATATGTTTGCAAAAGGGAAGCTCGATCATCTTTTGGAACCAATGTCAAAGAGGCATAGAGTTGAGTTTTGTTTTGTTTTGTTTTTTAAGGAAAATTACAACACAATTCACAAGCAGAATGCCTATGAATCTGCTGTCTTTTAACCTGGATAATTCTAGTGAAGTGTAAAGCTGGATCGATGGCTTAAAAAGAAGTATAACATCGACAAAAGGGCTACTTCACTGTCCTCACATCTTGAGATAACTAATTTACAGCATCCTCTAAGCCAGTAGTAGGAATTTGAGTAGATTGATATGATTAATGAGGATTTAATAGATCTGTGGTTAAAAAAATAGATACTGAACCAGAATGAATGGGTTGGAAACATGCCTTCACTGCTTATACATTTTATGATTTCAATTTTGATATTATTTGTCCATGCAATGAAAGCAAAATAATTGTATGGTTAGTAGTTTTCTATAAAGATAAATAATATGAATAGGTAAAATGTCACATTGTTTCAATAAGAATTTCTTCTTCCTCTTCCCCTTCCTCCTCCTCCTCTTCTTTTTTTTTCTTCTTCTTCCCCTTCTTCCTCCTCCTCCTCTTCTTCTTTGTTTAGTGGATTTATGATGACAGGATAGAAGAAAGAATAGGATAACATCAATATGCATCAATACGCATGCCATAAAAGGGAGATAAGTTTAGAGAACTGTAAGAATAAGACATTTTTGGCAAGACAAAATGAAGGAAATTAGCATTCATTGTTTAAGGTGTGAGAAAATAATGCCTGATGTTAAGATGTAAAATATAATAAAATTTGCTACAGAAAAAAAAGTCTGTGAAGATTCTTGTACATTTAGAATTTTGTGGCATTCACACTTAATTGATCTTCAATCTTTATCTGTAGTTTGCCTTCAGCATTTCAATGCATTTATATTGCAATAGTAACATCTTATACTATATTTTTCTAATAAGAAACACCAAGGAAGATTTATGATCTCTTATTTTATTTGAGCTAGCAACTGCATTTAATGAAATTGAAATACCCTTCTTTGTTAAAATGTCCACATCTCTTGACTAGTTTCTGACTATGTGTTCTTTCCTCACAGCCCTTCTATATGTTTAGCTGTTCTGTCTCTGTCTCGTAAGTGAGCCCTCCCATCTCTGCAAAAGTTCTAGTTACTGAAGTTCATTCTTTTCAGTGTATAGATAACATTTAATTTGTGGAAACTGGTGATAGCTTTGGGAAAAACATGTAGATTGAGAATGGTTGATGTTCAAGTGTACAGACTGAGTACATTTGATATGTAGACTTGCTCAGAATCTTCTTTGAAAGATTATTCCTTTCTATTCTCTGACATTGGCTTCTTGAACCAATAAGAAGCCTTCATGGTTTCCCTTTTCCCAAGCAAGGTGGAATGGCCATGTTTTTTTTTTTTTTTCTGCAGATCATGCACTGTTGTGTTGTTCTTATAGTCTGTGGTTCAGCTCCAAATGAGGAGCTTTAATAAGCATAAGTAGTTTTTTTTGTTTTTCCTTGAATTCCATCACCCTGATTTTCTAGAGTTTTTCCTTATAGACTCCTGACTGTATGGCCCTATCTTACAGCATGGTGTGGATAATTAGAGCATTTCTACACCTCATGGCACTGTTTGCATGTTCAAGTGTATTACTTGTAGCTAAGCCTGCTGGATATGTTATCTATCACCAATGCCTTTCAGGGTCAGTCCAGTAGAAGGGCGTTCACTCTAATGAGAAACCCATTTCCCAAAATGTCAATCACATCATTTACCAAACTTTAGTCTTTTCAATGCCTAATGGCTAGATATTGAAAAACTTTATGTTTTCTTCAGGGATCGTTACTTGCTTGACATACTTCTAGCATTATTGAATGGGCTGGAGTTATGCCCAACGGATGTGCTGCAGTTTGATGCAGAATTCTCACTTGTTCAATACTCCCTAGAAAACCAGCAACATTCTAAACCCTGAAAAAAGCATCACAGCAGTATCCACAAACATTTCAAAATCCACATGACCACCAAGAATTGCTTTTATTTTAATGGTGGCAGGTTCAAAGTGCAATAAAGCTTCTTATAAATTAGAAGAATGTTCTGGCAACAGACTGTCAAACTCATATAAACATACAAGGTCCAGTCAAAACATGCAATTAACATTTAGATTTTTAAAAATTATTATAATCCAAGACGCATTGCCACTAATCTCCCTCAAAATACTCTCCCTTGCTTCTGACACACTTATCCTATCATTCTTGCCATTTTTTGAAGTGGTTCTGGAAGTAGACTTTGTGAGTATCTTTAGGTATTCTGTTGTGGCTGACTTGATATCCTGAATCAATTCAAAACATTTACCTCTGATGGCCCTATTGACTTTGGGGAAGAGTCAGAAGTCAGTCTGTGCCAGAGCATAAGAATACGGTGGAAAAGGACACACTATATCATTTTTATGATCTAAGACTGCCTTTCTTTGGGATGGCATGCTCTAGCAGCATTTACCATATTTTTTGAGCAAACCCCATATATACAACCATAAAAGAAGACTTCCAGGACTGCTTCAGAAAGTGACAACTGTGATGAGTTGTGTTCAAAGTGAGTATATTTTGAATGGGCTTAATGGCAATGCATCCTTAACTGAAATATTTTTTTTTATTTTATAGAAAAAGGTAAAACTAAATTTCATAACAAAATGATAGGAGAATAACAGTAGTTAGTACATTGCATATTATTATCTTATTATTATCTTAAAGTAGTTAACCAGAGTACAAGATATGGGCAGAAAAAATTCTCCAATTGACATTAGGGCAAACCTTCCTTTTCTATGAACTAAGACACACTAATAGCATAACTAACTTGCATTTTTTCTCCCTTTTCCTTTCCTTCCTTTCCCCTTTCACCCATCTTAGCTCCTTTATCCTTTTTAAAAATGTACGTTTTAGACCTTATTTTCTCTTTTAATTTCTTACACCAGGGAGACAATACAGTGTTTACACATATGACTCTGATTTATTTCACTAATGAGTATAGTCTCCAGTTGCATCCATTTACCTATAAAATCTTGAGTTTATCTTTCTTTATGGCTGAGTATTACTCCATTCTATAAAAAGACCACATCTTTTAATCCATTCCTCTGTTGATAGGCATTTGTGTTGTTTCCAGGATTCAGCTATTTTAAATTATTCTGCTATGAACATGGGTGCACCTATATCACTGTGGCATGATGATTTTAATTCTTCTTGGAAAATATCCAGAAGGGGAATACCTGGGACAAATGGGACCTCTAATCCTAGCTTTTTGAGGAATCTCTACACTGATTTCCACAGTGGTTGCACCAGTCTACACTCCCACCAACAGTGGAGAGGGGTTCCTTTTTCCCCACAGCCCCTCCAACATTTGTAATTGGTTGATTTCTTGATGGTAGCCATTCTTTCCTGGGGAAGATGGAATCTCAGTGTTGTTTTAATTTGCATCTCTCGAATGACAAATGATGTCGAACAGTTTTTCATATATTTATTTGCCATTTGTATTTCTTCATCTGAGAAGTGTGTATTCATCTCAGATGCCCATTTTTGGATTGGGTGTTTGAATTTGGGGTTCTGATTATTTTCAGTTCTTCATACATTCTAGATAGAGGTCCTTTGTCTGATGGACAGTTGGTTAAAATTTTTTCCCATTCTGTGGGTTGTCTTTTCACTCTGTTGGTAATTTGTTTTGTTATGCAAAAGCTTTTTAATAAGATGAGATCCCAGTTGTTGATCCTTGGAATACTTCCTGTGCAGTTTGTGTTTTGTTTGAAAAATTTTTTTAATTTAAACATTCACTATCTTGATCATACCTGATACCAAGTATCACAGATCTACAAGTATTTAAAAGATGTATCTCTCACCCTCCTGTTTGCCTGTGTCTTAATAAGAAAAAAGTACATGTAATTTACTGTATTAACATGATGTTTGTGGAATGTCAAGATAATCCAGGTCCTTCTGAATTATAATAGAATTCAAAGGAGTTAATAAATCTTCTGACAAAATTTAAATGTTTGTAAATTAAGTGGTGAAAGTGGGATGGATCTAATCAACATCTCTTTTACTAATACAAGGAGAAACACATGGTTTTTACCACACACTTGTAGTCCGTTTTCAAAAAGAATATTTAAAACAATATCTGTCACTTTGTCAGTTTGGGTTTTTGGGCTAATAGATAGGCATGCAAAGAAGAGACAATGCTGTGGTTAAAACCTAACCCTTGATTTCCAAAAGGTAGGTCATCATTGAGGTTGGGCACATTTAGACTCACAGGGGGATCTTTTGGTGTCTTTATGCCATGCCATAACTACCAGTGTGGTATTGCAGTTTGTATCCTAATGAGGGCAGTATCCTCTCTCTCAATCACACTTGTCAGGAAGTTGAAGTTTTCTTCATTGCATGGGACAAAGAAGTAAGACCCAGACAGAACGCTGTCCATAAGGTGAGCAAATTTAAATGATTGGTGAAGGAAGTTGAAGGTAAATATCAATTTTGGTTCTGAGACCACCTGTGAAATTAGTGATTGTATCTGATTTTAAAATCTTTTTAATATTTTTGAGAGGATCTAATAGATAACCTTGAAGGTTTCTTTTTCTAGTAGTGGTTTTGTGTAGCATAAGAAGTGCTATTTAATTGGAATGAAGGGTAACCTCCACACTCAGTAGTTCACCACACTTAGTAAGTTGGCCCTCATTCATTGCCTTAAGAGAGAAAGGAATGAGTGCATTACACTGGGTCTGGTGACTGTGCTTCATCTCTGAACATTACAAGCTCTCTTATGGTAGTCATTGAGACTAAAAGGGGCAGTAGACATGACCCTACTGTGCACTGCCTGAATGAGCTGCACCATCTCCAGCATCTGGATCAACTGGAGTGGATTCATATAGCCAGAGATGTCCACCTCCCTAGTGGCCTTTTTTAAGTGAATTATTTCCCTACAAAGTTTTGTTTAATAAGATAAAATAAATGAGAAGGAACTACAGAGAAACATCTTCTTCTTTCCTAAATAAACTGATATGATATTTACAGGGTTAAATGATTTGTTGAAGTTTCCCCAGGACCGAGGACTTACATATTTGTTTTCCCTGAAATAATGCTCGGTAAAACATCAAATTATTCTGTCTTTTCTCGCACTATTGCTTTTGTGTGATTTTTCACTCCACCAATAAAAATTTGCCAATAAGATTTGCCCATGCTATGCTTTCTAGGAAACCAGGACCAAAACAAAATATTTATGGGGCAGAAAGATAATGATAAAATTTAGGGCAAGATAAGGGACAATTTAAGCTTTTATAATTACATGGGGCATAAAATTTATGTCTTGATTACTAACACTATATCTCATGATATTATTGAGATTAGACAGTACCAACACAGCAAAACTGTGAGTCTGCAATACAGAATATACTTAAACAATGTTTCTCAAAGAGAGGTTTTTTTCATTGTGAACAGATGCAAAAATTAACTTTTCTCCTTGATGAGCTTTGAAAACATTGCAAAGAAACTGTCAGTGAGGACCTTTAACATGATATTGGTCTTTTTATCTTACAATGGTGGAAATGCAATAAATGTGGCTGCACATGAATGGTAACGCAAATGTCCATCACAAGAATGGATAAAGCAAGAATTAGGAACAGAATAATACTAAGTTGTTCAATGCAGTCTTACAGGGAGTCTAAGAATGCAGGGGTAAATAACTATTTTTCACATCCAGAAGAGAAATGTGAAAAATTTTTCTACCCTAGATGTTGGGGGCCAACATCACAGTTAGGCCTCGGGCACAGCCTGTATTTCTGACTCAAAGCCTGCACTAAATTACCCCTCCCATCGACCTGGGCAAGATGGCGCCTGGTTCCTGCTTCCTGGTTGCGGTCATTGCTGCTTGCGCCCTGTAAATGTGTGAGTCTGCCTAGAGACTGATGAGTATAGCCTATGAGCTTTCATTTCCTGCTGTATTGCTATTGGCGCCCCTATCCTTATAAAAACATGCAAAGCTGCCCTTTAGGAGCAGAGCACGGATGGAGCCCCCACAGGGCGGACGCTTGTAGAGGCTCTGGAGCTGTGAACGATTAAAGCAAGCTTTCACCGACCCGTGTTGTGTGATTCTTCTCGCTGGATGAGCAGAAGCGCGCGACATTTGGTGGCCCGTACGGGGAACTGATCACCCTTCGTGTGGGGTCTGGTGGAGCTGCATCGAGTCACAGAACGGTACGTACCTTCAGGTAAGCGGGAGGCTTAACCTGGCCCTGGGTGGACGCACTTTCAGGGAAATTCCGCTCTCAATTGCTGAGGCGGAGGTTGCCCATTTTTTTAAAAAATATACATGAGATCGCCCCGTGGTTTTGGCCCACTGGGCACCTTACTTTACCCTGCTGGGAAAAGTTAGGACATGATATCAGCTTTGCTGAGGAAGAGGGAGTCATTGACCCCTCCGTGCGCCCCCTCTGGGAGATGGTTAGATATTGCCTTAAGGTAGAGGACAGCCCAGGCGGGTCTGTACCGCTTTCAGAGGTGCACAAGGCTTTTGAGAGGGCTCGCTCGGAGAGCTCGAGGGCTAATTCTAGGGTGGGGTTGGATTCTTCCTCTTCAGATTCAGAGGCGGAAGGGACAGAAGGGTTAGAGCGGCGGCCTCAGGCTGCTGTCAATAAAGACTCAGCACCAACGAAGAGCCTCCCCTCCCCGAGATGTGGCGCTACGGCTGCTACGTGGCAGACTTCCAATCCTTTCCAGGATTTGTGTGGTGACTTTAAAGAGCTAAATATAGGCCGGCCCCCGTCGGGGGGGGCGGACCTATGCCCAGTGCCCCGCCCTGGGAGCCGCCTCCCCCGTTCCAAGATGGCCCTTTGCCCTCCGCTTGCCGTACCTTCCACGGCCCCACGTGGGAGGTCATAAAGAAAACAGGGACCAGAGATGTCCCCGGCATTGACTGGGGCCCGTACGGGATCTATCCGGTCCTCGCCGGCCAGGGAGGGCAACCATACCATCAACCCCTTGACCTTAAGCTTATTAAGCAACTAAAGGAAGCAGTCTCTTCCTATGGACCTAATGCCCCTTTCACACTCGCTGTATTGGAGACTATAGCGACTGCTCCTATGACCCCTGGGGACTGGACACAGCTTGCAAGGGCGTGTCTTTCCCCTGGGCAGTTTATTGATTGGAAAGCATGGAATACCGACCTTTGCATGGACCGAGCTGATCGCAACAACAGGGAAGGTAATAGGCGGTGGAATGCAGACATGTTGCTTGGCAAAGGCCCTTATGCACAAAACCAATTACAGTATCCTAATCCTGTACCCAGATTCGGTGGCCACCTTGGCCACTGAGGCTATATTAAAAACGACACAGCGCTTCGGGGTACACCCCGGGGCTGTGCGGGTGCCCTATACTGCCCAACAAATTTTAGTGTTGGCAGCCTGCCTGGATGCGTGGGCCATTCTCAAGTGTGTTTTCCAGGGCACGATCGACAATCAATACCCCAAGGATCCTATTTTACAATTTGTCACATCACATCCAATCATTTTTCCAAAATCCACTGTTCAAGAGCCCATCATAGGGGCTCCCACAGTCTTTACAGATGGGTCAAAGACAGGAATTGGAGCATATATGATATCAGGCTCTAAACCTGTGTTGGTGCAGTTCCAACCAGACCAGCCCCAACTAGTGGAATTACAAATTGTATCAGTGGTGCTTACAAGATTCCCCACGGATATTAATATCCTCTCAGATTCCAAATATGTAGTCAATGCTTTACAGATTCTGGAAACCGCGGGCCCGATAAATTCCACCTCTTCGGTGTTCACTATACTCCAAACTATCCAGACACAATTACAAAATAGAACCCACAAAATTTATGTGGCTCATATCAGAGCACATACCCAGCTCCCAGGCCCGCTCTCGGAGGGCAATGCAATGGTAGATGCAGCCACGCGCCCAATATGGATATGTACACTCTCATCCCCGGCTGAGAGAGCCCAACAGTTTCACAAAAAATTTCATGTCAATGCTCAGACCTTGGCAGCTCACTTTAAGATCCCCAGGGCCCAGGCTCGAGACATTGTCTGGCATTGTGGTACCTGCGCCGTGATGCGCCCCCAGCGGTCCGATGGGATTAACCCGCGAGGACTCAGACCGGGTCATATCTGGCAAATGGATGTAACACACATCCCAGAATTTGGGTCTGTCAAATATGTCCATGTCTCAGTAGATACTTGTTCTCAAGTTGTTTTTGCCACGGCAGAAACGGGAGAAAAGACATCTAATGTTATCAATCACTGCCTTGCGGCTTGGGCTGCATGGGGAAAGCCTAAAATACTAAAAACAGATAATGGGCCCGCGTATACAGGTGCGGCCTTCAAAAGCTTCTGTGCAACCATGGAAATAGTCCTTAAACATGGCATTCCATACAACCCAATGGGCCAGGCTGTTATTGAAAGAACACACCGAACGCTTAAAGATACTCTAAATAAACAAAAGGAGGGGATAGGCCGTGGCCTCTCATCAAAAAGGAAGCTCTCCCTTGCTCTATTTACCATCAATTTTTTGAGCTTAAATTCGGACAACCGCTCCCCTGCGATGGAACATTGCAATCCTTCCCCCCAAAATAAGGGGATGGTCACTTGGAAGGATGTCATCACGGGGCAGTGGATGGGCCCGGACCCGGTGGTCAGCTGGGTCCGAGGTGCGGTTTGTGTCTTCCCACAGGATCCTGGATGGGAGCCAGTGTGGGTCCCCGAAAGACTGACGAGGACCACAAATATACCAAAAACCCACCAAGACCAGACCACCAAGGAAGATGGGTATTCCACCGCCGCCGATGGTGATTGTCTGGCTCCTGCTCGGCACCTCGTCATCTCTGACCCTCCAGAGTCGGAGTGAGGGCACAGATGAGTACCTGTGGGCTTTGTGGCACCATCCACCCAGTTTAGCCCCTTTCCATTGCCTTTAATACCAGCTTCCCAGTTACTCCAGATACCTTAGTGTTTTCTTATGCTAACGTTACTGCACAGTGTCAACCTCTGCCTTTCTTAGAATTTGTTAATCAAACCTGACACTCATGCTATGGCACCGCTAGGATAAACTCTCCTTCGGGGTGGGGGGTATGGACAACCGGGCCTGTAAGGCCACCCAATGTCACCAAGATAAAAAACTGCAGTTCATCGGGGGATGTGTGGGGGCATTTTATGGTATGTAGAGAGATCCAGCTCCATTACCTTAATTGGGGGGTCCAGGTTTTCAGCCAATATCAAGCTTGCAACCCCCTAGGAGGATGTGTAGACCTCCGACCCTTTAAGACTAATAGGTCACGGACCTTGTCCAAGATGTCTGACTGGCTCAAAAATACATACTTGCCCTCATTCAAAAATCTCTCAGAGCAGGTCTCTATTGGCTTAGATAATGTAAAAAAGATACAACTACAGCCTGTTACTTTTGACCTGTCCAGTTTGGGAACTGTCATCACAAAATTGTGGGAAAAGGTCACCTCCTGGTTTAGCTGGCCCAGTCTGGCAACTTGGGTTGCAATCGGAGTCGGTATTCTTGTTGTCTTGGTTGTTATCAAGTGCCTGCTGGATAGATTAATGCAGACTCAACAACAGGTGCGCTTGACAGCAATGGCTGCCATGCAGTTGGCGGATGGAGGCCCTACAGCCAGGCCAGCGGCTGCCTACCTGCTCAGGGTCGCAGAACATCGCTTTTAGCTGGGTGGGTGAGCCAAAGACGGGTAAGAGCAAGGATCCCCAGCCTTGACTCAACCTAAGACAGGCCCCATCCCATTGCATGGTGACCGCCGTCGAGTGTGTGACTAGGAAAGTCACGAGGTGCTCTGCAGGGGGGTTCATGGTGGAACACCTAATGCATGCCTGCATGCATCTAGGTTCCATCCAGTTACTTCCTAGCCCCACAAAAAAGGATGAGGCCCAGGATGGTTGATGCTGGACTGCAGCCGGCGCAAACGACCACCGGGCTAATAGTGGGGTGCAGGCCAATACATTCACTCGAGACGGGCTACGTCTGCCTTATTATGTGATTTTTAAGGGGGAAATGTTGGGGGCCAACATCACAGTTAGGCCTCGGGCGCGGCCTGTATTTCTGACTCAAAGCCTGCGCTAAATTACCCCTCCCATCGACCTGGACAAGATGGCGCCTGGTTCCTGCTTCCTGGTTGCGGTCATTGCTGCTCGCGCCCTGTAAATGTGTGAGTCTGCCTAGAGACTGATGAGTATAGCCTATGAGCTTTCATTTCCTGCTGTATTGCTATTGGCGCCCCTATCCTTATAAAAACATGCAAAGCTGCCCTTTAGGAGCAGAGCACGGATGGAGCCGCCACAGGGCGGACGCTTGTAGAGGCTCTGGAGCTGTGAACGATTAAAGCAAGCTTTCACCGACCCGTGTTGTGTGATTCTTCTTGCTGGACGAGCAGAAGCGCGTGACACCTAGACTATATTACTATTTTTTTAAGCCATGGTCATCAACATCTAATTTAATTCATCCTAATATAAAAATGAGCTTGAAGAAAAAGATAGTGTGATAATGAAACATACTTGAAATAGTTAAAAGTTGGTGCTTATTTAAAAGAACTCTTGCACTGAAGGTTATGTAGCAATACTAATAAAAGAAGGCAATAAAAGTCCCTTTGATGTGAAGTTAGAAAACATATGTATGTCATAGTCTTTTTTCTTTGCACTTAACAGAGAATTACCCACAATAATCTCTCTGTATAAAGAATACATCTACAGATTACAATCATCAAGCCCGTTTTCATCCCTCCATTACTGATGATAGAACAGACCTATTTCCAAGTCCTTTGACAACAGCAGAGATCCCCAAACCACCAGTTTGAGCTACTGAACCTTCTTTATTTAGCACCATGGACAGGGCTCTCTATTTTTGCTCAAGTACCGGGTTACTTCTGGAAGGTGTAGTAATTGTTTGGGAACATGGAAGGAGCTTTTCACCTCTTGCTTCCAGTCCCTTAGACTTTCAGTTCAGGATGAAAGTGCTGTTTCTTCTCACAAAAAAAAAAAAAAAAAAAAAAAAAAAAACACTTCTAACATAACTGATGTTGTTTTATATTTTCATTTTTCTTTTCATATATATTATAACCAGTGATTGAGGAGCTTTGTAAGAAGTAATTTTAGAAATTTAGGGGAAGTGACATATGTCATACTTAACTTTTCTGAATGGAAAAAGTGGTGGGAGAAACTCAATTTTAACTCTAGGTTACATTAGCTTGATAAGAAAATAGGTGAACAGGAAAATTTCTGGAGGTTACCAACTGGTAACAAAATTAGATACAAACTGGTAAGAAAATTAATATGATAGCAATTAACTTATTTACCCTTTACAAACATGATAAAATACAATTTAGTCTATCTGTTACGTAAACAGAATATATCTGTCATGGTTGATTGACTGTGTCAACTTGAGAAGTTCAGAAGCTTAATTAAATCTCCTGAGTAATTCTACACCCTAGTGTGTAGAGGACTCACCCTAGGTCAGCTTGTCCACTGGATGGTATAAAAGGGGAATGAGGCAGGATGTACAGACTTCTGTTCTTTAGAGAAGCTCCAGTCTGTGCCTTCAGCTTGGACATTGTCTCTTGGCTTTTAGCTCAGACTCTTCAGTTTCCATCTTGGATCCTTCAGTCTTCCAGCATGGAGTTGTCAGCTTTCCATCATAGATCCATCGGCCTCCTGATATGAACTTGCATGGAACAGTGCAGTGAGCTCCAGACCTTGGACTGAAACCTTCAGTCTCCAGAGTGCAGACGCCCTCTGCACACTTCCTCATCCAACTCTGTGGGTGACCATCATAAGCCAATCTTATAATTTCTTATACATTTATATATCTTGTGTTACATCTTTTTTCTCTAGTAAAGCCCATGGGCTCTAGGTCCTCTGTTGGACTCTTGCAGGACATTGCCATGGGATCTAGGACCTCAGCTGGATTCTTTGGGTCTCTAGTGTGTGAACAGATCTCCTGCACTGTTTGCATTTGACCCTTTGGGTGAATATTATAAAATAATCATGTAAGTTATGTGTTCTGTATTAAGTTGTTTCCCTTGTAAACCCTGACTACAACAAATTTGGTACCAGAGAAGTGGGGTCATTGCTCTGACTACATGACCATGTAGTTCAAGAGCCTTTGGGAATGACTTGTGGGAGGAGTTTAGAAAGGTTCAGAGATGTCTCCTGAAAGAGTGGAGCTGGAATGCCTTAGGCTGTTCTGTCTGGGAGATTCTGGACAGAGCTCAGGAGACCAGAAAGCTGATGAAAACCAGACTCAGGAGGTTTCTTCTTGGAAGAAGGACTGCATTGGCTCCTGGACTCCAGATGATGTGTGTTATGGCTTGGTGGAAAGTCTGTCTGCATTTTGCTCATGTCCAGATACTTTGCCTGGGACTGAGATTAAGGGTGATGGACTAACTAATCAGGCAGGAGAAATCGTGTGGCAGTCAAATATTGAGGAGGTGGCATGGCTACTGTTGGGGGCTTTTAGCCATATCTATGTTGAGACTCAAGAGCAAAGAGCCCAGCATAATGATTTAAAATGTTGTGAGTTTGGCCAGAAGGGAAGCTCCAGTAAGGTTGTGGACCATAAAGAGGAAGCAGAGGAGATCTTGATTGCTGAGAAGGAACAGGAGAAGATAAAATATGGCCTGAGGGCATCACAAGAAGCAACAGGACTCCACCCTTTGCAGTATCAAAACTGCAAAAGAAAAAGACTTTGCTTTGAGGAGAAAGCCGAGAAGCACAATGCTCCAGAATGGCAGCAGCATAGAGAATTTGTTCCTCAGAATTGGATTCAGAGTGCCCAGCAATCCAGGCACTCGACCCCTACAGCCAAGAGAAAGCAAAGCCTGGCTACTGCTCCAGCTCGCAGCAGACCTTGGCATCTTCCATGTGGCAATGATTTTAGGTGCATGCAAAATGGAAGGCTTCCACCTAGATTTCAAAAGGTCTGGGAGGCCAGGCAGTGTGCCCCTGAGAGGGTAGTGTGTGAAGCTGTGAGTATGAAGCCCAAGGTGCAGTGGAGACCACAGCAGTTTGGAGAATCCAGGAACATAGATCGTTTGATGAAAACTGCAAGGAGGCAGCAGAGTGGACCCCTCTCCAAAAAAAGCCATGGGAGCTACCACCACAAGTGCCATAGGGGTAGAATCATGCAAGGCTTTTGGAGTTCACAACTTGCCACAGTTTTCATTGGATGCTGCACATGAAACTACAGGACTTAATATTTGCCCTGCTGGATTTTGGACTTGCTTTGGTCCCAATCATTTGTATCCCCTATTTGTAACTTTTGGAATGGAAATGTCTATCTTATGCCATTGAATGTTGCAAGTGTTTAACTTTCTCTTCATTTGCACAGGGGTTCACAGCTAAGAGTTTGCCTTACATTATGGAGGAGACCTGGGACTTGGACTTTTCAGCAATGCTGAAACTGTTAGGACTTTGGCCACTCTTAGAGATGGACTAAATGCCTTTTGCATAAAGGGATGTACATGAGTCTTTGGGGGGCCAAAATTGGAATGTTATGGTTTGTGTCTGGATATCCCCCACAAAGCCTCATGTGGTCATGGGGGGCAGGCCTTTTGGAGGCAGCTAAATGTAAAGTTTGTAATTGGTTGTCTAGTGCTGGGATTGGCGGTGTGAGTGCTACACCCACTCTAGGGCAGGAAACCTACATACAGTATAAGAGAGGAAAGAGGCTTTCTCCTCCCCTTTTGCCCTTGTCGCTTTTTGTATCTTCCACTGCCATGAACGGTTGCCCCTCTGCCATGCCACCCTGCCTTGGAGCCAGCTGATCATGGAGTGAAACCTCCACAAACTATGAGCTAAATCAACCTTCCTTAATTTTGGGAGTCAAGTATTTTGTCTCAGCAACAAGAGAAAAGTAACCAAGACAATGTCATTAAAAAAAAAAAAAAGCACTGTTTTCTGGCTCTAATCTTTTATCTTAATCATACATATTTGCCCTTATCAAGCTGCAAATATAAATTGAACTTGACTTATATGCTAGTTACTAATAGAAAAGAGGAATAAGCAGGCATGATCACATCTAATTCCCAAACATGTTTAACAAGTAGGAATGGTGTATTTAAATATTTAAATGTAAATATTTATGTTTCTTGCTGTGTTTTCCAAGAATAATGTTTCAAATAAATGGAAAAGAAAGAATAACCTAAACCAAATGCAACAATACATTTAATTATCTTATAATATTCATGTAGGAAATGCTATAATAATTTAATTAATTGAAAAACAATTTAATTATGCTCTCTCTAAAATATTAAAGTGTTTAAATATTATGAATATGGTTCATTGAATCAAGGTGTACGTGTGTGTGTGAATATGTGTGTATGTGTGTATGTTGGTTCCAGCTCAAAGTCTGGCATATGGTAGAGAAGCATGCTATTGGTGAAGTATGCCTTCAGCCCTTTTTGAACTACTGGGCTAGGACCAAGTTACCTGACAGAATGTGTTGTTGTGGTCCATTGGTTCACAATGTATTGCTTGATCACATCTACCATTTAACAGCGAAGATTATAATTGCAAAATTTTTCTTAAGGATTCCTTACAGCCATACATGCATTTTGCCTAAAAATCATCCACTTCAGCTGTTCTAATATTTTATTTTGTTTAATTACACACGTGCATATCACCTTTTTGAGTTTTTAAAAATATATTCAGCTTCACATTTTTGAAAATTTGTGTACACTGTTGTCATTCTGTCCTAATGGTTTCTAAGAACAAGAATCAAACCTTTGAATCACCATCTGACCCAACTTCCATAAAGATCTTGTCAGTGGGTAAATCACACATTTTTACATCTAGAACTAAGGGTTATATATATTTAATTGAAATTATATATGCATATATATATTTGATTATTATAAGACATGAAAAATTTTGTTATTAATAGACTTTTGAGAATGCCATTCAAAAACAAATCTATAGATTCAATGTAAATTCATTCATGATAGTAGAAGACTATTATTTTTATAGATATTTACAAATGATTGAGTCTAAATAATTTATGGAAATGCAACTGACAGAGGGTAGTACAGGTAGCACAATGGGGGTGGGAGATCACGCCCTCCACCTACTTGACTTTGGTCAACGTCCCAGGTTCAGTGCTCCTTCCATTTTTACATGTAAATTAATCACAATGAACTCTGGAACAAACATACTTGTTGAAAGCCCCTCACTCAGGATGTCTCAGCACTCTGTTAATGACTCCTGTCAGTTTTACCTGGAGACCCAATGAGAGGACTTGCAGTAGAGGAGCACCTTATTAGAAATATAAAGGTGTGATTTATCTGTGTACTTTTTGCTTTTCCTGGTGTGCCAGTACCACTTTTCTGTTTGTGGCACATTTTTGTTTCTGCTGGCACAGATCTACCCTGAGCACATTTTCCCAGTATCTTCAATAAATGTAGCTGCTTTTCATTCACATTTGATGTATGCTTGCCATTCTTTGCCCACCATACACAAAAACCTGGAATCTATGTGTTGGATCTAGCCCATGGTATTGAGAGGAAGCCACATGATTTTGAAGTAGAAAAACTGGGAAGACTTACATTATTTAAAACTTACTATCAATCTACCTTAGCTGTGTGGCATTGACATAAGTGTAGAAATTGAAATATGGAATTTAAAATAAAGGAATAGATATATGTGGTTAGTTGATTTTCAACAAAAATTTTCAATTCAAAATAAAAAAGGATGCTTTTAAAACAAATGCTGTGGGAACAAATGCTTATTTTTCCTGTGGGAAAAATAAGAGATAAGTAAATAGTCTCAATCCTTACCTTAACTAGCACAAAATTAGCTCTGAATGGATCATAAATTCAACATTGAAAATTAGAAATGAAAAATAACTTTCTGAACTTGATAAGCTATAGCCAAAATTTTGCATAATGGTAATACTGAAAATTTCCTCCTAAGATTGAGCACAAGAATGTCTTTCTGCTTTCTTTAAATCTAAGAAAAAATAAATTGGAAATGCCCATTGGCAATCAGGCAAAGAGAATATATATACATCATATGCATTGGTTAGGATTGATAATATTTTGGAATAAAGATAACATGCAGGGCCGGTGAGATGGCTCAGCGGCTTAAGCGCCTGCCCAGCAAGCGCGAGGACCCGAGTTCGACTCCCGGAACCCACATACGAAAAAGGGGCCGGTGATATCGCTCAGCGGCACGGGTACCTGCTGGCGCGCGAGGTCCTGAGGTCGACCCCCCGGTACCCACACACAAAAAAAAAGATAACATGCAAACATAACGTGAAGAATTATAATTTTTCTATTTATAAACTTAGCTGAAAAACAAAATCATGAAGGTCATGTGAATAGATTTCCAATACACATGTGAGGAAAATGGTTGATCAGGATTTCTAGTGATCTTCATTAAAATACAAATAGTTAAACAAAGTTTGTGCAACACTGTGTTACTTTCCAATCTAATAGCAATACTAAATTCCTAGTACATGACTTCTGCATTGTGGAAACTGTTTCTAATTGAAATCGGAAGGGTATGCACATTCCTGTATTGCCATAGAAGAACATTATGGTGAAAATTGATGGCATTTAGTTCACAGGAAATTGTGGACCCCTGGGAATCTTCACAATAAATGAGATGCTTATCTTCAAGAAGTGAAATACTTGAAACTTTTCAGAGGGTCCTTCTTTAATTTATTAAATATTATAATTTAGAAATACTCTGCATGCTACAATCATTATTTTTGTAGATTTTATGTGTTTTATTGTGTTCAAGAAAGTATACTTTCCGGGCCGGTGAGATGGCTCAGCGGCGTAAGCGCCTGCCTTGCAAGTGCGAGGGCCCGAGTTCGACTCCCGGAACCCACATATGAAAAAGGGGCCGGTGATATCGCTCAGTGGCACGGGTGCCTGTTGGCGCGCGAGGTCCTGAGGTCGACCCCCCGGTACCCACAAAAAAAAAAAAAAAAAAAAAGAAAGTATGCTTTCCTAATCAAGTGCAGATACTTTTACAAACTCCATTATACCATTACTGCAGAATAATGGGTTTATTTTGGTAGATCTGTATACATACATAACATACTTGAATCATTTCCCCAAATCATCTCGTTCCTCCACTCTTCCTTCCAGATTCTCTTCTTCTGGGACTCAGTAAAGTATTTTGATCATATTCATGACCCCTGTTACCCACCCACACATCCATTTTCCTCTCCCTTCTTCCCTCCTCTTGTCTAATAATAGTCTCCCTCTACTTTCTGTCATCTTTTATATATTCCACGTATTAGGGAGAACATTGGGTTAGTGTCACAAGCTCTATATTTTTCTATCCTTTCACCATCTTTCAATATTCTTTTTTCTCTCCTATGAATAAGGTAAATGCTTGTGTTTTAAAATTTTAAACCAATCTGACAAACTTCATCTATTTTTAATTAGCATATTTTTGAAGTACATAATGTTTACATTCCTTACTAGGATCTGGTAAAATTACAAAACTTACCTTAATTCCTTTATTCATCCCCATTCTTTCTACATGATATAATGATTATTTAAGAAGAAATTTTGAAAAAATTGATTGTTCTTTTTATATTTTTAAATAAAAGGAACCAAAATAAATTAGATAAAACAAAGAATGTGAATGCAAGGACAAGCAATATTAATTTACATTTTCCAGGGAATAAATTAATTGAAATCACATCTTAAAATTTAGTTCCTAAAACAGAAAATGTGTTGGCTAAAGCATTCTAGAATTTGGTAAAGGTTAAGGGGAAATTGTTTTAATTGTTATAAAATATGCATACACATAATACTAGCACATATCTTTTTTTGTGTGTGTGGGTACCGGGGGTCGACCTCAGGACCTCACGTGCCAGCAGGCGCCCGTGCCGCTGAGCGATATCACCAGCCCTTTTTTCGTATGTGGGTACTGGAAGGCAAACTCAGGACCTCACACTTGCCAGGCAGGCGCTTACGCCACTGAGCCATCTCACCGCCCCCCCCCACATATCTTTAAATGTCAAATATTTTCCTGATCATTTAAAACAGGATACTTTTCAGAAAACATACTCATCTGAGAAGGTGATAGATTGTGTTGTTGTTGTTGTTGTTGTTTTGAATGAAAGTGTTTCTAAGTCACTGTTTTTAAAAATGAAATATATTTAGCGAAAATATTTTTGTAACACTCATATTTGTAACAACTTAAATATACAATTTAAAATAGTATATTAAAAATATACTATTTTTTAATTTGTATATTTTATTACTACACATCTAGGTACTTTTTTAATATTTTGCATTGTATTATGTTAACACTTACTATGAGACCTACCTTCTGAACAAATCTTTAACTGTACAATATTTTATTCTTGACTATAGGAACAATGTTGTCCAGCAGACATTTAGAGCGTATTCATCTTGCTTGACTAAAAACACCATGCCTACTGATTAGTTATTATCCACTTTTTTTCTCCTCTGGCCCTTGGCAACCAGTGTCCCTCATTAATTCTATGAATTTGACTATTTTTGGTGCTTAATAGAATAAATATCACAAAGTGCATGTTTTTCTTACCAGAATGTCCTTAAGGTTCATCCAAGTTTTTGCTTGTTGCAGCATTTCCTCTATTTTAAAGGCTGAATAATATCCCAATATATGTACATACTATATGTTCTGTTGTCCAGTAATCTGTGTATGGCTATTTAGATTGTTTAAACATCTTACATATTGTGAACAGTGCCATAATGGATGTTAGAGGACACATGCCTATTCTAGATCTTTATTTCAATTCTTTTTGATAAGTACCCAGAGGTGGTATCATTGGATCATATGGCACTTCCACTTTTTTTTTTTGTGGGTACCAGGGGTCGACCTCAGGACCTCACCCACCAGCAGACGCCCGTGCTGCTGAGCGATAACACCGGTCCCTTTTTTCGTATGTGGGATCCAGGAGTCGAACTCGGGCCCTTGCGCTTGCCAGGCAGACGCGTAGGCCGCTGAGCCATCTCACCAGCCCGGCACTTCCACTTTTAATTAAAAAACACCTCTTAACAGCACCTCTCAAAGAGGTTGCAACATTTTACATCCCCACCAAAAGTGTGCAAGGGTTCCAGCTTCTCCACATCTAAGCCAAGATTTGTTATCTCTTATGTTTTTGGTAATAGCCATTTTAAAATATGTGAGGTGATACCTTCATCTAGTTTTGATTTGCTCTTCCTGGGTGAATAGAGATGCTATGCATTTTTGTTTTGTTTTGTTTTGTTTTGCTTTGTTTTGTTTGTTTATTTGTTTAGTACATATTGGACAATTGTATGTCTTCCTTGAAAAAATGTCAATTTAAAAACTTAAGTCATTTTTAGGTTTCTACAAAACAATTTGAACTTTCATTTTGTCAGTGTTTCAAGACTCCAGATTAAAGACTACTGCATATTATTTTATATCAGTTTGTAATAAAATTATTAATAATTATCAAATTATTTGTAAGTAATTAAGTCATTGTGTATTTGAGAACTGTGATGCTCTACCCATAGTACAGTTTCATTCTAATGAGGAAAATCTAGCTAAAGTTTTT
The DNA here is from genome assembly GCA_028451465.1 of Erethizon dorsatum. Classification (NCBI taxonomy): domain Eukaryota; kingdom Metazoa; phylum Chordata; class Mammalia; order Rodentia; family Erethizontidae; genus Erethizon; species Erethizon dorsatum. The sequence goes on along the minus strand of CM051833.1, from coordinate 76,793,805 downwards.
AATATTCTTTTCTGCTAAAATGCAAAGCACAGATTAATTAGAAAATACTATAGATCTGATCACATATTAATATGTATTTGTGAGTTTTACAGATATAGGTGTCAATGCAGCACAGAGAGTGATTCAGAGAAGTGGAAGCATGTGAGCACCTGGAGTAACAGAGGAGTTAGGACAAGCTGCACCTCAGAAAAAGAATAGTCAGTGTCAAGCCAGTATCACCAAAGGCAGGTGTGTTGGTCAGCTTTGCCATTGCTAGGTCAAAATACCTGAAACCCACAAATAAAATGAGGAGAGATTTATTTATTTCAGAAGGATCAGCCCATGGTTGGCTTTTGCCAAGATAAAAATGGCAAAGTAGAAGTTTATAGCTGAAGAAAATGGGTCACCCATGCCCAGGAAACAGAGACAGCAGGCAGAGCAAGAGCGATATTGATTCTACAAAGCGACATCCCTGTGACCCACCTCCTTAGACATTTCCCTACTCTATACGACAGCACACTCAACTATGAACTTACGAATAGATTAACCCACTAACCAGTATAACAACTCCAAGATTCATTCACTTTCAAAAGCACCACATCTGAACACATGAGCCTTTTGGAGAATGTTTTAATGCCAAACTGCAGCAAGTTTTGATTATGCCACAAATTTGCCTAAGGATGATGCTTTATGTTTATAGATTTTAATATATAATCTTAATCAAATAGGCACTATTGTAAGTACTACTGAAATCCTCATTTTACAGACCACATATTGTGTATGCAACAGAGGACAGGGATAAACAGTATTTCCCTAATTTTTTATTATATTGTCTTCTACCCTAACTAGGAAACGTCTTAGTGTGTTTGTGTCACCTCTTAGGAATATATAGATAGATAGATAGGTAGATAGATAGATAGATAGATAGATAGATTCACATATATATTCCTATATATATTCTTATATATATATTCCTATATATATATTCTTATATATATATATATTCCTATATATATATGCATTGACAGCTAGTGACTACAGTGAGGAAGAGACAGGTCTGAAAGACCAAGAGTTCCCTGGAAAGCTAACATTTCAAAAAAAATTGGGGAAATGACAAATATTCAGTCTTCAGCTCTCAAGAGATAGTTAAAATCAGTCATCTCAGGTTGACTGAAGAAAACAATTATCAAAGATGTATTCAGGACCTAAACATCTGTTATGGCTCTCTTCACAGCCAATTGGGCATTTTTTTAACTCAATGTTTGTAGATTTTGCCAAGTCTTCTGAATTTGACTGTTCAGGAGTCTTGAGCACTTTTTGACAGAGCAAGATATTTTTCTAAAGATATATGTATGTAAATGAACAATAATATTCTAATGTGTGTTAGTTTTTTTATTGCTGGGGGAGAAAGTACCTGACATGAACAATAGGAAGGAGGAGAGGTTTATTTTGGCTCAGGGTTTCTGAAGTTTCGGTCCATGGTCAGCTGGCTCCAAGGCAAAAACAGCAAAGTAGAAGGAAAAGGGGTAGTAAAGCTGTTCAACCTATGGTGGCCAGGAAGTAGAGTGAAAGAAAGAGATTCAGAATGAGACATACATCATGAAAGACACACCACTAGTTACACAGCTCCTCTAACTGGTCCATAACCCTAACAACCCCTTCAGATATGAACTCGTCAATGGATTGCTCCTCTAATGAAGTCCATGTCCTCATTATATAATTGCCTTCTGAAAAATTCACCTCAAATACATGAGAATTTTGGAGGAAATTTCAGAATAAAAATTACAAGATCCAAATTAAACAACAACAAAGAAAAAGAAAACATGATTTGAATCAAATTAAAATGTTCTTTTGTGTATAACAAGAACCATGTATATTTCAAATTGCTTACCTTTGGTGGACTTTTGTTTTATTTTATCTCACTGAATTCTAGCAACAAACATTGTGCTATTTATCGATAAATATCTTCCATATATTTTAAGTAGAAGTGATGGATTTTTAAAAACAATTGTAGTTTATGTTATAAAAATGTTTCTCTCTCAACAAACATGGAACTTACCAGTTTTTACCCATGCTATATATTCAGATTTAGGTTCATAACAGAGAGAGGTTATTTATGATAAAGATTTAACATATTCATAAGATTTCTATTAAGTTTAATATTCTTAAAAATACAAGCATATACTAATTGGTGTAGCTTGTATTCTTACATATTTTTCCAGTAATGGGAATTGAAATCAAAGTCTTTGCTTTGAGCTTCTCCAGCTCTTTTTCATTTTTTAATTTTGCAATGGGGCCTTGCTAATTAACTAAGTTGCCCAGGCAGGACTCCAACTTATTATGCTCCTGCCTCAACCCTCATTTATGCGGGTGTGACAACACACTTGACTTATTATTCTTACGTAGAAACATGATCATAATGTGAAGTATTTTATTTGTCCTAGAGGACATTACAATTAAAAATCAGATACAATTATTTTCCAAATAATGTTTACGTAAATATTTAAATAAGTGTATAACTTCATTCTACAATAAAACTTTAATTATGAGAAAATGCATTACTTTTCCTTGACATAAAATTTTATAGCTTTTAAAATGTAATGCTCTTTTATTTAGCTAAACCGTGATATCACATTGCATATACATGAATGTAACAAGATAGCTATGAACTACTTGATTTGTAATAGTAATATAGCTCAAATATACTCCCCAATTAGACCTCAATTTAAATAATTTATGAAATGTCTGTATTAAGCCGTCTGAAAAAAGATAATAGTGAATAACAAAGATGTTAGATAAATGAGTATAATCAATTTAGATATTTTTATTAAATACTATATATTATATAGTATTTTACATACAATATTTTGATGTATGGGCCTTTAAAGATGAGTCTAAACATCTATGGACTTTTAAAGATGAGCCTTAATAAAATGTGTAAAAGTAAGAATGTCAAAAGCCTTTATACAACTTATACATTTTATCACACACTGTAATAAGACTTTGTTAATAGGCTTATATGAATGATAAAAAGAAGTTTTAACACAATTTCTAGTGCTACAAGTTGTAATAATTTAACTTATAGTCTTTTCTTCAATAATTTTATTAACAAATGTTACTTGGGGGATTAGAAGTGTTGAGTTTTTCCTTTTCTCTTGGTTTAATTTTTATTTATTTATTTATTATTTTTTTTTATGGGTACCGGGGGGTTGACCTCAGGACCTCGCGCACCAACAGGCACCCGTGCCACTGAGCGATATCACCGGCCCCTTTTTCGTATGTGGGTTCCGGGAGTCGAACTCGGGCCCTCGCGCTTGCAAGGCAGGCGCTTATGCCGCTGAGCCATCTCACCGCCCTGGTTTAATTTTTAAAAAGCTATATTCTTTCTTATTTTTTATGAATAACCGTAATATGAGTCTTTCATATATTCTGATATTCCATAGAGAAAACAATGATAAGCAAATATTTGCAATTGGTTTCACCTTTAATATTTTAATTCCTTAGCATCATTGAACTGCTTTGAATGCAGATTATCCACAGAACAAAGTTACTTATTCAGTGCAAAACATTAAATTTATAACAGTGAAAATGTAATTTGGTCTTTTTATTATTTATTATTTGTTTATTTATTTATTTACAATTTGGTTGTAAATAAGAAATGTTTTATTATTTACACATCATCACTTTTCCTGTCATAAGTAGCTTTCTCATCTATTCATAGGAAATGTTTAATAAAATATTTTCAATCTCATATTCTCTTCCTTTAAAGATATTCTCCTACCTCCTACACCTGTAGCCTAACCCTATTTGTATATGTACATACATTTGAAGAAAAGTAATTAGGAAAACTGTTAGATCAGTCTGCTTTCTGTTACCACTACAGAGTACCTAACACCCACAACTGAAAAAGGACAGGATTCAGTTAGCGCCTGATTTCAGGAGATTCAGTACATGACGGGGAGCCTCCTGTGGAGGAGAATCATGGCAAAACAATGTGGCAGAACAAAGATGCTTTGCTTAGTGGAGGAGCAGCACTACAGTAGAACAGATGAGGGACACGATACAATATCCCAGTTCAAACATCCACAACCCATGCAGAACTTTCCCAGGTTTTCTCCACCTGCCCCTGGATGACTTCAAGCCAATTAAGTTAACAGAATCAAACTTAACAATCAGAACTATCATGGTGAGATCTGTCTCTGCTGAGTTCAAATGGGGGCCTCATTCTTTGGAAGAATGTCTACCAAATCTCATATATTTGAATCTGAGTTCAACACTTAAAGTTATTTATACTTTCAAAGTTTTTGACTTGCCTTAGGAACTGTGACAATTGGCTCATTTTTACAACAGCAAATTATACACTGAGCATTGAGCATATTCAAACACAATGACTAATAAAATTAATATTTGTAATAAAATAATCCCCCCAATAATTGCTTGGGTTCTTTTGGAAATATTTTAGTGTGATGTGGTTAATATATAAAATACATTCCACACAATGGATTTTGTTAAGTGAATAGCTACTGGCACAAAATATTGCTATTTAGCAGTATATTTTCAGAAGAATTATCCTTCATCAAATGTATGCTGGGCCAGTTACATTTCTGACATGATTTTGTGTTTTTTCATGTTAAGTTTTTTGCATATCATCTTTAAGATATAAAGCATATCATATGTAAGATATTTTTAATAATTATAATAAAAATGAACTAAGTAATTTAACAGTACTATTTTCATCTAGTGACCTATTCTTGGGTATTTAACTCATAAGAGTCACTTAATCATAACGATGTACTTGAGAAATAGTATACCAGAAAAAGTCAAAATACAATACTTACTGAAGCCACTGTGAGATAGACTTAAATAAGTTAATATAGTTAATATTTTAATTTTCATTCATATAATGGTACACAGTTAGCCCAAACTATGAATTATTCTTGATCCAAATAAAAATACTTGATATTTGGAAGGTTTACTTCTAGGGTCTAGAATTTCTATAAATACACAAAACCTTTTGTAATGATATTTGGTTGTGTATCAAAAATGTTCAATGTCAAAAATTAAAAAGTAAATTACAGAAATTACATAAAATTACAGATGAAAAAGAAAAGGGGAAAATGAGAGTATCATTTAAATCTGAAAAACAAGATTATAAACTACTTCTATTAATAAAAAATAGGAATACTTAGGCTTGTTTTCCAACTTCCATAGTAAGGAATCTTCATCATTAAAGAGAAGTTATTCCAAAAATTTTCCCTTTTATTAAAGAAGCACATATCCTTATTTTTTTGCCTGATTTTTACAGCATCAGTGTGTAGCATAATCAAAGTAATTCACGAGTGTGACCAAGCATTGTATTAAGGCCACATCCAGCAGTAGTCTGTCAACACAGAATAATTTTTTTTAAAATAGAGAAGCCAAAAAAAAAAAAAAAAGAAAAAAATATATATATAATAAAAGGAATGAAATGTCTGCCCTTTAACATTTCAGAACAGGGAAACTGATTCAATCTGCTCTATTGCAGTTAAATATAATAGATGTATTTTTGCACGTGTTCAAGCTGTATGGCTTCTGACAGACATTCTTTTAAAATCTCCTATAAATAGAATATTTTCTTTCTCTCAACTGACTTTGTTTGAATGGCAGCTGCCTCAAGTTAATGAGATGCACACTATTTCTCCATGGATCAGGTGTTCAATAAAATTAATAAAGGTCATGAAATCTAAGTTTGATATATGGAAAATGGAACAAATTATTTATTTATTTATTCCAGAGGCCTGATTCAGGGTAAATTTCTGATTTATTAATATATAAAATAATATTGTTTCTATTCTTTCCAGTTTTTATTAAGATGATCCAATTCTGAGAAAGAAAATTTTACTATTTTCCATTATTATTACACTCAGTAGCATTCCTCCTATTCTGTTTGCTTGTTCTGATAGTTTCATAACAATGATGTATTTTCACATTCTGAAAGCTATGTTGGAATTAAATTTTTGGCAATACCTAGCATTTATGCAGTGGCTTATGAAGAAGAGCACATTCATTTATACCCTCACTGTGCAGACATGCAGGGTGATATCGCCTGCTATTCTAAGTACACTACCTCTGTAATCCTTTCTTGTCTTAATTAAAAATTCTTAAAGCATAAATATCAAATACTTACATGAAATTACTTTTGAATATCAACTAAAATATAAATATGAGTTATCTGCATATATGTTAATATTATCGCTGCTGATGTGGAGACAGCCTGAGATCTAAGGGGTCTGATCCTGGAGACTGGAGTTATGGGGCTACATGTGAAGAAAAGCCTGAAGCCTCCCAAACCCCAAGAGTTAAGAAACGGAACTGCTAGGGTCCCAGGAGGGAGCACCGCTCTGGCCCACAGCTGGAATTCTAGATCAGTGATACTGACCCAGACTTCTGTCTTGAAGAACAGTGAAACAATGAGTGGAATAAATTGTGGCTCTTTTAAACCTTCAAATGTGTTATAATTCCCTACAGCAGCCTGAAGAAACTGAGGACACCACTAAACATTTGAAAGCTCTGTCAATCAGGGTTCCAGGAAAGAGGCAGACCAGGGGAGATAAGATAAGACAGAAGAGATGTAGATATAGGTATAGCAATAGATAAAGGTGTAGAGATACACAAATACTTATTTGAAGAAAATATTTAGGTTAGAGTTGCTGGATGTCTAAGCAAGTACATGATGCACAGAACAGCCTGTCAGAAAAGATACACTAGAACTCTGGAGTATGAAGTGCGGTCTTCAGGCAAAATACTATTTCCAAGAAAAATATTTTTTCTTAATTAATTTTCAGTTTCACTGAGATTATCTCTATGATTAATTTTTTCAGGCAAAAAGCATATAGTTCATTTATAATTATTTTATTTCTTCCATATAGAGGTTTTATTTTTTACTTACAGTATAATTAGATACAGAATTGATTTTGCAATATCCTTTTCTTGTAATACTCACGGTATGATTTTATGTATAAAATTATAATAGTGGTTAACTTTTATCAATATTAATAGCCATAGTTTAAGTGGCTACCTTTGAATGATTATAACTCTGCCTTGGGTCTCCTTTGGCTTTTTTGTTGCAGAGGAAAAAATACACATTCTTAAAGTAAAGAGAAGCGGTCTTGAGTACTCCTCAGGGTTTTGCACTGCTGAGGGTGTTCCCTCTCTATAGAACCTATGCCCTCCAACTTTTTGGAAGTAAGTCTTTGCTCATTTCTTCTGGGGTCATTGTTCTAGGTATGGAAGATGAAGATTTTACTGGCAAAGTATTAATAAAATTTATATTTGACTATTAAACATTGTCTTCTAATTTCCAGATTATGTTTCTTGTTTTCATGTATTTGGGGAAACATCCTGTGAAATCACATCATTTTGAAGTTTATTAATATTGCTTATGTTGTACTGTGTCATTAAAGGTTAGGTTTGTATTGTATAATTTGATTTTGTTGACTTTATATTTTCTAGAAACACTTCAGTAGTTTATTCTTAAAGGGGGTTACTTTTGGTTTTATAGAACCTCCACTTTTCTTCATTGTTTTATTTATTTTGTTCTTTATAATTTTAGTAAGATTTTGAAGACAAAACATTAGCTTATAGATTTAGCTATTTTGAAGCCCCAACTTTGTAGCAGAGATGAGGGAATAGAAGACACTGTTAACAACATTCAGGGATTAACTTCATGTACATGATTAAATTCTGTGGATAGTATTTGAAATTGCATAAATAACAACTGAAATTGAGTCCCTATTATAAAGAATTGCACATTTCATATGCCATTTTTAACTCTATTATGATTAGTTCAATATAATTACATACCAGTTTTCTGGAATCCAGTTTTCCTTTAAGTAAAATGAAGAACACGATTAATGCAACCATACAAAAATACTGTTATAAAATTAAGTCAGAAGAAATCCATTAATAGAGTAAATATGAATTTGATTAGTGAACAAGTCATTTATTTTCAAATAAAATCATGCTAGATATTTCCTAGAATTTAAACTAAGTGTTGACTAGAAATCTTATCAAGGATGCAACTTTAATTTGCAAGCTAATAATATAATTTTAACTTGAATGTGAATGAAAAGTCACATTCTAAAAATCATATATGCAATTCCAACATTTTATTCTTAAATATATTAATATGTAAAACTAGTATACATAAAACACACTATTCAAAAATGATATGTACTCATTTCAACAGTCTATATAAAAGCACAAAAAGGTGAAAAATCAGATTTGGTAATGTAATGATAGCACTCACTACATCAATAACAATAACAGTACTAGTATTCACAATGGTAATCACAAATTAATTTCTTTATACTTGTTAGGTTATCTGCTTGGACATTACATTAACAATTTCAGTTAACCCTTATAACTTATCAAGTGTCAAAAATTTTGGCAAATTAATTATATTTCTAATTAAAAGTTAGTCTGTGAAAGAAAAAGCTGTCTAATATCAGATATGAACCTAGTGGCTGACATTAGAACCCCCTTTCACAAATCATCCTCCGTGACTAATAACTCTATTTAAAGTCATGTTTAATTTAATGCTGAAAAGTACATCATCACTTATAAAAAAGTCTACAATGTAGAGACTTCTATGAAAGATGAAGAGTTTACGTTAACTTCAATTTGTTCAAATCACTTTTTAGGGCTTTTAATAATGTTTCATTATTTCCTCAAATGAAGTTCTATAAATATCTTCACAAGATTATTATGTGGGCTAGAGTTGTTGCTGAGTGTTAGAGTGTGATTTGTATGTATATTTCCCTGGGTTAAATTCTCTGAAGAAAAATAAAATATAAGAATTTTGGGGCTGGTGAGATGGCTCAGCGGCATAAGCGCCTGCCTGGCAAGCAAGAGGTCCTGAGTTTGACTCCCGGAACCCACATATGATAAAAGGGCTGGTGATATCGCTCAGTGGCACGGGCACCTGCTGGTGCATGAGGTCCTGAGGTTGACCCCCGGTACCCACACAAAAAAAAGAATTTTGCTCTATCACAACAGGGATTATTTTATTCCATTTTATTCCCTACCTGAATATAATGTTTCATTAGCTAAATTATTATCTTTGGCATTTAAATAGATTCCCAGACAATTTGGCAAATTTCTTCTTCTTTGTAATTTTTAGATATATTATTAAAAGTTTCCAGGTAAAGCATCTCTACATTTTGAAAATTTTATATCACCTAACTAAAAATCAGATTCTCATACAATTATGTTCATTGAATAGATATATACCGACGAGGAAGTATGTTAGGTACTACATCGAATGCTAGAATTTTTTAAAAATGCCATCATGAAACTTCTAATGGCAACCATGGACTTCATCATTAATCCTATCAAACACGATACTGAAATGTGACAAGATTCATGAAAACTGCATTGAAGGGATTTGTTATTGTCATATGGAAAAGCTACCAATTTCATTTGAAATCAGGAAAACAATCCTATTCATAATAACTTCAAAAAATATTACCAAGGGTTGAATCTAGCCACACTGGGTGAAAAACTTCTACAATGATAATTATACCGAGGAAAGTAATTAGAAAGACAGTACAAGATGGAAAGACTTCCCATGTCCATAACAGAAAATTCTCATCAGCAAGGTGGATATAAAACTGAAAGTGACATACAGATTCACTACAACTTCCATCAAAATACCAATGATGTTCTTCACAGAAATGGGAAAAAAATCCCAAAATTCATATAGAAACACAAAAGACCCAAATAGCAAAAGCAATCCTGAGAAAAATAGGAACGCCAGAGGTATCAATATATTGTTTTTTATTTCAAAACATGCTACATAGCCAAAGTGACCAAAGTAATATCAGAACAAAGACAGACACACAGACCAAGGAATAGAACAGAGCACACACACACACATACACCACAGAATCACACAGCTCCAGACATATTCTTGACAAAGAGGCCAAATTTCTACTTCGGGTAAAAGGCAGCCTCTTTAACAAATGATTCTGGGAAAACTGGATATCCATATGTAGAAGACTGAGGCTAGAATGCTATCGCTCACACTGTAAAGATATTCAAGATGGATGTGAGACCTGAAATTTTGAACTGCTAGAAGAAAACATAAGTGAAACACTTCCAGACATAGAGGCAATATCTTCCTGAATAAGATTCTAATAGTTCAGGAAATAATACTAATAATCAATAAATCAGATTATATCAAATTAAAAATCTTCTGCAGTGCAGAGGAAACAGTGAACAAAGTAGAGAAAAACAGCAAAATGGAAGAAAATCTTTGCCAGCTACTCTTTACATAGTATGAATATCCAGAATATAAAAAGAACTAAAAATTCCAACACCTAAAATAACCGAATGATTCAATCAAAAGTTGGGCAAATGCACTGAACAAACACTTCTCAAACGAAGAAGCACGAATGACCAGTAAGTATTTGAAAAATGTTCAATAAATTTAGCCATCAGGAAAAGGCAAATTAAACTACTCTGAGATTCCACAAAACCTCAGTCAGAATAACGATCATCAAATATACACAAAACCCAAAAATGCTGGCAAGGGTTCAGGGAAAAAGGAATGCTACTGCATTCCTTGTGGAAATGTAGGGGGCCAGTGAGATGGTTCAGCGGCATAAGCGCTTGCCTTGCAAGCGCGAGGGCCCGAGTTCGACTCCCGGAACCCACATACGAAAAAAGGGCCGGTGATATCGCTCAGCGGCACGGGCGCCTGCTGGTGCGCGAGGTCCTGAGGTCGACCCCTGGTACCCACAAAAAAAAAAAATTAAAGTCAGCATACTATACAGATACGTGCCTAGCCACGTTTATTACAACACAGTTCAAAATACCTCAGGTGTGAAAACAGTCCAGGTCTCAGTCATCCGCACAGGCGACTGACACGTTTCAAATTTTTAAATATATATGAACTGCTAGAAGTTTCACATGATAGCAAATGTTACATGGACAGTATTTTATATGAAAAGCCTTTGGAATGATATCCCCTTGGACAATATTAACAAAATTTTAACATACAATATGGTAGTATTTAAACAAAAGTGTTTAGTGGGTTCCTCATAACTTGACAGAGGCTTAAAATAGTCCTCTCGCTTGTTTCTATCATAAAGCAGCACTGAGTAGAAGTATATTCTATTCTCAAATAGTTGGAAATCAATTGTATATTGGAAAATATATAGCCTGTTGTATATTCATATTGAACAGTATATTTTATAATAAATGCTCAAAGATGTGATTTACCCTTGAAATTCAGGGGCTCATGTCACGTATTTGTACTCCAGTAATTCACAAGGTAATGCCTACACTTGACTCAGAGTCCAAAATATTTTCAAGTGAGTACAATTGTTCCAATGCTTATCTCCTTGGGAAACAATTGTTTCACAACTCATGTTTTATACCCAGCATCTTCACTAAGTTGATTGTAAACAAGACGGTACTGAAGTTAAAAGCATCGTTAATTTTTCTGGTACATTCAGTCTTTTCATTAACTTTCACTGATCTGATTTTATATAGTTTAAATTTAAGGGCTAAGATCACTGGGATCATAAAATAGCAGGTTCTTTATCATTATTTTTACTAGATAACTTCTGCTCTAAATTATTGTTACTAAATAATAGTCACTAAATCCCTAAAGTCAGATGTTTAAATGTCATGTGTATTAGAATATACTAACTTGGGCCGGTGAGATGGCTCAGCGGCTTAAGCGCCTGCCCGGCAAGCGCGAGGACCCGAGTTCGACTCCCGGAACCCACATACGAAAAAGGGGCCGGTGATATCGCTCAGTGGCATGGGCGCCTGCTGGCGCGCGAGGTCCTGAGGTCAACCCCCTGGTACCCACAAAAAAAAAAAAAGAATATACTAACTCAAGTTTAGTTTTCTCTAACTATATATAATATACAGAACATAAAAGCATAAACAAATGTCAGGCAAAGGCTATGTACAAGATTCAATTTGAGACAGGAGTATGCATTCAAAAGAATATACCATTCTTCCTTTGAAAATTTATTATCTGTTTTTTTTTTTTTTGTTTTGTTTTTTTGGCAAGATCAAGCCTAGGGATGCCCCAAGCCTGAGATGTATTTTCAGTCTTTTTTACTTTTTTTAATTTTCAGACAGTGTCTCGCTAATTGTCCAGCTGGGACTCAAACTTATGATCCTCCTCCCTTAGCCTCCTGCAGTGCTGGGATTACAGGCATGCGCCATCACACCCAGCTTATTAACAGGAACTATTTTTTTTTTTTTTTTTTTTTGTGGGTACCGGGGTGTCGACCTCAGGACCTCACGCGCCAGCAGGTGCCCGTGCCGCTGAGCGATATCACCGGCCCCTTTTTCGTATGTGGGTTCTGGGAGTCGAACTCGGGCCCTTGCGCTTGCCGGGCAGGCGCTTAAGCCGCTGAGCCATCTCACCGGCCCCCAGCAGGAACTCTTTCTTAAAGTCTCTTGACCATTGATTCCTTCCATCAAAATGAAGTGAAAATATCAAGACACTAAGGCTCAGCTCAATCAAGTGGATTCAGTCTCCATTATTTTCACTATTAAATGTGAGACAATAAATACTCAAACCCAGACTAAACTGCCTTTGACTGTTGACAATATGGCAAACACAGTGAAGTTCACAAATCTACCCTTTTCATCCTCGCTGTTTTGCTAATTACCTTTCAGCTAAGGGATGCAATACAGAGCTGTTCCAACGATGAGATGAAAGTAAGTCACTTTCAGAGATCTGTTAAAGAATAGCTAAACAATATAGGCATGGATCATAACTTTTTAACGTTTTCTTACCTTGGACCTGGAAAAATGGTATGTTGCCAGAGTATGCCCTCCACTCTATCAACAGACGAATAGCCACTACTAAAGTTGGCAGATGAGAAAGATAGAATGCACATGGACTTTTGTGCCATCAGTAAACAGTTACATAGGTCTTGAAATGTCCCTAAAATTTCTATTATGCTCTTTGTTTTTCAATCTGTAATTTAAGCTATTTGATTTCTGAGTTTTCAGCATAGGCTAGCTGACATAAACGGCGTCCCTCAATGTCTGAACAGTACTAGGTTAACATGACTTTTGTACTGACTCAATTTATATAATAGTCATCCACCCCTTCTTTGTACTTTAGTCTCTGCAAGCCCTTAAGCCAATCACTGTATGTGGTAGAAGCATATTAGCATATTACTCTATTATTACCCAAGTTCAAAAAAGGTGTTTGCCTTTTTTTTACAACTGATCATAAATCACTTATATCATCAACAAAGAAATGTAAGGTTTGCCTCATTTTAATAGTATAATACACAAACAATACTTGAAAGAGAAAGAGAGGAGAGAGACAGAAAGACAGAGAGAGAGGATGAGAGAGAAAATGAACTGTGGTTTTTCATGTTTGTTAACATTGGAGCAACATCATCACAGGATAATGTACTCAGAAATAGCATTATTTTATTCAATGTGCTTTTCATGAGAAGAAGAAAATCAATATATATTATGTTGTGGTAGATAAAACTGTAAAACATTTCATTGCAAAATGTATCATTTTTCTTGTTTATTCATTCAAATATTAACATAGTAACTGCTCTGAATGGGCTTCACAGATGGAATTATAATTTCTGTGCATTCACAAAAAATAGGAAGACTGTTCTAGATTATATGAACCTAATATAAACCCATGTGATCATAAAATTCAAGAAATCAAACAGAATAGTTATTTGGAATTGAGGATGTGAAATCATAGATTTGAAGCATGAAAGGGACTTGACTGATGGTTTGAAGATTGAAGAATGGGACCAGGCTCCAAGGGAAGCCAGCAGTCTCTAGATTCTAATAATCCCTGCCATCTGACAACAGCTACCAAGGAAGAGACACCTCATCTCTGCAGCCTCAGAGAAGGAATTCTACCAAAACCCTCCCAAGCCGGGAAGCAGGTGCTCCCTTAGGGCTTCTAAGAAGGAACACAGCATTATTGACGCCTTGGTTTTCACCCATGAGACCCAGGTGACCTAGACTCAGACCAATAAAATTATGAGGAAATGTCTGTATTTATTTTTTTTCTTCCAATTAAATTTTATTGGTACATTTGTACCTGTACATGATATAACAAATTTTTTTGTCTGTATTGATTTAAACCACTAAATTCGTGCTAATTTTTTATGGCCACATTAAGCAATTAATGCAATAGCAATACAAAAGAGTCTAGGGCATTTGCAAAATGTTCAAAAATATGAATCTTTCAAAAATAATTTTTGTCACAGTATAATGTAGACATCAGAGATCAGAATCTTGAAAAAACTACTACTAAGAAAACATGCAGCTTTACAGAGCAAGGGGAACTAAAGGTCATGCACTGCACCCTCCCCTATGCAGGGTTCCAATGTTGCCTATGCAGTTCATGCCCCATCACCACACAAAGTCACAAAATAGTGTCAAAGTTTACAATTTTGTGGGGCCACATCACTAGCAGTCAAAAGATGCGTGCAACCTGTGGAGCAGAAGTTTGACATGCCTGATCTGAACACAGAGAGCTGGCAGGGAGTTTCTTAGATAAAGTCTACCAATACAAGAATGACAGGATTCTAGCAGTGAGCAGAATGTATGCCAAAATACTGAGTCATCATAGAATAGTCCCTGAAAAATTCCTCACCATCTTTTACTGTCACCATAGGATTTGGTTGCTTACCTGGTGTTGTGACACAATGCCAGATGCATAATTTGCAATGCTCAGTGGAAAAAGAAGTGCAGAGATCCTCATCCAAAAATTCTTAAGACTTTTAAAACAGCTACAGAAGAATGTTCAACCAATCATGAAAATCTTCTAAGTAAAAGGCTGCATAGATAATTGCCAGTGAACCTGTTGTGGCCTAAATCTACGGTGACTGAAACCTTGATAATCACAGGATTCTGTAGCTAGGGGTGCTGAATACATCCATTTACAGTTACAACTAGACAAGTACCCTATTTTATAATGAAAATGCATAGTAAATTAATGAACTGGGTATGAGGAATTGGATTAATGCCAAGATTGTAATTGTGGAAGTGGTGAATTTCAATGTAGAATTCACCAATATATGAAAACAAGAAATACTATTGAAGAAAGTGTCAATATCTATGAAAATTAAGTAATGTTATTTATTATAACTGTTTTATGTGTTAATGAATCTATGTCCTCATGAAGACTTATTTCTTCACAAATACAGTTACATAGAAGTTTTGTGATTAAACAATTATATCCTCTCCAAACGGGAAGGAGAAATAGAGATGGAGGGAGAGTGTAGGGAAGGGAGGGCAAGAGGAAGTAACAAAAATTAAGATGTGATGAATATAATCATCATGCACAGCAAACGTAGTATGTAGTGAATATAAAAAATAAACCAATTGGACTAAAATTAGTTTTTAAAATCTCCGATCAGTAATAGTTGACGAAATGTGAAAAAATATTGAATTTGAAAAAAACAAAAAGTAATTCCCAATAGAAAATTAGTTGACATGTTACTTTTCTTGTAGCTGAGATGCGATCCCTGACACCCGCAAATAGAAAGAGAGGTTTATTTTGGCTCACAGTTTGTAGTTTTCAGCCTATAGTCCGCTGGCTCCACAGATGAACAGCTTGGCATCATGGAAGAGAAGCTCCTTACATCACGGTATCCAGGAAGCAGAGATAGAAGCAAGGAACAGGGGTAAATAAGAGAGGAAAAAAAGATTCACAAATTTTATAAGTAGTCTAATTCAAGGGGTTGAAGAAATTTTCTCATAGAGATTTAATGAGAAAATAAATTCAATAAATAAGAACTCAGAGTTGAAAGAAATTTCAGAAGCCCATGGAGAATAAAGCAAACATCATTCGGGTAACACATGATACGACAAGGCAAAGAAGAGAGTAGATGGAGCTGAAAAGGGAATTGTTGACAAGAAGTAAAGTAAAAACTGTTACAATTATATAGTTAAAATAAATTAGGGGGCTGGTGTGATGGCTCAGCGGTGTAAGCGCCTGCCTGGCAAGTGTGAGGGCCTGAGTTTGACTCCTGGAACCCACATTCAGAAAAAGGGCCGGTGATATCGCTCAGCGGCACGGGTGCCTGCTGGTGCATGAGGTCCTGAGGTCAACCCCTGGTACCCACAAAAAAAAAATAAATAAAAAAGGAAATTAGTAAGAGGATAACAGAGTGAGTAAAAAATAATCCAATTTAAAAGATAATTGATATTTCTGGAGAACTTACTAATGAAAAGAAAAGAATTTAACATAACATATCTTTTTTCTGAGAGGAAATGATTAAATTTGAAGCCTATAAGAATGTGTAGAAGAATGATACAGATAATTCTAAGTGAGACATATCCATTTGAATTTGCAGAATTTGAAGAATAAAAAAGATTTTAAGCAATCCTGGAAACAGGAGAAATACACTTTATGGGAAGAAATTCAACATAGGCCCAGGAGTCTGTTGAGTGTCAATCAGTGCCCAGAAATATGAGCACATTTCTCCGATAAATAAAACATAACGCTATCTCATGCCAAACCAAGGAGCTGTGGAAATACAAAAATAGAACTTATGCATTATCCAACCTGAAAATGAATATGATACTCATTGGGTTTTTCCACAGAAAAAACCCAACCCAATAAAGATCTCAGAGAAGCAAACAAATGATAAGTGTGATATTTCAGCACGGAATACTATGGGATGCTTTTGGAAGAGGACTGAGGAAAAACGTGAAAGAAAAAAAATTTAATCGTCTATTTTTTTGTGATTTACTAAAGGTAACAGTTAGGCATTCACAATCATGAAGAAACTCAGTTTCACGTTGTTTTTAGAAATTTTAAAAATAACACAAAACAGCAAACTACATAAATAGAAAATAAGTTCATGGAACTAAGATATAAATGTGACAAAGTAACTTATGACTCAAGAACTTGGGGGCAGCATAGAATTAGTGAAGGCCCCCAAAAATGTGAACTACCAAAGAAGGCTAAGAAATGTAGAGATTTTGCTAAATTTCATTGCTATCCATGCAATAGTGAAATATAACAAAAATGTTCTGGAAATATTACACTTATTATAAATCCTAGAATAATTTTTAAATGAGGTAAGAATGAAGTAATATAGATACTGGATTACTCTCAACTGATCTTATATGGTGAAATGTCTTTAATGTTTTTTCAATATAATTTATATTAACTGTGGAATTTAAAGCTATGGCAAAAAAAATCACATATGATCAAAAATTTACGTATGATCAAAATTGGGAGATAATGGATGGATATCTGAGAGAGTTTAGGTTAGGTACTCCTCTCACCTTTCAAATGTTATAGTTTTTAATATAAAAAAGATAAAAGCTTCAAACTCTTACAGTTTATTTTCCTAATCTACTTTATGAAGAAACTCTTGTGTTGAAAACATTTTCAATTTAAATTCATGATGTCTTTCAGTAATATTTCAGCCTGTTGTAGTACTTCAAATCTAACTAAATATATTGTCTTAATAGTGTTCCCCCTTGACCAATTCCTCAAGAAAACACAAACTAAATGAAAGTATTTGTGAATATATGATAGGAGATGATCTGATGGGATAATAGTGAGAAACAGTGAGTGGGAGTGAAACAGTTGTAGTGGTAGACAAAGGCAAAGAGATATTTTGTATATCACTTGAACTATTGCCATCATAATCAAGGACTAAGAATCAATATGTTGTATATATTTGGAATAAGAGGCGTAAAAAGAAAGAATTAATCAATTTTTCAAAACCGTATTTTTCAAAAATTTACTTCCCAATACACTAAATCTGTCTAATTTGGTCATGCATACACGAGTGAGAGTGATCGACTCTTGCTGGTTTTCCTGAGACTGGTAATAGGCTTGGAGCATGGTGTCTGGAGATAGTTTTCATGGTAGGATTAAAGTTCTGAGAAAACTGATCCGGTTACCTTAGTGGAATTAACATATTTCTTAGTATGAACAGAGAAGTGACATGATAGGAACGTATGATACGGCCCTGCAGTGAGAAGTTTCTGTACTGCAGACCAAGGGCATTACACAGTGGCTAGAATGAGAGAGGATGAAACAGAAAACCGTGCGGGGTAGCATCCTCTTAATCCTGAAATAACTCTAGCTGTTACACAGTGGGCCCTCCACTGTTGATAGAAAATTTTGCTACCACTTCTCTAAAAGAGAGAAAGTACAAGTTCACAGAAAACCCTGAAAAGTAGGATAAAGCTATAATCTTTGAATTTGCTTAACCAAGAAAATTAGTGAAAGCACAGTAGGTTATGCTGCTGTAGGTGACTAGGAAATCGAAGTGACTTATACATGCAATATGTCCCTGCCTTCCATAACTGTTTGGGTCTAACCCTGAGTTATGATTTTCATTATGAAACTGACATCTGTGCCCACCTCACTTCCTGACTCAGTGGTTCTTATACTGTCCAGCATGACCTGCCAAGTATCTCCAAGAGATGAGTCTATTTCAAAGCTACCATGGCATAGTTTTGACTTTCAAATACAGTTTTAGTTGATATTTTGGTGTCCTGAGGCTATCATTTTTTCTCCCCAAGCCTCCAGTACTGCTAACCATACACATCTGACTCCATATGTCCTAACAAACTTATTGCCCCTTCACTGTTTAAGTGCTTCAACCACTGCAGCTCACAGCTATGTGATGAACCATTTGCCTCCCAAGCGTGCAAATGGCAGCTGCCAGGAAACTCAGCAACTGCCCTGATTTTGTAACCCAAAAATATGGGGGAAACAAATACTAAGGGCTTCAAACACTGATAGCTAAATACTTCATGCTTCCTACTTTCCAACATAAATATTCTTGAGAAATGAATGCCTCTCAGAGAATCACCCGGTAGTATGGAGCAGACCCCAGTACCTCATTTTACAATCTAGATTGCCCTTAATATATCTCAGGGAAGAATATTATTAATTGTAATGCCATGTATGTCAGCAAGTATCACAACCACATTGGCAGTAAGACAATGGCATTTGCTATTTTTGTAGTCTCTTCTGTTTTTTTTTTTCTTCCCACTCCCTCCTTCTCTCCCTCCTTCTTTTCCCTCCAATCCCCCTCTCTGGATTGTACAGGCTATATTCCCCCTACTGTGCTGTACATTTGAGCATAGGCAATGCCAGAATCAGAAATGAAGGAAGAATTTATAGAATATTGGGAATTTATTTACATTACACAGAAGCAACCTTCAATGCATTTTCATAGGCACGTTGGCAGAATTTGAGCATCAAAGTAAATAATGTTAACAATGGATTTTAATTCACTCAATGAAACAGGAAAGTGTCACTCACATAGATATTAATAAATGAATAATTACATGTAATATTTGAAGAGGGGCAGTATTCTTAGATGATTAAAAAAATAACTTGCCCCAACTAATGAGAGTGGGAGAGAGAAACCTTACAGTGAAAAGCCAGTAAGTTACCAATATAATCAAACAGTCAAATGATAGCCACCTAATGATATACAATAAGGACAACGAAGCAGAATTAGGGGGAAATTCCTGCTGAAGTTATAAATTTAATGTATTCAGTGAGCAAATGACAGATAATACAAAACTGAACAGATACACTCAAACTCAGGAACATTCTGAAAAGTTACTTGATGGAAGTTTTCCAACTGTTAACACAAGAAAATCCAAGTAATGACTAAGAAATAATTCCAGATTGAATGATGCTAAAGAGATATGGTAGTCAAAGCAATACTTGATTCTAAATTGGTTCACTTTGATTCTAATGACATTAGAAAACAATTGAAAAATTTTGATTGGGGTCTGATAGCTAAATTGCAATTACATGTTCATGTTAACTTTTGACTTGGGTGATTTTGATAGTAGTACTGAGATTATTTAGTATAATGTCCATGCTTGTCAGAAATACTTAGTATTCAGAGGATAATAAGTCATTAAATGAGCAAATTTCTCTCATACAATTGGAGAAAATGGAGAAAATCATTTGTAGTGTCCTCCTAACTTTTAAAATGGGTAGTATATTGATCAGGGTGATACCAGAGAAACAGAATCAATGTGGATATAGATATAGATGGAAAATATCCATGTACACACAAACACAAACACACACATACAGTGTGTGTGTGTGTGTGTGTGTGTGTGTGTAATTGGGTTAGTTGATAAAAGGACTCTCTCCGATGTAGAAATACTAGGGCAGGCCATCTGAAGGACATACTGAGGACCTTAGAATGTAGCAAGTGATGCCTCTAAGGAAAATCTCAGTTTTGCTGTGAGTTCCCTTCCACTGATTGAGTTGGGCTACCCACATTACTGAGATTATTTTTCTTTTCTTTGATTTTTACTTAAAGTAAAAGGATTTTAGGTACCAATCATAGCCATAAAATGCCTATGCCTAAAATCTTAAAGTAAGATTTGATAAGTGATGATTATAGTATAGCCAATGTGACACATGAAACTGTCCACCAAAATTGGTAATTGTTAAAAACAATGAAAAATGTAACATTATGAAAAAGACAATTGGGTGACTTAAGTGGCTTGTCGGACATGACGCACATGTCAGTTTACCAGATCAGCATCAATCCCCAGTTTCATTCTACTCTAAGTTCTAGAATTCAGTTGACTAGCATTAAATTAGGAAGGAGCATTTAAAAAGGACCTGCACGTAAAACGCATGTAGATATACAGAGCATACACACACACTTACACACACGTGCCCACACACATATTTTGTTTATTTGTTTATTTGCAGTGCTAAAGAGCAACCCTAAATCTTCATGAATACAAGGCAAGCACGATACCACAGAGCTATATTGCCAATTGTATATTTAATTTAAATTAAAAATGGGATAAGTAGATGAGTAGTTCAAAGGTGGTTGGTATTTTTTCATTTAAGTTTAATCTGAGGTAAGTTTAATAAATTTGAAAAGAAGATTATATGCTCAATGTTGGTTGCCACTGACATAAAAAATCTACTGCATCTACAGGCTTCATACTACTAATAACATCAAGTACTATTGTAGGTTGAATTTCCCGCAAAAAAATGTATGTTGCTAAGTATTAGCACCTATGAATATGACCTTATTTAGAAATACAGTGATTATGGTTTTAGTAAATTCAAAATGAGGCCCACTTGAGCCAAGGTGGGCCCAAAATTCAAAGACAGGTGTCTTTATAAGGAGAGAAATACAGACATTCTGTGAGAAATACCATGCAACAGTGAATGGACTGGAATGTTACAGTCACAAGGTAATGAATTCAAAGGATCATCCACACCCAAGAGAAGCTAGGAAGAGACAAAAACAGAAAAATAAAAGAGAGAAAGAAAAACATTCTCCTCTAGAGACTCTAAAGGGATAATAGGAATGCTGATACTTTGACTCTGCACTTAAGCCTTGAGAACTGGAGGCAAGTACACTGTTATGTTGTAGCCATCCAATTTGTGGCACTTTGTATGATTGCACTAGGTAACTATCACAAATGCTATGTAAATACATTTGCCAGTGGTATTTGAGTAGGTAATGTATTTCTTAGGTGTATCCTTTATGCTTGTGTATTTTCTGTACTTTTATGTTTTGTGATTTACAGTTCTGTGTCTGTGGGTAGACATATGACATGAACTTTAGAACACCAACATTCTGGATAAATGAACAGAGTTGTTTCTCCGGAGAGACAATTAGGAACTGGCTTCAGACAGCTACAGACAGAATTCACAGTATCTGTTAAAAAAAAAGCATGAACTAAAAAGAAATTTATGATGTCATCTTTCTCATTGCATGACAAATCCTCCAAATAACTATAAAATAGTAAAAAATGTTAGCTTTAATATGGTAAAAAAATAAACAATCACAAAATACAAATTGAATTGCCCAGTCAAAAGTAGAAATTAGATCAAATGAAAGTGCACAATGCTTATTTTCATAAACTTCCTCACTCTCTAATATGTATATGCATTTCCATCAAATCGCCTTATCTGGCGTAATCTCTTTAAATTAGGGTTAAGAGATCAAGAATTATAGTTGTTGGTAGGACCACAGCTTTGCAACATAAATGCATAGTAGAAAAATGAAAAGAAGCTCACAAATGCTTCCTGTTTTTTCTGTCATCCACTGATAGGTATACCAGTGAAAGCTGAGTCATATAGGGTTGAGAAGGGGGTAAAGAAATAGCCAATTCTTGACTCTGAGTAAAGAGACGTGATGGAATTTGTCCATGAACTCTAATTTTGAATAAACTAAACAGTGACTTGTTTTTATTATTAATTAATACATATTACAATACATAGTGAATACATTCATCAAGTACATATCCCATCTTAATCTTTTTACTTCCCCTTTCATGGACTGTCAACATTATAGTTTTCTTTCTGTACTTTCTCCTGTAGCTCTACTTAGAAAACTTGGAAACCACCTATTTTAGATACCCTTGTCAGCCAGATTCCTCTTGGTTTCTTCCAGTGGAAAGTACGGGATAGAATTTAGAATGAAGAATGTAGAAAAATAATACTTTGTTGCTTCTATCAACAAATGACTGTATTAGAAGGGCAAACGCTTCCCTGTCTGCAGGTTTTTTGACACGGAAATTCCAGCCCACGAAGGGAATGCAAGAGTGGAGGACAGTGGAAGGGAGACGGAGTTTGTGAATTTGTATGTAACTATATTCTATAGCTCTGTTTTAAACATGTGATTTCAGGATGTAGTCAATGAGAGCAGTGACTAGAGTACTGAAGAACTGGGAAAGTAGTTCCCTGTTTTTTTTTTTTTTTTTTTTTTTTTTTTCTCAGCAGCAAAATATTAGAAGCAAGGGATGACAGACTCACACTCCACACTGTCAAGAGTTCAAGGACAAACTGGCCATGTGAGGAGCAGCTTAAGGCCGATGGAAATGTTCGTCTTTTTAAAAATTTTATTTCATGAGGCATAAAAACAATCCTTTCTCCCCTATCTTTCACTACATAACTCTGGGGTCAGGTAAATTTTTCTCCATATTTGAATATTGAGTCATTTCTGTCTATCTGAGTGGACGATGACTTAATTAAGCAAGAGGCTTTGTGATGGAACACGTTGACCAAATGTATGATGCAGACCAAAGATGATTTTCTGTCTTCCGATTTGTTGAGGACGTTCAAAGCAAGAGTCTCGACTCCAGTCCTCAAATATTCTCAGTGACCGTAATTAGCAAAATCTCTGAAAAACAGCAAAAATAATTCAAATGACTGATAATAATGCAGAAATTTATATGCCTTATAAGTATTACAGTTTTTGGCATTTATTAGAAAAGGAAAATATTTCATGAAAGGGTAGTCATTAAAAAACAAAAAAATATAAAGTAAAAATTGCCACAGAATTTTTAGAAAATATAATTAATATAGAAAATATAATAAATGAAGGTTGAATAATAAAAAAGGTTCATTGAAAAATTTATTTGATGTCCAGTGAATATAGTAATGAGATAGAACTATACAGCATGACAAAACATAAAATGCTGTTGTGAAAAATAAATTCCCACTACACATGAAAAGTACAATGTTGATTAGTAGTTAAGAGGCTGATTGTATGAAACAGTGAACAAAAGAATGAAAAAGGCATATTAACGCAATCATAGAATGAATGAGAGAGAAATGAAGTATATCTAGCATATGTTATCTTTTTTTTTAATGTGGGTACCAGGAGTCGAACTCAGGACCTTGTGCCTGCCAGGCAGGCACTTATGCTGCTAAGCTATATCACCGGCCTATATCATTATTTTTAAACAGGATTAAGAAAACTAAATGTTTCAAATAATAAGTGAGTCAAAAATATGTTTTAAGACTTCTGTAATTTAAGATAAATTCAATATCCAGACTGGAGGGACTCATAACATTCCAAGAAATAATGATATCTAATATTCGCACATAACATTCCAAATCAAAGAATAGTCTAGTAAAGATGTTAAAATTCAAGCACAAAAAGAATGGTAGGTTCAATTGGGAGAAATCATGTTTCCAAAAAATGTGAAAATCAAGTTAAATTTGACTTCCTCACAATGCAAGAAGATAATTTGATCAGTATCTACAGTATGCCAAGAGGAAGAAAATGTGATGCAAGAATTTTACAAACCGTGAAGCCATGCTTTGATGGACACGTGTACTTTTCACGTGTAATGGACATTTATTTTTCACTTCAGCTTTTTATGTTTGTCATGCTGTGATAGTTTTACCTCATTACTATATTCAAGTACAAAGGAACAGTATGAACGAAGTTTGGCCGTTATGAATAACAAGGTCGGAGTGTCCTGGGGGAGCAGGGCAGATGATGATAAAACAAGAGACAAGAGAACAGAGCTAAAAATCAACCGATCAGACAATAAAAAGTACTGTATGCATTAACATAACACACACACATTCCTGCAGGCGTCACTCCTGCTCAGATACGATAAGATGAAGTTTTAATGACGACCAGAGGAAAACAAATGAAGTAGCCACAATCATGAGGAGCAAAAGCAGCACACTCAGGTAGTTTCCTTGGCTTTCCAGCATCCCTAACGTTGATCTCTGTCTCTGTAACACGGAGTCTTTCAAACTCTCAATTCTT
Source organism: Erethizon dorsatum (assembly GCA_028451465.1). NCBI lineage: Eukaryota > Metazoa > Chordata > Mammalia > Rodentia > Erethizontidae > Erethizon > Erethizon dorsatum. The sequence goes on along the minus strand of CM051833.1, from coordinate 76,769,278 downwards.
TCTATACTTACAGCTTTTTGAAAGTCAAGCAAAGAATCATTCAGAAAGAATTTAAACAGCACCTATGTCTTTCATGTAAACTACTTATAGACAGCGTTGAGTCTGATTTTCCAGTCAAACTCACCAAATCTAGTTTACATTCGCCTTCAAAGATACAATCGTGAATATGAAAATCTAGTTGATCCGCAGACCACTCTGTATTCTTTATCTGTAAATACGTGCCGATATATCTATAAGAATATCGATATATCTATGTTTGTATTAATAGTGATATCAATATTGACATTAATTTATGGATGTCTTGACACTGAAATTGTTAACAGACCTATTTTCTTATAAGATATGATTCGCATTTTATCTCCATTGACTTCTCCAATGCTCTTAATGATTGGACTCATGGCTCCCATTTTCTAGTTGCAGAATACTCAGTTCCATAAAGTTAAATAAGTTTCTTGTAAGGCACACTGAAATTTAGTTAGGCAGATTATATTAGGAGAAAATCTTTTTGTACTTTCCTGTCAGTTCCCACTGTCATTGCAAAATTAACATATAGGCAATTAAAAATGATCAATTATCACATCTTTCCATATGATAAGAATAAAAGTTAAAATTACAAACATAAACTCTGCAAATTACTATCTTTATAGCCTCAGTGGTGGAAATCACAGTTTCACAATAATATCAAGAAATTTATATCCATACAAATTAATAATACTAAGGAAGTAAAAGACCTCTACAAAGAAAAATACATTACTTTCAAAATGGAGATTGAAAAGGACTTCAGAAAATGGAAATATATTCCTTCATCCTGGGTATGTAGAACCAATACATTCAAAAGGCCATAATTCCAACATTGATACTGAGATTTAACACAATTTCAATCAAAATACTAAAAGCATTCCTCACAGAAGTAAGAAAACAATCCTAAAATTCATATGGAAGCAAAAGGGGCAAAAGCTGAAAGACACAAAACAAGGATTCACACAGGCACCCCTTTTATTCAACATAGTTCTGGAAGTCCTAGCTACCAGGCAAGAGGAAGAAATCAGTCATGTCTAAATTAGAAAACACTGTTATTGTAGGTACTTATACATAGGAAATGCTGAAAACTACACCAATAAAATTTAGAATGGGATTGAATTCACAAAAGTGAATACATAAAAATGTATAGGGTTGTTTTGTTCCAATAACAAACTATCACAAATAGAAATCAATAAAATAATCATATTAATTGTAGATCAAAAAGAAATACAAATAAATTCAAATGTATAGGTAAAAGACATTTACAAAGAAAATTATAAAACACTGAGGAAAGAAATGGAATAGGACACAAGAGACAAGAATAGACAAAGGGGGCCGGTGAGATGGCTCAGCGGCTTAAGCGCCTGCCCGGCAAGCGCGAGGGCCCGAGTTCGACTCCCGGATCCCACATACGAAAAAGGGGCCGGTGATATCGCTCAGCGGCACGGGCGCCTGTTGGCGCGCGAGGTCCTGAGGTCGACCCCCCGGTACCCACAAAAAAAAAAAAAAAAAAAAAAAAAAGAATAGACAAAGGGATTAACCTTTGCACAGAAATAGGAACAATCAAAAGAACTGTGGGAAATATTTGCAAACCATGCTTCTAACAAGGGGTTAATATACAAAATATATAAGGAACTGCAAAAAATGAATAGCAAAACACACACACACACACACACACTTAAAAAATGAGTAATACACCTAAGACACATTTTTCTAAAGAACTAAAAATGACATATAATTAGCCAACAAGTGAATGAATAAAAATGTCAAACCACTAATCATATGGAAATGCAAATTGAAGTCACAAGGAGATATTATCTCAGCCCAGTTAAAATAGTTAGAATAGCTATTATCAAGAAGACTGAAGACAGCAAGGGGTGGCAAGGGTATGTAGTTGTATGCCTAGGCTTCTATGAACCTTACTGTATATATTTGCAGAAGAAAATATGTAGTTTCTTTAGTGTAAGTGTGCAATGCACAAGTCATTTTGCAATCTGTTGAGTAAAATTTGGTCACAGGATGAAGAGATATTTGGAAAAAAATAACAGTTATTTACTGAATTATTTTCAATTTCATTTTTGTCTTCAGGACTTATTTTTTTAAGTTTTATTAATATTCAAACTGATCATTACATTTCAGGTTTTAGAAATTCACTCATGCTTATTTACAAACCATTATATTTTATTCACTATGCTTTTTATTGATGAGCTAGTCATGGTTTTGAAAATATTATTTACCACTTTTTCCAAAAATGTCTTTTTAAAGATATTATACACTATACCTAATACTACATAAACAACAAAGACACTAAGATATTTGAAGAGAGCATTTAAGAGTCATTGAATATGAAATAACAAATTGAGAATGAGGAAGAGTTACCTATTTCCGAGAAAAATGTTTTCATAAGTAAAACATCATGATAGTGTGTTATGAATAAGCTTTAAAGCAATGAAATGTGAAAAATTATAATTAAACATGTTAAATGAGTAAAGCTTAAAGACCACCTATGTTTATCTTGAATACAACAATGTATTATGAGAAGATAAAAGATATTTTCTGATGTCTGGGTTCCCTGCAAAGTTTGGAAATCTCCCTTAAATGAGTATTTTTCTCTCTACATATTATGAAGAGCAATAATTGCAACTATTAATTTTCCAGTTTCCAAAGAGATTCTTTTCAAATTATAAACACTGAGGTTGAGGAGAGATATTTGTTGTTATTTTTATGTCTCATAGAATATATCTACCATAAAGTTTGGAATAATCAATATATTGCCATATATTATTTTATTTACATTTTTATTTACTTGTGCATAATATATAGCAGCTATTGTTTCAAGGTTAAGGAAACTAAACAAAAACAACAAAAATTATTCAGTTCCTGGAAAACATAAATTGTTCTAGATGTTACTTACTAATACAAATATTCAGATAGTGACAAATGGTATTTTATATGGCGATAGAGGTATTATTAAGGTAATATAGTCAAATGTGGAGCGAGTAGTTTAGATTTTGAACCTGAGTTTCTCTCCAAAATCTTTGAGGTGAGATATGAACTAAGATAAGGAATCAAACCTCAGGATTTCGCTGCAGAAGGTACAGCACATGCTACTAATGACAGAACACACAGGAAAATAATGACACCCAGGAATACTCACGCTGCTAAATCTGTCAGCCTACCTCACATCATGTCATGAATGTGCAGCCCACAAAGTCCTATTGTTCTTTGAAGTTGTCCTTTACAACCATGTGCCAGAGTTATGTGGCTAATAAAAGGGAAAGAAGGTTACAAATGCATAGAAACAGAAGTTAGTTCATGGATGGTTGTTTGAATTATCAGATGTGTAAGTCTCAAAGCAGAAATTTCGTTTTTTGTTTTTTTGTTTTACTTGAAGTTCTCTTCGTAATATAGAGTACATAGTCAGAGACAAAACTTAAAATTCAGAAAAAATACTTCCAGTAATTAATCGTATAGATTTTGTAACTAGATTAATAAGATCAATCATGATGAAAACAGTATATTATCTATTCTTCCTATAGATAATATCACAAAATTGCCCAGTGAAGATATGATCAAGTATTCATTTAAATATATGAACAACAGAGACCACAATTTATTCCGTAGTAAAATGATAGATATCATGTTATTTTCTTTTAACGATTTTAGCATGTGATTTTCTCATTATAAAAGTATTTACATTTTCTACTTGTAATTTGTATTCATATACTTTAATAATGTCCCCTCAAAATTATTTAAGTCCTAGGATCCAAAATATACAGATGGATATATAATTGACATAGACAGATGACAGACAGCTAATTAGATCCTCATTTCCATATTTATCTGTGTATCTATCTGTATTAGTACATTTGGCATTATTGTAACAAAATGTGTGAAGGTAGGTAGCTTGTAAAGAAAATAGGTTTATTCAGCTCACAGTGTTGGAGGCTGAGGGTTCACACCACGTGGCACCGGCTCTGGTGCAGCACTTCTGATTACAAGACAGCAAGGTGAGTGGCACTGTGATGGGCGTACGTATGAGAGGGATGGATCACATCACCAGAAAGGAAGCCAAAGAGTGGGAAGGGGCAGGTCCTGTGACTTCCCACTCAGGCTTAATTTCTTAAAGGTTACCCTGAATATAACAACATTACAGCAAGGAAGAACCTTCCAACATATGAACCTTGGGACAAACACTCACCATATTCAATGCATTTGTTCCTTGCCCCCAAAGTTGATGTTCTTCTCACAATGTAAAATAAAATCCTTCTACCACAGTAGTTCCAAATTCTTAACTCATTCACAATCACTCAAATATCCAAGTTCAAAGTCTCATTTGATATGCAAGACAAACTATTTCTGTTGTGAGCCTGTACAAATAAAAACGATATTAAAGAGCTAATTCCAAGATACAATGATGGAACAGGCATAGAATAAATAATCTGATTCCAAAAAAGTGATAGACAAGACAAGATTCATCATCTCCAAATAAATTAATAGCCTGGGTTGCCTTGCCTCTATGGCTTTGCCGGTTGCATTGCATATGGTTTCTTTTTTGGAGCTGGCTTTACACACTATAGTACTTGCTGCTTTCCCTGGCAGATGACGCAAGATTCTATTAGCTCTACCTTTCTTGGATCCTCATTAAGATCTATTTTCTTTGTTCCTTTAAGTATCATCTCATGAAGGGCTCTCTACAGTACCTCTGACTCTGGAATAAACTCCTTCCTGGATTCCCACATTTTCCTTTGAAACCTCAGTGGAAGCCTACATACTTTCATAATTCTTACATTTTATGCACCTGCAAAATCAGTACCATAGGATGCCAATGTCTGTTGCTGGCATGAGTTGCATCTGGGTTTGATTGAAGCACAGCTGGAATCAAGGAATGTTTTACCAGAAAGCACACAATAGAATTAAGACCATGATTCTACACGTTGAGCCTATGGGCAACATTATAGGACCCTTCCTTGAAACAATTCTGCCCTGGAAATCCTCTGGACCTGTGATAGGAAGGACAATCTCAAAGATTGCTGATGTACCACAGAGGTCTTCTTTAACTCTATTTTTTATTATTACCTGTATTAGTCAGTTTTCCAGTCACTAGGAAAAAACCTAAAATTTAAAGGCAAAGAGGTTTAATTTGGCATATAATTTTGGGGAAGTCAGTCCATGGTTGGCTGGTTCCAAGGCAGAAAGGCTGTGACAGAACATGGTGAAGGAAATCTGCTGACCTCATAGCAACCGAGAAGTAGAAAGAGAAAGAAGTGGGTAGGGAGAGGGAGGAAGACAAACCCTCCACAGGCACACCAACAGTAATACATCTCCTCCAACAAGACCTCAACTCCTAATAGGATACTACTTATAAAAACATCAGTGCATCAATCCACCAAGAAGGTCGATGCCCCCAATCATCACCTTAAGAAACACTCTAAGCACTGAAGACTTGGGGGTTTCGTTTTAGATTTAAACAGTAATGTTACTTACAATAATGAAGGGCAGGCAGCCTTTTGGCTTTTCATTCTTCTTTTCCTAACACCATTTTCCACTGTTTCCCTAGCCAGATTGATTTTCCAAATCATTTCTGTTTTCTTTTCACATGAATCAAATTAAAGCACCTACATAGATGGATTTATCTATCTATCTATCTATCCTTGATCTATCTGATTTCTTCAGTCAGATTAACTATCTCTTCTATGTTCAACCATCTACAAGGTCTTAAGGACTGGCATCATGAAACCAAATTCTTTGCTATCCTGTGCCAAGCAGACCCTTTCCTCCATTTTCCAATAAAACCCCCATTTTTATCTAAGATTGGTTCATTATTCTCTATGTCATCTGACCTTCAAATAAATCACATGAAATCTCAATTTATAGCAATGTATTCCTGTTCTCAATGACCTGTTGTAGACTGACAATTGTGTAATTGTGTGATTTTTGTCATCCTTCTTGGCCAAAGCTCCTTCCATCAGTGAACCATTCACCTCATGGTCATATATGGTCAGATCACTATTATCTTTTCTAATTGCATAGGTTTGGGACATCACTGTTTACAAGAGTGGCTAAACTTTGAGCTTGTAGGCATTAGTGAGACAGGATTAAAAGTAGTGCTAGCCTTTTTGGTAACCTTGGTGGTGTCTAAAACATTGTCGTGTATTTGGTAAGCTTTCCCCCATCAAGCACATTTGACCTTTTTCTCAAGAATAGCTCTGACCTGGTGCTGACGTCACGGGTGGGTCATCGCCGTGGCCGGGCGGCAGGCTGCCGGTGGCTGGCGGCGGGCGGCAGGCTGCGCGTCGCCTCGAGGGCCGGATCCTGGTCTGGGTCCGCCCCGTCGCGCTCCGCCCTCCGCCCCCAGTGCCCGGGCGGGCACGACCGTGGAGCCCCAATCTCCGGGCCAGGCTGGGGCGGCCGGCCCGGAGCCACCCGATGAGCTTTGACCTTACACTTAGAAGTATAGGAATATGGAGGACCTCAAGATGGCGGATGAGTAAGAAGCAGGCAGCGAAACTCTCTCTAAAAGTTACCATTGGAACACGGGAATATAGAGACCCGGAAAGCACAGGAGGGGGGGAGATGCCTCCCCGAAACCCAGAGAAGTTCTGAAGCACAATCTGGGACCCCCGGCACCAGTGACGGGTGACTTCCAACAAAGAAGAAGGAAAGAAGGAGCAGACCGCGCGCGTGCACCTTCTACTATCCCGGGAGTTGCAGCGCCGCGGAAGCTCAAATCTACGGACACACGGTGGCAGGTGGTGCCCAGGGAGCCCCCACGGAGGATTCTGAGACAGCGGTGGGGCAGGGGAGCGGCGGAGAACGGCACTGACCAGCGGTGAGTGTCTCTCAGCCACAGCTGCCCCGCGCCAGAGAGCGACCGGACGGGCGCCATTGTGGGGGGGTGTGGCGAAACTCAGAGCGGCTCGGAAACTGCTCTGGGAACTTGTGCTCCGGACAGGGCAGCACGGGGCCTCTCAGGCCCACGAAAGTGTGCTGAGGTCAGCAGGCGAACGAGACTGGACTCTCAGCCACACCTGTCCCGCGCCAGAGAGCGACTGGCCCGGCGCCATTGTGGGGGGCGTGGCGAAAAACCAGAGCGGCGGGAACCAGTGCAGGGAACCCGCGCTCCGGACAGCACGCTGAGCCTCACAGGCCCAGGGATCGTGAAAGGGCGCTGAGAGCGGAGGCGAGCTAGACTGGTCTCTGCCTGAAAGTACGCGCATCTGCTCACCACCCGCCAGAGGGCGCTCCTGGCTTACTGGAACGGACCTGCACAGAACAGGACTCTCTCACCACAGGGTAACTGCCTACAGCAGAGTCAACATCTGGAACTGATTCTTTTTATTTTATTTTTATTTTTATTTTTATTTTTTATTATTTTTTTTTCTCACTGATTTGTTTTTTGTTCTGGCGAAGGGTTTTTTTTTCTTTTTGTTCTGTTTTGTTTTGTTTTTTGGTGGGGTTATATTTTTGATCTGTCTGTTTTATTGTTTTTATCTTCGTTTTTGTTTCTGTATGTGTATTTGCTCTTTCCTTCATTATTCTCTCTGGTTTTTTATATGAGTGTAAATAGCGCCTCTAACTTCTTTGTGATTGTGGTTGTGATCTGTTCTTCCTTTTATCCCTTCCTTCTCTTTCTACCACCTGTCCTCTGCACTAGTGTCCCAATTTTAGTGGGATCCCTCTTGGTCCTCTAACCTTACATCTAATTCCTTCCTCTTCTCCCAATACTCTATTTCCTCCTTAACTCATTTTAAATTTAAACTCCTCAGGGGAAAAATTGCCATACACAGGACTTGTATACTGCATATAATTTTTCTGGTGTGTTTTAGATTTTGTTATATAACCGCAACTCTATACAGCTAAAAGTGGTAAATAACTGGTTAGCTCAGTCTGTCATTTTCTAGGCTGTGTTTGATGCTTTAGTTAACATTATAGCCAAATGTGAAATAATTGTTCTAAACATCTTTCCTTCCTGATATTTCATGATTGAGATTGACTAAGGGACACAGAAAATACAGTGGCACAGTACCAAAGAATCAAGGACTGGGCCAAACAGGTAGCAACTTCGCATACCCAACGAATTGAAGAAGTAGGATCTGGCAGAAAGCTCAAAACCTAAAAGCAAGCTCCACTTGGAAGATACTGCAGAGAAGTAGTCATCTTCTAAAGATCTTAAACACTAGCAATAAAGTAACCTACTATAGGTAATTTGCAAACATCACCCCAGGAATTAAAGAAAGAAAAAATGAGACGACACTTAAACAAGATGCAACCCCACACATCCAATTCACCAAAGGCAAACCTAGGGAGCAACGAGGTGGGACAATCCGAAAGTCACCCACCTGGCCTATCTGAAGTGGTAACAACAAAGCAACTGAATGAGGTTCTGGAAAAAATTAAAACAGAAATAATCTCACAGATAACTGCAGAGATAATGTCTACAATGAAGACCATGCTTAAGGACACTATAGCTGATACAGACAAAAAAATAGATGAACTTAAGAAAACTATAGAAACCATGAATGCTCAGCATAGGAAAGAAATGGAATCCATAAGGCAGATTCAAGCAGATACCCAAGAGATAAAAAATTCCATTGAAAGTATTTGTAGCAGAATAAGCCAATGCGAGGACAGGATCTCAGATATAGAAGACAGGCTTGCAATTAGTGATCATGAAATGGAAAAATTCTTAAAAATAGCAAGGGACCATGAAAAATCAATTCAGCAGCTGCTAGATGACTCAAAGATAAACAACTTAAGAATAATTGGAATAAATGAAAAAGCAGGAGATAGCATCAACGACATTAAAACCTTGTTCAAAGACATAATCAGGGAGAACTTTCCTGGAAGAGAAAAGGAATTTGACACCCCTATAAGTGAAGCTTTTAGAACACCAACTAGACATGATCAAAAAAAAACTTCAGCCAGACATATTATAGTCAAGATCCCAGAAATTCAACAGAAGGGCAGAATCTTAAAAGCTGTTAGGGAGAAGAGACAAATCACCTACGAAGGAAAACCCATCAGAATCACAGCTGACTTTTCAGCACAAACCCTCAATTCAAGAAGAGCTTGGAATGATGTATTGCAAGCTCTAAAGGAAAATAATTTTCAGCCCAGATTGATGTACCCTGCAAAACTATCTTTCAAAATTGATGGAGAAATAAAATACTTTCATGACAAAGAACATCTGAGAAAATTTATGACCACCAAACCAGCACTCCAAAACGTTCTGAAGGACATTCTAGAAAGAGATAGGAACCCCAACAGAAGGAATCCACCAGGCAGGGCAAATAATTAAATAGCCGGAAAGCAGAAAAACAAAGAGTGGGAACCAACAACAGGAAAATATCATGACAAGTCAATACATATCAGTTTTAACCATCAATGTTAACGGTCTCAATTCACCAATCAAAAGGCACAGACTGGCGAAATGGATCAAGAAGCAAGATCCAACAATATGCTGTATACAAGAAACACATTTAATTCAGAAAGAAATTCATAGACTGAAAGTCAAAGGATGGAAAACAATACTCCATGCCACAGGAACCCAGAAAAAAGCAGGGGTAGCTATTCTTTTTGCAGACAAAGTGAACTTCAAGCCAAGAAGGATTCAGAGAGATAAAGACGGTCATTACATCCTTGTAAAGGGAACAATCCAAGAGGAAGAGATAACGATCATAAATATATATGCGTCAAATACTAATGCACCCAGCTATATAAAACAAGTACTAAAGGACATGAAAAATCAAATAAGCACTAATACAATTATATTGGGAGATCTCAATACTCCACTGTCACAAAAAGATAGATCAACTGGACAGAAAATCAATAATGAAATAGTAGAACTGAACCAAACTTTTGAACAAATGGACTTAGTAGATGTCTACAGAGTGTTCCATCCCACAACATCAGAATACACATTTTTCTCAGCTGCACATGGGACGTTCTCCAAAATAGACCACATACTAGCTCATAAAACCTGCTTAAGTAAATGCAAATGAATTGAAATTATCCCATGCATATTATCAGACCATAGTGCAATGAAATTGGAAATCAATGGCAAAAGATCCCACAAAAACTCCCTAAACACATGGAAATTAAACAGCATCCTCCTGAACAACCAATGGGTCACAGATGAAATTAAAGAAGAAATTAGTCACTTTCTACAACTGAATGACAATGACAGTACAACATACCGGAACTTATGGGATACAATGAAAGCAGTCCTAAGAGGGAAATTTATAGCATTAAATACTTATATCAGGAAAATAGAGCAAGCGCAAATAAACAACTTAAGGGTGAACCTCGAGCTTCTAGAAAAAGAAGAGCAGGTTAAGCCAAAAGCCCGTACAAGGGAGGAAATTATAAAGATCAGAGCAGAAATTAACGTATTGGAGAATAAAAAAACAATACAAAGAATCAATGAAGCAAAAAGTTGGTTCTTTGAAAGAATAAATAAGATTGACAAACCCTTATCCAACCTTATTAAAAAAAGAAAAGAAAAGACTCAAATCCATGCAATTGAAAATGAAAAGGGTGATATCACGACGGACCCTGCAGAAATCCAGAAGATCATCTATACCTATTTTGAAATTTTATATTCTACTAAGATGGAAAATGCAGAAGAAATGGACAGATTCCTAGATTCGTATGAATTACCAAAGCTAAATCAAGAAGATTTAAAAATCCTAAATAAACCAATATCAACCAATGTAATTGAAGATGTAATTAAAAACCTCCCAACAAAGAAAAGTCCAGGCCCTGATGGATTCACTGCCGAATTCTACAAGAAATTTAGAGAAGACCTAACGCCACTACTTCTCAAACTTTTCAATGAAATTGAAAGGGAAGCAATACTCCCAAATTCATTCCTGGAAGCAAGCATTACCCTGATACCAAAACCAGAGAAGGACCCAACTAAGAAAGAGAACTACAGGCCAATCTCCCTAATGAACATAGATGCAAAAATCCTTAATAAGATACTGGCAAACAGAATCCAACAAATCATCAAGAAGATTATACACCATGACCAAGTTGGATTCATCCCAGGGATGCAGGGATGGTTCAACATACGTAAATCAATAAATGTAATACAGCATATTAACAGAACCAAAGACAAAAATCACATGATCATCTCAATAGATGCAGAAAAAGCTTTTGACAAAGTCCAGCACCTTTTCATGATAAAAACCCTACAGAAAATTGGAATAGAGGGTCTTTATCTCAACCTGGTAAAAGCTATCTATGACAAACCAACAGCCAATATTATACTAAATGGCCAAAAACTGAAAGCCTTCCCTCTAAAATCAGGAACAAGACAAGGATGTCCACTGTCCCCACTCTTATTCAACATAGTTCTGGAAACTTTAGCCAGAGCGATTAGACAAGAGAAAGAAATAAAAGGAATAATGATTGGAAAGGAAGAAGTTAAATTATCATTATTTGCAGATGACATGATACTCTACACAGAAGATCCCAAAAACTCCACTAAAAAACTGCTAGATTTAATAAGCAAATTCAGTAGTGTAGCTGGATACAAAGTCAATACTCAAAAGTCAATAGCCTTCCTGTACACAAATAACAAACTTACTGAAAGAGAAATTAGGGAAACAATACCTTTCACAATAACATCCAAAAAAATGAAATACCTAGGAATCAACCTCACGAAGGATGTAAAAGACCTCTATACTGAAAACTACAGTACTATGAAAAAGGAGATTGAAGAGGATATCAGAAAATGGAAAGATATCCCTTGCTCCTGGATAGGAAGAACCAATATAGTGAAAATGGCCATACTTCCAAAATTGTTATACAGATTTAATGCAATTCCAATCAAAATTCCAACAGCATATCTCACAGAATTAGAGAAAACAATCCTAAAATTCATTTGGAATCAGAAGAGACCTAGAATAGCAAAGGCAATTCTGGGCAACAAAGGCAAGGCAGGGGGCATCACAATCCCCGACTTGAAATTATACTATAAAGCTACTGTGATAAAAACAGTGTGGTACTGGCAAAAAAACAGACCTGAAGATCAATGGAACAGATTAGAAGATGCTGAAACAACCCCAGACATACTAAGCCACCTTATCTTTGACAAAGGTGCCAAACACATTCGCTGGAAGAAAGATAGCCTCTTTAATAAATGGTGCTGGTAAAACTGGCTCTACACATGCCGAAGATTAAAACTAGATCCATATCTTTCACCATGCACTAAACTAAATTCAAAATGGATCAGAGATCTAAATATTAAAACAGAAACATTAAATCTGCTGGAAAGTAGGATAGGTAAAACCCTTGGAGACATTGGTGTAGGCAAAGACTTTATGAATAAAAATTCAACCGCACGGGAACTATCCCAAAGAATCAATAACTGAGGTCTCATCTTATTAAAAAGCTTTTGCACAGCAAGAGAAACCACCAACAGAGTGAAGAGACAACCCACAATGTGGGAAAAAATGTTTGCCAGCTGTTCCTCAGACAAAGGACTACTATCGAGAACATATAAAGAACTCAAAAAAATCAGACCTCCCAAATTTAAAGACCCACTCCAAAAATGGGCATCTGAGATGAATACACATTTCTCAGATGAAGAAATACTAATGGCAAACAAATATACAAAAAAATGTGCAACATCACTAGTCATTCGAGAGATGCAAATTAAAACAACACTGAGATACCATCTCACCCCAGAAAGAATGGCTACTATTAAGAAATCAACTAATAACAAATGCTGGAGGGGCTGTGGGGAAAAAGGAACCCTTCTTCACTGTTGGTGGGAGTGTCGACTGGTACAGCCACTGTGGAAGTCAGTGTGGAGATTCCTCAGAAAACTAGGGTTGGAGGTCCCATTTGACCCAGCTATTCCCCTTCTGGGTATCTTCCCAGAAGAATTAAAAACATCGTACCACAGCGATATATGTGCACCCATGTTTATAGCAGCACAATTTGTAATAGCCAGATCTTGGAAACAACCCAAATGCCCATCAACTGAGGAATGGATAAGAAAGATGTGGTATTTTTATACAATGGAGTACTATTCAGCCATAAAGAAGGATAAACTGGAGACTTTTATAGGTAAATGGATGCAACTCGAGAAAATACTCATAAGTGAAATAAACCAGAAGCACATGTGTAAGCATCGTATTATCTCTCTAGTATGAGAAACTGAAAGAGTAAATAAGATCCAAAATGTACAATAGATATGGTGAATCAAAAAGAAACTGGTCAAAAGGAAAGAGAGTCTGGAATAGGGAAAAGAAAGAAGGGAAAGGGAAAAAAATTGTATATATATATATATATATATATATATATATATATATATATATATAAGATGGTTAAGATAGATACACTACCATTTTTACTTAGTTCATTGAAGAGTAAGGTTTGTGCCAATAATGTTTGGACAATTGAATGCTAATGTCTGGTGTCCTGAATAACTAACTTAAAGATAGTAATACGTAATGTATTAACCATTGTTACCCTCCTATTATGTTGTTTTGAAAATTTGTTCTTCTTTTGATTTGTTTTGTTTTTTTCTTCTCTTTAAAATAAAAAAAAAAAAAAAGAATAGCTCTGACCTAATGGGAAGTCAGGACTTGTAGTTTTGTTCCAAAAGTAGTTCTGTGGCTCCTTCTGTTAGCATAGCTGTGACTTTCATTTTCTCAGGCAGGGTGGCCACCTAGAAGCTACTCCTAACTTTTCTGAAAAGTGTGTCACTGGGCATTTTCTTGTCCCAGCTTTTGAGCCAACACACCTAGAGCAATTCTTCTCTTTTCTGATACATGAAGAAGGGTTTTCTTAAGGCAGGTATTCCTAAGTGAAGACATTTTTTTTTTCTCAAAAAGCATTGTTGGTTACTTTTGTCCATTCTAATGGCTCAGACACAGGACCTTTGACAGACTCATACAGAGGCTTTACCATCAGTCCAATATTAGATATCTAGATTCAGCACAGTCTATTCCCAAGGAAGAACAACACTGTCACTTCTTGGCAGGTGGCGGGATATCACAGATAGTGTGGATCTGGTTTCTAGACAGTAGGTCTTCCCCAGGTATAAGAATGCATCTTAAGTATTATAGTCTCTGAAAGCACATATTAGCCTTTTCTTTTTTTAATTTAACTAGAAAATTGAGAGCTTGGATATTATTGTTATTGGATAACTTCCTTTAGGCTTCAGATTAGAATGTCATTTACATAATATAGGACAGTCCCCTGTGTAAACTCTGGATTCCTTAAGTCCTTTCCCAGTGCCTGAGCAAAACTGGGACTATCTCTAAAGCCCTGTGGGAAAACTGTCCAAGTACATTGTTGCTTTTACTTTATTTGCCTTAAAATTATTATTTCCATTTTATTAAAAACATTAGTAAGATAAAATCCAAATTAAAAATACAACCATTTTTGCCCTTGGATTATTGGAAAAATATGTACAATTTGATAATATGCTCAATTGATAAGACTAAAATGGAAAGAGGCACTCATAAGTTTCACTAAGAATGCAAAATGAGACAATGCCTATGGAGGGGAGATTGGCAACTTCTAACAATATAATATGTGAATTTAAATTTTGTCTCAGCAAACCCATTTGCAGTATTCAATTCCCCAAGCTCAGAGGGAAGCTTACATTAACTAGAAATGACACAGATCAAACTTTGTTTAGTCTGCTGTTGTTTGTATTAGTATTAAATCAACACAAACACTCAGCATTTGTGTTCAGGTTTAGTAAACTAATATCTCTGCCCCATGGAGTACTGTACTATTATAGGGAGCTAAGATAGGTAGAAATTAACATATAATCAGAGAGGAACTGGGCTCACAAGGAAGTCAGTGAAAAGTAAAGACATCAGAATTGTGGCTGGAGACGCATCTGAAGAAGACTGGGTCTCAAAGATGCAATGGCCATGCCTACATGACTCCTCAAGGGATAAGCAGTAACTTGGAATTACACTGTAATTAGCTCCACATGGTCCAGTTCAGATAGGCATCAGTCACCCAGGTGGGTGAGGACAGAATCCAGACCCATCCCTTCCCAATAATGCCTTTGTTCTTTCCATATATCCTTGCTATGTGACGTGCTTCTCTATTGGATCAATAATACCTAAGCAGCTATTCTTGTAATTATACGGATTGATTGTAGTTTGACTCACATTGTACCCACACTGTGACTTTGCTGTATAACTTAACCCTGACAAAGGGCCTCATTGTTGACCCACTTGGGACCCCTCTTATTTCTCAAGAGGTATCTCTCAAAAAACCCTTTCCTACTCTTAACCTCTGTTGTTCAATGGGATTCATTCTTTGGTTTTGGGGGACATGAACACAGAACATCTGACATCTAGCAGGTTGGGAGTTATATTTCTCCTATATCAGTATCATGCATCCATTAAAAGCAGTTGGGAAGGTCAATATGTAAAAGAATGCATATTGTATATATTAAATATAAATCATTGTGACAAAACCAAATTGCAGGAAATTAGTCATGTTTACTTTTATGTAATAACAGGAATAAGCATATCTGATTTTACCTGTCATAACTCTATCATTTACGTGTCATCTATCTTCAAGCTTTGAATAATTCTGTGTGCATTTGCCTATATTTGCAAAGAAAAATTGTGAAAGAAAACTGAAAAATAAATAGTTTTCTATAAAGGTTGGACAATAAAACAGAAATGGTTATAAAATTATGTTTTACAAACTATAATATCTTATGTGATATCAACTATGGAATATTATGAATTGTTTTCACTAATAAAAGATATAAAAGGAAATATTTATTGAAAAAGATTAAAGCAGCTTTTTATTGTGCAAGTAATTAAACATAATAAAGTTTTAACTGAAGTAGAACATAGTAATTTAATATTTGTTTAATATTTTATAATGTTATATACCAGAACCGCAAATAATCTTACATAGCACTCATTCTTTGATAGTAATAATATTGTTAGAATTAATTTAAAGTCCTTGCATAAGCATAGTCAAGTAAATGAGATAACTCATTTTATCATATTCTTAATAGCCAAAGTATTTCAAGAGAATTGCAAGCACAAAATCTCAAAAAATGTAGCAAAAAATTGTGATTTTCAATTTAAAGCAGATATATCAATGTGGGCTTATTATTTTCATCTTTAAAATGTTTATTTTTCAAGCTTTCTTCAGTGAAAAATCTAGAAGCCCTAACGATCCAGTAACAATGCATTCCTATAAAAAAAATACTGGTGATCAAATACCATATCAAATAATAAGAATCTAAGGGTCTTAGAAGTGATTCCATAGAGAGGCAAGAAATTGTGTGTGCTACTTTGTGGAGTCAGAAAGTAAAAATCTTTAAATGTGGAAGTCTGCTCAGATAGATAGAGGTAGCCATCTGAAACATGTAAGTTCTCAGAAAAGATTATTTTAGCTCCAAAAATGTAACAGTTTATTAAATTTTTTGAATATCTAAGAACAATGATATTCATTTAAGAGTTATTCAAAATTTATCTAAAAAATAGGACAAGAAGGAAAAAATGGTTGGTAATTAAAGAATTTATCATTTATTATATATTTCTGATATCAACCAAGTATCATAGAAAGCAAACATTGCTAGTGGATGGGATAACCTTTCTTTTAACACAGATATTCATTAAATAAATTATAAGAAGAGGAAAACATAAATTTGTACTTCTAAGTAAATAAATATTCTAGAAATTGTCATCAGTGAATAGAAAGAAAATTGCATATATTGTCAATAGGAAAGTCTGCAAAATATCAGATTTATGTAACCTGAACTCACCAGTTTTATCATTACTAAATCAGACCATTAAATATCATGTGATTCATAGTATGTTACAGAATGAAAGACTTCAGTATCCCTATGATATATACATGTTTAAAATTAAAAATATAATTAGATAAATGGTTCAGTTTACGTTATACATAAGAATTAGAAAATAAGTTACACACATAGTGAGGAAGCAATCAATTAAGTCCAGGAAGTGAGCACTGTATAGAATAAAGGACAAATATTTTTCAACAAATCTATTCATGGGGAAAAATTAAAGTTATCTTGAAAAAAATAAAAAAGAAATCATGTGTTTGAAATGAACAAGACCTAAAAGAAATCAATAAAAAATAAAATGTGTGGAATTTTTATAATTCAGATTCAAATTAAAATATATCAAACTGTAATTTTAAACAAATGGAAAAATTTGAATAAGAGTATGATTTTAAGAATTATTGAAGTTTTTCTATGAGTAAAAAAAAAAAAAATTGCTGTTTCTGTTTGGATTTCCTCTACCAAGCTACAGGAATATGTTGTCCTACATTTTAAAAGTAGGTCTGCTAGCTTGGCAAAAGGGTGAAATTTAAGGAAAGCCTGGATGATTCATTGAGATTCTGCTAAAAAATAAAATAGAAAGTTCTAGGGTGTAGCTCATCGATGGGGTGATTTCCTAGTATGTTCAAGACCCTGGTTTCAATCTCTGGCTTAGGAGAAAAGTGAAAGAAGAGATATCTTTTTTGAACTGAAACTGGGTGATGCACAGAGATTTTTTACATTACCTAATTGCATTTATGCTTTTGAATTTTGATAAAAACTTACAAGAACAAGCATATTGTCTATTTACACTTAAATTGTAATTGTTTATCAAGTAATTTTGATTCATTTTTGGCTTTAGCATCAATATTAAAATTCTGAGAACCCTCAATTTGCCCACGTATTCATACTCTAAAGCAGAGTTACCCAATCCGTGGGATATAGATTGTTAAAAATTTATGTCCCATTAGGAACTGGGCTGCACAGGAGGAGAAGAGAGGTAGGCCAATGAGCAAAGTATCATCTGAATGTACAGCCCTCCCATCTCTCTCATTGCCACCTATCTTCATATTAATAGCAGTATTAGATTCTCACTGAAGCATGAACCCTACTGTGAGCTGCACATGGAAGGGATCTAGGTTGTGCACTCCTCATGAGAATAAGAAAAAAAAGTTTACAGTAAGAACAGAAGCAATTATTGAATTGAATTTATCAAATGTGCCTGCACTGGAAACATAATTCTTAGTGGCCAATTACATTGCTAAAAATAAGAAGCCCTTTCTTGTTGATCAAGTGTTGATTCTGACTGTGCTAAGGACATTTGTCATGAGCACTGAGAAGAGGTTGCAATTCAAATGCTGGCATGTTCTCCTCTTTTGGATAAAACCATAACTAGATGAATTGAAGCAATAACAGAAGATACTGATGGACAATGATTAGAGAGGGTTAGTAAATCACCATGTACAAACTCCAGGTTTCATGAGTGTACTGATGTGGACGACAAGGTAAAAATGCTTATTTGAATGTGGTGTATTTTTCAGGAGGATATGCATGAGGATATATTATGCACAATTTTGATGCCAACCAAAACCACAAATGCAAAACTAATCATACCTTTTACTTTTTTTGTGTATGTGTGGGTACCTGGGGGGTCGACCTCAGGACCTCACGTGCCAGCAGGCGCCCGTGCTGCTGAGCGATATCACCGGGCCTTTTATCGTATGTGGGTTCCGGGAGTCGAACTCAGGACCTCGCGCTTGCCAGGCAGGCGATTATGCTGCTGAGCCATCTCACTGGCCCCCATATCTTTGAATAGTTGCATATTAGGAAAAAGTAACTGGTCATTTTATGTCAATATGTGCTTGGACTGAGCGGCTGTCATGACTAGGCAGCTTTCTGCAACTCAGATCAAAGACTGCACTTGTCAATGTGAATCTATGCACTGTGTCATCTAGTAAGAAATGCTGGTTAGCAAAAAATATCACTGGAACTTAACGTTTTGTAAGATGTGATTAAGACTATCAACCACATTAAAGTGCATGTCCTTATGTTCACACAGCTCTATGTGGACATGGGTGCAAAACACTTGTCTTCTCTTATACCCCACCAAAAAAAAAAAATCATGGCTTTCTAAAGAGAGATAACTTGCTATGGTTTTTCAGTGTGAGGGCTACTCTAGAGATTTCTTTTTAAAAAGGTACCACGGAGATTACATTTCAATGACACATAATGGGTTGCAAAACCTTGCTTACTCCTGTGATATATTCAACCTGCTAATGAACTCAACCTGTCATTTCAAGGGAGAACACAAACTGCCCAAGTCAACAGAAAAAGTGGATGCATTCAAAGCCAAATAGAAGCATGGGGGTGACAGTTGAACACTGAGAATTTTGACATGTTTCAAAATTAGCTGAGATTTGGAAAGAGACTGAGGCAAGACATTCTTTCTCCCAATGAATGCGTGGTCACCAACCTCAGCTTTCAAAAGAGTTTGAACTTAATTTACCACCACTACCCCTCCTTAACTGGGAAGTAATGGATCCATGTCCCATTTACAAATAAGCCAGGTGAATAAAGCTTATCTGTGCTAGAAGAAAGTTGAAGGCTTGAGATCCCAAATGATGTTGGCCTTAAAAATGTTTTTAAGACACTTTCAAATCTCCACACAGTTGGATTAAAGTCAAGGCAGAATATTTTGGGATTGCCACAAAAGAAGTGAAAACTGCTTCCATTTTGAAGATCTTATCTTTCAGAAGTAGGATTCTACAGTACAGCCAACAAAATGACATTATGGCATAGACTGGACATAACACATTTAGAGTGGCACTTTCTTCCACTACCTCAACATGGGAATGTCTAACTGTAAGAAAACAAGCTCAGGGCCCCCGTCGAGTCTATAGGGTGGTGAGATTTATAATTATTTCATTACCTATAACGATATTATAATATTAATAGAAATAAAGTGCATAATAAATGTAACTTGCTTGATGAATCATCCCAAAACTGTCCTCCCTCTTCTCCAACCCCGCTTGTGAAAAAATTGTCTTCCAGAAAACCAATCCCTGGTGCCAGAAATGTGGAGGATCAATGCTTTAGTGTATGCTGATACTCCTAGCGGGACTGCTTTTCTGTTCTAGCTCTTTCTCTTTAAACATTTCACCATTCTTCAACATGTAAGTTAAATGAAAGCTTGTATCCCTCTGTGAATAAGTAACTTGTTTTCATTTCTTGATTCTGTTTTAGCAATTACCAAAAAAATCTTGTAAGAGCTGTACCAATCACCTCATATACTCGAGAACTCTTTGTTAATAATACTCACGTTTTTGTGCCCTACTATATTACCTTGCATTACTTTGAATTATTGAAGTAGAAAATTAATATTTATAAACTTTAGTTGTGTATGATTTATTCAGATACAAGTTTCACTTACACAAAACTTTTAGTAATTTTAGACAGTTAGATCAACAATGTTAGTCATTTTTCTATCCTGCTGTTTGAAATATCATGTGGTGTTTTGGGCTTAAAATTTTTTCTGCTGACTTTTGTCATGTTTATTTTAACTAACTGTTAATATATTTCTGCATTTTTTTGTGGAACAGTGTTGTAGACATAAAATAAGGGTCACAGAAAATGTATTTTTATTTAAAATTTAAGCAAGACAATTAATTTCATTTAAATATCTTGAAGCAATAACCTGTTTCCCAGAAAAACAGGGTATTAACACTTACAGCATTTATAACACAATATAAGAAAAACTACCCAGTATGTTCAGTAATGTAAATCACTACTTATACAGGTAAATAACAGTAAAATGTTGTCATTTTCATATAGATCAATCAAATACTGACTTACTACACCTCTGATTCTCACATAATTTAATTTTGATATTTGAGTTAGATTTCATAGAAGTAGTATACTGGTAAAATTTTCACACATACTATGCAATGCTAACTTCATGTATTTTTATAAAGCACTATAGTATATTTAGAAGACATGAGCTAACAAATGATGATTAGAAACAGAATTGGTAAAATTGACATTAATGTTAAATGTAAACTATCATTAGCACTAACTCAGGAAATATATCATCTCTATGCCCATTTTCCTTGTTCTGAAACCTCGTATTTATGATCACAATTACCCATATTTGATAAATATGCTCAACTGACTAATAATAAATAAATAGAAAGGAATAAAAATAAGTGTATCACTGATATTTTTCCATTAATGATGAATATAATAAATACTAACATTTTCATTTTATAAACATTGCCTTGAAATTAAAAATAACTTCAATGATGGGGCCGGTGAGATGGTTGGGGCCGGTGAGATGGCTCAGCGGCGTAAGCGCCTGCCTTGCAAGCGCGAGGGCCCAAGTTCGACTCCCGAAACGCACATACGAAAAAGGGGCCGGTGATATCGCTCAGCGGCACGGGTGCCTGTTGGCGCGCGAGGTCCTGAGGTTGACCCCCCGGTACCCACAAAAAAAAAATAAATAAAAAAAAATAATTTCAATGAATTGGATAAAAATGTCATCTACAACCATATTTTAAACTATATTTGATATGTGAACATATATTTATAGGCATTTTAAACCTATACTTAAATGTGTGAATGTCAATGTAACTGGTTCTGTTGGAAAATGGAATATCAATTTCTCTCACCAATTATGATTCTCTCACTAATTATCTAATTTTCATGACATTTTCTTTCTTTCTTTTTTTTTTTTTTTTTGGGTACCGGGGGTTGACCTCAGGACCTCATGTGCCAGCAGGTGCCCGTGCCGCTGAGGGATATCACCGGCCCTTTTTTCCTATGTGGGTTCCGGGAGTCATACTCAGGCCCTCGCGCTTGCCCAGCAGGCGCATGCACCACTGAGCCATCTCACCAGCCCGACATTTTCTAATACCAAACTAAATTAGCTATTTGTAGACATTGGTATGCTTGTTGTATGTGTTTTAAAATAGGAAAAGCTATATTTTGTCTTTGCTTACATTTCTAAGTTTATACAAAGATACATTGAAAGATTTTTATTATTTGATAATTTTATTTGACTTTAAAAAATAAACAAATACATTCTTATAAGAATTGCTAATTTTAACTGACAAATAAATAAGTGACCCATTGTAATTTTTATTTATTATCCTACTGGGGGAAATACACTAGGAGAAAATCAAAGCCAGAGGAGGAAAATCATATCCTTAAATTTATAGTAAAAAAATTTTAATGTACCTAATATGAAAATGAATGACATCATAGGTTGATTTGAAAACAGTGAAAATGCGCTAAAAGGAAATCTGGATATCTGTTTTAGAATACGTAACTGGGGGTTTTGGGGACAGGACTGGTGGTACCAGCCACTCTCCACTGGGAACAAAACTCCAGTGACTTAGATTTTATTTCCAAAAGTAATGGTGATATAAACATAGAAACACAATAATGGGATGTTTTATTTCACAAACACATAATTTAAATATTGATGGTGAATTTTCATCGAAAGGAAAATGGAGATATTCTTAAAATTCTTAAATTTAAATGTTAAAAAATGCCTATCATTGTGTTTGCTATGTTAAAATGCTTTTTACATCTTTCAACTAATTGTATATTCTCATAGATATGTAATTCCTTTTTATTTCTGCTATTTTCATGAAACATTATTATAAGGAAAAATTGTCCTAACTAAAAGTATGATTAATTAAATCAAGGGTTCACTTGAGATGTTAGTATGACTGTTTAGAGTATGAAGGCAGAATCTGAGCACAATCTGATTGATGGGAAGTTAGTCTAATTGATTGGAAGTTAGTCCAATTATTTTATTTACTGTAATTCATACGATGTCTGCTTGCTAATAGATACAGCTGTTAGTGAAGTAACTAGAAGAAAACAAAAAGCCTTGTGTGGATGATATTTGCTATCTCAGCGGTATAAAGCAAGGAAAGATAACATATTTTCACACATAAAAAATGTTTCAAAAATGATTATATATATTGTTTCAGTTTGGTAAATAACTTTCATTCCAAAACTTTTCCCATTAATTCAACAGTAAGTATCACATATCATAAATGCTATTAATTATAAATAGAATTTTATGTTTTAAATATGTTTTTGTCAGGCAATAGGTGATTGTATTATAAAAATAACACGTTATAGAAGACTTTTACAGAAAATTAAGACTATCATAGCATTCATGGGTCAAGTACGTCCAACATCCTGGTTTGCAAACAAAATATATAATAAAATTAATATGTATAAGGACGAAACTTTCTTTTTAAATATTTTTATTGATACAGTAATAACATAGTTAGGGACAATGACAGGGATGAGGAAAAGACAAAGTCCTGGGCCCTTACCTACTGCTCATTAAAAGCATGATTTGTTTTCTTTTGGAACATTCATGGATGTAAAAGTCACTTTTTTACTATGAGCCATGACTTGTCATTTGGGCTTACAAATGACTAATAGGTAACTAAAAAGAACAAAGCTTGATCATTTTCTACCCTGTTACCCTAAAACTTTGGGTTTTATATCCCTTCCTGGTTCTGCATGTAGATGTTAATTACTTATCTCATCCCTTTAAAGATTGAGGACACCAGGATGGGGGACTTCCAGAGACATTCAACTATGCCTGGAAGTCTCCAGCCATCGTCCCAAATTTGTGCTCTCCTGGATTCCAGGAAAGGCAGAGCCTGACATGAGACTGCCGGAGACAAGATTCCTTAATGACTGAGGTTGGTGAATATCTTTTGCCATCTATAGATCCTATTAGGTAAATTTTGTCTTCATGTTTTTTGTCTAATTTTTAATAATGCTATTTATAATAATAAACTTAATGAAATTATCATGTTAAACTTTGAGAATTCTTTATTATATATATTAGTTTTTTGTTGGATACACACTTCAAAAATACCTCTGTCTTTCTCAAGTTTATTTGATGCTATTAATAAGGTCATTGAAAGAACAAATTGTTACTAGTTCTGACTAAGGCCAGTTTATCAACTTTTATTTTCAGGTACTATTTTTCCTGTGTCAAACTCAAAAATATTCATTATTTCAAAGATAATCTCTCAAGTATTTTGTTAAAAATCTTGTAATTTTACATTTAACATTTAACTCCAAAATCAATTTTGAGTTAATTTTTATGAGGTATAATTCTTAGTTCTTGAACTAATACTTAGTTCAAGACACGTTTTTGTTTGTTTATTTTTGCCAGGGGATATTAAATTTCTCTAGTAACAGTGGGATGAGCACTGTATTTTCTACATTGAGTTGCTTTTGCACTTTGTTAAAAATCATTTGGGCTGTGCCTAGGTTCACATCCCTGTAATCCTGAGGCAGGAGGATCACCATGGATTCAAACTCAGCTTGGGCTACATATTGAGATCAAGCCCAGCCTAAACTAAGTAGCAAGACCCTGTCCCCCCCAAAAAAAAAATTAGGACATTTTTGGGACTATATCTGAATTTGCTAGTCTCTGCTCTTTCTCTATAAGTCTAACTCTTCCTCAATAAAACAGAATGATTATTATAGCATATATATATATGTATATATATCTTTCTGTTAGTCTGTTTTATATTAGTAAACAGAGCAATGAAATAGGTAATTTATACTAAAATGAGATACATTTCGATTTGTGATTCTAGAGGCCTAAAAACATGATACTGGGATCTTCTTGGCTTCTACTTAGGGTCCCCTAGTGTTTCAGCTCACGGTAGAAAGCAGAAGAGTAAGTAGTCATGTGTGGGAGAGAGTAAAGGAGGACTCATGATTTTTCCATAAGAAAATAATTAACAAGTACTTCAGAGCTCCTCCTCCATGAGGTAATACCTCTAAAAGGTCCTAGAATTTCTCAATGTGTCACCAACTATATTCCACATAAATTTTGGACAGAACAAGACATATTCAAGACACAGCAGCCCTAAAGTTGGGTCGAGTGCTCCCAACTGGATAGGTTAAGGCTGAAGCAAACGAGGCAGCTAACTGTGCAGAATATGTGAAACATCATAAAAATCCATGGCTAACCAGCTGAGTGAGATGTTTCCTATAACAGGAGGACCAGAATGACTCCAGGACTCCTGAACACTTCAAACAGAGCCAATCAGAAATCAGTTTTTTTAAATCCATCCTTTAAATCTGGTGTTGTTAACAGACCACACAGAAAAGTACTATTTTAATCCTTCATTTGAAATCGGCACCATTTGGAAGACCAACCAGAGGATGTTCTTTTCAATCATTCTTTTACATGTGTGCACAAGCAATCAAAAGACAATGTTCCCGATTCTTCATTTATATCTGGTGGGAAGCTAAGCGAAGTTTTAGACAGGCAGGTTGCACTTGGCATGGCACTAAGTGGGTTTTTGATAGGACAAGTGCCCCAGTGCCTTGTTTGCACGAGGAGGTAACCAACCTTGGATTTCTGGGTACTAAATACCCTTTTCCCCTTGTTCTTGGGGCCACTGTGAGCCTTTTCACAAGCCCACTGTCTCCCAGTAGAGCACGCCTCATTTCTGCCTTTAGTAAATGCACACTTTCACTGTGTGTCTTGTCTGATTCTTTGTTCAGGGCACCAACCAGGAAAGAAGCCCCAAGGGAATCCTGATCCAGGTACATTTTTGGTGAGCCATCCAGGAGATGACAACTTGGGGGGAATTTTTTTGTCTCTTTCCTTTTTTTTAATCCTTTGTGTCTTTGACCACTCAGTTTGGACAAAAATCAGGCTGTTAAAAGCTATTAGGACACTCACTACTTAAAGACGACCATACCAGGATAATCCAGTCATGGATTCAAGCATTTTAGGCTCCCTTAGACAAGAAGATCATTTTCAAGCTCCATTAAATTCTATGTTTTATGTGGCGGGGACCTACAGTTCAGCACACCTCTTTCGCTTTCATACTTTTATTCTTCCCAATTTTAATTCTGCTTTCTCATTATTTTGGGAAAGTAACTTTCAGTAACTTGGTCCCCTGCTTAACTAGCCACCTACCCCACTCTTCCCATTTTGTGTTCACTATGATCTAAGTCTTATGTGGGCCTTTCCACTCAATGGCTTTTCACTCCATCTTTCCTTACTGAGTCACTTTCTTCAGTGTCCCACTTCCTAAAACCTCATGGAGTTATCCCAGTTCACTTTGTACTCAGTTTCTCAGTTGTTCTCATGGACACCAAAAAAGCCCACCCTTACAGGTAAGAGCTAGAGTTTCCTGCATGTTTTGGAGAACATATAGGTGTTTTCCTTTCTTCCCTTCAAATGTGGGCAAATCCCCTGCCCATTTCTTTCAGCAAAATGTTCAGGTAAATTATGAAAAAATACATCTGAGGGCCTGAGTGGAATAAAGGAAACAACAATGAATGCAAGTTTTCTGGGAATATGTGGAAAAGCTATTTCTAGGATGAGGGAGAAAGTGGAGAGTTTTAACCAATAGATAATAGACTCAAATTTTTTACTTGCAGTATTCCAAGGCTTTTTCTTAAATGCTGAGGAATAAACTTCTCTCTCTCTACGACCTTAAAAATGTGTCAGTCTTTTATTATCAGGACAGAAGGGAGGGATTCTCTTTCTCAACCAGTTAGATTCAGCCAGCAGTGCTGTGCACCCAGGTCTTTAACAGGCAGCCTTGTGGCTTACTTCGTCAAAGACGTGTGGTAGGAAATTAGACTGCCGAGGGGAAGCCCCATTTGCTCAGTGGGTGCTCTCACTTCTGTAGGCACAGTCTCAGAAGGAACCCAGATACAGTCTGTCTGTCCTTTCCATTGGCCCCACAAAGCACCATGGGAAACACTGCTGATTTCACCAACCTCACCATTAGTCTGTATTCTCAAGAACTGAGACAATTTGACCCTGGATTTTGAGAAGTAAAGCAACTTATCTTTCACAGCACTATTGTTTGGCCCCAGTACAACTAAGAAATGGGGAGGAATGGGTAGAAAATAACAGTCTAAATTGCAATATCAATCTTCAGTTACATCTTTTCTGTAAAAGGGAAGGAAAGTAGTCTAAAATCCCTTATATTTGGATTTTATGGGTCTATAAAAAATCGTTTACCAGCAAAGGCTCAAGATATATGGTCCTTAAAGAGTTCTCCGAATAGGAGATTGATATAATTGATGATCTCTTCAGATCCACTCTTGTCTTTCATGGGGATGTGTGTCTCCCCCCATTTGTTTCAAGAAAGATACTACATTGGAATATCTCCTCAAACACACCCTTAAAATCCTCAGGCCAGAGAACCAGACCCACAGTCTCCAAGTGACTCAGAAACTCTACCAGTGGCCAGCTCCTCAGGGGAGACCCAGCACTCCCCAAATCCCTCCTCCTGCCCTTCACTCTGTTTTCAGCCCCACGGGACATACTTAGAGCGAAGTTCCATACTCTTCCAATGCGCAGCTCATCCATCCGTGAGGGAGCTTGCAGGAGAAGAGAGGACTGTTTGAGTACAGGTCTCTCTTTCAGTGGCAGATACCCAACAACATAAAGAATATTTAGGGTGATTTTCAGAAGTTTCTAGTAGGTTTCCAGATGGCTTTCAAGCTTTTGCTTTTAACATTTTATGGTGAGATGTTCAGTTTGTCTTGGTCACTTGCTGTACCTCAGACGAAAAACAGATGAAAACCTCAGATGAAATACTAGAAGAGGCTAGAGGATATGCAGGTGGTCAATATGCCAGAGGAAGAGAAGAGAATCACCCAGGAGAGGTTATTGTTCCTGAAACAGAACCTAATTCAGTCTCTAAAACTGTGGATGGACTAGACTTGATATCTAAAATAACAACCACTCAGATCATATGAATAAAAACGTGTGTTATAAAACCTGTTAATTATGAAAAGGTAAGAGAGATTGCACAGGGCACAAAGGAAAATCCAACTGTCTTTCATAGTCAATTAGAAGGAGCTTTCCCAAAATACATAAACTTAGATCAACTACCAAGGAAGGATGGGCCCTAGTGGGAAAGCCCATTAGCCCCAGATACAGTCTCTGGTACAAACTTTATAATCTACAGATGAGGCCTCAGACTCCTTTGACTTAATTTCTGGAGGCAGTCTTCTCTGTGTTCACCACTTGGGATCTGGAAGAGAATTAAAAGGAAAGGAACCAAGAACAAAGGCGGGCCAGAATTATGGCTGTTGAAATTGGCAGTGCCTGAAGTACTCACAAGTTTCCACTGGAAAACACAGGGCCATTTAAGGAAAAAGTTACTGTTTTAAATAGTAGGAAACTAGACACTTGGCATGTGGATGTACTATGCCACCACACAGGCCCTGGCTCCATGTGTGCGGCAACTGATGTGACTAATCCATGACACAGGATAATTGATTGTCCGTGCTGCATAGAGTGGTCAGGACAGCCAAAACCTTCATCTGTTCTGAGAAAGAGGACCAAAAAGGACTTGGATAAAACTGCAGTGCACCTCTGCATGGATATCTCCATCTCCTGTAGGTAGTACAGAGTGACCCTGGACATCATAGTTAAGCAAATTCATTTCCTTAAGATACAGTGGTGGCTTATTCTGTTTTAACTGCCTTTTCTAGAAGACCCTTCTCTAGATCAGTAGACATAATTAGGGTGAAGGGTAACCTTAATCAGCTTTTCTTTCCTCCTACTTTCTTTCTTTACTTCTCAATTCCAAGGTACATTGTTTAAACATGTGTATTTAATTTTCCCAGTGTGTGCTACTCTCTTACTAGGAAGATATTTACTATTAAATTTAAAGGCTGTTCTCCAATTCTGGCAAAGGCCAAAAGAGATTTTTACCGGTTGAGACTACACAAGATCTCCCTGACCTAATTACTCAGCAGGCAGATCCTACCACACGTTAGAATGGAATACCTGGGAGGGTAAATTCAGCAACACCGGTAGGTATAAAACCAAAAGATCCCAGCCTATTCCCCAACCAAACACAATGCCTTATCAAAGAAGAGGACCATAAAGGCTATGTAGCTCCTCACAGACAAGCTTCTCAAACACGGATTTCTGCAACCTTGTCAGTTTTGCAACACTTTCATTCTCCCTGCAGTACAACTTTTTAGAGAATATTAGATGGTACGAAACCTCCACCTCATTAATGAGGCTGACTATAATCCTAAACCACCCTCTGTTTTCAGATCCATATACAATCCCCTCCCAAATTCCAGGAGACAAAATTTGGTTCTCTATCTCAGACCATAAAGATGCTTTCTTTTCTATTCATCTCCACACAGATCCCCAGCTCTTATTTGTGTTTTAATGGGAAAATCCCATTTAAGTCAAATATTTTCATCTAATATATAAAATGTTTTTTATAATCTGACTGATCTTGAGATGTATCCTGTGTTTGTGACCAAAATAGATAATTGTATTTGATTTGATTGATATTGTCAAAGTCCATATATTTAACCCACTGTACAATCTTAATGAGATAGTTATTTGGGAAGGAGGAACAGAGACAGGGAGAAAGGTTGGGAAGGAGGGAGAAAAGAAGCAATAAGAAATGATATGTTCAAAAAAGACAATAAAATATGAGATTAAATGGGAATGAACTACTCAAGTAATTACCTTTGATTAAAGTCTATACCATAGCTCTTATATTAAAAACCACTAAATGTATGTGTTTTGCTTAGATTCACATTTCTCAAATATGCTTCTTGCAAACTAAACATGTAAATGTTCTACTAAAATTCAAGAGTAAACCATACATATATTACATGTATCTGAATTAGATTGATGTCTCTCATTATTGCACATTTTCTTCATCTTATGCTTTGTAGGAACTGTAGGTATTTTTTAATGCTGAATCTTGTTATCATATTTAACAGAGCACCAGAAGGGCTATTACACAACAAAGTAATTAGAAGTGAATTCTATGTTAGACATTTGATCAAGCATGGTTCATGCAGACCAATGTGTAACATCAAAACAATCAGTGGTACCTGAAATTCAATGTGAATTAGCATTTATATACAAAGATTTGAATTTAGGTATATTCAGAGACCAAATATTTTGTCTTGCTTTATTTTGAAGTGGCTATTTGCCCATAGCAAAAGCTACTGCAACAGTTTGACAGGCAGTTTACAGAAAGAACTACTTCATAGAGGTCAGTTTCATAAGCATTCCACTATTGCTTTGAAAACAAAAAAAGTAATATTTACAGCATGTGGTACTTCACCAAGTTACCATTCAGCAGTTCTAAACTGTCAAAATTTGAAGCTCTCTGGCCAGGCGTGGTGGTGTATGCCTGTAATCCCAGCAATTGGGAGGCGGAGGCAGAAGGATCCCTGTAAGTTTGAGGCCAGCCTGGGCTACGTAGTCAGTTCAGCCCATATTACATAGCAAGACCCTGTCTCACCAAGCCAATAAATAAATAAATAAATAAATAAATAAATAAATAAATAAATAAATTGAAGCTCTTGTAAGAAACCTTTAGGGAAATTTTTAAAATGTGCATAAACTTGAAACATCAGTGGCCAATTTATTTAAAGTAGTATGAAACCTTACAAAATATTGTGTTTTTGAGACAGGGTCTCGCTATGTAGTACAGGCTGGCCTTGAACTCACTATGTAGGCCAGGCTGGCCTCGAACTTGTGGTGATACTCCTGCCTCAGTCTCCCAATGCTGAGATTACAGGCATGCACCACTATGCCTGGCCACGAAATTTTACAAACTGTTGTAGAAAATCCATGATATAATACTGGTAATGTATGCATAATTTATTTACCGACACCTTTCAGTGTTTTTGCATTAAAAAGACCTCTAAGTCATCAATAACTTTACACTTTTTATGAGTGTTAATGTGCTAATCTATTGTCTAGTTTTTAATTGTTCAAAAAAAACCCACAATGCCACAAAGACCTATTTTAATTACACTTTACAGGAGTTGAAGTGGAATAACCTTTATTTTACCCCACTGTTCTATCCCTTCACTCTTGAACCTCCATCTATACCCTTCTTCTAGGTATCAGCCTGGAACCTGAAGGCCTGTGTAGTCCCCTTCTTAGAAGAGTTATTGTGGAAAGAAGTTAATAAAGGCCCTTGCATGGTCTGCGGAAATGAGAGGACTGTTGTGAGGGGTGGAAGGAGGAAGAGTTCTCTTGGTACAAAGGGCTCAGAACACTCGCTGAGCTCTGTGGATTGAGAAGTGAAGGCCAGCAGTGCATTGGATAAATGGATCTGTGGGCCAAGGATCTAGGTATGGCTGAGCTCCCAATGAGGTGACATTCGGTGGTGCTCACCAACCCGATGTGGTCACCAAGAACAGCAGAAGAGTGTCCGCAGATGAATATGTCTGCTGAATCTGTCTGGCCATTCTCCAATACCATACATTCTTTCCTCCTGACCTTAATAGAGAATAATCACTATTGAAAGTACGTGGATTGGAAGTAACTGTCCCAGGACAAACTCATGCTGCATGTCCCGTGTCTACCCAGATGCTGAACATCGAGGAGTTAACCAGCTGAAGGTGTTCGTCTCCTTCACCAAAGTCAAGCTCAGCAACAAGCTCAATGTATTAGATTCCTGTGGCTGAAACACAATACCAAACACCCACATTTTAAAAGGAGAGAGTCTTAATTTGGCTTACAATTTTGAGGAAATAAATCCATAGTCCACTGGCACTAAGGCAGAAGCATGAACAAAAGCTACACAATTTATGGCAGAAGCAAAGCAGGGGAACAGCACCAGAGAGGAGCAGTGAGTAACCACATATAGCAGCGAAGTTCGTGTCTCCATGACCCACATGCACACATACCAAGACCATGCTTTACTAATCTGCTAGGTGTTTCTAAATCCCACGTAGTTGAAATACCAGTATTAATGGGAGCACTCAACGCAGGCTGCCAGGTTATGTTGAACTGTTTATATAAATATGAAAAGGAAGTCCATACAGTAATAACTGAGTGTACAGAAGGAATAATGACTAGCCATTTCATTGTGATGACCCAAAGCATAACATATTATACATACACATTTATATGTACATATATATGTGTATATATATGTATATATGTATGTAGTGGCTTATCAGAAGGAGCTCACACCTCTGAAAATTAAATGTAAAATGTAACCCATTTGTACAGGCTTTGCTGGATTCAAAGAAAAGCATTGATCTCAAAGATGTAGTGCAAGAACTTGGAGACAAATGGCAATTTCAGTATTCTTAATGGAGGTGGTGTATTCCTAGAACCAGTATCTTCTTTTACCTTCCAAACTCCATCCTCGGTATGGAGCTCCACTCGAACTTCTGACCTGCACAGCTGGGAATAATACTCTGTCCCGAGGAACCATGCTTCACTCACTGCCTCTGCTCCACTTATTGGACCCATTTTCCAGCCTGTTCTAATTCAGTTGTATGCTATGCATGCTCCAGTCCCAGAGCGGCTGGTCCTGCCTCAAGCTGCATGAGCGTGTCAACATGCTACCCACGAATCATGACGGGGCTTCAGCAGTTTCTGCAACTTGTCCTTTGAATAAGGAACCCCTGTGGGAGAGTCTCAGAAGGCAGGATTTACTAATTGCTAAGATTACAATTTTTCCAAGGTGTACTGAGCATATCCTCTTAACCAAAAGAATCTTAGGCTCCTCTCTGCAGAACCCCAACTGTCTAAATCTCCTGTCATGGCTGCATATCTCGTGATAGTCAATCTTTTTGACAAAAGCCCATCTCATGACCTCACAGACACCACTGTCATCACTTTCCCATTAAATAAAGGATGTTTCTGAAAATGTACATAGAATTCGTGTGGCAACTACTGTTGATTTGATCTAATTTGTACACTGTGACAGTGTAATAGGTCAAAGGAAAATTGTCAAACTGTATTAACTTTTAAATATGAAGAATACATGTTCTGCTATTAGTAAAATCCTCACCCTTTCCCATCACATGCAGCAGCAGTAAACTTCTGAGCTATGTTTGTACAATGCAGACAAATTTAACTATAGGAACAGAATGATCTACTTCATCATTATTGGTTCATAATCAAAGTTTGCCCACTAGTGTCTAATATTTACTGTTTAGTTTCTCAGAGCAAATACACTAAAATTTAAAAATTCCATCCATGTTACTTTAGTGAAATAAAGGTGCATTTTTAACTCTGTTCTTAGTAGATTTGGTCTCTTTTCAGATAGTATTTGATCTGTTAAATATAGAATAAATCCATATTTGAGGATATCAGGTTTTATTTGAAATGGAAATATCAGTGTTCTGTACCTTAGAATGTGTTTATTTTGAGTATGTGTAATTGTATCTTGTACCGTTAAATTTGCAAGCTATGTTTCCTTCTGATAATGATAAAGGCAATAAACAAAACATTTTCTACAAAATAAAGGCAATATGCAAAAATAACATAAATACGGTGTTAAAAGTTCTAGTGAGAAATTTAGTATTAGCAACTAGCAATTCAAACACAATACACAAAAATGTGCCCTAATTTTAGAACAAAGTGTTATATTTTTGGATATAAACTCAATTACACATATTTTTAAAGTGTAATAAATGATTAAAATTATTTTTCTTAGTTAAATACAGATGTTAGCGTTCATATTAAAATTTAATGCACATTTAAATTAGTAGACTATTTTTAGAGCACTTTAAATTAACAAAAATTGAGCAGAAATACAAAGAATTCCCAATTACCCTTCTATATTTTGTCATTAGCCTTTCTGTCTGGACCACAAAACTTTCAGATTTAGTAAACTTATAGTTAAAGCCATAAGTGTAATTTCATGGAAACGAAAATCTTACCTGGTGTAATAACTCCTGTTATTAACTAGAGTTGGAATATTTAGAAACATATCATCAGCCCATTGGTAAACATACCTGGATTTACCAGGGATGTTTCACTGTTGTGGTATTTAGTGCAATGGGTCTCAAACTATGGCACACGTGGGATTCACCTGGAGAGTCCTTAAAACATAGATTGCTGACTTGGTTTCTCAGGTCCTGGGTCAGGATAAATCTAGAGAGTTTGCTCTTCTAGTAAATTCTCAGATAATGCTGAAACTACTAGTCCCAGCTAGAGCCAAATTGAGAGAACTACTGCTTAATACTTTTCATATTTTAAAGAGGAATCTGCTGTTCTATCCTTTATAATTGTTTCAATATATCAATATATAAAGCATATTTATTACATTAATAAAATTACTATGACTTATTTAGCTGCGCTATCTCCAGTCGTCCACGTGTGTACCGGAGGAAGACATTTTTTATGCTCTGTCTGCTCTTTTAGTCAGTATATTTCTAACAACTTTGATTCTATAATATTTTTACTCCTCTTCTGTTTCCTCTTTTTGGTTCATTTTTATTTTCATTTGGTTCATTTTTATTCCTCTTCTGTTCCCTTGGTTTGTGTCACTTCATTTTTGGATATCACTTTATTTTCCCAAGAAAGAGAAAATAAGTCTGCTAAGTCATTTTTTTCAGGAAGTCTATATCATATTAAGATTCTTTAATCTATAAATATAATTGTAGTATCAATAAAGGAAAAATATGAAGATGGATCTGTCAAAAATATCTACTTTTTGGAACAGATTATAAAATATAATTTACCAACAACAGCAATCATAAAGATAGGAAAGTTTTATGTTTGCATTATCGTAGAAATCAAGAGAAGCCGGGCAATGTGCCACACACCTGTAATTCCAGTACTGGGCAGCCTGAGGCAGGAGGATCTCCCTGAGTTTGAAGCCAGCTTGGGATACATAAGAAAATTCAAGGCCAGCCTGCACTAAATAGTAAGACCCTGTCTTAAACAAACAAACAAACAAAAATAAAGAAAGAAATTGAGAGAGGAGAGAAGTAATGGTAAAATAAAACAAAAGTGGCCAAAGTGTTAAGCTGCGTCATGTCTTCATGTATTATTTTGACAAGAAGTTATAATTTTAAACAAAATTTTAAGTTAGCCTGCATGCTATCTTCCTTTCTGCAAAGCAATTTCCTGTTTTCATAAACGGCAAGAGTTGTCTGAAGAAAGGGGAAGTTTCATCCTGAGACGCTAGGAAGACGGGTCCCCCCTCTATAAGGAGGAGCTGCTCAGCTCTTCCTCTGGGAAGTGCGGTTTTATTTCCTGACAAAAGCAACTACAAAATCCCAAGGGTTGCGCAACATCTCTGGAACCGGTGAGACTGGTTTGCTCACAAAACTCTAGCAACCGGCTGACACCCTAAGATCATACTACTTAGGACCAAATGGGCTGTTTACTCTAGCGACAGGTTTTCAAGTTTATGAACTATAAAAAGAAAAAGTGATAAAAAGATAAAAATCAGACCAGCTTTACAAGCACAGAAGCACTGCCGCTGCACGTGGCTCCACCACATCTTTCCGTGTGGCAGCGGGGAGATAATCCATGCTACCTTTTCTTTCCTTTTTTCAGGTTTTTTAGTAAAGTATGCACAATATGTAAATTAACATTATTAACACTTTAAAGTATTTATAATTTGGTGGCATTAAGTGCATTACACCAAATGAGACTTTATCAAATAATAACTCCTCAATTTCCTTCTTTCCAGCCCCTAACAGCCACCATTCATCTTTCTGTCTGTGCATCTGATGGCTCTGAGTACCTCGTATTTGTGGAAATATACATACAATATTTGTCCATCTGCGATGGGTGTACTTTACATCATAACGGCTTCAAGGTTAAACCATATTAAATTGCATAATATGTCATCTTTCTTTTTTAAGACTGAATAATATTCCACTTTATATTTAACACATTTTGCCTTTTTATTCATATTTAAATGGGTATATGAGATATTTCAACATTTTGGCTCCTTTGAACAATGCTGCTATGAACCTGGGTGTATGGATACTTATTCAAATATCTGATTGCAATTATTGTGAAAATATTCTCAGATCCTATGGTATTTTTTGTTCATCTCTTTGAAGAACATTCAGTAGCCTCTTCATTTCACAGTCCCATTGGCAATGCACAGAGTTTCCAAGTGTTCCTTATTCTAACCTTCGCTATTTTGCTTTTATTTGACCCGTTGCATCATAGCCATCCTACTGGATACAAAAAAAGTATCTGGGTATGAAAAATGGTTTTTATTTGGAGTCATTTTTTTTTGCAGTTTATTTTCTTTTTTTTTAATTTTTTCACTAGTTTCAATTTTTAATGCATCTTATGTAATACTGACAAATCATTTCAAATTGGTGAATGTTTAATTGGTGACATAAAAATACTTGTTTTTTATAATATCAATCTTCCATAAGCTGGCTGCCACTAAGGGACCCCACCTTTTAGGCTATATCAGAATTTTTATAGCAAAAAATGGACAGATTCTGTAATTTTTTAAAAGTAATTTTTATAGAACTGCACTCATAATTTCATTAGTGACTTTTTGAGAAAAAGAGTAAAGATACGTAATACTTTATATCAAAGTAGCAAGAGGACCTTACATTTGAAATTTTTTCTCCGTTAA
Source organism: Erethizon dorsatum (assembly GCA_028451465.1). NCBI lineage: Eukaryota > Metazoa > Chordata > Mammalia > Rodentia > Erethizontidae > Erethizon > Erethizon dorsatum. The sequence continues at coordinate 76,733,077 of CM051833.1, read as the reverse complement.
TAACATTCCTCATTAAGTACAAATCATTTAACTTTACTAATTAATAGTCTGTTTGATGTTTCTTATAATATTGCCATATTAATTAGTTTATAACACCAAAGTTTGAATAGCCATAATATAGAAGAAATACGTATGATCCTTACTTTTTTAAGGTCAGCAGAAGTCTCTTTAAGAATTTTAAAATTGAAAATATAAGAGACATATTTTTCTTTTTCTATTTCTCTTAAATCAACTTTTTCCTCTAAGTTAGTCCTGTGGAAAGCTCTAAAGCAGCTCACATGGAAAATAATTGGAGAGCAAAAATCTTCCACATTAAAAATACTAAACAGAGCCTGTAAATAAAAACAAACATCTTCTGAGTTGGTCAAATACAGTTGAAAATCTTTATAGGCAAATGGCCATCAAGAAGAGTGGATAAAATCAGTAAGACACTGCATACCTTTAGCACCTAGCTACTTAGAAACACCCAACTACCTTAAAAAAAAAAAAAAAAAAAAAAAACCTTACAACATGGTTGTCTTAACATAGAGTCATACAATTCTGTGGAAAGCTAAATTATGTTTGAAAGTGTAGGTAAATAATGCAATTTTTTTGCATGTTATTTTTAGCAGAGAATTATTTGCTAAAATTTGATCACTTTAAATGGCAATATCTCAGCTATTTACTACTAATTAGCCAAACTGTTAGGACTGTTATACTTCAGTGTCTCCATGAATCTCTCTCCCTCTATTTTTTTTTCTTTGAAGTAGATGTTTTAATCCTCATACCTTTTTGTACCATAGCACTGAAATTAGCCATCATCTACTTTTTACATGAATTCAATTTATGTTTAGTTAAAGAATATGTAAAAAAATTAAAATTATGTTTTTGTCATTTATATTCTATTCATGGAGAAAACTAAAACACTGTTCTGATATCCCTAGAACTATTTCCTCCAAAAGTCACTAGTTATTTACAAAATATGAGTTTAGCATTATATATATGTGATTATATATGATATATTATATATATATATAATTATATATGCTATATATAGTACACATATATATTATATATACGGTAAAGATCTGTCCTGGTTTGAAAACTCTTATTCTTTTGAACAGCAATGTTGCCATATAACCATTTAAATATAATTTATAAAATTATAATATGTGATTAAAATCATTTTAGTGTTTTAGTCGAAAATCATGAATTTTACTATGCTAGCAAATCCTGTTTTGCCAAAATAAATAAGACAATATTGAATTAAATGCAGATTTTCCAGGATTGATGTTGGATTACCTAAAGCCATAAAAGCTTTTGTTTTCACATAAGCAAGTTCAAATTTTATAGTAAGGCAGTCAGTATTTTCAAAGGTTAAACAATTTTGTGGTACAATCAAACTTCCTCTCTGAATTTTGCTTATCCTCCCTACCTCTTCTAGTGAATAAATATAAAAATAAGAGTCTCGTTTGCAGTGCACTAGGAGAGGGTGCATTATATCAAGAGATTGGCATAATATCCAGTCCCTTGGACACATAACCATGGATTTGGGAAACAAAGTTCTTGTAAATATGTTGGAGAAACAGGTATAAAATTCAGAACAAGTATATTTAAATATGTTATTTTTTCTTTTTCTTTTTTTTTTTTTGTGGGTACCAGGGGTCAACCTCAGGACCTCGCGCGCCAGCAGGCGCCTGTGCCGCTGAGGGATATCACTGGCCCTTTTTTCGTATGTGGGTTCCGTGAGTTGAACTCGGGCCCTTGCACTTGCCAGGCAGGTGCTTACAACGCTGAGCCATCTCACCGGCCCTTAAATGTGTAAGAAAATTATAGAAAATATTTTTGGATTCAGAGAAAGAAGTAAGGTTTTGAATAAAAATGTATTGGATTCCAAAATCAAATGAGAATTTTAATGAGAAATAATATTCATTTATTTATTAGTGCAAGTATTTGGGGAAACTTACTAGAAAGGCAAAGAGATACTGTAGGAGTGTATAAACTAAAGGGTAAAGATAGGACTTGTTTGTAAAATGTTAAATTATAATTAATTTTCATGAAAAGAAGCACAGACACATATGATAAAAATATTTATTTAGGTAGGTTAGCAAACTATTTTTGACACATTTTTCAGTGGCAACATTAAACCCTAACTTTCTTGTTGCCATTTTGTGACACATATGGATATCGTTAGTCATTTTAAGGCTGATAGCTTAGTAGAAATTCAGTATTAAACCTTCTAATCAGACTTTTCATGCCAAATGAATATGTCAATGATCATTGTGAAAACTGTCAGACTCAAAAATAGAAACACCCATGTCAAACTCCTGACAAACAGAGTAGGGGCAGGCCGTATAGGCAGAGCTCTGACACATGATTTGCCTCATAACAAAAGTACCACAGGAATAGCAAACTGCTCATACATGAATACTTGTGTGCCTCATCGTGGCGCCTTTGAAAGCCCAATCCAACAAAACAGCCTGTTACGACTTAACACTAGTTTTATGCAGCATTGCAAAGCTACTCACGAGTCACATCTCACCAGTTCGCCCACAGTGCCTCAAGTAAAGTCATTTTCCTTTTTTAATAATTGTTTTATTTTATTTTGATCAACATGCATTAATTGTACATAATAATGATGTCAAATGTGTATTTCCACACATGGATCCATTGATCAAATCCAACTTTCTTTCATCTACCTTCCCTCAACACATCCTTCTCAAACTCTTTTCCTCTTTCCACAATACAATGACAAACTCTGCATTGTGTTTCAGATATACAAGAGGCCACAGAGCTGGCCTATATATATGTGTATATCCTGGGTCACAATCTCTTATTCTTTTTTACTCTCAAATGAAAAACTTTTTACATGGGGTTTCACCTGTATATATTTGTTTGATTCTGACAAGCATACACACACAAACACACACACACACACACACATACCTCATGGAATTTTAAGTCATGAACATTTATTTAAAAGTTGTTAATAAATTATTTATTAATTTAACCTTAAAAATTTTATATGCATTTTACCTTATTAGGTTTAGATGTATCCTTTGAACACTAATACTTTAACATTCTTAGAGAAAATTAAATGCCACAGCAAGTTTTTAATTTTCTGTTGAATAAGGTTAATTTGTAGTATTCTGTTCAATTACAATTCATTTAGGAATGTTTATTTTGCAATAAAAATGAACAGACTTTTTATGCAGCAAATGCAAAACTTTAGAATTTAAGCTGGATTACATGAAAGAACATATGCTTTTCTTTTCAAAGGAGAGTGACTTAAAAAGCTTATGATGACTTAGCAGTGGTTTTCTGAAAATCAAATACTACTTAAATTCCCCATCGTTTGAATGGTAACTTCTAAATTAATTGGAAGTGTGCTAAGCAATTCTAAATCAATGATTAAAAATTGAACTTCAAATTATTTTAACTGACCCTTTGCATTTTATTTTAATAAATTGCAGGTCATGATATACCTTAAAAATCTAACTAATTATCCAGGTTAACGTTATCCATAGTAGGAAGACTGCATTTCTATATTCGAATTCGAGCAGTGAATGTATTGGACTGAAAATAATAGTTTGAACAGTATTAAGATCCAAGGTGTGTAAAAGTAATATCATTGTTAAAGATGAGCATGTATGTTTTTACAAAAGACCTGACTCACAACTTCCGCACAAGACACTTCTTTTGACAGCAAATGGTTTTCCCATGTATTTGTCCAGCCTTCTTCACTTTCATTTTACCATGGAAGATTTACTGACCTTTCCAGGTCAACTGTCCCAATGCACTCTGAAAATTCCTTGAAGAGTTGATATTCTTTCTTAATTTACAAATTTTCTACACTATTTACTTCTATTTTCTGTTCTTACTGATCGCCACTCCTAATCTCACCCGAGTTTAAGCTTCTCAAGTGCAAAGATGTCAGTTGTCTCATTGGTTGATCTGTCCCCAAGCACTAAAGTTCATAATATGTGTCCAGTAAAAGAATCAATACTGTGGGCAACATTTCAGGAAATGTATGCTGTTCCTAATCACATAAGAATATGTAATGTCTGTGAAACAAAGAATAATCAAATGGGAAGAGCAGACAGAATTGAAACGATCATAAAATAAATGATAGGTTTGGCTGAGGTTTTTAAAAGTGCAAAGGTGGTATGAGAACAACAGAAAATACATACACAATGGAGGCTATAAGACAAAAAGAACCCTACGGAAATAAAACTTATCTGTGTTTAAAATTCTAATTGAGAAGACAATGAATAATGTTTACATTTGACCCGGCTATTCCCTTTCTTGGTATCTTCCCAAAAGAATTAGCAACATCAGACCACAGCAATATATGTTCCCCCATGTTTATAGCAGCACTGTTTGTAATAGGTAAATTATGGAAAGAACCCAAATACCCATTGACCGAGGAATGGATAAACAAGATGTGGTATTTTTATACATTAGAGTACTACTCAGCCATAAAGAAGGATAAACTTGAGACATTTCTAGGTAGATGGATGCACCTTGAGACCATAGTGAAATAAATCAGACACACATGTGTAAATATCACATAGTCTCTCTGATGTGAGAAACTGAAAGTGTAAATAAGGACCCAAATATATAACAGATATTGTGAAAAAGGAAGAAAACATTCAAATGGGAAAGGAACTAGGTAGGGGGAGGGAGAAAGGAAGGAAGGAAATAAAAAGAAGAAAAATGAGAAAAGAAGGATAAAATGGAAACAAAGCTTTTGTAATTAAGGAGGGGAAGAGGAGTTGAAGGGAGGGGAGGGGAATGGGAAATAAAGAGGAATCAAGATATATCATGTACAGGTATAAATTCCTTACGATGAATATAATTATTATGTATATCTAAAATGTACTAATAAACTCAATTTTTAAAAGAAAATATTAAATAAAATATTTAAAAATAAAGAAAGAATTACAGGGAGTATACTACACTGATACCTGCATAGCCATGTTAACTGTAGCACAATTTATGACAGGTAAACTATGGAATCAGGCTAGGACCCCATTAACAGAAGAGAAGAAAATCATGTCATTTGCCAGAAATAGATAGAAATACAGGCCACAATGATAAGGAGCTCAGAAAGTCAAATGTTATGTTTCCTCTCACATGAAGAAAACAAACAATTAGAGAAAAAAGGAGATGACAAGAAAGTAGAATGAAGACAGAAAGAGGAAAGGGATCAGGAAGAGGAAAGAAACAGTGAAAGAGGGCAATGGGAGAGAAATGTAAGAATGTATGTGCATAAGTAAAGTAAGTAAACCCATTATTGTAAAACTGACATGTACAAATTAAAATATAAAAAAGAAAACAAAAAAGAAAAACAAAAGAGCTGTCAATATAGAGACTATTAAAATCAAATTACTGGGGCAGGTGAGATAGCTCAGCGGTGTACGCGCCTGCCTGGCAAGTGCGAGGGCCTGAGTTCGACTCCCAGATCCCACATACGAACAAGGGCCTGTGATATCCCTCAGCGGCACAGGCACCTGCTGCTGTGTGAGGTCCTGAGGTCAACGACCCCCGGTACCCACAAAAAAATAAAATAAAAGAATAAAAATAAATAAAATAAAATTACTGAAATATTTGACAAAACACGAAGAATTTTATTCATAGTAGAACATTTTAAAACATGATAAAAAATAAAAGAAGTGTCGATATCAACAAATAGTCTAGTTTGCAATAGAGATGATTAATGTGAAAGCATTGAATATATATATATATATATATATATATATATATATGCAATAATAATGAAGAAGAAGTCAACAGTTCGACGAAAGTATAGAAAAAGAGGATCCGGCCTAGTGATGCATGTCTGTAATACTAGCACTCAGGAGGCTGAGGCAGGAGGATCACTGTGAATTTGGGGTGAGCCTAAGCTAAATAGTGAGATCAAGGTTGGCCTAAACATAGCAAAACCCTGTATCAAAAGAGAGAGAGAGAGAGAGAATAAAGGTAATGGAATTATTAAACTATAGGTTAATTCTATTATATATCATTTATATCCTCTTGTTTCCTATATTTCCAATGTACTTTGAACATTTCAAAATAAATTATAGTACTTTTTAAAGATGTATAAATATTAAAGTTTGAAGCTATTTCTCTAAATATATTATAAACTAGTAATTAACAAAATTTAAATTGAAGTATTATAAAGTTAAAACCCAAAGATCTGAATATTTATATAGATAAGAAAATAAAGCTGAGGATTTCAGTCTTTTACATATCAAAAAAACTTATGTATCTTAAAACTAAAGAAAGCCAATTTAGAAAACTGCGCAGTGACTGCAAAGGCTGACCCTCCCCATTTTCAAAGAGTATCAGTCCCATGCTTACATATATTCTAAGTCCTATAGCAGGGCATCCCCTGTTCACTAAAAGGCAGGCACCACATTGAAACATTCATAGCAACAATCTTTGTAAATCAAAACTAGAAACAAGCCAGTGTTTAGCCACAGGAGAGGACATGACGAAATTGAGGCACAATCTTGGGAGAAGAAATTCTTCACAGTGCATGTATTCTTTTGCATTAAATATAAAACAGAAAAGGTCGCAAAAGTAACTAGAGTAGTGGCTGAAATGAGAACTTTTGTTCTGTTTTTAATCCAAGAAAACAAGTGTCTTCTGATTGTGAAAACCATTGAGCTTTCGACAGATGTTTTCCTCCCAAAAATTTTAAAAATAAAAATGCATGGAGCTTAAAAATGGATTCCTATGTGTTGGTTTTCATTAATAATGAATGGAAAAGAAGTAAAACCAAAAAAAACTTTTAATAATTGCATACTTTATAAAACTAAACAAAACACCTCACTTTGTAAAGCTAAACAAAAGAAAATATCTAACTTTCAAAGACTTTTTATTTCCAGGTCACAGAAGGAAAAAAATATATGAGATGTACTTAAAATTTTAAAGCTTTATGATCTCCTGCTGTGTCAAACTTCTTACACCCAATATGCACAACACTGAGGTGACCAAATGCCCCTGAGTATTCTCTGCCAAGGGTCCTCTTTGTCGTCTCCCTATGACTGTGGCCTACAGTTATGCCGATGGGCCAGGAACGTCCTCCCCTGCCTTTTGCTCGCTTACTCTATCCCAAACCCTAGTAATAGCAGTTGACCATTGGTACCCTGCTTGGTAGATCCTGCTTCTATGGTGCTTCTCCCATATCCTGTCTTGAATGACCTGTGGTGACTTTCATTCTGAAAGGTGGATATAATAAATATATATATTTTTTTCTTTATGTAGGTGCCGGGAACCGAACTCAGGACCTCATGCTTGCCAGGCAGGCGCTTATGCTGCTGAGCTATATCACCGGCCCTATAATAAATATTGTGTTCAGTGCCTTTCCTCTCTTTATTGTATTCCAGTATATCTTTGATTTCATTTCTATTTAACAACCATTAATATAGATGGAATTTTCCAAAGAGAATCTTCCTGGTTTTGCTGCATTGGGTAAGATTGTTGATAGTGCAATAGAGCTCATCTCCTCAGCAAATCATTTCTTTGCTTCTCTTCACTTACACTGCTCAGTATATCCTATTTGCTGTACATTATAAATCCGTTCCTGTTCCATTATTTCTAGAGATATGTATTTCTGCAACTTTTGCATCAACAAATCATCCTAAGTATAGATTGATTGGGTCCTTGGATGTTTAATATCTCAAAAGCAATCCTTATTGATGGCAACTCCAGAAATCTAGATTTGAGCCCTTATCTCCCATCCCTGCTAAGGATGTGGAGAACAGTGCCTGTGTTCTATATTTCACAAACACAGCTGTGTCAGGTGGTTTTCTCTACTATGTTCAGAAACCTTCTCTCAGACTGGATCTTGATGTGGAATGGGGTTCTTTTTTGAACTTCTGACCATATCCATATAAAGGAATATATAAGTCTTTGTATTTATAAATTTACCTCAAATATTAATAGTTTAACTTACTCCATCTGCCATTCCTTACAAATCTTGATTGTTTCTTTGGAATTTCAAGCTAGGCAGGTATCTCCTCTTGTTTCTTTGTTAGGAAGTGAAATCATATCATTTAGTTGAAGCTGGTGATTTACTTGTCTTAAACTGGCCCACAATATATGAGGAAAGGCTATTTTGATTATCCCACAATTCTGATTTTCAATTGTGAGCATGTCTAACTTATTTCAGCTCAAAATGTTAAGGATCCAAAGATAAACCATCAACTTTCTGTCCTTAGACGACCAAACAATACCATTCTCTTAAGGAAGATTGTTTTTAGAGGATCTATGCATTTTTTTGAAAAGATACAATTAAAATATAGCCCATACACATCTATTATACACGCTATACTGCATTGTGTAAGGGAACAAAAACACAGGAAAACAAAAGTAAAGCACCATTTAGAAGTTTACGATTCACTAAATAGCAGTAAAAAATGTCTTTGTAAAAGAAGATAATAGGTCTGTTACCGGTTTCAAAACAGTTCTAAGATGGGAAGTGTCATGAACTGCAACCAAATATGGCATCCATCTTATCTATTAACAGTCTAGAGAGGACTATTTTCAGAATGCAAAAGTTTAGAACTGAAATTCACTTCTTTGGTTTAAAGGTTTTAGTGGACTGGCTGTCACCGATAAGGAAATGATGGAGAGCACAATGCTTCTCCAATCTCATTAGCAGGATGTATTGTGTGAAACTGAATATCCCCAACTCCAGAATACTAACATATACTAAAAGCTGAGGAGAAAGGAGAAAAGTAATTCAAAGTTCCATTTAACTTTTATCCTTCTGCTTTCAGAATTGAAATAACAATTTCCATGGCATTGTTTTTTCCTCATTTCATTTTTGGGCAATAAAGAGAAATCTCATTAATTTAGCATATCATTCTTCAAAATAAAATCTCTCCCAATTGGTCAGAGAGCTTGCTTTAATTAAAATAAAGTTGGCAATGACACTGCTTTCTTTATTAGAAAGAAGCAAGATAATATATTCAATCATCAGAGTCATAAGGGCCGCCTTCACAAGTGTTTGCTCAAAACCTTTAATTCTGTGCAAATGTGACATTTAAGAAGTGCTCATTTAGAGGAAAGCAACACAAATTTGTTGACCTTTATTCACAATGCCAATGAACTATTATTTTGTATTGATCCTTTGTATTAACTGTCAATGCATGAAAGATGATCATAAAATACAACACGTGGATACAAATATAAACTTTTTTCAGTCATAAAAAGTTCATTGATAAGTGTTTGAATTTCTGATATACTTAAAATACAACATGCAGATGCAAATACAAAGTTTAGGACCGGTGAGATAGCTCAGCGGCATAAGCGCCTGCCTGGCAAGCGCGAGGTCCTGAATTCAACCCTTGTTACCCACAAAAACAAACAAACAAACAAAAACAACAAATATAAACTTTATCAATCAAAAAAAATTGGTTGATAGGTGCTCACATATTTGTTATAATTTAAGTGAAAATATTTTTCTCCATGAAGAGTAGATTTATCTTTTTAATTTGCCTGTTGTTTTCAAATTTAACATAAACATTCTATGAATTAGGCTACACAAAGATTTTTTTTTTAGAATCTCAGTATTTTCAAGTGAAATAACAAAATATCCACATATAAATATACAATAAAAGCAACCACAAAAACCCTGGGATTTTCCCACTTACACAACTTTGATTTTTCTTTCATTTTGTAGACTTTTTTCTGAGGGGTTTTTTTTGTTGTTCTTCCAGGCAAATCAGTGAATTTATCTGAACTCCTGTGTATCCATATCCATTTAGATCTAACAACTAGATAGTTGTCCGTGCCACTCATAATTTTATGATAATTTAAAAAGATCAGAGAGAGATAGGTAATTTTACAGCATGTGTAAAATATGTGCAACCTTAATAAAACCTCTATCTTTAACCATGATGGTGATTGTCATAGGTATGCATATTTTCACTCGAGAGAAAATGTATCTTCTGATACATACTGCAGCATTTCCATCCAAACCAGAAAAATAGAATGAATTCAAAGGACATATAACTGTGATATACGGATCACTTTCTATTTTTCAGCTTTTATGGCAATGACTTGAAAGATTTCTTAGAAAATGATCATGACTTGCCTAGGAGGTAGGTAACATAGTGACTATTATTTTAATGGGTGAGTAATCTGGGATTCAGAAGTTTTAAAATTACATATTAATAAAGTGAAATAGCTAGTAAACACTGGATTCAAGATTGGAGAATCTGGCTACAGAGCTGATGTTACTTAACCATGTCTATAGCTATGATTTGGAGAGCATATGGTAAGTCATTTACAGATTTTGAAAGAGATATGGAAAGAGAACATATAGGCAAACAGTGATTTAAGACACAACCATTTTTTCTTTCAAAAAATAGCTGAACTTTTAAACATAACCTTTTAAATATTCCTCCTTCATTTCAAATGATATATATAATTTATATGACTAAAACTGTGTTTATGTGGTTTTGGTTTTGGCAAGGTATACAATTTCGTATTTCCTAAGTAGAAAATGGCATAAGAAACAATTGTTATTTAAACTTTTTAAAGTGCTTTTAAGGGCTACAATTAAAATAACTGAGGATAGGGTAGGTCTGAGGTCAAGTAGTACTTTTTTCCTATGCCAGATTCTATTCACCTAGAAGGAGGATTTCAAATTTACTGCTTATGCTCACAGATCTTCTTTTTCTTTCTTTTTTGTTATCACCAGCATCAAAAACTTGTGAGAGATCACATTAAAATATTAATTTCTGACTTTCTACAAACACTGGAATATCCACCAAACCTGGTTCTGAATTCCAACATGGCAAAGATCCATGTTTGCTGAATAGCAGGTACCACCTTGGGCAGGCCATGCACTTTACAACATTTCCAAGCCTGGGATTGGCTTCACTTACTTGCATTCCCAAAGTGTCTTAAAAAAAAAAAAAAAACTGAGTAGTTTCCATTCTTTTTAATGCAACCATGTAATACTTTTCTTTTCCTTTGCATTACTCATTATGGTCTTATGAAACACTCTGAGTCCAAAGCAGTAAAAGTTTTTATTGCCAATTGAAAAGAGGATGGATTAATTTGATTAATTTCTTCTGGATGCTTTGCAGTAAAGCGTCAAAGAATCACTGTTTACCTTATGAACTGTTCAGATTTTGGTGCTAGAATAAAGAAAGTCTGATTCAACTTTCATTCAAAGGACAATTGCAGAGCATTGGAACTGTGCACTCAAACACATGTCAGAGTAAATTCTATTCTTTTCTTGAGAGACATGTATTTAGCATGCATGTTATTTACCCTCTGGCTTAAATCAGTAAAAACAGTTTCCCATTACTGTGATTTTTTAAAAATGAGGATTTCTAATTAAAATGCATTTGCACTATAAAAGAATCTTTCATCCAAAGGAAATCTAAAGCTATTTAAATGTACTCAAATTTGTACTTTCACTAAAACTTCCTCAATTATTGCAGTAGTTGGTGGCTATAAATTAACCTAGACTACATAGTTTAAAAACAATCCTGTGTGGCAGTCTGAAAAGTAATCATGCATTTTCTGAGCTGCCTGAAAATTTAAAAAATAGATTATATTAAATTTAGGAAATGTTAATAGGCATTATTTAGAACACTGCATTGATTTTTCCGAAAACTATTATTTTGATTCTTCAAATAGATCAAAACTGAGATATTGTTGTCAATCTTCATACTCATTTGGATATTTCTCCCTCTCTCTGTTCTATGCTGCTCTCAGCAAACCACACACACACACACACACACACACACACACATGCACACACACAGAACTGTAATATTTATTCCACTCAATAGCTGTTAAAATACTTAAATGATGTTTTAAAAAATGCAAGAGGAAATAAATTAATGACGTGACATCTGCATTAGATTTTCCATCACTGGGACATACTAGCCTAAATACTCAACTTAGAAGAGGATAGATTTGGGGAGTTTAGTCAATGGTCAGCTGGCTGAAAGACAAGAACGTTAGTGGTGAAAGGGTATGGTAGAGCAAAGATGCTTAACTTGTGGCAGCCAGGAAACAGAGGAGAGGACCAGAGCCAGACAGGAAGGGGAAAAAGGCCCAGCCATAGACCCCAAATCCAGTCCTCTGGGACCACTCAGAAACACCTAGACTGTGCTTCACCAATTGGATCACAAAGCCAATAAAACTGACATTTCACACTAACCACCATTTTCTATTCCTTACCAGTTTCATACCCAAGGTTATCTCCTTAACCATGTTAAATCTCCTAACATAGGAGCAAAGTCATTATTCTGCCTACCATAATACACCTATCTTTTGTACAATGGGAAGTGCAACAGTCCCTTCCTCATAGTTTCAACACTCCAGCATTTTTTCAAAATCCAAGTTCAAAGTCTCTTATGAGACTAGAAGAAATCACTTAACTATGAGCATCAGAAAAAAAAAATCAAAAACAAGTTACATAATCCCAAGGTACAATGACAGAGGGCAAAAATTCCCATTCCAAAAGACAGGAAGAGGGGAATAGAAAATAACAGTACCAAAGCAAGACAGAAATCCATTAACCATGTAGATCCATATATGGAGTCTGGGGTACATGGTAGTGAGATGTGAATTTCAGAGTGCTTGGGCAGCCCTACCCCTTTGGCCGCACCGTTCCATCCCACATGGTTTCTTTATCAGGCTGACTCTACCTAATGCCTGCAGCTTTCCTTGGTAGACATCCCATATTCCCAGGGTTTCCAAATCCCTGTGCTCTCTGCTGAACCTTTGTCTCTTTCCCATAGTTTTTTGCATGGTCCTTTCAAGGGCTTATTGACTAGTACCCCAGGATTTCCTTTGAAATCTGGGTGGAAACCTCCATGACCAAAACAACCTGCATTCTGCTTGCTATTAACCCACCATCACAAGGATGAGTCCAAAATCACTGATCAGCTGAAATAAAAGCCAGGCACCCTTGGACAATGGCCATAGTGGACTCTGAGGGCTTGCGTGGCTGTGCACAGTGAAATGAAACTTAGGGAACCAATTACCTGCAAGGCTTTTTTTTAACAAGGGTTACAGAGATTCTCTTATGAAGTGAAAGTTTGATACTTTTACACACTGGAGAGACTTTTGTGGATTTTTGAGATGCTCTTAAGGCATTTCTTCTTGTCTATGTACAAAGTACTTGGTTTCCTTTCAGTAGTGCTAATCTCTTCAGAAGCCATAATTTTTTCGTCCCAATTTACACATCGTTGTTGAGCAACAAAGTTTAAGTTTTTCGAATAGTTCTGCTCTGCTTTTTGGCCCTGGTTCTCACTATAAATCTAATAGAAGGAAGCAGTACCCGTCCCACACACTGAATGTTAGCCTTTGAGCTTTCTTTGCCAGATCAGTTAGTCCATTGTCCAGATAACAGAAAACAACAGTCCCTAGTATCAGTCTCTTGAAAAGTCTCAGGACATGGACGAAATATAGAAAAATTTTCTGCCAATGCAGAACACACTTGACTTCTATACACCTGTCGATGGAGTCCTTGTTCCCAAATGAAACTTCCTGAGCCTGGGATTTACTGCCGGCATACCTGTCAGAATTCTGGTTTTCTGAGATCTGACAGGATTCACCTGTCAGGCTCTGCTTATAGCATTCCAAGACTTTTCTAACCCTAAAGAAAATCTTGAATACAATTTAGATTAGCTTTACGAACAGAACTGTCCTTCAGAGTTCCTCCTAATTGAAAGATTAAAAACACAATTTCAAGATTAGGGGATAATATTTTTACTATGTTACAACATATATTATCCTGAAGGTACTAAAATCATATATATAAAATATATTTATATATTACATATTATATGTTCTATTTTACATATAAATTATATATCATATAAAATATAATTTACATAACATAAAAATATAATATATTTATATGTCATTCCCCAGAGGATGAACATCTGAATGTTAGAAGACTGCAAACACAGCTGGTACAACAAACATGTTGGTTATAGTGACATCTAAATGAATGATTCTGACTGTATTACTGCTTAGAGGTTGGGAATTTACCTCAGTGGTAGGGCACTTGCCTAGCAAGCATGAGTCCCTGGGTTTACTCCACAGCACACACACAAAAAAATTTTTAAAGAAAAAAATTTTTAAAGGAAAAAATAAAACAAAACACCAACAACAAACTATATCACTGCTTCAAGAATTGCAGAAGATGGGCATGAAACATTTTGCCCATGTAGGCCAAGAAATTTAACATAAGTACCAAATATGATATTTTCATTTACTTCTAGATCTGTGCAAATTTAAAAAACATTCTTAAGGTATCATATATTTGAAAGAAGATACTCAGGTTGAACACACAGATCAAGAAATAGATTATTATTAGTAACAGAGAAGCTACCATCCACCTGCAACCAGGAACTCCAACACCCTATTCTATAATTAACCACTATCTCAACTTCTAGCACAATACCTTAGTTAATCTTGTTTGGACCTTTAATAATTGTGTATTAGTTAACTTTACATTACTAGGACAGAATACCTGAGGCAGTTATTTACAGTTTCATTACTTCACAGTATTGGAGGTTCAAAGTCCAAGACTGGGCACCGCATTTGTTTGACCTCTGGAGAGGGCAACTGATGTCAGCATACCTTGGTGGGTACACGTGTGGGAACAAAAAGGCTCATTCCCAATAGAAGCAGAGAGAAAGAGGGAATGGAGTTAGCGTTGCTTCTTTTCTTATATAATCTTCCTGAGAGAATTAAAAGGGTTGCAATGAAATTTCCAAGAAATTGCAGGCAAACTACTTCCTGAGAGTCTGCCACCCATGGCCTAATGATTTCCCATCAGACCCATCTCCTAAGTGTTTCATTGCCTGCCAATAGCACCAAGAACATAGGCACTCACTGTCCAAACCATAGAAAATGGAAATGTAAAGCATGAGTTAATTTATTTTTGTATGTATGTATACATCTCAACATTCTTATTCAAAGAAAGTGTTCATACAAAAACCTGCCACTCACCTACCTGGCAGTTTTATAAGTCACTTTTTTCTTCTTTTGACAGCCTATTTATCCTACAGTATAAAAACCTGGAAGGAAGGCTTGTGGTAAATGATAGTATATTTCACAGGTCATGTAATTTGAAATTTGTCATTCTTCATTTTGCAGCAAATGGTACATGGTGTCAAGAACACATAACTAATATATTAACATTTTTGTTGCCTTTCAGTATGAATCATTTTTTAAAATTTTGATGACAACTGAAACTTTAAAATGCTCTGAGCAACTATGGATCTTATGAAAGAAGATATGTATTAAGCCAAATAGAATGCTTACTATGTGATATCTCTAACTGATGTGGCTTATTTGTTTAATTAGGAGTTTGATTAACTTCTCTAAAATGTACTTTTCATCTTTCATTCACTCATTTAAATAATCAAAATTTTGTCTATATAGTTGTATCAAATGCCTTTTAAATTTTTATATACATAACCTAGGTAAGAAAAGAAACAATGGAATAATTTCCCTTTGAATCTCATGGAAACACAAGAAAAGAAAATAATAATGTTTCATTTCATGGGCGGTTTTGCTGTTTGTATGAGTGCTGCCTTGTAAGTTTGTTTGCCACACACTCCTGTTACCATGTTTGTGGCACTGAGGTTCTGACACAGAAGGATTCTCATGTCAATTACTCATTTCTTTTTCATTATCTCTTATAAAAAATAGAAACAATAGCTAATCATGGGGTGCTACAATTAAACATGTCCCCAAGCTTAGGGATATTCACTTTTTAATGTGGCCTCTCTCCATAGGATTTCTATTGTTTTGCCATGAGAAATACTTTTATTTTTAAATGCATATTAATTTAATGTCTTTTTAATATATTTCCAACATATGATAGTTCTACAATGAGTAAGTGAATATGAAGTATGAATTCTTGAGAGCTACAAAATTCAAACCAAGTATGTTTTTTTCATTGACTTCACTTACAGTGTCCAAGTATTCATTGCACTGTTAGTTAATCTCATTTGAATATGACACAAACAATTTTAGTTTCTATGATCTATTACCTTTTTTTACACCACTAAAGAATTGCCCTCAATAGGAATGCTGATTTAAAAATAATTATTGGTATATGTGTGTGATACATGATGAATATATTCATCATGAGGTATTGGCACATATACATGCTGCATCTTGATCCTTTTTACTTTAACTGCTGAGTGTAGCAGAACTGTCAGTTGTTGATTTCCTCATAGTGGAGGTAACAGTAATAGCTATGCTAGCACTGATAGTTGTCCTGACAGACTTGCTACTAGTGATATTTTGAACACATTAAATTTGGTCCTGTGTCCTTATTATGATTTCTGTTTTATAGAACCCATTTACATGTACTTTTTCAAAATTCCAAGATTTCTGTCTCCCCTTGATTTTACGGAGCTTTTATTTGTAGCTTCTTTCAATGTAATTTCCTCTGCACCCCAAAATCATAATTACAAACAGAAAACCTTATGTGAATTACAGGTAGAGTTAACCTATATGTGAATGTTGATTGATTGTCCTTAGATCCCATGGCCACTACCCATATCTGGTGTTACATCCATAAATATATTCAAGTCACAGCAGGCCCCTGAAGGTAAAGCGTAACTGTAACACATGAGGAGGCCTGCTACTCTCTAAAATGATTGTAACCTGCAGATTTACAGAACGCCTCATCCACTACGGTAACTGAACTGCTTCAACAAAGGAACTCATTTCACCGCAAAAGTAGCAGGCCACTAGTCCTTTTACCATGGAACTAGTAGTATGTTCCCTAACATTCTGATGAAGTTGTCTTGACATAGTGATGGAGTGGCCTTTTGAAAAATCAGTTATGATGCCAGCTAAGTGGCAATATCTTACAGGTCTTGGTTTAGAATTTCCAGATGGCTGTGTATGCTCTGACTCAAAGACCAACATATGATGGTGTCTCTACCATATGCAGGATTCGTGCACCCAGGAATCAAATATTTGAAGTAAGAGTGGCATAACTCCACAGCATCCCTGATGACCCTTTAGTAAAATTTTGCCTCCTTTTCTTAGGAAATTATGTGCTGTGCTGATATTGAGACCTTATTTCCAGAAAGGGAAATGGTTCCACCGTGAGATAGAGAAATATTTAAATTGTAATATAAGACTGCTACTCAGTCACTCTCACATCTCTGAACATGCCACTCAACAAGGAAAGAATTACTTTGTTGGCTGGGGTAAGTGACCCTTACTATTAAGGTAAAATTCGGCTAATATTCCACATGGGAGTTTAGTAAAATAGTATGTCCAGAATAAAGGAGAATCTTTAGGGAATCACTTAGTGTTCCCGTGACCTGTGATTAGGATGAGTGGAGGACTTCAACAACCCTAATCTAGGCAGGACTACTGCTGGGATGGACCATTCAGGAATGGAGATTTGGCTAACGTAATAGGTTATGAGGCATAGCTGCTTGAGGCACCTGGTGAAAGGAAAGTGAAAAGAGAATAGACTGCAAACCATGTGGCTATAGATATCATCTGCCATCTTATGACTCACTACAGAAATGAGGACCATAATTGTCATACCTATTTCCTATTTATTTTGTTATGAATATATATTCTATGTGTATATGTATACATTTAACTATTATTTTTGTTTCCTTTCCTCTGCTATTCCCTTATCAAGAAATGGAAGGTATATTGATTTTATATAATAGTTTCATGTAACGATAATTTTCATAGTATTAAAGTTATGGCTATGAAAAATTAATCATCGCACAAGGAGTTTTCCTCTTTTTTTTTAGAAATGATTAGTGCATTTATAGTTGTATGCAGAGTAATTATATCCTATTATTTAGTATTACAACTATGTTGTCTTTACTCGGAGATTAATTATGTCTTTTTTTTTTGTGGGTACCGGGGGGTCGACCTCAGGATCTCGCGCGCCAGCAGGCGCCCGTGCCGCTGAGCGATATCACCGGCCCCTTTTTCGTATGTGGGTTCCGGGAGTCGAACTCGGGCCCTCGCGCTTGCCGGGCAGGCGCTTAAGCCGCTGAGCCATCTCACCGGCCCAATTATGTCTTAAATATATGCATGCAAGCGCCAAGTAGACATGGGAGGAATTGCAATGGTTAAATTTATGTGTTAACTTGATTGAGTCACAAGCTACTTAGATTTTTGGGTAAACTTCATTTCTGGAGGTGTGTGTGAGGGTGTTTCCAGAAGAAATGAACTTTTTTTTTTTTTTTTTTTTTTTGTCTTTCTGAGACAGAGTTTCACTATGCAGTTCAGGCTGGCCTTGAAGTCACTTTGTAGCCCAGGTTGACCTTGACTCACAGCGATCCTCCTGCCTCACCCTCCCGAGTGCTGGGATTACAGGCATGTGCCACCATGCTCAGCCAAAATAAACATTTTGATGGCTTGGCTGAGTAAAAAGATTGCCTCTTCATTGTGGGTGGGATCCATCCAATCCAATAAGGATTTGAATAAAAAAAAAAAAAGGGTTGAAACAAAGGAGCATTCACTCTCTGTCTGTTTGCATTTGCCAGGACATAGATTTTTTGCCCTTGGAGACACCATCAGCATAACTCGCACTCAGGCTTTGGGACTGGGACTGGAAGTTATATTGCCAGTCTCCCTAGGTCTCCAGTTTACTTCTGGCTGATCATGGAGCTCCTTGGATTCAATAATAATATAAGTCAATTCTTCATAATAACACATTTCTCTCTGTACATGTATACGTGTATATATATATATACACACACACACATATATATACATATATACATAAGTTAGGGTATGTAGTACAACTGTAATTTTTTTTTTTTGGGTTCTGGGAGTCGAACTCGGGCCCTCACGCTTTCCAGGCAGGTGCTCACGCTGCTGAGCCATCTCACCGGCCCATAACTGTAAATATTATACTATAGATAACTAGTATAACAGTACTAGCATATAATAAGCATGCATTGAGTGTTTTCTATTTCTAGTTTCACTGGATTTCATTGATTTTTCTCATTTAATAAAGTGAAATTGGGCCGGTGAGATGGCTCAGCGGCATAAGCGCCTGCCCGGCAAGCGCGAGGTCCTGAGTTCGATTCCGGGAACCCACGTAAAGGAAAAAAGGGCCAGTGATATTGCTCAGTGGCAGAAGCTCTTGCTGGCAAGCACGAGGTCCTGAAGTGGACTACCGGTACCCACAAAAGCAAAAAAAAAGTGAAATTTAATGATTACATGACATGTAGTTCAATATCTCTTATTAATAATTAAAACATTCCTAGCTTTTCATGTATCCTTTGAGCAAAACTTTAAGTATATTTCATGTATATATTGTGCTACCCACATCCTTAAATTCTAAGTAGTTATTAAAATTTTGATTTTCTTCCAGAGCAATTAAAACTATTTAGATGAGGTTTACATTATAATTTCCTACTTGTAATTGTGACATAAAACTTGTTAATTTCTCAAATTACAGCACTGTGGCCAGAGACTATGGTCTCTTTATAGTTTAAATGATTGATCTTAGTCTATTTAATGCCTTGAGAATATTAATTTTGTGTGCTTTCTAGACACCTGGGAACCTTTTACATGTATATTTGGTGGTGTTTTAAAATTTCCCATAAATACATTTATTAACTCAAGAATCTTAATTTTGTTCTTCAAAATATATATCATTTCTGATTTTTCTGTGGACTTATTCCATATCATTTTGAGAGATGATTTAAAGGTTTTCAGTTTTTGGAAGATTTATTTAGTATCATAATTTCCTGATAATAAAATTGTTTGCTACTCCTAAAATCAAGTATTCTGTGTATAGTGCATTAATCATTATAAGACAATCTTCTCTGTATTCAACATAATTTCTCCTTGAAGCGAGTGGTTCATTTAAGCCACATGGCCAGTAGGAATGCTCTGTCAGTATCTCTCTGGCCTACCAAGATGTGACAGTTTTCACGTTCCCTAATATGACAGTTTCTAAGGCTATGTGTAAAACAGACGGGTATAGCATTTGCAAGGAATATGGTACAATGAAAATGCAGGGTCCCTGTGCAAAAGATTTAAACATTCTGAGATAAAACAGTTTCGCCTAAAACCAGTTTGGTTTCCGAAATAGTAGCCCTCTAGTACAACAATGAATGTATGCTCATTGATGCTGGCTTTGCTTTAACTTTTGTTTTTCACCAGTAATGATCTCATCTGCTAGATGAGTCAGTTCAGAAGAAACTTGGGAAAAAGAAAACAGCCAGTACCTAAGTTTTCCTAGTTATTAATATTCCATGTTAACCAGTACAGTAAAATCCATGGTGTCAAAGACAAACTAAAGCACTGTAATAATAATAACCTGCGAGTGTCTTGCTTACATATACTTAGTTTTACAGTGTACAAAAGATTTCTTTCTTTAACAAGTCTCCAGGGCTCGTGAGATAGCTCAGGGGCATAAGTGCCTGCCTGGCAAGTGCGAGGTCCTGAGTTCGACTCCCAGTACCCACATATGAGAAAAGGGCCGGTGATATCACTCAGCAGCACGGGCGCCTGCTGGCGCGCAAGGCCCTGAGTTCAACCCCCCAGGTACCCACAAAAAAAAAATAAATAAAAAATAAATAAATAAACAAATCTCAGAACAAGTCTCCAAACTAAGATATCAAGGCAAGTCTAAATTACAAAAATATGCTTGGGCTTACATGAGATTTCTTAAACTTGTATGAAACTTCCTTTATTACCTATAATATTATTCTTCTTTAACTAATCATATTAACGTACAAAGTACTTATTATTCTTATAAGTAGAAATATTTGTGGTTCTGTTGTTATTTGTGATGTAATGATGTTCTTCAATGTTACACCATGACCAAATGAGATTCAAGCCAGGAATGCAGGGATGGTTCAGCATATGCAAATCAATAAACGTAATACACCTTATCAAAAGAGCCAAAGACAGAAATCACATGATCATCTCAATAGGTGCAGAAAAAGCTTTTGATAAAGTCTAACACTCGTTCATGATAAAAACACTACAGAAAATTGGATTAGATGGTCTCTACCTCAATCTGATAAAAGCCATCTAGGACAAACCAGTAGCCAAAATCATACTAAATGGACAAAAACTGAAAGCTTTCACTCTAAAATCAGGAACAAGACAAGGATGTCCAATGTCACCACTCCTATTCAATATAGTTCTGGAAACATTAGCCAGAGCAATTAGCCAAGACAGAGAAATTAAAGGAATAAGGATAGGAAAGGAAGAAGTTAAATTATCATTATTCAGAGATGACATGATACTCTACACAGAAGACCCCAATAATTTCACCAGACTTTCAGATTTAATAAGCAAATTCAGTAGCGTAGCTGGATACAAAGTCAACACTCAAAAATCAGTAGCATTCCTATACACAAACAACAAACTCACTGAGAGAGAAATTAGGGAAACAACACCCTTCACAATAGCTTCCCTCCCCCCCTAAAAAAGAAATACTTAGGAATCAATCTAACAAAGGAAGTAAAAGACTTGGGCCGGTGAGACGGCTCAGCGGCTTAAGCGCCTGCCTTGCAAGCGCGAAGGCCCGAGTTCGACTCCCGGAACCCACATACGAAAAAGGGGCCGGTGATATCGCTCAGTGGCACGGGCGCCTGCTGGCGCGCGAGGTCCTGAGGTCGTCCCCCCGGTACCCACAAAAAAAAAAAAAAAAAAAAAAAAAAAAAAAAAAAGACCTATACATTGAAAATTACAGTACTCTAAAAAAGGAGATCAAAGAGGATATCAGAAAATGGAAAGATATCCCTCGCTCATGGATAGGAAGAACCAACCTAGTGAAAATGGCCATACTCCCAAAACTGTTATACCGATTGAATTCAATCCTGATCAAAATACCACTAGCATACCTCACAGAACTAGAGGAAACATTCCTAAAATTAATGTGGAACCAGAAGTAACCTAGAATAGCAAAGGCAATTCTGGGCAAAAAAGGCAAGGCAGGAGACATCACAATCCTTGTTTTGAAACTATACTACAAAGCTACTGTGATAAAATCAGCATGGGACTGGCAAAAAAAAAAAAAAAAAAACAGACCTGAGGATCAGTGGAACAGATTAGAAGATGCAGGAACAACTATAAACACCCTCAGCCACCTTATATTTGACAAAGGGGCCAAACATGTGCACTGGAAGAAAGATAGCTTCTTTAATAAATGGTGTGGGAAATACTGGCTTTCCACATGCCAAAGACTAAAATTAGAACCATGTTTATCACCATGCACTAAACTAAAGTCAAAATGGATCAAAGATCTAAATGTTAAAACCGAAACACTAAATCTACTGGAAAACAAATTAGGTAGAAATCTTGAAGACATAGGATTAGGCAGAGAGTTCATGAACAAAACCCAAACTGCACGGGAAGTACTTCAAAGAATCAACAACTGGGATCTCATCTTATTAAAAGTTTTTGCACATCAAAAGAAATCCTCAACAAAGTGAAAAAAAAATGACAGAATGGGGAAAAAGTTTTAGCCAACTGCCCCTCAGACAAAGAACTTCTGTCTAGAACACATAAAAATTTGAAAAAATCAGGCTCCCAAAATTGAAGGACACAATCTAAAAATGGGCATCTGAGATGAATACACAACTCTCAGATGAAGAAACACAAATGTCAAATAGATAGATGAAAGACTGTTCCACATCATAGGTCATTTGAGAAATGTAAATTAAAACAACATTGAGAGTCCATCTCACTCCATAAAGAATGACTATCATCAAGAAATCAACCAGTAACAAATGCTGGAGAGGCTGTGGGGAACCACTGTTGGTGGGAGTGTAGGCTGGTACAACCACTGTGGAAATCATTATGGATATTCCTAAAAAAACTAGGTTTAGAGGTCCCATTCAACCCAGCTATTCCCCTTCTGGGTATTTTCCCAGAAGAATTAAATGCATCATACCACAGCGATATATGTGCACCCATGTTTATAGCAGCACAATTTAGAGTAGCTAAATCTTGTTTACAATGCCCATCAACTACCGAATGGATAAAAAAGATGTGGTATTTTTATATAGTGGAGTACTACTCAGCAATAAAGAAGGATAAACTCAAGACTTTTATATGTAAATGGATGCAACTTGAGATCATACTCATAAGTGAAATA
The DNA here is from genome assembly GCA_028451465.1 of Erethizon dorsatum. Lineage (NCBI taxonomy): Eukaryota > Metazoa > Chordata > Mammalia > Rodentia > Erethizontidae > Erethizon > Erethizon dorsatum. Next base: position 76,709,976 of record CM051833.1, on the reverse strand, counting down.
AATCAGACTAGAATGTGTAAACATAGTATTAAGTAAGAAACTGAAAGAGTAAATAATATACAAAATGTATAATAGATATTGTGAAAGGGGAAGAAACTGCTCAAAAGGAAAGAACAAGTGGGATGGGGGAAAGGAGAAAAGAAGGAAAAGAAAAGAATATACATATATTCAATTATGTTAGTAATTTAAGTTTGATCATAGAGTAATCAAATAAAGTAAAGCATGCTGTGTGAACATGAAACCTACTACATTCATTTAATCTATTTTGGCTACTCCTGCTGTCTCACAAATCATTTCTATGGTTACAAGAATATATATACATATATGATATATACATATATACATATATATATATATATGTACATATGTATGTATACATATATATGATAGCTAAGATAATTATACTACTAATTTCTATTAGTTCATTGAAAAGAATGGTTTTTGCTCATACTGTTTGAAGAATTTTTATGCCTAGATTTGTAATCTGAGCAACTACTTTGAAGATAACAATACCCAATATATTAACTATTACTAATCCTCTATTAGCTTGTTTTGAAACTCTGTATCATTGTTTTTATTGTTTTTTCTCATTAAAATATAAAAAAATTAAAAAAAGATGTTACTAGCTGGAGCTTTTTTCTAAAAACTTGTACAGATAGATAACAGTATGGGTTTGGGGAAACTAAAACTATATGTTACATGAGTTTTTGCTATTAAGATTACATTCCTGTAAAAACTAATGAACATTAAGTCTCATTCGTAAAGTTTGCAAAACAATCACGTTTTAATTTACTCATTCTGTGGTGTTTGTTGATCTAATTTTATTTCATATCACCCATGTGTAAATGGGTCTTTGCAATAGAAACAAGTGCTTACTTCTTAATTTATGTGCATTATTTAATTTTAAAATCTAAATACATCATAATTCAAAGTTAATTGCAGGTATGGTTGTCAAATCACTTTAACTTATCCTATTCTTCGTATTTATAAGTTCTTTAACCTTGCATGAATTCACTTTATCAGAAAAGCTTTAAAAGCTTATTACAAATGATAGCTTTTTCACCTAGATTAATCTGAGACTATTATACAAAGGGTGTTTTATTAAAAATTCATTTTCTTCTATCAGCACTTATATTAGTAATTTAAGTTTGGTCATAGAGTAATCAATTAAAGTAAAGCATGTTGTGTGAACATGAAACCTACCACATTAATTTAATCTATTTTGGCTACTCCTGCTGTCTCACAAATCATTTCTATGGTTACAAGGCATTTGTCAGTTTCTAACAGAAAAACATCCCATGATGACAAGGCATTTACTAAACAAAGCTAAGATATATTGATAATAAAATATTTAAATTTAATTTTTATGAATTAATGGACACTTTAAATATCATAGAACATATACTATAAAAATAAACTACATATAATAAAATCGTACTTTACATTTCAGTAGGAAAAATAACGTAGAAGGTTAATCATATAAGGTGTTCAAATGATTACAGAAGAAAAGCATGAAATTTAATTAGATCTGATAAGCCAAGGATAGTGAACTGGCAAGCCACATTTTAGAGCTGACATATAAGTGGGATTATGTCCAAATGTCACTTTTTCCTTTGGGGCTAGATCTTTTCCCATGTTATTAGTAAACATTTGTTAGCATTTCAGCAGAAAAGTGAAATAGGAGAATTTAAAAACAATATTGTCTGAAAACTTAGTTATCATTGTTACAAATCCCTAAGTTTACACTCTAAGCATGAACTTTGGTAAATGTACTAGTGTTGTAAGGAATTTAACTTTGCACATAAGTAAATCTGATCTTTCCCCTTGGCTTCTGGGAAATAACCCTTGCTGTAATGTCAGGCCAGCCAAGAGGATCTCTGTGTGAGATGATTACTGGTTAGACCAGATTGGGTGGAGGGTAACCAGTACATTAAAATTAATAACACAATATAGGACACGGATCGTTTCACATAGTATCATTCAAAGTATAGACTGAGATCAGCCATGTGGGCAATGGGAGACTCAGGAACAGCTGAGACTGAAGTTGGGGTGAGCTTTTCTGGTTAGCAATACTTTGTGGCTGTCATTACATTCTGATGCCCAGAACACACTACCACCTAACTCCATAGGAGAAGACAAGGGAAGCTCTGCATCTGATTCCTCCCAGAATCTGCCTTATGAAGGTTTTCTCCTCGCTAATTTTTGTTCATTTTTTTGTTTGTTTTGAGACAGGGTCTCACTATGTGTAGCCTAGGCTTGCCTCAGCCTTCCTCTTGCCTCAGCCTTCCTCTTGCCTCAGCCTTCCACATAGTGGGATTACAGGTGTGTGCCACCACACCCGACACTCTTGGGTAATTTTAATCTCTATAATTTTTCTGAGATAAACCACAACTATTAATAAAGTGATCTGGAATAAGTTATTTGAGTCTTATTACCAAGTCCCCTCGACCTAAAATTTGGGTGAGAAGGGAAATTGGCATGATGCTGATAAGTGTTCCTGCTAAATTTGTAGATGGTCTGCACTCCAGCAGTGCTACATAATACGGATTAAAAAACTTAAAGTGTTCTTTTTCTGACCCTTGACAAAGGAAGAATCCCCATGAATTGATAGAAAAATTTTAATGAAAAGTTGGGAAATTACATGCATTTTTGTAAATTATATTGAACTGGGCCGGGGATATAGCTCAGTGGCACAGTGCCTGTCTGGCAAGCGAAAAGTTCTGATTTTGATTCTCAGTACCAAAATAAATAAATAAATAAATAAATAAATAAATAAATAAATAAATAAATGGAAGTAATATTTCTGGTGATCATAGTCCTGTCTTAGGTTTTAAAACTCCTACTCTCTTATTGGAAATTTTGATGTTTCTTTACATGATATATATAATGCCCTAGGAAAATATTTCTTCACTTCCTTTTCATTTGTTTTATTAAACTTTTGCAAATTTCAACTTATCTCTCCATGGCCAACCAGGGAACCTATTCCAGAAATGCTATTAATATTTCATTTTTTACTATAGTCACAAATCTTTCAAACTCCATTCTGCTCTCACTGATTTTCGAGCTGGTTGATTATAACCATTGGTCAACCAATAGCAAATTTTGCTTCCTTCCATAATTCCTTTGGTATAAGCTGAATAATTTAATTGGACTCCATTAGCATCTCAGTTCTCTCTTCCATCCTTTGTATTGGCATAAAAGTCTCCAATAATTTAATATGCACTCCCAGAAATCTCCTTCTACTTTCTTAGTTCAAGCCTACTTTATTTTCCTTACACTGGAAGGCTTAATAGTTTTCTGTGTTTAATGCTATCCAGACATTGCAGGTACAACTGTAACCAAATTGGACTCAGTCTCTGCCTTCAGTGTAAGTCACATGCAGAAGGAAACAAGGAAGGCATTACAGAGGTTGTAATACAATACACGATGAGTAAAGTAGAGAGAATATATCAGGGTTATCTAGTTAAGTGAAGGACAACAGGAAGGCAGTGACTACTTTCCAAAGGAAGTGCTCTCTAAGCAAGATTCATCGGCAGCCTCTGTACTCAGTTATAAAACATAGCTGTCAGTCAGAGGTAAGCTTTGTGGACACCTGCCTCCTATCACTCCCATGCTCACGTATCTTATTCAGATCGGAGTATATCCATATGGACTGAATCCATTTTTTTCTTTAGTTGATTGAAGTATAACCAACACTTAAGAATTACAAATATTTAGGGGTATAATCAGTGGTCTGAGAAATATAACATTGTGAAACGATCATGACAATCAAGGAAAAATACTCATTACCTCCTACGTTAATTTTTATGTGGGTGTGGTGAGAACACTTCAGGTCCACTTTCGTAGCAAACTTTAAGTGAACAATGCAGTATTTTAAGCTATAGACACTATATTTTTTATTAGACCTCCAGATTTTATCCATCTTATACAACTGATAGTTGTTTTCAGATTACAAATAGCTGCCCATTTCACTCACACCTGTCTGCATCCATTTTTAAGACTCATTCATGGATCAAATACTTCCAGGTATGCTGCTCCTTATCAGCACACCACTGAGCATATTTTGAGAAAGATGATGCTACCTCTCAATCCTCTGACTATGTAGCTTCTCAAACTATTTTAGGTGTATATGTTCATTCCTTCACGGTTTATATAGCAATAAATGCACAGTGTTTTTTTTTTTTTTTTTTTTTATGTGGGTACCGGGAGTCGACCTCAGGACCTCGCGCTTGCCAGCAAGCGCTTGTGTCACTGAGTGATATCACTGGCCCTTTTTTTTCCTTTATGTGGGTTCCAGGAGTTGAACTCAGGACCTCGCGCTTGCCAGGCAGGTGCTTATGCTGCTGAGCTATCTCACCAGCCCAACACACAGTGTTTTAATAAAATTATTTAAAATTGACTCTTGAATTCTATTATCCTTATAAACATATTTAATATTGACATTTTAAAATCAATTTAATTTTGTTTTTCTGAATAGTACTTTACTAATATTTCTTTTAGCTCACTTTCTAAGTGTGATCAGTCTCATTCATTTCTCTGTAATAACAGTAATAACATAGCTAATCATCTCAATAAATTCGCTGTTATCAATTTCAACTCTTACATGGGTTAAACCCCATTAAAATATATTCTTGAGAAAGCTCAGTCTTTTTTTTTTTTTTTTTTTTTTTTAATGCATGGGTACCGGGAGTCAAACTCAGGACCTTGTGCTTGCCAGGCAGGCGCTTATGCCGCTGAGCTACATCACTGGTCCTCAGTTTTTTTTGTGTGTGTGGGTACCGGGGGTCAACCTCAGGACCTCGCACGCCAGCAGGCATCCCTGCCGCTGAGCAATATCACCGGCCCTTTCTTCGTATGTGGGTTCCGGGAGTCGAACTCTGGCCCTCGCACTTGCCAGGCAGGTGCTTACGCCGCTGAGCCATCTCACCGGCCCGGCCCTCAGTCTTATTTTAAGTATATAACATCTGATGATAGGACTTGACCTGTCTCTTACAGCAATTACTAAAGAAAATAAAGAGGCCTACCTTGATGGATATGTATTTCCTACATCTCAGAAGTGTCATTCTCAAGGACCTGAGAACCATTCCTTTGAAAGGAAGATGGGACGTCTAGGACACGTGCTTTCCCTCATAGCCTCTGTGAGAGGTTAGCATCCTCACTGTGATAACTGTAAGCTAGCAGAAGGTTAGCACATTTATACTGACCAACATTTTGCAACTTTTCACTTCTCTGACTGTAAGCTGCCATTCAAATCTCTTCTTTTTCTTCTCTTAAAATGCCCAGTCACCTCCACAATGGAGTTCAGCTCTTTCTCCTACTGTTCAGAGCTGTTAAAAAAAAAAAAAAATCTAGTTCACACCACTATCTAAATATCAAGCTGTGTTCATCTTTGACTTATGAAGCTGTAACTTTATAAGAATCTTCTGGCCTTCTCTGTATTAAAATTGACTATGAAAGCAATGTGTGTGATATACACAGGATGCATTTAAAATACAAGCCGTTATTCTCTGGAGGACGTGGCCCTTTGATGCAGTGAGGTACAGGAAGATTTCAGGCCACTCTTGCTCTCTGCTTCTTGACAGCCAGCTGCTCTTCCTACTACTACGCTGCTCATTCTGTAGCCTCAAACTTAGCACTGAGCACTTCGTTGCTGTTTTAGAAATGTACAAAGGCAATATTTGTCCATAGACGATTCACAACCTACTCAGCAGTATTTTAACGACTTCCAAGATTCCCCATTACATTTCTGACTTATAGACGATTTTACTATTTCAGGAGTTTTATTACTGTTTTTTGGTCTAATTTCCAATTTCTGGTTCTTCTAGTTTTCCAGTTTCTGACACAGTTGAGTAAGTTTTAAGTGAATTCTTTATTTCACACTATTCATACTGGTTCTTTTCCATGAATGAAATTAATCTAATTTATTATTACTAGAGTTGTGGTGTCACTTTACACAATTCTAAGATATTTTATATTAGAATTTTAAGTTTAATATTACTTTGATTTGCTGTGATAATTGTACATATCTATGATGTTTTAATAAATGTATGAAGTTTGTAATGATAAAGGCAATGCATTTGCTTATACATTGCCTCAAATATTTATCATTTATTTGTAGTAAAAATTTTATTTTATTTATTTATTTTTTTTGTGGGTACCGGGGGTCGACCTCAGGACCTCGCGCGCCAGCAGGCACCCATGCTGCTGAGCGATATCACCGGCCCTTTTTTCGTATGTGGGTTCCAGAAGTCGAACTCGGGCCCTCGTGCTTGCCAGGCAGGCGCTTACGCCGCTGAGCCATCTCACCGGCTCCCGTATAGTAAAAATTTTAAAATCCTCTCTTCTAGTTATTTTGAAATATATAATATCTTTAACTATGCTTACTTATTGTGTAATAGAAAATTTCTCTAAACTGTAATTTTGTAACCGTTAGTGATCTCTCCCCACTCCCATTTCCCTCCACTTCTCTCAACCTTTGGTAGCTACAATTCTACCCTGTAGTTCTGTGAGACAGCTTTTAAAAATTCCATCTAAGATGATTTAGTATTTGTCTTCCTACGATTCCTAATGTAATGCCCTCAAGAAATGATGATTAGTTGATGTTGAGATAGCAGTAATAATATTGCTACAGGGGGCAAAAATAAAGTGCATTAGGTTACATAGGAAGGAATGTTTTGCAATACTGTTTAATGTGGAAGACATAAAATATACTAACCTAGTACTTTTGTGGGGTTGGCAAATAAAACTATAACTGAAAGTACTTCTCATCTTCAGTTCTCTAGCTGAAATCGGAATGAATTTTCAAAGTAAGGGGAAGCTTCAGGAGGAATAATAGATAAATTTTAAAAGATGAATGCCAGGTTACTACCTATAAAATATCAAGGTAAATTCAAGTGTCAAGTGTATAGACAAAACAAAATAAGGTATTGCATTTTTAACTCAGTACTCTAAGAATAGAAAAGGTCATGTAACATGGCATCCAACTCTTGGCCTACAGTAGACAGTACCTTATCTCGAAAAGATTTATTGTTATGGATGTGTGCAAAGAACACAATGTCAGCAAGATTCCTATGTAAATAACACATGCAGAGTATAAGAGAACTATATAAGATTGGGCACCAATTTGTACAAAATCATCACTTTAGACTAAGAAGGATGGAAACACAATAAATAGGATTCTCTTGGCCACCGTAGGATAGACAATGTTTATTAAAGCATAGATCTTTTCTTTGTGTAAAGAAACAGCAGGAGGGGGAGACGGGAAGAAAGAGGAGGAGAAGGAGAGTGCATAATAAGATAACAACCAACAGCTCTGCAAAGTGCCTAAAAAGTTATTCTATGGATCAGAGCATAGCCTTAATGTTCATTACCTTTTTCTCAAAACAGGGGAATTGACTGTGTGCCTGGCTTAATATCAAAACTGCTCTGAAAGGATACCTGGTATATAATATCTCATTCTCCCTCTCCCAATTTTTTTTTTGTGTGTGTGGGTACCGGGGGTCGAACTCAGGACCTCACGCTTGCCAGGCAGGTGCTTATGCCACTGAACTATCTCACCAGCCCCCCTCTCCCAATTTTTAAAATGAGTATCTACTTCACATATCCTTTCCTTATATTTACTGGTCTGAATGGTGTCTACCCAAAAGGTAAATCCACATCACAATACTATTAATATCATCTGACATGGTCAAAGTTAATACGGATCTTTCATGGCAGACAACATGGTTAAGGATCTTGACAGGAGGAGTTTATCATGGATTATCTGGGCATGTAGTAATTGCTATAATGTGTTCCTATAAAGGGCAGATGGATATGAGAAAAACATAAATGGAGTGAAAGGATATGGAAAGTCAGGCCTACATGATATATACCAAGTCCAAAAAGGTCAAGAACAAAAACTAGCAGAAACAAAGAAAAGTTCTCTCTCAGACATCCCAGAAAAAACACAGCCTTGCCGTGTTTAATTTTCCTGCACCTCTAAATGTAAAATAATAAATTTATTTTGTTTTAGGCTACCAAAAGCATATAAATTGCTACAGCACCCACAGGCAAGTAATATACTACCTCACATTTGATATGAATATTATTGTTTCGGATGGAATCACAGCTCTCTGTGGTATTGTTTTTGTTGGGAGTGCAGATCTCTGCCCCTGAGATATTGTATCTGAAGTTCTACATGGGAAAGCTTGATGTAGATGATTTAATTTTATACCCCAAACTTAAGGTTGGGTTATGGTTGGATAGAAGTGTTAAGGTCAAGGTTAAGGATATGTATAGCAAAGGAAATTCAGTAAATAAAATTTAATCAGAGGGCATTCTGTATCTAATTAAAGATGGACCCAAGTTCTTTGCCACTTTTCCCATCTGAAAGGAAGTCCATTTCCTCTTGTGAACTACATTTCATTAGATATGAAAATGACTGGTTTCCGATAAAATGTTGCCAGGCTGTTATTTAAATTTCATGATATTTAAAGGTTTGTTGTTGTTTTCCTTCCTATCTGGCTTCTATATTGTGTAAACAAATTTTTAATATCAAAAATATTTTTTCTCTTCAATTTTCCACTGAGTCATGGAGAGTGTAGGTGCACCTTGTCACACAAACAGACACACACACTGTGAAATGGCAAGTGAGTTAAAATAAAGAAGGAACCTCACATTCTAGTACCATACACTAAAGACTTTGAGCCCAGATATGATGATGAGGAGGTTTTGAGTTTGTTTGTGTGGTTGGTTGGTTTTTATCTTTGTTTTAAGTGAGAAGATGAGCCTTATGATAAATGATACAAATTTATCTTGGTAGAGATGAGATATAATTACTTTCCAAAGAGGAAGAGTATGTAGAAAGGCTAGTGGGCCCACGAATTGGAAATAAGACCTTTGAAGTAAGTAATGAAGTGAAATAAATCAGACACACAAGCTTAAATATCACAAGATTTCTCTTATATGAGTAAATAAAAGAGCAAAATCAAAGGCAGACAATAGGAAATAGGGAGATAGATCTTTCCAAAAGGGACCAACAGATGGAAGGAAAGGAGAGGTAAAGAAGGTGAAAGTGAAGAAAAATAGTTAAGATATGTTATGTGCATGTATGCACTCCCCACAAGGAACGTGATCATTATGTATTGCAAAAATGGACTAATAAAAAATTAAAATTGCAAAGAAAAAGGAAGGGTTAGCAAGGTACAAGAAGTGTGTTGCAATAGCATGGCAGAACTATTCAGGGTCCACACTGAGAGACCTCTGGAGGACGAGATAACTTTTCATTTAAACCAGCGAGCAATAGAAACTCTAGGGATTCTATATTAACAGTGAATCTCAGGATGAGATTTGTTCTAGGAAATGGTAATTTTTATTTCAGTATCTGAGTTTAACAAGTTTTATCAGTTGGAGTAAATGAAAGCTCAAAATAGCTGTTGAGATTAGTGTGGGATAGAGAGAAGTACAAATTCTAAACATATTTAAATGTTAAGAGAGACCACTCAGGGTCTGATATTTCACCAGAATTTATAGGAAAATTATAATAATAGTATTTCCTACAGTTAGTACAGTTAATATACTGACATTATTATTTCCCTTTAATTGAAATTCTTTGACTGTATTGTCACATTTGATTTGAATTATCCTTTTTAATATTGTCTAACTTACCAAACATCTTTTCTAAAAACATAAAAAAATATAAACCAAGTGAAACTTATATTACGAAAATAGAAGTAATACACAGTAATGATAAAAATATACTTTAAAAACTAAATAGTTATCCCAAGGACAAATACAAAACATTATTAAATTGAAAATATTCTTTAATTGGACCAACTTAATGTTGTTTCCCTAGTGATCAAAATAATTTTTAAATACAGTAGCAAAAATTTTGCAGAATTTTACTGCCTATCTTCACACAAGTGTTGGAAATATGAATACATTCATGATTACACTATAAATTCTAGTGATATTTTAAGCATATTTATGATAATAAGTGATTCAGACTCAATTTTCTCTTACTTTAGAGAGAATATAAATTTAGTTTTCTAGGTCCTCTAAGGACAAAATTATTAAAAAAGGAGGCACTATCCTTATGCTAAAGTTTACAGGTTTTGATCTTTGTAAATTATGTCAATAAATGATACTTTTGCCAGTTGTTGTGATACTGAGCCTAAGTATCACACATTTTCAAAATTTTCAATCTATCAAAATATAAGAATGGAATAATGTCCATATGGAATCGTCAAGTAAAATATGTGTTCCTAGAAGTTAACTTCTACCACTAAATTGTTGTTTTAGAACATTTTCATAAGGAACAGAATAATTTACTGAAGAAATGGTTGTGTGAGAGGAACTTTGCAATTATAAGTGAAGAAAGTACACAAAAATTTGCAATTTATGCAATTTTAAATCTCTAAACACACATAACCATTGAATTTTAAGTGTAATTTTCCCTCAGCCTATTTTTTAGGCACACTATGTGGGAATCTCCTATACGGTAAAATAATTCTTTTTTAAAATCACATAATGCCACTTTAATCACATCAATAAGTGTTTATATTGGAAACAAATTATTTTACCTTTTTTACACAGGAAACACAAACACATACACAAAAGCTTTCTTTTAGGTGAAAGACTTACTTTTTGAATTAAAAATCAGATTTAGTTGATCCGATTATCCGTAATAAAATAGGTAATTATGAATTAAGTCAAAGATATTAAAATACCATAGTTTAAAAATATCCTGAATATATGTGTGCTACCTTATTTTGTTGATAAGATTTGCTTTTAACTAAAAATTAGGATATAATTGTGGGATTAATTTGACAGCAAAAGTAATTTAAAAATTATTTTCTTCCCAATTATCTCCTCTTCTTTGTACAATAAAGATGTGACCTATTTTGCTAGATTGTAATAATTAACTATAAATAAAACATTTTAGTCCTCAAATTATTTTAAAATGGGAAATGTGAAATATCAGAAAAATTTTTATGTGAAATTTTTTTTAAAAAATGAGATTCCTCTAAAACAGCATTTACAATTATAATGGTAGAACTTTATCTACTCTACTGATAAATATTAACCAGTATGGATAATAAAATAAAATATTGACTCTCAAACCACTGCCGTGACAACAAATTAATACATATGTATTATTTTTATAAAGTGAGAATATTAAATTCAACTTTAAACCAAATGGAATTTATATAATGACCTTATAGCTGTATTTATTAAAAAAGTAATAACAATATTTATATATAAATAAATGTATTAGTTTATAGCTATAGGGTATTTAACTTGTTTGTTCTTTGATTCACAAAACATTGGAGTACTTTTTAACAAAGAATACACAACTCTCTTTTCTCTTCCTTATTTGCCTATATTAGCATCAGCACAAGTAGAATCATTACAATCAACCCAATTTACATATAAGAGCAGGCTCCTGTCTGTGCTGGAATTAGATTAGCTGACCTATGCTTATTTCTGGTATGTCTTCTTATTTATTTATTAGCTATTTAAAATTTGAGAGAAATAAGGAATTCTTGATAGTCTTTTCGCCTTTCCAGAAAATATATACTTTATTTATTCTCAGGTAATGACCTCTCTTCTTGAAATTATAAATTAGTTCTTGTTCAGGAAAAAACAAATGGCTCACTGGAAAAAAATTTAATTATTTCCAAATGCTTCTGTAACATATAAATGCTAAACTGTGTGACTTTTCCACTTATGGGCTGTGAGAAATAAACAGCTGGAATAAACAGCAGGCATTTCAGGATATTTTATTTATTTCTCAGCAGAAGTTTAAGCATATGTCATAATGATGGCATTTACAACATAATATATGTTGCTTCTTACAGCTCTGTAAACCCATCAGACTCTGCACAAATGACTCTGGAATGGTAGAATAAGAGGAGCCCAACAAACAGACTTCCATCTGCTTAGATTCCAAAAGTTCAACTTTTACCACAAGCCAAACAACTGAATATCAAAGTTCTGAAAATGTAATTGCTTCCCTTAAACCTTAGTTTTACTCTCACTTTGAAAGTGACCTAATAATCTGTGTCACCGGCGTATTTGCCTAATCTTTTATCGTTTTCCTTCCCACTTATTCCTGCTGCTTGTTTACTTCCTGCAACTTAATCCACGACATTTCTCACTACAGAGATCATGTGTACTGTTTTAGCTACCTTCTTTGTTGCTAAGACACAATATCTGCTGCCCACAGCTTAAAGTAGGAGAGGTTTGTTTTTGCTCACAGTTTGTAGAGGTTTCAGTCCGTAGTCAGCTGGCCCCAAGTCAGGACAGCATGGCAGAGGGGCCTAGGAGAGGAGCAGCTGCTCTTGTCATAAGCACAAGAAACCTGAGAGAGTGCAGGGAGGAGCAGCAGGGGACGGGGAGGTAAACACAGACCCAGCGCCTCTTCTGATCAGGTTTCACCTCCTAGTATCACATCTAGCCATAAACTCATCAGTGAACTAATCCATCGATGAGTTTCACGTCCCCATGATCCAATCACCTTCCAAAAGCCCTGCCTATGAGAGCATGGGGCTCTTGAGGCATATCTAGAAAAGAACCATAACTTATGCTACATGAGATCAGCTAGATAATACCCTGTCCACTTGAGAGACCATCTTTTTGAGAATTCTATTCAGTATGAAGAAGAAAAGGAGAGATTTTTAAAACAATTATTGTATCTCTTACTGGCAATATTCAGGGCCGGTCATGGAGAAATGACTATACAGCAATATTTTACTAGAACATAGACCGGAGATAACTTAGTGTAGGTTATGGAATGTCATCATATTATTTCAAAGAGGAAAAATAGTGCCAGTTTTTGCCTTTTAGGTTCAGAGTATTGTGTAAGTAAAGAAGCCAATAATTTATGCAAACCCTTCGTCTTGTCTTCCAACTGGATCCTTAGAGGACGGCTACGCAGGTGGTCCTGAGGTCTTGCAGTAGTAGAGGATGTGAAAAGACAAGATCATGATTCTGAGCTGCACGTTTGCCTTTCCTTATACTGTTCACAAATGGAAGAAAGACAGCTTCAGCGTGCTCTGAGACTATAATGCAAAAGTAAGATAAATGGCGACAAGTTTTCTAGACACCGTCATGGCAGTGGCTAAGTGGTTCTATTAGACAAGGAATTCTGGGCAGTTTGTGTGAAAAACTAAAGTACTGTAAGTAATAGCCAGAAATTTGAGTAAGACAAATCTAGAAAGAATCCAAGTAGAATCAAGCCACTAAGAACATTGGGGGGCTGGAATTGTCTAAGTCACAGAGCATTACTTCCATTGTCATGGCATTTATCAGTAGATGGCAAGAGAAAACCACCAATTCCGTGGGTGAATTTAACTGCAACTATTGCCCCTAGACCTGTTGCTCTGGAGCAAACATAGTCAGAAGAAGAGCCAAACATCTTCACCAGCCATGTGCTTAGGACAGTAAATATTAACCACTGCTATATAAAAAACTATCATCGGAAAGAGAACTAAGACATGGAAAATAGCCCTTTTACATATTTGAGTATGTTAGAAGGTTAACACAGTTGAAATTAAAGAACAAAAAGAATTTTCAATCACTTCTAAACAAAATTAAGTGTATCTATCAATTTATAATGCAAGCAATAAAACACAATACACTTGTGACTCTTTCACCAGACATTTTCATATTGCATTGCAGTTGTAGTTACATGTAATTATTTTTTAAATCATAACTGTTTTAAAGGTAATTATATTTGCTTCTACTAGCTCTGCTATTCACTTCATTCATAAAAAATCACATCACTTTATTCCATTTTTAATATTTTGAGAACTGTATCTTAGAATAATGATTTTATGTTGTAATCATTTGTATTTTTGTATATTTGCATGGGAAATATAATTCTGAACATGTATCCATAGATTCTCCATATTTTAATGTTGTCTGTGGCACACACATGCACACAAGCACAAATAAAAACACCTGTGTGGGAGTGATTACACTGACTAATTAGAATACCACAGACGCTCAAGTGTTTAAATCTGAGATGCTGAACTTTTATTTAAATTGAAAGTTTTTCATAATGTCAAACCCATAAAATGTGTAGAAAAGTTGTTGGGAAGGATTGGGAAGCAGGGGGAGGGGGAAGATATTAGTTAAAATGTAGAGAAAGCATTAATAACATGGTAAATTTTGAAAACATAATGCTCACCTTAGTAACTATAGGTAATAATGTATTATGCACTTGAAACTAACAGATTAGATCTCAAATAATCTCATCACAAACAAGTGACGAAGTAAGAGATGCATACATTAATTAGTTTGGTTACAAAAATCATCACAATCACATTGTACAATTTTAATATATATGTCTTTTTTGCAAATTATACCTCATTAATGCTGGAAAAGTTGTTTTGTTTGCCACATGAATTTTTTTCCTGTCAGCAAAATTGGGGCTTTGAATAAAATATATCAGTAGCTATAAAAATGAGCCTAGATTTTCGTACATGTAGTACGAATAAAGTTGCAGCTACAGATTACAAATATATTATTCTTGTGAGAAAGTATAAATCTTCATTAATTTGAAAAATTCATACTTATTGAAGGGATTGACTAGTCCCTTTAATTGGGGAGTTCAACACTTCAAGCCTGTGCTGAATTCCCAGTGTCACTCTAAATAGAACTATGGTAAGATTAAACAGTATCTTCAAAAGAATGGGTTAGGTAGAGTAAGAATTATATACTTTTAGACTATGATTGATAAATGAACACACATAAAAGAAGCTGAACCAGTCCTAAATCTGAAAGCAATTGTGAGTAGAAAATAACCCAATAAAGTGCCACTTATTATGCTGATCTTCAAATCACATTGGAACACTCTGCAGAGAGAATTCTCTAATATGCTGAATAGAGAATAATTTTATTAAGCATTATAAACTCTTTTCTGAAATAATTTATGTCTAAAATTGGCAAATGTATGCAATTTGACATCTAATTTTACTGATTAAAATGTGCATTAGAAAGAATTTGCCTTCTGTAAGCAACATCTGAATACACTTATAAATGCTAATTATATTCAAAAATAATCCACACATTGGTCTTAGGTGTTAATGGTAATATGATATGTCACAAATAGAAAGAATAACCAAAATGTGTATTGAACGAACCCCAAAAATTTGAGTCCTAGTTATCTTGAGAATCCTTTACATATGTTTTAATTGCATATTAAATAGTATTTATTTCAAAAGTAAAATTTATTAATGCAAATATATTAAAATATATACTTATTTTTAAAGCATACATTTCTATAGGACTTCACTTCAATTTCACCAACTGATATAGCTGTTAGTAACCCTATTGATCTGTCTCTTCTAGGTTGTGTCTTCTGAAGATACTGTTCTAATAAAATGTCTTTATTCTCTGGCTACAAATATAAATTCATCAGTGATATTTTTTATAATAATTTAGCTTATCTTTCACAGATTGATTTCATCAGTAAGAACTAGATGAGAGAAAGAATAATCAATAGATTTTTTTCTCCTCAAAAAAATAGACATGCAGCACCCATGTATTAGGTGCATCAACAAAATTAGAAATATAGGGAAAGAAAGATCAAAACTTTCAAATGTAGACTAGTTGGGAAAGAGTGCACAGTTCTTAAAAATTCGGCAGTCTTGACTGGAAGAATTTAGAAGCCTAAGTTCACCACCACTAGCTGATTCTTGATTGGTTATAAACATCTTCTAATTTGCCTCCTTTGTTATGTGGAGATTGTAGAATGTAGCTTATAAGATAATGTGGTAAGGAACCCTTTCTAACATACTGTAGATGTGAGCAAAATTTAGACACTAAAATCTAAATACATGATAGCTGGAATTTTGATCATTTTCTTCACTCATTGTATCATCAAAGCCTAACATGTAATTGATACTAAATACATACACATTCATAGAGTAAACAAAAAACATATAGAAAAATATCAAAATTAATTTTACTTACAAGATGTATTTATTCTTCTCAAGTATTTATTTTCATGGAACTCACATCTAAGTCCAAAAGAATATGAATGTACATGTGTATTAGGCAACCTTCCCTTTGCTGGCCACAAGACCCAAATTTTACAAATTAAAGTAGGAAAGTTTTAATTTGGCTTATGTTTTAGGATATTCAGTCTATGGCTCCAAAGCAGAAGTATCACGACAGGATACTGGGATGGAACAAATCTGCTTAGTTCATGGTGACTTGGAAAGAGCGCCAGAGAAAAGGCGAGAGATCAGACACAGACTGCAAGACCACGCATGCTCAGCAGCCCACTTAGACACGCCCAGGTTTGTGCGGCTCCTGTCCCGAGGGGAGCTCCAGCCAATCCAGTTGTTATTCCATCCTAACCACAATGGCCTGTGATTTCACAAATAGGTGGACTCCATGAAGGGGAATAAAAACAGGAAAACAAAAATATGCAACAAAAATGTATTTGCCACTATCATTTAGCAACCTTTTTTATTTCTTAAGTTCATGAAGTCTACAGACAGCATCTTCCACTTAGTACACCATGGAAATATTTTATTTGTCTACAAATAAACTGAATTACTTAATCATCCGCCTAATATCCACACATCCTCATTCAATTAACTTATTCCATAGTGTCTTGTTATGTTATTTTCGTCTTACAATCTCTGCATACTTCAGGAAATTCACAGCTGTGAAAAGTTCTACAGATTTTGGGGGCAGAGTACCTAACAAAGATAAAAGGTTTAAATGTGGGAAGTACACAGAAGAAGAGGGAATTCCATGAAGAGGCCATGTTCTTCTCTATGACTGAGAAAATACGTCCTACTGAGTAATAACATGCTGTCTTTTGGTTAAATAAGGAAATAGCAAAATATATTTTATGTCTATTTAAAAATGAGTGATAGTGTAGAAATAATGGACTTTATATTTTTTATGAAAACACACTAATTTAGATTTTCTGTAACATAATTTTTTTTTTTGTGGGTACTGGGGGTCAACCTCAGGACCTCACACTTGCTGGGCAGGCACTTATGCCACTGAACCATCTTACCAGCATGTAACATAATTTTTGAGAAAGAACGTTAAACTATCAATGTGTAAGTTTAAATGCCATCTATCCAAGTGGCATTAAAAAACCCAACAATGAAAACAACACATCTACATGATAAGGAAATCTACACTTCAAAATTATAACTATCCAAATGATTTAAAATCCATGATAACATTATTTCCCTGAATTTCCATTATAATACTTACATAGTAAAACATTTCCCTTTGTCCATAAATTGACTGTCCTGGAATAGATTTCACATTTTTAGTAATTTATTATTACCATTTAAGTGTTCACTGTGTGCCAAAGTGGAAATTCTCAAACTATAGTGTTCATAGTCACTTGTTAAAGTACAGATTCTAATTGAACCTCTGTGGGTCAGAATCTGAAAGTGTGCATCTTAATAAGGTATCAGGTGGCAATAAGGCTACTCTGAGGACCACATTTTAAGTGTAGGATATAGAACAGTATATTAAAATGCTACTAAATTTTATAAAATCTGTTTTTCAGTTTCAGAAATATAGCCACACTAATTTGTCTGAAAAGGGTTGGTAATACACTAAATATAAAACAATTTTAAGGAAGAACACAACAAAAATACTACTGGAATTAGCTCAAGAACATGCTATACTTTTTCAAATCCTGAAAAATCTAGGCATTAGTCAGCATTCTCATTGCTGGACAATACCTGACACCCACGGCTAGCACGACTAGAACTTCAGTTTGCCTCACTGATTCCATTTAGGGTCAGCTGGCTCTGAGACAGGAACTTCACAGTTGAAGGGCATAGTGGGGAAAGACACTTCATGGCTATTTAGGAGCAGAGCAGAGAAAGTGCCAGAGAGGGAGGGACTGGAGTCTGACACTCCCCTCCAAGCCCAGTCCTGCATGATCCGCCTAGGCGCATCTAGAAATGTGCTCCACCGATTCACTGGCAATCCCAAAGTCAATTGACTTTTAGCTGGCCAGAACTTACTCTGTGAAACATGTTTCTTTTCTTTTCATACCTTTAACTGCCACAATCTGCTTAACTAATCTGAGTTTGTAAAATAAAATTATCTACATACACATCTAATGAAACAAAAAGAAACCAAAAAAAAGAAAAAAAAAAATATATATATATATATGGGAGTGATAGTTCTTTTGACTAAAATAGGAGTCTACGACACGGTCTGTGGGTCAAATGCAAACTACCTCTGGTTTTCATATAAACCAAAAGCTAAGAACTGCTTCATCTTTTGTAGTAGTTGAATGACATTTTAAAAATATTTCTTGATATATTAAATTGATACAGAATTCAACATTTATGAAGTATTTGACACATAATCATAGCAATTCATTTATATATTGTCCTTGACTGTTGTTATGGTTTGAATGTATGTGTTTTCCTAAAATTCATGTACTGAAACCTAATTCCCAGTGTGACAATAGTAAGAGAAAGAATCTTTGACAGGAGATAAAATAAATGTGAACGGAGCCTTTAAAATGGTATTAGTTCCCATCTAAAAGAATCTCACGGGAGACCATTCCTGTTTCTACACTGTGAGGACAGAACTGGAAGTGTGTTCTATGAATCAGGAAAATACTGAATCTTCCAGCATCTTGATCTTGGACTTCCCAGCTCGAGAACTATGATAAATTTTTTCTGTTAATAAGCCAGTGTTTATGGGTTTTCCAACTGAGTAGTAATTTTGTCCAAATGCTACAGCAAGAGTTAAATAGTGGTGACAGAGACCTTAAATTTGTATTTTCTGTAAATTTCAAAAAAATTTTGAGGCAGGAGATTAGGGTGTGGCAAAATGTCTGGGAAAGTGCGAGTGACTTGTGAATTGCAAAGTTTTAGGACACATGCTGAAGAACATTTACCAAAGTCCTGCACGTGGAAGCATTTAGAATGCTTCCTTTATTTCTTCTCCAGAGAACCCGAGCTGATTTTGATAGGACGGCCTAGGCTTGACATCAGCTTGAGGAGTGGGACATACAAAAGATGGCTGCCGCTGAGCTCTTGGTCACTGTGCTCTCTTTTTCATGGTAGTCCTGTAGAGTATATTTCTTTTCCTGCTTTTAGTTGGCCTGAGCTTACTCTGCAGAACATGTTCCTTTTCTTTCCACACCTTTGATAAATATAAAACCTTGCTACATTTTGTGCTTGTCTTGACCAATTCTTTGTTCAGAAAAATCTTTCTTTGTACAGAAAGAACCCAGAAACCAACTCCAGAAGGAGACCCCATCACTCCAAAATCCAGTAATAGTATTGTGACCAATTAATTAATTCCTGTATAGATTATATTTTTCCTAGAGTGATAGTCACCTTTTAAAAGCTATTAATTTTGAGGTAGGTAAAAACCAAAGGATTTGAAGCAAGGATCTGGACTTTAAAAATCTGGATCAGCAAATCTCCTCTATGAAATCCGAGGTCCATACCACAAAGCCTCTATTGTCCTTTTTACGTCCAAACTTAGATTTATATATTAAGATTGTATTTATTTACTTGCTTTCACTTGTCAAATTATTTATATTTTACTAAGAAAGTAGGTCTATTTAAACCACTTGACATGATTTTCCTTTCTACAAATCTTAAATTTTTTCTTGTTTTCAAGTATTTTATTGTCTTAACTTTGTAAGCTTGTTTTTCTTCCACAGTTTGGGAGTTTAAATAGGTTATTTATATAGTGATGTGATCAAAGCTAATGAAGTTTTATTGCTACAATAAAGTAATGGTTAACATAAAATCAAAATTTTTATAAAAACACATCTATATTTGGGTATAAAATGCACTGTGTAGCTGAATAGCAATATTTCCCTAAAATATATGCTAAAGATTCATAAAGGGAATCTAAATACACTGTTTAAGCAGCCAGAGTGGAGATAGAATTATTATGCTTAAGCAAATTAACTTCTTCCAGGAAAAATGAAATAACTGAAAATGTTTGCCAGTTGTTCTAACTGCACTTGTTATTGTATATAAAGAAAGCAAAATTACATGAATTCAACAAATAATAAAATGTATATATATGTGATTAGAAAATTTCTTATATAGAAAGAATTTCATGCTGGATTAAATAAATAAAACAGTGGAATATAAGAATTCCCCCAAAATATCTATTATTCATGAAGATGTTATATTTACTACATCTTAGCTGGGTAATTTATAAACTAGGTAATTTAGCCCCAATATTGTATCTCTATAAGCCTGAATGTGTGTGTGTGTGTGTTTCTGTGGTAAATCTGAAAATTAACTATTATAAATAATATATAATCTTTAGTTTTCAAAATATTTAACAAACTAATTTATGAAATGGTTAAATCTTAACAATAATAAATCAGTGAAAATGGTTTATTTTTATTAATTTTATGGGCACATGCATCCTAGGGAAAAAAGGGTCAACTGGTAATTTGTATGCAGGGCCAAACAGGGGTCAAACTATTTAGGGGGCTAGAGGTAAAGTTCCATGCTAGAATACTTTCTTTACACATCCATGGCCCTGGGTTAGATCCCTAGCACTAAAAACAAAGAAAAAAATATTTGGGGAAAAATGTGTCTGTACTTAACATGTACTGATATTTTGCTCTTCCTTATTCCCTAGAAATACAGTATAACAACCATTTATGTAGCATTCATATTATATTAGGTGTTATGAATGATATACACATAATTTAGAGTATACAGAAGGATGTACATAAGTTGTATTAAGTAGTATGTTGTTTTATAGGAGACTTGATCATTTGCAAGACATAGTAACCCAGAACTAATCCTTCATGGATACAGGGGGATGACTTTATTCACATTTAGTTAATTAAAAAAGAAAAAAGAAAATACTCATGATAATACTGAGTATTGGGGTACTCTTTGCTTTTGGGTTTTGAAAAAAAAGTTTGCAGAGCTGCTGCTATGACAGAGACATCATGCTCAAAACTGGAAATATAGCAGTGGACAAAGCAGAAATGTCTTTGCCTTTCTAGAATGTATGTTCTAGAAAATAAACTACAAATACATTAGATGATTACACAGAGTTTTATGTACTATTACCCCCATAAAACAGGGAAAGAGGAATGGGAGGAGTAGAAATGATTTATGAGTTGTCTCTAAGAAAATTGCCTATTACATAGGTAGCATAAGAAGGTTCATATGAATTTGAAGAACAAAAGTATCTTGGCTCAAGAAATCAACAGAAGTAACAAGAAATTATGGGGGCACATACCTGCAATCTTAGCCATCTGGGAAGCTGATACAGGAGAAGCAAAAGTTTGCACTCAACCCAGACAACTTAGCAACCTAGTGTGATCCCCAAAATGAAAAGTGCTGGGGATGTAGCCCAGTGTGAAGGCCCAGGGTTCAGTTCCCACTACAAAAAAAAAAAAAAAGGGCAAAAATGATATATGATAGCTTTGGAGTAGAAAAGATGAGAGAGAAGAGAAAACACAGAAAAAATCATATCAATATTGTGACTACAGAAGAACAATATTGCAGTTAAGTTACAAAGTATCAAAGTGATTGGTTTAGGAGATACTGGTTAGGTTAGTAAAGTACCTATCTGGCATAACCTTGGCTACTGTATCTGGTCCCTTACCTTTTCCTGCCTGGCACTGGTGCTCTGCCATTTCCCCGCCACCACGAACTCAACACCTTTGCTCCTTCCCACACTTCAGCCCTGTCTCCCTTGGAGCCTGCCACCTATTGACCAAAGCCCCTGAAGCCAATGAAACCTCTCCTCCATCGAGGTATTTTTTGCAGTGTCAGGAAAGCTGACTGATACAGATCTGGGGAGACTTGAGAAGGTTCAGCCTGGGTGATGGAAGAAAAAAATGTCAGTGGTGCTTCCAGAAGAAGTCACTGTGTCAGTGTCTGAGAAGTGAAGAAAGACCAATATAATTTGTTCTGGTATTTGCCAGAATGGAACTTTGGGGGCTTTTATTAATGGAATTTGAATACAGAGGTTGCATCAAACACTCTGAATGTTTTGAAAAGAGAATTAGAAATGAAAATATTTGAAAGCGAATATGAACAACCATCAAGGACTTTCACTGTAAAAGGGGTAGAGGAATAGACATTCTCTCTGAAGAAATGTGGATTGAGGGAGAGATTTTTGTAAGAAAGAAATATATAAAAAAGCTGACGGTTACTGATTAAAAATAGGGGTTTATGATCTACAAAGAAGTGATGCTTCAATAACAAAGCCTTGGAGAAATTATGAACTATGGGATTCTGAATAAAAGCAAAAAAATAACCACTTTAGGAGATGGAGACAAGAAACATGAAAAAAAATATTTAGAATAGATGCGAGTATACTTCTGAGATTTTTCATCATGAATTTAAAGCTAACCCTGCAGGAATCTGACCGCTGCTGCCCTAGGCTGACCAGAGGCCACTGTGAGCCTCTCTCCACCCCCACGATGTACTAAGGATGTACAAGCATGGGTTAATGAGGCCCAGGAGGCCGGCTGCCTCCATAACTCCCACCATTATTCAGCCCTGCTATTGATAGCAAACACTACTCCCTGTACTCCTCCTCAAGCCTTGTCGTTGCCACGTAGCCACAACTCCCTTTCACTGAACTCTCCCCTCAGGGCCCTTTTGAAAGACCTCATGTAGCCAGGGATATAGCTCAACGACACAGTTCCTGCCTGGCAAGTGCGAGGTCGTGTGTTCGATTCCTGGTACAAAAAAAAAAAAAAAAAAACACTCGTGTCCTGTACCAGAAAAGCCAGTCCGGTCTAAGTGCCAGGGCATTTCCTGAAATAAACCTATGCTGTTGAACTTGTACCTTTGTTTTCCCTTCCTTTATTCCTAGCAAACCCGATGTGCACTGCTGCATGCTTCTATGTAAGACTCAGGTATTTGATCTAGGTACTTGTGGTTAATTAAGCAAGTTCTGATTAGTGTTTTGTCAGAATTGTAACATTGTAATTATTTCACCAAGTATTTTGTACAGAGGCCCTATAATTACACTAGTTTGATATTGCTTCTTCATGCAATAATTGAATTCGTTCATGTATGTTGTACTTAATCCTCAAACCAAAGAATGCAATACTAATTTTTAGTCTCATTTTGGAAGCTAGAAACCAATAAACTCAAACGTAGTTATCCAAGTTGCTTTCTTACTGACTGGACTCTCAAATGAGGGTCATTGATTATTTGCTTCTACATAACCACTGAGAGAGAGTTACCTTATGTCTAGTGAGCTCACTGTCTATTACTTATTATGTCCTGGAAATACTGCACCACATTTGCAAGGGAAATTTTATAATTTGGTGGTGGCCAATGCCAGACCCCAATACCCTTTCCTCAGGTTACCTTTATCTAGAAAAGCATTAATTAATTCTAAGTTGCATATGATTCTGAATTCTTAATGTGTTTCTCATAGATCACAAGAAAAGCTGAAATTTGAAGAGATGTTATACATTGGCTTTTAAATGTCTACCAAAGTCTTATGTGTTAAAGGCAAAGTCCCCATCTAGGCCATCTAGGGAGATGGTAGAACTTTACCAGGTGGGGTCTAATGGGAGGTCCTTAAAGGAGTGCTCTTGAAGGGGGTATTGGGACCCATGGCTCTCTTCATTTGCTCTTTTTTTGCACTGGGAATGAGGAGTAGAGTTTGCTGTGCCATGTGCTCTCCATAACAAACTGCCATAACTCCAAAACAATGGGGCAAATCAATCATGGACTGAAACCTCCAAAACTGTGAGACAAAATAAACTTTTCATCTTATTGCAATAATTTACTCAGGTAATTTGTTACAGTAATGGAAAGCTGTCTGGCACAGATATGCTAGTGTGTATTAAAACTGGAAATAGCTTCAGAAGTGCAGGTTCAAAGTACCCTAACGATGTCTGCATTCTTTCAAAACAAAGGTGATGATGTGATTGCC
The DNA here is from genome assembly GCA_028451465.1 of Erethizon dorsatum. Taxonomy (NCBI): domain Eukaryota; kingdom Metazoa; phylum Chordata; class Mammalia; order Rodentia; family Erethizontidae; genus Erethizon; species Erethizon dorsatum. The sequence goes on along the minus strand of CM051833.1, from coordinate 76,686,087 downwards.
ATTTAGGGTTCCATTTGGTCAAGATCGTAAGAACACTTATATAGATACTCAAAAGGGGCCAACATCTTGATAAAATCACCTGCGACTACAGATGTTCCTACAGTTCAAGTCTCCTAAGAAAATTAATTTCATCCAAGTGGCCTGTATTTGAGCAATTTCAGGGTATCCACTAACAATGTTATTTAGAGAGAACAATTTATAAAATTACAAAAGGACATGTTAGTCCGTAGTAACTATATGTGTTTAGCATTGTACTGATGAATGCATAGTCAGTGTTTGCTGCATGTGCAACCAGAATATTGAGTTTTACTTAAAGCAAATGTTTGGCAGCCTCAAGTGGTCACAGCGTCCATTACATACCACAATATAAGCAACAACCCTACCAGTTGACCAGCACTGTGTTGTCTATTTTAGGTGGCTCCAGCAATAACTGTCTGTACTACTACCCTCCAACATTCTCTAGTATCCAGTGTACCCTCATTTAAGGCTCTTTCTCCACTCACCCTTACCCATATTTGGACATGGATTTTTCTTTTTGTAATTTTAATTGTTTTCTCCCTGACATTGTCTTCTTTGCCCTGCCTTAGAGTTTTCCTTTAGGATTGTTTGCATTTGCAATTCCAGTTAATCCCAGGAAAACTACTACATTTGTTTCCTCAGAGCACCATTTTAGTTAGCCAGAAATACGTTCTTCGGGTAGTGTGTGTATCAACCTATTATTCAGAATGAGAAGGCTTCCAAGTAAATACTTATTTACTTAACACAGAGGTTCTTGAAAGTAATGTTCATATTTTATAATATTTGAGAGACATTTACATTAATTTTGTCTTGTCAACTTTGATGTCCTCACTTTAAAACAGCAATTTTTTTCCTTCTTTTAAAAATGTTATGACTTCTTGGATTACAAAATAAATCTTCAGATTTTCTAAATGCTACATCTAAGAATTTGCTGCCTTGAAATACTATTATTACTATTATTATTGGGTTACATAAAGTCTAACTTTAAAAATAATCTAATAGTTTTTAATCTGTAGATCTTATACTTTCTAATATAGATCACTGACCTTTTGGTTAACTATCAGTTTTTGATAACTGAAAATCTAAATCTTACACTTTCATAAACTTCTAGATGTCATACATATTCAATGAAAAAAATTGCCCTACAAAGCTTCCAGTAATTTTCTATTCAACAGGCAATGTTCTAGCAAAGTTTATTTTGGGTTTTAAAAAATTCTTCTCAATGTTTCTCTTTTATATGTTTAAAATTCTCAGGGGATTAAATCCATTAAAATGAAGTTCATCTTCAATTAGAAAGAAGAACATATGTATGCGCTTCATTAAAATCCCCAGGTATCATGAGTAGCAGTTCATTTTGGGTTTTCAGATAATTAAAGTCTCACACACTTTTTCTGATACTCCATCTGGCATTAGAGTTTATTCAACTATAGACCACTCGAGTTAACAGAGTTCAGAAAAGCTTAATAACAAACATTAATATTGAGAAGAATTCTACTTTGTTGTCACATGGATGAATGCATTATTTTAACCTAAATATCCTCCCAGCAAGGAAAAATAAACAACAGCAGATTTTATCTTCTTTGATACTCATGCTAGGCTTAAATTTCATGTCTCTTGAAAGTTCAAGTTTAAACATGTTTTAAATGATTCTGTAAAATAAGGTTTGAAAGTTTATTTCAACTATTATTGCTATTCCACTTTACTGCTAAAATGGTTCCTGCTGTCATACTCTTATAGATCACAAAAGCAATGATCATGTGACAGTTATTGACTGAATAATGTCTAGTAAGTCATCGCTGTTCACTAAATTCTTGTTGAAATATTAAGTGTTTACTTTTAAAACATCTTGAATTTTAAAGAATTTTAAAGAAATAATGTTTGGTTTTGATCCATTATATAACTTGTATAATTAAATGGATTATAAAATGTTCCTTATATTTAACATATATTTAATAATTGTAAACTATACCTACAAATAGAGGAGTCCATCTTTAAGCTGAGTCTTTAAGCTGTCCTTGGAGGACAGATGTTTCATACACTGTATTTATCTGATCCTGAATATTTCTGAAAGAAATCATGTAACATTGTTTACCTTTTCATCAGGTATTTAGGCATCAACATCAGAAGAATCATTAGACATCTACAAACAGGATCTCCTTTCCTTGTGATGCAAGATGAAGATGTACAATTGGTGATCGTAATATATGGTGAATGTTTGAATTTTTAAAAATTACAATAAAAGACATTATCATGAAGCCCCCTCAAAATAGTCCCCTTCACTTCAAACACACTTATCCCGTTGCCTTTGTTTTTTGCCACTTTCTGAAGCAGTTCGGGAAGTCCTGTTTTGTGAGAGTGTCTTTAGTAGTGAAAATGAGATGCAGCGAATGCTGCTGCCAAGTGGCAACCAATGGAAAGGTAGTCAAGTAAAAGCATTATGATGTTTCTTCATTCACCTATTCACTGGTTCTGGTGTCATGTGACTTCTGGCTCTTCTCCAGGGTTAAAAGGACCAAGAAAAGTGTTTTGAATAGATTCAGGAAGTCATAGCACCCATTGGCAGTGCAATTTAAGACACTCTTGAAAAAGGAATTCCAGAACTACTTCAACGAGTAGCAAGAATGATATGAGAAATGTGTTTGAAATTGGGAGGGGGCTATTTTGAGGAAAATTAATGGCAATTCATTTTTTTAAAAATTATATATTCATTATATGTTTTGATGATATTGTACAAATAATAACAGTTATCTAACCATAGCTTCAAGGGAAAAAAAGCACATTTTTAGTATACGCTGTTATTAAGACAAGAGTCATTATAAAATTACCCAAAACTTTCACCCAAAAGACTCACAAGTTCATTCTGAAATATGCTTGTACACTGTGGTCTGCAGGTTTATCTAGCTCACTCACATTCTTCTACTAGGCAGCGATATGTGTGCAAGAGAAAGTTTCTTGATACTCTTTCCACTCTATCTTTTTGTGAATATATAATTACTCTGGTCAAGCATTACAGAAGAAATCAATTTATTCAATAGCATCTTTGTCAATTTTATGCTGCTGTAACAAAACAGTAATACTGGATTTTTCATAATAAATAGAAATCAATAGGCTAAATATTTTGTAGTTGGAAAAAATGGCACTGAATCTTGAAGGCCTGCTTCTTGTGTCTTTCCATGACAGAAGGGAGAGAGTCAAGAGGTTAAAAAAAAGAGGGGACTAATTTTTTTTTAAATAATACACCAACATCATTACCTCATCTACTCTGCCCTCATAACATAATCATCTGTCATTATGCCCCACTTTGTACACTGGTGCACTGACGATTAAGTTTCTAACACATGCTTTCTGAGGGACATTTTCAAACTATATCCAACAGTGAAATGGAATCAAATATGTCAAATGTAACAGCATAAACCCAGATGTTTGATTAAAGTCAATATTGGTGTTGTTATAAACTGCATAGTTCTTAAACTATAAAGGTGTATTACTTTGCTATTATTTTAGACATTAGTGTATTGCAATAATCTGAGATTACAGCTGTTGCTTCCAAGTAGAGTTGTTATTGATCAGCCATAAACATGATTCATACTTTGTAAAAAATAACAGCACACAATGTCACCAGTGCTCCATTGATGCAACTGATGTTTACCTACTTAAATTTATTAATATTACATAAACATAGAGGAATAAGGAGGAGGAAAATAGGATGGAAATCATACAAGAATTGCAAGATGAAATAAATGTGTAACAGTTTTCTACACCAGAGTGAACAGTCTGAATGGAAAGACAGGAAACACGAGAGAGAACTGGTGGTGTTCATGTATGGTGTATTATGTATGGAATTATGCAGTTGACACCATTGTTACATAACTTATCAGATGAATCAAGGCAATTGTCAATTATCTTAGGAGAAAGTATCGAAAGAATGATGACCAAAATAGTAAAATTATTCTCAAGACTTGTCGAAGGTGAAAAGGAATTTCAAAAGCAGGGCTGCCTTTGTTCTTGAAAATCTATAACAGAGATTTATTGCTTGATTTTTTGAGTGATTTTGGTGATTTAGCATCAATTAACACAAACTGCCTCTCTTTATATTAATCCATTCTTAATCAAAATCATCAACATTTAATGAATAATTTCCCTTTTCATAATACATTTTAGATCAAAATTGTCTTTGAAAAGTTAAGTACATATTTTATTAGAAATATTACACTGGAATGTTCAGTTTAAACTAAAATAGATGTGCATGCATGCAGAAATATTTATCTTTGAATATAAAATAACATTTACGTTTATATACCTTCAGCAAAAGAGAAATACAGAAAGATGAGTGAGGGCTGCGTCTTGATTTAAAGAAGATACTTAAAAAGTCCAAAGAATATGAAACCAAAACAAATTTATGAAAAGAGGGAAATATAACAGAATTTAAAATAATTTTATTTTCTAATGAAAATTTACACAAACATGTCTTAAAACTTTTAATAAAATTATGTTTCAACCAAGAAAATTAAATCCAAGTAAATGTAAAGTATGTTCATTTTTAAATTTGACAGCATCTACATAAATATACAGATATTTATTGTTTATTGAATATTCTCAATAAACTAAACTCTAATTTAAAATAATGTATATACTTCTCATAGAATTATAAATTCACAATCTGACAGGAAGTGAGGCATTGTCATCAATTTTCAGGTGAAACCATGAAGACATAAGGCCTTTATGCTGGCAATGGGTAGAGCAAGGATTTAAATACAGGGCTTTTTTTATATATAAAAGAGTGTATATTTAATTGCTACTTATATACAAGACAGTGGGACAAACGTAGTTGTGTGTATATTTATGTGTGTGTATGTGTTTCCGCGATGCTTCTTAGCTTCCTGATCAGTATGCATTGCCCAGAAATGTGTCACTTAAAAAGTTTTGCTTCTTGGAATGAATTTGGCCATGCCTGGCATGCTATCATCCATTTCACCAGCTTCATGTAGGCAGGTTTAGTGTGTAATTCTTGTTCTTACCTCTTGCTCATATGTCTTTTGAATAACAAGTTTTCAGTAGAGGAATTTACCGTTATCTTCTGTTGCAAAATTTTAGAGTCAGTGAAAAATTGGTTCCTTTCCTATTGCTTGATTGAAAGGGGTATGAATTCAAATCACTTCCTAGTTTAAATTGGCTTTTCATTTATGAAGTTCTTCCTCACATATTTGCCCTGGCTGATGGCTGATATTTTTCATTGCAAAGTGCTTTAGCCTTCTTCAGAGGAAAAGCACTAAGGGTAAATGTTTCAATTAATATCGAAATGAGATTCACTGAGTTTTTTTTTTTTTTTTTTTTGTGGGTACCGGGGGGACGACCTCAGGACGTCACGCGCCAGGAGGCGCCCGTGCCGCTGAGCGATATCACCGGCCCCTTTTTCGTATGTGGGTTCCGGGAGTCGAACTCCGGCCCTCGCACTTGCCGAGCAGGCGCTTAAGCCGCTGAGCCATCTCACCGGCCCGATTCACTGAGTTTTAAAAGACTACTTAACAGAAGCACAAGAAATTGAAGAAGAAAAGCAGCATGTGGCCTTTTGTATTTTATAGATATGTATTTTTATAAGGTGAATATGGTTTTTTAATATATGTAGTTCTTAGAAGAGACCAAAAATGCATATGCAAATATACAGTACTAAGATTTTTGAAAGACCAGGAAAGCACACTACAGGAAATGTGTATTCATATGACACATTTTAAAATTAAACTGGCATTAAAATTTTATTTGTCTGTATTTTAAAGCTTTTATAACTGAACAAACATATGTAACTATTGCATTAATAATTTTTGAGTAAGAAGTATCTCATACTTTCTTAAATGCAGAAGTGTTATTGAATGAGGCAATGAGAAAAAACAACATGATAACAATTGTATATTTATCTGAAAATAATAAAAATAGTACCCACAATTTTGAGTTCTGTCTTTTTCTAATATGGAAGTAGATCTTTTTGTGAACGAAAAAGAAAAGTAATTGTTGTTTTGCATAATTTAAGGATTAAAAAATGAAATTATATTTTGCTCAAACTTGTGTTTGGAGTTTTTAAATTTGGCTAACTATTATAATAGTAATATGATTCTTTAGAAGAAAATATAAATAAATCATGGTCACTAAATCATGTATTTTTAAATAAGTTGTAGTTCATGTGTTTTGGTATAAATAGAAACACATTATCTTACTGTACAGTATAAGGTAAACACAATTTCACTATGCCTGTTTCTCTCCTTTTCTGGGTTTGTATAGCTACCTGTGTGTAACTATGATTATTACATGTCACTATTACTTCAAAGAACATGGATCCCATGATATGTGTCATCAAGAAACAATTATAATTGGTCACAAAGAAAATGTTGAACAAAATTTATAAGTACTATAACATATATTTTAACATGTTATTTTAAATTTACTCTGATCAAAATATGTTCATAAGCACTATATTAAATTTTATAATTATAAACTTTCATAATGTTCTATGCACTTGACTGCTGTATATTTGAAAAATAGATGTTAAATATTTAAATTTATTATTATTTTAAAGTATTGTAAATTTATCTACTTAAAAAATCTGCAAACACAATAGTTTTGGAATATGTTTATTTCCTAAAATAGTAATTATCTGCATTACAAAATATATGAATGAAAGATAAGGATTGGTAGTGGGTGTCCTTTCTCTTCCGTGATTGAATATTTGCAAGTCTTATTTAAAAAAAGATCTCCAATAACTAATTTTGAAAAGGGAATTTCACTAAAAATAATGTTAAAATATTTGAGAAATGATGATGAAATACTTAGTAAACTGTATATCTTGATACGTCATGATATTGCCCTTATAATGTTAAGAAAAATACATACAGCTAGCTAACACATACTATTAATTAAAAACATTCTGAAAATTTTAATTGGTAGGAGAAAATATAAAGCACAATCAAACTTTTGGTCTATTTTTTAAGTAAGCAAACAATCATTTCACATAACCGATCTCTTCAGTTCTCAGTGCTCAGTCACTAGCTGTACATCAGAGCAGTGGCGCTGCCTACATCGTGCATTTTGAAATGTTAATGTGTAGGTCACTTTCCAATGAGATGGTCTGGTTATTTTCTTCTGGGGGGAACCATCGAATGTTATCCAAAAATATGAAGGATTGTAGAACTGAAGTCCATTGTGAAGAATCAGACACAGCAAGGCCTTTGCCCTCTAATTATTAACAAGCAGGACATAGATTTACAAAGACAGTAGTTATCCTGCAGCCCATCATCACCTTTCTACCAGATAGAATAAAGGTTAATAATGAAGACAACTTTAGACCCAAAATGACACAGAAAAGCCTCCATTGTGTCCTATTTATTTGCCTTCCTCCAATATGCCACCCACAGAAACTCAATATCCTTTTCCTTTGTCTGCTACTTGTTTAGAAATTTACTTTTATTTATTTATTTATTTATTTATTTATTTATTTATTTATTTATTTTTGGTACCGGAAATCGAACTCAGGACCTTGAGCTTGCCAGACGGCACTTGTGCCACTGAGTTATATCCCCGGCCCCTACTTTTCATTTTGAGGCTTCAATATAAGCTAGAACTTAAAACCACCTCTTTGAGAACTACTCATTAGATATAATATGTAGTATATAAAATATAGTATACAGTATAAAGTGTATAGTATGTACTATGCATTTACAGCAGTTTGTTCCAAGTAAGGAGCTGTTAATGTTCAGTGCAGGAGCAACTTTGCAATATTTCATACCACCAAACGTACTCTATCATTTAAAATAATCATTGAAAACAGTTCAAATATTGATTAGAAAAGCAAAGAGTCAGATAGGTTTTGTATATTTTAAAACAAACCAGAACTATTTTTTACATTCTGCTTTCTGGCAAACTGTCCAGGAAAAGATTATATTACTTTAAGATGAAGGATTATTCAGTGAGCCTGATTATATTTAAAATGTTCTTATTTGGAGAATGTGGCTTATATATGTACACACCCAAATTTACAAAATGAACTTTATCAAAATTTACGTTTTGTGGTGCAATGATTTTGTAAAAATTTTTTGGAGATACATATTTACATACTTTGTATATATGCTTAAGGAAAATGTATTCAAGGGTGTGAATGTATGCACACTTCAAGAAAAGAAAAACTTGTATAAGTATTTTAATACTAAATGTATTGAGACATCATGAGATTAACACAAGTTACCTTTGGCCTCCACAATTACAAGAAGTGCTCAGAGTGGTGCCCATTGTCTTCCAGACATTAATTAGGACAGCGAACTGCTGCTGGGGTAACTTTGGTCTTTGAGATTGCTGCACATGCATTTTTAATTTCTTCTCTAGGGGCTGAGAGTGTAGTGGGTTTTCCATGATATATGACATCTTCTAGGGTTCCCCATATGAAGGTAACACCACCTGTTGAAAGACCATACTATTTTTCTTCTCCTGAAGTGTGTATACATTCTCTCTCTCCCTCTTTCTCTCTCTCTGTCTCTATCTCTCTCAATATGCACATATCTCTCTCAACATATATGATATACATATATTTCAAATGTACAAATTTATTTTTAAAATGAGTTGAACAATTCTTTTCAGCAGTACTTTATATTTGTATTTTTTGTCTAGTTTTACTATCCAATAGTGTTGTTTAATTATCTTGTATTGTTCAAATCTATTTCAACACTCCATTTGTTCAAACAGTACATAGAATAATTTATTTGGTAATTATATAAAATGTAGATATTTACTTGTATGTGAACGTATATTTGCATCCATTTATTCACTAATTTGTACACAAACTTTTTGTTCCAGTGGTGTTATCCATCTCAAAGGCAGTGAAATAGACAAGCAGGACAGGTTTCTGTGTTGTAGCTCATAAACATTAGTTACAGTGAATGAATGAAGAGTACATGTCATAAAATTTCTAGTGTTTTTCTCTTGTAAATTTACCAGATGTTGAGTCACATAATGTGGGAGGCTTAAAATTAATTATTCAAATCATTTAACTGTCATTTTATTCTCTGGTATTATATAAAGTTGTAGTAGATTAAACAAAAATAGCTGAATATCTGTTTCTGAATGTAAATGTCAGACTTTTGTTAAATATGTGGAAGGAGAAATTTAAAAAAATGCATGCTAAGAAGAGTTGATTTAGGTAGTATTCTTGAAACGTGTATAAGATTTATTAACTTAGTAAGATATAACTTGTTATATGCACTCTAATATCTGAAACTCACCTCTATTGTTACAGTTCAATCATTTGTAATTCTGAGGCCATTAAAATAGCATAATTTTTGTCATATTAAATTTGCAGGGCTAATTTGAATACGAAATCACAATATGCTATTGTATTCTAATCAAATGTTGGAATTAATTTCAGATTATATTTTATATTATTTGTACATTAGTTAAATAGCTATGATAGTTAGAAAACAGGTTTTTTCATTTTATGTATGGTGTAAGAAAGTGCTTAAAGATGTTTTGAGGAACTTAACTACTGCAAGTATTTTCCCTCCTTTTGAATTTTTCTCATGTTTTAAAATACAAAGGAAATCATTAGGACTATTAAGAAGAATCTATAATTATTCCTCTTCACATATTAATTTTCATATACATGTATTTCATAGTACTGTTTTCTATTCTCTAGAATATAAGTTAGAAATGCAAGTAACCTGACTAGATAATTCCTTTATTTTATGTGAATAAAATATTGGATAATTCCTCAAGGGATGAGAACTTAAGTTCAAAGGTGTCAAACTTAGCATATTTAAAATATGCTATCATATCAAAATATGGATGACTAAAAATAAATACAAAAGTTACTTATCCTTGCAAACCTGTTGGCAGAATCATCACTGGCTTGATCTACATGAATGGAATTCCAGACATGTCCTATTAAATATACCTTTAATTCACTCTAAGACACTAGCATAAGTTTAATGAGTATTTATTTTACTTTTTTTTAATTTACTTAGTTTTGTATTTTTGAGTCAAAATATCACTATCCCAAGTTGGCCTTGAAATCTTGCTCCTCCTGAATCAGCTCTCTATTGAGCATTAAAATATAATATTAGATTAAAACAATTATTTTCTTACAGTTTCTATGCCATTAATGGTGGGTAAAAATTTATGGCAAATATTAAAATTTGCAGCACATTTTGAGACTAGAGTTGTGAACAGAGAAGACTACAATATTATATTTTAAAACTACATAGTTTAATACCACTTCCTTTAATGAAGGTTTATCTGAATATGAAATATTACTATGATAGTCATTTGTTACTACAAGACTATTATAGCAATATGTCTCCACATACCTAAATTAAAAGTTAACTTTAATTAATACCTTGCTCTTATGATTAAAACATCAAACACCGCATATGCTATGTTCTCACACCACTTATAGGGCTAAAACATGAAGTGTTTGACAACTTCAGTTACAGATGCTGCTCTGGTCATCAGAATTTATTAGAAACCCCTAGAAAACAACTGGTTCATCTCTTTTATGCAAATGATCATCTGTCATTTATCTTTGATAGCATTTGAATAAAACATTACATGAAAAATGTATTTAATATTTTCTTGATCATTAAAATGTTCTGAAATTCCATCATTTCAAGTGTTAATTTTAAAAGAATGAATTGTGCATAAAATATAGTTAGTAAAATATAGGTCATTTTATTCATTTCTATGAACAGTTTGAAGTTACTATGAGGAGTATATTGTTACTTATACAGTCATGAGAAATGAGAACTGGATAAATTCTAAGTCTTCAATGTCTTTTTGAGTTTCAAATCAATCAAATGGAATTCTGTGAATAATAATAGTTGCCACAGTTCTGAAGACAGGTTTACGGGAAATAATTTATAAATTTAAACAAAATGCATTAAATTTGGCCAACCGAAATAATTTAAAGAGGGAGCAAATAAGATGGGAATCTTTTTGATCATTTACAAAATCTTTCCCTTAAAAATATAGGTTATGTGAAATCTAGGATACTATTGGTAGAATAGAGATATAATATAATCAATGTGTTAGGACTTTTCATTCTTTGAGCCTTAATACGTATTGGGTCTAGAAAGGATAGAAATTATCTAAGAGAAAATAATAATTCTAGGATGACGTTTCTTATGGTGGCTCGACTTATAATTTCTTGACCTTCCAAGAATGCAAGTGCACACCTTTCACGTTTTGAATTTGGGTGTTTTCTGGGATAGCAATGCGTACTGCAGTAGCCTCTGGTGATCCTGGAAAGCGGCCGTGAGCCGCGGCTGTCACCCAGCCAGGTCATCAAGACAGCACACACCTGATAATCTGCAGTATACTGGGCTGCCGAACTGCGGCCTTCGGTAGCTTAAAGGTGTTAAAACCTGTTCTAATTAAGATATTTAGATTTATCGTAGATTCCTCAGGTCATAACTCTCGTAAGTCAAGGAGCATTTTATACTTGTAGAAGATACATATCTGTGACAGTCTCTATTTCCCTCTCTGTCTCTGTCTCTCACTCTTTCTCTCTCTCTCTTCCCCTCCCTTAATCTCTCTCCCTCTCCCTTCCCCTCTCTCTCTGTCTCTAAATTTCTCTCTAAGTCTCTCTCCTTTCTCTTTATTTTGTTTTGGCCTATTTACAATATCAGGCTCTCAGTTTTTAAGCATCTATAGAATTGAATAAGATCTTTTTTATTTATGGCCTTTATAAACTGCAAAATGTTATGTTTCACTTAAAATATTATTAAAGTACTAAAAATTCTGTCAAGTTTTACTAATATTTACTAAGAAAGCATCATTCAAGTTTGAGCCATTGTATGATTTGGCATTTCTTATGAGTCTAAATCATTAGATCTATGCTCTTAATAGTTTTTCTGTGAGTTTACATTTTCAGTAATATATGTGAGAAAAAAGGTATTGGGTGAGTAATTACAATGGCAATGATAATCCCATTTTATGATAATATAATTGAAGTTTCTTAATAATTTCCCTATTCCATCCAGAAGAAAAGCAAAAGGAGGAGTGATGCTTACAATTTTGGAAAATTATGAAGACTGTAAATACCTTAAGTTCACTGATTTACTGTTATCCAGAATTTAGTTTTGTGACCTAGCAGGAAGGGGATGTGGTGTTTGGATAACTATTCATATTGCCAAATAATTGCTAATTTACTAAGTAAAGAAAGGAGAGTTCATTTTGGAGAACTGCTAGCAATCATTAACGTGGCTCCACCTACTTCATTTGAGATTCTTCTTTTCATTTTTGGAGCCCTTTATGCATCCTTGTCATCTGCCAAGTTTTAGTCTGAAACTTTAAGGAAGTAAAGATGTCAATAGCGATTCCAAGTTCTTTCACTTCACCTTTTCCTGTTCTATAATTACTTCAGTTGTTCCAGGAGTAAGCCATTCGTTCATTTCCTAGATGATTATCTTCCTTGGACTTTTTATTCTGCACTCTACTTTTGTAATTCCCTTCTATGCTTGTTTCCTTCACTCAGGAATGATGTTATCCAGTACTATGGTTTTCAAATACAGATTTCCACGAAATGTATATTGCAGTTTGCCTGAGATTCAAATCCTAAGCACTTTCTTTTTTGTCTTTATGCGTCCTTTTAATAATTCTTCCATTTTATGGGGTAAATAGTACTTACATCATGAAGACTCTTAGGTTTATATCTTCATACCTGATAATTAATCAAACTCCAAATGATTATATAACATCTTAAACTGAGTTTCCAACAGATGCCATGAAGTGATGATATTTAAAATTTGAGTAGCTCTTATCTCCACGTATTATCACCTAACCTTCTCATACAACCTTCTCTTTCCTAAAAATGAAGACAAACCTAACTTTCCAATTGCTGAAAAGAAATCATATGAATCAATCTTGAAACAAAATCTAATATGAAAATCAGTAAGAGCAATTCCTTTCAAAATCTGAGACAGATTGTTTTCCATATATGCCAAGCATTATTCCGTAGACTCCCTTTCATATTCTGTAAATGCCGTAGTCCAACCTGGGCTCCACAGACTGCTGTAGGATAGATCTTTTCCTCCAGTGGCTTTCTGATACCATTATCTCCTAGTCACCACTTTCAGTGTTCTAAGCACGCAGACCTCTTTGCTGATCTGGTAATATGGGTAATATGTCCTGTATGCTGTTTCTTCTAGAATACTGTTTGAAGAAATACCCACATGGCATATTCTTTTATTTTTAAGTTTGTTCAAACTTAAACTTCAGGTTGAATCCTATACTGCTGATCCATCTGTTGTATTCCATTTTATATTCCTTTTGTCTGTTCTTTTCTCCAATAGTAATTTTCACCTTCTAGTAGCCTATTAAATTTAATTATGTTTACCACTTTTTTTCTTATTCTGTCTACAATATAGCTGTACTCAGCAGGGCTCAATCTTAGTCATGTTGTCTCAGGACTGCAAAGGAGGCTGGGAAATTCAATCTAGCTGTTAGTCCCGAAGAACAGGAAATGGCCAGAGAGAGTGTCACAAGCTTGTGATCCTAGCACTTCAGGGCTGATGCACAGGATGCAGAGTTCAAGGCCAGCCTGAGCTACTAAATGAGATTCTGTTGCAAAAGAAGAATAGGAAATGTAGTTTGTAGATCACTGGTCATTGCTACTGTCTGCCTTACTTATGACCAACTATTCAGAATTTCTTCTCATATCTCAGGCACACTCATTATGCAAGAGAACAAAACAAGGTTACAATCACTACATCTGAATCAAGATGTAGACTCTCTTATTAGTCATCTGAATAGAGTTCAGGTGTGGTTCTCATTGCCTAGCAATTTATAGTCTAGTGTTTCTAGCTCTATGTACTATTACTTTCCATCTCCTAATAATGTTATCATGTATTTCGTGTATTTTAAGAAGTATGAACATCACTGGTTTCTAGTTCCCTGTACTAATATTTCCTCCATGAATGATTTCCACGTGCTAATAACGATGAAGTTTGGGTGAGGGGCTATACCTTCACTGAGGGTTGTGAAAGCATTACAAGGCAGCTAACTTCCATTTCAAGAATACAGTCTGATTTTACTTTCACTTTTTTTCATTTTTTACTTTTATTAGTATGTGTTTGCAGTACGTAATGATGACATTCCTCAGGAAAAGTTGGCACTGCACATAATAAGTCTTAATTGTTTTTTCATTACCTTCCTTCCCTCCCCATCTCTTGGTCCCTTTCATTTTTGCAAAAGATTTATCTTCATCTTTTGTTTTGCTCTTTATTTATATTTTCAGTTTCTAATATAAGAGGAAATGTGATCTATTGTTTCCAGATCCATACATGTTTCATGCAATACTGCAAATATAATTTATCTTAAAATATAATCATAAGTCTTATATGTTTCTTTGCTTCCTGCTCAAATACTTTTCTCTTTCAGTGATTGCTACCTCCAGAATTTTATATCTCAGTGTAAGTCTGTAATTCTAATCAAATTTTGGTTGCACGGATAATCTCAATAAGCCTATCTCACTCAAAGATATTAGAGTTCTAAAGTTTAAAAATACTACTCAGACTTAAAAAGAATAAATTAGAGTTATTTGTAGGACAGTAAATGTGTGTAGAAATCATAATGTTATGTGAAATTAATCAGATGTGCAAATTTAAATATCACATAATTTCTCTTATATGAGATGCCTAAAGTATAAATACTTAAAAGAGAAAAGATAGACAATGGAAAATAGAAAGGTAGATCTTCATAAAATGTAAAGGGGATCTTGAGATGGAGAAGCTGGAGTGGGCCATAAAAGAAGTAAGCTGTTATGTAATTATACCCACTCCCTACAATGAAAGTAATCATTATATACTGCAAACATGTACTAATACATATGTGATACATGTATTAAAACAATATGTACATATTAAAACATTGTATAATTTACTCTTTGAATTGTGAAGTTGGCTTTTCCAAAGTCCTAAAATATGGTCTCTGTTAACTTCCTTTGAGTATTTCTTGCAATCTAGCTAAGGAATGCCTTACCAAGATCATTCAACAAGCATTTTTTATGTTTGTTGATTCATTTTGGTTTTGATCTTAAACTCAGTAAATGTTTAATGAGAAAAAATAAGTAAAAAAAATCATACCTGAGAGATGTAAGCTCGAACTTGGCACAGACACATCTCAATAAGTAATGTGGATACACTACTTATATTAACAACTTACAAGAAATAAACATCAGATAGGATCGATTCTGACATGAATAGACCTTGATGAAAACAATACACAACTCACGATAATTTCTAAGTACAAACTAGAAAGAAAGGTATTATACAAACAAAGAAATGATAAATACTGGATGATTTTCACTGTTTGTTATATAAGATGTTCTCCTGAGATGCAGGAGGTAATAGACACAACTGCCTTTGTTTACATGTTTGTGTTTATGTCTTTTGATTGTAGAAATCAACCTGAGATAGAAGTGAACACAGGATTTTTTTCTCTAGATGACTACAAATTAATTAACACCTTCATATATATTCTTTGCCACACCCAGAATCTAGATTAATGTATAAACGATCAGCAAAATATAAGAGTAAAACTGAATTAAGGAGTTAACATGAACACTCTTACACAAATGTAACACTGAGTAACTGATATATTGTGCATGTATAAATCAGAAAATTTGAAGAGGAAAATGAATTTTGGTAACAATATGTAGTTTCTCTCTCTTAGTATAAAATAGATATATAATAAGGGAATATCCAAATATTTTTAGAAAATTGGTTGTACAATTAAATTGTTTGCTGCTTTAAATTTTACCAAGAAAACATAAAGTGAGAGATCAGGGAAAAATTTAGTGAAATACCTCGTGGTATTTGGTTTAGTTTTCAATGGTAAAAACAAAAGCAGTGCATTTGGGACTAAGGGGTTTGATCCTTGAAGAAGAACAGAGCTGATCTAGAATTTTTGAAGAGAATGTGTCATTATTACTACTATTATTGTTATTATTATTATTTGCTAACTAAAAATGAAGAAGGATTTTGAGAGATTTTTAAACAGATTGAATAGGCAGTTAGAGATTATATATATATATATATATATATATATATATATACATATAATCTATATATATATATATATATCCTGCCCATGATCTTTTAATGCAAAATCAAATTAAATCTATTATATCTTTTGTTAAATTTATTTGTACAATTTAGATATACATAATGATCATGTTCATCATAGGGAATTTGTAACTATACATGATATAACTTGGTTTCTCTTTTTTTCTTTCCCATTCCCCTCCCCTCTCTTCAACCCTGCTTCCCCTCCTTATTTACAAAGCTTTGTTTCCATTTTATCCTTCTTGTCTCACTTTTTCTTTTCCCTTCTTTCTCTTTCCCCTCCCATTTCCCTGCTTCCCCTTTACTTTTGAATAATTTCTTCCTATTTCTCAATATATATTATACGTTTTGATTTTATTTGCACTTTTATTTTCACACACTAGAGAGACAATGTGGTATTTACACAGGTGTTTCTGATTTATTTCACTTAAGAGTATGGTCTCCAGGTCCATCCACTTAGCTAGAAATGTCTCAAGTTTATCCTTCTTTTCAGCTGAATAATGATCCATTGTATTAAAGAGAAACACACCTTTTTTTTTTTTTATTCCATTCATCAGTTGATGGGCATTTGGGTTGTTTCCAAGATTTAGCTATTTCAAACTGTGCTGCTACACACAGAGGTGTGCATATGTCATTGTGGTATGATGCTTTTAATTCTTCTGGGAAGAAAAAAGAAGGGGAATATCTGGGTCAAATGCAGACCGTTAGTACTAGCTTTTGAGGAATCTTCACACTGATTTCCATAGTAGTTGCACCAGTCTACACTCCCACCAACAGTGGATAAGGATTTCTTTTACCCCCACAGCCCTGCCAGCATTTATTATTGGTTGATTTCTTCATGATAGCCATTCTTTCTGGAGTGAGATGAAATTTCAGTGTTGTTTTACTTTGCATTACTCATATGACCAGACATGTTGAACATTTTTTCATATATTCATTTGCCATTTCTGCTTCTTCATCTGAGAACTGTCTACTCATTTTAGATGTCATTTATGGGCTGGGTCTTTAAGTTTGGAGGGTCTGATTTTTTTAGTTCTTTTTACATTCTACATATTAGTCCCTTGTCTGAGGGACAGCTGGCAAAGATTTTTTTTAAACTCACTGCATTTGTTTCTACACTCCGTTGATTATTTCTTTTGCTGTGCAAAAGTTTTTTTTATAAGATGAAAAAATGTTGAACCTTTGTAGTATTTCCCATGCAGTTCATGTTTTATTCATGGAGGGTTTGCCTACACCTATGTTTTCAAGAGTTCTACCTATTCTCTCTTTCAGCAGATTTAGTATTTCTGTTTTAATATTTAGATCTTTGATCCATTTAGATGTTAGTTTAGTGCATGGTGATAGATAAGGATCTAGTTTTAGTCTTTGGCATGTGGAAAGCCAGTTTTTCCAGCACCATTTATTAAAAAGGCTATCTTTCTTCCAGTGAACATGTTTGGCTCCTTTGTCAAGGTAAGGTGGCTGAATGTGTTTGGAGTTGTTTCCGCATCTTCTAGTTTTTCCATTGATTCTCAGGTCTTTTTTTTTTTTTTTTCTGGTACCATTCTGTTTTTATCACAGTAGCTCTGTAGTATAAATAAAAGTCAGAGATGTGATGCCCCAGCCTTGTTTTATTGCCCAGAATTCCAAACCAGATTGATGTATCCTGCAAAATTATTTTCCAGCATTAACAGAGAAACAAAATTCTTCCATGACAAAGAATAACTGATAAAATTCATGACCACCAAACCAGCTCTACAAAGAGTTCTGAAAGATGTTCTACAAAGAGATAATAAAGACCACAATTCCAAGAGTACCAATAGAAAGAAGCCACCAGACAGAGCAAGCAATTAAACTAAGGGGAAAGACAGGGAACCATTAGCATGAAAATAATATGACAAGCAAAAGCCAATACACATCAGTTACAACCATCAATTTAAATGCTCTCAATTCACCAATCAAAAGAAACAGACTGGCAGAATGGATCAAGAAACAAGATCAAACAATATGCTGCATTCAAGAAACACATTTGACTCATAGAAAATACTTAGACTGAAAGTCAAAGGATGGAAAACAATACTCCATGCAACAGGAACATAGAGAAAAGGATAGGTAGCTATTCTATTTGCAGACAATGTAAACTTCAAGCCAAGACTGATAAAAAGAGGTAAAGAAGGTAACTACATACTTGCTAAAGGAATACTCCAAGAAAAGATAACCATAAAAATATATATCCACCAAATACAGCTACACCCAACTATACAAACCAAATATTAATGGGCATGAAAAATCAAATAAACACTAACACAATTGTAATGGAGAATCTTAATACCACACTGTCACAAATAGTTAGAACAACTAGACAAAAAAATCAACAAAGACATATCAGAACAGAAATAAATCTGTAAATAAATGGACTTAGTAGATGTCTAAGAGTGTTCCACCCCATAACATCATAATACACACTTCTCAGCTGTGCATGGGATGTTCTCCAAAACAGACCACAAACTAGCTCATAGAACATGCTTAAGTACATGCAAATGAATAAATTATCCCACTCATACTATCAGACAGTAATGTAATGAAATTGGAAATAAGTGGCAAAGGAAACCACAGAAACATCATAAACATATTGCAATTAAATAACACACTTTGAACAACCAATGGGTCATGGATGAAATTAAAAAAGAAATTAGAGAGTTTGTACAAGTAAACAATAATGATGATACAACATTCCAAAACTTATGGGATGGAATGAAAGCAGTACTACCAGGGAAATTTATAGCAGTAAATTCCCACATCAGAAAAACAGAGTGTGGGGCCTGTGAGATGCTCAGCGGCTTAAGCGCCTGCCCGGCAAGCGCAAGGGCCCGAGTTCAACTCCCGGAACCCACATACGAAAAAAGGGGCCGGTGATATCGCTCAGCAGCACGGGCACCTGCTGGCGCGCGAGGTCCTGAGGTCGACCCCCCGGTACCCACAAAAAAAAAAAAAAAGAAAAACAGAGTGAACTCATATAAATAATCTGATGTTGAACCTCAAAATTCTAGAAAAAGAAGAACAAGTCAAGCCTACAGCTTGCAAGAGGGAGGAAATTATAAAGATCAGAGCAGTAATAAATACAATGGAGACTAAGAAAACAATCCAAAGAATCGATGAATTGAAGAATTTGTTCTTTGAAAGATTAAATGAAATTGACAAACCCTTAGCTAACCTTATCAAAAAAAGGAAAGAAAACATTTAAATTCATGCAATTAGCAATGAAAAGGGTGAAATCACAACGAGTCTTGTAGAATTCCAGAAGATCACAAATATCTACTTTTAGTGTGTATTCTTTTTTTTAAATTTTTGTGGGTACTGGGGGTTGACCTCAGGACCTCACGTGCCAGCAGGCGCCTGTGCCACTGAGCGATATCACTGGCCCTTTTTTCATATGTGGGTTCCAGGAGTCGAACTTGGGCCCTCGAGCTTGCCAGGCAGGTGCTTACACCGCTGAGCTATCTCACCAGCCAATAGTGTGTATTCTAATGAGATGGAATACACAGAAGAAATGGACAGATTCCAAGATACATAGGAATTGCCAAAGTTGGACCAAGAAGATATAAAGATTCTAAATAATCCAATATAACTAAGTGAAATTTAAGATGTAGTTAAAAACCTACCAACAAAGAAAAGCCCAGGTCCTCACAGATTCACTGCTGAATTCTACAAGAAATATACAAAAGATCTAATGCCACTACTCCTCAAGCTCTTTAATGAAACCAAAAGAGAAGCAATACTCCCAAATTCATTCCTGGAATGAGGAATTACCTGATACCTAAACCAGAGAAGGATCCAACCAAAAAAGAGAGCTACAGGCCAATCTCTCTGATGAACATAGACGCAAAAATCCCCAATAATATACTGGCAAGCAAAGTGAAGCAAATCATCAAGATTATACACCATGACCAAATAGGATTCATCCCAGGGATGCAGGTGTGGTTCAATATACACAAATCAATGTAATAAATAAATGTAATATACCATATTAACAGAGTGTAGGACAAAAACAGCATGATCATCTCTATAGATGCAGGAAAAGCATTTCACAAATTTCACCACCCATTCATGATAAAAACCCTGCAGAAAATTGGAATAGATGGTCTTTACATCAATCTGATAAAAGCCATCTATAACAAACCAACAGCCAACATTATACTAATGGACAAAAACTGAAAGCTTTCACTCTAAAATCAGGAACAAGACAAGGATATCCAGTATCACCATTCTTATTCAAAATAGTTCTGAAAATGTTATCCAGAGCAATTAAACAAGAAAAAGAAATAAAAGGAATAAAGATAGGAAAGGAAGAATTTAAATTATCATTATTTGCAGATGACATGATACTCTACATAATAGATCCCCAAAATTCCACCTAAGTATGTGTACATTTAATAACCAAATTCAGTAATGTAGCTGGATACAAAATACACACTCACAAATCAATAGCATTTCTGTACACAAATAACAAACTCACTGTGAGAGAAATTAGGGAAATAACGCCTTTCATATAGCAATAAAAAAATGAAATACTTAGGAATCAGTTTAACAAAGGAAGTAAAAGATCTCCACATTGAAAACTACAGAACTGTGAAAAAGGAGATTGAAGAAAATAACAGAAGATGGAAGGATATCCCTTCCTCTTAGGTAGGAAGAACCAAAGTAATAAAAATGTCCATACTCCCAAAACTGTTATACAGATAATATTATCCCAATCAAAATACCATTAGCATATCTCACAGAACTAGAGAAAACATTCCTAAAATTTACTTGGAACCAGAACAGAATTAGAATAGTAAAAACAATTCTGGGAAACATATTATATTTTTAAACTATGTAGTTTTTTTTGGATTTTCTTTAGTAATATACTGAAGATCAGAATATGTATGTAAGATCAACTTTTTCCATAAAAATTGCTGCAGTTCATTAAGGTAATGCATGATTATATTTTTATATTAATATTACAATATTTAACATCTACTTAATTGTTTTAGTAAAATGGTTCTTAATGATTAATGCCATCCATCACAGTGCTTTCAACTACTCTTTTATAAAATTTTAACATTTCTTAGCATGCTTTATTTTCCTTTCCAAATTTTAAGCTCAGAACTCAGAATATAAAAGTTTCAAGATGCATTTTATGCTGAAGATATTTTCAGCTTTCCTGAAATGGCTATCACATAACAGATTTCTTTTTTCTAATTTTGCAAAATGAAGAATACCAGAAATAATTATGTTTTTCTTGATATGAGCAGTGTATTTAATTCAAAATGGTTATGGGAGAGTTTGTTTATCCAACTTATCATCAAAAGAGAGGCTTTATTATTTGGGAAGAGATGTATTAAACAAAAGCATACCTATTTATCATGCCTTTATATTTTTCAAAATTAAATGTAAGTGAGATCAAACACAAAGACTGGTAAAATAGTCTACTTATCTATCATCTTCAACATCTTCATCAAGCAGGACCAATATGTTCAATTTTGGCACCAATGTTTTCAATAAATAATATATCAAAAAAGGAATGTTCAAGATTAGAAGATACAGAAATAACTCCATACACACTCAGCCACCTGATCTTTGATAAACAGGCAAAGCATGTTTGCTGGAAGAAAGATAGACTCTTTAATAAATCGTGCTGGAAAAACTGGCTTTCCACACTCCAAAGACTAAAATTAGACACATGTCTTTTACCATGCACTAAACTAACATCAAAATGGATCAAAAATCAAAATATTAAAACAGAAACACTAACTCTGCTGGAAGAGAGAATAGGTAGAACTCTTGAAGACAAAGCTGTAGACAAAGATTCCTCAAACAAAACCCCGATCACACAAGAAATAATACAAAGAATCAATAACTGGGATCTCATCCTATTTAAAAGCCTTTTCACAACAAAAGAAATCACCAACAGAGTGAAAATACAGCCCAAAGGGTGGGAAAAATATTAATCAGTTGTCCTTTGGACAAAAGGTTTATATCTAGAACATATAAAGAAGTGAAAAAAATCAGACTCCCCCACATTCAAAAACCCAATCCTTGGGCTGGTGAGATGGCTCAGCGGTGTAAGCGCCTGCCTGGCAAGCGCGAGGGCCCGAGTTCGACTCCTGGAACCCACATACAAAAAAAGGGTTAGTGATATTGTTCAGTGGCATGGGTGCCAGCTGGCGTGGGAGGTCCTGAGGTCGACCCCCGGTACCCACACACAAAAAAAATAAAAACACAATCTAAATTAAGCCAGGACAACAGATATTATCTTCAGTTTGAAGGGCCCACTGAGACATATGACATTGTTACACAGGGTATCTACATTTATAAATGTTTATGATCCTCATTTACACTTTCTGATCTCAACAGACTTTAAGAGATTTGCATATTGCTTATATCTCTACATGGCTAAAATTGACACTAGGAAAAGCCCTTAAATTTCATTGATATTATACAATAAGATCCATTCTAATCAGTTTTAAATAATATATCACTATGATACACTTAAAAAAAGGGTTAGATATCGTTCAGTGGCATGGGCGCCAGCTGGCATGGGAGGTCCTGAGGTCGACCCCCGGTACCCACACACAAAAAAAATAAAAACACAATCCAAAAATGGGCATCTGCGATGAATACATACTTCTCAGATGAATAAACACAAATAGCAAATAAATATATGAAAAAATGTTCAGTTTCACTGGTTACTATAGAGATGCCAATTAAAACAATGCTGAGATTCCATCTCCCTCCAGAAAGAATTGCTATCATCAAGAAATCAACCAATAACAAATATGAGAGGGGCTGTAAGGAAAAAGGAGCTCTTCTCCACTGTTGGTGGGAGTGTAGATGGGCCCAACCACTATGGAAATCAGTGTGGAGATTCTTCAAAAAACTAGTACTAAAGGTCTGCATTTGACCCAGATATTGCCCTACTTGATATCTTCCTGGAAGAATTAAAAATGTCATACCACAGGGATATATGTGTACCCATGTTTATAGCAGCACAGTTTGTAATACCTAAAACTTTCAAACAACCCAGATGCCCATCAACTGAGGAACGGACAAGGTTTTTTTCTTATTTTTTTAATATATTACAATATTATTCTGCCATAAAGAAGGATAAACTTGAAACAATTATAGGTAAATTGATGAAACTTGAGACCTTATTCTTAAGTGAAGTGAATGGGACTCACCTTGTAAACATCAGATTGTCTCTCTGGTGTGAGAAACTAAAAGTGTAAATAAGAACCAAAGTGTACAATACATATTGTGAAACAAAATAGGAGTGTTCATAATATGTTCTTATAGCCAAAGCACTCATAAATAAACATAACCATATTGTATGTTAAAATTCAAGAGGGGATTTTATACTCTTACATCTATGCTAATAGTCATGAAAGTAATAGAGTATTTAGTCTTTTATTCCATAATATATAAAAATTGGTCAATATTTTCAGTCAATATTTTTTTGGAAACTTGGTCATTATGTAGGTTTTATCTGGCTCAATCATAACTCACTTTAAAAGAAAAATGAATTATTAACAAGGAACAAAACATTGTTTTTTTTTTGAACATTTATGGATTTTATGTGAGTAGCCTGGAAAACATATATTTTCTCATCAATGTTTCTTATTTGTTGGATGGACCCAAAAACTTTTTGATTGAACTATAGGTATAAATAGGACAAAAAATTGATATGGGTCATCTTCCTAAAGAATTCCAAAGTAGCACACTAATCATGGAAGCCCCCATGTTACTGAGAACTATTACTAAATATTGATGCAAAGTCTTGAAAATGAATAAAAATTTAACTATTTCTATTAACTCTTACTTGGGAATGTAATAAATATGCTCAGAATTCCAAAATTAAAATCAGCTAAGTTTTAGATTTTAAGTTTTAATTGCTTAAGGCATTGCTATTACTTTTGGCTATTTTTTTTTGTGTGTGTGTGCGCGTACTGGGGGTCGACCTCAGGACCTCACGCGCCAGCAGGTGCCCATGGCGCTGAGCGATATCACCAGCCCTTTTTTCATATGTGGGTTCTGGGAGTCGAACTCGGGCCCTTGCGCTTGCCAAGCAGGCACTTACACCACTGAGCCATCTCACCAGCCCCCTACTTTTGGCTATTGTGAGATCAGCACATTCTTGGTTCATTATTCTTTTAAAAAATTACATTGAAGTGGCTGTGGTGGCACATGCCTATAATCAGAACATTTGGGAGGATCACTGGAGTTTGAGGCCAGCCTTGGCTCTATAGTGAGTTCAATGCCAACCTGAATAGCATAATGAGACCCTGTCTCAAAAAAAAATTACATCAAGGCTCAAGAGACTGCTTTGTCTCTGAAAATGGCAAGACCAATCCCAATTTACTTATTCTAGCAATCAACCTACTATTACCACCAACTCTGGGCATCCATTTTTCACATAATTCTATGCATCATATGTCTGAAATATGTCTTCAGAACTAGTCCCTGGAAAGTGTATCATAGTGACATATTATTTAAAACTGATTAGAATGGATCTTATTGTATAATATCAATGAAATTTAAGGGCTTTTCCTAGTGTCAGTTTTAGCCATGTAGAGATATAAGCAATATGCAAATCTCTTAAAGTCTGTTGAGATCAGAAAGTGTAAATGAGGATCATAAACATTTATAAATGTAGATACCCTATGTAACAATGTCATATGTCTCAGTGGGCCCTTCAAACTGAAGATAATATTTGTTGTCCTGGCTTAATTTAGAAACTGGTTCTTGACATATAAATGGAAAATCAGGCACTTTTCTCAAAAGCTCTCTTAGTTTTTTCTTCATTGGCATGTTGGACTGTACAATCTTCAGGTTCTTTAATATTTCTGTGCATCTGCTGTCCTATGAAAAATAATACACGAAAATACCCTCCACGTAAAAGAACAGGAAAATATGATATTCAGAAATATTAAATAAAATACCATCAAGTACTTAATACTTAATGCCTAATCATAATACTTCATAAAAATTAGGAAGTAGGTTGAGCATTTCCCCAGACATTGAAGTTTCAGCCCTTGGTTTAAGCCAAAGAATGACAAAGAGATTATTGATACTAAGGAACAAATCCATCAATGTACACAGAATAAAATCTTCATTAACTCATTGTTACTCTTCAGTTACTCACATTAGTATGGGTATATGATTCTAGCAAACACTTTTTTCAGAAAGTTTAAGTTAATTAAATATTATAGTTTGTTTCAGAAACTTCCTGAAAGTATTTATCTACTAAAAAACAGATAGCTAAACTAGGCTTGGTGACTCTATAAGACTTGTTTGGAAACACTGATCTTGAGTTCTTAAGCTTTTGAAGACATACTGAAATACTCTTCTTAACTAAGACTAACCAGTTGCCCTCAAAAAATATTCTAACCATTCCCAAGCCTCTTTAACATACAACTAAGATTGTGTCAAGTATTTATCACCACAATTGTGGTAAGTATTAAATTTCACTTTTTTTTTCTTTTTTTTGTCTTTTTGAGACAAGGCTTCAGTATGCAGTTCAAGCTGCCTTCAACTTGCTTTGTAGCCCAGGCTGGCCTTGGACTCACTGCGATCCTCCTGCCTCAGTCTCCCAAGTGCTGGGATTACAGGCATGCACCACCACGTCTGATTCCACTTTCTTTTAATCAACAGATTGCTTTGGTTATGTTACTGGAAAGCCAACATTTGGCATTTCAAATCTTTTGGTGGGAAACCATAGAGGCAAGAAAATCAGGTAGGGCTTTAATATCACAATTTATTTTTGGGACAAGAGTGAATAAATTGAAAAAATATACCTTCCTTGTACAGTGAAACTTTTACCAGATGAAAAATTGTATCTGTATAAGGAAAATGACTTTTCCATTAGAATAATGTAAAAAATGTGCATACAAACAAATCATAAACACACAGATATAAATACATTTATTTTTATACTCATATATTGTCATAAAATTTAAAGTACCAGACTAAATGAACTAGGAGAGATGGGGATGGTTTGATTGAACCACCCATGCAAATTACTGCATTATCACAACTCACTTCTATCTGTCTTTAAGAGCAAAATATGATGAAATATTCCATGCATGCATTAATAAAATAGTATGAAAGTATGCATATTTTCTGTTTAGATCTTCACTTTTCTTCCCAGAACAATAAAATCTCCAAGGATAAATGGTCCATCCAAATCAAGTGAAATACTTTTTGCAAAGGTATATTTTGCATTATATCTTATAAAATATAGAAAATGTAAAAACAAACATAACTTTGATTAAAGTTTAGAGAGATTTGAAGTGAAATACTACATATAGTATAGAATTTTCAGCAGAAACTTCTAAGTAAATTCTATGTCTACAACTTTAGAAAAAAACATTTAATGTTACAGGGTTGCAACCAACTGATGACTGTTTATCCATTTTTATTTAAAAAGGTTATGGAATTTATACAATCCAAAATATTCACTACAATTTACATTTTTAAAAATATTTCTTTAGCTTATATAGCAATGTGAACAATTAAACCCAAGACAGGTTTTCTATATATATAAGAAATATGAGCTTGTCCCTGTTTTGTAAAATAACTTCATCTCTTTGACTTCAATATGTAAAATGAGAACTTGTTATAGTAGGAGCTTGCACTTGATTTATTATGCATTTTCTTAGGTGCCCCAGCAAGGTGGATGGGAAAGAAAGGCAGATGCAAAACAGCAGGTGTACAGTTTTTGTTGTGAGAGATTCATTCATGCTGATGACACTATTACTGTTCAAGATGGAAACAATGAAATGTAATTTAAGGTGAATAAGCAATAAAAATGCATTATCTCGAAGTAAATGAATAGTGGCTGAATCTGAAGAATAAACACAGTTGTAGCTTGTTTCATTCATATATAACTACCCTCTTGAAAATGGAACCTTATCCCTCTTTAATAATTGCTACTGATGTTTCCTTATTAACAAGCATTTCTCTATTGGTAGTTTAAAATTACAAATGTGTATGAGAAGAATTCCACTTGAAAAGTGATAGAACATTTCAAAAGTTTGGGAAACATTACTTGGAAGAACTATTGAATTGTGTTATTCTTAACCTAAAATCAGTATTGAAACAGGTATCTGGAAAAAATTTCTAGTCTTTTATTCCCCAATATATGTATCATGATTTCACTATATTCCATTTGGATATGTAAATAGTGGTTAGATCCTTCTCACTCTGTGCAGACAAATATCAGTACTATTTTTTTTTATCTTTCATCAAGGAAAATGAAGAACACTTGTCCAATATCTTCATATTATTTAAAATACTTTGTAAACCCAAAGTGTGTTAATTCATTTTTTTGACTTTGCTTTATTTCATGTAGCTTTCTAGTATTTTAAGTACAGTTGTTCTTATCCTCTGAAGCTTATTTCTCTTTAATTTTATAATACAGATGTATATATAGCACTACAGTCATGATTTATGCTTTGTTGAGTATGAGCAAAGACTATTTCTCTTTTTAAATAGCCCATTCAATTTTTGCATATTTATTTTTGACAAAATGGAGCATATTTAGCTATTTACAAGTTTTTACATTTATGTCTTTCATTCTTAATGAGATTCTCAAATTCTAACTACCATATTAAACATTTTTTTGAATACAAAATGGCAGTGTCAAATGGAAATGAATATGGGCTTAAGTAAGAACTGACATTATTCAAAACAACAGTTACATTAGGGAGAATTATTCCTCCACAGGATCTGCAAACCTATAAAAAGCAAACAGATAAAGTCTTTTAAAAATACCGATGGAGGGCCGGTGAGATGGCTCAGTGGCGTAAGCGCCTGCCTTGCAAGCGCGAGGACCCGAGTTCGACTCCCGGATCCCACATACGGAAAAGGGGCCGGTGATATCGCTCAGCGGCACGGGTGCCTGTTGGCGCGCGAGGTCCTGAGGTCGACCTCCCAGTACCCACAAAATAAATAAATAAAAAAATAAAAATAAAAATACTGATGGATAAACATGATGGTGATGGTCAATTTTTGTCCTCTAAATTGATTGGCTTGGGAACTGCTTAGGGGATTAATAAAGCAAACTTTTGGGTTCTTCTGGGTGACTCATAGATGTGCAACTATGGGGCCTATATCTTCCCTAGCCCTTTTATCTCTGGTGTTGTTCCACTGGTCTGTTTCCAGTCAGGCCATAATGGACTGAGAACCTCTACTCCACCATTTATTTTGTCAAAATATTTATGCCTTAGAGCCAGCTGACTATGGACTAAATTCTCTGAAAGCCTCAGCTAAAGTATAACCCTTTTTTATTTAAGTCACAAGTTCGGAATATTTTGTGCCAGCAATGAGAATGTTAATCAGTACAGAAAATTGGCATTAGAAATGGGATCTTTGCATGACTATACTTGACAGTGTGGATCAGAGCCATCTGTAATTTAGAAATGTTCAGAGATGGAAGCCAGAGAAGCCCTATAATGTTGTGAGCAGGACTTAGTGGGCATATCTGGTTGCAGCTCGGAAGATCTGAGTGGTGAGAGGAATATGGATGTTAAAGGCTAGAATCATGAAGTTTCTATGGCAATAAAGATGGAATTGGGAATTGGAGAATTGGACTCTGCAGGCTACACTGGCAAATAATGTGCCTGTATTTATCCATGTCCTAAGATTTTCTGAGAGGCTGAAGTTGAAGGTGGCTGACTAATTGATCTCATAGAGAAAACTTCAAGATAGCACAACATTCAGCCTCAGGCCTGAGTACAGCTGTATGCTTTTAGACAGAAGAATACTGAGACTCAGGAACTAAGAATAGAGCAGAAGTGTGTAAAAAACTTAGATCTTTGTCTGAAAGGGATTATAAACAAGATGGGGACTAAAGATGTAGATGCTGAGAAATTAGTGCCATGAAAGAGAAACTAAATACTTTGAAATGGGAGAGGAAGACAGATGCCTTGAGGATATCTCACAAATCAAGACCCCCACCCACAGCAGGCTCAAAGGTGTAAAAATGTAAGCTCTGCCTTTGAGAAATGATTCCTTAGGCCTCTGCTCCAGAAGATTTGTCTAGTAAATTGGTTTCCAAGAATTTGTTTCACTAGGTACACAGAAGCTGCTCCCGGCCATGGTCCAAGGGGGCCAGGCTACTGCTCATGCTGTGCACAGGTTTTGGAACTGCCCTTTTATTGCTAATTTTACCTGTATGCAGAATGTAAGACCTATGGATTCAGAGGCTTCCACCCAGATTTCAAAGGAAGGCCTGGATGGGTGGACAATATGTTCCTAAAAGTAGGGTGGGGAGCCTGTGAGAATGAGGCTGCAGATGCAGTGGAGACCACAAGATTTTGGTGATACCAGGAACTTGGGTGTTTGCTGAGCAAAGCCACAGGCAGTGAGTAGAACGAGACATAAAATACATGTCATGCGTGTTGCAGACAGCAAAATATGGGGTGGCCCAAGCACTTTGGCCCTAATATTTTTTGACCAAGTGGCTAATATTCTGGACATAGGTCTCTTGGAATAAATGTTTGCCCTACTGGGCTTGACGTTACTTTGCTCTTATTCTTCTCTATCCCCTTATTCTTGCCCTTTGGGATGGAAATATGTACCCTGTTCATTGTATCTTGGTATAAAGTAAGCTGCTTTTTAAAGTTGCAGGTGTTCTCAGCTAAGAGTTTTCCTTGAACCTCAAAGACAATGTTTATTTGGAATTTCTGAACAATGTTGCAACTCTTCAGACTTTAGGGAGCAGATTAGTGTGTTTTCATTTATGTGTGACATGGTTATGTTAGATAGATATATAACATTATTTGCTTTATTTGGGGATTAAGTTTTTCTTAAGTAGGTGTATTTTTTGTATCAAGTTGACAAGAATAGTTGTGATGGTTAAGTTAAATTATCAATTTGATGGGCCGGTGAGACGGCTCAGCGGCTTAAGCGCCTGCCTTGCAAGCGCGAAGGCCCGAGTTCGACTCCCGGAACCCACATACGAAAAAGGGGCCGGTGATATCGCTCAGTGGCACGGGCGCCTGCTGGCGCGCGAGGTCCTGAGGTCGTCCCCCCGGTACCCACAAAAAAAAAAAAAAAAAAAAAAAATTATCAATTTGATGTGCTATAAGGGTATTAGTAAAACACACTTTCGGGTGTGTCTGAGTGGGTCATGGAGGTGTGAGTTCAGTTGTATATCTGGTCACTGGCCCCTTCCTTTCTGACACTAATCTTCTCTCTTTTTCTCAGCCACCATGAACCAAGCAGCTTTTTTCAACTGTGTCCTTCCACCATGATGTTTATGCTTGTACCCAGCCAACTATGGACAGAACCTTCTGTAACCATAAGCCAAATTAAACATCTCCTTTGATTGTAGTTGTCGGATACATGTATCAGTGGGGAAGCTCAGCAGTGCATAGTGCAGTGGCAACAAGAATTTAAAAAAAATTAATTAGGAGGGAGATTGAGCAGTGGAGTTGAACAGACATGATCATGATAGTTTAACAAGAAATATTTCTTCAGTTAGAACAAATTTTCAAAACAGACAATTTCATGATTAAGCTTGTCAGTGATGCAAAATTCAGGGACCTTTGAGGACAGACTAATATTGGTCAGCCGAACTAAGTAATAATTCTAAGCACCCGATCATTAGAAATGTGGTACTAATTATAAGCCCTCTAAATAACAGAACATATGTAGGCAGTTAAATCATGAAAATTTTAAAGTTGTACTTTTCCACTATTAAGTCTCTGTTTCTGTATAGATAACATTTATCTATATTTTAATGACAACCCATATTTTCAATATTCTCTTTTATCATGTTTATTTTATTTTATATTTTAATAAAACACAATTATAAATATATAAAAACAATTTATATATATAAATGGTACAAACACAATTATATGTATATAAAACACAATTTATTGTAACAACAATTTTATGTTTTTAAATAGAACATTAATACATTTATTAGAAAAATAAAAAATATGGAGCACTTATTAGATTCTTTTACAAACTATATGTATGCAAGAATGTGCATTGAAAGAGTACATACATTTTCACATAAACCACAGATCATAGCAATGTGAAAATGATAACAGTGAAAAAAATGGTCTATCTTTATCTTTATAATTTCTTAGCTTCATTTTTGACTAGTAAAAGTCTGTCATTTTTCTACACAATACGAGATGATAGCCTGTAAAATAAACCCATTTTTATGAGTCATTACAATTGATTTTCTTACCTAGTGCAGAATGGAAATTTGTAGTTTAATTTTTAAACACTCAAAACTCTTCTCCGTCTGATTAACTAGCATATAAGTAGTTGTAAAAATGTTAAAGTCAGAGGCTTAAGGAGAGACTTACTAGAATATCACACCATTACAGTGAGATGAACTTCCCCTTGAAGAAACATAAGTTCTTAAGTAGTATTACTGAAGGTAAAATATATTTAAAATAGTATTTGCTTGGTGAGTTAAATTGCTTGTTGTTGAATGTTACTTGATCATGTAATTCTGATTTATAAAATGAAAGTAAAGCAAGAACTATGTCTTAACATTTAACTATTTTTCAGAAAGTCTTATAAAATATATGTATAACTTACAGACAAAAATGATGAGGGACACATTGCAAATTTTTCATTGAAAATATATTCTTTCCCTAATATGATGCTGTCTTTTTGTAAGGGGAAGATATAGGCAGTAAAACATATCTCAAAATCATTCTGCACTTGATTAATCCATTCATTGTTAACATAATGTGCTTTTACTTGATTACTATGTTTTGACCATATTCTTTATATTAATTTTACTTTTTGCTTCTTAAAAATAGAAAAGTGAATTGAAATGGACACTGAAGAGCTGCCTGCAACTTACATTTTAGTAAAGTTTTGGTCTTAGCTTTTATCTAAAATAGACTCAGTAGGGTCACTGTGAGGCTTAGTCTATGCTACTAGGCACAGCAAGTCTGTATACCTCAGGTTTTGTAAGGTTCACAGTACAAAAATACAAATGTATAATAGGCTCTGGAAAGGTCCAAAAATTTAATTAAAAAAACATTTTATACTTGACACAATAAATCAGAGAACTTTAGTAGGTAAAAATTTGCCTACTTATAGATCATCTACCTATTAAGAAAATGGATGATGAGGAAAAATATTTTTACAAAGATTTGACTGCTTTCAAAAGGTAGAATCAGAGCCACCAGTCATTTAATTTCTTTGCCTGAGGTCATATTTTCAAAATTGTAAAACATATAAATTAAGCAGAAATGTAAGGTCAAATGAATGTTATGTACATTTAAAGGCTTAAATCTAAAGTACTGGAGAATATTGATAATTTAGTTAAATAATTTTATATGTATATTCTGTAATGAAAAAAGCTCTATCAGAAATCATCTAATTTTGTTCATACACACATTTCATTGTGTGACATGTGTTTAAATTGTCATAATTATTTAAAATGTTATTTTCACTTAACTAATGCTTATTTTATAACAATTTAAATTGATTTTTGCATGGTCAATGAACATCATTTTGAAATAACAAAGTTAGGATTCAAGAAGAAAATTACCATGATAAAAGAAGATTCTAAATATTAAATATTATGGAAAGTTATTATCAATTCCCTGAAAGAGGTTCAGAGTTTTTAACAACAAAATTAGTGAATTTGTATATATATATATATATATATATATATATATATACTATAAATCACAGGTAAATAGTACATAATAGAACATAAAGTTCATTATTAAGAGTTCATGCAGTGATGTTGATTGTCTTTAATTTTTATTACTACTTGTTGCAATACAGAATGTGTACATTTATGGTGGGAAGTTGGTACATTATTGTAATATAACATAACATCATTTTGCAGTACAGTAAGTCCCTGACTTCGGAAAAACTTCCACTCCAGGAGAACATAAAATGGATTTGTTCATAAGTCCAACAAAGTGAGTCTTATACACCTTTAACACAAATATGCAATGTAAAGCATTAAAAAAAGCCAAACACACACACAACTACTGTAAATAAACTACTTTTACAGTTTCCTTTATATAGTGGTACAGTACAGTCAACAGACATATAAGGTATTGCCACTTCTGTGATTTGTTCTCTATGGATGTTCATAATGTGAGGTCTATTTGTATTCGTGAAAAATCCGCAACTTCAGTGTTCATAAGTAGGTGACTTACTGAATATGTATTATCATCTAATTCTTAAAAACCAGGAAATAAAAAGGTATAAATAATTAATACTTTCCTGGAACATATTAATATGGAATCACTACTTTTTAGGGTTTGTTTATTTACATTTGTGTTCTTCCAATTTTCCTCTCAAATACACATCTATAATTTGCATTTATTATATTTTGTTGCTACAATACTTTTATTATCTTCTCTTTAGGTTGGTGGCATGACTACTAAATCACTCAGGCTCTATCATCTTGGTTTTCTTACAATTTCTCCCACTTAAATATTTCAGCAATCTTCTATGTTTACTCTGGTTTAAAGGGTTATTTCTGTATGAAGAGAACTTTCAAGTTTGCTTGGAATTCTCATAATATTTCTCCACTCTTTCTGCATGATTATACAATATCCAGAATGGATAAATATTCACACATATTCTTCAGATTCCTTCCAGCAATACAATGTCATGACATTCTAAGTTTCCATGATAAGTAAAAAATCTTTAGATGGTACTACAGTTAGATGGAACTTTCCCAAGCCTTCCCAAGTATCTCAATTTCTCATGCTTGAGTCCCTTGTTAGCAAGCTTTCAAACAAAGCCCTAGTGCCTTCCTAGGAATAGCGGATTTGTTATTAGGCATAGACAATTATTCCCAAGCTCTGAATCTCTATTGGGCAATTGATGATGACTTTATGTATGCTTCAGGTTCTTCCTTCATCATGTTAAGTGTAGTCTGGAATCCTAACTTTGTTCTTTCAAACACATGTCTGATGTCGTGTCATATAAATGTGTGTGCATGTGTGTGTGTGTGTGTGTGGTGTGTATATAATCTCTTCAAATATGACGATATGAAAAAACAAGTCACTATAAAGAGTTTTTGTGCCAGGTGTGGCACATGCCTGTAATCACAGCACTTGGGAGGCTAAGGCAGGAGGACTGATGCAAGTTCAAGGCCAGCCTGGGCTACATAGTGAATTCAAGGGCAACCCGAACAACATAGTCAGACCCTACCTCCAAAAAAATATTTTTTGTGATAATACATTTGGTCAGTCTGAAATCTATATTTTTATAACTGTTAATCCATTCCTTAATGAAGCATGCACTAGTCGTATGTTTTATATTCGAATACCCATGAAACACCATTAAAGTAATGAAACATTACTAATAAAAAGTAATTTACAAAAACTCATATTTCCACAGAGGAAGAAATAGTTATTTAAAAATATATGGGTGTCTTTCAAGTATATAAAGTTTGTTTTTAAAATTGTGTTTCATTTATATGAAAAATATGGCTATATTCTCAAAGCAAATTAACTTGCTTATATTTTGGAGTTTAAATTACCTTAACTTCTAATACTGAAAATTCTGTACCAAAAAAGCATTTCGAGAAAAATGAAAAAAATCTAGAAAATTTATTGGGATGATGCATAATAGCTCATCATTCAGCAATAATTAAGTGTCAGAACACATTTCTTAAAAATGCATACATGGAATCAGACTTCAAAATATTTTAATTTTAATTTTATATAATTTCTGGTGGAAGTAATTAGTAAATTAATGTTGATGTAAATAAACTTGAAACAATTTCATAATTTCATATGTGAGTTTTAGTAGCATTTCATGACCCTCATAAACTGATTAATATAGATGGTTGTCAGATATTACTTTCAAAAGTATAAAGATTACAATTTTAAATATGCTTGAGTTTACAAATTCAAAACTTATGAAATATAGCCTTTTATGTTATATCAAAATATTTTCTCTCCTTGGGATAGATAATTGAAGATATTCAGATTAGCATATTAGCTAGAAAAACTGATGAAGTTTATTTTCTGACAATATCCAGAACTTCTCTATTTATGTATATATTATTTCTGATAAATGGTTAGCAAATCATCTACTGACATTTGTAGTGACTGATTTTATTTTTCTGTTTTTGGTAGTGGAATTAGAACTTTTTTCTACTTGATTCTTTGTCTTTTTATGTCCAGAAAAGAAAACATTTTTTTTAGTTTCCTATTCTATATTTTTTTCTTTTCATTTAATACTTTAAATATTTTCATAAGATTTTCTAACAAGATTACGTGGAGTTTTTATTTGTTATTTTTTGTTAATTCACCTAACTAGTTTTCCATCCTCATATTACTTTTGGCACAGTAGTTAGTATTCTAGAAAGGATTAGGATCTACATTTATGTTGTTTGAACATGCCAGGAAATGTTACATACATAGGGTTCTTTTGTATTTCTAAACAAAATGTAATTAACATATTAGGATCATTTTTCTACATTGTGTAACTTTTTTTGGGGGGTGGGTGCCGGGGGTCGACCTCAGGACCTCGCGTGCCAGTAGGCGCCCGTGGCTCTGAGCGATATCACTGGCCCCTTTCTCTTATGCGGGTTCCGGGAGTTGAACTCAGGCCCTCGTGCTTGCCAGGCAGGTGCTTACGCTGCTGAGCCATCTCACCGGCCCCTATATTGTGTAACTTTTATAATTTTCAATATATCTTCAACTTTCTCACAGATATATTTACAGTTTATTTCAAAAAAATTATTGTACCTCTTTCTATACAATTTATTGTTAATTTGAATTTTAATGGGTTCCCTTAATTCTTTAAATTTATAAAAAATGTGTAGTCTTCCATTTCAAAATGATTTTTATCTAAAGTTTTACATCAGTTTTCTAAATTATATATTATAAAGAATTGTTAGCTAGTATTAGTATGAAATGGCAACCATGACTGTATGCAATTTAAAATGTATTATCTCTATTGAGCATTTATCCATTCTTACTCATTGAATAATATCCTTTGAGGGATATGATATTAAATTTATTGCCTGCCTTTTATAATTAGTTAATAAAATAATGCAATAATAGTTTAATATGTTACATGTTAGTCATTTTCCCAGAATTAAATTATAGCTGTTTCTAGAACAAATCTTACAAAACAAGGAATGCAGAGGTTCTTTAATATTTCTGATCATCATTAATCTACAAAATATTTTAAATCCATTAGTTTGATCGAACTGTCTATGTCTTTTTTTGAGGGCTTTTTACACTATAGATGTTTTTATTGCTTTGTTTAAACTGCCGAACCACTCCTATATCAATGTTTATTTAATCAACATATGAAATATTTCTTTCATTTTCCATTTATTTACCCTTCCTTTCAACTTAGTCTTGGAGGCTGGATTACACCAGAGCTGCATTCTTCTGAATTACCCGTAGTCACTTTTTCCCAAGGTGGAGTGTTAATGAATGACTTTAATGATAACTGTATCACATTCACTAAGACAAGGATCACTGACCCATTTAAGAATATCCAGACACTGTATCAAATGTTCACCTTCTCTTAGTACTATTGTCTTACATGTATTATATGTTCTTTGGCTTATTAGTCTGGTTTATATTCTTGTTATTTATATAATTAATTTTATAAAGTGTTATGAATAAATCTGATGCTAGAAAAATAAAAGTGGGTAGAAGGAAGGGGAAAAAAGCTGAAGTGTGTTATGTGCATGTACCAATTCCCTCTCAAGAGTGTAATCATTATGTACTGCAAACATGTACTAATAAAATTTAAAAGTAGATAAAAATAGTATTACCGGTAATTTTAAGTACTAAGGCAATTTTCTCTTGCAGAAATCTGACTTTACCATATTTCATTAAATGTTACCTTTTAATTCTTAAAGTCTCTTCTGTATTTGAAAAGTCAGTGTATAAGTCCCAGTGACACATATACATATATATGGCTTTAGTTTTTTTAGTTCTAGTAGAAAAACTAAAAATTTTGGGAAAAAGATACATGGAAGACTTTAGGCATATCGGTATATCCACCTGGAACACTGCAGTGAGGCAAAATATGATAACTGAGAATACGCTGCTGCATTCTGTCCTATATCAAGGAGATGCTATAATAAACACAATTTATAATTACATAGAGGATAACTGAAACCAATTTAGGGTTTTGTTAAAAAACATAGAATAGAAATATTATAACATCTACAATTATTTCAGCTGAGAACTTCTGAACCAGAAAGAACTAAATAGAAAATTCAATAAAATTTTGTATAAAAAAGTACTAGATTGTATATACTCAAAGATTTGTTATAAGATTTTGTCAATATAACCAAAACAAAAGAAAGAAAGAAAGAAAGAAAGAAAGAAAGAAAGAGAATTGTGCAAATTTATTAAGTTGGTGATATACCCAATAAAATACTTTCTATTAAACCATTCTTAGAAAAGTCACATATACTTATTAAAATAAATAATATTTTATTTTATTAAATAAAATAGGATTTTGTCTTTTGTTAGGTGCACACGAATGTACTACTGTATGCACTGATAAGAAATCCCATCAAAGTTTTCAGACATGTATGATATTTAAACTACAAATTAAATGTATTTTTAACAAAGAACAAACTATGTGCTTTTACCAATAATTTTGCAACCATTTGTTCTTTTTTTTTTTTTTTTTGTGGGTACTAGGGGTTGACCTCAGGACCTCGCACACCAGTGCTGCTGAGTGATATCACCGGCCCTTTTTTCGTATGTAAGTTACCGGAGTCGAACTCGGGCCCTCGTGCTTGCCAAGCAGGCACTTATGCGCTGAGCCATCTCACCGGCCCCAACCATTTGTTCTTATATTACACTGTTACTTAGTGCATTATACAGACAATTAAGAGTGGGATGATTTATATCTATTTATAAAACTTTGTCACAGTTTCTCTTTATGTATTAATTTATAATGGTTTAGCATTGTTCTTTATTGGTCAGCAACAGATAAATTAAACAAAAACCAAACAGAAGATGACTGTGCATTTTTACATGCTTATGAATGTCAGATTACAGACCTGCAGAAAACAATCGTCACCTTAAAAAAAAAAGTGTTAGTTTCAGATTAATAACAGCGTAACACTTCATCTAAAGTAAACTAGAGTCAATTGCCCTATTATGTCTATTCATAGCAACTTTAAATTCATGAGAGAAAATCAAGGAACTCGTATAACTAAGATCGTAGTAACATGTCAATTATCTCAAAGTCAAATCTTTCGGAAGTTTGTAGCTGGAGAAATAAAAAGAAGCACTATTTTTATCTAGCTTTATTATAATGGCACAAGAGCTCTTTAGTCAGAGAAAATTCACTAAGTTTTGTGAAAATATCACTAAAGTTTTGCAGATTGATTAGGTTAGGAAATCAATACAACATGCCAATCATGAGATTTTGACTACATGCAATTTTACAGAAGCAAACTTTGACTAACATATTTTTGTTAAGTATAGGATTCATGGATTCTTCTAAACACTATTTTATTTTTAAAAGGATATTTATTAATTAATATAGGACTTAATGTATATTTAACTAACACAATGGAATGATTCATTGACTGAAATTTAAAAATAATGAATAAGCATTTCCCTTGCCACTAATAACTTGACCTTGAGCAATAGATGTTTGCAGGTTACTAAGATTAAGTTAAATGCAGAATGGGAAGGCATTATTGACCCTTGACAAATGAAGAGTATGAGGTGCAATCGCCAAATACAGTGAATGTTTACATTAAAAATATTACAGTTAAAAACACATTGCCTTCATTCCTACTCAAAATACTCTGCCTTGATGAATAATTAAAAAAAATTATCTTTCTTCCTTCAAACACACTTACCATGTGTGTGCTTGCCATTCTGAGGCATTCCGGAAGTCTTTTACATGAGTGTCTTCAGTTGTACTCTCACGAGCACCTCAGTGTCCTGAATGGATTCAGTATATTTATCTTTCATGGTCATGTTGATTGGGGGAAGAGACAGAGCTCAGAAGGTGTTGAACCTGGTGAACATAGTGCATGTTTGACTTGAAAGAAATTGCCATAACCCACTGATCAATGAAGTGTGGTTGAAAACATATCATAACTTTTTAATTTAAAGAAAAAATTATTAAAATAAAAAATGCAGTATTCCTCATCATTAATATTTATCCCACTGTTCTCAGCACTTGTTTTAATGTAATACACTTTCCACTTTTCAAATTTAAACATACATCATATATTTGATGATCAATTTTATATGAATA
Organism: Erethizon dorsatum; assembly: GCA_028451465.1. Classification (NCBI taxonomy): domain Eukaryota; kingdom Metazoa; phylum Chordata; class Mammalia; order Rodentia; family Erethizontidae; genus Erethizon; species Erethizon dorsatum. The sequence continues at coordinate 76,646,737 of CM051833.1, read as the reverse complement.
AAACAAGAGAGGGAGCATTTCCTATGCAGTGTTAGAAATTATTTCTTTGCTTAACAGCGTTCAGAAAATAGGACAAAAACACATGCTCAATTTGGAAATGTTATTTCTAAAAAGTTTCTGGACCCTGAGCTTTCTCTTGGAAGGTAGTCAGTAAAGAAAAATTAACACAAATTAAGATTGCATGTTTGGTTTTGTAAGATAACTTCATTTCATGTCACTCAGAAAGAATTTGTTTCAAGGTGATATTTGCCAACTTATTTTTTTTTCCAGATGAATGAAAAAAGATTTGAAAAAGTAACTTTAATATGAAATTACAAAGCAAAACATTTATAAAGAAATCATAGTCCTTTAGTTTTACCTCAAAATTTATTTGATATTAACTTTCTGATTATCTCATCTCATCCCTTTAATGACCTCATTCTAAATCACTGCCTTCCAAAATGAATATTATGAACATTTACAAAGGTAAAATGAATATTACAATAAATGATGTAATACATAAATGTGTCATAATGACTTAATTTTCTTTTAGCAATCACAATATAAAATAGCTTTAAAATATAATGGTTTTATTAATATTACTGAGGAAATTTACTTAAAGTACAATAAAATAATTAATGGGTCTTGTAGTCATAATTTGCCTTAACACTCAAATATTAGCAAACTATAAAAAGTTAGGATATTTTAGCCTTCCTAAGAATAGAAAGGAGAAAAAGAAGGAAGGGAAAAGAAAAATAAATAAATATATATTATACATATATATATAAAGATAGTTAAGATTATACTACTAATTTCTATTAGTTCATTAGAAAGAAAGGTTTGTGTAAAATTGATCAATTTTTCATGCCTATATCTTGTAATATGAGCAACTACTTGAAGATAACAATACGCAATGTGTTAACTATTATTATTCTCCTACTATCTTGTTTTGAAATTTTCTGTCATTATTTTTACTGTTTTTTTCTTTAAAATAAAAAAATAGCACATGATACTTATAAAGCTTTTAAAATTGCACATGATACTTACAAGTTTTCATTATAATAGCATAATAGCCTCACTATTTACATTTAATTTGAATTACATGAAATTTTGGTACAGTGGTTCCTCATTTCATGAAATTCATTCTTTCCACAATTCTGGTTACAGACCAAATTGGATGAGAACTGAATCAAATTTCCCCATAAAGTCAACACTGAACCTAACCATTGATTTTGATTCAGTTCTCATCCAGTTCATTTTGCCTCCAGAATTGTTGAATGAATTAAATTCACGAATCAAGATACTTCCGTATTTTTATTAAATTTCTTAAAGTTCTATATAATATCAAAAAGCAGACCAATTAGATTCTTATTTTTCATTGTTGTTGTTGTTAGCAGTGCTTAGGATCAAATCCAGGTCTCATTCATGCTAGGTAAAGCACTCTTCTACTTGAACTTAATCCCAAATCTTAGATCCATTTTAGTTTATCAAAAATGTCTATACTTTTACAGAAGTGAGAAGGTATTTAAAGCATATACATTCAGAATATTCAGCATTGATGATGCATACCTATAATCTCATCTAAATAAATTTGAAATATGGCAAAATAATTTATAATAATCTTCTCATTCCATGAGGTTTTGTTAAGATAGACTAGTTTTTAAAATATGATTTAAATCAAGTTACCCTTTGGGTGATTTATACACAGAAGGCTAAGGATCTCTCTGTTGAATGATAACATCCATGAGGACTGGATGTGTGTTTGAATCATTAATAGATAAAGTTCCCTGACACAAATATCTGCTCCCAACTCCATTTATTTTAAAAGGTTTTTAAACAAATATTATTTGAGATCTTGACAAGAAATCAAATAGAACATCTCTTATAAAATCTACTTCTCATTGAGTGTGAAGTTAAGAAACAAAAGAATACATAGGAATTATTACATTTCCAGATTAGTAGATAATAAAGAAGCAGAGAAACCAAAAATATACAAGATAGTTGAAAGTGTGGATTAGAGAAGATGGCTATATATTTTGCAATGTAAAACTTTTTTTCCAAATTAAATTAAATATTTTAGATGAATTCTAAGCATGCTATAAGCCTGTTCTCAATTTATTGCATATTTTGGCTCAGATAAACTATAGGGAGCTACAATCTACATGATCATTAAAATGAAGTAGTAAATTGTACTTGGTAATTTCAATTTAAGGTACTATGCATCCTATTTTATTTAAAAATACATTATGGGTTTCTTTTCTCTTTATATGCCCTAGAATCATAAATAACAGCTCACCAGAATTTACTGGAAACAAATAATATTGTGAAAGAATAATACAAAATTGAATAAATCATGTGAAAAACAATTACAGAAATGAAGAAAAAAGATACAGTATAATATATGTAAATCACATTTTAATGCCAATATTATATTCTCAATATTGAAATATAAATGTTATAACAGTGGCTTAGTCTACCAAGGGACAGGAATGTAATATTGAACATTTCTATACTTGTATTTTTAATATTGTAAATTTTAAAGGATTAGGTTAATAATGTCTACACTTATTAAGCTTTTATACTTCATTGTTTCTATTATGATATAAATAGAAGAATAGGAAATCCTTGATTATAATAAAGAATTTTTTAAAGAAATGTTGTTATGGCACTGACAATATTTAAATGTACCAATAAAATGAGAAAATATGTTGAAAGTCAATAAGTTTTAAAATACCAGTTTGTTTGCAAGGAAGACTCCAAATCAGTGGAAAGTGCATGCAAATGGCTCTAATAAACATAATCTAGATTGAAAAGAGAGTATGCTTAAGGATGTAATGAAAACTGAAGTACTTCTTTAATTATCTGCATAAATTACTTAGCCATCAGTATTTTAAAAAATCAGTAATGCTTTTTGGTTAAAAATCAAGTGTTTAAGCAAGAAAACATGGATAGCTTTCTACCAAACATCTAAGCCAAACACCACAATTTCAAAACTTGTTATGCCAATGTTATAGAAATTGTGTTAATGCTTCAATTCACTCTTGGTATCTAGTAGGAGATGATTAAATATTGAATGCTGGTAGGTGTTTAATGTTATATATTATTTTATTTATAAGTACTCATGACAGTATTTATGATCCAATTGGAATATAATTTTTAATATGCTCAAAATCTTCCATATAATTGTGTAGTGTGTTAGGTTTCTTCACAGAAAAAATTTATATAAATCTATTTATGCATTCATTAGTCCTTTGAAGACTGTAGAGACTCAAGGATTGTAAAATAAATTATAAGATAAAAACAATATAATCTGAGCAAGCGCTTTATTGTTTCAAATTTAAATTAATTCAGATTATTATAACATTTTCATAAGTACAATTTAAATGGGCTGATAAAGGGTAAAACTATTCAATAATTTTATAACATTTTGAGTTGGTATTCTTAAGGCATTTAACCTGGGGTGGGAGTATAACTAACCTCAAAAAACTTAAGATTTAAATACATATACTATTTAAAAAGTTAAACTACAGTTTGGAAAGTGGAGAAATGGAGGAATAATTATAGAAAAGAATATCTTTATATTGTCTTACCTTCCTTGTACATCAATTTCATTCATTTGATTCCATCTACATAAAATAATTAAGACATTTACAATAAAGTGAAAGTGTTGAAAGCATGCTTACACTCAAGTAATTTCTGGTTTTGGGCAGCTTTTTCCCCAAGTTAATTAAAATCCAAAATCTTTTCCCATTTTTACTCCTAAGAGTGAAAAGGCCAAAATGGACTCTGAGAGGTATGTGTCTTGTTCCTTGATAATCTTCATTACACATTCAACTAAAAGTACATTTTGAAAAGATAGAGACATCTATTGTGAAGAAAATATTCTTTCAAAATTATCTGCAAAATCCATGTCATAAAATAAGAGAATTGATTAATTATCAAATAGCATGTTACAAAATTTGTAAAACCATTTTTTGATTTTACATAAGAAAAAAATGCTTCTCTAACTTTGTGACAGGATGTTTCACAAAAAGCACAGCCTTGCCACAGGAGCATTCATAGGCTGAAAATAAAGCTTCTCAACCAAGAGCCTCAATTTTTCCTTATAGGTTTCTCAAATTTTCTTGCACTTATTCAACCAATTTATAACATGAAAATCACAAATCATATGCCATACAAACCATAGTACAGTGCTAATACTGAAGATTTTAAAAAGGATAGTATTAATTTTACAAGGCTTGTGATAATGAACATTAGGTATCCACTCGATTAGGGAAAAATAATTTTCCCACAGCCAGAAAAATAACATTTCTAGATGAACCTGTGAGGGTACTTTATGTAAAGATTAACATTAGAATTAATAATGAATATCTTCCCTCACCAGTGTCTATGGATATCATACATTCCATGGAGGGTTCAAATAGGACAGAAAGGCAGAGGAAGAAAGAATTCTTTCTTGTGGAGCTGATAATGTTCATCATCTTCTCCTACACTCAATACTTGGATATCAGTCCCCTGCATCCTTCAGAATAAGACCAAATAATTTTATTTTTAAAAAATATTTATTTATACATATTTGCAATATATAATGATTACATTCCTCATGAGGACTTGATATATGTACATAATACATCATCTTTCTTTTCTTATTTCCTTTTCTTCACCTCCTTGCATTTCTTGGTCCTCTTCCCATATGCAAAAGATCTATCTTTGCATTTACTATTATCTATCTTTATTCTGGTCTTTATTTATATTTTGGATTTCTCATATAAGAGAAACCATTTGATAATTTAAGCTTGTGCAATTGATTTATTTCACTTAATATTATACTCTCAAGGTGCATCATTTTTTCCTACAAATAACTCAAGGTCACCTTCTTTATGGTAAAATAGTACTTCATTATATGTAAATACCACATTTTCTTCATCCATGCTTTTGTTCATAGGCACATAGAACGCTTCTAAAGTTTAGCTATTTTGAATTGTACTGCTGTAAACACGGGTTTTTTTTTTTTTGTGGGTACCGGGGGGTCGACCTCAGGACCTCGCGCGCCAGCAGGCGCCCGTGCCGCTGAGCGATATCACCGGCCCCTTTTTCGTATGTGGGTTTCGGGAGTCCAACTCGGGCCCTCGGGCTTGCAAGGCAGGCGCTTACGCCGCTGAGCCATCTCACCGGCCCTGTAAACATGGTTATTGTGGTAGATTGACAATTGGTGGTCAACTTGTAAAACCCAGCTGAATTGAATCAGTGTGGTGCCTGGTGTGGAGGGCCCACCTGAGGACTGTTGCCAACAACATAAAAAGGAGAACTGGAGAGGAAGAGTTGCTGCTGTCGGTTCTCCTTGAGGAGCTTGTCACACTGGCTTTCCTGATAGGAACTTGGCTGTTCTCATTGTCAGAGGAGCTCGGGACCTCGTTGTCGCTGAGGATGGCTGTGGTGACTTTTGGGGGAGCTCTGGTCCTTACTCTGAGCGTTGCTTCCTGGCTCCGGGATAGATCCCTCAGCTTGCTGGCACAGATCCTTCATCCTACTGGTGCAGACTTTCTAGCTTCCACCACTGACCTTTGGGCCTTCCCGATGCAGATCCGTGAAATATACTTGCATGAGATATTGTTGTGGGCCCTAGGCCTTCAGTTGGATTTGTGGAGGCATTGCCATGGGCTCTAGGTCTTCAGCTGGACTCATGCTGGACACTGCTGTAGGATCCAGGCCCTCAGCTGGATTCTTTGGGTCTTTAGTGTGTGGACAGATTTACTGCACTCTTTTTGTATATGACTTTTCGGGTGACTATTACAAAATAATCCTAAAAATGATGTGTCCTGTATTGTATTGTTTCCCTTGCAAACCCTGACTACAACAGTTATATATGCAAAATATTATGTTATTAACACTTTGGGGAAGGTATCTAAAAGGGTAATATGCTAGGTCTTATGGAATTTCTTGTTTCAGTTTTTTGAGGAATCTCCATGGTGATTTCTGTAATGGTTGTACTAGTTTACATACCAACCAACAATATAGAAGGATTTCTCTTTCTCTGCAGCCTCACCAGCATTTGTTGTTATAGATTTCTTGATGATAGCCATTCTTTCTAGAGTAAGATGGCACAAGAGAAAGTAGAGTAGGAGCAGCATGAACTATGAAATATAATAGTGACAATACTAAATACAATCACAGAGTCCAATTGAAAGAGCTAGGATTTATGGTAAATGAAACAGACAGCTATCTGTAAATTTTGAGTAGTAAAATTACTTGAGTTTTATCTTTTAGCAGATGTTTTTATCCTTTTATTCAGTTTAATTTTTATTAGTGTATGTTTGCATTCTGTAATGATTTCATTCCTTATGTGTAGTTGGTCCATGTACATAACATATCTCAGTTCTTTTTTCATCCCTTTCACTCCTTCTCTCCCTTCATTTCTGAAATACCACTAAAGTACAATTTTGTAGAGATGTGACTCTCATGCCTAAGTATAGAATTGGAGAAAACATTTAGGAAGCTAATGGACTACTTGATTAACCTAAAAAGAAATTTAAATGGCATAGACAAAGAGCAAAGTCATTATATTTCTTTATATATTTTGATCACCCAGTATTAATTATTGATTACTTATACATATTATATAATATATACAGATTATATAATATATATTGTGTGTGTATGATATATAAAAGAAACAAAAGAATCTGAACACACACAAGCTCTTTGACATGAAAATGGAGAGAAAGGATTTTCTATGGGTAAACATAAAAAAAGTGAATGGAGAATTTTGGAAGAGAGAATCAGCAATTTAGTTTTGTTACAGTTTATTTTGAGATATCTTCAAGACATTCAAATAATAGTAATGAGTAGACAATTAAATTGTGCATAAATTTATAAAAAAGTTTTAGGCTAGACATGTGAATTTCAAAGTCTTGGTACACAGATAATAATAAAAAGTCAGAACACAGAATAATATATTCAAAGGAGATGTAAAGATATAATAATGAAGTTGATCAAAGATGAGTCTTGGATAATTTCTATATTAAAAAGTTAAACCAAAGGCATGGATAAAAGAGTACAGATATTAAAATAGCACTAAGTATGTTAGAAAGAAAGGAATGTGAGATCACATAGAAAAGAAAGTAAATTTCCTCCTTGAAGGAATGATGAGCAAGGGAATGCTCACAAGACTTCAAGTAAAAATATACAGAGTAACCAGTGGAGATTGCAACGTGTAGGCATTGAAGGTATTTGAGATGAGCAGTTAATAAAATCAAAATCTGAAAGCAATTTCAGAAAGACTGTGTTAAAAAAAAGCAGTAAAAATTGCCCATGTAATGTTTAAAGCAGCACTGATGAAAAAGTTAACAAAAAAGAAGAACTATGACTGGAAGGAGCAAGTGAAGAATGTAACTTTCACCTGAGAGATTTTAAGTGATGTTTACACACAAACAAACTGCTATACAGTTGAAATTCTCAAGCTTGTTCTAATTGACATGAATGTATTTATTTAGTTGTAGTTTGCTTAAGCTTTTTATAAATTGCTTAATAGGAAGTATTTAATGTAGTTTTCATAAAATTGTTCGGTACAAAAATCTGTTTTAAATAGTTTCATATTAGTAAGTTAAGAAATAGAACTCTATCTCTACTTAAATTTTTCAAAAAGTTCCAATTAATTAAAAAGGAAATCCTGAAAAAATAATAAAGGTGCAAAAATACCATTGACTTCTTTAGTTTTTATTTTATATTAGTACATTTTTGCATTATGTAATCACTGCATTCCTTGAAGGGAATTGGTAATGTACATAATGCATCTTAATTCTTTATTACGTCCCCTTCCCTCTCTTCCTCCCCTCTCCCTATCTCTTGATTATTTTCCCACTTAAAAAATGTACAAAAATGTTTTAGAACTCAATTATAAAAAGACAACCCAATTTTTAAAAAATTGGCCAAAAATATAAATAGACATTTCTCTATAAAACCTACATATGAACAACCAATTAGTATCTGAAAAGTTGCTCCATGACATTGATCTGCCATCAGGGGAATGCAAATCAAAATCACAATGAGGTGTACCTTTCCAGTATTATAAAAAAAAATTAAACAGAACACTAAAAGTAACAGTAAAACATGTTAGAAAGTAGATAAATAAAAATCTTCAGACACTGCTCATGGGAATATAAAATGATAAATTCACTTTTAAAACAGTCTGGCAGTTCCTCAAATGTGATATGTCTACTGATACTACCCTCCAGTGATGTGTTAAAACCTTGCACAAAAGTGTTTATAGTAACATATTCAGAATAACCAAAGATGTAAACAACTTAAGTGTCCATTTGAAATGTGTGGGTAAATAAAATGTTACAGGTTTATTGAACATAATACTATTCATTCCTGGAAATGAACAAAATTACTGATACATCCTAGAGCACAGAAAAAAATTTAGAAATACCATGCCAAGTGACCAGGGGAACTGGAGGCCAAAGTAAATGATAGCTAAATGGTATAAGGTTTCTTTGTGCGGTGTAGATTTTTTTTTTTTAATTTTTAACATTGACTAGTAGCGATTAAATAATAATTTACACTACTATACTAACAACTGTTCTATTGCACATTTCGATCTGGTGAATCTCAAGACTTAGTAATAATTTTTCAGTAAATCCTCTGAAAAATAAATTTTAAGAAAAAAGTGTAAGCCACAGAGTTTTATATATAGTATTATCACAAACATTATTTGTGGATAGTTTTTCTTGATGTTTAGTTTTTACACATTTTCTTTTTCTGTGTTGAAAAATGTATCTGTGCATTTTCTCAATTACTCTAAGAATGTAAATGGATAAAATGTAAATGGAAGCAAGAAATGGTACGGTCATGGTATAAGCATATCAAATATAAACTTTTTAGTTAATTTATTTTCAAAAAGATGTATAAATGACAAAATATTTATGTATAAATCAAAATCTTCATCAATGTATAAAGGTGAGAACAGTGAGACCTTGTGAAGGCAGATCTCTAATCTTCTGATGAATTCAGCTGATACTATTTAACTAATACTTAACAATATGTGCAGTTCTATTGAAAAATATATTGCCTATACATGCAACAACGAATGCAGCCTTATACATTTTCCATTTAATACTTTCAGTTTCATATTTATAATGTTAGAAAATAATTGGGTAATATGGTGGATTATTATCTCTCAGAGATTGAACAATGAAGAAGTTAGGAATATAAATTTTGATGAAACACAAATAAAACCAGGATAAGTATAAAATAATGAATTATTGATAAATATTTTATTTTTGGTGAAATAAAGATTAATTTTTTTTATGGTACTGGGGGTTAAACTCAGGACCTCACATGCCAGCTGGCACCCATGCCACTGAGCGATATCACTGGCCCTTTTTTCGTATGTGGGCACCAGGAGTCGAACTCAGGACCTCGTGCTTGCCAGGCAGGCGCTTATGCCGCTGAGCTGTCTCACCAGCCCCTAAAGTTATTAATTTTAAAGTGTTCTTACTGATTCCAAAACTTGGGTTAGTGCAAGTTTCACCATTCACTTAAGAATTTCAAAAACATGACAGGTTTAGATACATGACATTTTGGAAGGACTATTTCCATCCTACACAAATTAAATGGGTGACCTTACTATTTCTATGGCCTGGCAATTCTTTACTCAGCAATGACAAGATTGAGTATACCCATCATTTCAGATAATGTTATTGAAAACTTCAGGCTAAATTTTTGCATTAATAAAATTTTTCTGTATACCAATATTTATATTATGTTTTTTCACTTAAATTATTCCCTATTTAATGTTTTAACATATTTATGTCAATCAGAGCATACAGTATTGATAGAACACATGTTTATTTAAAAAATAAAGTACTTTTATGAGTTTCTAAATTTGCTTAGTTCGAGCACCTCTGTGGAATCATAGTAATGTCAAATCACCCCTCAAAAATGTATATCTTTTGGCAAGTGAAAGGAAATATTTACATACAACAGCAAGCACCTAGGCGAATTCCACTTACATATCTGTTCTAGCAGAGTATTGTATGACGAGATCTTGCCTCATAGGTGTTGATCCATTAGCTTCAAATACAATCTTTTTCATGATTTTTACAAAAAGACCATTTAGATTTTTACTTCCCTTTTAATACCAAATTTCCAACATCAACATAAATTTTGTAAAATTTCAAAGGACAGAAGCACAACCAAATATCTATACTACCAAATACTACCAAAATATCTATAGAACTATTTATGATAATTTCCTTCCAGTAATATTTTCTTCTACTTTCCTTCAAGACAAAATTAAGGACAGGAAACTATAGATTGTATTTACCATGTAAGCATTTTCCTATAAAAGTGGAGTTTGAAGTCCACTATGTTGAATGTTGTATATTCTGTCACAAGAAATCCTCTTACTAGAATATGTATTGAGAGTTTTACTCCTTGTTTTAAGTATGCAAGAAATATTTCTGAGATCTTCCACAAAAGAAAATTTCATAGTTGTGTGAAAGATGAAACCAAGCACTAAGAGACAGATTCCCAGTGTTAAGATACTGGAAACAAAATTGTTCATTTTTCCACACTATGGTAGGTACTCAAAGGCTACTACTTTTAACAGAACTATCAAGTGATTACTTTCATAGGAGCAAATAGTTTTCCAGCTAAGCTTATTATTTAAATCAAAGTAATAAATAATTTTCATCCTGGTAACCAAAGCTATTTCTTATTCAAACCTTTGCATTTGCTCTTAGAATAATTTTGTACAATGGTAAGTACAGCAATCGAACTTGGTTACATCTCTGATGGTTCCTATAATTGATATTAGCTTTATTGAAGTAAGAGTATAGAGAAGAAATGGAATATAATCAAATGTCTCATTTTAATTTTTTGTTTGGTTTGCTGACAGAGGTTTGGCAGGAGTGTTGTGATTTATTTCATTACCTCTGTATAATGGATTATGAAAACTTGGTTCCTGTTATATTGCTCAGTAATAAAACCAAGTGACCTATTGAGTTTCATAAATCAATAGTGTAGCCTGAATGAATACTTTCATTAAAATTTTCTATATTTGTATATACATGTGGTAGTATACACACTCCAAAACATATGAAACTACTCAAAAACAAACTGAGAAAGTTAGACGCTGCGTAAGTGATACCTTACAATGTCTGGTCTTTTCAATAGGAAATGCTACAAGTCATTACCGTGCCTTAATTAATGGCCATTTTCATTAGTAATACATGCATGAGGATAAACTATCATGAGGATAAAACTATCATATTTTTACTCAGTAAGTCATGAAAAATTTATTTTAACCATCAAAGTCCCTATACCACATCCATCTATCCACATTATAGCACTCTTTCCTTCTGATCTCCATCTCAAACATCAGGGATTCATAATTACAAGTCTCTCATTCTAAATGCATTTCAGATAAAGATTTAAATATTGCTATAATTTTATAATTTATTGTTCTTTATTAAAGTCTGCCTGTAGCTTTGCTTCAGGAAAAGTGGCCCCATAGCTACACAATGAGACATATCTAAATGTTGATCACTTACATTCTCCTCAGTACTCAAGTAAGTTAATTTTATTGGCTTTAGGTTGAATTAAATCATAGATGTGAGCCAGGAGAATAAATGTGGAGCTATGAAGGAGTGGTGAGAGTAAACTTTTTGAGAAAATTAAGTATTATAACCTTTACTTCCATTTTCTCTCTTAGTTTAAATTCTGTATGAATTGTATCAGGAAATACACTCTTCTTTTCCCTAAATACAGGTTTTCTCATTATTCTAACTAGTCCATTATTTTTACATTGAAAATTGGGACTCAATATCCCTTAATACTTTGACTGAATTGCTTATCATTGTGATTAAATGCAATAATTAGATAATTCAATGCAGTCATAATAAGAATAAGTTCTTAGGTTTCCTTTTCATTTATCTGAGATAAATTACAAGTTGAGATTTGTAGTACATTTCTAGTAAGCAAGTAAAAGTTATCTATAATTAAGTCTTTTATATATAAATGTAATTGTGTCAAAAGAGTGGCATGGCAGAGGGGCATGGCAGAGGAAAAACAGTTCAGGGCAGGCAGAAGGCAACAATGCAACAAGCAGTAAAATAGTGAAGCAGCAGCAGCAGCCTGCCTCTCTCTTATAAACCTTCCAGTACAATAATTCTAGTACCAATTTCTTCTGGAAACACTGTCAACAATGCACTCAGAAAAAATGTCCTCCTGCATGCTAAAAGAATATCTTAATTCTACTGATTTTAAAACTAAAATTATTTATCATTCACCTATTTTATTTCATTTTCTTGTCTTACTTCATTAGCTACTACTGCTAGTATGACATTTAATAGGAGTAGTGAGAAGGACATCTTTGTCTTAACTTGCTTTTAGTGGGTAAATGGTTAAGTTTCTTTCATTCAGTGGGATGTCAGATGTAGTTTTGTCAACGTTCTTTATTAAATTGAGGTATATTCTTTCTATTCCTAGTTTCCTGGGAATTTTATCAAAGACATCATTGAGTATCATCAACTAATTTTTCTGCAACTAATAACAATAAAATTATTTTTCTACCTTAACTGATGGATGTAAGAATTTTTAATATGGGACTTTACTTTTGTGTTTGGAAAAAAATACCACTTATTGATCATGTATATTTATCTTTAAAGATTTTTAGATTCAATTTGTTAATATTTTGATAAGCATATTTCATGTATGTTTATGGATGATGCTTGTCTGGAGTTTTCCATATTTGTAGTGGCTTTATCTTGTTTATTGTTGGGGTAAAAATGTTCTTGTAGAATTAGATATGGTAGTTAAATACTTTAAAGTGAAACAAATAGATTTTTATCTGTAAAAAACACTAAGCTAAATATTCTCATAAATATGAGATATAATAAACTATCCTTGAATTTAGATATAAAATATTTAAGTATGCTTCAAAATTTACTATAAGTGCTTTACAAAATTAGGTTTTTTATGATATATATTACATATATTAAAATTATATGCTTGTTCAAAAAGTTTCAAACAACAAATAAGACACTTGTTTCTTTTATTATCACACCATATTCATGGTGAGAAAAGAGTCAGTAAAATTATTTTCTACTATACTTTTTAAGTAGGATTATTTCTTCAGAGATATCGATATATTTTAAATTGACATGAATTAAATTATTTTGATTTTGATATATTTCATCTTGTATCCCCCATAATAATCCTATTACTAAAAGCTTTTCTTGATTTCTTTTTTCTATTACTACTAAGTTTATTGGTTCAGTTTACATATATAAAATGATCACACTCACATTAGAGAATTTGTACCTAAACAAAATATACCTTGGTTCCACTTTCTCTCCCCATTCCCCTCCCCTCCCTTCAACCCCTCTTCCCCTCATTATTTACAAAGGTTTCTTTCCATTTTATCCTTGTTTTCTAATTTTTAAATTTTCCCTTCCTTCCTTTCCTCCTCAGCCCTCGCCATTTCCCCTTCCCTTTTTTTTTTTGTTTGTGTACCGGGGGTCAATCTCAGGACCTCTACTGTCAGTAGGTGCCCATGCCGCTGAGCGATATCACTGGCCCTTTATTCATATGTGGGTACTGGGAGTTGAACTCAGGATCTCACGCTTGCCAGGCAGGCGCTTATGCTGCTGAGCCATCTCACCAGCCCTCCCCTTCCCTTTTGAACAATTTCTTCCTATTTTATTACATTTATTATAAATTTTGATTCTTATTTACACTTTCAGTTTCTCACACCAAAGAGACAATGCAATATTTACACATGTGTGTCAGAGTTATTTCATTTAAGAGTATGGTCTCAAGGTCCATCCATTTACTAAAAACATCTGAAGTTTATCCTACGTTACAGCTGAATAGTGATCCGCTGTATCAACACACACACACACACACACACACACAACTTTTTTTATCCATTAATATGTGATGGTCATTTGGGTTGTTTCCAAGATTTAGCTATTACCAACTGTGCTGCTATAAACACGGGTGTGCATATGTCACTGTGGTAGTATACTTTTAATTCTTTTGTGATGTTACCAAGGAGGAAAATATCTGGGCCAAATGGAATCTCTAGTCCAAGTTTTTAGAGGAATCTCCACACTGATTTCCACAGCAGTTGCACCAGTTTACCTTCCCAGCAAAAAAAATAAATAAATAAAATAAAAATAAAGGGTTCCTTTCTCCCTCATCCCTGTCAGCAGTTGTTATTGGTTGATTTCTTGATAAGTTTTTTGTGGAGTGAGATGAAATCTCAGTGTTGTTTTAATTTTTATCTCTTGAAATACCAGTGATATTGAACATTTTTTCATATATTCATTTTCCATTTCTACTTCTTCATCTGATAAGTGTCTATTAATTTCAGATGCCCATTTTTGGATTGAGTCTTCAAGTTTGGAGGGTTTGATTTTTTTGAGTTCTTTTTATATTCTAGATATTAGGTCCTTGTCTGAGGAACAACTGGCAAAGAGTTTTTCCCACTCAGTGGATATTTTCTTCACTCTTTTGATGATTTCTTTTGCTGTGCAAAAGCTTTTTAGTAAGATGAGGCCCCAGGTATTGGTTCTTTGTAGTATTTCCTGAGCAATTGGGGTTTTGTTCATGATGTCTTTGCGCACACCTATGTTTTCAAGAGTTTGACTTAATTTCTCCCCTAGCATGTTTATTGTTTCTGTTTTAGTATTTAGATTTTGATCCATTTTGATTTAATTTAGTGCATGGTGATAGGTGTCCAGTTTTAGTCTTCTGCATGTAGAAATTCAGTTTTTCCAGCACCATTTATTAAAAAGCCTATCTTTCTTCCAGTGAACATGTTTGGTGCCTTCATGAAAGTTAGGATGGCTGAATACGTTTGGAATTATTTCTTTATCTTTCTTTTATTCCACTGACCCTAAGGTCTGTTTTTTGGCCAGTACCATGCTGTTTTTATCACAGTAACTCTGTAGTATAATTTCAAGTCAGGGATTGTGATGCCCCCTGCCTTGCCTTTTTTCTCCAGAATTGCTTTTGCTATTCTATGTCTCTTCTGGTTCCAAATGAATTTTAGGAATGTTTTCTCTAGTCCTGTGAGGTGTGCTAATAGTATTTTGACTGGGATTGCACTAAATCTGTATAACAATTTTGGGAACATGGCCATTTTCACTATGTCATTTCTTCCTACCTAAAAGCAAGGGAAATCTTTCCATTTTCTAATTCCTCTTCAATCTCCTTTTTCAGAGTACTGTAGTTTTCAATGTAGAGATCTTTTACTTCCTTTGTTAGATTGATTTCTAAGTATTTCATTTTTTGGGTGCTATTATGAAAAGCCTGGTTTCCCTTATTTCTCTCTGTGTGAGTTTGTTATTTGTGTACAGGAATAGTATTGATTTTTGCATGTTGACTTTGTATTAAACTCTCAGACAGAATTTGGTCATTAAATTTAGAAGTATTTTGATGGAGATTTTTGGGTCTTCTATGTAGAGTATAATGTCATCTCCAAATAATGATATTTTAATGTCTTCCTTTCCTATCTTTCTTCCTTTTATTTCTTTCTCTTGTCTATTTGCTCTAGCTAATATTTCCAGAACTATATTGAATAGAAGTGGTGATAGTGGAAAAGGAAATAGTCATAACTACTGGACATTTGTTCTGAATTGATTCAATTTCAAGAAATCTGAAACATCAGTTTGGTCCACTAGTAAGAGTAGAGGCCTAAGAGTGTCAGGTGATCAGTGGAGTTTCATCTAAGATCTGACTCAAAGCAGCACGGTATTGGCATAGAAACAGACTTATGCATTAATGGAACAGGATAAAATGCCTCATAGTAAACCACATATCTATACCTAACTAATTGTTCAGGAGGATGCTAAGAATATGTTTTAGAAAATGACAGTCCCTTCAATAAGTGGAACCGGGAAAATTGGATACCCACATGCATAAGTGTGAACCTAGGTCTACTTATAAAAGCAAAGCTGGCCAATACTTGATTTTCACATAGTGAATCCTGACTCAGAAAGTATAGCTAATCTAAGCTGTGTTTTTGACCTATAGAATTGTGAAGATGCATTTATATTGTTCTAATCTACCAAATGTGACAGTTTGTTATGGAAGCAATAGAATATTAAACCAGCTGATGATGGACAGGAGCCCCATGGATCTGTGAACTCCAAAATAGAATCATTTGAGTTAGTTTTATGGTTCTTGACAAACTGAAAGTCTGTACTCAAATTATTACTGCATGGAGTCATTTGATTCATAGACAAGATAACAAATGAAATCTACTGACAGCTAATGTGAAGAAGGTGCTGAGATAGAGCACTTATTGCACTTCATGAAGCAAAGAAGTATGGAGTTAAATTTTGGACATCGTTTTATATCAGAAGACCAAGGAAGGAAAGAGTAAGATTATTTAAAGAAAAAAATATTTAGAAAAACCATGTTTTTGTCTTTATCTGTGCTGAAATACTGTCCTAAAAGGATAAAGCAGAGTCTTCATACAGAAAAACTGAAACAGATTTTTGGTTATAAATGCAGGGCACAACTATCTTTCCATGCTTTATAAGTAGAATCACCTTTCTTAATTCATGATAGCTGTGTTTTATAAACAGGAGGCAGGCATTACAAATAGATGCAACAAGAATGGAAAACTTGAAACAGATTTCTGATAGTTACAGGTAAGTTCAACTCATACAGTAAAGGTCTATGCATTAGCAGCAATTTCAAGGACGAGTGAAAAAGAGATTAAACATAAAATTTCCAAATAATAAATGAATTTCAAGTTAAAGGAAAGCAAAAATATGATAAATTCATATAAACTAAAGATCAAGAAATGTATTAACCAGGATGTTGTAACTCCCTTTGCTATCTGACATATGTATTTTAGAGTTTGTGGCAACTTACTGAAAGTTAGAATTTGTGAGCTAATGCTCCATGATACAAAACAAATAGTCTCAAGGTTTTTTATCTATAAATATTAATTATCCATCCTGTGATTGAACATAATACACTCTTTTATTTATTATTAAAGTCACTATTTCAGGCAACTTAGAACATGGAATGCAAAGGTCCACTATGTGTTTATACATAGTTGCTTCTAAGTATTAGTGTTATATATACTAATGACCATCTGTGATATAATGATATACCACATTTATAGAGTATTTTAAGTCATTAAATTACAAGAAAGAAATAATTTATAATACTGGTAAAATAATTACTTTCAAGCATTTTCATGGATATTTTAAGTTGATGGATAATATTTTGTCAGTTCATGGCAAGAAATTACTTAGAGAGTTAGAGAAATATTGATTATTCTAATATTAGTAATGATAAAACACTGACTCATGGGCCTTAGCCAATGGTCTGGCTGGATGGTCAGGAATTTGGAAGGAACATAACTGGAAAATTGGTGACAAAGACATTTGGTGCAGAGGTTTGTGGGTAGACCTTTCCCTGTGGGCAGAGGTTGTAAAAATACTTGTTTCCATGTAAACGCTCACCAAAAGGTGATGTCGGCAGAAGAGGACTTTAATAATCAAGTAGATAAGATGACCTGTTCTGTGGATAGTGGCCAACCTCCTTTTTCAGCCACCTCTGTCTTTACCCAATGGGCCCATGAACAGAGTGACCATGTTGGCAGGGATGGAGGTTATGTATGGGTGCAGCAACATGGACTCCCACTCACCAAGCCTGATCTGGCTACAGCCACTGCTGAATGCTCAATATGCCAGCAGCAGAGGCCAACACTGAGTCCCCAATATGGCAAAATTTCCCAGGCTGAAACACCTGCAACCTAGTGGCAGTTTGATTATATTGGACTACTTCCATCATGGAAGGGACTGCACTTTGTCCTCACTGGCAAAGACATGTATTCTGGATATGGATTTTCCTTCACTTCATGTAATTCTTCTGCCAAAACTACCATCCGTGGACTCACAGAATGCCTTGTCCACCATCATGGCATTCCACATAGCATTGCTTCCAGCCAAGGAACACATTTTACAGCCAAAGAAGAGAGGCAATTGGCTCATGCTTATGGAATTCGGTGGTCTTACCATGTTCCTCACCATCCAGAAGTGGCTGGATTGATAGAAATGTGGAATGGTCTTTTGAATACACAGTTATGGCACCAGTCAGGCGGCAATAGCTTGCAGAACTGTGGTAAGGTACTTCAAAAGGTTGTATATGCTTTGAATTAGGGTCCACTCTATGGTACTGTGTCTCCCATAGCCAGCATTCATGGGCCCAGGAATCAAGGGGTGGAAGTAGGAATTGTATCACTCACCATTACCCCTAGAGATCCACTAGCAAAACTTATGCTTCCTATCCCCAAGACCTTATGCTCTGCTGGCTTTGAAGTCTTAGTTCCAGAGAGGGGAAGGCTTGTACCAGGAAGCACAACAATGATACCATTGAACTGGTAGCTAAGACTTACCCCTGGTCATTTTGGTCTTCTCATGCCACTGAGGAAACAAGCTAAAAAGGAGTCACAATGTTGTCAGGGGTAATTGACCCAGACTGTCAAGGGGAAATTAGACTACTGCTCCCCAATGGATGAAAGGAAGAATATACATGGAGTGCAGGAGATCCCTTAGGGTGCTTCTTAGTATCACCATGCCCTGTTATTAAAGTCAAGGGGAAACTACAACAACCTAATATATGCAGAATATCAAATGGCCCAGAGCCTTCAGTAATGTAGGTATGGATCACTCCACCATGGAAAGAACCAAGACCTGCCAAGGTGCTTGCTGAAGGCCAAGGGAATACAGAATGGGTAGTGGAAGTACATAGTTTTAAATACCAGCTACAACCCCTTGGTCATCTACAGAAAAGAGGATTGTAATTGTACTATTTCTCCCCTAATATGGTTCTACTGTAATATAATGTTGATAGACTTAATACTAGTTCTTAAGGATTGTTAAAGCTGTGTTATAATGTTTAAGTTGTGAAATGATAAGAATAAGCATAACCCAAGAATAACTTACTTTCTATTCTGGTGAGGGAATTAGTGCATTTCCGTTTGTACGCAGGATAGATATAACATGTTAAGTGTAATTATAAGCATGTCTTCGTATCTGGAGACCAATTTAAAGAAATGTGTCTGGTTACCAAGTTGACAAGGGGTGGATTGTAATGGATGATTCATTGTGTCAATTTGAGAAGTTTAGAAGTTTGACTAAGTGACTCAGCAAGGGCCAGGGTCCTCACATTGTAAGTATCCTGAGCCTGTGAAAGAGGAAGGCATGGAGATGGTGTGAGTGCTACACCCACTGGAGGGGGAAGTAGCCTGCACACAATAAAAGGGAAATACGGAAGGACTGATTGCTGCTTCTTTGGAGGAGCTCCAGTCTTCGCCTTCAGCTTAGATGTCATCTCCTGGCTTCTAGCACAGACTGTTCGGCTTCCACCTGGGACTTTTCAGCCTTCTTAGATTCTTCAGCCTTCTCACTGCAGACCCATTGGCCTCCTGATATGGACTTGCATGGACACTGCAGTGAGCTCCAGACCTTGCACTGAACCCTTCAGCATCCAGAGTGCAGACACCCTCTGCATGCTTCCTCATCCAAAAAAAATTACTAAGAAATTCTTTCATAAGTGAGATTAAACACACTTGCCTCAGGAAATCAAATTTGCAGTTCTTTTCTTTTTTAAGATTCAAGTTAAAAGTAATTTTTCAATGTTATGAAAAATATATAAGTAACATAATATTTCTGAAGTTAACACAAGATAGATTTGCAAATTTTGACTTGATCTTCAATGTGCCAAAATTAAAATATCAATTTATTAAACATTATTGCTACTTGTTAGCTAAAATTGCCTTAAATTTATGTCTTTTAGTGTGTATTATGTATTTGTTATTATTTATATATTATGTATATATTTATATTTATATATTTAATCTACATGAATATATGCATAGGTGTAATCATATATATATACATGCACCCATCTTACTGCAACTGTGAATTAATTCACTAGTTCTAACACAATACAATGAAGATCTGATGTATTTTTAAATTATCTATTCAATATTTTTTGTTTAAGAGTTAGTAACTAAAATCACATATTGTTTTCATAAATGATGCTTAGCAAATAACTGTGATTTCATCATTATGAGAAGAAAAGAAAAAATAATGAAAGGAAATTACTCAGAAGACATAATATCTAAGATTATAAATTGACTTACTATTGTTAAATATTTTTGAGAATATTAAAAATATACAAAACAAGAATGAAACATTCAATAAACATGCTAACAGAGTTGTCAAAATTAATGGATCAATTACAAATACCTTGACTATAAATCAAGATGAAAATGTGCCAGAAAAGAAGTATAACAGCTAAATCACTTCATATTAACATGTGACGTATGGTATTTCCAATAATAGACAACAGAATCAACAATATATACATTTTCCAGAACTACAGATTCAATTAATATACATTTGTTCCTCCCAAAATTAATTTAACTTCAACACAATACATAAAAATTTCATTAGCAATACATGTTGTTGGAAGACAAAGATTTTGTAAGATGATTTTATTTTTATCTATTTTTTTTTTTGTGTGGGTACTGGGGATCGACCTCAGGACCTCATGCACCAGCAGGCGAGGCCCGTGCCACTGAGTGATATCACTGGCCCCTTTTTCCTATGTGGGCTCCGGGAGTCAAACTCGGGCCCTCACGCTTGCCAGGCAGGCGCATACGCCGCTGAGCCCTCTCACCGCCCTGTAAGATGATTTTGAAATTAATGATACGCAGCAAAGTACCATGAATGTATACAAATGAAATAAACATGACATAAACATAAACAGGCCAAAAGGAAATGGCTCTTAAAAAATAAATGGTTACTAGTTGGGAATGATCTGTTCTAAAAAACAAATGCCTGAAAATATTCACCTTGCAATCAGGAAAGAAAAGGAACCTATACCCACTTTTAATTGAGGGAATCAACTATTTTGATATAAAAGAAAAAAAGAAGAAAATTAAATGATTCTCATATCAAATTTTATTAGTTACACATAATCAATAGATTTTGTGCCTGGAACAGAAACTGTTTTGTGAGAGAAGTGAGAGAAAGACATGGTAAATTGAATTTTAGATATATAGAGATTGAAGAGTTTAAAGAATTTATAGACCATAAGAGTCCAGTGTCGTGGGAAACATCAAAGATGAAGACATTACAATATTCCTCATCTTCATTAAAATAGAGTCACACTGAAGGTGTTTATATTGTGAAAATCTAGTACATTAATTTGAAACACTATCATATTCTGGTCCCAGAAGCTTTACTTGATAAATGATATTCTTTGTGTTTGTTCTTGACCACTGTTTATTTCACATCTCCACCAACTTCCTAATAGGACATTGTTTTAGATTTAATTGTTCCCACAAAATGTGATGTGTTCAAAGTTTAGACTTCTAGAAGGTGGTTGGATGATAGGGACATATCTTTTCTAAAATTTCTAGCTGAATATGCCATTGAAAGGTGTGGACTTCCTTCATCCAGACCCTTGTGCCATGCCAATTTCGGGTTGAAGCCAGGTAACCATAGACTGAACCTTCTGAACTGTAAGTCAGAATAAATCTTTCCACCTTTAAATTGTATATGTCAAGAAATTTGTTCCACAATGGTAAAGCTAATGAATATTAGTCATAAAAGCTGAGTAATATATCAAGTAAACATGGTAAAACATTAATGTGATTATATTCAATTTTACATTCCCTGTCTCTGAAAATGAAATCTTCTCTTGTTTATCATTTTTTTCAATCTCTTTGGATTATTTTCATTGACTTATATCCCAGCCAAATCTAAGTACTGCATGATTTTATTTTACTCTTAATTACCCATATTTCATGAGACTATTTTAGCTGCCCTACACATTCAGGGTTAAAATAATTCTGAGATACTTAATGGTGTTTGATCATAATAAAATTAGTATTATTTAATTATTTACATTACATTTAATGCAGGTACTTAGCCAATTGCTTATTATCTCTTAATATATCTGGAACCATCACTGTTACATGTTTTTACATGATTTATATGTTAATGTAATGTAATGTAAATTTACACGTTAATGTTAATCTCACAGCATATATATATATAGTAAGATAACATATATTTTCCACTCCAAGTAAGACTTTTTTCTATTTTCTGTCTTTATTACATTGCACAGAACCCCAAGTACACTACTATGTACTGGTAGTGCTAGTAGTCATGATCTTGTGTCATTCCCAAATTCAAGGCAAATCCATTTCAAACACTTTTGAGAGAATATCAATATTTTTCAATAAATTTATGTTTGATATTTACATGTTATGTTTTATTTTAATACTTTTATCACTATTTAATTTTGATTTTTGACAAATTCCATGTCTTTCTGTGTTATTTGTGAGGATAACACTTTTTATTTTCCATAGTTCTGGAAAACAACATTGGTTGATTTTAAATATATAACCAGACTTTTAAAAAGTATTAAATCTAACTTTTATACATCATTTAGCAGTGTGTGTATAAAAACCTGCATACACAAAAAATTGTAGATATGTATTTGATTGTGAACAATTAATTTAATAAATATATAGAACTGTTTGTATTTGGGGGTTACATATTTGATTTAAAATTTTGTCCTCTTCATTTTATATTTTATTTAATTAATTTATACACTTATTTTATATTAAATTTCTTATACCATTTTATGATTTATTGATAATATTCCTAAATTGTTCACATGAATAATTAGTTTTCTGAATTTTACATTTTCTCATTCTCTAACATTTTTGCTTAGGATAATTGAATTCCACCAAAACTGACCATTTCTGTGACTTTACAACTTTTTCTGTACAATACTTTTGCTGTCATCTACCTAAACTAGTGAACATCCATGTCAAAAGTTATTTGAAAATTTCATTCTTGCTTTATAAATATGTGACATTTTTTTATCTTTTTAGTCCACATAACTGTAATCAGACTAGATTTGAACTACAAATTACTATATTATTATTTTCTGTGGGATATAATACCTCAAAATTAATATTTTCATAATGCACTTTGTAATATTTTCCTATGGTCCCATATCTCAATTACTTGAAATCTCATTTATATATGTTTCTGTGACATTTCCTGGAAAACAATTTAACCTATCATTGTCCATATGGTGTCTTAATTATTTTTTTATAATTTATTAATTAAACATACCTTAATTCTATTCAGAGATGATAGCAAATATGAAGAGAAGGATGTTTTTTCCTTTCAATATATTGTTATATAACAGTATTTCCACATTCACTCTAATTTTTAAAATTTATGGTTAAAAAATAATTTTAAAAGTAAAAAATATATAATGTTTATATGAACCTATTCTTTATCTCAGGTAGTGGATAGATTAATGTATCAATTGTGGTATTTTTCTAGATATCATAAACCACAGAAAGTTGATATTTCAGCCAATCATGGACAGAATATATGATAGTCATCCCTTAGGATTATAGTGAAGCTGGAAAATTTTTGTGAACTAGTGAATACACAGCTTAAAAAGAAAAACAGAAAGGAATATATTCACAGAACATTAAAAACTCACAAGTCTCATTAATAAGTATGTCATTCATTAAGAAAATAGACAGTGTAACTGAAAATAGTGAACCAGACAAGATATAACATCAGTAAAAATATGTGAAAAGCAAAGAGAAAAGGACTCCAATGACACTCAAAATTATTGTTCATTGTGGAAAATATACATCCTTATAGATCTGTTAGAATATTTAAATATTAAAAGCAGTGACTATGTCATGTGTTGGAGAAATGTGGAGAAATTGCAGCTCTCATATATCAATGGTGGAAAAGCAGAATATCCAACCACTCTGCTATCGTTTGGGTTGAGAATGTTTCCCAAAACCTTATAGACTCAAAGGCTGGGATTTGGGAAGGTGATAATACCATGGGGACGCAATAGTTGACTTGCTGTTAGGTAGTGGGGTCTTGTCAGAAAATTGGGTCACTAGGGGCGTAACCTAGAAATGTATTTCTCCCTTTCTAGCTCCTCCCTGGTCTCTGTGCTTCTCGGCTACCATGAGATGAACAGCTTTTCTTCACCAAACACTTTGCAATATGATATCTCTCATTGAGTAAAATGACCATGGACTTAAAATATTTTAGGTTTATTTCACCTAAATAAACCTTTTTTTTTTTTTAATCTATGGCTGTCAAGTATTGTATGTTGGCAATGAAGAAAGTAATAGAGATAGATTTTGCCACCACGGAAGTGTGGTTGTTGCAGGACTATACCTGACCATGTGGATCAGAAGCCTTTGGGACTGCTTTATGGGAGGAATTTGGAAAGGTTTGGAGATGCCAGATAGAGAAGTCCTAGAACTCTATAAGCCAAGATTGTTGGGAGGTGCTGGTTAGAGCTCAAAAGACCAGAATGCTGAAAGAAATTCAGATAGTAAACATCAGGCTCAGAAGGGTTACGTTTGGAACAAGGAATCCATTGGCAGCTGAAATGAATACCATGTGTTTATACCATGTGTTATGCTCTGGCAGAAAATATGTCCTTATTTTGCTCACATCCTGATTTTTTGTGAGAGATTGCAATTGAGAGTGATGTACTAATTAATATGGTGGAGAAATATTTTGGCAGTCTAACTTTCAGACTGTAGCATAGGTACTTCTGATAGCATTCAGCCATTTTTATTGTAATAATAAAGAGAAAATAATACAACTAAATGATTTTTAAAATTTTTGAGTTTGGCCAGAAAGGAAGCACCTGAATAAGGTTGCTGAAGATATTCAAAAGAAACCATATATTTTATCTCAGGACAATAGGAAAGATGTCTTAGGCTCACCTAAGTGATCAGCAAGACCCCCTGCTTAAAAGACTCCAAAGTGCAAATGTAAAAGATTTTGCTTTGAAAAGATACCACAAGGGCACCCTGCTTGGGAAAGGTCTCCTAGGGAACTGGTTGCCTGGGATTCTGTTCAGAGTGCTCAGCCATGTGGGCACTCTGAGGCTTCTTCAGCCATGACACAAGGGGCCACTGCTCAAGCTGGCAGCAAACTCTAGCATCATCCCGCTGGTTTCACAGGAATGCAGAATGCAAGACTTGTGGGGTTGGGGAAGCTTGCACCCACATTTCAGAAGGCCTGTAAGGCCATCCAGTGTGCCCCTGAAAGAACAGTATGTGAAGCTGTAAGAGCGAAACCAAAAGTACAATGGAGAACTTGTGGAAAAAGACAGGAATATAGAATATTTGAGAAAAGTTATAACCAATGAGCCAGGTCATTTAAAAAGAAAAACTATGAGGGCTGCAAACAGCAATGTTCTTGGATTGGGGCCACCCAATCAATTTGAACCTTGAATATTCCCACAAATTGTCTCTGGTCCTGGACCTAGAGCTACAGGATTTACTGTTTACTCTTCTGTGTTTTATTCTTGCTTTAGTCTTATTTCTTTCTATGTACCTACTTCTACCTTTTAGATTGGGAATGTTTACTTTGTGCCATTGTATGTTGGCAATGTTTGAACTTCTTTTTTATTTTAACAGAAGACCGTAGCTAAGAGTTTTCAGAGGAGAATTTGGATATGGACTTTTCAGCTATACTGAAACTGTAAAGATTTTGACTACTCTTAGGGATGGACTAAGTGCATTTTTCATAAAGAAATGCACAAGAGTCTTTTGGGAGTCAGGGATAGATCATGGGTCACTATAACTGACTCACTGAGAGGAGGTAAAGCCTGGTCAGAACAGGCAAGTTGCAGGGGTCATGACCTAGAAAGGCATAACTCCCTTTACAACTAGTCCCTGCTCTCTGTGCTTTCTGGCCACCATGACATGGGTAACTTTCCCCCAGCAATTCCTCCTCCATGTTATTTATGCCTTGGAGCCAGCAAACTATGAGCTGAAGTGTTTTGCCCAAATAAACCTCTCCTCCTTTAAGTTGTAGATGGTGGATATTAGGTCTTGGCGATAAGGAAACTGACTAACACACGTTCTGAAAAAAAAAAAAAATTGGGGATGTTCCATTTGACCTAGTCATTCAACTTTTAGATATTTACTTATGAGAAAGGAAAGCATACCTTTAAAAAATATGTGTATTAAGGATCATATGAGCTTTGTTCTAGCAACTCAAATCTGAGGCTAATTC
The DNA here is from genome assembly GCA_028451465.1 of Erethizon dorsatum. Lineage (NCBI taxonomy): Eukaryota > Metazoa > Chordata > Mammalia > Rodentia > Erethizontidae > Erethizon > Erethizon dorsatum. The sequence goes on along the minus strand of CM051833.1, from coordinate 76,620,617 downwards.
CATTGTTTAATAACTTTTGAATACATAAATAAAACAATAAATGTAATAACTACTAATGATACAATTTGGATTGGTGATTGCCTGGGAAAAATGTAGAAGTGTTGGGAAGGGGATAAAGAGAGAAATACAAAAGAGACCTGAAGGTTTTTCTGGACTAAATTATGCTCCCAAAATTTATATGTCAAATTACTAATTTACAATAACTCAGGGTGTTACTGTATTGAAGATAAGAGTTTTAAAGGGATAATCAACTTGAATTAAATGATAAACATGTACCATAATTCAGGTGTTCTTATAAAAAGGAAATTAAAACACAGAACCAAGGATAAAGTTATTTTTTCAAGAATCAGAGAGATGCTCATCCAGTAGACAAGGAGAGAGATCTCAGAAGAAACTACTCTTGTGAACACCATGATAATGGACTTTTAGCTTCAGGAACTATCTATATTTTAACCCTCCTACTTTTCTGTACTGTTGCAGCAGGCCTAGGCAACTAACATGAGAAAAACATAAATTTATCATATTAAATATAATGATAATTTCATGGCTGCACATAAATCTCAAAACCTTGCAGGTTGTAAAATTTAATTATTTACCACTTAATTTTTGCCAATTTTCATCCAAAAAACTGTTTAAAATATAACCAATGCAAAGAAAATATTTCAAGTAAATATGTATCTCTCTCTACTTATCCACCATACAAAAATTATTTTTCAAGTTTATATATATATATATTTATATACATACATACACATATATATGAATCATTTTAATGATGACATATGGAACAAAATTATATTGAAAATCTAATTTCTGTATGCAAATAGCAGCTAAATACTATTGTTTTCTTTAAAATACTACCAAATAGACAATATATCAGAATTCTTGTGTATGGTAAGCAAAGCACAAATTTTGGATCCAGATAGAAATAGTTCACCACTTGAACTTAACTTTTGTAAGACGACCTTAAACATATGACTCTTTCAAAATTACATTTTTAAATAGAAGCAAAATACTGACAAAAACTGAGAGACTAACCATCACAAGGTCTGTCATCTTTCCTCAATAAATACTTCATTTTCTTCTACTCACTTTATTACCTCTCTGTTTGCACCTTTCTTTTTTCTTATTCTCTATCAAGTGCCTAATGTTTATGAATACTGATTTAATTTAATTTTCTCAGAAGAGTCTCATTATTTCTGCTTATCCTCTGTTTTCTAATCTAGGTGCATGCACATCTTTGGAAAACATCATATAATGCATTGATTAATAAGGCTCTTAGACTTTAAAATGTCATTTAAAAAGATAAGTGATGAGAGTGATCCATTTTTAGTTTGCAATGTATGGAAAGCATTTTAGTGTATTCAATAGTAATCAACAGCCTCTGCACTGTTATTTACTGATTGCTATTACATCTTCCTAAGGGGCCTGAGTACAGATTAAGTGCTTCATAGTAAAGTTACACAGCCTGAGCCTGAAGGCATTGCATAATGAAGGTAAAATTAGAGAGATGGAACTTTTGACATCTGTAGGAATCACATTTTGCAAATATAGCTTAACATTGTGGGATTTTTTTCCCTTCATATTCAGACATGCTGAAATTGAGATCGTGGGAGTTCAACTGTTAGCATGGTCTTCACCGAATAAATACATATCTTCTACCCAAGTTACCAGCAGACATGATTTTTGTTTACTGGTGGAGAAAAACAGGTAGAAGTCACAACTTTTTTCACTAGTACAGATGTTATCAGATGTCTTGCATTCATATCCTTCTTCAGCAAAGGTAGAATCAACCACAAATATACTTAGGAACAAATTCAAACTGAAGACAAACCCTGTTTTCTTTGACCCCTGCAAATTTTATTAGAACAATAGAATGAATATTATTTCAAAATGAAAATCAAGAAAAGCCAGGAAATGAATCACGAACCAAGCACCTTCTGGAGAACAGAGATATTTTCAAAACTAAACCTAACAAACAAACAAAGGAATGAACAAAAAGACAAACAATCAAACAAACAAAACCCTTCATTGAGTGTATGTCAAAAGATATAGATTACATTGAAAATAATGTATTAGTTTTTCATCATAATTGTAATAAATGAACATAGCATTATAAGATTTCAATAGAAATATACACCAATTTAATGACAGTTCTGTAACATTGAAATTTTTCCATAAATCTAAACTACTCTAAAATGTAAAAGTATATTACAGAATAAGTTTAATTATAAGAATTTTAAAATAATAACATCAGAGTCTGATTTCATCAAGTAAATTATTAATAGATAGAAATATTTTAAAGAATTAAAAATGGAGCAGTATTTTCCAGTGTTCAACATGATAAAATCATTATGACTGTTTTAAGGAGATATTTTCAAATTGAGTTTATGATTATTACAAGTAAAATTCCTTTCACCCAATAATTTCATTTTCTTTTATATGTGGGAAAAGGACTACAACAATAGGCACATATTTAAACTTTAGAAATCAGAAAGATGTACAGCAGAAATGAAATAATAGTAACTTTTCTGAAGGTTTTAGAACTTAAAATATTCTAATCCACTGCTTTTCACTTTACTGTAGCTAACTGAATAAAATACTTGTAAAATATGTATTTTTGATTGGTATGTCATTATTTCAGTTTGTATAAAACATTTTTATAATAAAGGTTCATAATTTGAGCAAGCTACAGAAACTTTACTATTCAGACAGACAGTAGGATGAAGCATAAGCTTTCACAAAATGTAATACATGGAACATAAGTCCTTTGAAATGCAACATGTGTTCATCTTTTGGATATAGAACCACACATTATTATATGAATATTTCTGAAGAGACTTAGATTAACAAATCCACTTGCCATTGTTTAATTTAATATTTTCCAAACTGATTTAACTCTGAAATGCCTTTTCACTCAATTGTTATTAACCTGGTACAAATATATTCTAAGGAATAGGATTTAAGAAATGCTGAATATTAGAAAATTTATGAGAACTAAATATTGATAATATGGGTATGCTAAGCAATAGCTGCTATGAGGTGAAAGTCACCTTTTGTTAGACATGAATTCTTTAGATATAAAACAGTTATAGTAATACCTATAACCTAAGACTATGGTAGTTATATAGCATATATATATGTATGTATATGTGTATAGATATGTATATACATACATTGTTTATTTGAGTCTTATATATTTTAAGATTAATATTTCAAATTTTTATATGTCAAAATACACAGGCATAAGTATTGTTGAAGTGAAAATAAAACAGATGTTCCTGAAATTTTATTGCATAATATTCATCTAAGCACAAAAGCAACAAACTCTAAGTGGTACACATTTCCAGTCCTATTTTAATACCCAAAGTAAATTCATAAGTTCAGCAATTTCTACTTCTGTTTTTAATTACATCTTTATTGCTCTTTCTTTCCAGGTTGCAGGGTTAGTTTTTGAACTAATTATCAAAAAACTTGAACTAATCCTGTGGTGTTATTTGCTTTATGTTCTCTTGAATACTCCCTTGCTTTCTATCATTGAGAATGACACCAGTATTCAATAGTAATAATCATATCATTACCAATTGCAATCTCTGTATTGGCTATTGTGGATAAATTTTATTAGTTAACACTAAAACATTTAGGAAATAACTCCAGATTGAAAACGCAATGTAGTTTTGGTCATCATGAAACCATGGAAATGCTAACAATCTTTAGATAATAATGTACCCATTATTAGTGATTCACAAACAATACAATTTTCTAAAAACTCACACCAACTTAAAGTTATATAATATCATCAAGAGAAAAGAATGACAATATAGTTTATCAATCTATCCATATTTGTATGTGTATTTCCTATTTATAGTTAGGTAAATATATGAACACATATAAACAAATATATAATATTCTCCTCTCTGTATAAAAATATAGCAACAAATGGAGCATTAAAATAAGAGTGGTAGGCATATCGGAGATTATCTTATAGGAAGTCAATAAATATTGACTTTTACAATAGTTTCCTTTTTAATTATTTAATTAGTAACTCTCAGGCTCTAAGTAAGCAATGGGATAGAATAAGAGATCTTTAAATATTGTAATCTTAGACAAAATAATTTGCAAATGTATCTGAAGAAACCCCTAGTAGTAATGTTGTATAAAAATGGAACTAATCATATGTGTTCCTTTTTTAAAGGTGAAAATTCTAAAGGTTATAAAATTTTACACAAATAAAGGTAATTTGACTAATCTAGATTTGAATATTTAGTGTTTTTATGCACATTGCACTGAATTATATCCTAGGGTACAGAGATAATCATCATTATATTTAAAATATTTCTATTGATGGAGATGGATGTACATAAAAACAACAGAAATAGAATATTGTAATAAAAAGAGTACAGTCAAATCTGAGTGTGAATTCTGTCTCTTATCAATAACTGCTAGATATTTTATTTAAGCTAATTCTTTTAAACCTTCTTAGCATGATATTAAAAATGAAAATAATATGCCCAACCTCCTGAAGAATAGCTATGAGTGTGAAAACAGGTACTAAATTAGTACTTAGTGTGGTGGATCGACAACTGGTGGACAACTTGTCACACCCAGCTGAACTGAATCAGCGTGGTGCTGGGTGTGGAGGGCCCACCTGAGGACTGTTGCCAACAACATAAAAAAGGAGAACTGGTGAGGAAGAGTTGCTACTGTCGGTTCTCCTTGAGGAGCTTGTCACGCTGGCTTTCCTGGTAGGAACTTGGCTGTTCTCATTGTCGGAGGAGCTCGGGACCTCATTGTCGCTGAGGATGGCTGTGGTGACTTTCGGGGGAGTTCTGGTCCTTACTCTGAGCATTGCTTCCTGGCTCCAGGGTAGATCCCTCAGCCTGCTGGCACAGACCCTTCATCCTACTGGTGCAGACTTTCTAGCTTCCACCACTGACCTTTGGGCCTTCCCGATGCAGATCTGTGAAATATACTTGCATGAGACATTATTGTGGGCCCTAGGCCTTCAGTTGGATTTGTGGAGGCATTGCCATGGGCTCTAGGTCTTCAGATGGACTCATGCAGGACACTGCTGTAGGATCCAGGCCCTCAGCTGGGTTCTTTGGGTCTTTAGTGTGTGGACAGATTTCCTGCACTTTTTGTATACGACTCTTTGGGTGACTATTACAAAATAACTCTATAAATTATGTGTCTTGTATTGTATTGTTTCCCTTGCAAACCCTGACTACAACAAAATTGGTACCAGGAGTGGGGTCATTACTGTGATGTTGCCTGACCATGTGGCTTAAGAGCCTTGGGAATTAATTTTGAAATGTCTTGAGAGACTGGCCTAGGAGCAGCCGCAATATGCTGTAAACTATTTTTGAGACTCTGGTTGGAGCCTGGAAAATCAGAGTACTGATGGAAATGCTGCCGATTAAGATGAAGCTCAGGAGGCTCCTATTGAGGACTGCATTGGCTGCTGGATCCCAGGTAGTATATTGTGCTTTGGCAGGAAGTTGTTCTGCAATTTGCTTGTGTTTAGAAATATTATCTGGGTGGCAGAAAATTTTCAATGTTGTCTACTGTTGGGACAGTGGCATGGTTACTGTTGAGAGCTTTTGGCCAGATCTATGTTTAAAATTAAGACTAAAGAGCCAACAAGGTGATTTGAAGCATTTGGCCAGAGGGAAGGCTCCATGGAACTGTGGATTGCAAGGTTAAAAAAGAGAAGAACGTGGTTGTTGGAAAAAGAAAAAAAACAGGACAATGGAAAAATAAACTGAAACCTTTCACCTGAAGATAAGAGTGTATTTAAATTGCAGGAGATCCCCATTTTTTAGTCTTGCCATGCCGTGTAGTTAAAAGTTAATGGATGCAAGGACTGTGATTGTAATAGTTCTTTTAATTTGATTTTAATGTAGTTTTTAGATATGTTTGTAATCAGGTTAATTTGTCAAAGTATTGTGGTTTTAACCTTGAATTTTGATCAACCTTTGTGTATTTTGCTTTTGGTGCAGAAATGAGTGCAATAAGAATTGTATATGTGTAATTGTTATATTAATGTAAATCTGAATAGACCAACACATGTTAAGTTTTCACAAATCTGCCACTAGAGACCATTGGTTTAAGGAAATGTGTGTGGTTATCAAGTTGACCAGGGGTGGATTGTGGTGGATCAACAACTGGTGGTCAACTTGTCACACCCAACTGAACTGAATCAGCGTGGTGCTGGGTGTGGAGGGCCCACCTGAGGACTGTTGCCAACGACATAAAAAGGAGAACTGGTGAGGAAGAGTTGCTACTGTCTGTTCTCCTTGAGGAGCTTGTCACGCTGGCTTTCCTGATAGGAACTTGGTTGTTCTCATTGTCAGAGGAGCTTGGGACCTCGTTGTCGCTGAGGATGGCTGTGGTGACTTTTGGGGGAGCTCTGTTCCTTACTCTGAGCGTTGCTTCCTGGCTCCAGGGTAGATCCCTCAGCCTGCTGGCACAGACCCTTCATCCCACTGGTGCAGACTTTCTAGCTTCCACCACTGACCTTTGGGCCTTCCTGATGCAGATCTGTGAAATATACTTGCATGAGACATTGTTGTGGGCCCTAGGCCTTCAGTTGGATTTGTGGAGGCATTGCCATGGGCTCTAGGTCTTCAGCTGGACTCATGCAGGACACTGCTGTAGGATCCAGGCCCTCAGCTGGGTTCTTTGGGTCTTTAGTGTGTGGACAGATTTCCTGCACTTTTTGTATATGACTCTTTGGGTGACTATTAAAAAATAACTCTATAAATTATGTGTCTTGTATTGTATTTTTTCCCTTGCAAACCCTGACTACAACACTTAGCCTAGCAAAACATTTAATGCAAACCAAATTTGAACATTCACAATTTCTCAAACTGATTATGAAGAAATATTGAGTTAAAGTTCCATTTTAATTAAATGTTTATTTTAATAGATAAATGTGAAGATGGCTTAGAGATAATTTTGTACATTCATTTACTGTGAATTATAAAAAAGTGGCATTTCATATTATGTCAATATCACTAGATGTCCAGGCATCCACATATCCGGCTAAATATTATTTCTAACTTTTTGTATGAGGATATTTGTAACCCGTATTTGTATTTGATTCAGTACACTTACTAAAGAAGACTGGCCTGCCAAAAACAGAAGGATGGCATCTACTTTAGGGCCTGAATAAACAGGCAGAAGAAGCAGGGATTTGCTCTTTCTCTGGCTCACTGCTTGAACTGGGACATGAGTGTTTTCTGCCCTGAGACTGAAAATAGCAGGAACAGCTCCCTGGTTTTCAAAGCAAGGGCTGAGAAAGAAATCCATCTCCAGGTTCCCTGTGTATGAAGATGACTGATCCTGAAATGTTTACCTTTCATAATTGAAACAGCTAATTCTTCAATACATACACACCACACACAAACACACGCAATACACACTTTTATTGGTACTTATCTGGATAATCTTGACTAACAAATCACCTTACATATAAGTTAAAATAATATTCTAGGTTACTTCCTGGAGCTTTTCCTTTATCAGATTACATAGTGAAGCCAGCCTTTTTGGATTGTATTAGATGTTCCCCCAAAGCCTCATGCAGTTGTAGGTGGGGATTTTCAGAGGTGGCTGAATCTAGAGGGTCTGATGCTAGGATTGAATGCATTAAGCTTGGATTAAGTGTACCCCACGCTGGGATTTATTAGCACAGATCAATAGATTTACAGCCTGGATGGAATAACAAGGGACAGAAAAAGCTGCTGCTGCTGCTTGTTTCTTTGCTGTCTCCTGCCTGCTTGCCATGGACTCTTTGTCCTCTGTGATGCCCCTCTGCCATGCCACCCTGCCTTGGAGCGAGTACATTATGGACTCAATCCTTTACAAACTGTGAGCTAAAATATACTTTTCCTCCTTTAAGTTTGAATATTGGGTATTTTGTCTCAGCAATGAGAAAAGTATCTAAGACAGCCAGGAATATGGATTTTAAATAATTGTTCCACATAATTAGTATGTTCACTTTATTCCATTCCAGAACCTAAATAAAAACTACTATATTAAATTACTAAATTCAGTTGTCAGAAACTTCTGAGTGAATTCCCTTCACTAGATTTCACATATGAAAATAGTATTAAGATTTCTTACCTATAATATAGAAAAACTGTGTCTATTTTAGAGGATTATTTAAGAGTTGAATGAGGAAAAAACATATGCTGGAACACAATAAAAGTATTTGTGAACTTATTTCTCTGTAACACAAAAATGTCTCTATATTTGGATGTTTATGTCTATTTATCTAAGACTTTTCTAAGTACAAAATTTTTGATATAAATGAAATAAAGAATTTTAAATTCCATACAATTAGCTGAAATTTATTGCTTCATCCTAGAATTAAATATTTTGATTTATTCTTCTTATAATAAAATTGAAAACATCATGACTATCTTTAAAGTGATAGAAATTAGCCTTAATTACAGAACTCAGTTATAAATGTGTTAATATTATGGATTCAAATAAGTGTGCTTTGCAATAGTTTCTTTTTACTTCCACTAATCTTTTTAATTGACAAAGAATCAGGAAATATCCATAACATTCTCAAGGAAATGATTCTTGCTTTCCCATTAAGAATTATTCCCCTCTATGTCATACATTAACTGATTACACATTTTAATTCCTGCTGTGGTTATCCCTGCATACCATACATATACATGTATGTTAATTATAATCAAATTGCATCATAAATGTACAAATAGTACTTTTAACATCACAGACCAAAGTTTGCTTCATCTGAAAAAATGCTACATATAATAAAAGTTAAATGTATTGGCAAATATAAATATATTTAGTATATTAGCAATGGTCACAAAAGGATGCATCAATAAAATGAAACTAATTACTCTTTTTTTATTATATTCTTTTATTAGTATAAATTTCCATTACATTATCATATTCTTACTGAGGAGCTTGTTACCTGTACATAATATATCTTAATTCATCTTTTTTCCCATTTCCTTCACCTCCTTTCAATCCTTCTTCCCCTCCCCATTTACAAAATTTTGTTCACATTTTTTTCCCTTCTATTTTTTTAAATCCCTTCTCCCTTCCTTCTATTCCCTTCCCCCTCCCTTGTTCCCCTTTCCCTTTGAACATTTTTTTTCCTATTTCCCAATATCTATCCACCATTTTGCTCCTTATTTACCCTTTTGGTTTCTCACACAAGAGAAAAGATGCGATACTAATTACTGTTTTCAAGCAAAATGATTTCAGCCATTATGTGACCGAAATCAGTATTGATTGCTTTTCTTTCTAAAATATAAAAATCCTAAAAAATATAACTATTACTAGCATATTGTGATGCCAAGTACAATATAAAAGTTTATGTTTTTAGTGATGCTATGTTGGTACTCCTTATCTTCTGCATTCATTTTTTAAATTCTGAAGACACTGACTTTAAAAGAGTTAGATGAAGTCTTTTTTCATTGACAAATGTTTGTCTTTGAATCTTTGTCTTCCTTGTAATGAAAATCTTGTGCTTATTTTTCTCTTGAATCTACAATGAATAATGAACATTTATTATCACAGTACTTTTGGCCCAAAGTAACACACCAGTGATTATTGGCAGGCAGGTGGCAGATCAGTCATAAGTTTGCACAATTGTTCCTTATTCAACAAAATTTAGTCAGGCTTTTCTCCTCCCCTCCTGTGCCTGGATTTTAGTTGCCCCCTAAGCATAAACGTTAATAAGGTTGATGTCATTGACCTCTTAACAGCAAGTTGCATGTGAAAAAAGACATCTTAAACATCCATCCACAATGATGCCACATGTTCAACTCAACCAAGTTTAAAAACCTCTTACTAATAACATGCTAGCTCTGATACAAATTGTAGTAGAGGAAAAGCCCTTTTTGTTAGTTTTATTCTGAGAATTTGTAAAATTTGGTTTCCCATTACAACTTTGAGTGAAGTTTCTCTTCACTTAATCCAGAATTATTTTTCATATGGATCTTCTAATATCAAAATGGAGAATAAAAGAAGATAAAATATTGATAGAACTGAATGAAATGAGAAGACACTTCAAAAAGGACAAAAATATATGTGTGCATATGCACATGCATGTGTGTATGTTTATAGAAATAGAGATAACATGTGTGAATATATACATGCTTTATCCTCCTCCTACGGATTTTAGTATATACAGGATAATCTGCAAAATCCAATTCTGTCAAATATTCTTATTTTTAGTGTATAAATATTTCCTTATATTTTTCACTAAAAAAATACCAAAAACCATCACTTAAATTTTACCAGTTGGCCGGGGATATAGCTCAGTGGAACAGTGCTTGCCTGGCAAGCGCAAGGTCGTGAGTTCGATTCCCGGTACCAAAAACAAAAAATTTACCAGTTATCTTCTTTCCATATTTAAAATATACTCATTCAATATCCCATTTCTATGTACAATCTCTCATATTTCCATGTTTTCTTCTCTCCATTGCTTTCACTTCAACTGTTCTTCAACTTGTTCAGACTACTCTGTTCTGTGTGTATCCACTCACTTTCTTTATGCTCCTCATTATTCATCTGAGATTTCTTTTTCAATCACCTCAAAAGTAGCTTTTTATTAATTTAAATACTTTAACCAAACTTTTTTTTTTTTTTTTTGGTGACAGTTTAAGCAAATCTCAATTGCTGGACGAACATACATGTGTGTTTTGTTCATTACTGAATTGTGGGAGCCCAATTTCCCTAGAGTAAATCACAGAGCAAGAAATAAGGACATTTCAATGGGTTACTTGTAACTAAAGTATGACAAATCTCAATTATCAATTTACTTATTTATGTATATATAATATATGCAAAGCTACTTCTTTCAACTTGGTGTGTTTTATTAGCGAAAAAGGAAACATCATTCCATTTCTACCCAAGTATTTTAGATTTCATCACTACAATTTTGAAACTGTTTCTTAATATAAAATATATTTAAATTCTCCCATTCTGTTGAATCTTGCTCATTTTCAAAAAGTAGAGGAGCACAAAGCAATAATTGGGATTATGAGGTATATGTGGGACTCAGCAACTCAGGCCATGCAAGGATGACTGAGGGAATTTTCTTAATATATGTTTCCAAGTTTGTGACAATCTAGAAAGATTTACTTGAACCCATTAATTTATTCCACAAGACTTCTTGGCTGAAATATGTTAGATAATCTCATCATGTTACCCTCATATAGATTGTGAAGGGTCAGCACAAAGAATTTTTATCTTTTGAAATATATGCCAAAAGGTAAAATTAAAGATGATATTGCAAAATTGTATACAATGTCCATGATATTCAACCTGTTTGTATGGATTATTTAATTCCTTCCTCATACGAAATAATTTTCATCACATTCTCAAATCATAGTCATTTGTAATAAAAATGTCTTGAGAAGAAACTTAAAGAATAAAGGAGCATTTGAAGACTTTACAAAGGACTGAAAGATCCAACCAATGTAGAGAGTGGTAAATCTTGAATTAAATAACTAGCGATTTCCTCAGTCTTCTTATATATTATGTATAATACTTTACCAAGAAAAACTGGAAAAATTGCTGAAAATTTTCACTGACTAAGGGAAATAGAAATAGATTTTGAATTGACTTAAGAGAACTGAAAGTTTATGCTAATAACAGCACATATTACATTATATTGTTATTTTAATAATGATTTTTAATTGTCAAGATTTGCATTTCTTGTACTTTTAAACTTTCTTCCTATTATTACTACAGTGTAAATCTATTCTGAACAACAGATAATTTTTTAGGTTTTTTTTTGTTTTGTGAAAGTAAGCTTAATATCCTTTTCCATAAAAAAATGTAAAGGACTAATGCAGAAAATTAAATGAAAGCACTTGCAAAATTATGTTTTTTATCTTAATGATTACCACAGGCTTATATACATCATTATAGTTTTAACTACCTAAACTTTCTGAAACCAATTTAGACTCTTTCAGTAATATGCATACTGAGTAAGAACAATGCACACTGAATGTTCTATGAATTAGAAATCAGTGCTCTGAAGACTGTGCTCAAAAAATGAGCAGCCATAGGAACAGCTGGAAAAAAATTATGCTTATCCAGCCTTATGAAGTATAGTTTAAAATGAAAGAAATGAGAAAAACACTATTCATAATTTCTTTTAGACACAAAAGAATCATAAAAAGCCCTCCCAGAGGACTAGCACACTCAATTCTCACTTATGCTGAAGAATAGATTCCAGAAAGAGTCTGTAAGAATATAATAACGTGACTTGTAAAAACTGGACTGTTTTTACATTTTATAATTTAGAAAAAGAGTAAAGTCCTCATTCCGAACTGCAGAACAAAATTAAAGTTATAATTATACAAAAGACTACACAGTGGTAGCTGCAAAATCCCTTATATTATTCCCCAACTTTAATTCCCAGAATTAATCCTAATCTTATTGACTGCCTTATTAGATGCTGTAAATAGCAAAGCAAAGTGTGTTTGTGGGAGGAAGTTGGAGGCATCTGAGTATAGGATAACAAACAGCAGGATAACAAACAGAACGATAATGGGTTCTCACCATTCTGAGTAGTATATTCAATTCCCAAGTATATGACAAAGCATATCAAAAATATTGATAATAATATCAAGAGTTCATTACTTTCAATATTAAACCTGAAATATTTAATTTTTTGGAAGTTTGCTTGGGCTAGGAACATCTGTTCTCATGACTTATTATAGAACATAACAACATATAATGAAATTATTGTTTCCCACCTAGTAATTCTATTGTAATTTTTCTTCCATTAAACTAGATTTTTTTTTTTACCCTTCATAGTTACACCATGTTAACTTCTTGCATCCATTGATTGTAGCTTCTCATTATGTCTTCATACAACCTATGCTATTCTAATATTTTAAATTGTACAATGTAATTTATTTAATTCTTTATTTTTTCTGTTTTGGAACTTCATTCTATATCTCTCAATAATTTTAATATCTATGTCACCTCTTTCCCATGCTTCTTGAGTAGTAGAGATTGGGGAATTTGATCTTTTTGGGTATGGTCCATCTATAGATTTAGCTAATTGTTATAAACACACACTACTATCACTGGGTAATTTCAGACACCAGGCCTACCTAGGCCAATATGGGCCTTAGGTCCCACTTTGTAGAGTTCTTGATTTAGGAAATGACATGTGTGAAACATGAATTTTCCAATTCTGATCTTTGTATGATATGTTAAATTTGATTCTTCAGTTTTCAATAATTATAATACTTTAGATTGTTATGATTTACTATGAAAAGATATTCAAATTGTGAACTAAATGAATGATATTTTTAAAAAAAGGGATTTTAAATTACTAATTAAGAAGCTTTTTAATGCAATTATCTATTACTAGATAAAACCATATTCAAAAGCTAGTGAAGTTCATTTCTATTAGACAATATTCCACCTATCCCAGAGTGATTAATTCTCTGCCAGTCTATGAAACACACTATTATAAAGATCATCCACTCATTCAATGTGGTCAAAAATTAGATACCCCCATCCTCCTGATGTATTATTTATCAGAAACTTGTAATGTGGATATTTTCTTTTGGGTTTTCTGACATGTGTTTTAATTTTGGTTTTGGATCACAGTCCCTTTCTTCTTATTTTGTTATAGAGGCCAGTTATTGGTGGTGATATTCTGGTCTGATTCCGTTTCTCAGTATTGCAATAATATGTGCTCACACTTTCCAAGTTTAAAACTATATCCTGTAGTTTGTACTTACATTTCTTATGTCCATTTCCATGCATAATTTATCTGCATTTCTAATAGCATTTGAAACCCTTCAAGTAACAGTCTTTGTCTTTTCTTCTAGCATACAATATAACTCATGTCATATATGCCACTTCAGTGAATATCATCATCAGACACTCAAATGTTTCAGCCACAATTTAGGATTTACATATAAATTTCCACAGGCTGTACATTCTATATCTAATACATCAGTAAATTATTTTGTATCTGTCACTTCAGTAAGTCCTTAATCCGTCTAAATCTCTTCCAATCTATTACTATAGCCAAAGTTCCTTCAAAATCTAATCTGCCTGCACTCTCCACAAAGACTTCCTGACATAAACACCCTGTAAAAAGGTTTTTTTTTTTTTTTTTTTTTTTTTTTTCCTTTTTCAGAAATTGAAGCTGGGCTTGGTGGTGAATGCCTGTAATCCCAGCACTCGGGAGGCTGAGGCAGGAGGATCACTGTGATTTCGAAGCCAGCTTGGGCTACAAAGTGAGTTCAAGGCCAGTCCGAACTGGCCTTATGCCACTGAACCATCTCACCAGCACATCCTCAGATACAATTTTAAAACTTCAGTACTAGGGGCCAGTAAGATGGCTCAGCAGTGTAAGCGCCTGCCTGGCAAGAGTGAGGGCCCGAGTTCAACTCCCAGAACCCACATACCATAAAAAGGGCCGGTGATATCGCTCAGCGGCACGGGCGCCTGCTGGCGAGCGAGGTCCTGAGGTCGACCCCCCTCCCGGCACCCACAAAAAGAAAAAAAAAAGCTCAGTACTAAAACCAAACGAATACTCTCCTAAAAATGTTGAAAAATTATTTTATCAAAATAAAATCTGCTCTCTGAAATTTACTATTGCAGCAATAAACTAGACTTTTGGAAAAATAGCAAATCGTTTATCTGATCAACACTTGTGTATAGAATATGTAAAAAAAAAAACCTTGCAACTCAATAAATAAGAAAAAAATCTAAAAGCAGCCAATACTTTGAACTACAGAGCAGAGTCCCACGGTTGTTTGGATCTCTAGGTCTAGTCTTGGAATAAATAAAGCAGTATAAGCTTTTATCTTGCAGGGCATTATCAGTGCCCATCTTAGTGAGGTTTTGGTTGTGCTGACGTTATTTCAATGAATAATGTTTATAAATTCCTCTACTTTGAATCATAACATTGAAATTTTTCTTATAATTAGCATAGTCATCCCTCAGAATGTATGAGGAATGGTTTCTTGCTCCCCTTGAAGATATTAAAATAAATAGATGCTCACTTCCCTTGTAAAATATGGCAAAATATTTTCATATAATATGATTTTACTCCTGTATACTTCAAATATTTTCTACTTCACAAATAATATACAATATACAGGTTCTATAGAGTCGATAGACTGTAATTTGGGGAAATAATGAAAAGAACAAAGTCTATACCTGTTTAGTATAAACATGTCCAGCCTAGGACTCACTGCATTTTAGACCTATGGCTGGGTGCATTTTGAATGCACAACCTGAGGCTGTGGGAATCATACTGTAATATTCATTTACTACTGAGGTGGATGATCTTGGAGATGTATGTTGCAAATGTTCAGAGTTTCTGAGGCCGAACTCTGTAATATATAGTCTACACAGATGTTATATAAGGTTGATACCAATGTATACATGAAGTAAGACTTTCACAACTAGAAATGCTATCAGTCATTGAGGAAAAGATTATCCCTGTTCAAGTCTAAAGAGATTGGTTTGGGAACCACAGAGAAAAAAGAAACAAATCATTAATCGGGTGAAAAGTGACAAATATTGTAAAATGAGTTTGACTGGAATACTCATTAATTCAACCAACATCCCAGATAACTTATTTGTGACTAGTATAGTTTTACCAGAGAAAACAAAATGAAAATCTTTGCTCTCAAACACTTACAGTAAATAAATTATCCCTTCTAAACACAGGTTGCCTGTCCTTATGCACTAGACCCTCTAACTGAAAGCACAGAATCTTGGAGGAAAGAACACTGCTGCAAATAGCCAGTGGCTATTATGAAAGAGGCGGATGATATATTCAGTTACATTTTATATCAAGGTGTGGAGAAAGATGTAGAGCATATCAGCAAGAAGTGCCAGTCTATGACATATTCCAAAAAGCTTTATATCAGAGTTGCAAGATGATCAAATATTGCAGAGACTATACTGCATCACAAAAATGTTTGTTGACCAAACTAGGTGATTCCATGTGACTTAAGGGAGTGATGTTTGGTTAAAGAGTGATTATTAATGGAACACTGTAGTCCTTGCAGGCTGAGGCTTTGCACTCTTTTCAGGATACCTTTGGTACAGTCCCTTTCCCTGGATCTTTTGACTGGAAACAAATTATTAAAATTGTGGAGTAAGTTTAGATACTACCTCAGATATTTTAGATATATACATGTATACATATAATTTATTCTCTGTCAAAGGAGTTCAAATGGTATGCATGTGAATCATTAGCACAAAATTATCTGTAAGCCAAGAGAACAAAAGCTATCATTAAAGTATAATAGAACTCATTAAAAATTACCTAATATAAAATTATGGGAAAGGGAGAAAAAAGTATATTTATCGCCCACTGAAATTATCCTTAATTTTAAAAATTACACAAACATCAACACTATGATGATCATTTTTCCTTTAGAATTCTACATCCGAAACTTAGAAGCCTAAATGCAGGAGATTATTGTTTTTCCATGTAAGTCAATACTTTATGAAATGTATATGCTTCAAGAAATTTTTGGCATAAAAAGCCATACTGTTACTTTCTAATAAAAATGTTCAGAATTATAGCATTATTTGATTTAACATAAAATTAAATGTATACTTTGGAAGTATAGGTCATAGCACAGCGAATAATATATTATATAAATGGCTTCAAAGACAAAGTACCTACAATATAATTTGGGAAAATAAAGTGTTTTTTTCCTTAGGCTTTACAAGAATATAAAAGTCTCTACCACTATCAATGGTATTTTATATGTCACCAATAAAAAACAAATATTTTCCAAAAATTGTGAGGCATTGTATTTATGAGTTAAACCTCAAGTTCTTGGCAGATTTGTGACCATTTGAGATAGGCAATCATTGTGTTATTTTCTCATCCATAAAAATGCCAGTTAACTATTGCAAATGTTTACCGAGCTTTAGAGAAAATGACAGCTAGAACTCTAGTAATTTTAATGACTTAAATGATGGTAGAATTTCAGCTAAACCACATTTTAATTGGCTACATAAATAATAGAGTAAGCTAACCAGACAAATTACCTATGAAAAAATTTGTTGATATAAATAAAATTTAGAGGCTGGGGATAGAGCTCAAAGGCAAAAGTGCCTGCCCGGCAAGCGCAAAGTCCTGTGTTCGATTCCTCATACAAAAAATAAATAAATAAAATAAACACACAAACAAATAAATAAATAAAATTTAAGTTCTTACTAAGGAAATCATGAGGTTGTCCTCTAGATTTAATGTCATGTAATACAGAGATGATTGATTCTATTCTGTGTCCATATGATCACCTTTGCTGTCATATTGCTTTATCCATCTGCTGTTCTGTAGTGAATTTGTAGTAATTTTCATTGAGGTTGATGTTGTCATTATTGTTACTCTTGTTTTGTAGAAGGCACTTACTCACATGCCAGAAAGTTTTCTGTATTTTTTTTCACATAGTACATAACCTAGAACTGAATTTCATACCTCTCTTATAGACCCCAAACTCGTATTGATCTGTACTGTCTTTTTGTGTAAACATCTGTGTGTTCAAAGAATAATTCATATGAGCTAATATGTCCAGGGAATTATTACATATGATGTGGCATGCACTTTTCTGTAAAAATATTTTAAAAAACTATTATTGAAACTACCTCTCTCCTCTTCCCTGGTACCTACAAAAAAACCCACATATATCAATAAACAAATATATACATAGATAAATAATAACTTTTGTGCTTAGAACAATACTTAAGGTAGAATGACAGCCTCAAAAAGCTATTCTTGTGATTTACAAAACAAATAAAAAATGCAATAAATAGGCTGCTCTGATCAATTGGTAAATGATGTACTTAGAATGAATTTTGAACATCCATGTTTTTCAATGATTTAAAGGATCACATTGAACAGGTGAATATTGCAGCCAGGTACAACCTCAGAAAGATATCTTGCACAATACAAAAGGATATTAAAAAGACATGGGGCCACTCAAGTAATATAATCAGTCAGCCAATATGTAAGAATTGCATAATATACTTGCCAATTTTTCTAGATAGTATAGTAATTCAATAAAAGAAGATATTTCCTGAGTAGTCAAGGATATTCATTATTAGAATAACAATGGGCTTAACTGTAAAATCATAAAAATAATCAGAACCAAATAAGAAGACCAATAAAAAGGAGAGCTTGTATAGATCTGGATGAACTGGAGAAGTCTAACCTCACAAATAAATGGTACAAATGAGAAATATTATACAAATTTCTAATAATACTGTAAATATGTAAAATAAAAAAATATATTTACATATATAATATCTGTGTAGAATGTGCAGTAGAAGTATATTTCATGCCAATTAGTGTCATCCATACGTGAATACAATCATGACTAATGGTTAATGCATACCCTGGAACACCCTGCAAATCCTATGTAATTGAAGGACATGAGAAGTTGTCTATGGTGTTGTAAACTTCAAAAATTTTTCACTATAAAACCCTCTAAAAACAAGACAGAATAATTTTGTACCAAATGTGATTATATATGTGCTTATACTGTATTATTATAGTGTGAAAAATATTAGGTAACCATGCTACTTACTTAATAAACAAGAGGAGCCTATCAGAAAGGAGTAAAGGAACAGGAGAGATGACTTACAGTGAAAGAGGATCTTATGTAAACCTATCCCTTTCCATCTCCTCCATATCAGGCAAATGCAGTACCATTTTTGGAAAACTCAGACCTTTTCTCAGAAAGACCTCTCTTCTCCCTTCTTCTATCCTAACTATGCTCATATTCAATCTGCACACATAACTCTTGAGTCCAGTGACTGTCTTGGCAATCACAGTCATCTCTTAACCTTTCTCCTAGCAGTCACTCTTGATTTCTTTAGGGTCAATTTTCCGAACAAGAAATAATAATTCTGGTAAAAATTTGGTAACAGATTAGTGTTCTGCGAAATCCTCCCATGACTCCAGTGTTATGGAGAGGAAAGCCTGTGGCTCTGTCAAAGGCTTAGACTATCACCTTATAGACTTCCTCTCTCATTTTATTGTTTTAAGGTACTATTTTGTCACTCACAGCAGTTCAGTCAGTTTGGCCTCATGGCTACTTCCAAACCCACCATGCATGTGCATTTGCACACCAGGACCTTAATGCTTACTTGTTAAGTTCAGCATAATTTCTCTCCTGCTATTTACACCTTGCTCCTTCACTACCATCAGATCTTCTCATGAAATTAATGTTATCAAAGTTGAACTCCCTTTTGACTTCCCTAAAACAGATTCCTTTCCTTTCCAAAACACATTGGTCACAATTTTCCTGACCACTTTGTGAGATCTTTTGAAACGTGTGATGTGTAGTAATTTTCATCTGGCTTTTCCAAGGTCCTCTTGAAATGTCCCATCTCTGTAGATACCTAAAAACATCTTTTCATACCCTTCCAAATCTATGCTTTAAGGATTCACTACAAATATCAGTAATAATTATATTTTTTATCCTAGAAACATTAGCCAAGTTTGACTTATTTTTAAGTTTAACATTTTTATATGCTATAATTTAATAGATATTTGCATATAACAAAAATAGTTACTTTTTTTTGTGGGTACTTTTTTTTGTGGGTCGAACTCAGGACCTCGCATGCCAGTAGGCCCCAGTGCCGCTGAGCGATATCACTGGCCCTTTTTACTTATGTGGGTACCGGGAGTCGAACTCAGGACCTTGTGCTTGCCAGGCAGACGGTTATGCCGCTGAGCTATTTCACCAGCCCAACATTTTTGAAAATATAAGCTGTTGTGTCTGCTGTTTTAATCTTCATGTACCTAAAAGAGTCTTGAGCTCAACAAAACAGAGATGAACTGAATATTTAAGCAACAGAAATTCTAAGACAAAATTAATGGTAAAGTAAGTGAATTTTTAATCACAATAAAACCAATACATGATTAATTTTACTTATACATGGGTAAAACATAATAAAATTATGTTACAATAAATATATGTTATAACGGATAAACATATATGTTTTAATAATTTTATTAATATGGTAGTCTCATTCAATTTATTTTTCTCTAAATAGATCACTAATTAACCTATAATTAAAAGATTGTTATAGCTAATGACTTTGTTGTTTTGTGTGGGTTTCTTTTATTGTTTATTTGTTTTCCTGCCTTGTAAACAGTTGGCCAGTTTACTACAAGGGCAGAGATTCACTCAAGGAGGACACTTCACCCCTTTCATTTCTTTCATATAGGGCCGATACTAAGAATTTTGGTTAGCTGAAACAATTTGTTTTCTTTTTGGTAATATTGGGGATTGAATTTAGGGACTTCACACTGAGCTACAATTACAGCCCATTTTTTATTTATTTTTTAAATTTTGAGACAGGGTTTTACTAAGTTTACCAAGTTGGACTGAAACTTGGAATCCTCTTCCCTCAGCCTGCTAATTGCTGAAATCACAGATGTGCTCCACTCTACCTAGTTCAACAACTGATATTTTTGCAGTGAACATAAACATTCCACACTTGGCACAAGGGACTGCATTATGTTTTCTGCTGAAGAAGTTTATAAAAGGCTTCCTATTTTTCTGTTTTTATACCTAGCTATGTATAGTCTGAGAACAGTTTCACTTATGAGAAGTCAAAACATGCTATCTCAAGGAAGAGCATTATACTTCCAGTTAAGGTACTTTGTAAATCTTTAGTTTTTATTGCCTGGACTACATAACAATATATACACAGGACAAACTAACTCAGTTTGCAAGTAAATTTATCAATTGAATCCTGTTTTTACAAAAGTGATCTAATGAGTATGTCCCCTGCCAACCAGTCTCTTATTAACATATGGTTGTATTTAAGTGAAACATTTTTGGGTGTATGTATAGGAATTCATGATTCTACTGATATTTACATGTCTTCCTCCATAATATGAAGTAACTAAATTTCTTTGCTGTTCACATAATTCAAATATGTGCAAATACAAACCCATAATATCTGTTCAAATGTTGCCCCTTTATATGTATTTTGAGAATAGTGTCTTTATCTGTTTCATGCTACTATAACAAAATGCATGAAATATAGATTTAATGTAATCCCAATCAAAAAGAACATTCCTTATAGAACTGGGAACTTTGTGGAGAATTTATTTGTCACAGTTCTGTAGGCTAGAATCTCTGAGTAAACCAAGTTTGTAGGATGAAGTTGTATTGTTCACAGGGGTGTCAGCACATGGTCTGAAAGTTAAAGAAAAGGTGACCACATCCATGTGAAGAACGTTATATGAGTATTGATTCTGTTAAGGGTAGGAAACTTCATGTCCTAACTACCAACTCTTAAAGACCCCTCACTTTAATATGACCACATTGGCGACATCTGAATTTTGATAGGACACATTCGAATCATAGAAACATGTATATTTCACAGGCTAGGATCAGCTTATAAATAAAAATAAGCAAATATTTCCATTTATTTTATCACAGGATGTGTGTTATAAATATAAGATGTCATTATTTAGTAGCTGAAACTCCAAAAGACAAAGATAGCAAAGAAAGCAAACCGAAGAGTATATATTAGATGTATTAGATCCTGATTAAAATATAAAACAAAGGAAACAAATAAGGGAAATAAATCATTTTTACTTAAGAATGTCGCTCTTGTCTAAATAGCTGTTTGCTTATTGAAAGTACTATTCTTGCATACTTAAGGACACAGTTAATATCTGTATAAAAAGGCTTTAGGAAAAACAATTTTAAAATTAAGGCAAAAAAGACTCAAAAGTACACAACTCAAAATATACAGAAATGATTATTGATAAAATCAATGATGAAGATGAAATAATAAAATTTTAGAAAATTACATATGTTTATAAAATAGAAGTCAAGTATCCTGCATGAAAAAAAAAACATAAAATTTACAAACAGTTGAAGTGTATTCAGCAGTTTTACAAAATATGAAAATTCACAGGAATAGGCAATGAAAGAAGTTACAAGTAAATTATTAGCAGCACTCTTGCAAGAATCCAATGTATGCTATTTCATTATTACACATTCACCACTTAAATGCCAGGAAGGAAAATAGAGAAGGGAAAAGTAAAATAGCAAAGTACAGTGCAAAAAAAAAAAGTATAGAAACAAGAAAAAAAAGTGACAGAAGATAAAAAATCCAGGTAACAAAAATATCCAAATGTTTTGTGACTTCCACTGCTAATATTTGATGCATACATCATGACCTCTCATCTGGGTAATTGCAGTGGTTTTCCTGTTTGGCTTTTTGAGCCTCATAAATGTCAGACCATTTCTCTTCTGGGGAAGTACTCGCAAATGGTGTTTCCATCACTCGGAATGCATGTCAGAGTAATTATCATGGCTAAAAATTTCTATGTGAGTTGCTCACTCCCAATCCCCTTTGCCTAACAGTCTTTCCTATTCCTTGCTTTCTCTACCAGACATCGCAATGCTTCTGCAGTTCTTGAAAGTGCACATACCCTCTCTCATCGGGCTTAGTGGTTGCTGTTTCTGCACTTGGAAACTCTTCTCCCAAGTATGATTTTTTTTCTTCTCAACTTCTCAAGGCATCTGCACAAATGAAACGTCTCAATGAAACTTTTTATCAGTAGTGCTCAAAATAGAAATCCAAAACCCCAGATTTCTATTGTCAAATTTTATATTGGCTTTCCTCTCAAAAAATATCACCTAAAATTTGTAAAATCTTGCTTTGCTACTTTTACTAAATACAACACAGGGGAAAATAAAAAGAATTAGATGTGTTACGTACAAACTTCCCACGAGAAATGTAATCATTTTACACCAAACATTTACTAATAAAAATGAAAAAGAACAAAAGATTTTTCATTTTCTGTGTTTGTTGGAGAATGTCATCAAATTATCTTTGCATTCTTTATTATCTACTATAAATCCTAAAACTCAAAATGGTGCTTGGCAAAAAGTAGGTTTTCAATAACATTTGAGGGATGATAAAAGTGCTCAAAGTCATCTAATGTGATAAAATTGTTTTAAAAGACTAATTTTAGTATTTATTTTCACTGTCTATTTTCTGTTCTCAAGAAAACAGGTAACTTTATGCAAGGTAGGAAATATTGGACACTAAAGTAATTGAACCCTTAAATTATTAATAATAGATGAACAAAATAAACATTAAAGTTATTCATTTTTATTTATTTATTTATTTATTTATTTATTTATTTATTTTTCTGTGGGTACCGGGGGGTCGACCTCAGGACCTTGCACGCCAGCAGGCGCCCGTGCTGCTGAGCGATATCACCAGCCCCTTTTTCATATGTGGGTTCCGGGAGTCGAACTCGGACCCTCGCGCTTGCCGGGCAGGTGCTGAAGCCACTGAGCCATCTCACCGGCCCTTCATTTTTAAATATGATGATTTATGTAAGTTTGTTAAAGCCTGGAAAAAAGTAAACAATTTCTACAAATCATACAATTTAGAGATAATTATACTAGTTCATATTTCAGTATTTAATATGTACCAGATATTTTCCAAACATTATCTCAACTAATATCACAAAAATCCCATGAAGTAAGGTATACCATCAAATTAACAAAAGTGGTCTAAAGAGATTGAGCTAATGTCCAGTGCTCACCTACTCAATTAAATAACAAGGACTATGTGACAGCAGTGGTCACAGTGCTCTTATATTGTTATACAGAAGGAGGAAAGAAAGAGGGGATGATTTCTTCCTTTTCTTTTTTATGAAATAGTACGGTACTTTGCATGAATCTAACAAAGGCAGTAAAACAGGAATAAAATTAGACTTCCATCTTGTAAGCATAAAACAAACACACTGGCCCCCTCCTGGCATGTGCTAAGGTGCTTCTCAAAGGGTGTCCCAAGCTTCTCCTCTGAAGTGCGGCAGGTCCCTGCTGGCCCTCATTAGTGCCCTGGTTTGTGCACAGTCCTTAGCAGCTCCATCCCTGTCTCCAGGGACACACTCTCCTGCTTGGGATCCGTTCTCCACAGAGGTCTAGTTACTATGCTCAAATGTGAGTTAGTTCATGTCATTTCAGTTTTATTTATTCTTGATTCATTTGGAATAAAAGTCAACGTTCTAACAATGTCCTGGGCCGGTGAGATGGCTCAGCGGCGTAAGCGCCTGCCTGGCAAGCGCGAGGGCCTGAGTTCGACTCCCGGAACACACATATGGAAAAAGGGCCGGTGATATCGCTCAGCGGCACTGGCGCTTGCTGGCGCGCGAGGTCCTGAGGTCGACCCCGGTACCCACACACACAAAAAAAAAATAATAACAATGTACTGCAAGGATTAGCCTGACGCTGTCTCTATCTCATCTCTAAGGATTTTCATTACCTCTCTGCACATACGGGCCCTTCCTCTTCATCTTTCTCTCTGACGCCCTCCCACCTCATGGTCTTTCACTATCTCTATTACATCCTGAAAATCATTTATCCTGATAATCAGATGCTATCATTTCCCTGAGTTATATGGCATTTTCTTTATGTTTGTCCAGATGTTGACTTTCTGTGAGGTACTCCCAGGACTACCAGACTACTTGTCTCCTATCCTTGCACTTGACCTCTCATCTATCTATATCTATTTATCAATCTATCATCTATCTATCTATCATCTACTTATCTATCATCCACTTATCTATCATCTATCTATATCAACCTATCTATCAATCTATCTATATGTCGTCTATTTTATCCAGTGCTATGATCAGCATCTCAAACAGTGGCTGATACATAAAAGAAGCTCAATAAATATTTGCTAAATGAATGAATGATTTTGTGTTCTTTTGTCAATGATTGCATTTGTGCTATCTTGATCCTTCTACCTCTTTCCATTAAAGTCATTTTCGTTTTGACTTGGTCATGGTGGTTTCCTGTCTGGTTTTCTCACTGCCTTCTCTACTATGATGAGCTGAATTTCACAAGTCACGGTGATCTCCGACCTCCTGAGCACTGTGCACACGGAGAGGAGCAGAGTGCCTTGGATTAACCACTGCTTCTTAGAGTAAGGATTTCAGATATTTCCAGCATTCATTTTAATTTAAATAGCTTAAGTGACTTCACTATTGCATTATTTTTCTCACAGGTGTAATACTAAAAATGAATGCTCTATGAAGTATAAAGTATAATATGAAATTCATTTAGGTAAACTTAATTTAGATTATTTTGGCTGCTGCTCACCAAATATAGTTGAGATTTACACTATATGCCTTTATGGGCAAAGTGGAAGTTTTTAAGAAGAATGCTGTGGAGTGTTTATTGACATTAGCCTCTCTTTCTCCATTTAGAAACTTAAACCATCAATTAATTTTGCTTAATCTATTTTTCTATGAGAAAGAGAGCATAGTGTTGTTTCACTGTTCATTTGTTGATGCCTTAATTAAATCAACGAATAATTACCGAGCATTAAATTGTGTCCCACACTGGAATCTTATAAGGTAGAACCTCAAAATAGTTTTTCAGTTATAAATATACAAATACCCATTTAATTAGAACTAGATATCAAACATTCCCTGGAAGTCTTGATATATAATCATAAGTAGAATATTAACTACTTTAATCATAACTATAATAAAATAATTTAGATCCATTAATATTTCTTCTTTACTAACAAGAAATGGAGAAAGAAAGAAAATAACTAATTTGCTCCAGGCCAAATGTTTTGTATTTTGAAAACAACTGAAGGGCATCTAGCTCCACAATCCTTGATTTAAAGGACTGATATCTATTCTCTTGAACATAAATAAAGGTCATTTCTCCCATCAAAGATCTTACAGCATAATAGAAAAATTAATAATAAATATTTGTTACTATGGTTCAAATTGATGTATATTCTGAAGAACTTTGCATGGAAACTCATAGAAATCAAAATTAAAGAATAATTTTCCAAATGGGAAAGCCGAAGAGTAATGAGACCCATCTGACTTGGAAATATTATTGAGCAAGGAAATCTAGCCAAGTCTATAAAATTAAAAATATATATAATAAATTGTTACACAAGTTGGTGAGGCTTCTTCTCTAAGGTTTGTACTGGCCTTTCTCTCTCTCCATGGATTATTAATCTTAGTACTCCACAATGTGAATGTCTATTTTTGGTACTCACAACATTATGAACACTTGAACAATGCAAAGAAAAGTATTAGCATTCATTAGATGAATCCTTTATTCACTTTTAATGTGTCTCATTTCCCTCCTTCTAAATAGAGATAGTACCTTTCAATTCCACTTACAGCAAAAGATAATTGGGCACTTGGAAATAGCATAACCAAAGATGAGAGCCGTGAACATCCCATTGTCAGCCTGTCACATTAATAAAAGTGCAATCATCTTGCTTTATTTTAAATATGCTATGTGAGAAAATAAAAAAAAAAAGGAAATTCAGCACCCCTGGTATGCACCATTGTTCTTTTTATTGCCAGGTTATTCTCTAATGCAAAAATCACAGATGTTGACCAAAATTAAAGTAATAGTTCACTCTCTTGGAAGCAGTGGTTTACAGATTGCTTAGATAATGTGATAACTTTGAACACGACCATCTGCTTATATCCAACATTAGTAATGTTACTATTCTTATTTGATTTTCAACCTTACATTACATAATCAGGCACTCAAAAAGTTTTTGTTAAAGTATTTTTCCTTTAATCAAGATTGAAACTTGTGTTTTCAACCATAGTGGGCTTCATATGATTCCTGTAAATTTCAGTACAGCTAGAATTATAGGAAGTTTCTGTGTGTATCTTTAATTCTGACAGTCATGCAGTAAACACACATATATAGGTTGATAGCAATGAAAATTTGTGCAACCTCCGTTTTTGTAATTGATTCAAAGTGAGAGAAATGAATGTCATAGTGCATCATTTCCCTCCTTTTCTTTCATTAAAGATAGTTTTATCATGCTGTTCAAAAAGTGTACAAATTTGAAAAATATGCTGAGTTCCTGTTTTATGTAAGTGACCTTCTTGTCACTGCAAATGTAGGTATTTAAAAAAGACATGAAAATTTATTCCCATGGAGCTTGATAAATAAAGTCAAACTAGACAAAGTCCTGTACTATAGGTCCTGTGTAGATAATAATGCATAGCTATAACACAAAGTGTTATTTGGGATGGTTTGGAAGGATAAATATGCTGCAGCTTAGTGTTTCATGGGGGGCATGATGGCCACTGTGAGAGGGTGATATTTGAGTTGAGTTTTGTGACGTTTTATAAAATTAAATTATAGTTATAAACTAGCACCTTTAAAAAAAATACAGTTCATTCTAAACTTGTGCTATGACAAGTGAGGGTCAATAAAACAGAACCGATTCAGCCTCTGTGAGGCCTTACAGTGAAGGCCGCGTTGCTTACCGTGCTCCGGCATGTTGGGCTCCTTCCTGACATTTTGCAGGTCCAATAATCACTGATGAACCGTGCAAGCAAAGCAGCTGCATGTGGTTATATGTGGAAGTAAAAGAAGGAGAAGCAGTGCTGACCTCCCAGGTTTTAGACACAAGTTCTTCTCTGCCATTTTCTCCCCTTTCCTTCCTTTTCTTTCTGTTTTCTCTATCTTCAGCTTGCTTCATTTTCCTTTCCTTTATTTTCCTTCATCTGTCATCTTCTTACACTCTCCTTTGTCTCCCTTATTTTCTCTTTCTTTCTCTCTTGGTTATTTGGCTACTTTCATGATGTTTGTCTCTTTTCTCTTTTTCTTTCTTTTTCCCCCAGTTTTAATATACTGATTTAAAAAATAACTGTAGAGTTGTTTTTGCCTCCTTTTCTATTTATGCCTGTCTTTTTGTACTATGAGTTCATGATTATCTGTTGAAAAAAAAAACTTGGCATTTCTATTATTTGTATCTGTGTCTCAATTTCTTCATGTTCTTTCTGATAAATGTAAATGTATTAAAATTCTGAAGTAAAATACACTTCAGTGAATAAGACACTTGTGGATGTAATAACTAATAAACATTGAAGATCAAAATTAAATATTATAACATTGCCTATATATGAGATTGCCTAAATAAGTGAATAAGCATTTCACAAAAGAGGTTGTCTTAGTTACTTTCTTGTTGCTAGGACCAAATACCCAACACCCACAAGTTAAAGGAGGAAAAATTTATTTTAGCTCACAGTGTGTAGAGGTTTCAGGTCATTCTTGACTTGTTCCAAGGCAGGACGGCATGGCAGGCAGGGAGAGAGTGGGGAGCTTTATCCCATTCAGGCTGCAAGCCTATTGGTGCTGTCACTCACACCCAGGGCAGATCTTCTTTCTGTAGCAAATCTATTCAGCCACACCCAGAACTATGCTGCTCCAGTCAGTGGAATATTCTGGTTATAGCATGCCCCTAATCCATTTTCTTATGCCCTAGATCTAGCCACCTCCAAAAAGCCTGACCTTATGCATGAGGCTTTGGGGGCACATCTACATGCAAACAATAACAGAGGCTATCCAGTGCCCAAATAAAAATGTGAAAGCTGTTTATCTTCATTAAGTAGGGAAACACCTTGAGAAAATGAAACAAACTCAACAAAATGTCTACAATTAGAGGACTGAAAATCACAAGTGTTGAGAAAGATTTGGAATGATCTCAGCTTGCAGGCATCACGTTACCACGCTGTGTATGTTTCAGGAAAACTACTGACAATATCTACAACAGAAACAATTATTGCTCTTTGTGACTCAACAGTTCCACTTGTAGATGGCAAACCAGAAGATTAATTTTAAAAGTTCTAATAACATTGTTCATAGTAGTCTGAAACAAAAATACTACATGACCTCCCACAGTTATATGACTTTTTAATAATACAGTGATACATAACAACATAGTTAAGTGACCTATAGCTATGCATGACATGGATGAAACAGTATTAAAAATTGAACCCATCAACGAATTAATACTCACTGTGCGATACAAGGGCCTGCCACTTTATTAGAAGAAAAATTGGTTTGAATCTCTATATTTTAATTGAATATATCAACTACTGTATCTATAGTTTCATCAAGTTAATATTTGATCTGAACAAATTATCTTGAACAGGAGGTTAATTATTTAACTGATGCATGAAATATGATCTACACATCTATGCTTCCACATTGAGATCCCTTATGTGAGGATATAGATAGCATATGTATTCCTACATCTTTCACGTATATTGATTTCCTAAAGCTGCCATAACAAAACACTACACACTGGTTAGTTTAAGACACAGAAATTTGTTTTCTCAATGTTAGAGCCTGGAAGTCCAAGATAAAATTTCAGTGAATTTGGTCTCTTCTGAAATCTCTCTCCCTGGATTGCAGATGGCTGCCTTCTTGAATCCTCACACAGTCATATTTGTTTGATGATCTCTGGTATCTTTTTGTGTTTCCCAAATTTCTCTTAAATGACAGTAAATTGGATCCCACCATAATGATCTGATTGTAACCTAATCACCTTTGAAGTATCTATTAAAATACAGTCACATCCTGAAGTACTGTGGACTAAAGTTCCATTTAATGAATGACTATCAGAGGGCCACAACTCAGCCCATAACACTATTGTTTTTATATCTCACCCAAAAAATCATTTTATGGCCTCATGACTCATTATTATTTATGACTATTGAGAGAGAGAAAAAAATCAGTATAGCCTTGTTTTCTGATTACTCTTCATGGTATGATGCTTCTAATAAGCAGCAATTGGTAAGTAAAGACCAATACATTGGCTTGTGGTTTATGGAACTAAAGAACTAAAATTTAAATTTTGATATCAGAATATGAAAGTGATGTTTTTTTATTTAATGCCAACCAGAACATATGTACTTATGAAATAAGGCCTAATTGATAAGATAGGTGTGAAGTTTCATCTTGTCAATGCCAGTCTACCCCTTTCTTTAGCTCAAAGAGCCTGTGTGTTAAGTGGACACAATGGCAAGAATCAAGGTCAGTGTCAGACCCAGTAATATGCCATTGATCTGGCCGTCATCGCAGCTGAATGCTCACAAATAGAGAGGGGAAGACAGGACTCCAGACCTGGCATCATTCCACAGATTTTGTAGGGTTAATGGCAATCTGTCAGCAACTTGGTAGCAAAGTAATCACATTAGATACATTTTGACATGGAGGACTGATGCTTTTTAACATTGGAAAAGACACATACCCAGGAAACATATTTGCATTTATGCTTGTAGTGATGTTGCCAGCACCCACATTCATAGACGGGCAGCATATTGTGTCAGGCCCAGGTTTTTTCCCCGTTAGGTCTCTTGACCTTGACAACCCTTTTATACCACAGTTTTGCATCCATGTCTAACAAAATCAGTGTTTACTTGATTGAATGATTTGATGAAATGTTGAAATGTCTTTGTAAAGATTCAGTTACTACTCAACTGGGATATTACATCCTGAAGACCTGTCACAAAAGATGGTTTCTTTAAGCCAGAAGCCAGTTCTGCTGTCATATTTGCAACATTAAGGAAACAAAGGAGGCATTTAGCAGTGCTCCAGGCACCTTTGTGGAAATTCTCTGGGAGACATTTGTTTTTCTCTTGTATCAGGACCCTGGGCTCTGCTGTGTGGAGGCACCCATGGTCTAGAGGAGCACTTACAATAAGGAGCATTAATGGTCCCATAGCCTCGGAAATCGACACCAGCTTGTGATGTGTACTCCTACTGCTGACTGAACAGCAGAGATGACCCTGGTCAGGAAATACGAATCACTAGTGGCAGAATGAATTACCCCTAGACTGCAGAAATGGAGGATGGAACTTCCTTTCTCGATAATTCTAATCAATACGTACCTGAATCAATAATCACCAGGAACTCAGTTCCTCCAGGGATAAAGATAGGGGTCACTCTACCAGGAAAAAGGCTATCAGGTGAAGGTCTAGTATAAGGGGAAGGGAACGTGGGAATGTAGGAAAAAAAAAAGTAGAACAACGGTTACCAGCTGGAACTGGGTGGTTTCAGAAGCAAGCACTGTAGAAACCATCTGTGATGTAAATTGCATTGGTTTTATCTCACTGCCCTTTTGCATAAAGAACACAGTAGTATTTCAAGTTGCAAGAAGACATATGACTGTGCTGTCATTATATCAGAGAGGTTTGGTAGCTGGAAGGCTTGCTCAGGTCCTCCGTGACTCAATTTTTCAAGTACAGAAAAGACGAAAGCACATTGTGTGATACAAAAGGGGTGGGATGTAAAGAATATCTTCCATCGACATATTTTCACTTTTGCTACTGAAGATTGACACATCCGGACTAAATCAAAAGCCTACCATGCTGTCTGTTCTCCTGCGCTGATAAGCAAAGCAGGGTAAGGATAAGACAACAAAGGGAGGGAGGAGAGTGAGGTGGAGACGTTCATTGCCTCAGCTGTCTCTTTGAAGTTTTGTTGCACTCTGGTGATGCGCTTGATGAAATGTCACAGCTTACGTAAAGTGGCTGTCTTTGGAGACTTTCTCCTGTGTGCTGGTAACACTGCTTACCCTCCTTACTCTGGCCCCTTCAGATCTCTGATCTTTAAATTTCTATATGGTTAATAGTTTCAGAGAAATACACTGTGCACACAACCATATAAAAATATGTAATTTTTTAAAGATTTCTAAAATTAATAAATTTTATTGCTTCATATGGTTAATATGAATATTAAGAATAAAACATGATATAATGATATCAATAAAATTGCATCAAGTATACTTATTTACATATTAATATAGCCATGTAGTTAACTATCTCCTTAAATGGCCTCAAAAAGTTTGCAATTTTTTCCTATTGCCATTTTATTTTTCCCTTTGCACTTAAAATTATTACTGTATGTTCAAGGACAGAATGGATTACCAAACATCTATTTAAACTACAAGAAAACTAGGCAAAGAATAAAATGCCATTTTAGAGAAACAAACTTAGCAACTAATGGCACTTTGCCAACAAAGAAACAGATGTTTAACTATAACTGTGAATGAAACATGAATAGAAAAATATAGCATCATGTTATGAAAGTTTTAGCTTAGAAAGTACAAAACTGGAACCCTAACATAAATATAAAGATGGAAAAACTAAGGTGTAGTAGAATCAGTCACAGTCTTTGTGATATTTCTAAAAGACCAATGATTCCTTTTTTGTTTTTTAACTTAAAGTGTGTGGTGATGTAAATTCAAAGTCAAGGATTTTGCTGATTTACAAGGTTTTTGGAAAGTTCAGAAATAAACTGGAAAGGAGTGAAAGCAAATTTCATTGAAATGGCTAGACTACATTAGTATTTAGAACAAGTGCGGACTTTATATGAAAAACGAATTGAAAAAGCAGTGTCCTAGGTTGTAGAGCTCAACAAAAACCACTGATCTGGAAATACTTGCTTATGAGAACAGTCTCTCCAGAAAATGAGCATCTTTCCTCTGTGAGTTTATTTAACAATATGGAAAGAATAATTTTTCCCTTATATGAAAAGCATTGGTGCTAAGGTCCTTCAATGCTCAATTTACAGATCACTTTATGGGTAAACATATAAACCTCTTTTTCCCTTGTCTGCATAGCATGCTTCTGTAATGCTTCCATGGATACTGAATACAAAATACAAAATAGTTATTCTTCAAAAGGCTCAATTTTATATTTGGTAATATAACCATGCCACATTCTCAATAGCCATCTTATAATATAGCTCAGTTATTTATTGTATTGGAACATATTAGCCCTTGTTCTTTCAAATATTTTCTTCAATTTTTCAGCATTTCCAGAAAGAAACACTAAGATAAATTTAGGTGTAGAAATTTGTGTCCAAAGGCAAATGCAACTTTTTATGCTGTAACTTGTGAGACTAAACGCTCAAAGACTTCGTGTACTTTAACGATTATTACACATTACAAATTCTCAGGTATGAATTCACACTGTGGTTTTCAGCATAACCTGTGTTATACTTACAGTATAGTCCCTAACAGATGGTGAAACAGATAATGTTATCCTCCTACGGCTAAACATTATTTTTTTAAAGTATGAGAGAATTTCTAAAAGAAATAATACAAACCGGCAATCCTCACTTCATACATAAACATTTAGTAAAGTTTAAATTACCCAGGTAAAATGGTAACACAGATCTTTTGTAAAAGAGTTAACAGTTTTAATGTTTATGAAAGTGCGCACTTAAAATCTTATGGGAATTTTCCCCATTATTTACACTATAGTTGAGACTAAGATATTAAAATAAGGGGCCGGAGATATAATTCAGAGGCACAGCACCTTCTTGACAAGCACGAGGTCCTGAGTTCAATTCCTGGTACCAAAAAACAAAAGAAAGAAAAAAGAAATTAAAGTAAAACTTGTTATTATTTCAATCAACTTGATGAGTTTTGATCAGGATTGTTTACAGCAGGTATGTTTTTAGAAGACATTGGAGAAATCCCAGTCCATCACCTCATTTTATAAATGAGAGAACTAAGACTCAGAGAGTGTAAGTGTCACACACAAGGACACAAGGACACACAGCTGGTTAATTATCAAATATCCCAGCATCCTGAAACAGTTTAGGATTCTTCCTACTGTATGTTATTAACAATTTACGTGACATTTTACAAAATGTATGTCCTTAAAATGCAAGTATATTTGACAGCATGTATTATGTTTTAAGAACTAAATGCCTAAGAAATTCTAAATTTACACTAGTTTACAGAAACATAAAGGATTTTTTTTTAAATATAAGTTAAGGAAAGAATTCCATTAATTACATCATTATTTTGAGAAACACTCATAATAAACTTAGACTAGCTATATGATACCTATTACCTTAGAAATGATAAAATATCATTTAGACAACAATTAGCCCCGATATTATCATATATTATTGATAAAATGATGATCTTAAGCTGAGCCTGGTGGCACAAGCCTTAATCCCAGGACTCGGAGGACAAAGGCAGGTGAATTGCTATAAGTCTGAGCCCAGCCTGGGCTACATAGTGAGTTTAATGCCAGCCTACACTACACAAGAAGGCCCTGTCTAAATAAAGGGGGAAAAAAAACTAAAAAGATAAAATATGGTCATAAGCTGAGCCAGAATAAAACATACAACTGTATAAACAGAAACAAATTTATATATAGGCCTTAGAGTACAGAGACAGTCACTGGACAAGTGTGGTATACTTGTATATACAGTTAATGTGACTGAGAGATATATGGATTATAAAATATCTGTGTTCATCTTCCCTCCCCAACACATTGCCACATGCCCCATTTTATAACAATCACATAAAGTCATAAAACTCATGTGTATTCCACCACCAAGCATATCAGTTTGCCATTGCGCTTCCCATAATCTACCCTGACCCATCTACATTTACGTTTGCTATATTCAACTGAGACAGAAGTGTAATGCCACAGTGCCTTGGACAAGGAGGCATGCAAATGCTGAACGCATATTCCAACAGGGCTTTAGTTTTCCAAGCCTTAATTTAGTGTGTGGGGTGCCGTGTGTCTAACCTGGTGCTTGTGCCCAGTGCCTTCCCAAAGCTGGAGCTGGTAGGAAACACTGAGCTGAGATGGATCAAGTAGGCATCTAAGGAAGCATCCTTGAGAGGCTGCACTTGCCTTAAACACCCCAAACGCAGACACCCAATGAAGACAGCACAGCTTTTACTGCTACTTCACACTTTTCCTAAAGGAAAGCATCATCGATATAATGAGCCTGATTTTACTTCACCGATGTAACAGATATTTTCCATTCATGTTTCTATTTTATATTTTGCATGTTCCCCAGATAAACTCATTGAACCAAACTCTTGTTCTCTATCATTGGGACAGCAGAGAAAGGCTTAAATCAATCAATCATAATCTGCTAGTGTCTTTCGGCTTCTCACAAGTGTGTGATTCACAATCCATGTCTGCTTCTGTAAATGTCACTAGTCTACTCCACCATATTTTGTCTTCATGATATGTCTGCCATTCTTTTTGAGGAAACTTGAGCATTATAAATTGAATCAATTGTTATGAAACTTCCAGTTTCTAGCATTTCTTAAACTAAAATTGTGCTTGTTTATTGCATTCTTGTAATTCCATGTATCTTAATAGTCACTAAGATGGCTGAAAAAGTTCTAATAGTTATGTTTTCACATGTCTAATTAGCTTTGAATGAAGGAATTTTTACTATTTATTTTCATAAAGCAAAACAGCAAGAATTCAAATTGATATCACACACTTTCCAAACACGATTTTGGGTCAAGGTGTCGCTAATGACATTCTTGCTGGAATTATATGCCTTAGCTATTGTGATCACTCTGCAGGGTGCATTTGTAACAGTACAATCGTGCCATGGGCACAGTCAAGACTGTGCAGCTATGTTGAGCATCTGTATATAGCAACTCAGAAAATAATTGTTGCACACCAGTTTTCCACTGAGCTCTAAGAATAGTACAGACAGAGATATCCAGTTGAGGAAGTAGGTGGGAAGTCCTGGCTTTTTCTCCACCACATTCTTGGTTAAACGGAAGTCCACATCATGTTTCCACACAGTTTATTTTAGCTCTTTCTCTGATTCACTGTTTTCAATTTATCCATTTTAGGATAAACTGATCAAATTTGTGGTGTCTTTTTTTTAAAAATGTGTCCTTTGGAGTAGGAATTTTATTAGTCATTTCTCTAAGTAAAGAAAGTGAGCTAGAGGCCCCCATTATGAAGAAGCAAGTGAGGAACTTGTTAAGAATGCAAACCTGAAGAAGAAAATAAAAAAATTCACTACTATTGTAATAATATATGAATGCTATTTCAAAATAAAAATTAATACACAACTCTACAACAAACAAAATACCAAAATTTTACCCAAAGATAATATCTGAACTCTTAGTTTTTTTGACACAACTTATTATTCATTTAATCTATATTGATTTCCTCTTGCAAAAGCCTGCAGAAAATTGCAGAATAATTCAGTCTTCCTTTCCCATCATTACAGAGGCCAAGGATTTCCTTACTTTTTTTGGAAAGTTTCAAAATTTCTTTCCATTTATATATCCATCGTGAAGCCATTGAGCATCTGAACCTATGACTGTTATCTATATGCTCTCTTGTTCCCTGACTTCAAAATGAAAAGCATGTGAGGCGCAGAAATCTGAAAGATCACTTGACTCAGACATTCACTATTTTTGTGAAGGACTCACAAGATGTGAGAAGTGCTTTTACTATTATATAACAAATGCAACTTAAGTCGTATTTATAGCATTTCCATCCAGATTAGCAAGCAAATCTTATCACCTTAGAGAAAAAAAGCCTCATTTCCATTTCCTATATTGACTTTTCTCTATGTGGCTTTTATTATTGAAGAGAGACTGCTGGGGTAGAAGTTTGAGATGGGAAAATAATTGAGTACAGAAGTTCAATATCAACCTAGGTAATGTAGCGAAGACTCCCCCCATTTCAAGAATCCCAAACCAAAAACAACCAAATAAACAAAAAAGGACAGACAAAGCTACAGTATTACTATTTAGTTATTACTTGGAATAGGCAGCCTCAAAGATGGCTCCAAAAAATCTAATTTCCTTCATACGCTTCTTTTCCCCTTCTTTTACAGTGTGGGCCTGGATGAATTAATTGCAACCAACAAAATATGGCAAAGATGAAAGGACAGCCTTAGCATGCTTAGGTAATAGGAAATTGTGATTTCTGTCTTCCTAGAAGACAGCATCTTTTGCCTTCTCTGAGTGTACAACTTGATGAAGCTCGACATGTAGAGATGGTCACATGGCAAGTAACCAAGGGCAGCTTTAGACAATAACAAATAGGGAACTAAGAGTCAGTCCCACAGTTTGAATCTGATGTGAGTTTTGAAGCTTATTCTTCTAAAGTTGAGCATTTATCTGAGGCTGTGCTTACCTGACATCTTAACTGTAGCTTTTGTGCAATCCTAAAGTAGAGGGTCCTCTTAAGCCTGGCCAGATTCCTGTCCCATAGAAACAGTAAGATAAACATAAATATTTGTTGCTGTAAGCACGAAGTCTGGTAATTTTTCAGTCAGAAAGATATTAATACATTCATAAGTATTGTATGTCATAACTGCTGAGCAGCTAATACTTATTAAATTAGATCATCATTAATGGTGTATCATATATGAAGTTAGTAGACTACTAATCATTAAATTTAAGGATTAAAAAAGTATTTGAGTTAGAATTAAAATTTGACTTCCTATAGAAAATAGATGAGATTAAAATATATAGTGAATGTTTAAATTAAATAAACAACTATGAAAATTAAACATTATAAATTGTTTCAGGACACTGAGGCAGCAATGAGAGTGCCACTAAAGATGTGAAAGAAGACTTATAGAACTGCTTCAGAAAGTAACAAAAATAAAAGGATAAGTGTATTCAAAGAGAAGGGGGATATTTTTGGAGGATTAATGGCAATATTTATTTTACCATATTGCTTTTTAATGTAAACATTCAATGTGTATTGGATCACATCTTGTAGAAATACTTTTGAATATAAAATTTATTTTTCAGAGATTTCCTGCTAATTCTTTATAAATCCTCTCATTGTTTTAAACCATACTCCTTAGATTCAATGGAGAGTTCCTTATTCCTCTACAGATACTGAAACACTATAGCTGTTGTTGCTAAATATCTCCTAGAAATATTTCCCAAGTCCTCTTAAAATCAATGGGTTGTTGATGTAGGCCAGTTCTATTCTCCCAGACCAAGAGAATGTAATTAGAGCCTCCTTCTGCCTTGGTTATTGGCTTCAGTTTTGCCAATTCCTCACATAATATAAAGAAATACTGTTATTTGCTATTTCCCTGTCATTTCAGCTTTCATTTACTACTAGTTTACAATTTACACAAGGATCATAATAATCATGTGCGTTCCACTGATGATATTTTTCACGCGGCCTAAGAGTTTCACTGTCTCAATTCTTGGATGAGTTGGCAATCATGCCAGCGGAAACATTTTTTCTGGCTCCATGTACATGATATCTTAATTATATTTATTTTTCACATTGCTTAGGAAGCCGTCTTTGCATAATTTCATCCCTGGTATCAATTTGCTACATGGCACCTGGCTCCATATCAACTGGCCCTATTTTCAGAATATATGGAAGTATCCCAAAGACACCTAATCTGATATTTATATAGCAGATAACAAAGTCATCATACTGCTTCAAGTGCAACTTTCCAGTCCCTTACCAACATGGTGAGTGTTTGATTATGAGATGAGCTGATGAAAGTAAAACAGTGTCAACTTATAGAAGCTGTGCCCTGGATTCTCTTTCCATCATTTCTACTGTACTTGCTCAGCCCCTCTGTTGTAGTCAAGGTTTACAAAGGAAAAGGTTTAATACAGGACACATAATTTAGAGGATTCTTTTTATAATATTCACCCCGAGTCAAATGCAAAAGAGTGTGGGAGATCTGTCCACACACTAGAGACCCAAAGAATCCAGCTGAGGGCCTGGATCCTACGGCAACATCCTGCACAAGTCCAGCTGGAGGCCTGGAGCCCACGATAGTGTCTCATGAAAATCTGTATCAAGGATCTGCACTAGGAAGACCCGAAGGTCAGTAGTGGAAGCGAGAAAGCCTGAGCCAGCGGGATAAAGGATTGGTGTCCACAGGCTGAGGGATCTGAACTGGGAAGGGAGGACCAGACTCCTCCGATGGTAACAGCTGAGTTCATATCAGAAAAACCAGTGCAAGAAGCTTCTCCAGGAGAACGAACAGCACACCATCTTCCCCTCCAGTTCTTCCTTTATGTTGTTGGCAACAATCCTCAGGTGGGC
Source organism: Erethizon dorsatum (assembly GCA_028451465.1). Taxonomy (NCBI): domain Eukaryota; kingdom Metazoa; phylum Chordata; class Mammalia; order Rodentia; family Erethizontidae; genus Erethizon; species Erethizon dorsatum. The sequence goes on along the minus strand of CM051833.1, from coordinate 76,581,940 downwards.
CTTCCACACCCAGCACCATGCTGATTCAGTTCAGCTGGGTGTTACAAGTTGACCATTAGTTAACCCACCACAGCCTCTGGTAGTGCATACTTCTTGGTGTTGCCTCAATGCGTGAATCAGAGTGCTCAGGGTAGCAAAGGGAGCCCAGGGTTATCCACATCCTCCTTTTCTATAATTCATATGTTTGGAACAGTAATATTGCAAATCAGTGTGCATGTATCAAGTTTCTCTGGTAGTATTCTAAAAGTAAGATACAGAAGAACAAAAATATGAAATTACAACGTTAAATGTTGTCATGAATAGTAAACAAAACAAAATGAAATAAAACCAATGCTACATAATCTACAATTTTTATTTCTAAAGTAAATGTCTATAACAGAAGTAGGAATTAATAGAAATAAAAATTATGTGAAAAATAAATAATTGTAATGAGAATATGATATTGGGTTAAATGAGAAAAATTAAAATATGGCATTTAGAAATATTCTTTCAATAGTGATAAAATTATAAAGCTTATAGTTTGTTTATATATCTTTAAATCGCTCATGGTAGTTTAATTTTTTAGTGGAGCACTTTATAACAAGAAGTATAGGGTTGCTATAAGAACTTTGGCACAATTAAAGTCTTTCAAACATAACATAATATAAAATAAAATAAATACTAAAAGGACTCATATTTCAAGCTAATGGCTTCTCTAGATAACACTTCTATCTTCAGAAAGGGAAACAGGATATAGCTACAATATCAATGATATTTTTAGATTCAGCCAATTTGGGGACCATAATAAGGAAAGAATTTGGGGTAAGGGGATATAATGCTTATTTTTCACCTCCTGTTTTGTTAACTCTCAGCCCTGGCTTTAATTAGAGTTTGGGGTAAGGGGATAATATGCTTATTTTTCACCTCTTGATTTGTTAACTCTCAGCCCTGGCTTTAATTAGATGCTAACTAAAAATAGTACTGATTAGGAGAAACCTCTCCTTTGAAGGAAAAGTCAAAGCCTGGAAGCCAGAAGGTGAAATGAAGTTGGTAACCAGTGTGCCTTACATCATTTCCATGGCTTATAAACCACAGAACTTTATTTCTCATTATCTTAGTTACTTTTCTTATTGCTGAGTCAAAATAATTGACACCCACAAGTTAAGGAAGGAAAAGATTATTTTGGTACACGGTCTGTAGAGGTTTCAGCCCATAGTTGACTGGCTCCAAGGCAGGTCAGCATGGCAGAGGGGCATTGCAGAGGAGAAACAGTCCATGGCAGAGAGGGCAGGAGGCATCAAGCAGCTGCAGCAGTGGCAATACAGCAGCAGCAAGCCTCCCTTTATATTCCATCCATGCCACACAACACCCAGGATGGGCCTTTCCATTATCCACACCCAGAACTGTACTAAACCAGTTAGTGGACTAATGCAGTACCACACACTCTTAACCCCAATATTACACACCCATGATCCAGCCACCTTTGAAACCCCCACCTACGAATACATGAGGATTTGAGGGGAACATCTAGATATATTTATGGAGGCTTGGAAGTCTAAGATCAAGGCTTTTGTGGATTTTGTATCTAGAAATGGTCAACTTCCTTACAGATAACCCTCTTCTGATTGTCACTTAACATGACAGAAGGAATAAGGGAGCTCTCTGTGCCTTCTTTAATAAGGCTACCAATCTCATTGAAAAGGTCCCGAACCTCATGACCTGATCATCTCCCAAAGACTCATCTCCTAATACCATCAAATGTGGGGATAAAGATTTCAGAATATTAGTTTTGTGGAGACACATACTTTCAGATCATAGTACAAAACATGCTAATCATAGGCCTATGGTTCAAGCAATAAATAATTCTGAAATCTAACATGGGAATTGTCTACCTATAGAAATAAACTAGATATATTCATTTTAAATAATGTTGACAGTTATTAAATAATAATGAAATGATATTTATTGCTCAATTTACATGTTCAAAACAATTTACAAGCACTAAAGTAATCATTTCAAGAACTGCATAAGGCAGGTATATCAGTATCACTACTTTCCTGATAAGAAAACTGAAATACAAAAGGGGAAGTGGGCCGGTGAGATGGCTCAGCAGTGTACGTGCCTGCCTGGCAAGTGCAAGGACCCGAGTTCGACCCCCGGATCCCACATACGAAAAAGGGGCCAGTGATATCGCTCAGCGACACGGGCGCCTGCTGGCACACGAGGTCCTGAGGTAGACCCCCGGTACCCACAAAAAAAAAAAAAAAAAAGGAAGTGACATGAGCAAAGCCACACAGGTAAGACTTGAAGATAGTATATACTCTTAACTATGGTATAATGTTGGCTTTTCCCTAAAATTTTGTAGGATGGGTAATGATCAGTGACTGAAAATTACATATTGGAGATGATGAAAATATTTTTATAATACATAAAATATGAAAATACTGATACTTTATGATAAATATCATGCAATTTTAACTTATGCACTTGCCCAAACATGCTAACGTAGATGTATTCACACAAAAACATTAACTCTCTGTAGAATTGGTAAGAACATTGTTTTATTTAACTTGGGAAACATTATTTTTTAAAAAGCATTGTAAAAAATTACTAGTAACTATACAAAATGATCACTACATGATGTGGTAAATGCAGATGAACAAAGAGCTTGGTTTATTTATTGGACATTAACAAGTTTCATGCCAGCATGCATTCTAAAAGCATATTTCCACACGAGTATAATATCATTGTGAGCACAATTTATATGTAAATAATATTACTTAAACTTTTAATGATTTTCCTTAAAGTCCTTAAAGACTTTTTTGAAGAAAATTGTTGTACTTCAGATTTTTAAAACCTCGATCAGCATGGACTGGGTTTTATAAAATTAAATCTGATTTTTCAAATAATCTTCCACAAATATTTTCATAGTTATATATATTTGTTTCAGATATCACAAAGAATACTAATTGATAGTAAAACTTTTGAAATATGAATTGAGGGTAGTTTTTATGTTGAAATATAATGAAAACAGTGTTTTTTACACTCTCCCTTCTAAGTAGCTTACCATTTTAACTGTGACTCTTATCAGATTTTGATTTATCTCTTTATCCATTATTGTACCTAATTGGGAACAAATTACTTATTACTCATGAAAGACACTAACTACCTAGTGTTGCAGAAAAAGAGAATATTACAATTTACATTTAAATGAGATTTGAAATGTTAATGAACAGATCCAGTATTCTAATTATCTCTACAAATACTTTAAGGTGAACTTTTATAGATGGATCTTTTTTTGCAACTTATTCTAGAGTGCTCTATGAGGCAGTTTAACACCATATAAAGCATATAGTACACATATTACATTTTTTATTGTTATAATATATAATTATGCAGTCAAATAAATGTGATTATTATTAATAAACATAAGTTTACTGTATTGAGTAATCATAAATCAAATAAAGCATTTTAAATTGCTAAATTATCTTATGATAGTTTTGTTGAAATGTAGGTTTTATTCATTTATTTTCCAGGAATTAAAAAAGAGATATGATTCTTGAATAATTTGAACATTTTTATCAAAAATAACTTTCCACACATCAACATAAATATTTCCTTCTTACTTTAACTCTATCATTTATATTTCATAAATATGTTCATAACCATTAAGTAACACTGAAATAAAAAATTTACATGTTATTTTGCATTAGTTAACTATGCTCTGGGTTAACAAGGGCCATGAATTCAACATGAAGCCTTACAGTGATCTAGCTGTAGTGATTCTAGCAAATCCCCAGAGTGCAAAACCTCACCGTTTTCTTATCCTTACTTAGATATTCACAATACTCCTAAAACTGTACCATTCTCTTCTCTCAAACTAAATCTTGTGATAAATTTATTTGATGAAGCATTTCAAATTTAAGGACATTCCCAACATATTATGAGAAACCAAGTAATGACTTTAAAAAGAGATATCAGAAATCCTGAGAAAATATTAATAAAAAAGTAATAGCCATAAAGGTATCTGCATAACATGCAGGAAATAGCATGGTAGGAAGGGCAGCAGAAAAAAAGAGCTTCACAAATCATGTTATCTCGGTCATTATCTGCTTTAAATGACAAGGAAAAAACTCTTTCAGTGGATTATGGATAATTAAGACAATGCCTAGCACTGCACAAAAACAATTCATAATATTTTGTTTCATTTGGAAATATATAAACAGATTCTGCATGAAAAAAGAGAAGGAAAGCAATTCTATTTTAAATTAGTTCAAAGAAGGAAATTGAACTGTAGTCATCAATAATCCCTGAAGTTACAGAATTTCCACTAAAGTGTGAAGATAGCCTTGGTTAGGTTAGGCTGCTATAATGAAATTCTGTAGCGTGGGTGTTTTAAACAATAGGCATTTACTTCTCAGTCTCACAGTTCTGGAGGTGGAAATCAGAAATTAGGGTGCTAGAATGGTTGGGTTCTTGCTTAAAGGCCTCCTAACTTGCAGATGGTCCATCTTCTTGCAGTGTTCATTCATGATAGAAAAGTGACGACCTTCTCTCATGTACTGTTGTCGCCCTTGTTACCCCACAAACACCTCCAGTGTGTTACAAAATGTATCTCATTGGGGATTAGGATTCATATCGGGGACCTCTGCAGTAAGTCTCCAATCTCCTGCCAAGTGTTATGGTGCACAGCAGAAAGAAAGAGCAAGAGATAAAATAGCAGTACAGCGGGGATCTGGGATGACCAGTTGTTCTCCAGGAACAAAAGGCCATGAGGCAGCAAGAACCTTGGCATTTATTGATGGAGGAGGGGATTTGAGGAGGAGATTATCAGGCTCAAGAGGGTGGAGGTTATCTTATGTTAAGAAGGATTTTGCCCTGGAGTGTCTTTTAATTTTAGTGAGTAGGAAAGATTGCCTCATCTCTAAAGAGATAATGGGAAATCTCAAAAGAGTAATACGATAATCCCAAGCCTCTGTTTATCCCTTAAGGAAGTATGCAAAATTAGCTATTGTGAATTTGTAGTCCCCAACAGATGCAATAGATGAATTTTAGTGGAGACAGAAATATTAACTCTGAACTACCTTCTTGCACCACTTCTCCAAATCAGGAGAAATTGAGGTGTTTCATCTACATTTGTTGTTATATGTACTACAACATGATTATAATCATTCTGAAGCTCCAACATTTAAGATTAGTGCACAGTTTTTCTCTGGGTTGATCTATTTTAAGTATGATCTATCATACCTATTTTAAGTATGATCCCACAGGAAAAAAAAATCATAGTGCAAAGATTTCAGAACATATAAACAGGGTTTGTCAAAAAAGAAAGAAAGTCAAAGCAACAACAGTAAGCAACAATAAAAATCTTGGAATTTGAGTTTTCTACATTTAAACTAAAGTTTTAAACTAAGTTTACTATTATATTTTAATTAACATGAACAGAAACCTTATACATGTTTTTTTACAAAAGAAAAAATTGAGAAAATTTATCATTTGATTAAAAATTAGGATAAAAAAGACCCTAACTAGTAATGCTGAAATTAGCACTTTGAGTGCTTAGATTTGAAAGTAACAAATACAAAACAAAATAAAGTTTAACAAAAGTGGAATTGAAATAGCTTCATAATATTAAATTCAGTAGAAAAAAAGCAGTGGTTAAGTTTTACATTATATGGATAACAAATGTTAGAAAGAAAGCTGATAACATGTAAAACATAGCATAGGACCAAACATTTAGTTAATGGTACAGCCTACATATTAATCTAAATTTGTATTGTTAATGGGTAAAGGATGCCAATTGAAAGAAATTCAATATTGGCCAAGACCATATGAAAAGCTAAGTTAAAATTTACATAACTTGTAAGTGTAAAACATCAAATTTTTCTTTGTTCATGCTGCTGAAATAACATAGCATAAGTAAACATTTGGATCTATTTGACCTTTCCCCTTTTCTAGAAATTTAATCTGTTGGCAACATCCCAGTGAAATAAATTTATTTTGATCTTGGAGAGAATTGCCTATTTTTTTTTCACTTGACCCCAATCACTCCAATGTCAATTCCATTTTCTGCTTCTTATTCAGGACACATTATTTCTGTTGAGAGATAATGCATGTTCAGGAAGAGCTAGTGAGCCTGAATAAAGATTTGTCCCAGGGAAATTAGCCAACATGCTAAGAGAAAGTTGTGTGAAATATAATGAGTATGATAGATAAGATATGTGATTGTGAAGAAAGATTAGAGGAGAAAGAAGTCATTATCAAGACCTCACAGACTTAGGTCTATTTTCTCCTGGGCCACAGTTATGCCACAATAACTGAGTTTAGCATAAGACTAAAGACAAAAAATAACAACATCCTTCATGTATAACCAAGTGAGTCTTTGTGACAGGGTTATATAATTACATACCAAGATTCAATAGAACATACTCACATACAGTTTTATAATGGCCAAGAATAAAGGAAAAAGATACAGTGCAAATAAGCCACGAGGACTGAGACTGCCAGGGACTCATTCCCAGCTTCCCAGAATACACTTATCTGGGTGATAACCATGAAGTATGTTCAAATAATCTTAGATTAATAGGAGCTTATGCAAAAGTTTTCATTGTAACCATTTAAAATAGATACAATGACCAATCTACACACACACACACACACACACACACACACACACATATATATATATATATATATATATATATATATATATATATATGTATGTATAAAACCTAACTTGTTCTGTGTATCATCACCAGAGAAATTTAAAGTCATAAATGACATGGTATAATGATCTAATCCATATCATTCTTGGCCAAAATAAATTAACAGACATTGAGACAAGCCTGGAGATAAGTGTAGAGCTGACCTAGCCCATCAGGAGATAGCTCTATCTTATAATTAAACACAAATTACTCAAGCAAAAATGTCGAATATTTATGTATTGTTTTCTATTACCTGGTCTCCCATACATCTCGAGGAATATTTCACAAAGTATTTTAAGTAATTTATTTTTAAATTCACATATTCACAGATATACATCAACAATTATTAAATCATTATACATTTACACTAGAATTGAATAGTTAAATATATGGCAAGTTGTGAAGGCTTGGTCATTGTGAAAAGGAGAGGTTACAGATACAAAAAAGAAAACCTGACATAATATACATGGTCAAGTATTTGAGGTGGAGGTACCAGTGTGAAGTCATGTTTAGCTTAATATGTATGCATGACTACACATGGGTTACTACAAAGTGTATTCTCTTGTCTGTAAAATATTTGTGCGTAAAGGAAAACGCCAGTAACAGTGAAGACATCCAGTACCAGATCTTACTTAGTTTCTAGTGTTATTTTCCAGTACCAGAGAGAACCAGTACTTTTTGAGAAATTTCTGATTCTATGATTGGGAGAGCAAATATGTAGGATAAGAACCTTAAAATCTTATTTAACCCTATAACTCTTAATATTTGCCAGAAGAAAGTCAAAACCACCAGACAGTAGCCATCTTCTCAGTTTTCAATTATACTGGAAATAATTCTCATATAATACTTCTCCATTAACAAGCAGCTTCACTATGCAAGACTCATATAGAAGTAATTAAATTGTGGTATTCTCACATGACATTCTCTAAAATGAGTATGGTATGGTATTCTCTACACACGGTATTCTCTAAAATGAATATGAAACCCGACCTACTGTTTGACTTTGCCAAGACATAGTATTATCCTTTTATAGTTCCACTAATCTACATTATTTGATATATCCACCTTTCTTGCCCACATCGTCCCTGTCATGCTTTGTCCATCTCTTTCTCCTACATTGGGAACACAAAATTCTGAACATTCATTCAAAATAAGGGAAGACAATAAAGCTAAACCTATTTCCATATTTGTTTGCCAATTTTTCTTTCACTACATTTACAGCTTTTTTTTATGGAGCTTTCATTTCATAGTGCATAATAGAAAAAATAAATGTGAATGAATTAGGCAATGTCTCAGTTACATACTGCTCTTGTAATCCAACACGCAGTTCCAGGGATTATTGCAATATTAAAACTTAGATAAAGGAGTAATGAAAAAGATGCATTGGACATACATGAGCAACTACTATCATTAATTTAAAAGTTATTTTTCATGGCAAGACATAGTTTGGCTATAATATTCTAGAGTATGCATGAAAAAGACAATGAAAAAGGGTATTGGGTGATGCTTCTGTCAAGACAAAAGTCGTGCATTGTATACATATTTGATTACACAGCTACATTTTCAAAAGTATTTTCTACATAAAATCTCATTGACTTCAATTAGAATTTGCAATCTAAGTACACCATATGGCTTTGCTTAAAAGCAATGAGACTATTAAATTTAATTACTTTTATATGTGTCTCGCATAGTAAAGGTGCTTGTTAAAGGAGCAGCATTATATGAGAATTATTTCCAGTAAAATTGAAAACTGAGAAGATGGCTACCGTCTGGTGGTTACTAATTGACAGTCGATTCCAGAAAAAAAGTAATTTTCAGTAATACTAAAAAATAGCATGCAGAGAACAATGTCACTTTCCTAATTTTATTGCTGCTCTATATAGCAATATTTGGATATAGTGTGAATTAACACTACTGCTCTAAAAGCAAAGTATTTCTTCTCTGTTTAAAAGTCTTGGCATCTTTCTTCATGAGGAAGAAATGTATATATATGTGTATTTATACATATATATTCTCCATAAAAACAGATATGTTCCATATAAAAATCTAAGAGAATATATTGATACCATTACAATAATTTCTCTTATTTTGTTCTATTATAAATGTTCCATTTGACTCCTCAATAAAGGCAGACATGCAAACTAATAGAAGCTGGTTCCATTTTACTGCATTAATCCAATTCGGCCCTAGACAAGGAGTAGTAACATCTATGGCAAAATGGGAATCATGCGGCTTTTCCAAAGTGTAACTTTTCATTAGCTCCAGTAGTTTTTGCCACGAGATGATTGAACTTTATCCACTACTGCAAGATTGATGGAATTTATTTTTAAAAATAGCTTAAAATTGAGATATGTAATAAAGTATCCAAATTTTACAAAGATGAAAAATAACTGAAGTAAACAATTTATGAGTGATACAAACATGGCTGTAGGATAAAGCATGGGAAACTGTTTACTTGCTTTTTCTAGCATTTTGGTTTTACATCAACAAATTAAAAATAAATAAAAAGTAATTATTTCCTAGCTTTTTAGGGCAAGCAAAGAAAAACAGAAATATCTGGAATTCCAAACTGTTATAAGGATAAATAACTCTCTTTCTTAAGGAAAGCTGGAAACAATCTAGTATAGAATCCAAAAAAACTAAAAATAATTTGGTATTACCAAATGCATTAAATTTGGCAAGGTTTGTTTGGGTAACTTCTAAAAACTAATATAATTTCCTTTATCTCTGTTAACTTGTTTTTTGTGACTTCTATGCTAGTCAGGTTTTTGTTACTATAAGGAACACCTGCCATAATCAATTTGTAGGTAGAAGGGATGCTTCCTTTGAGTTCGCAGTTTGGGATTTTCAGTCCAGTCACTTGTCGCCAGTGCTTTAGAGACTGTGGTGAGGCAGTGCATGGAGGGAGGGACGGCAGAGTGAAGCTGCTTATCTAGTGGTCAAAGGGAAAAAAGCGGGAGAGGAAGACTGGGCCGCACAACACCCTTTCAGCATTGTCCCCAGTGACCTGAAGACATTCCAGTAGACCCTACCTGTTGAAATTTCCACCACCATCCAAGGCAACAAGCTGAGAAACAAGCTTTGAACAAATAAGCCTGTAGGAACATTCCAGATCCAAGCTCTAGCAATTTCCTTCAAAATTCAGTGGTTATTCTTAGTCAAAGACGGTTGACTGAATATAGATGATTATTGTTTCTCATACTGGAATCCCATTAAAACATCTAGTTTTTTTTAAATCACCACAAACTTCATTGCTGAGAAAGCCTAAAAGTGTTCCTACAACAACAGGTATTTCTGGAAATATGAATATGATGAAGATGATGGTGGTAGAGATAGTTAATTTCAGCGGAGTAAAAATCCATATCCATTAAAAGCAAAATAAATTTCTTCCCACTCAGCCTCAAAAAAAAAACAAAAACAAAAAACAAGTGTTTTACCTTCACATCATGTTTTGGTTACCTCCAAATTTAGAGGTAGTCAGACAATAGGGTTTGTTTTTGTTTTGTTGTTATTGTCTTAAGCCAGTGTATTTGAGGCTCTTTAGTAAATAAAAGGCTAAGACATATCTGTGTCACCCCTTTCACTTGGGAGCTTGTTTTTGCACCCCCTGTATAAAACTATACGGACACCAATCTGTCCCTCTGATACTCAAGGTACTACTAGGGCTTAATCATAAATCCTGGACACTTTACCCACCAGTAGTAGTTATCTTCAGTCTAAAGAGTTATTTTTTCCTACTCAACATTTGATATAACTTATGCTTAAACACCACTAAGTCACTGCGAGTAGAGCTCCATTAATCTTCATCAGAGGTATAAACCATGTTACTTCCATTAGGGAAATACATCATGTAATACAGCATGTGTCGGTAGAGGCTCCTATTTAGAAATACAAAATTACTTGTCGTTTTAGGGAAGCCAATACTGTAAAGGAAAAGTAAATGTAACAATCCTCTAAGGAAAGAGATAAGATGCCAGAAAAATAGCTTGCATTTTAAATAACAAACCGAGATCCTCAAAGTGACAAATGATAACATCTTATGTAAAACTAAGATTAGGCTCTTATGAAAAAGCAGAAGTCAGATTTTTAAAACTAAAATATATAACTGTCACAAAACAGATAAAATGAATAATAGACTTTTTCCATTTTAATATATCTCTTTAGAGCTTTCACTTTTCAAGAACAAAATACAGGGGCAAAAAGTATCCGCCTATGTTATATTTTAAGCTGTTAGTGCAGAAAATAAAATATTATTTTACTAATGTTAAAAATTATTGAAAATATTTTCTAACAGAGACAACATCTCATATTCACAGATAGAATAAGAATACTAATAAACATTGAGAAAAGGGAACGAAAACTCCTTAAATGCTCAACCATAGTTCATTATCTCTGCCTTGATGCGAGTCCTCTGGTAGCACATTTCCAGCACTGGAGTTTTCTCCCATTTTTCTCACACAGCCTTGAAGGATTGATCAAATGAGCCTGTATTATAGGAGATGAAATCACTAAATGTGAAATCGACTTGAGACTTCCTCATTTTACATGGTATCACAAACACCCAAGAATTGGGGGTTTAAGAAAAAAGTACATTCATAATCAAATACCAATGCTTATAGCTTTACAAGTATTCCACTGATTTTTTTCCCCAAAATTTAAGTATTTAAAAGAATGTCCAAACAACTAGGGAAAACATCAAACTTTAGATAGTAGATTATCCTGCCCTCTGTCATTTTCCTTATAGTTACGCAAAATCATTTTCTTATTTTTTTTTACTTAGAAGAGTTGAGGTAGCCAAAAAAGAAAGCTCAATTATTCTTGTCCCCAAATATAAAAATCACTCCATTTTAAAATATAAAGAGCAATCATTTGTTTTTTCCCCTTTCAGAACATACATATACCTGCTTAAGTGGACCTGAATCCATTGGAAATCCATGAAATGTTTAGATACTGTGAAGCTATCCTAGCACAGTGCTTAGGTTTATCAAGCTGTTTTTGAGGTAATGGCACCAAATTATAGAATGTCCTTTTTATGACCTTGGTATGGCTGTTGGGCTAAAAGACAGGATTTTTTCCTAATGTTATACCATTTCTCTTTTCCCCAGCTATAAATACATTCCTTTTGCGTCTGTAAAGGCATTAAACTCAATCTTATTCTGTTATCAATCTATTTCTACGTATGTGCTCCCTAGTTTTATATACCACCAAATATTTTATTTGCCACTCCTTACCATTTTCTGAAGCTGAGCTCTATTTTTTTCACATTTGGAAAGATCTTAAATCACATTTTTTCCACTGTGATATATCCACAAATATAATCTAACTTCTCCTATCATGTGAATGTAACATTATAAATACTAATTGTAGATACCTTACTAATTAAATTATATGAAAGAAAATCCAGGCAGTCAGAGGGTTATTTTGGAGTGAAGGAATGGCTTTGGAAGGAATGTAGCTCGAGGAAGACATGCTAAATCATTTGCCTGAAACTTGGACACCACAAAAACTGGCATGGAAAAGACTTTAGCCATGCAGATTTCAGATTATTTGTTGTGTCTAAAGGAAGTCTTTTCTCATGTTAATGCTACCAGTACAATACATAATTTAATAGGTAGATTTAATTTGCAGTCATAAAGCATTGTTTATCTTTAGATTTTAAAATATTTAAAATTACACCTAATTTTAAAACTACCCACTCGATGGGTCGGTGAGATGGCTCAGTGAGGTAAGAGCCTGCCTGGAAAGCGTGAGGTCCTGATTTCTACTCCCGGTACCCACATAGGAAAAAAAGGGCCGGTGATATCCCTTAGTGGCACGGGTGCCTACTGGCACGTGAGTTCGACCCCCAGAACCCACACACAAAAAAAAACTACTCACTTGAATATGCGTGGCTTTAATAAGTGTACACATGCACATGCATGCATCTGAAGAAATATGGGCTGCTTATAGCACTGATATTTCTTCCTGAGAATGTCTACAGTACACTTTAGCACCCAACCTTCTGGCTGCGTCTCTTTCTGCAGCCCTAGAATGGAATCATTACTGTTCCTGAGACGAAATAATCACTGATCTACCAAAACTAGGATGTGTGCATTTTATTGATTGTCTGTGTTCATTCAACAAATCCTCATAATAATCTCGATTTCTTTCAGTATAATAGATTTAAACATATTATACAAATTAAGAAGCTAAGTCTTATAATAGTAAAGTTAATTTTTCAAACTCAAGGAGCAATATTTCATCGAAAGATTTCTCAATCCATGGTGTAATTTTGTTATAGAATTTCTGGATCATTTTTCATGCTTTTCTAATAAAATATCTTACATGTAATATCCTCAGCATAGTATTTACCTTTTAGCTTTTTAAATAAGGTCAACGTGTCTCTCTACTCATATCCTACCACAAGACAGTCACTGATATCCTATATCAATAATTGGAATTGTAAACCTGATGCAGTGATGGACACTTGTAATCCCAGGAGGCTGGGAGGCTGAGGCGGGGGATCACAATTTAGAGTTCTTTTATGGCAATTTAATGACTTAGCATGATCCCAAAAATAAAAAAGGGTTGGGATGCAGCTCAGTTTGAAGTCTCCAAGTTCAATCCCCAGTACCATAAAACATAAAATAACATAAAATAAATGTAAAATAAAATAAAAATTTCAAATTTATAATGCCAAAAATATAAATTGACATTCAGAAGAATGAATTGACTCAAAATGTGTGTGGTAAAGCAGGCATTTATGTCAAAGAAGTCCCAGGAAGAACTGAAAATGTAGCAAAATCACAGACAAGTAATGGCCTTGAAATGGAAGTGCACTGGGACCTTAAAGTGGGCTTAGGCTGAGGAGTAGCAGTAGTTGGAGCAAGCTTCAAAAGATGCATTTCAACAGAAGTAATTAGTGTTTGTCAGCGTGCTCCCTGATATATAGTATGGTATGTTATAATGGCTGCTAAAATATGTCCACAGCTTAATACCTGAAAACTAAAAGTATACGTTGTGTGATAAAATTTTCATAAATGTGATATCAGAATAATTTTCTGGACTATCCACATAGACACTTTATCCAATCAGAAATGTTCAAGTGAATGAAAGAGGGATATTTGATAAACACAGAAGGGAGAAAGTATAAACATAGATTGGAGTGATGGGAGCATAAGTGACGAAGGACAAAGAATGTCAGCAACTAACAGAAGAGGTCAGGAAAAAGTTCTCTCCCATCGCCTCTGGAAAGAGCAGGGCCTTACCAACACCTTGACTTTGACCATCTCTCCTCCAAAAGTGTGAGAAAATACATTTCAATTGTTTGAAGCCACCGTTGTTGGGATAATCTGTCATCAATCAGAGGACTAAGACATTCTTCACCATGTTCAAAAATTCTTCATTTGACCACTGAAGAGGTGATATCTTTCCATACAGCCGAAAATGGTGCCAGTGAGACGGTAGACACTGCATGATTGTCATGATAGAATGAAAGCATTGTGTTAATTTAGCAACTTATATGCTTGTAAGTATTATCAAATAGTGTTGAATATAAATTCAATAAATCATGAATTTCTTAACTCAATTAATCTGTGTAGGCAGATAGGTCCTGATGTGGAATGTTCTGTTAATGTTTTCCAAATCCATACTGGAAACGAAATTGCTAACTGAAGTACACTAAAGGGTGCCCTCCCCTCACACGACGTATTTATATTCGTGTCTCCCAAAACTGCCAATATCACTTAATATGGCAAAATAATGTGTATTGCCTTACAAGATAAACATGTATGATTAGATTACATATTTTTTCGGGTGTTTGGGTGGGCTCTAAATGCAATCATATAAATCCTTTGAAGAGAAAGGTAGAAGGAGTTTGGATACAGACATATAGAGGAAAAGGCCATGTGAAGATAAGGCAGAAATTAAAAGAACACTTCCAAATGTCAAAGTTGCCATTCCAGCAGCTACCAAAAACTAGAAGAGATGAGGAAAAGAAATTTCCCCAGATGCTCCCAAGGGAACACAACTCTGCTGCTCTTGGATATCTAGCCTCTGTCGCAGAATTTATTTACTTGGATTCACATCACCAAGTATAGGACTTTGTTACAGGACCTTCAGAAAAGCATATCATAAACCGGACTTATACACACATAAAGTGATACTTGGTACAAACAAACTTCATTTGTTTCACACACAGCTTACACACAATGACTGAAAATAATTTTATATATTTTTAGTATGATAGCATAGGTACATTCCACTGTGGCATCACGTTGATGCTCAAAAACTTTGCATTTTGAAGTGATTTTGATTTTGAATTTTCAGATTAGTGATACTCAACCTGTATTATAATTTGCTCTAATTATTAGGTCAAAATACTGGGTTTTTGGTATTAATGGGCATGTCCTTAAAATTAAGTTAAAACTGAAGCTGGAGATGTAATTCATAGGTAGAACGCTTGCCTCGGTTGTACAAGGTACTTGGTGAGTCCCCAGCACCACACGAATACACACAAACACACTCACAACTCCCTCAAACACACACATCTAAGAGATATAATTCACAAAGTCAATCAACATTTTTCACATGGGGAATTTAACTACAAATTGAACACACAAATCTTTAGGCTTCGAAAAACATTTGCACTGTTTGCTGTTACAGTATTTCTGAAAATATCAAGTAACCTGTCTCTTATTTCATTTATTCAAGAATAAGGAGTTTAAATGGAAGATGCCCTTACTTATAATGCTGGCAAAACAAATAGAAACCAATAATAATCTGAGTTTCAGCAAAACAAAAAGAATAGTTTGGGTAAAAACGAACTGAAAATATGGTTGGCACTGGATTTATCCCCTCTGCAACTTATGTTTCTTATATTAGGAAAATTCTTTCTGGTAAATATTTTCTGCCTCTATTTGCAATTACATGACCAGAATGCAACAATATCTCAGTACATGTAGTACATTCTAGGTACAATGTTTCAACAATATAAATGTCACCAAAGATTTCAATTCTTATAAATATGCCAGACTTTATGTTAGACCAACATTGGCCCATTTTTCTTCATGGAAAACCTACAGGAATATACCAGAACTTTCTCAAGAGCTTTGCTGCATTATATGGTAAACAAATTACTTAATTTGAAGAATATTCTTTATTTCAAATAATACATGCCATTGAAACAATATCTTCAATTATAATCTCTTTCTATTGCATGCTCTGTTTTTATAGAATAAATCTATAATATGCGAAGTGAGCTAACTTATGCAAACACTCTCAGAACTCACCTGGAAAAGTTTTTGTTATCCAAACTCACATGCTTTAGACATCAGGTTCACAGCCTTACCTTTAGCAATTCTCTCTCTAAATACATATTTATATGAACGTATCTTTTATTATATATACATATGTAGTTATACATATATAATTATTAACTTTTTAAACATTTTCTACATTCAAGAATATAAACAGTTCATTTTACAGCATTTTGTCAGTTTTTGAGGCTGTGTTTCTATATGTACAACACAGAAGTATTCAACCTACTGAATCATATAGCATCTAAAAATACAAAAGCATTATGTATGTTGATTACTAATTCAAAAGCAACTTGTCTATAAGCAGATGTTTGTTACCTGTTGAAAAATAATTAGTAGAGATTGATGCAGCTGAGTTTTGCACCTGATTAAAAAGATGAATAAAGCGATGGTCAATATTTTCACACTTCAAAATTGTTCATTGGTATCAGTAATATTTGTGAAATAGTTGTTCAAACATATCACACGTACATACCCCAAGAAAACATGAATTACTAAAAAATTAAGGATCAATAGAGGCCAAATACTAAATACTGTTTATATTGTTAATTAATGAGAAATGCACTATGTTCAAATGAAGGCCTTAGTTGTTACCAGCTACCACAAACAAGATAGTATTGGAGAGATTCCAAAGACAAAATGTGTCCTTGATATTACTACCAGCTTTGTCATTAAAATATGTCTTCTTTAATCACACACATATTTTATTAGTTTTGACATACTTTTCCGCTTGTAGGAATTTAAGTTTCAAAATCTCTTCTTTTTTTTTTTTTTAATGTGGGTACCGGGAGTCGAACTCAGGACTTCGTGCTTGCCAGCAGGCGCTTATACCCCTGAGCTATCTCACCAGTCCAAAATTTCTCTTCTTGAAAGAAAACAGTAAGCAATGATATTTTGGTAAATGAAACAAACAAGATATTTCTATTTCAGAAAAACATATTTCTGGATTTTATTTGTGTTTTATTACAAAATTATTTTATATAAAGTGAATTTAGTGTAAATACAATATACATTATTTATATATAATTTTTTGCAAACAACATGCAGACTAAAATATCTACACTTTGTAGGGACAGTAAGGGAGGAGTGCACAGCATAGGGCGTGACACATGTGGCTAGTATAATGGAGGTAACCACATGCTTAATCATGAGACGATGTGCTCGAGGAGATTGCCCTTTGTGGGAACTTTGCATGCTTTTGATATGTGTCCCTAGATCCTTAGCTAGAACCTTAGCTTCCCCCATAAATAAAGGCTAAGACGCTGATTGTCTTAATTTATAGCAATCAGTAATCTCTATTTTTAGAGATCTGCTTACCCCTATAGGTACAAACAAGGCAAAGACACCATGCTGAGAAGCTCATCCCCCTGCCACACAGTTCTCTGCTGTTTGGAAGTCTCCAGTTCTGCAATATAATGAGTAAACACCTGCTTCATATTACTTTCATTTTTGAGTTCCTCATTCTGTGCCAGAGAGATCTTCAGTTTCAAGTCAGCCTTGTGTCATCTGCTGCATTCTTGCTCAGGTGAGTAGACAGAGCTAGGGAAGGGGAGGGTCTCTT
Source organism: Erethizon dorsatum (assembly GCA_028451465.1). Lineage (NCBI taxonomy): Eukaryota > Metazoa > Chordata > Mammalia > Rodentia > Erethizontidae > Erethizon > Erethizon dorsatum. The sequence continues at coordinate 76,564,400 of CM051833.1, read as the reverse complement.
CAGGAAAGAACTTCCAGCCTCCCAAACCCTCTGCCTGATGCAACAACTTGAGTCTTAAAATTTTTCACTGCATCTGTTCTAGAAAATTAACAATTTCTAGTAAATGCTAATACTTTTACAGAGCATATTATGAAATGTAGATATTCAATTTATTTTCAAGATATACTTGAATGCATATATCTACATATGTGTATTCATGCATATACACATACAGGTAAACATATATATATATGTATATATATATATATATATATATATATATATATATATATATATACATATATTACTCATATTGATACTGATCTTATTATACTGTCTATTCACTTTTTTAAAAGATATCTTGAGTCTGGGAATATAGTTTGGTGGTACAGCACATGATTAGTATGCATAAGGCCCTAGATTTGAACTACAACTGTAAAATTAAATCAATACACAAAAATAAATGTTTCTGATTACCGTCTATCAGTAGCAGGGTGGTTGTTTTCACTATGATTTTAATGGAGGACAGAGATGGAAACAAACAGATATTGAGCGTAATTTCAGGTAGGATAAAAAATGCAAAGACATTGTGAAAGGGGAAGAAACTGCTCAAAAGGAAAGAACAACTGGGATGGGGGAAAGGAGAAGAGAAGGAAGGGAAAAGAAAAAATATACATATGTACACAACAAGATAGCTAAGACAATCATACTACTAATTTCTATTAGTTCATTGAAAAGAACGGTTTGTGATTATATTGTTTGATCCATTTTTTTATGCCTATATCTTATAATCAGAACAACTACTTTGAAGATAACAATACACAATGCATTAACTATTGTTAATCCCCTATTAGCTTGTTTTGAAACTCTGTGTCATTGTTTTTACTGTTTTTTCTCTTTAAAATAAAAAAATGATGCAAAGAAAATACAAGTAGCATATGAAAATGGAAAACAGTTGTAAGATGTGAATTATTCTTCATACTGATCAAATATGTGTTCATTTAATGAGTTATATAATTTATTTTAAAATTCACAATTGAATAGCATTTAGTATATTCAAAGAGATGTGGGCCAGTGAGATGGCTCAGCGGCTTAAGTGCCTGCCCGGCAAGCGCGAGGGGCCCGAGTTCGACTCCCGGATCCCACATACGAAAAAGGGGGCCGGTGATATCGCTCAGCGGCACGGTCCTGAGGTCGACCCCCCAGTACCCACACACACACAAAAAAAGACAAAGAGATGTGTAATTGTCCCAATCTCTTTACATTTTCATCACAACTAAAAGAGACTTCATACCATTTCCCATTCTCCCTCCCCACTTTCAGTGCCACAATCCTAGACAACTGTTAACCTAATTTTGGCCTGAACAAATCTACCTGTAAAGTTCATAAACTTTACTGTAAATGGAAACATGCATTATGGAGTTTTTGTGGCTTCTTTTTATTCTACAGTTCTCTTAATTCATCTATGTATCAGCATGTAACAACACTCATTTTCGGGCCGGTGAGATGGCTCAGCGGCATAAGCGCCTGCCTTGCAAGCGCGAGGGCCTGAGTTCGACTCCCGGATCCCACATACAAAAAATGGGCCAGTGATATTGCTCAGCGGCACAGGTGCCTGTTGGCGCACGAGGTCCTGAGGTCAACCCCCCGGTACCCAGAAAAAAAAAAAAACACTCATTTTCATTGGCTGAATAGTATTTTATTCTTTAAGTGTACCACATTGTGTTTATTCATTTATCTCTTGTTGGAAATTGATTTCTTTACATTTGTTGGTTATTGTGAGCAATGTTAATCTAAACAATAGGTACCAGTTTATATCTGGACACTTATTTCTCTTGGGTGTGCTTCTAAATGAAATGACCAAGTGATATTTCTCTATATCTTTTTCTATATTTCTCTATATCTTTATCTTTTATATAACTGTTGACATTTTCCAAACTGAATGAACAATTCTCCATTTCCACCAATAATGTAAAACAGTTCTAATTTTTCCACCTCCTCACAGATAATACTTCTTATATGTCTTTTTTTTTTTTTTTTTTAATAATATGGGTACCAGGGGTCGAAGTCAGGACCTCGTGCTTGCCAGCAAGCACTTGTGCTGCTGAGCGGTATCACCGGCCCTTTTTTCCTTTATGTGGGTTCTGGGAGTCGAACTCAGGACCTAACACTTGCCAGGCAGGCGCTTATGCCGCTGAGCCATCTCACTGGCCCCCCCATGTCTTTTTTTGTAGTCATCTTGTTACCAGGTTTTGGAGTGATGGAGTCTCCTTTGGAGATGTTTTCTAGGTTATTTCTGTCCTGAGTTAAGAACTGATCAGGACAAGTACAAATGGTACCAAAGTTTTATTAAAGTTTGGAAAAGAAAAAAGATCTATGGAGCAAATTTGGGCCAAGTAAAAGTAGGAAAAGAAGGACACCCTACAGTGTGAGGGCAGGATATCGTGAAGAGGCACGATAGGAAGTACTTAATGGCATCTGTCTCTTTTTGTATCATCCACTCCTCAGGCTGACCTCAGGTCTAGGTCTAGGCCACCCTCTCAAAAACCTGCTCGAGTTCTCACTGATCTGTTCCTGCGCCCTGGGATTTTGTAAATAACAGATCACACCTACTCCCCAGCCAGCTCTCCTACCCCTAATCTCCTGTCTCAATCCTAATAGGTATAAAATAGTACCTTATTATAGTTTTGATTTGTATTGTTTCCTAATGTTTAATTGCTAATTTCCCTAAGTTTGTTAATAATTTGTATATTTTCTTTGCATAAATGCTAACGTGAAAGGTCAAGCAAAGATCTCCAAATCCTGTTCTTCCATCAAAACGATGGAAAAAATCACCAGATAAAAATCACCAGAATCAACATTTTCAGAGCTGAAAATTAACCACGGGCTAGTAACAATCCAAAGACAGAGTAACTATATGTAAGAATAATAAACTTCGTGGTATTTTCAATTACCCTGAGCCATATATTTTACTCCCTAGCTTATGAGTAGCTATAAAAGAAATGGTTTTCAACTCTTTGTAAGACACACATCAGAAAAGTACTTCATTGACAAAGAATTATATATATTTTTAAGAATTATAATTAAGATAAGCCCTTTGAGCCAGTCCTCCAGGGAACACACCAACAGATCAATACATTTCAAGTGAAAGAAATGAAATTCAAAAATCTATGTATTTTATGATTCCAATTATATAGACTATAGTAATTCTATCTATCTATCTATCTATCTATCTATCTATCTATCTATCTATCACATCTCTCTGTGCATCTATTTTATTTTACTTATTTATTTTTTATTTTAAAGAGAAAAAATCAATAGAAACATGCAGAATTTCAAAAAAAGATAATAAATAGGAAATTAACAATGGTTAATATATTGCATATTGTTGTCTTCAAAGTAGTTGCTCAGATTACAAGATATAGGCTTGCAAAACTGATCAAACAATATAAGCACAAACCATTCTTTTCAGTGAACTAAAAGAAATTAGTATAATTATCTTAGCTATCTTGTGTATATATATATATATTTTTTTCCCTTCCTTCTTTTCTCCTTTCCTCCATCCCAGCTGTTCTTTCCTTTTGAGCAGTTTCTTTCCCTTTCACAGTATCTATTGTACACAAAGAAGGATAAACTCGAGTCTTTTATAGGTAAATGGATGCAACTAGAGACCATACTCATAAATGAAATAAATCAAACTCACATGTGTAAACATTGTATAGTCTTCCTAGTGTAAGAAACTGTGCATCTATTTTAGGCAAGGTTTCATCATGTAGTCCAGGCTGACCCAGAACTCACAATCATCCTGCCTCAGCTAACAGAGTACTGGGACTACATTGCATAATCCTTTTAAACTTACTGAGTGGTTTTATTATGAGTTAGTATAGGTTTTATGAATAGTATTCTATGTACATTAAAAAGGGAATGTATTCTGCTTTGTTGAATAAGGCATTCTGTTGATGCATGTTAATTATAATGATTTCTGAAGTTTTATATTTCTTTGTTGATCTTATGCATAGTTGTATGCATTATTGAAATAATACAACTATTGAATCTTTTATTAATTGCATTTTTGTATTATGTTTTTCTAACCCACTATTTTATGTTGTTCTTTTCTTAATTTCTCTATTGTTATTCATACTCAATTTGAAGAGGTATTGCCATTTTATCTCTTTACTCTTTAAAGAATATTTTCCTTTAGTTATATGGACACATTCTTACTAGTTTAAAGTATTTGTTAAATTTATCACCTTGGCCCACCAACAGGCAGTATTTTTTTCACATCCCTAATTCTGTCCCTTGTGTATGTGGCATACTTTTTTTTTCTTGCATAAAATTGCATTTTTTTAGAATCTAGATATTTGGTAATATAACTGTAGCAAAGAAGCATTGACTATTTCCATATTCTAGAGCTTGCTGATATTTGGTTGTTTATTTGTTTAGTGAGTTGGCTCTATTATAGAACATAGGATCCATTTTCCTGGCAGGACATTGTGAATACTACAATATTACTCTTCAAAGGGACTGGCTTTTGACATGCACACAGTGACACTGGGATAAGATTAGGTCTAGAGTTGCTCTCTGTTACTCTCTTTCTCTTATCTCTCTCTGTCTCTCTCACACTTCCATTCCCTGATTTTCTTTCTTTCTCATAAACTGTCTACCACTGCCATCTCAAAGACCAATAGGTTAGCTTCATTACCAGATAATTCTGAAATATTTTTGAAAATAGTCTATTTTCAAAGTATTTCCGGGCCGGTGAGATAGCTCAGCGGTGTAAGTGCCTGCCTGGCAAGCATTAGGGCCCGAGTTCATCTCCCGGAACCCACATATGAGAAAAGGGCCGGTGATATCGCTCAGCAGCACGGGCACCTGCTGGCGTGTGAGGTTCTGAGGTCGACCCCCGGTACCCACAAAAAAAATAAAAGTATTTCCATAATCTGATCCAATTATATTTGGACTCTATCTCTGTGGTAATTCTTAAGGATAATCTGTTAGGTTTTTTTGACTTCAAGAACTTCCTTTCTGTCTCTTTCTCTGAACCTGTTTGTTAAACAAGCAGGCCTCTGGTTTACCATGTGTTTTTTAAAAGCGCCAACCTTCTTATTAATTTCCTACCGTCAAAAAGTTACGTGCTACCTCTGTTCCTGGGAAAAATCTCTGAATTTTCTGAGCTGTGGGAAAGTTGAAAAGCTCTTTGAATTATACTCACCTTTGTGAGCAGGGTGGATGATAAGGGTAGTAATATCTGATACCGTTTCCTGTCCTCTTCTGCTGTAGTAGTTCTGCCTATGAACAAGTGGAGGTGAAGATGATCAGGTTCTTACTCTTCCCATGACTACCATGCCAAGAGTAGCGTTAGTCCTATCAGTAAGAGGTAAGGAGAAAAGGAGAGCAAGTAGCAATGTAGCGTCTTCAGTACAGAGTTGGGGAACATGAGCAAGGTTAGTAGTATTTCTTTCATGGTTATATGACATAGTCATTCCAAAGGGATCTGGGTGGAGAGGAATCCCATTCCTGTTAGTCATATCCACCCAAACTGGAACTTCCGTTATGCTAGTCTGTAGGACGCTTTAAAAAGAAAATGAGGGCCGGTGAGATAGCTCAGCAGCATAAGCGCCTGCTTGGCAAGCACGAGGTCCTGAGTTCGAACCCTGGTACCCACAAAAAATAAATAAAAAGAAAAAGAAAATGAGGGAGAGCTCAGGTCAGGAAATCTCTCACAGTGCTTACATGTATTTACATATTTTATTGCATAAATATTTCCTAATTTCTAAACAATCTCCAGAAATTTTAAGATTATGATTTTTTTTTACCAGCTATAGTATTTCCCTAGAAAGCAAGGCCACAGTACCCCCTAATACAACACTTTTTGTTGAGAAACTTGGGTCTTATGTTGGACATCTTTTCCCCCTTTTTGCTAAGAGATTGAGGGTTTTAATGATGTTTTGATTCGATACCTCCTTGTGGGGCTACAGAAGAGGTCATCTGTACATTGTAATAGGCCTCCCTTTTCAAACTCTAGCTAAGATCTTGAGCCAGGGCCCATGCAAACAGATGGGGGCTATCTCTAAACCCTTAAGATAGGCCAGTCCAAGTATACTGTTAGTAGAGCCCAGTCTGGGGGTACTCCTACTCAAAGACAAACAAGTTTTGGGAAGTAGGGTCCATGAGAATGGAAGATAAAATGTCCTTGAGATCAAGAACAAAGAATAACTTAGTGTCTCCTGGAAACTGTACAAAAGATTGTATGTCTGCCACTGGGAGGGGTAAATAATCACCATTGCCTTATTGATGATGCTGAAATGTTGTATGAGGTAATATTCCCCTGGTGGTTTGACTACCAGTGAAATGGGTATGTTACACAGGAACTGGCATGGCACCACCAAACTTGTGGCCAAAAAATGTATCACTAATGTGTTTAGACCCAGCCTAACATCTCCTCTCTTTTAGAAGGGTGAGTATGGTCTTTCGTGAGGGTATAGGTTAGGATACTTGAGTCAAATGATCATCAGATTGGACCCGATGGCCAACCCCAGGATGCTATCATACCATGCTGTGGATCAACTCCTGGCAAAGGAATTGGGCCCAATGGGCCTGTGTTGCTGGGGTGCTTGGTAACTAGAATGTAAATTGCCAGAGGCATGAGTGACAGGGTGGCCTTGAACAGGAGGAGTATATCTTTTCCAATTACTGTTGTAATTACCAAACAAGTATTGGTACTATCCAGGCAATTTTGGTATTATCATGAAGGCAGCTTGGAAAAGAAAATCTCCCAACTGGCAGTCCAAAGTGGGGGTGAAGAAAACTGACCAGTTAACTCCTTCAAAGCCTACTACAGCCAAGGAGCAGGATGATAATTTGTCCAAAAGAGATTAAGATTGAGTAAGAGGGCCCTTGTGTAAAAAATAAGTACTTTGCTTATCAGTGACATCATCATTCAACATCTAAGCATTCTCCCCTGGCCACCATGGTGGTGGATGATTTGGCCCCTTCTTGGAGGCAGGACAGTCCTTCCTCCTGTGCCAAGGGTCCTCACCCATATCCAGACAGGCTCAGCAAAGAATTGGTGGCATTTGAGAGCATTCTTTTGCTCAATGCCTCAGTTGCTTTTCCTTAAAACACTCAGACTACCTTTTAGATTTCCCTGGTTCCCCTCAGTGCCGTGTGTGTGTGTGTGTGTGTGTGTGTGTGTGTGTGTGTGTGTGTGTGTTTTATAGGCTTGATCCATATGGCCAGTGTGACTTTAGCCTGCTCTTCTTTTTCCTTACTCTATTCCCATTTGTCCTCTTCTTGGTCACAGTTACAAACCATGAAAGACAAATCAACCAACCGACTCATCCTTATTTGTGAGCCCTGTTGGAGTTTATGTATCTTCCTCATAATGACTAACGCTAACTGGCTAATGAAATACTGGCCCACTCTAGACTCTGGGTTTAAATTAGTATACTTGTAGAGGGTCTCTTTAAGGCATTGTTAGAAAGTCACTGGATTTTTATCACAGACCTGACTAATCAACCTGAGCTTGTCATAGTTTATCGGCTCGGGCATGCCCTTATGTATACCCACCATCATGACCTGAGATATGACCTCCATCTGGATTCTCCAGCCCCAGTGTTATAGTTCTACTCAGAACCTTCTTGGGCCCCAAGTAGCACCTCAGTTAACTAGTTACCATTGGACACAGCCACAAAGGCCTCATGGTTGACCTACCTTGCAGCTTTTATTGTGCAGCAAAACACTAGGATAAATGGAATAACTCACCAGGTCTAATGAAAAACCATCATCAGGGTATGAACCCATAGTTAAACTTCTCAGGTTCCTCAGAAAATTTGCTCAGCTTTTCTTTCCATTGTTGGATATCTATGTCTGAAAAAGGGAACTGAAATTGAGCAGCATTATCTATACCAGCCACTTCTTGAGGGAGAGTATTGAGGCAGACTTAGATGCTGTTTCCTATGTTTAGGGCCTTATGGTAAACAGATACTGATCTAGTATAGGGTGGGCTCAGGTTGTCTAAATCTCTTGGGGACACTGATAGTGTAGCTTGCCAAGAAGGTTGCCTACTGGAGGAAGTGGATGACAAGAGGAGGTCCTCAGCTACAACTGTTGTCAAAGAGGGATAAGTACAATAGCAGAGTTGGCAAAGATCAGGATTTTGGTACAAGATCATGAAGGCCAGGACATAGGGCACCTCCAACCATTTTGAAGGGGCATCCAAGCAGGTAGTCAGGTAGAATGGAAGAGGTGCTCCCATGATGGCCCTGTGGGCAGGAGGAGTAAGGATTCAATCATGGGAACCTTTCAGGACATCCTCTAGTTTGGTTCCCCACCTGTTCAGTCCCAGGTCAACCCCTGGAAAAACTGAACTCCTTGAAACATTGGTAACAGATGTCTCTGGCCTTATGTGAGCACAGATGCCACTGCCTTTGCACTTCCAGGTTTCCCCCTTGGCCCACACCTTATCTCCTTGGACAGGGGTCTGGGACTGTGTTGCCAGTACTGGCTAATGCCTTTAGCCTATCATAGACTCACCCAACTTCATGGTATTCCTCTCCTGAGAAAGGGTAGTAAAAAGTGAGTTAGCTGCAAATTCTGAAAGGGAAATCTACACTTCCCCACTAAGATAACTTAATAAAAGCCTGATAATAATTATCCAAAGCCTTGAAATAGTTCCCCATGTAAATACCCTTTGGGGACCCTCGCTCAGAAGAGGAAAGCAATTTAACAAATGGTCCTCCATTATGACCCACTATCCAGGAGCTCTAAATTGTGATATATTTTGGCTCCAAATATTGCAGGTACAGCAATTTCAGCTTGCCTGCCTGCAGAGAGCTGATATGTCTAATGGGTGAGGAACCCTGAAAGGAGCTGTTTAATAGTTAAGAATAAGATGAGTCCCTGAAGAAAGAGACCAAATGAACTGCAGAGGCCATTTGAGCCACTTAAAAAGTGTGATGGTGCTACCAGCACGGGAAGGGTAGGATCTGGACACTGCTGCCTCCAGTAGCAGTGGGACCTAGCTTTAAAACTTTAGCTCTTCTACATTCCCTTCAGTCCCACTAAACTCCACTAGCCCCCAACTCCCTTGCACTCCCGCTAATAAACATCATAAAAAATAACAAAGCATGTGAGTTTACTGGCAGATAAAAGCACCACAGAAAAAGAACCATGAGTTTTAAGGAAAGGTGAAAGAATCATGTCCCTAGGATTTTGAGAGTGATAGATGGGGAGAATAGAAAAGAGGACTGAAGGAACAGTTTGGAGAATTAGTGTTATGATTTAGATCCAGAAGTCTCCCCAAAAGCCTCTTGCACTCATAGGTGGTGCTTTTGGGTGATGATTAGATTATGGGGGCATGATAATCATCAGTGGCTTAGTCCATTGATAAGTTTCTGGCTAAATGCAATCTTTGGAAGTGGATCCAGGTCAAAGGAGGCAGGTGGCTAGAGTGTGGCCTAACTGGGTAATTCCCTACTCTCCTGCCCTTCCCTTGACTTTCTCTGCTTTCTGTCTAACATGCCGTGAGCAACTCTTCTCCACCGTGCTGTCCTGCCTTGTAGCCACCAGACTATGAACTGAAACCTCTGCAAACTATGAGCCAAAGTAAACCTCTTCTCCTTTAATTTGCAGAGGTAGGGTATTTTGTCAGAGCATAGAGAAAACTGACTATGACAATCTGCCTCACTCTAAAAAGTTCGGGACACAAATGTGTGCATGTTTTTGGAGATAGATTTCTCCAGTGTGACACAGAGGCTGGATCTTTCTACCACATCTCAGGTTTAGGTCTCCCATACCAGGTTTGGCTGTGTGTGTGTGTGTGTGTGTGTGTGTGTGTGTGTGTGTGTGAGAGAGAGAGAGAGAGAGAGAGAAATTTTGCTGGAGATACCAGATGGGGCACCATCTTATTTATGTCTCCCTCAGTGAGCAAAATTTTTAGAGTCCCATCTAACAGGACAGGATACAGTGCTGGATAAAGGCCCACTACACCTCCTGCACAGGGCCTCCTTATACCCTTTTCCTTTTCTAGTTAGAGGGTGCAAGCAATTGGTACTTAATCTTTAGTGCTTTCATGTCCAATCACTGATTTTTCAACGGGCCCGCAGACCGTCACTGCTGAAAAGGAGTGCTAAGCTACAGAGGTTCACAGGAAGAGAAGTAGAGGTTTGAACACACATGGAACACGGACCTGTGTGATGCAGGGAATTATCTTGTGTCTGGTGCAGCACGGAAGTGCACAGTCCTGTGACCGGGATATCCTGTTACTAGAGTCTTCAAGCAGCAGACACCCTAGTGCCTCTTATCTGACCCATGCTCCCAATGAGTGTCCAACGATGTAAAAACAAGAAAGAAAAGACAGAAAAAGAAATAGAATTTCTCCAGTTGTCTTACCTTCTCGGTGAGCACACCAAGGTGTTAATGTGGGTTATGGGACTTGGGGATGGGTTCTGAGGTTCCTATGTGACACAGAGTTGGACATAGCACGCTAGGGCAAGGAAACAGTGGCAGAGTTCATTAAGAGGAAAGCGTGCTCCTAGTGAGCTGGGTCTTGCTGGTGAAAAGAAAATGCCACTAGCACCTAGGGTGTTGGTAGAGGAGTTTAAGTGCTGCGCCTGCTTTACCATGTCTCCTATCGGAGCCCTCCAGAACATGACTGGTAGCACAACTGACTGGGTGCTGCATCGTGTTTGCTGCTGCATCTTTTGCACATGTCCTGTGCTATAAGTCACTCAATTATTTTACACATGGGGTCCATATGCATGAACTTTCAATGAGCTCCAGGGGAGGAAAAGTTACTCTAGATTTTGCTGGTAGGTCTGGGGAGGTCTACGGTGCCTGTACCTTGGCTTAGAATTTTTGGAAATACCCCAGGTGGGTTTGGGGTCTTGTTAACCTTGTCTCCACCACCATGTGGTAAGCCCTGAGATTGGGCCAAGGCTTGGCCCTAGAGAATTGCCCAGTTTAGGGTGAGTGGAGGGGAGTGGTCCCATAATCTCCAATTGTGCTGTGTCTATTACTATTGTCCGCATCTACTGTTTATCTAATAAAACCTTAGTGGCCAGATAGAACTTTTCACATAGTTAATATCCATACTTTAGTAGGTAAGTGTAACACGTGTACAGTGGCACCTCGGTTCACAAACTTGATTCTTTCCACGATTCTGGTCACAAACCAAGTCGGACAAGAACTGAATCATGCTGGGGATATAGCTCAGCAGCACAGTGTCTGGCAAGCACGAGGTCATGAGTTTGATTACTGGTACCAAAAAAAAAAGAACTGAATCGCATTCAGTGATTAGGTTCAGTGTTGATCTTGGGGGAAATTTGATTCAGTTTTCATCCAGTTAGTTTGCAACCAGAATCGTGGAGAGAATTGAGTCCACGAACCACTGTATGTTGTTCACTAATAAATCTGCCTACATACGGACATTATCCAGGGGGAAATTTGCTTTTTGCTCTCTTTTCAAACCCTATTCACATCTCTACTTTTCTTGTCAACAAATAACAAAATTTCTGTATTGGATCCCAAATATCCACATGTCATTTCCTAGCCTATTTTTTTCATTGAGAAAATGGGATGAAATTGAAGAGAACCTGCCCACACTCCCACCTTTTGATTATTAATTGGTTCTCTTCTATACTTGTCTTTTTTGTCATATTACAGAAAAAGAGTCTGTGTGCTCCCTACAATTAAATCCTGGTCCTTCTATTATGCACTAGACTCTATTTCCTGTCTCCTACACAAGTATACCACTCTTGAAATTATCCTGTGTAAGCAGCATGAAAATTTCACTCTTTTTATGACTTGGCTACACACATAAAATGATACATAGGGCTGTGGATGTAGCTCAGTGATAGAGCATTTGGCTAGGTTCTATCTTCACAATTGCAGACTAACAAAAATGAAAACAAATGAAATACAACACACACACACACAAATCTCAATGAAACAAACAGGCAAAAAAAATTCTAATACAGATAGATAAAGGAGAAAAAACTCCCTTTGAAATGATTGACAACATTCCATCTAATCATACTTTATATTGTTCTCCTTTACAGAAAAAATTCCTCTAAATGTTTTCTATATTAATACCTTCAATTCTCTTGTTCATCACTTTTTCTATTGGAAAAACTTCATTTAAATTGAATTAAATGTGAGAACTCATATTTTCTTCTCCTTTTATGTCATATAAACATTACTCTTCACTGTTTTCAGTGGGAAATATGCTATTATATTAATTATTGTTCCTGGTTATATTATTAGATGTGTTCTATATATCTTTAAACTCAAATAAAAACCCAGCTACTGGGTGTAAAAGTGTTGTCAATACATATATCTGACAAAGAATTGCTTCTCCAAACAGCAGTATAAAAAGCTCTTAACAGCCTAATAAAAATGTGACTTTAGAAAATAGTTCACTAATAAGATGTGTGGATGCACGATAAGGCAAATACATTAAAAAATATTCCACATCATTTGTCATCCTGGAATTGCAAATTAAACAGTAACAAGAAAGCAGTGTTCATCCACTGAAATACTGGAGATATTAAATTGTAAATTTACATCAAATGCCAAAAAACAAAAAGAGTCAAGAAGGGGCCCAGGTCCCACCATTGCCATAGAAAGTGTGCCCAAAACCCCCAACAGCTCCCCACATCTGGGGAGCAAACCTCTAATACATGGATGTTTGGGGGACACTCATCAAACTATAGCAACAAGTATATATTTTTATGTCATAACATTTAGGAAAATATATTCAAAAAAGGCAGCTTTATTATAACTTTTCCTGCATTTCTTAGGAGGTACATTTCCATAATTTAGAATTCTAAGTTTTATACAAACTCTTCTTTCAGAATTTCTTTTGATTTGAAATTCAGACTGGGCCAGTGAGATGGCTCAGCGGCTTAAGCGCCTGCCAGACAAGCGCGAGGGCCCGAGTTCGACTCCCGGATCCCACATACGAAAAAGGGGCCGGTGATATCGCTCAGTGGCACGGGTGCCTGCTGGCGCGCGAGGTCCTGAGGTCGACCCCCCGGTACCCACAAAAAAAAAAAAAAAAAAAAAAAAAAAAGAAATTCAGACTGACAGTCCAAATAAATGAAATATGAATATTTTTCTAAATCTCTTATAAAAAGTAAACAATTTCTATCAAATTATGTTTTAAAAAGTGCAGAGCTTTCATAATTATGTTGCTGATCTTCATAAGTAGCCTGTCTTCCCACACTCCATACTCTATATACAACAAGGCAGTGGTTTCCTGTATTAATATAATAATTGGAGTTTACATAAACCATTAGTTTTTTAATATCTTTTGTTCCACTGACCACAAAATGTCACAAATAAACAGTTTATTTAAAAAATTACATAATTATTGTATTCTGTAATTTCCAAATAAGTAAATAAATGGAGATATAGAACAAAAAATATTGTCACATATTCAGTGGACCATAATAATAGTACTAAAATAGTTTTAAGAGAATATTTTTTGGGAAATTTTTAATAACGAATATGTGTAACACAAATATACCCAGAACATATGTATGCAGAGATTTTTAATTGTATATGCTTGAATTATGTAGTATATATCCGTAAAGTTTTCTGTTTGAACTGTTTGAATAGTTTTCCTAAAATTCATGGAAATATGAACATCTATAATTTTTCTAAAGAATGTTGTAATTGCACTTTCCAAATACTAAGCCAATCACATCATATTTATATTATTTTCCTCTTTAAAGCCTATTTAAATGATACAACAATTAGTGTTAATAACAATAAATGAATGGCATATGATTAGTAAATTAAAAAACAGAGTGGCCAGAAATAATAAAACCTTTGCTAAAATAGAAATAAAATGTCTCTTACAAATCTGCCAAATAATTTAAGTAAAACATACATTTCTAAAAATGCAACTTTCCCAAGAGAAGTCTTTGATAAAAATATTGAAATTAGAATCTGTGATATCTAGGGGCATTACAATTTTTAAATAAAAATTTTAATAAAATAAGCATTACAATTTTTAATTAGAACAAGTTAAGATTGTAGATATTTATAAGCGAGGTATTTATGAGTGAGACTTTACCCTTAGAAATAGATAAGGGGAAATAAAACATGCAAACAGAGGGACATATATTAAAATTTAAAGATAGATATAAGGAGTAGTTAAAACAAATGTGAAATGCACTCACTCATTCTGTTTCTTTTATTAAGTACTTTTCTGCTTTGAAAAGTATGAGTAACATTTATCTAATGCCTATTTTTTTTCTTAACCACAGATAATAAGTGAAATTCATGTAATCCTAGGTGATTTAGAAAATGTAACAAAGTAAGAATAAGCCCATCATGGGCCGGTGAGATGGCTCAGTGGTGTAACTGCCTGCCTGGCAAGCACAAGGTCCTGAGTTCGACTCCCGGTACCCACATAAAGGAAAAAATGGGCCAGTGATATTGCTCAGGGGCACAAGCGCCTGTTGGCAAGTGCGAGGTCCTGAGTTTGACTCCTGGTACCCACATTAAAAAAAAAAAAAAAAAGAATAATCCCATCAGCACATAACAACAAAATAGAAAATAAGTAAAGCAACAACTCATGTCTGATTGTCACCCAGCAACAAATACACCTGGTTTACCAACTGATGAACACTTTCTCCTCCTACACACCTACACATTTCCTTTGGGAAATTTAGAAAGTACTCTAATAACACAAAATTGCCAGTTGATAATTAAAATATATGCAATTGATTCTTCCTTTAGTAAAACCAGTAGATTATTTTACTAGATAGAATGAGATTCTAATAATGCCTAGAAAAGCTTGAATATAATATCATTGTCTTCATATAATATTGATATATTAAGTCATAAAACAATGGCTGAGATATCAGCAATATGAAAACCAGTGTGCACATTAATTAGACCTAAAATATACATGTCAAAATTGCAATCTACGTAATTATTAACAATACCAAAATGAAACAGAATATACAATAAAGTATATAACTAAAATATTCTCAACATAATGAACCAATTTTACACTCACTAGACTCTGCAGTTTGTCCCCATGCTCAGGGAGAGTTCAGCATCTGAACGGAAAACAAATAATGTACAAGTGAACGTTACATTATTTTCCCCTTTTTCAGCACTATGTTAAGGCAGCAGCAACCTTAGCAAAGTAGGGCATAAGAAAATTTTTAGAAGTTTGAAAATAATGTTACTTTACAGAGTATGTAATGAAAATAATCCCAGGGTATTTTGTTACTTAAAACATTGTTGTGATAAACATAAGCATAGTTGTATTATTTTAATCATTTTGGCGATTTATATACACTTTGTTATGTGATATTTTCTAACACCATCAGCCATTGCACTGATTCTGGGGATACTAATTATGTATTAATAATTCAATTCAATTCAATTCAATTCAATTCAGTTCAACTACAACACTAGCTTCTAAGAATTAGAACAGACATCACAGTTTATGGGTTCGGTCTTGCCCTCCCAGTCGTGCCTTTCTAGTGCACTTGCAAGATGCAGACCTTTTTTTTTTCTCAGTGACCAGCTATAACCTAAGCTTCCCAGTAAACTGTCCTTGAATTCAAAAATTTGCTAGAATTGCTCACAAATTAAGAACACATTTTATTTTTATTTACTGTTTTTTAATAAAGCAAATTATAAAGAATACAAATGAATTCACAGATGACGAATTCCATAGGAGCGGACTAAGAGAATCCTAAACACAGAACATGCTATCCTGTGGATTTGGTGAGCATTTCATCTTCCAGTATGTGGGGATATCCACAACTTCAACACACTCTGAATCAAATTTAGGGTTTTCTAAATTTTAAAATCTTCACTAGACACATAGGAAAAAATGAAAAACAATAGATGAGTAATATTTGCAGATGTAGTAAATTCAAGTTCAGGGAAAATGTGAAATTAACATGAATAAAATTCTTGAAAGATATCAACATCTTCAATGAATGATGAGTCACAAGACATATTTGTGAGTCATTGACAAAATAATGTCGCATATTGTATAACCAAAAGATTAATGTAAATTTATAATTAGATGTTTTAGAAATATAATTTTTAAAATGTTTCTAGAAGTGAGGCAGGACCTGCCAGATTGTACCATCTTTACATTTTCAGACCCTGTCTCATATTTTCTGCTATCTAAATTACATAAAAGGTTTAGGCAGTTCCCAAGTATGGCCCAGGAAATGGAATAATCAAACTGTAGATGATCAATTATCCTTTAAGTGACCATGATATTCTTTTGGCTAAACACTCTCCCCTTGGTCTCTTATCCACTGTACACTCTCTTCCCCTTCAACCTGTTCTCACTGCTTCATGATTTTACTTGTTTTCATTTTAGATGTATGAAAAGTAATCTATGCTTTGGCATTAAATAGCTTTTAACATAGAGCAGCATTAGGAGTAATTATTTTGCAATGATTCCCCCACTACCCAATTATAGTGTGGACTCATTATTTGGGTTGAAACTATTTCCAGAAATATGGGTTAATATTCAGAGTAGAGACTATAACAGCTGAATCTTTGAAACAAACCTGAATGTTAAGCTAGGGAAATTATATCTCTAAAAAATAGTGTCTCAAAGAGTAAGGAGTTAAAACATTTAATGATCTTGGAAACCTAGAAAAATTCATGATATGGCACACTTTTAAGGTCAAGTGAAGAGACTAGCTGATGCTCAGCATGGCTACTGGACTAGAATAAATACCTATTTGACTGGATTTCAAAAGTTTGAGCTCAAAACTGCTTCAACTGACCTTTGGGTATGAAACCACTGGTTTACTTGCTTACTTCTTGGACCTATGACCCACTGAGAGGGTATTTTGTTTGTCTTAATAATGTTCCCCTCTTTTTTTTTTAATTTTATTCTCAACATCAAGGTTCAACTGCTTGAAAATATCTTCTTTATTTCAGGAAAGGTTACTTTTATTTCCAAAATGATTACAATACCCTGAACGTAAAGAAATCCAGACTAAAGATTTTTAAAAAAAATAGATTTTTCATACTGGCACACAAAGAGCTGGAAGTTGAATACACTCCACTTCTCTCTTATGAAGGTTATGAAGTAAAGAAACTCTTTCACTTGTGAGAGATTCTCATGCTAAAACTAAGAACAATTTACCTAGAAAAGTTTACATTTTAAATGGATAACAGTTTGAAGGGACACAAAATAGATGGAAAAAGGTAAAAGGAATTGTTGATGGAAGGTTAGTAAAAAAATAGGTCAGGAATGAGTGTACATCAGACTATGATAACACAAAAAGCATGCATATTTTTACAGTGCAGTAACAGTTGATTCTACCTTATGAGCAAGCATAAATAAGTATGTGAATATAGATTCTTTGTAAGATCTCAGTATTCTGCTCCTTATGAATAATTCACAGAACATGTCATTGACTCTCAGGTGAATGAATCTTTCACATGCGAGATTTTTAATTTAGTATAGATAAGATATTATGCATCAGTTATGGCTTACGGGATGTGTTTAATTTAAAATAATGCTCAGCAATTTAAAAATCTGAAAATATTCAGCAATTTAGAAAGCTTTATTCTTTATTTAGTTCTATTAATTATTGAGAAATAATTTACACAGTTTAAATTGTCATAAATTAAAATTATTTTTTGGGGTAAAAATGCACATCCATGTAAGCAAACTAAAATTAATATTTAGGAAAATACCATGACTTTAAAAAATTCCCTTGGGCCACTTCGCTGACAATTCTCCTAACCAAAGCCCTTTGCAACTGATCTTCTTTTTAATTTTCTATACATATTTGTTTTTTTTTGGAATGCCATACAATTTTTGTAATAAAAATGTAGTATTTTGGATTTGCTTCTTTCCACTTGTTATAGGACAGTTGAGCTTAATTCGTGGCTTTAGCATATATTGGTATTTATTTTCTTTTTATTGCTTAGGAATATTTCATTTCATCCATAACCTAGATAATCCTCAGGTCATTTATTCACTCACCAGGAACAGACAATTCTACCCAATTCGTGGCAATTACCAATAAAGCTTTTAGTCCTACCAGATTTTTTTTCTATTTTGCCACTTTATTGGGGTCTTGATTATATAGAATTTAGTTTCTGATTCACAAGTCTAATGTATAATTATCAATAAAAATAACAAACAGCTCTTCCAGTGTTTCTTATATGTTCAAATTCTCACATGCTTTTCTTTTTGGTTGCTTTGTTTTCTGATAGTTCAGTTACCAGACTTTCATGTATTCTGGAAACTAGTTATTTATCAGGTGTATATTTTACAGATATTTTCTCCTTGTCAAGGACTTACAAAAGTTTTCAATATTAATGAAGGCTATTCATTATATTTTTACTTTAAAGATCATACCTTTGGTGTCATATCGAGGAAAAATTTGTCTAACCAAGATTGCAATTTATTTTTTTTAATTTTATTTTATTATTATACTTTTATTTTAAAGAGAAAAAATAATAAAAACAAAGATACAGAATTTCAAAACAAGGTAATAGGAAATTAACAATGGTTGATATATTGTGTACTGTTACCTTCAAAGTAAGATATTTTACCTCTTCAATTTCGTTATTTAGGTAAGTGATCACACACACATACATACACATGTCTGTGTGTATGTAGATACACCTACAGCATATGGTTTATGATACATATGAATTCACTACTATGCGTCTCTGTTTTCCCTTTTTGAAGATTTATCTGTGTCAATTACGCTAGTCAATTGGTATTATATGTAGTGTATATGAGTGGACAATAATGTGCGTCTTTAGTTCATTAACATTTAGACCAAGCAGAACTACAATCAAGGAGATGTCTTTGAGGACATGCACAATGAGCTGTTTCCATAGAATTGATTTTGTTAACGTAATTCCAAATTTCTAGCTAATTTTTAATAGGATAAAGCTTGTGAAGGCATTGTGGAATGGTGAATATATTTCCCGTGTTGGATAAATGTAAATCTGTGGCTAGACAGTGGCCTATATTGGCTTTAACATGTTCATAAATAATTTGACACTTCAACGTTCAAGAGGTAGATTGTAATTCTCTTACCCCGTGAGTGTGTTTTTAACATGGTTACTTGCTTCTAATGAATTTCAAAGTAGGAACGGCATGCATGGTTTAGGAGATTAGGACCTACCAAACCAAACCAAACCAAACCAAACAAAACACCATTGTGTCTTTCACTCTGCTTTCCATTACAGTTTACTTGCTCTGTAAGAAGACACCAACCATGACATGAAGACACATAAGAAACCTGTAGAGAAACCTCCTGAGCAAAGATTTGAGACCACTGGCTGAAGTCACAAGGGAACTGTGGCCTCTTGGAAGAACCATGTCCATGAGTCATCTTAGGTGAGCGTTCTCCAGGCCTTATGAGGAACATTGCAAAAAAATCTTAGCTACAACCACATCAACATCTTAAGCTGGAATCACCAGCTAATCTACACCCAAGTCAGGACCCACTGAAACTACAAGATAGTAAGTATGTGTTTTTTAGAATTACTAAATTTTATGGTCAGTAGTTTTGAAGCATGAGTCTCAGTTGGTTCTTAACACTGGCAGAGCAGCAGTAGAGAGGATCCCCTATCCCATGCCCTGGAAAACACTGTTATCTAAAATAGATTCTTTATCTTTGGTTTGCTTTTTCTAAATAATATATATTTATTTCAAATAATTTTTCTTGCATACATTAGTGAAAAATCATAATTATTATTGACCGACTCGGTAATAAGGAAGAAATATCTGAGAGAATTTTTTGTTGTTGTTGTTGGTACCGGGGGTTGACCTCAGGACCTTGCGCACCAGCAGGCGCCCATGCCGCTGAGCAATATCACCTGCCCTTTTTTCATATGTTGGTTCCAGGAGTCGAACTCGGGCCCTCGCGCTTGCCAGGCAGGTGCATACGCCACTGGACCATCTCACCAGCCCTGAGAGAAAATTTTTAAAAAAGCATTCTAGTCAAAAATTTGTTTGTACATTTTTCAAAGATTAACAATAAAAGTATCTAGTTATTTACATAAATGTACAAGAAGTAAACTCTTCTGTGGAGTTAACTACACATTAACTTCAGGAAGAAATAGAGTTCACAGTGGGGTACCAAGTATGAATTTCTTAATCTATGCGTTAAAGTAAGTTTGCTTTTTCACAGAGTTAAAAATTGATTCAGGTATTTAGGATATTTTTATCTTGTTTTACTCTAATATCAATGTTCCTTGACTGTTACTATGCTTGTAGTTCAGTATCAGGACTACGATATGCAGGAGCATTAACAAAGTCCTGAAAATATCAATGTCTTTTGTGGAAATGTTGACTTTAGAAAGAGATAAAAAGTGATGTATTATGAAAAACTGTGTGTGTGTGTGTGTGTGTCTGTGTAAGAAATACTTGGGATTAAATCCTGGCCCTTTGCACTGAACTGCAGAACTACCTTTAGCTTTGACACAGATACTTCCTAGGGTGTTAAACTGCCTGGGCCAGACTTTAATGTGTGACCCTAATGCCTCAGCCTCTTGAAGTGCTGTGAGTTTTAATTCAAAGCAATCTCAACTTGGGCTAACAATTTTTATATATTTGTGGTAAATAAAATATTTTTAACTCATAACGCTTATTTCTGTGATTTGCAGACTCCAAATACTTTACTTATTTGAAAAGTGATGATTTGAATGGACTATTAGTGTTCAGTTACTGATTGAAAAGTTAATCTTCAAGTTCATTTGTGAAATATGGATGAATTTAGGATTGTTCTACTCTTGTCTTTAAGATACACATGTAATCTAAAGTTTAACACCTGACTCGAATTGGTACTTTCCATATAGATTTATGACTGCTGAACAGGAACTGGAAAACCAATGATCTTTTTGCTATCACTGAAAATAAATTCAGCCAAGGACAATGAGTAGTCAACCATGAAATTGTGCACTTAAGCAGGCTTCACACTGACAACAGAAATGCTGGATGGAATTTATATACACTTGCAAGGATCTCATCTGTTCAATGTTATTCTGCAACATCTCTTCTATAATCCATTTGTAGTAAAAACAGCAGTACATACTTTTTCCATTTCAATGTCTATTCTCAAAAATTACGGTGATCAAGGAGTTACTTTAGGTTTAAAAAGGCAGTAACCCATATTTTACTCCAAATTTCATAGTGGGGGGGAATTTTTTCAATGACAAAGAGTAGCCAAATCTTGAGGAATAATATATAGGATAAAAACCATTTCTGAAATATTTATATATGAATTTACCTTCAAAGGTAATCCTGCGCACCAACTACTTTAATTACTGTCTTCATTTTATATGGATCAAAAAACTAAGACATAGAGATTAAGTAAATTGTCCATAGGCATAAGATTGAGCCCAAACAACCTTCATTTGGGTCCATGTTTTAACCACTGAATAATATGATGTTTTCTTTAAGTATGAGAATAATATGTACCTAGTAAATTATACTATAAGGAATGTACATTGTTGTCAATATTGAAGTAATTAAAATAAATAGGTTAATAGTGTTTTGTACTATGTAAAAGCTTTTTAACATTTTTTGATAATTACATTAGCTATGAAAATGTATCATTCATTATTTTAAAAAAAACATATTGGAAACTATACCAAAGGTTTCAGATAGATTATACAGTAAGATTTCTGAACAGTGTTCCACCCGTCAATTCTAAATAAAGTGCCCATCTAAGGAAAACTGTATGATATTTCTGAACTCTGTTGCAGATATGTGACACACTCAACGTTGAAACTAATGTCCACTTAAGGACATTAATACATTTTACTTTTGTTTTATGGATTACTTGTTATATAGTCAAAAACAAGTTGAAACCAACAGTGATTTTCATGGAAATTCCATCTATACAAAATGTTACATAAAATTAAGTGGCATGTGGCAAATAGTAATTAAATTCCTACTTTATGTTCCAAAAAGATAAAAATTGAAAAAAAGAGAACCATGATGAAATGACAGGTAATAATTATCAAATATCTCTACACATCCCACATTTTTCCAAGTATTTTGAAACATAAATATCTTATCACATAATTTAAATATTTCTTTAGGTGGATTTTTATATCATCCCAGGGGATATTATGTAATAAAAATAATACACATATGTAATTTATGATATTCAAATCAATCCTTTGCATAATATTGTGATAGGGAAAATATGATTAATTTGGGAAATTTTAATTAATATTGTGAATGTACAGTTCATTTCTTTTATTTTTACACTTACTATCAAGAGTGCACCATCATTTCAATGAAAACTTTTTTTTACTTACCACTTTACGCATTATGTATCAATAAAAACTGTGTAATGTCGATTTAGTGTTTATCTTTATATTTTGCTCATGAAAAGTAAGATGCAGAGTTGAAAACTTTGTAATGAAGTGAACATAGACATTGCTTAAAATAGATATTGTACCTGTCACAAGTCGAACTTTTATATAAAAATTATATGTATTTGATTAAATGCATTGGTATCAGTTATTTAGAAGTTGTAGTCTTCTTTATAAACACAGTGTAGTCCCAAATATTGTGTTACCTTTCAACACAGGGTAGAAGCAGCTATTTATCTTTTTCAACAAAGATAACCATATGTTTACCTATCAGGAGATAAGCATGTGTGCAACTTTAATTACTTTAAAAATTGTTTAAAAACCACTTTGGCGGGCCGGTGAGATGGCTCAGCGGCATAAGCGCCTGCCTTGCAAGCGCGAGGGCCCGAGTTCGACTCCCGGATCCCACATACGAAAAAGGGGCCGGTGATATCGCTCAGCGGCACGGGTGCCTGTTGGCGCGCGAGGTCCTGAGGTCGTCCCCCCGGTACCCACAAAAAAAAAAAAAAAAAAAAAAAAAAAAAAACACTTTGGCAGAAGATACTGTGAACCATTCCAAACACAGAAAATAGGTTTGTGCTCAGCCCTTTAAAAATGAAATGCATGCATCGACCATATCACCACGCAGGTCACGTAAGTAAATTAAAAATGCCGTAAGTTCATATGTTAACTTTGACAGAGGAAAACTCGTTCTAGAATCATCATAAGAATGGGTGATTTTTTGGGGGGAATAATAGAATTTCCAAGCAAAAAACATGACAGTGGCAGAAAACAAGGTATAATTTCAGACTGCCCAGAGCTCGTCGTCTGTGTTAAGCCTCCAATGCGGCCGGAAGCAGCGTATCATATCACTTGTCCTGGCGAGAGTTACTGTCAGGCCCCACGGAGACCACGCTTGGCTTTCCACGTCAAAACACAAGGACGAAACCATTATGTCCTGTCCTTGGAGTCGTGGAGTCATCTCCTTTAAATATTTCACACACGATAGGTGCAGCTGTCGATATCTGTGATGGAAAAGTTGGATTTCCTGATTTTCTTGAAAGTAAAATCTTACAGTTTCATTATAGCCTAGTAAGGAACAGTTGAATGACGAGAGTTGAAAAAGAATTCCTGCTATATACGTGATACTTCAAACATGTACATATCTGTATATAATGCACATAAACTTGAACACAGGTATACAGTTCTTTTCATAATACGAATGTGAATTTAGTATGCCCATTATTGAAATGTTTGTTCTTTCACTACTGTGCAACTCTTGCCATAAAATTTTCAATCGATGCTGTCTTCCCTCATTATTGAAGCATAATGAAATGCATTATTATATAGTGAAGCAAGGTGATGAATCATTAGTTTTTAAGTTTGAAGTTAGTTTTATTATTGCTGTGTATGTGTAGTCATATAAAAATTCAGATGTATTGCAAAGACAAATTTCATGGAGCATATGCATCTATGATAAAGAAAATAAATCTATACTTTCAGCAGATGGCCCCATAATCTACATATCAATCCTATAATTTCCTTGCATTTTGATGACTCATTTTACATCATAAGAAACCATTTGGTAATCTCTGATTATAACACTGTTTCTATTATAATTCTCACTTGTTTCAATCAGTCAGTTTTCTTCATCACTGCAAGTTTGGTAGAAGATGGAAATTTCTGTGGGAACTAGGACTGAGGTAATCAGATGATGTTGATGAAACACCCATAGACTCTGATACAGGCAGCATCAAACAGAACTTTTCCTTCACAAATCTTATCCACATTTTGAAGTGCAACTTAGGTCACTGATTCATTTGTCAAATTTGAGTATTCTGATACTTTTATCTCCTTATCTTGTCGTAATTTCTTTATTTTATCATGAGATTTACCAACTATTTCTTTACAGATATTTATTTCTCTTAGCATAGTACACATTACCTTGAAATCTCCATAAGTAAAATATATTCCTTTCTCTATATAAATGTTTTTATCAGGTAGTAAGACCAAGTAGTCATGCTTCTAGCTGACATGTGGCCTTTGAAAACTATTAGTTTGCATCTGCACTCACATATGGGCAACCAATGCTATTCCATTTGCTTAGTTACACTAATCTTTCAAATCTGGATCACTTGCCTGTGTTTAAGCAAATTTTCAATTACTCCTACATTCTTTTTGCTAATATTTTTCAATTAATGTGGATAAAGTCCAAACAACTAATTCTAACCTTTTTATTATTTATTTTTTGAGATAAATGAAGATTCAGGTATAACACCAAGAATAATAGAATGTTATCTCACGTATTCTTTACATTTTCCCCAGCTATGACATTCTGAAACATTGTAGCCTAGCATCACAACTAGGATACAAACATTGTTACATTCATATATTATCTTCATTCATACAAAGAACCTTCCCATTCTATTTTGAACAAATCCCCAATCTTTCCAGTCTTCCCAGCTCTTAAACCAACCCTCAATACCAGGCAACAATTATTCTGTTTCCTATTGATTTTAATGTATCATTTCAAGATTCTCATATTAAGGGAATCATACAATAGTAATATTATAATACTTATTTTACTCAATTTAATTTTAGTTTCAGCAGGTTGTGGCATATATCAGTAGGACCACTCTATTGCTGAGTGATATTCCATAGTATGTATACACAAACCTTAAATTCCAAAAGATAATTATTTTCCTCTCTAATCATTAAATTACTGTGAGCACAGAGCTTTATCCATACTGTCATTATTCTAAAATTTGAAGTTCAAATCTCTCATTCATTATTGTTTTCCAACCTGTATTTTTTTTTTATAGAAACTTCATTTGTACTTCAATGTCTAGTTTTAAAACTAGAAATTTTCTCTACCATATTAGTTAGTCTTCTGCTGTTAATCTTAGTCTCCTGGAAAGTCTGATGACATGAGCAAAATTAAGTCTAATTTTCAGCTATGGTGTAATACACACGGACTTTAGTCCACCTGCCAATGGAGATTTTTTTTTTTTTTTTTTTTTTTTTGCTTTGTTTGTTTGAGACAGAGTCTCACTATGTAGTTCAGACTGGCCTTGAACTCAAAATGATTCTCCTGCCTCAGCCTCCTGAGTGCTGGGATTAGAGATGTGTGCTACCATGGCCGGTGCCAATGGAGTTCTTGTTCTCAACAGAAACCTCCTGTGTGTAATCTCTACTGACTGCATTTCTAGCAGCATTCTGGTCTTCTGAGCTGCAATGAGAATTTCCCACCAAACTCAATTTAAGAATACTGTCTTCTCTACCTGTTATCTCCAATCTTGCCAAAAGTCTTCCTGTAAGCCATTTGCAAGGGCTTCTGAACCACATGGTCAAGTACAATCATAATAATCACCCCACTCCTGATACCCAAATCTGTCTTAGTCAATTTTTGCCATCATTGAGACTGTTTATGTTGATGAAGAGTTTCCTGCACAAGATTGGCTTGTTACACTGCAGACATAGGATTATGAAAGAGCCTGTGCACAGGGGAGCTGCTCATCTCTGGGCTGCTAGGAAGCAGAAAGAAGGGAGGAGCCATGGACAAAAATACACCCTTCCAGGTCATACTTCCAGTGACTCACCTCCAAACCTGCTTCACATCCTAAAAGCACATTCAGTTACTGAATTCATTCATGGATAAATCCATGCATGAGTAGAGTGCCCCAATAATCAAATCACCTTCCACACATGTGAGTATTTTGGTGGAGTTAATGTCTTTTTTGGGTTTCTCTTCGCTAGAGACTTAATAATACAAGAATATCAAAGCACACCTCCCTTTCTAGGAATACTGAGTTTTAATTTTTATTATTCATTTTCTTTCAAATCTAGTATAAGGCTGGAACTTCACTAATATGATGGACTTTTCTTCTATTTTGCTTCTTTTCTTTCCTTAATTGTTTCTCTAAAAATATTTCCTTATTGACTCACTTGCACAGATATACTAGGTCTGTTTCCAGGGAAGATTACCTAAGGTAAAAGCTAATTACAACTGCCTCCTCTATTTGGTATCATACCACCCATATATGTTACAAAAAATTAATTTATCTCCTGGAATGATTATTTCATTAACATTTCCTTTGTTTTAAATTTTTTCTTTGATTCCTGGACATATTTTTCTAGTTTCACACACTTTCTTCTTTATTTCCTATTTAAGTCTTTAGAAAGAGAAGTCAACATTCGTTTCTCGCGTTTACCATCTGATATTCAAATTTTTCAGTTAAACTTTGGTCACACCATCTCTACTTCATTAAATTATTTTATTGGGCCGGTAAGATGGCTCAGCGGCGTAAGCTCCTGCCTGGCAAGCGCAAGGGCCCGAGTTCAACTCCCAGATCCCACATACGAAAAAAGGGGCCGGTGATATCGCTCAGTGGCACGGGCGCCTGCTGGTGCGCGAGGTCCTGAGGTCGACCCCCCGGTACCCACAAAAAAAATAAATAAATAAATAAATTATTTTATTTAAGATTAGCTAAAATCACCTAAATGAAAAATCCTATAACAACTTTGTTTTTCTTCCAGTATTTCTTCCTTGACATTAATGAAACAAGTTTATTTATTTATGGATTCCTACAGTAAATAACTGTTTTGAATGCCTATCATGGCAGGTAACAGACAAACTTGTAAAGAACAACTTCAATAATAATAATCATAACACTGTTTATGGAGGCAGATAACAAAGAAATATAGTTCACTTTCTGAATCAGAGAATTTTATCTGAATAATAGAATATTTACACTGAATTTGGTATGATTCCTGGAAATTATTTGTGACATAGTTCTCCACACTTACTATCTCAGTTCCATAAACCATATTTACCTAAATAGGAAACATACAATTTGAAGTAGATGTAAGTATGTTCACCTAAATCCAAGTTCACATTAAGAGCTTTACAGAGATAGAGTCTTATGCTGTACATTCCCAAATTTTACCTGGACAATGAGAAATGGTTTCTCCCTATTTTTCGTGCAGCAGTTATATTCTCTTTTCCAAAGTAAGTCATTATTTCTATCATCTCTTTCTTGAAATCCAGAAAACTAGATAAATTATGGTCTCTTTCATGAAATCCAGATAATGAGATAATCTAGATGCTTTCAATACCAGGACATCAACACTCTAGTAGTTGCAGTTTCATTGCATGTCTTCCAATTTCTGTCTTTCTTATTGCATCAAGATTGGAATAGAAAAGGTGCTACGATAAGCAATTCTTTGCCAGGTTAATGCTAATAGATATCTACTTTTAAAGCATATTGACTGAATGAAGCTAAATCTCTTCTCTGAAATGCCACAACTGGGAAATACAAAATAAAGTACATACAAACTTTTCATTAAAATACTCACAAATATAAGTTAAAATTGTAGTCCAGGGACATAAGAAAATCTATTCCAGAATTCATAAGTAACCTGTAGAAGCCATTGAATGAAAAACATTAAAGAAAATCAATTTTATTCAAATTTTAAATCTAGGTATCTAAAATGCTAGCTTTGAGAAATTGAAAATTGTTCTGCTGATAATAATGACACTACTAAACAGGCCACCGTCCAAGTTCAGCTTTCTGTAAAGGAATAATACAGAACAGCAGAGAGTGCAGAATGAATGTGACATCTTAACTATGTGACAGCAAACAGAAAAATTATGTTTTCCTTCATTTAAGCATGTTTTAATATTATAGGTACAAGTTCAAGTATCCCACCTTAGGCTGCACATAGCTTTAAACTGTGTTGCCTGGTACAGCAGGTCTCCTCTCCAAATTCAGACAAATGAAGTCCTCGGGGCTGGACAATATGCAATATCCTCTTAATTTCCATGGTTTGGGCTCAAAACTCTATTTTCAGGGACAGAGATTCCAATATCAAACAGTTCAAAATCTGAGTCTCCAGCAATTTTGGATTCTGAGACCACAGAGTGATTTAGAATTTGCAAAAATTAATAAACATTGTACATACTTTGTTTTAAATGTATATTCAAGCTTTTTATTTCAAAGAAATATGACAAATATAATACTCTATAAAATTTTGGGTATGTAATATAAAACACTGTTATATCAATTGCATTATTATTGGGAACATTTAATTACTGTGTATTCCACTGAAGTAGCCTTGAAAGGTACTAGACTCATAGAAGCTCACCTTAAAACTATTAGCATATTTGGTAAGATTATCATTTACTTCATATATGTTAAAATCTCTGGGAGAGGTATTTGCAACAAATTTACCATGTGTGGAAACTTTATAATCATAAGAACAATGTTAATATTTTTGTACAAGAAATGTTTTAAAATACAAAAAAAATTTAACTACACTGTATTATTTTATTTCATATACTATTGTTCTAAACAGATATTCTGAAAACAGCTCTCCAATTCACACAAATTTTTAAAGACTTTTTCAAACTTTAAAATATTATTAATGTTTACTTCGATAGCGGAAAGTTTTAAAAAAGTTTCTATTTATGATATGACAATTACATGTTTTGAGTATGCTTTTTATGTCCAGCAAAATACAATAAATACTATGTTTGATTTTAATTTTATCAATTTAGGGAAATAGCAAAATTAATGTATTTTTATAACAATGTGTACAATTTATTGCATATCTGAATGTCAAATGACATTATTTCTATTATAAACAGAATACATTTTAAAAGGCAACATACAAATTTTGGCCCAGGCAAAGAAAATACGAAAACCTTTAGACCAGCTGTTTGTTAGCATTTAAAAAGCAAATTAAGCAGGTTTGTAATATAATGAAACAGATGGAGAAAATGTGATCAACCAAGTAATAAATTTTGTTATTTACCCTTTTTACTTAAGTCTGTTCATGTTCTTCTAACAAAATAATTAATTTTCCCATCACATTTTTTATATTACCATGAAATCACATTCTTTTGGGATCTGCTCATTATATCTGCTGTAACTTAAGGGCAAGAAAATGCTATTATAAGAAGATGGCAAGCTCATATTTCATGTAAATAGTCCAATGTTATATAATGTTATTTATAACAGTTATGTATAAAATATGTGAGCAAAGAAAGCACTTATCTAGAAAAATACTACATTGTTTGTACAGGCATATGCTTTGGCCTTTTATCTATAGTTCTGATTAAAAAGAAGTCGAACTCCTGGAAGCAGGTATTAACTGTGTTTTTTTTTTTTTTTTTTGTGGGTACCGGGGGGTCGACCTCAGGACCTCGTGCGCCAGCAGGCGCCCGTGCCACTGAGCGATATCACCGGCCCCTTTTTCGTATGTGGGATCCGGGAGTCGAACTCGGGCCCTCGCGCTTGCAAGGCAGGCGCTTAAGCCGCTAAGCCATCTCACCGGCCCCATTAACTGTGTTTTTAAAAACCAAATGAAATGGTTCCCTTTAAGAAGATTGGTGAGGACAGAGAGTTGGGGCAGAGAGATAGTTAAGATTGTTACTAATTCTTTTTTTTTTGTGGGTACCGGGGGGTCGACCTCAGGACCTCGCGCGCCAGCAGGCGCCCATGCCGCTGAGCGATATCACTGGCCCCTTTTTCGTATGTGGTTTCCGGGAGTCGAACTCGGGCCCTCGCGCTTGCCGGGCAGGCGCTTAAGCCGCTGAGACATCTCACCGGCCCAAGATTGTTACTATTATTTTAGTTGTACAATTATATGAGTACAATGTGATAATTTTATACACTTGTACTGTATGTCATGATCAAATCAAAATAGAATGAAGTCTTAAATTGTATTAAGAAACAGATTTGATATATAGTACAAAACATGTGGATACCAAAAGGCAGTATTATGGATTTGAGCTTTGTAAGGATAATGGCACAAATAACTGACATAAAAACAAAACAGGAAAATAAATCTTGAGGAAAAATAATGTGTTATTTGGAATATGCTCATTCATTTTTTCCTACTGTAACAGTAGAAGTCACTATTCAGGAATAATTCTAAACATACGATTTATTGAATGGAATAATGGACAGATCTGGAAAATGGTTTTATAATTCATCTGAGAATAATTGATATTTGCCACCAACAGAGCAGATAAGGTTTCAAACAGGAGCATGTAATGAGTTACTGGAGGATTACAAACAGAACTTTGTTTAAGGGGACATAGGGAGAAAAGACCATTTTGAATTTATCTCAGAGCTGAGGCAGGAAGATTGCCATGCGTTCCAGGCCAGCCTGAACTACACAAGTGAGTTTAAGGCCAACCTGAACTACATAGCGAGACCCTGTCTCAAAGAAAAAAAAAATTTAAAAAAATTTTAAAAATTGAACTTAACACGAGTTCTCACTTTAGAACAAGTGAGAAGTATGAAACTTTGTATTACAGGACTATTGAAAAAGATTGCTTTAATGTCCCTGGCAAAAATTTTCAATTGGCTTTCATGATCTATGAGCAATCTTCTCTTCTGGCCTTTCAGTAGTTAATATAGAGCTGGCTTTCTTGGTTTTTATTTAAAAGACATGATACATATCAAAAGTTGTTTCATGCCACTGTATCTACAGTGTTTCTTATCATGTTTCTAGTCTTGTAGATAATTTAGGACTACTGGTAAATAGAGAGGATATTTTTCTTTTTTATTTTCAAGATTATAGTGGTTGTGAGTATATGCTCCGGTAACGGAGGAAGACTATTTTGCAGTGTTAATCATGGGCCACACGAATTGGATTTCTGTCATGTGACCTTTTGGTTGCATACATAGCTGCACTCTTTCTGCCTTTCCTACAATATGATGGAGACATTTTAAGATCTAGCATGCAAACTTTTATTATTATCTTGGCTTATCAGTTCCCAAAGAGTAAGTGATACTAACCTCTGTAGGCTACATAAAATTATAGAAATTTTAAAATATATCCTATTTTGCAAATTTTACATTTATAATCCTTCTTCAGCCTATTACCATAAAACATTTTTAACAGTATCACAGTATCTTCAAAATATGCTTCATATTATTGGAGTAACTAAAATATTTCATATAAAAATGGATCAGATTACAAACAGCATCATATACCTCATCTAAAAGCATGGCATGAACTGATGTCATCATGATATGATGCTAATTTTTAAAATATTTTTGATGATTTCTTGTTTTAATTTCTTCAAATAAAAATAAAATATTTACATCATGTGCTGAATGTAATGTAAAGAAATTATATGTAATAAGTTTGTACTATAAATATATATCATATTTTCAATTAAATATATAATTACATATGCTAGTTTTATTAAGAAGCTATACACACATATACATGTACACATATGCAAAGTCATTGAGCTTTGTGTAACTATGTCTTGTACAAGAAGTCACTGTCTAGAAGATGGGAGACCCATGGACCATGGAATGAAAGTGTGAGGAAAGTAAGAATGATAAATGTTACTGTGGAAAATGAAAATAGAGAATTAAGCAAATGATTCCATGGAAAGATCAGTGTAACATAAATAAGTCTGTTTTAGTGCAGTACCTCATGTTTTTGAAGCAGAAAATGTCTAAAAAATCAACAGCATAACTTGAACAAAAATAAAAAGGATACTATGAAATGTCAGAGAAACAGGTTAAAGACAGAAGGTTCATAGAAATGGAGATAAAATAGGACTTAAACAATTTTTTAAATTCATATAGTGCCGCGCGCTTCTGCTCGTCCAGCGAGAAGAATCACACAACACGGGTCGGTGAAAGCTTGCTTTAATCGTTCACAGCTCCAGAGCCTCTACAAGCGTCCGCCCTGTGGCGGCTCCATCCGTGCTCTGCTCCTAAAGGGCAGCTTTGCATGTTTTTATAAGGATAGGGGCACCAATAGCAATACAGCAGGAAATGAAAGCTCATAGGCTATACTCATCAGTCTCTAGGCAGACTCACACATTTACAGGGCGCGAAGAGCAATGACCACAACCAGGAAGCAGGAACCAGGCGCCATCTTGCCCAGGTCGATGGGAGGGGTAATTTAGCGCAGGCTTTGAGTCAGAAATACAGGCCGCGCCCGAGGCCTAACTGTGATGTTGGCCCCCAACATTTCCCCCTTAAAAATCACATAATAAGGCAGACGTAGCCCGTCTCGAGTGAATGTATTGGCCTGCACCCCACTATTAGCCCGGTGGTCGTTTGCACCGGCTGCAGTCCAGCATCAACCATCCTGGGCCTCATCCTTTTTTGTGGGGCTAGGAAGTAACTGGATGGAACCTAGATGCATGCAGGCATGCATTAGGTGTTCCGCCATGAACCCCCCTGCGGAGCACCTCGTGACTTTCCTAGTCACACACTCGACGGCGGTCGCCACGCAATGGGATGGGGCCTGTCTTAGGTTGAGTCAAGGCTGGGGATCCTTGCTCTTACCCGTCTTTGGCTCACCCACCCAGCTAAAAGCGATGTTCTGCGACCCTGAGCAGGTAGGCAGCCGCTGGCCTGGCTGTAGGGCCTCCATCCGCCAACTGCATGGCAGCCATTGCTGTCAAGAGCACCTGTTGTTGAGTCTGCATTAATCTATCCAGCAGGCACTTGATAACAACCAAGACAACAAGAATACCGACTCCGATTGCAACCCAAGTTGCCAGACTGGGCCAGCTAAACCAGGAGGTGACCTTTTCCCACAATTTTGTGATGACAGTTCCCAAACTGGACAGGTCAAAAGTAACAGGCTGTAGTTGTATCTTTTTTACATTATCTAAGCCAATAGAGACCTGCTCTGAGAGATTTTTGAATGAGGGCAAGTATGTATTTTTGAGCCAGTCAGACATCTTGGACAAGGTCCGTGACCTATTAGTCTTAAAGGGTCGGAGGTCTACACATCCTCCTAGGGGGTTGCAAGCTTGATATTGGCTGGAAACCTGGACCCCCCAATTAAGGTAATGGAGCTGGATCTCTCTACATACCATAAAATGCCCCCATACGTCCCCTGATGAACTGCAGTTTTTTATCTTGGTGACATTGGGTGGCCTTACGGGCCCAGTTGTCCATACCCCCCACCCCGAAGGAGAGTTTATCCTAGCGGTGCCATAGCACGAGTGTCAGGTTTGATTAACAAATTCTAAGAAAGGCAGAGAAGAGTTGTTAGGCTGACACTGTGCAGTAACATTAGCATAAGAAAACACTAAGGTATCTGGAGTAACTGGGAAGCTGGTATTAAAGGCAATGGAAAGGGGCTAAACTGGGTGGATGGTGCCACAAAGCCCACAGGTACTCATCTGTGCCCTCACTCCGACTCTGGAGGGTCAGAGATGACGAGGTGCCGAGCAGGAGCCAGACAATCACCATCGGCGGTGGTGGAATACCCATCTTCCTTGGTGGTCTGGTCTTGGTGGGTTTTTGGTATATTTGCGGTCCTCGTCAGTCTTTCAGGGACCCACACCGGCTCCTGTCCAGGATCCTGTGGGAAGACACAAACCGCACCTCGGACCCAGCTGACCACCGGGTCCGGGCCCATCCACTGCCCCGTGATGACATCCTTCCAAGTGACCATGCCCTTATTTTGGGGGGAAGGATTGCAATGTTCCATCGCAGGGGAGCGGTTGTCCGAATTTAAGCTCAAAAAATTGATGGTAAATAGAGCAAGGGAGAGCTTCCTTTTTGATGAGAGGCCATGGCCTATCCCCTCCTTTTGTTTATTTAGAGTATCTTTTAGCGTTCGGTGTGTTCTTTCAATAACAGCCTGGCCCATTGGGTTGTATGGAATGCCATGTTTAAGGACTATTTCCATGGTTGCACAGAAGCTTTTGAAGGCCGCACCTGTATACGCGGGCCCATTATCTGTTTTTAGTATTTTAGGCTTTCCCCATGCAGCCCAAGCCGCAAGGCAGTGATTGATAACATTAGATGTCTTTTCTCCCGTTTCTGCCGTGGCAAAAACAACTTGAGAACAAGTATCTACTGAGACATGGACATATTTGACAGACCCAAATTCTGGGATGTGTGTTACATCCATTTGCCAGATATGACCCGGTCTGAGTCCTCGCGGGTTAATCCCATCGGACTGCTGGGGGCGCATCACAGCGCAGGTACCGCAATGCCGGACAATGTCTCGAGCCTGGGCCCTGGGGATCTTAAAGTGAGCTGCCAAGGTCTGAGCATTGACATGAAATTTTTTGTGAAACTGTTGGGCTCTCTCAGCCGGGGATGAGAGCGTACATATCCATATTGGGCGCGTGGCTGCATCTACCATTGCATTGCCCTCCGAGAGCGGGCCTGGGAGCTGGGTATGTGCTCTGATATGAGCCACATAAATTTTGTGGGTTCTATTTTGTAATTGTGTCTGGATAGTTTGTAGTATAGTGAACACCGAAGAGGTGGAATTTATCGGGTCCGTGGTTTCCAGAATCTGTAAAGCATTGACTACATATTTGGAATCTGAGAGGATATTAATATCCGTGGGGAATCTTGTAAGCACCATTGATACAATTTGTAAGGTCAAGGGGTTGATGGTATGGTTGCCCTCCCTGGCCGGCGAGGACCGGATAGATCCCGTACGGGCCCCAGTCAATGCCGGGGACATCTCTGGTCCCTGTTTTCTTTATGACCTCCCACGTGGGGCCGTGGAAGGTACGGCAAGCGGAGGGCAAAGGGCCATCTTGGAACGGGGGAGGCGGCTCCCAGGGCGGGGCACTGGGCATAGGTCCGCCCCCCCCGCCGCCCCCCCCTGACGGGGGCCGGCCTATATTTAGCTCTTTAAAGTCACCACACAAATCCCGGAAAGGATTGGAAATCTGCCACGTAGCAGCCGTAGCGCCACGTCTCGGGGAGGGGAGGCTCTTCGTCTTTATTGACAGCAGCCTGAGGCCCCCGCTCTAACCCTTCTGTCCCTTCCGCCTCTGAATCTGAAGAGGAAGAATCCGACCCCGCCCTAGAATTAGCCCTCGAGCTCTCCCAGCGAGCCCTCTCAAAAGCCTTGTGCACCTCTGAAAGCGGTACAGACCCGCCTGGGCTGTCCTCTACCTTAAGGCAATATCTAACCATCTCCCAGAGGGGGCGCACGGAGGGGTCAATGACACCCTCTTCCTCAGCAAAGCTGATATCATGTCCTAACTTTTCCCAGCAGGGTAAAGTAAGGTGCCCAGTGGGCCAAAACCACGGGGCGATCTCATGTATATTTTTAAAAAAATTTTGAACAGTTTTAGAACTCACCTTAATGCCTCGCGCTTTCAATAAGTCTCGCATCGGCTTGTGCATCGGGGCACTGTCGGAGTTCCCCATTGTGAAAACGAAACTGCTCCAGCGACACCGTCCCCACCGTGAGCACGCCCGATATATGGGCAACCCCCGCCTCAACAATTGAGAGCGGAATTTCCCTGAAAGTGCGTCCACCCAGGGCCAGGTTAAGCCTCCCGCTTACCTGAAGGTACGTACCGTCCTGTGACTCGATGCAGCTCCACCAGACCCCGCACGAAGGGTGATCAGTTCCCCGTACGGGCCACCAAATGTCACGCGCTTCTGCTCGTCCAGCGAGAAGAATCACACAACACGGGTCGGTGAAAGCTTGCTTTAATCGTTCACAGCTCCAGAGCCTCTACAAGCATCCGCCCTGTGGTGGCTCCGTCCGTGCTCTGCTCCTAAAGGGCAGCTTTGCATGTTTTTATAAGGATGGGGCACCAATAGCAATACAGCAGGAAATGAAAGCTCATAGGCTATACTCATCAGTCTCTAGGCAGACTCACACATTTACAGGGCGCGAGCAGCAATGACCGCAACCAGGAAGCAGGAACCAGGCGCCATCTTGCCCAGGTCGATGGGAGGGGTAATTTAGCGCAGGCTTTGAGTCAGAAATACAGGCTGCGCCCGAGGCCTAACTGTGATGTTGGCCCCCAACATTATAGTGCTTCTTAATGCACAAAAGTATTTTAAAAGTAATCAATAATAGCTTTATTGGTTCTTCACAAATATAAACATATTAAGGAAAATGATTGATAGTCAAAGCTTCAGTCAAGAAGTTGTATATAAAAATATGCCATAATAAAATAGTGGATATTAAAATAGTGATAATGCTATAAACTTTTTCATTTAAGAGTTAACTTTGAAAAATTAAATGAATGTCATGTTAATTAATTAAAATATTCATAAGGTGAACCTGAAAGTACATTCTATGTTAACTCTTTCATCACACTACGGAAATGAATGTACTAAAGTGAATCATTTAGTAATAGTCTGATAAGTATGTTTCTAAAAATATGCTGTTGTGTTTATTGTCTAATTGTACTG
This sequence comes from Erethizon dorsatum, assembly GCA_028451465.1. Lineage (NCBI taxonomy): Eukaryota > Metazoa > Chordata > Mammalia > Rodentia > Erethizontidae > Erethizon > Erethizon dorsatum. The sequence continues at coordinate 76,527,906 of CM051833.1, read as the reverse complement.
AATATTTCTTGTAGGAAATTAAGACCATTACTAATTGATAATTGGAGTTACTATACAAAGTATCAATCGTACTACAAATTACTCATAGTCATGAAAGCTTATTTGATTGAACAAAAAGACATCAATTTGTTCTTTATGGCTTTAGGAACCGATTGAATAATTGGATTTGCAAAAGTTAGTAGAGCACTTCCGCTTACTCTGAATTATACTAAAATGTTCTTTACCAAAGTTAAGTGGTTTAAAACTTCTCATATCCACAATTTGTAACATTATTTCTTTCTAATGTTGTTATGAGGATATTATTTTCTAATATGCCACTGAAATCTTGCTGGCTTTTTCACCCAAAAAGATGCAATTCTCCGCAAAAATCTGTGTTATTAAACCACTTGTTTATTAAAATACTTGTGTAGAAACTATTTAATGGCAATGTAATGCACTGATTACAACTAAACGTAGCTATCGTAACAGTTTCATATAAATATGAATCGCACTTTCCATCCAATAGACAAATTATTTATGAATTTTGCTTACTGAATATAACTGATAATAATATTATGCATTTATGTAAAACATGCTATTTTTCTTCATTTAATGTGCAAAAATTTTATATTAATTACATGTAATGTACGAAGTGTAGGCTTATAAAACTCATGTCACTACATTTTATTATAAAATGAAAAAGAAAATATTGCTATCATAAAAAGTTTTGAATAATTTTATTTAAGCAGCATTTACTTTTATTAGTATGGGAAAATGTTACTTCACTAAAAATGAAAATATAGAAATATCAAAATAATATATCAAGGTGTTGATTTTTAGATAACTTCAAGTTTGCAAAATAATGGATTTCATGTAGAATTATTTCTAGGAGTCAAAATTTCAGTAAAATTTACTTGTAGGTATAATTGAAGGTAGTCATTTTCCAATAACATAAATATATATAATATATAGTCCACAAAGGAAGTTAACATTATGAATTATTGATAAAATGCAAAAGAAAGTCAAGAAACACTGATTTTGAGCCTCTTACTTTTTCCACATAAGTAGTAACTGCCAAGTAATTAAGAATTACCAATAGTGTTGTAAACGCTTTATTTTGCTATTAAATAATTTAAAATTATAGTTGCAGGGCCAGTGAGATAGCTCAGTGGCATAAGCGCCTGCCTGGCAAGTGCGAGGTCCTGAGTTCAACTCCCGGTACCCACATAAAGGCAAGAAAAGGACCAGTGATATCGCTCAGGGGCACAAGCGCCTGCTGGCAAGTGCGAGGTCCTGAGTTCGACTCACACTACCCACATAAAAAAAATTATATTTGCAACAGAAAATTCATATCTATCTTTTGTAATAGTATAGTTAGTTTACAAAACACATTACTTTCTTAACACATAATAACATTCACAACCATTATTCAAAAATGGCAATTTTATTATTCTAATTTTTGTGTCTAGTTTGACTTCATTCACTGAAGACATTTTCTCAGTGAGTAGTGTTAAAATGGTAAAAATCAACAGTATTACAAGCAGATGTTTATCTTATAACATAAATATTTAAATTAGCAGATAACATTGAGTTCTTTAATGAAAAGTGTTAACTTTATTGAGGAAAATTTAATTGCAGAACGGTTATTACTGTGAATGTTTTGCACGTATATCTACCTTTTATTTTTATTGCATCATTAGTTTTAATTACTTTAACTGTATCAAGTTAAACCATTTGCATGTTATCTGTGTATTTAGGTACATATTTTAGGGAGCAAATGCTTTGAATCACAGACAGACATCTATAATACACAGTCTGTGGATGATTCCAAAATAGATTTACATATTTATTTATGGAGCTGTATTGGGATCACTGGGAGAGTTTCCTGAAATAGAACTAATTTCTGTGAGAGTATTAAGAAGACAGCTGTCATGTAATGCTTCCCAAGTACTTTTTAAACTACATAAACAATATCCTGTAATGAACACTCAGATTAGCATATCCCATGAAAAAGTGGATATTCATCTTGAATAACTGTTTAAAAGAAAGACACTTTGAAGAATTAAAGAAACAAAGTTTTCTCTTTTTTTCTTGTCCCATGCTAATGTTTTTTCTCAATCTAAAGTTTGAGTATAATTTGCTCATATAAGCACTCTGTGAAACATTAGTGCATTGAAGCAACACTTTCCAGTGAATTTAGAATAAATGGGAGACACTTTGTAACACCAGATGAATAAAAATAGCACTAATATTTTGCCACTCTAGACAAAAACAGAGAAAATACATGTAAGAATTCTAATGTTTGGTTATAGGTAGCACTTGATGAATTTGCTTCTTTCACCTCTACTTTTTTTTTTTTTTAATGTGGATACCAGGAGTCGACCTCAGGATCTTGTGCTTGCCAGGCAGGCACTTATGCCGCTGAGCTATCACACTGGCCCCTCCTCTTTACTTTTGGTTAAAATAAAAATCCAGAAATAATTAGTAAAATTGTGTGTGTGCGTGTGTGTGTGTGTGTGTGTGTAAGGCAGCAGTGTGAAAAACCTTGGGATCAGTGGCCATTGAGAAGTATGATGACTATACACGCTCACTGATAAAGATATTCTAGAGAAACTACGTATTAAGGAAACTAGGAAAGTAAGTAATAGAGAAAACATCTGCTTCCAGCTAGAAAGGTTGCATGCAAGTATAATCTCACCAGAGAGGGAAAGGGAAAGCTGAAATTTACCCTTTCTCCTGCTTATCAATCATAGAATCTAAACTAAAATTACGTCAGCTCAAAAGGACTGATGATTCATAATTTATTCACTCAAAATAAAACTACATATAAGTTTCCAAGGTGGCACATGCTTGTATTTCCAGCAATTCATGAGGCCGAGGCAGAAGGATTTTGATTTCCAGATCAGCCTGGACAAATTAGAGTTCTGTGTCAAAACTATTAAAAATGACTGGGGACATAGTTCAGTGGTATGATGCCTATGGATTTATCTTCAGTGCTGAAAACCACGAAAAAGGAAAAAGGAAACTCATATGAATGTGTCAAGGTGCTGGAAATACTTACCATAAGGAAACCATCTTAATCTTAGTACCTAAAAGTACTAAATCACACAAAGGACCTTAACTGTGAGTACCATTAAATACTCCAAAAGAACTTATGAAAGAACTAGTCTAACAGAAATTATGCATGTATTTCAAGGTACTCAGGATGGTCTGTATCTTTACTTATGTACTCCCTTTTTTTTTTTTTTTTTGTACCGGGAATTGAACTCATGACCTTGTGCTTGCCAGGCAGGCACTGTTCCACTGAGCTATATCCCTGGCCCTGTAGTCCTATGTTTTGTTTGTGATAATTTCTCTAACTACAACAATGAGAAAAACAATCAAAACAAGAAAATCAAATTACCGAATAATAAAAATAATGAGAAAATATTTTACTTTTCAGAATAATCACTATTGATTATTTAAAAAATGAAACAATCTTCTATAATAAAACTTTATTATTAGTATACATTTGCAATCTACAGTAACTACACTTATCTTGGGGAATTGGTATATATATATATATATATATATATATATATATATATATATATTGCATCGTGATCATTTTTACTGCATCTTTTCCTGCCCTCCTCTTTATCTCTCTTTCCTCAGATCCTTTCACATCTCCACATAGGCTACCTACAAGTTTTCTACCATCTTTCTTTTATTTTGCTCTTTAAATTATTTATAGTTTTGATCTCTCATGTGAAAGAAACCATGTGATATTTAGCTTCTCATGTCTGATTTATTTAAACATTATGGTCTCAAAGTCCATTCATTTTCCTATGAATGACTCAAATTTATCTTTTGAAATGACTGGGTCATACTCCATTGCATATATATCCTATTCTCTTCACCATTCATCTGATGAATATATAGCTCCTTCCATAATTTAGTTATAGTGTGTTGTGCTGCTTGCTATTAAGCATGGGCATATAGGTATCACTGTAATATGATGACAGTAAAACTTTGGAGAAGACACCAAGAAGACACAACTGGGTCGAAAGAATTTCTAATTCTAGTTTTGAGGAATCTTCATATTAATTTTCACAGGACTTATACTAGTCTACATTCCTACCAACAATATAGAAAGACTTCTTTTTCCACACAACCTTACCAACATCTGTTGATTTTTGAGTTCTTCATAAAAGCCCTTCTTACAAGAGTTAGATGGATTCTCAGTGATGTTTCCATTCTAATTGTCAAAGACGTTGACCATTTTTTCCAGTTATTGCTAGCAATTTGCACTTCTGAGATGTGTTCATTCCAATTTCCCATTTTCATTTTATTTTTTAAATTTATGTACTCTATTTCTGAGTACAGTATATATTCTAGATATTATTTCTCTGAAAATGAGTAGCTGTAATTCTTTTGCCTTTCTGAAGGCTGTCTCTGAAAGCTGTTGGCTGTTTCCCTTGCTCTGCACAAGATTTTTATTTTGATATAATCCCACTTGCTGATTCTTGATATTACATCTCCTGCAACTGGGGCTCGGTTGCGGAACTACTTGCTATGCTTGTGTCTTTAAGTGTGTGATACCGGATTGGTCCACTGATGGGTTTATAGCCATGTGAGATGTCGGGAAGTGAAGCCTGGTGGGAGGAGGTGGAAACCCTGGGCATGGCCTGGAAGGGTGTATATCTCTCCTCCTCCTTTGATGGCTGCTGCTTCCTGCCTGCCAGGCCACAAACTCTTTCCTCCCTGCCATGCCACCTTACTCTGAAGCCAGACTACTGTGGATTGAAACCTCTACAAACTGTGAGTCAAAATTAACCGTCCCTCTATTAACTTGTTGCTGGTGTTTGGTATTTTGTCCCAGCCACAAGAAAGTAACTGAGACAATGTGAATCTGGGTTGGAATTTCTTTCCTTCCTGGGCTTGCAAAACTTTATTCCAAGCACTTCTCAGCTTTAAGGTTTATTCTGAAAAATCTGCTGTTACGATAAGCTTGCTTTTATAAGCCTCTCCCACATCATTTACTATTATCTCTTTTTTCTGAATTTCTGGGATATTGACAATTTATGTGTCATGAAGCAAGCCTTTACTGAGCCTGGCTATCTGGGGCTCTATTGCCTTTTTTAACTGGACACTGAATGTGTTCTCTTATTTGAAAAATAATTTTCATTATGATTCTATTTAATAAAAATTTCATAGCCTTTGTGTTATCTACCAATAATTTCTTAATTTATATAATTACATTGTCTGTTTGAATCAACTAGGCAGTTGTTTCTTATAGTATCCTTTTTTTTTTTTTTTTTTTTTTTTTTTGAGACAGGGTCTCACTATGCAGTTCAGGATGGCCTTGAAATCTTGGAGATCCTCCTGCCTCTGCCTCCCAAGTGCTGGGATTACAGGCTTGCCCCACTACACCAGGCCCATCATGTTGATTTATAGGGTATCACTCAGTACATGACTCACTATATCAATCTTGTCTTCTAATTCTGACACCTCCCACATTTGTTATTTCTACTGACCCTGATTTCAATTGAAATTTTGTATCCAAAATTTCTGCTTGATTTCACGAGCTCCACTTCTTTACTAAAACCACCTTTCATGTCTTATATCATCTGTTTAATCAGCTTTTGTTTTCTGTCCTTTAATCCCATGGTATATTTCACTGATTAAATCTTTTGTCCCTTTGTTTACATCCTCTTTGAGCTCACAGGTTATATGGATTCTTTAATTTGTTTCTTCTTTTGCATATTTAAATATATTAACTGTTTAGTTTTTTTAGTCATAGCCTTTGACTTTTTCTACATCAGTACCCATGAGATCAGTTTGGGGGGAGTTAATAGTTTTTGAATGAACACTGTTGCTGTGTATTCTCATTTTTTTTATCAGTTTTGCGTTGTGTGTGGAAGATCAGTTAAGGCAGATAAACTCTGTTTCTACTGTAGAGCTCTCATTAGTTAGTGTATGTTTTCCTGCCATGATAACTTGGTTTTTAATTGTGTTTCAGTTTTTATACACCTCCAGAAACAACTCAACATAGTAGAATCAGTTCCAGGTCACTGTGTTGCAAGGAAAGAACTACTACCAGTTATATCAACATCTACAGAATCAATAATATATAACCTAATTTAAAACTTGTTTTAAAAATTTAATACTTGTTTTAATAACCCAGCAAGGTTGATATAGTACTGATGACAAGAAAAAAGGGATAGAGAGGATGATGTATGGAAAAAGAAAGAAGAAAGGGAAGATTATAGTTTAGAAACAAAGATAAGAGAAAAATGAAACAGCATCAAATAAAAGAAGAAAAGAGAACTCGATTGATATTTTTATATCTGGAGTGCAGTGCTGGTGGAGGGGTTGCTTGAAAAGGGATTGCTTATTCATTGGGCCAGCAAGAAGGAGGAAGAGGAAGTGAAGTCGAATTAGAGATAGAGGGAAGTTGGGAAAAAGTGGGAACAAATTAATATGCTAATAGAAAGCTTGCATTTGAAACTTCCATACATTTCTGGTGAGGGCTAGCCTGGCGTGCCAAAGAATGTGTTGTTAAAATTAACACTAGGTGATCTTTTGAAAACATAAGTAATAAAGAATACATATCTGAGTTTCTCTTTCCTCTAGTCTGAAAGCCATAATCAAAAACTAATGGAAATCCCAATTGGTTACAGAAATAAAATGAGCTTGAAAACAAAGATAATACTTTTATAGCTTTGTATAAACCTAATAAGATAATATAATTTTCTTTACTATCCCAGTTTAATTTCTGAGCTATAGATCAATTTAAGTAGGCTCCTTTCATATCTCTGGTTTTAGTTTTTTAATCTTAGTCAAGGTGGTAAATCTATAAAAGCTTAGAAACATTATAAATATATTATTCAACATGACATTGAAAAGATTACACAATTAGAGGTGTACATTAATAGTTTTACAAGCATTGAGAAACAATAAATTGTTTAATAAAAATCATTATTACAATAGTTAAAATGTTACCAGTAGTGAACTTTGTATTTCATTAAATACAAAGATTAGGAAAGAGACTTTCTTATCTCTCACATAAATAAAATTAAAATTGATATAGGGGAGTGGGGTATATCCCAGTGATAAAACACTGATCTAGCATTCACAATGCCCTGGGTTCAATCACCAGGATGACAAAAAAATGTCTGTGGATGAAATTAATGTGTTATTATTTAGCAAAAGCACTAGATAGAAGGATATGATTTATATTTCCACAAATATAATCAATTTTTACATCAGAAACAAGATGGATGATTTTAATAAATGTTTTGAGGATTAATTTTCAAGAGTAAGAAAATCAGTATCACTAAGAACATCGTGAAATATTCTGGAATTTAAAACTAGACATCAGTCATTGGAGCAGTCCCAGAAGTAAACCACAAAAATTAAAACATATTTTTTCAGTATATTTTACATTTGGGGGAAAATGAAATGGAATTACTCCAATGCTTTATTGAAATCATTTTCTTTAAAATTACAAATATTTAATAAATTATCATAAATTAATGTTCATAATTAAAACCTGTATTTATAACCACATTTTATATATTCACTTGTAATAAAAGCATTCTAATAAATACAGTGATAGACACATATATAATGAGTAATCAGGATTATTTGTTTGTTATGTTTAATTCACAAATATTAATAAAATAAATAATGACTTATTTTAGTTTACATAATTTATCTTAATTTAAGTAAGCAAATGTTTAATAAAACTAGAAAATGTAATTTGTGTAAGTTTTATTAATATAAATTATCTAGTAAACTAAGACTGGACAAATAAATAAATATGGTGGCACCAGTTAAATATTTCATAACTTTTAAGATATGAGGGAAGAAATATGTTACAAAATATTATCTCATATAATAATATAAAATGTCATTTTACACAATACACTAAGTGAAAAATGTATAAACAAAATGCAAGCAACAAAATCATCACATTTATTAGTATGATTTTTGTAAAAGACATGCCAAAGATCAATACTAAAAAATAATTTCTACCAAAACACACTGTAGCACTGTAATCAGAAATTTGAAATAACTAATCAAGAATAATAGAATAATATCTACTCTGATTATTTTTATAAATGCTTAATTTTCTATCTACAGAAAATATGAATTGTTATTAAACAAATAGTATTATATAAGTCAATATATGCTACCCATCTTTTTTTTCTTTTTCTTTTTTTTTTTTTTTTTATGTGGGTACCCGGATTCGACCTCAGGACCTCACCCTTGCCAGCAAGAGCTTGTGCCGCTGAGCAATATCACCGGCCCTTTTTTTCCTTTATGTGAATACCAGGAGTCAAACTCAGGACCTCGTGCTTGCCAGGCAGGCGCTTATGCCACTGAGCTATCTCACTGGTCCTATGCAACCCATCTTAACAAAATGTTTCGAAAATTACGAAAATGTTTCTCAATATCTTCTAAACATTACTATTTTCATAAAAATGCAAAGCCAGGAAAATTAGAACAAGTCATTTTAGGAAAATCAGTAGACCTTGAGATTATAAATTAAAGTGAAATAAAGCAAACACTCATACTTAACTATCACCTGGTTTCTTTTATATGAGAATCCCAACATAAAATAATGAACAAAATAAAAGGTAGTTAATAGGAAATGGGGAGACAGATCTTTAGTAAACAGGAAGGGAACAAAGAGATGGAGGGAGGGCGCAGGGGGGTGAAAGGAATGAAAACATGAATTAAGATATATTTTGTACATGTACCAACTCCCCAAGTGAAACGTAATGATTACTTACTATAAGCATATAAAAATAAAAAGTAACAATTGAAGAATCATATCACAGAAGCAGACTTATTTCCAAAATGTCTCCTTTACTGATGCTCTGTAACTTGAAAAACTACAGAACTAAAGAAATTAAACATCTACTACTTCTTTAAAACCAATTACTCAGAATATATCAAAACAATAAATTGCATTTAAGTGCCCTTTTTGACAAAAATGAATATTAAATCTAATATAAAAATAATTTTTATAATTTAAAAATGGCTGGTTCATCATCACATAAACATTTTATTATGATTTATATTTCCGGTACCTTAAGGAAGTTTAGCATTTTTAATTAAATATTCTGTATAAAATAAAAACTGATAGTCATGAAAATCTTATTTACAAAGACCTTACCACTTCTAGGAACTCATTTGGCTGCTAAAAGTTTCAGTTCCCAGGATTGACTGAGAAGAGCAGGTGCCAGATGCTCTCCCAACTAAAGGACTATATATCAACGTGGTTAGAAATTTGCAAGACATGGCATTTATTGAGAAAAAGATATATTTCCTATTGTACAAAAAAGAGAATTAAAATAATCATGGAAAGAAAAGCCCACTTAACTATATTCATTACCCAAATATTGACAGTATCAAACCTGTAGGATCGCAGTTTATAGTAGAAAAGTCTATTTATTTCTCAGAAAATTCTCACAACACAGTACAATTTAATTTGATGGGTGCCTGGTAGCAGACAAATTATTTTTAAATTTTAATTTACAAATAAGTCACAGTTACTTAGAAAATATAAAGCTTCTAGAGAGCATTTGGTCCAATCACACTGCAAAAACAATTTTCAGTCAATGAAATGTATTAAATCTACCAAGGAAAAGCAGCCACTAAAGTGGCTTTCTTTGGCGTAAGCAATTATATTGTCCTCAAAGTTGGATGTCAGTGGCTAAGGGGAAATTGAGGTCTTTTTTCCTCAAAGGGTATAAAGATTATGTTATGTAAAATGAAAAAGTTCTAGAGATTTGCTGTGCAAGACTGTGGCTATAATTAATAATACTGTATGTATATTTAAAAATTTAAAAGTGTAGATAGATATCATGTTATCACTACAATAAAAACATATAGCTATTATAAATAATTTGTATATAGGAAAGTTATATCTATTGCGTTTTAAATGTCTTGTCATGCCAAGCATAATACCCTTCCTTAAATTATGTAAAATATTATATTTTAAATAACATATATAACTCACATGTGTTCAAGTATAATATTAAACATATATATAAAAGGATTAAATTATAGGCTAAATTTCATAATATTGCATTAACCAGACCCAATATTCATAATGTATTATATACTATATCTTTCTTCTAGGATGCACTGGATTTGTTAAACAAAACTCTATAATGTTAATCTGTCCCTATAAATATTTGTTAATATACATGCATCTAGCTGAGAGAATATTTGATGGGAAGTAATCAACTTATGCTTATTTAAAGATTTATTTAAGTTAATTTAATGAAAATGTCTCAGGTAATAATATTTCTCAAACATAAAACAATCTATTGAAGCGCTATTCACGATATCGAAGAAATGCTACAATCTAAATGTTCATCAGCCACAAAAATTAATACAATTCTGTCATTTTATAACTATATGGATGAAACTGGAAATCACTATGTTAAGGGAAATAAACCAGGCACAGAGAGATAAATGCCACATCATCTCATTTACATGAGGAATCTGAGAAGAAAGAAGCTGATCTATAGGGGCTGAGAATGGAATGGTGATTACTGAAGGCTGGGGAGGACAGGTGTGAGGGAGGGACAGGGAAGATTAGTCAAATTGTACTAAGAATAAGGAACAAGAACTTTTGCTATCATATTGTGCATTAAAATGATGACACAAAAAGTGCATTATACCTTTCAAAGAGCTAGAAGAAAAGATTTTGAGAGTATTACTCTAAAGGAAAACTGCACTTTTCATGAGATAGATGTGTTTATTCTGGCTTACATTTCACAATGAACACTTGTATAAGGAAACAAACTTTTCACGAGATAGATGTGTTTATTCTGGCTTACATTTCACAATGTACACTTCTATTGAAAAACCACATGTTGTCTCTTTAATAAGGACAATTTCAGGTTTTCCTGTACAGAATCAGTTAAAATGAATATGATTACATAAATTAAAATATTGGACAGGTGGGTGATTTTAGTTGACTAATTAATACATTATTTGACAAAATGTATTCCAGGTTGATCATAAAGCAAAAAAAATAATCAAACCAGCAAACATCAAAGATCGAATTTTATAATATACGATTATATTTACTCGCTAAATGAGATGGTACTTTGAAATATAACACCTGAAAAATATGAATTAAGGTATAAAATAACTGAAATAACTTTACATCTATCAAAATTGATTGGATAAAAAGTATGATATATCCGTACAATGTAATATCATTCCATTATATCAAATGATAAGGTACTGGTACACGCCATGACTTGTGTCAGCTAGAGACATTAGGCTAAGTGAAATGAGCTACTCAGATAATTGTAAATATTTTATTATTCTATTGATTTGAAATTACAGAATAGAAAAACAAATGTGATTAAAATAATTTAATGGCTACTTAAAGAAAGGGTGAAGTAAGTGTATGGAGATAGATAGAACCAGAAAGGTAGAGGTTTAATTTTGAGGTAATAAAAATATTCTAAAATGGATTATGCTACTGATTGTATATCTTTTTGATTAAACTAAGCCGATAAATTGTAGATTAAGTGGGTGAATTGCATGGTATATGAATTATATCTCAATCAGTTTGCTTTTAAAAAGCATATTAAAATCTAGCATCAATTAACAGTGTAAAATCACAATATCAGTCACTTAAATGAAAATCATTAGTTTACCATTCAATGGGCACAGATCCAGGAGACAAAAGAAGAGCAGGAAGACCAGAAATGATAAAGATGCTAGTATTCTTGCTAGGCAAGAATATTAATAGAGCTACTAAAGTACATAATGAGTAGTATAACAAAAGATATTTGAATGACTCAAACAGAACTTCTATAATTCAAGTCTTCTATACTCAAAGGGAAATTTTTGGTGACTAGAAAGAAGGTAAGAATAATCTTAGATGATTAGAAAAATAGAAGAATAGTGAAAATGAATACAAAGAAATAGACACTCTCCAACAGTAATCAAAAATTTCCTGTGTATAAAAGCAAAGACTGGAAAACAATGTGAAAACTGATTTTTTTTTCAGAAACCTGTAATATGATCAAATACTTGCAAAATCTGATGATGCTTATTGTTGAAGAAAAAATCTGATGATGCTCACTGTTGAATAAAAAATCTGATGATGCTCATTGTTGAAGGAAAAAAAAAGTATCCAACCAGTAAAATTTGTTAAGATTAAAACTGTAAAAAAAAATAGCCAAATAGTAAAATAAACTAAGCAAAATCAATAGCAAAATTTGTGGTATTGTAACTGGACCTATTCCCATCTATTCCTTCCAAATACTGCTATAGCCTTGGCCACTAAAAGCCCTGCAAACATGATTTCTATAAAAACTATCACATTTACAGTAACAGAAGAGGGCAAAGTGGATTTGAGAATTTTCAGTCCTCATTCTCCGAGTATTTTCACTGTGTAAATCCTCTTACCACTCTCCGGAAAGAGTCCATTCACAGAGTTATGTCATACTTTCAGCTCACTCAGCTTTCTTTTCCCCTCACAAGACAATTCCTATCACCAGTGATTGTTAATAATGAATTGGTGTTATCATAAGTAGAATAAATAAAAGCTTTGTCAAATTTTTAAAGAGTATACCTTGTGATATAATTTGTATCATAAATGCCTCCTAAATTTTCACGAGTTTTATAGTGTGGTTTCTAGATTGACACTACTGGAGGTGGTGGAAGATGAGGGCCACTGGGGGGTCTTTAGGTGACCCGTGCCCACCGAAGGATGGAGGGAGGGGTGCACTCCAGCCTTGCCCTGTGTTTTTTGTTTGTTTGTTTTGTATTGTTTTGTTCTCTGTCCGATGTTGTGAGTTTGGCTCCTCAGTGTACTTCTTCCATCACACTCTGCCTCACCAAAGTCTTAAAACAATGTGGCCAAATGATTATTGGCTCCAACCTCCAAAATTGTGAGGCAAAAACAAAACTTTCTCTTAAAAAATTGATCATCTCTGGTATTTTGTTACCGTGACAGAAAGTTAATTATTATTCCTTAGAAATTAGATGGGTATTGGGGCCTTGTAAAGCTGTAATTAGTTTCTGAAGACTTAGAAGTCTGTATACTTTTGTCCCTGGAAGATATAATAGGACCACAGTCTCTCAATTCTGCTGACTTAAAGATCTAGAGGAAGGGCTGGTGAGATGGCTCAGCGGCGTAAGCGCCTGCCTTGCAAGCGCGAGGGCCCGAGTTCGACTCCCAGATCCCACATACGAAAAAGGGGCCGGTGATATCGCTCAGCGGCACGGGTGCCTGTTGGTGTGCGAGGTCCTGAGGTCGACCCCCCGGTACCCACAAAAAAAAAAAAAAAAAGATCTAGAGGAAGCAGAAAATTAAAGGTAAGACAGAGCTGTAAAAACCTGAGCTGTAAAAACTAAAGCAGAGAAAGAATGAAATATTAGTCCCAAATATTTAAACAAATATTCAGTTAGTAGTGTGTTGGTATCTAAGATAAATGAAAATAGATATATAGACAAGCACTAGAGAGAATACACAGACTTTATAAATTCCTTACAGGAATGTCACAATGCCTGAAACAGCAACAAAAAGAAGAAACTATGCAAATGAAGAAAAATCTACTTTCCACAATTGAGAAAATATATGGCCAGATTTCAACATACATATTACAATGTCCACAAAGAAAAGGAAATTATCAATCATGCTCAGAAGAGAAACAAGGTTGTCAAAAAAAAAAAAAAAAAATCCACGAAGAGGGGTCTGATGTTTGATGAACTGAACAAAGAATAGTTATTCTAAGTATGCTCAAAAATTCAAGTAGAAATAACTTCTCTCAGTTATGAAAAGAAGGCATAGATAGAAAATCGGGCTATTTAGAAGATATTATTAGATTAAATGACATGATATTTATAGGACACTCAGTCAGTGACTAAGGATTGCTGACTATTTTTAAATGCTTTTTAATCCTTTTCAGTTTTGGAACAACATCAGGTCTACTCACCATGTAAGAAACAAACACAAATAAATAATTTGAAAAATATTGAAAATATGATACATATTCCCTGAATAAAAAGGAATCAAAACATAATTCAATAGTAAGCAATATTATAAAATGCTCTTATCTTTGAAAAATCATAAAGTTCATTTCAATTATTTAATTGGCCAATGAAAAAATCACAAAAAAAGAAACACATGAATTCCAAATCTAATCATATAAGTTAACACGAGGAGACTCTGAGTATGATCCATTCTGGAGAAAAATTATCTTTTGCTTGTGAACCTAAAAAAAGTACTCTCCTAAAATACAAGGATGAAATAGGCATTAGATAGCAGTTTTATGTGTTTGCATTACAAAAAAGGGAAATACAAACAAGAAATAAATAATCAGCCTAACGGAATTTCAGTATACAACTAGAAACATATGTTATGTTTCAAATTATTAAAAAAAAAAAGTATCCAGCAGGCCGGGCATTACAGGTGGCACACATCTGTAATCCCAGCACTTAGGAGGCTAAAGCAGGAAGATTGCTGAGTGTGGGGCCAGCCTGAGGTGCATAGCAAGACCCTGTCTGAAAAACAAACAAACAAACAAACAACATAAGTATTGCAAAAAAGTATCCAACCAGTAAAATTTGTTAAGATTAAAACTGTGAAAAACAGAGCCAAATAGTAAAATAAGTCTCAACTTATGGAAAAATTACCTTTGGTTCACTATCCGGAGCAAAAGATCTCCCTGCTGAGCTGAAGTCATTACCTTATGAATCACCCTCCTATACCAGAAAGTGTAACAGATATTTTCAGATGAGAAATTTTTGTTTTATTTTGTTTTCCCCTGTGCTGGGGATCAAACATAGGGCCTTGGGCATGCTAGGCAAGTGCTTTAACACTGACACACATCCCTAGTTCCAGATAAGTTGTTTTATCATAATGTTCACCAATCCATAGATTTAGGAAGCTCAACAATCTTTTTTCATTTTGTACTTTCTGCTCCTTTCAATTCAAACCAGCAGTATTTCTTTTAATATAACATTGACAAAGACCCTGTGTGTCTCTGAGTATATCACGGGAATTCACTTATTTGGCTGTAAGGGTACTTCACAGAGCATTCTAAAATATTCCTGTCTCGATTACAGCTTCTGTGAGGATAGCTGAGAGGACCCATAAGTCACATTAAGTCTCCTCAAACAGCACCCTGTGTGAAAACATATTCCGATCTTGGAATCATTTTTCCTAACTCATATAATTGCACATATTAATGGCATTTAGTGTAATGTCTCCGTGGGTGTATATAGCATGCCTTGATCATAACTACTCACCCATTTCACACTCTATTCTCCTTGCCCCCCTGCCCCTGCCATCCTTCCAGCCTTACCATTATATTTTAGGTTCCTCATAAGAGTGAGAACATGTAATATTTATCTTTTTTTTTTTCTAGCTTATTTTACTTAAAACCATGTCCTCCAATTCCATCCACTTTGTGGAAAATGAAAGGATTCCAGTCTTCTTTAAGGAGGAATTACACTCCATTGTGTGTATATCATGTTCTCCATACCCTTCATGCATTGACTGGCATCTAGGCTGATACTACCATAGCTTTGTTATTGTGAGTAGCGTCTCGATAAACACTGGACACGTGAGGACCTCCTTTGTATGCTTACTGTATGTCCTTCAGATATACTGAGGATTTTTGAGGCAATAATTTCTATCTGTGAAGCCTCATTTTGGACATCCGTTCCACAGCACACCAACCTGACAGTGAATCTTCTGATTTTAGCACATTTTGAAATTTGAATAAATGGAATTTCACAAATCATTAACTGTTGGATTTATTATTTTCTTGCTTGTCATTTCAATGTATCTTTCTTCCTGCATTTTATACAATCAACAAAGAGATAGCGAACTAAAAATCAAAATTTTTCAGGGACATAAACTTACCTGTATTATATCCAACAGAATTCCTTCTGTTCTACAAGGACAGAGGCTATGTTCACAGGTGCTGCACGAGTTATTCAAGTATTTAAGAAAGAGTCAGGTTTTTGGTTTTGTTTTGTTTTTTTTTTTTAACTTCAGAGGATTATGGGCATCTCGCCAAAAGAGGATACATTTACTGTCTTAGGGGATGTTCAAAAGAGATGTATTTCACCGGATATTTATAGTCACACTGTGGCAATTTGCTATTACTATGATGATCGTCATTCAATTAGAAAAGCCACTACAAAATTCATCCCAATTTTTTCTGAGGTAACCAGTGATATTACCTATGCCCCGGAGGGTATTCCAGTTAACTTCAACTGGAGAGGATGCAGCCTACTGGATTTTAGTTTGGTGGATTCTTGCCCGCTTATTTAATTGTGTGTATTCGTAGGTTATCCCTCTTCAAAATGAGACCTTGCTTTGTTTATCTTTGCATTCTCCAAAGCATGATACGATCTATTGTGAAATATGCTGTAAATAATACATTATTGAATAAAATGTCTGCAAAAATATTTTTGTGTCATATTTAAAAGAGTTCTTAACAGCTCATTCAGTGTCTTTAGTAAGTAATAAGCAATTGGGGAACCATTGATGACTACTGAGCAGAACTACTATATATACAAGCATAAAATTTAGCAATATAATTTAAAAGAGGTTTTATAATGCATTGGATCAGGATATACATGAGGCCATTATTTCTACTAGGAGAGTATTTTACTAATCTTAATTGGTAGAAGCAGTGTAGAAAATCCTTGGTGGCTGACATTGACTACAGAAAAGAAGAAAGACCTAATATGAAAATACTCCAAGGAAACAACAAAAGCTCAGTGATGATGTAGTTAGAAGTAAAAGGTGGTTATTTATGTTTTTAAAAAGTTGTTATTAATTATAAAACTTACATCTCACAATGAAAGATTAATATTCATAGCACACAAGCGGTAAATTCAAAAATAAAAATGTCTACCAACTTATCTTCAAGGAAAATGTAGAAAAACTATTTTTCTATTTATGTTACATTAAAAGTTTTTTAAAAAGTTCATGGTTCTTAGCTTGAAATTGACTTTGATATATCCATAAACTCATTAAAATAACATGCATAAATGAGAGTACATATGTGAATTCTTAGTTACAAAATTTCCTAACAGTTATTATATTTAAAAAATCTGTAATATGAAAGTTAAGCATCACTATGTTCCAAAAATATGTGTTCAAAATATTATAATTTTTAAAATTCTCATTATGTATCTACTCTATATTATATTTCAAGTTGTGAATTTTACTGTGTGGACATATTCAATAATTGAAGGTTTTCTCTGATCTATCAAATGGCATTGATTCAAATAAAACTCCTTAAAATTACCCTAAATACACAGCCAAACTAAGTATAAAATACATATACTTAATTTTTGCAGTGTGTATTAAAGAAATGATGTGAGTGAAAGTAAGAATTAAATTGACATAAAAGACTGCAATGAGGTGAGGTAAGAGATGTGAGAAATATCACTTAATATTTATATAAGGTGTAAAAATAAAAATAAATAATCAAACTTCAGGTAATTTAGGAATACTGAGAGGACAACTTCAAAGTTATCTTTTGAAGAAAATATACTACCATGGAGTCAATATAAATATATATTACTCTTAAGATTTTATCTGTGTAAGATTTCATAATTATAAATGAAAATACCTTTTTAGAACTGATGGAAGTATGAACAGATTTATTTATATTATTTATATTTTTCTACCATGTTTATAAAATATGGAGTCTTAATTTGAAAATCAACTTTCTGAACTAGTGCTACGCATATAGTATATTTATATGCATATGTAAATGTGTGCGTTGTTAAATTTGTCCTCATTTTTCACATTTTATGAGCAACTTGCATAGGTTTTTGTTGTTGTTGCTGTTTGTTTTTTTTGTTAACAAAGCAGCCCCATGGTGATAATCTCTTTTATTTAGTGCTATAGAGCATTGCCTTGCTTCGCTTTGCCTTACTTTGCTTTACTTTGCTTTGTTTTGCTTTGCTTTTTTTCTTTCTTTCTTCCTTTCTTTTTATTCTTCTCTTTCTCTCTCCCTCTTTCTTTTTGTTTTTGCTTTTGTTTTTGTTTTTGTTTTCCGGTGCTGGGGAATCAGACCCAGGGCTCTGTGCATGTTAGGCAAGTGTTCTCTACTTCTGAGTTATATTCCTAGAACTTGCTACTTTAAAATGATTATTTACGCAGTTACAATATTTTTAGGCCTCTGCATTTGTCTTTTATTAAAATTAAATGTTATTTCTGTATTTCAATGTTTGAGTGTCATTTTTTAAATCCAAAATATTTTTAAAGTATACATATATTCTGCAACATTACACATTTCATTAGATAAAAAGCAATATTTACTCATAATAACAATTGCTTCTGAATCAAAATCTTTTAGAGTTTTCTATCATCTCCTTTAATTTTTCCTTCACAAATCTCTTCCTGATTTTCCCGTTTCCCTTGAGTATTAATAGGTGGAGTTCTATGAATTGAGAAATTTAGTAGAATTTTATATAAATGAAGTAATATGCTACTTATGTATTTTAATTATTTGACCACATTAAATTTGAGTATGTGTGTTTCTTTTACTGTGTTTTATACAGCATATTCTATATGTTCTTGTTTTTATTCCAATATATAAAATAGATATTTGGCAGATAATGGTTTTAAAATAATTAAAGTGATTGAAATTATCAAATACTTTCACTCAGCCGACTTACACATACCATAAGCATTTTTAGTTTTCTTGAAATAGTTTTAACTCAAACATACTTAACTAATTTGTAATGGTTCATATCCAATTGTAATAACTAATACTCCAGGATGAATTTTTCAAGAACACTTTGAAACATTTTCCCGAAATTTTCCTCAAAACAGTGATTCACTAAAGTTTTCCCTTACTGCTATATTATCAGAAATTTCTCTTTCACCTCTCCTAAATCATAAGGTGATGTGCACAATTCTTATTAACTCCACTGACTAGAAATCTTTACGAGGTGATTGATGTGACTATTCTGAAATGGAGCAGCTACCAGCATTCAAAACTACAAAGGTGATTACTGAAGATGATGGACTGCTAAATTCTGAGGAGAGAGAATTTTTCTATTACGGTGTGATAAACGACAGCAACTTCTCTGTTAATTTACTTTTCATTTTGCTTTAACCTCTTCATTTTTTTAAACTTAAGTTTTCTAATCCATCTTGAACTCAGAAATAACTTATCAAGTATTGGTTTAAAAAAAAACTTTAAAAATGTTTCCATGAAACCCAAGGTACCTGGTTAAATAGAATGACAATGTGCAGTTTGGTAATTCCATCAAATTTAATTCAGTACTTCCTGTATAAACTTTATAACGGAATTGTTAAATTTAGCAGATTTTACCTGTAACCAGTGTCTCATTTATTCTTGCAGCTTATGCCAGTCTTAAAACTTCTAAAATCAGCTCCTGCAAGCCTTTGTCAAAGTAGTAACCACCCCAGAGTTAACAATAGGATTTTGAAGTAGAATTTAATCTAATTTTACATGTTTATGATGAATTACCTAAGCACATAATCATGTGCGCATGAAGTTTCTTTTTTGTGTTCTTGTCGCACCATTGGGCAAGAAGTCATTTCCTTCTGCAATATGTGCTTTAAAATAAATTACAGCATATCCACAGCTAAGTATTGCTATCCTTGGTATATTTATGTAAGCATAAAAGTGAGTGACTGAATACTACTAACCTAAATGTATAGGTCTGCCAACATTTTTAGAACCTGTCTTGTTGATAATAGTGAGAATGGCATATTTTATTAGATGTAGGGTACTGTGCTCTTTTGAAACAACATTTATTTCACCAATATTTATGTAAATTGTGTAAAACATTCATGAGCGATGCATTTCTTTCCATTTCCTTTCTGGTTACTGATCGGGAAGTTAGAATGAATTATTATTGCCAGCTTAGCGAAAAATTTGAATAATTTAAATATTACTTGCTTTCTTTTCCATTCAATAATTTAGCACTGAACTGTGTTAACTACATGCAGTGCTAGCAAGCCAGAGGTACAGAAACTCAAAAATGACTTACAATTTTGCTGTTATATAAAATGTTTTGTTAAATAATCCACCTGCTTCAAATTTTTCATATCCCTTAATCATTTTTGATGCCTACATATTTAAATGGCTATAAGTTTACAGATGACAACAAAAATATAAATATTATAATTATTCTCATTTATTGAACTTATCCTAGACAGCAGGAAATATACTTTGAGTTTTATGAGGGTTGTGTTATTTAATTCACGAAATTCTTCACGAAATTCTACAATAGTTATTAATATGTTAACCCCTGCACATATAAATAAATTAATTTGCAGAGATAATAAATGACTTTTCCAAGTCATTGGAGAATTAACAGGTGTTTTTATATCCCATCTGGCACATTCATGTGAGGTTAAATACTTGAATTGTTTCAACACAAGGTAACTTTTTTTTTTTTTTTTTGTGGGTACCAGGGGGTCGACCTCAGGACCTCTCGCGCCAACAGGCACCTGTGCCGCTGAGCGATATCACCGGCCCCTTTTCCGTATGTGGGATCCGGGAGTCGAACTTGGGCCCTCCCGCTTGCAAGGCAGGCGCTTACGCCGCTGAGCCATCTCACCAGCCCAACACAAGGTAACTTTAAAAGGAAAATAAGCCTTTACTAGCTCTTTCTCAGAGAAGCTGAATAAGATTATTTAAATCATATTGTTTGAAGTGAAGAAAATGATTGACACCATCCCACAGTCCTATCACTTTATTTAGTCTGCTACTTGGTCCTTTCAGTTTTCCTCCTATCCAAAGCATTTGTATATGTTCGGACATTTTTTTTTTTTTAATGTGGGTACTGGGAGTCAAACTCAGGACCTCGCGCTTGCCAACAGGCGCTTGTGCCACTGAGCGATATCACCAGCCTTTTTTTTCCTTTATGTGGGTACCGGGAGTCAAACTCAGGACCTCGCGCTTGCCAGGCAGTCTCTTATGCCGCTGAGCCATATCACCAGCCCTGTTCGGACTTTTTGAGGTGCCACAACCTGTTATACTTAAAAGAACATTTTATCTCCCACTGCTTATTTTCTCCCAATTGTACGTTAAGCTATGCTAGCACTCCTATTGACATTTCATGGGTACTTGATAGAGTTTAGAGGAGAAATGAAAAAAATTATGTATATGTTGAATATATATGCTATGAATTTAGTCAGGGCCAATAACCTAAAATAGTTATTATTAAGAGAATATATAAGCAGAAAAACAAATAAATAAGATGAAATTTAGTGATCTATGACATCGAATAAAATACCTTCATTCTGTATCCATGAAGAAATGATCTGTAAGGTAATCTATTATAGCATAATTTTTAAAATAGAAGGAAATTTAGGGCCGGTGAGACGGCTCAGCGGCACAAGCGCCTGCCTGGCAGGCACGAGGGCCCGAGTTTGACTCCCGGATCCCACATACGAAAAATGGGCTGGGGATATCGCTCAGTGGCACGGGCTCCTGCTGGCACGCGAGGTCCTGAGGTCGATCCCCAGTACCCACACACACAAAAAAGGAAATTTAATAATATTAACAAAGTAGGCACTTTTAAAATTGTTTTGTATTTCTCTCCTTGGAAGGATTGTCTCTAATCATGTTCCCTATTAATCTGTGGGTTTTAAAATGTTATTTTTTACTACTAGAATTGTCTCTAATTGTGTTCCCTATTAATTTGTGGGTTTCAAAATGTTATTTTTTACTACTAGAATTATTTTCTTAGCAATAAAAGTTTTGTATATCAATTGGTAATTCCAATAATTTACATAAGCCTCAGAATAGCTGCTTACATTCAAAGGGAAAAAAATGATGTGCTTGTATGTCATAGGCACTGGTGATAATACTGATCAAAGTCTTCTAGATCAAGTAACACATACACACATAGTCATGAATAATGGAAAGGATGAGAAAACATATCATTACCGCAAATCACAAAATTGACCCCTTGAAAACTCCCAAGTATCAGGCAAAATAGAACAATAATGTACTCAATAATAGGGCTGCATAAAATGCGTAATAAAATAAAAATCTACATTGTAAAATACTTTATCAATAAGTAAAATAAAATGATGTAAAACCAGGCCAAAAAAAGCAAGATGCATGAGTTAATACGTAAACCAAGTACACAGAATAGTGAGGCACTAACAGGAGGACACAGCTTAACCGTATGTGCACGCTTGATTTAGGGATTCAGAGTTTGAACATTTCAGTAAATGACTCTAGATCAACTGGTTCTAATGAGAAAAAAAATTAACTTTAGCTTACTTCATTCTTCACAATCAATCCCAAGGAAATTGTAAGGCAGAGTGCTAATGATAAAACCATAAAGCTTCCAGAATGAAACAGAGAAGATTATTTCAAGGCTTTGAATTCGACAGGTTATTTTTCACATATTACATGAAAAGCACTAATCCTAAGGGATAGTATTTATAAATCGTGCTGAATTACAATTAAATAATTTGATTATCCTCAAATCACTCTTTGAATTTGATAAGAAAGCTACAGAATAGTAACAAATAAATGCCAGACAGCATACTCAATAAAGAGTATGAGCCAGAATGTACCTAAATTCTGAAAATTAATACTAAAATATTGAAAACTCCAAAATTAATTTAAACCACATTTCACGTATTGGATATCCAGGTGATTCGTAAGAATATAATAGTTTTTGAACTTCAATAAAGATAAAGAAAAAAAATAAAGAAAATACAAAATAAATCATGATATTGTGCCATGGAATTTCCTATGGTTAACTAAAATTTAGAAAATCTAAAATAGATTTTAAACTGCGTGTTAAAACGCTTAACACAATAACTCTCATGATATCTGGTATAACTAAATCATTGTAGATACTTTGTTTAAAACCCTTTCCACTGTTTACTTGCAGCATACACGTTCTTTTAGATAGGGATAAACACAGGTATAAGGATTTTAAAAACGACTACATATTTGCACCAATATACGTTTACATAAATATATCTAGCATCTTCTCTACAATATTCCCATTTTGAAATAGACTTCATGTTCTTCAATAGTAGAACTAATAAAATATTTACATATAATATCACATAATTATTTTCACTAGAATCACGTTGCCAAACACAATTGCCAAGTACAGAGTGTTTCCATTATTACAGGAAGTACAAAACATTTCCATCACTGAGGAAAGCTGCAATTAACTTCTGCTAAATAGAACACTACATCTGAATTTTGAAAACATATTATGGATTCAGAGGAACAAGGACAAAAATATGAATACTGTAGTTCTAAATTTTGAGGTACCTTATCCTTGCTGTTAGAAACCATGATTTTTATTTTCATTGTTTTTTAGTGCTGAGGATTGAACCTTGGGCGTGCTACATGCTAAGTATGTGTTCCAGCACTAAGCTACAACACTAGTACTGATTTGTATTTTCTTTGGTGAAATAAGAAGATGCTAATGATTTCAAAAGAGTATAAAGTGATGTTTTTTAAATATTCTTCATAAGTATTTGTAGTAATGATTCACTTATAATATTTTGTATTCAATAAGAAATGTTATTTAAAAAATCAAGACAATAGGTCAGTGAGAAGGCTCAGTGGCTTAAGCGCCTGCCCAGCAAGCGCGAGGGCCCAAGTTCGACTCCCGGAACCCACATACGAAAAAGGGGCCGGTGATATCGCTCAGCGGCACGGGCGCCTGCTGGCACACGAGGTCTTGAGGTCGACCCCCCGGTACCTACAAAAAAAAAAAAAATTCAAGACAATAAAAGAAACTTAAAAAATCAAAATATAAAAAGATCATCTCAAATGATTTTTTTTTTTTGTGGGTACAGGGGGTTGAACTCGGGACCTCGCGCGCCAGCAGGCGCCCATGCCGCTGAGAGATATCACCGGCCCTTTTTTCGGTAGTGGGTTCTGGGAGTCAAACTCGGGCCCTCGCGCTTGCCAGGCAGGCGCTTATGCCACTGAGCCATCTCACCAGCCTCAGGTCAAATAATGTTAACTGGCATTAATTTTTACCTTTTCAAGAAATAAATTTATTTTTACTATATAATATTTGAATAAAAATTACCATATCTATTATTGTAATTTCATGGATGTTTAATACAAATATTGTACAATATAATCTATTTTTCATAAGACAAGTCACTTGTTAAATCCATTTGAAAACATGAATTACTACAAATTAAATTATATGTAGTTTTATATTTTCATGGAATATATTACATTGAAGACGTTAGCATCTGTGCTAGAATTACATTAACATATAAAAATATGTTTACTTAGATAAAAATTTTCTCATATTTTTTCCTGCTAAATGTTTTCATTCCTATGGTTTAGAAATTGTATGCAAGTGTTTTCAAGGGATTCTTGTTAGTTCTCTGCAAAACTTCTCATGTTTTTTGTTTGATTGGTTGTTTTTTTTTTTTTAAACTTTCATTAGTAGAGGTTAGCAGTTCATAACACTGGAGGGGATTAGTACATGTGCATAACACATTTGAATTCCCTTCTTTTCCCCCTTCGCTCCACTTCCCTTTCATTTTTCCAGACTCAGGTTTATTTATTTACTTTATACGACCTTATAAAGTAATTATCATACCTACAGATTGAAAACCAGACTAACAGGACAAGAACATATAAAGTACGAACAATTGTATTAAGTCAAGGTACACTTTTAGATATACTGTCCGCACTGGATCACATTTTTTCCTTTCTCTTTTTTCCTATTATTTGTATTTTATTTTGGAGTGGTGTTGTTTATAAAACTCTTACTGTAGGATCCACCACTCATACTGTTTGGTGTTTATCAAAATGAGTTGAAAACCTATTTCCACACACATCACACACACACGCATACACACAACACACGCCTGCACATGTATGTTTACAGCAGCCTTACAGAAGCAATTGATATGTCTTTCAATTAAACCGCTGTTAATTCAAACACTAGAACTATCAAGTCATGAGCAGACATGGAAGAAAATTACACTGGTAGTTCAAGTGATAGCAGCCAATGTTGAAAAGTTAGTGTGATTTCAAATTGTTCTATGGAAACATTGACAAAATGTGGAGGGGGAAGACGTTTAGAGGTTGCTAAGGGCTAAATTGAGGGAGGTGTACGTAGGTGGAGCACGGAGGATTATTAGAGCAGCGAAACAAGTCTGTAAGTTACTATAATGGTGGATGTGTCTAGTTACAGGTGCTTCCTATCAGCGAATGGAGAAGAAGAGTGAATCCTAATGTGATCTGTGAACTTTGGGTGATAATGCTGAGTTAACTAGCCTAATTCCTTTGTAACAAATGTGTCCCTTTGAGAGGATGCTGACAATGCTAAGAGGGTATACATCTGTGGGAAGTGTCTGGACCTTCTGTTCAACTTTGCTGTGAACATAAAACAAGGAGAGAGAGACAGAGAGACAGAGACAGAGATAGAGAGACAGAGACAGAGACAGAAAGCACCACACTTTTTATTTATTTATTTATTTTAATGAGACAGGCTGTAGTTTTGTGGCACAGGCTTAGCCTCAAACTCGCAATTATCCTGCCTCAGCGTCCTGAGTGCTGGAATTACAGGCCTGTATGACCACACCTGGCAAGAACCATATTAAATGTACCATCTTTTGTCATCATTTTGGTAAGAATGTTGCCAGTGAGGAAGTACTTCTAAAATATCTTTGAACATTTATATATTTAAAGATGTTATTCTTAAGTGATTCTGACTTTAAATGTATAAATATTTATAATATAAACAAATATAAAATACATAGGTTCATTTATTATTTCATTGTTTGAAGTATTCTGGACCAGAACATTATCATAATCTAAATGTCACTATTACATACATTACTATGCTTGCCCTTGTATTTGACATTTCTTCCATGACCAGCGAGAAAAGTATAATCTGTTCTTCAGTTGACTCAAAAATAAGGCAGAATGACATACCTGATTTCTTTGAAATAAAAATTGTCATTGATAGAATTTACATATACTCAGACTCTCCATTGAATAAGGATCTTTATAACAGGTGTAGAAGAACTATCACTTTCCAAATCTCAAGGTACTTAGCGATAGCATAATTCCATAGCTCTCAGTCCTTTAGAGAAGGAACTCCTCCTTTCAGTGGTAGCTAAGGATGTGACTATTGGACAAATATCTAAATTTCTCACTCTCACTATTTTTTAGATGCAATCGAACTGCATTTAAATCAGAACATATGGACTACATCCAGTCATTTGTACATAAATATACACTTGGTTAAAAATGCAACATTATTCAATTCTATACAATTTAATAAATACATATATTAGGTTGATATATTTATGTGAAGTCAGCATATATATACATATGAAATCGCTGAATGAATATACACATATTCATATATATATATATGAATCTCTAAGAAAAATAATAATATTGAATCTGAATAAAAGTACACAAATACTGATTAATACAGAAACTGAGCTCTAACATTTACATAGATAATCTTTACCATAAACTTACAAGTGTTGTAATGTTATATACATCAAGCTACTTTACAGTTAAATGAATAAGATGAAAATACTGTGAAATATAAGTTAAAATTGTTAAAATAAAGACTATTAAAGCCTTATTTTAAATTTTGTTATGTAAAATCTTGCTGGGAAAGTTGAGTTTCTTTATTTTAGCACAGAAAAATCTCCTATTAATACATACTTCACCATTTTTTTTTGTTCCATAAGATTTGATTCTTTGTTATCCCTAGCATTTTGATTTTCTACCATTATTTTTATCGTCTTTTTAGGTTGAACAAATGGCTTGGACCATCTAATACATGTTTTCTACATTTCAGACCCTAAGGTTATAGTAACAATCAAAACAAGGAAAAAGACCTACCCCAATACTGTTTATGGGATAACAGTATTGATAGTCTGATATATATATATATATATATAGAATATATTGATTACTCAATGAAATAACTCAAGTACTTAAAAGCAAACACCTCATGATTTCACACAAATGTGGAATCTAAAATTATTGACCTCCTAAAGATGGAAAGTAGAAAGTTATTTATTAGAGAGTGGGGTGAGGAGGAAGAAAGAGGAATAGGAGGAGACTGTTGAAAAGTTACTGTTGCAGAATAGTCAAAGAAAGAAAGTATGTAAGTGATTGCTGGGGTTAGTAGTGTCGGCAAGAATGCAGGTGGTGAGGGAAAAAGAAAGGGGAATGATTACTAATGGTTTAATGGTTATGGAGTTTCTTTTTTATGTGATCATAATGATCTAAAAGCGATTGTCATGATGGTTGCACAGCTCTGTGGTCATACTGAGAACTACTGGATTGTGCACTTTAAAAAGGTAAATTGGGGCCGGTGAGACGGCTCAGTGGCTTAAGCGCCTGCCTTGCAAGCGCGAAGGCCCGAGTTCGACTCCCAGATCCCACATACGAAAAAGGGGCCGGTGATATCGCTCAGCGGCACGGGTGCCTGTTGGCGCGTGAGGTCCTGAGGTCGTCCCCCCGGTACCCACAAAAAAAAAAAAAAATAAATAAAATAAAAAGGTAAATTGTATGACTCATAAATTGTATCTCAACACATTTGTTCTTTAACACATCTAAAAATGATTTCCTTCCAAACATAAGCAAAAATTTTTAAAAATAAATTAAAAGATAATAAAAACAAATCAGAACATTATCTAATTTGCATTACATATTATTTAGAACACAATTTCTTTGTATCCTGGACACATTTTTCCAGGAATTTTTAACTGCCAGATTTGCCTTATTCTTAGCGACACTCCTGAAAATTAATGACTAAATTCTCAGGTGACTTGCAAAGGCTCCGCAGCGCCTCCTAGCAGCTGCCAGCTGAGGACGTGCTGGGATGCAGTTTGCAAGACCTGGGTGGGGGAGGGGGGTCCCCCCCGA
The DNA here is from genome assembly GCA_028451465.1 of Erethizon dorsatum. NCBI lineage: Eukaryota > Metazoa > Chordata > Mammalia > Rodentia > Erethizontidae > Erethizon > Erethizon dorsatum. The sequence continues at coordinate 76,500,031 of CM051833.1, read as the reverse complement.
AAACAACAAGCTTGAAGGAATGAAGAGTTGAGTCATGTTCCTAGAGAACTGCAGTGCCAAAACACCAGAACAAATTGCCTAGACAAAAGCTAGATGGAATCCACCAATTAGTTTCAATTTATTTTCTTTCTAGAAGCACGGAGAAGACATGAGGAGATTCGGATCATCTGTAGCTTGACCACCGATTGACTCTGCCTTCTCAGAGCATCACTGTGGTATGAACTGGGACAGGAGGCATAAAGATATTAGTTCACACTTACATTTTGTCAGACAAGCGAGTCAACCCTTGCCTAGATCCCACAATTGCAGCTTTTTGTTTCAAGTTCTAGGACTTTCCTTGTGATGCTGTCTTGCAGGAAACTCTCCACTGTTTGATCTTTTAGGGTCCACATAGAAGGCATGTATGCCATGCAGATAGCTGCAGCTGCCGCTGCCAAAATCTTTTAATTGTATTTTTCTTTCATTCTGTATTTTTTAAATTTCATGAATTTGTCTCTTTCACTCTTCTTTACCCTGGCTACTAAAAAACATATCAGATTGACATTGTGTTTTGCGAAGTGATTAATAGGTGGCTGGTTGCTTATGGTCTTTTAAGAATCACAATTGTAGAAATGGTGAAAAATGATGGAGGCCAGGCACAGTAGATGCGACTCTTGGAAGAGTTATATGACCCAATCTACTTGTGTTACACATGAAGAAACAGCCACATATCCCCACTAACATAGTTACACACAAACATGGGCAAAATAACATGGTCTATGAATTTAGCCATAGGTAGCATCTTCTAGGTCAAGGGGGAGCTAGGGATTTCGTGCCCACAAAATTCCAAGTTTTCTAACAGCAAAAACCAAAGCTCATCATATGACATAGCACCAATCTCTGTGAGAACAGCCAATTTCTGTCATGATTTCAGGACAAATATACTGAGTTTTCATGACCTACTGGGATAGGTATTATTTAATTTGGATTGGATATTTACATTAGTCAGTGCTTACAAGAGCTTGTAGGGCTGGGGCAAGGCTCCTCAAAGTACTGCACGTGCCCTGCTTCAGAGTTAAAGTAGGACACAGAAACTTACAAGACTGGCCTACAATGGCCGACCACAGAGTCAAATGTAGTAGAGTGCAAAAGATCTGACCGCACTCTAGAGATCCAAAGAATCCAGCCAAAGGCCTGGGGACCACTGTGGTGTCCTGTACAAGTCCAAATCGGGAGGGCAAAGGACACACAACGGCAGACTGAGGGGTCTGCTCTGGGAGGTCAAAGGATCAGCACTAGAAGCTAAAGAGTCTGTGCCAGGTCGAAAGGCCCGTGCTGGAAGCTGATGAATCCCAGACGAAAGCCAGGAGATGATGCTTAAGGCAGAGGTGAAGACTGGAGCTCTTCCAAAGAGAACAGCCAAAGCGCCTCCAAGGAAAGTCAACCACAAAGAAGCTCTTTCAAGGAAAATCAGCTGAAATCTTTCTCTCCTGTTCTCCCTTTTTACTGTTCCAACAACAATTCTCCCTAAAGTGGGTCTTCCATGCCTATAAATATGTTGACTCAATTCAGCTGGGCATTCCCACTCAAGTTGACAATTAACCACCACAATATTCATTGGCTTTTGAGGGAGCAGCAAATACTCCCTTTATTGGCAACTATTTTAAAGAGGTGGTCTATGCAATTCTGATTAGTTACAAGAAATCCAGTTACAGACAAATAAATGAGGCAATATAGTCTAGCATTTAGATTAACAAATCTATTGAATAAGTCATGAAATAGAGTGTCCAAGAAGTGTGACATTTTTCTTTGAGTCAGTTACAGGTATCTCCACAGCAATAAAGTAACTCCTCCAAAATTAATTTCTGAAGTATCTATCCCTGAGTGTTTGTCTCTATTATGGCTTGTATCTAGATGTCCCCCCAAAGCCTCATGTGGTCGTGGGTGGGAGTTTCAATGGTGGCTGTATTAGGGTGTGTGAATGCGGATTAAGGGTATGATGCTAGGATTAAGGGTGTGATGCTGGGATTAAGGATGCCTCACCCTGGATGTAGGTGGCACTGCCCAAAAGGCAGGTAACCTGGAAGGGATAAAAGGGAGAGAAGGAAGACTGGCTTGCTGCTGCTACATTGCTGCTTTTGCTGCTGCTACTGCTACTGTTGCTGCTGCTACCTGCCTTCTGCCTTCCTGCCGCAGATGGCTTCTCCTCTGTGACTCCTCTGCCATGCCATCCTGCCTTGGAACCAGCCAACTATGGACAAAAACCTCTACAAACTATTCACTGAAATATCCCTTTCCTCCTTTAACTTTGGGTGTCTAATATTTTGTCAGCTAGGACGAAATGGGTGTCCCATTGTCAGCAATGGGGAAAGTAACTAAGATACTCTCTTGATTTGGATATTTTAATAAATAAGGGATAACTAATGTAAGAGAAATGTTGATAATGTTTATGATAATATGAATTATGAAACTCCCTGAAAGATTCTGACTCTCTAAACCACTAAATCAAAAGAGTTAATGAATAGGGTTATTGTCAGGATCAAATTAGTTATGATGAGTAAAGATCTTCTAATACTGTCTAATACTTAGTAAACACCATATATGTGCTAGCTATTATAACTGATGTCACATGAAGTATGTTTTAGTGTGTGTTAGTATCACAAAATTTTTATTTGCCCCTTCGCTACGATTCCTCATTCCTTTTTCTTTCAAAAAAGAGTCAGTATCATCCTAAATGTCCTCATATTGCTTGTCATTCTTAAATACCAATGGACACAATTTCATTTTACTACAAACCTTCTAACCACCAGCAAATCTCCATTACACTTAAGTTTACTTTTTTCCTACCACTTGCATCATTCCTTCTCATCTCAATAGAAAGCAAGTCCAAAATATCTCATCAGAGTGTTTGCTCTCTCAATCTCCCTTCATGTTTCTCAAATCTTCATATAACTAATTTTACCATTTTTATTTGAGTTTGTGGAAAGTTTCCTAGCTATATACTATCCAAAAATTCTTCCTCTCCAGTACCTTATCCTCAAAAGAAATTATTGCTTCCTGAGATTTCCTTATTTAGAAGAATAATTATTTTCAATTATTGTCTCCATTTATTTACTTACAATTTAGTTTTACCATACTATAATTAATTTACCCCCCCAAAGTATATCGAGTAGACATCATTAACCTTTATTTTGGCAACTTATGAAGACTTTTCTTATTGACTTATGATTAAAGTGTGTTTCACCTCACTATTTAAAACTAGTGCTTTTCATACCTGCCAAGAACACTAGTGGAATGTTCAATCCTTCTACTGCAGAAATGTTGAATAATACAACACTTACCTAAGCGGAAGCTCTGTTGGATGTGTCCCGTAGCTTCCTGTTAGCTCTACTTCCTTAACACAATTATCTTCAACCTAGAAATTCTCAAATCCATATTCTTTATTCCTCTCAAGAAACTTTGCTTACTATATTCTCAGTGTCAATTTGTGGATCCATAGAAATTTTTTCTGTTCTTTCCTTAAAGCATTACCAAGTCCTGTCACTTTTTACATTCTAATACTTCATCTACCATTTTTCTTTCTTTTATTTCTCCTACTATTCAAAGTATCAGGGCCGGTGAGATGGCTCAGTGGCTTAAGCGCCTGCCTGGCAAGCACGAGGGCCCGAGTTCGACTCCCGGAACCCACATACAAAAAAAAGGGGCCGGTGATATCGCTCAGCGGCATGGGCACCTGCTGGCACGCGAGGTCCTGAGGTCGACACCCTGGTACCCACAAAAAAAAAAAAAAAAAAGTATCATTCTCCTAGATCTCCCACTATTATAGGCTGGGGCATTTTAAATTTCTTTTCAACCTTTGTGCTAGCATAATCAATAAAAATTTTTCATTTTTCATTCTTCTGACTTTTAATTCCTACTCATTATATACAAATTAATATCTATGCTTCTTTCTCCAGCACAAATATTTTATTTTTCTTGTCTCATCTTTTTCTCTTTCTTCACTTATATCCATGATTGCTTTATAATTTTCTAAGCATCACAGAAAAGGATTTCTAGGATTTCTTGGATATGCATATCCTTAGTCACCTTCTTATGCTTGAGACAAAACACTAGACACCAACAATTTATAAGTGGAGAGGTTATTTAGCTCATGTATACATTACATGGGCCCCTGGATCCCCTAGAGAAACTACATGGTGGGAGGCCTGGGTGGAGGAATGTGGCCCTCACTGCAGCCAGGAAGCAGAGGAAGAAGGGAGAAACTATGAAGGGAGGACACCGTTCCAGATCATGCCCTCTAGTGACCCACCTCTTCCAAGCAGACACTCCCTTCTAACAGCAAGTCAGCTATGATCCAATCACCTTCCAATAGCCCTGCATCTGAGCATAGGAGGCTTTCTGTGTACATTCTAGATCTCAACCATAACATTCCACCCCTGGCTTTTAAAAGACCTAAGCACATGTTTTTGTGAAAAGTATGTTTGATCCATCTCTAAGAGTCACCAAAATTTCAACAGTTCCACCACTACTGAAATTTCCAAGACCAAAATCTTCTCTGAGACTCAAGGCAAACTCTAAGCTGTGAGCCTCTATAAAAATCAAAAAAGAAAGTTAAACACAGCATGCATACAATGACACAGGGTTGACATTACCATTTCAAGGGGAAAAATAGCCAGGTGTTGTGGCACACACCTGTAATCCCAGCACTTGGGAGGCTGAAGAGAAAGATTGCCATAAGTTCAAGGCCAGCCTAAGCTACATAGTGAGTTCAAGGCCAGCCTGAACGAATAGCAAGACCATGTCTCAAAACAAACAAACAAAAAAGAAGAGAGAAAAATGGGGATAGAAAGAAGAGGGACCAAGGTAAGACCAAATCCAGGCATAGCAAACATTAAATTCTCTGTAGCTCCATGGTCAGCATTCAGAGTTCTTATAATTGGATAATAGGAGATTTTAGTTACTAGTAGAAGACCAGAAGAAAGTGATTAGAGTGATGAGAAGAAATGATTCATTGTCAAGGACTGCAAGTTTCCTCTAGGAATTGGAGAACTAAGGAAATGGGTTATTGCCTTGGAGCTTCTAGAAGGAATCAAATCTACAGATGTCATGATTTTAGCAGTAAAAAGCAGATATAATACCACAGATCTTCAAAACTGTATGATAATAATTTTATGTTGTCACTGTGTTGTATTTATTACAGCAGCAATGGGAAACCAATACAGAAAGTTTATTCATGATCAAGCTCGGGATCATAATCTATCACTGTTTTTCCCAGAACCTAACTATGGGTTTCAGTTTTCATACAGTCAATGGTTGCTAAAAATGATACCCCCCAAAATTTTGGTATGTTATTTGAGGTTTGTGAGTTACAGTTCTTTTTTTTATTTTATAATATAAATATAATAAGATATCAAGTGTGTATATATTACCTTCTACTAAAGCACATTAAAATGACCAAATAGAAACAAATTTTCAATCTTTCTCCAACTTGGAAGTTTATTGAATTAGATATTAAGATTAAAGTGGGAAAATTTCAGATAATATTGTATCCTATGAGAGTTAAATCCATCTCTTCATAAATAGCAAGAACACTGTCTTAAAGCCCAATAATGAATATCCTTGAAGACACAACTTCTAAGGCAAGATTTTAAAACTTGTAAGAATTTTATTAGAAGAAATGCCTATAGGAACAAATGGAGAGTTAGTGGGGAAAGGCTGAATCCTTCTAATATCAGAGTATCATATAAGTTTGATTCAGTAAAGAGAAGAAAAAGGAAATTTGGATGAAAATTTCAATCATCATCTAAACTACTGGAGATTTGTTGAGTAAAAGGCATGTGATTCCCAGGAACTGACCCACCTTTTGTTCCCCACTGTGGTCACCCTGATCGCGATTTAAGTCCAGTGTTGAATTTCCAAGTGCGGCAGGAATGGCCTTGTGCTTTGGTGTCTGTGAGGCGCATGTTTGTGATCATGCATGCATGCTGCCCATGATTAATTTTACTCATCTTTTTTAAGAGTAGCACATTAGAGAATGTGACAAAGTTTGGTTAAATTGCTTCAGACTTGAAGTAGGGAATCCTGAATTTTAAAATACATCTATAAATCTCTTTGAATTATAATATCCCCTAGGAAATAACTTTTTTATTCTCACTTAAGTTGTTTTTAGTAGATATTGATTTATTTAAATATTGACAAAGTTAATACACATTTTCATCTTTTCTGCTTAGTAGATAAACATAGGTGCATATACATACATGAACACACATATACACATTTTTATTTAGTATTCAGTGACATTTTCTGGAAAGATAATTTTTCCACTCCTATATCTGTTTATATGAATTTATTCCTCTTTCTGCTGAGTTACTCTTACAAGGACGCATTGACACAGTACTTTCTGAATGCTGAAGTTAGGAAAAAACTCTTTTTCTACTGGAGAATTGTCTCAATCAGTGCTCACTAGAGAAATGGATGTAAGATAGAATATATATATATATATATATATATATAAACCCAGATATATTTATATACTTCGAATATATATTTATATATAGAATAATCTATCTTAAATCCATATATATATATATATATATATATGTATATATATATATATGATCTTCAAAACTGTATACTAATTTTATGTTATTTTGTCACCATGTGGTATTTGTTACAACAGCAAAAGGAAACTAAAATACAGAAAGTTTATTCATTGTCAATTTGGTATCATAATTAGTCACTCTTTTCCCAACTCCTAACTATGGGTTTCATATCTATGCCATCTATATCTACATCCATATATCTATATTATCTATATCTGTATATCTATATTTACAAAATAGGCTATGTCCACCTGCAGATTCAGGTGTGCAAAAGTGCTGTCTGCGTGCTGGAGATCTGAAGGCCAGTCAAATGTTGGAGGTCTGGAGCTCACTGTGGAGTTCCGTGTGAGTCCATATCAGAAAGCTGAATGATCTGTCTTACAAGGCCTGAAGAATTTACACTGGAAGCCAGGAGATGTATGTCCAAGTTGAAGGTGAAGACTGGAGATCCTCCAAAGAAACACAGCAAGCCTTCTTTTTTTTTTTTTGTTTTCATTCTATCAAGGCTATAAGTCTAGTTGGTGCCACTCCCACCCATGGCGGGTCTTCCATCTTCATTAAATCCATTCAGTCACACCCAGAATTATGCTAAGCCAATCAGTTGGGTGTTTCTTACTCAAACTGACACAGCATTTAACTATCACAAGAACTGAAAAAGTCTTCTAGGCACCTTGCTCCTAAAACTAGATAAGGAGAATATTATTTCTGCTATATGGCATTTTTCTTTAAATAGAGTAGCATTCATTAAGGGAAACCAAAAATAAATAAACTGGTGAAACATTAATAGTGAAACAGAAGTAAAAACAGAACATTTTCTACCCTAAAGGAAATTTAGGACAGATAATCTTTACATATGGATGTAATAAATTATCACTGACAACAGTGGTAAAGTTTAGGTAATTTATTCAAAATATTTTACACAGGATATATTCAGTTTTTTTCCAATTCTTCCACCTGTTCAGACAAATTAGCTCTTGCTAGCAAAAATAAAACAAATAATTCAGAAAGAAATAGTCATCACTGAATTTATTAAAGTAGTGTTATTTCAGATGAGGAATGTCAGCGTCTTTTCCAAAGTACGTGTATCTCTATAAAGGCAATTCTTTAAGGTGTCTAGAGAGCTGCCTGCTACACATAATTTGGATGTAAAATATTGTAGCATAAATAAATAATGTAGTTGTGTTATTTGTAATATAGCTATGTATTAAATAACATAATTAAATATTAAATTTAATTGCTTGCTTTTTTAGAATTCAGGATGCACAAAATAAAAAACCCACTTAGAATATCAGCCATTAGCATATAACAGTCAGGGTTTATGCATTATCTTGCTAACTTTGTTTATTCAATTATGTCACCATACCAACATATATGTTAGAACAATCCACAGAAAGACCATATTGGAGAAATGCAGATATGTCACTGGAAATTTCTAAAACTTGCTGAGTTCATACTCTGTGTGTAGGTCTATTTTAGAACAATAAGAAAAGTTTCTTATCAAAAGTAACAGAAAATTATAAAATCCATTATGCACTAATAATATAGTAAGAAGTTTAGGGAAAGCAAAATGAAAAGGGAAGGTAGCAGAAAATCCAATACAGTGAGTGACTGATGGATGACCTGCATTTCTCTGAAATAAGTGATGAGACCCACAAGTAAACAAAAATATCCTCAAGATAGAAGATCCACTCTTCACCCTACTGTTGCAGAAAAAAAAAATCTGTTCTTTCATTGTTGTATTATTCATCTGTCCTATTGCTGGGACAAAATACAACTTGAAGGAGGAGAGGTTTATTTTTGGCTGATGGCTCAAGAGGATTCAATCTGGAATCAACCAGATCCAAAGCAGAAACTTCACTGTGGAAGGGTGTTCTGAGCAACATTGCTTAGTCCTGGTGGCAGGGAAGCACACACAGCAAAGTAACAGAATGAGTAAGCAAGAGGGAAACCATCAGATTCAGTACCCACTCAGCCACATTTCCATGCGCCAACTGGACATAGCCAAAAGTGTGATCCATTTGTCTTCAGAACTGGTTCCAAGCCAATCAATTTGAAACACTTAAATAACACTTGAGACACTTTGTCCACTGACACACAAATACATCTCCTCAAATCACACTCAACCCGAAATAAAGACAATAATGTGTTAGCAATTCTATGTAGCATGTTACAAATATCCTGCAATAGTGTAATACTAACTTCCCCAAGTCCCAACAGTTTCTGTGCTTTTCAAAAGTGCAAATCACAGTTGCTTCTGAGACTGAAGGCAAACTCTTAGCTTTGAACATTTGCAAAAACTCGAAAACACAATTTATATATCTTCAATAAACAATGGCACAGTGTTAATATTCTCATTTCATAAGAGAGAAATAAAGGGATAGAAAGAATCAGATCAAGCAAGACCCAAACCCAGCAGGGCAAACACCAAGTCCTGTAGTTCTATGTCTGGGATCTGGGGCACATGGTGTGGAGGTGGTGAGAGCTAAAGAGCATGGGTAGCCTCGTGGCCTTGTCAGCAATAGCTCTCTTGGGCTGGCTCCACTCCCTGTCTCAGCTTTCCTGTCTGCAGATCACATTCGACTTTCCTGTCATCTGTAAAATCTTGGGGTACCCACTGTAACTTTGCACCCCTTCACTTAGATTCAAATGCTGCCTTCTCAAGACCTTTTGCCTGGCCTCTCAGGCCTTTCTTTGAAATGTGGGCGGGAGCCTCCCTGATTTCTAACTTATGCATTCTGCATGGTAATTTCTTTTCTTTTCTTTTTTGCTCATGTAATACAAATGGATTGCAGTCCAACTGTCAGTGGAGCCCTTGTTCACAACCGAAACCTCCTTGTGCTTGCTTCGGCAGCACATATATCTACTGAAATCTCCATGACTTGGTCCCTACTGTCCATATTCCCATCAGCATTCTGGTCTTCTGAGCTCTTAAGGCCCCTCATGGCTGAGGGCGGGCGTGAACGAACAAAGCTGTGCAGCTTATGAAGGCCCACAAGGAGTGCAGAGGAAGAGAATCAGAGAAGAAGGTCAGAGATCAAATACAGTCCCCAAAGTCATGCTCCATAACCTTCACAGACACACCCGATAGTGTTCTTCACCAATTCCCTGGGTTGCTCCCAAGCCAATCAAATTGACCTACAATCAACTACCAAAACTCTAGTCAAGAAAACCTTCTCACACTTAAAAGGGTGAAAGAAATCAAATTCTAGCTTTGGCTTTAGTCACTGAGAGTCCCTCCAGGTAATTTTCTATAGGTTTTCAAGCCCTGAGTTTCTTTATTTGTATAAGAACATTGCACGTGGGTTGCTTCCTTCAGACAATGTCCGCCACTCCATAGGTTGACTATCTCATTCTCTACACTCTTCCAATCTACATTTCCTATTTTCTTTCCATTTCTATGTGTGGGAAAAGCTTCTCCCAGTCACACACCTTAGCATTTTGCATTTTTCTTTGTTGCTTTTCCTAAATTCTGTCTACCCCTGTGTGGATTGTTATTTAATCAAAGTTTCTTAACATTTCTTGATTAGACTACAACATCTCTTTCTGCAGGGTTTCTGACTGACGAAGTAATTAAGAAGCCAGATTTTAGGTTTGGATGAAATTGGATTCCAATATAAATTTTATGCTACTTAATAACCTTGTGACATGGAAAAGGCAATTGTTACAATTTATATCTAGATGTCCCCCCAAAGCCTCATGTGCTCATAGGTGGGGCTTCTGGGAGGTGACTTGATCGTGGATGTGTGAACTGGATCGTAAGTGTGTAATACTGGTTTGGTCCATTGATGATTTTATAGCTGGATGTGATGTTGGGAGGTGCAGCCTGGTGGGAAGAGGTGGGTCATTGTGAGTGTGGCCATATCTGCTTCATATCTGCCAGGCCATGAATTCTCCTCTGTCATGCTGACCTGCCTTGGAGCCAGCTAACTACACACTGAAACCTCTATAAGCTATGGGCCAAAATAAGCCTCTCTTATTTTAACCTGTGAATGTTAGGTCATTTGTCCCAGCAACCAAAAATAGCTAAGAAAGTAATTGAGCTTTAGTCTTTCCATTTCATCATATTACCTAAGAAATTACTATGTCAGGAACTGTTCAGGTGCTGAACAAGTTAGGGAAGAAAATTATATAAATCGTAGTAAATTCCCATGAAATTTGTCTAATATTGTTCATATTTAATAGTAATTAATTCAGATAAGTTCACAAAATAATGTTGGAAGATATTTGAATTGAAGATTCTGGTTCCAGAACACGGACCAGTTTCTCCCTTGTGTTCTGGAGTCTACTTTCAAGACTTTTTTTTTTGGTGGGTACCGGGGGTCGACCTCAGGACCTCACGCGCCAGCAGGCGCCCATGCCGCTGAGTGATATCACTGGCCCTTTTTTTGTATGTGGGTTCCAGGAGTCGAACTCAGGCCCTCACGCTTGCCAGGCAGGCACTTATGCCGCTGAGCCATCTCACCAGCCCTACTTTCAAGACTTAATGTGGAAAATCAAGTCCTTTTGAAAAAGAAAGTGCAAGACTTTAGAACAGTTTGCAATAAGTAGGAGTTCATCTTATTTGTAATTTGTATAATTTACAAAATTTATATAATTTAATATTTTCTCCCCTCTTGACATTGTTTCCAGGAAAATAAAACTGAAACATTTAACAGAAAGGCTTCTCATAATAATAATTAAATTTATTGTTTGGAGGGAATGCTATAAATATTTTGACTTAAAAAGTGGTTCTATTAGGTCAAAAAATGATGTTCAGTATATAAATAAAGACCAGAATAAAAGAAAGATCATAAGAAATAGATCATTTGTGAAGGGTAGGCAATCAAGAGATGGAGGGAGGGTAGGGGAAGCCGAAGTAAAAAGAATTAAGATGTGTTATGTACATGTGCCAACTCCTCACAAAGACTGCAGACATGTCCTAATAAAAAATAAAAATTGAAAAAAATCAATAAATTTGTATTGTAATATGCATAATAATATAAAATGATTCACAAGACATCTGAGTGGCCATTACATAGCTGTCTCTAGTAATCTAAAAGCATTATAGCCCAAATAAGAAAAACAAACTATTTTATTTAAAAATATAATATCTCCACTCTACCAGTAATTTCACTTTAGCTCTGTTTACACATCAAAGTATGAATGAAAAACAAATATTACTTTTTAAATGTCACATATACATACGTAATTTAAATACATGGACTATTTCAAAACTGTTTTATGATTTTGAAAAAATATCAAATTAGAACTAAATTAAACTTTTCCAGAATGTAATATTTTAAAGCTTTGTGTTTGTACTAACATTTTTTGGGGGAAAAATAATAGCGCTGTCCATCTGCTTATAAACTTTATTATGAACTTGGACCAGTTCCCTAGTTCAAGAGCAATTAAAATTAGGAAAGCATTTATAAATATTCTTTAATGTCTTGAAATACTGACTAATAATAACTCATAATAAAAAGCAAAGTAAGTTGAGAAATAAGAGCATTCCTCTGAGAGCAATTACTGTTGTAAGGCATGCACGGTTTGATTAGATTTTAAGAATTTCTATCTAAGAGGGGAAAAGTTAAGGATTTAGGGCTTTCATAAAAATGAATAAAAGAGACCATTTCTCTTTAAGTTGGAATACACACTGTTGCATCCTAAACTTAAAAGGTGAACCACAACAAAAATGAACTCTGTACACGTACACACAGAGGAATGCAAGAAATAAAGCTTGATTCTCAGCCGAGCAGGGATAAAATGCTGCATGAAAATGGAACTACAACCTGTAGTTTCCACACCTTTGCAGCTCCAATTCTCATTTTTTATATATTCCAAAATTTCTCAAATAAGTTCATGTAATGTGGTGATGGACTCATAGTGGCACCAGAAACTTAACAGAAAGAAGAATTACAACTTATCTCATGTTGTGAAAATCTCATATAACATCTACAGAGGGAGGCCTCCGTAGATGTACCCCATGCAATGTTGCCTCCAAAGCCTACAGGAGCTCTCCTTAGGACCAAGGGATTAACTCCCCAAATTTCCAAGAATGTTGCATGTTGAAAGGCTCATGGAAGGAAGGTCATACGACTTGTAGCAGCCTGCATATAAAAAAAAAAAAACAACTAATACATTGGTTTTAGTAAGTACATCTCAGAGTTTTGTTTTCCATCATGGCTTAACATCTTCTACACAGTCCTGTTGCCCTCTCCCCTCAAAGGCAGTGTTCTCAGTGAACATGGCGTTTGAAGTCTAAGTCTTAGAACTGTCTTTTAGGAAACCTGATCACTATCAGGAATTTTCCATATCTACTGCTCCCCAAGGAGGAACTTCCCTTGCCTGGCCTTTGTTCTTGTGCTTACATGTAATGCTCACAACTGTGTTTCTTGGCAAGTTCTCCAACTAAAGTTCCACACAGGTTGTACTCCACTTGTTGATTCCAGTACTCTTCCCTTCAAAAATATCCTCTAGGTAATTCCCCTGTTGAAATGCACAGAGGTATCTGCATTTTTACTGTGGCACTCTCAGGCCACGTAAGAGAGAAGGCCATATCCAGGGAACTCTCACAACCTACAATTACCTTGTCAACATTTATATATAACACTTAATATTCAAGGCCTGTGCGCAGCATGCTTTGACACAGAATTCCATGCAATTCGCCCTCACTCTCTTTAGCTCAGTGTTTCGGAGAGTTACATTACTTCCTCAGGTCTAAAGTAGTATCTTAACTCTAATAACTAATTTTCACTAATCTCTGTTTAGTCATCCAAGGCTACTCTATTTTAAGGTTCAAAATGTTCTTTTCCTTTCCCACATGATAGTATTTTCCTATGTCTTATCATTTCTCCTACTCTAATACTTATAAAACACTTTGCCTTACATTCTCTAGACTCACTTTTCTCCTTCTCTGTTAAAAAACAGAAAGAAAAAATGGGAAAAAAAAAACCTCTCACTTTTTTGATAGTAGCTTTTGCTTTCACAGCTGTTTCTTCAAAAGTGATGTCAACAACTTTTGGCAGAAATCAAAAAGTGAGCATTTTCTCTTATGTTCTTATTCTGATTTTTCCTAACAAATGGTTTCCTCCACCTCAATGGATGCAACTATGTGTCAGTACCATGAAAACGGGTAATACTGGTATAAGGAAAATGGAGCAAGCTCGAATTTTGAGAAAGATTTCCACCTGTGAACATTTTTTTTTTTTTGGCATGAATGTAACAGTAATGGACTTGGTATTTTTAGGAAGCACTTTGTACTTCCAGGGTGACCAAGACAGGCTTAAAATCTTCCTCCGTTTGACTACAATTTAAGCAGGCTTCTTCCTTCCTCTTGGAGGCACCACTTTCACATTCATTCATCAAAGAAGACAGCAGTAGTTTCTGCCTAGTTTCTATGGAAGGGTAGGAGATGAGCTTCTGATGCATTGCTCCAATTTGCAAAACTAGTGTCTGCGCTGGAGAAGGGAGAAAGTTTACTTTTCCTTAGGGTAAGGTGAATTAGCAAACACAGATGGCTTATAGCTTCCACTACCTCCAGTGCTAGCTCTTGAAATTTCCCTGCCTTTTGTCTCCATGGAGCATCAGGGCTTGGTCCCTGCTTTCCTACTTTATTGCTGGTCATTTAATGAACTTGTGCCTATTTAATACCCACATATTTTTCTTTAGCAAAGGTAGATTGTAAGTACATATGTGAAAGCTAGACTCCTGAGGGAATGGCTTCTATGAGACACATCCAAAAGTAAGGTTTTATCTCTCTACTGAGTACTCTCTATGAGCTCACATTCTGACTCATACAGTATTCGCTCATCTTTTATGGGAGCCGAAATGCTGCTTATTAAAACTAGTGTTTTAGGGTGAGGAAGGCCTGAGTTTTCAAAGAACTGCTGCTAGTATCTTAACTGTAACAGCAATCTCAGTTGCACTGTATGTCAATTAAGAAATTTATTTTTGTTTGCTTACAAGGAAATCATTAGGTGTAGATTTGAACTCATCAAGGAATATTCCTTGATGTTTAAAAATGTAGAGATAATTATATGAATAATTATGATGACTATGATTAAATGAAATTATAGGTAAAAGATTCATAGAATGTCAAAATTAAAAGAGATATTATAGTGGCATTTTAAAAAATCATATGGTGTGAGTGCAAAATGAATTTTCCAGTTTTTAGTGTCTCTCCATATATATCTTCAGGTCCTGGAAAACTAGCTACAGTACACCAGGCATTGCAGGTGGTAAGCAAATATGTCAAATGGCTCCCTTGTCATATTCATCTGCTCATCCTTGTTTAAATCCCTCAAGTTACAGAATTCCAGTGCATTGCCTTTTCCAAATTGTGTTTGAAAAATATATTTGGAAAATATTATCTCCCTACCTCATGCTGCCTGCCTAATTAAAGCATTCATTTTCCCTACAGGAAATTACATTTCCTCAAACTGTACATGCATAGAGTGTATTGAATATTATTCATGAAAGTATTACTTAAATTAATTAAGAGTGCATTGATAATGTGCCCCAGAATTTCTCGTTATCGTGTTTAAAATGTAGTAATCAGAGTGAAGCACAACACCCTAGATATTTCTGAACAGAGATGACATGTGAACAGAAATAACACATACTCAGCTGAGTTCTGCTTTATTTCAGGCTGAACTTGCCTGATTAGTGTTTTTGAAGCCCACATCACAGACTAACTCATACTGAATTTAATGTCCTGTAAATCACTGAGACATTTTTGTCACATGCTGATGTTAACTCAGTACTTACATCTCTTACAATTTGGATCTAAGTATGGTATTTCCACGTGTGCATTTCCACTGTATTTAATTTGTTCAATTCAGCCCATCATCACAGGTTAGAAAGATCATTTCTGGATTGTAATTGTTGGGCAGTGCATTCACTAACCCTTCAATCTTCCAGTGACCCACAAATATAATGAACACAGGAGCTTGCTCTCTTATAAGTTCATCCAAGTTACTGATTAAAATGATGAATCGGATACTGCTGAAGACACGGTTCTCAGGCTTCCATTCAAAATGAAATTAGTTTTGCTATCTCTTTTGGTATTTTTATTTTGATGTGTTATTGACGTATTGATTAGCAGTCATTTCACATTACAAAATAATGAGTTGTAATGGAAGACTGGCGATGAACAGTAAGTACTTTTTGCTAAAAAGATAAAATTATCTCTTAGTGATTTCTTATGTAGCTTAAATAGAAGATCTAAAACAGCAACAATAAAAAAAAAATCAGAGTGTTTATAAAGTAGAAGTAACATTTACCCTAAACTGTTTTGCCTAAAATCCTAGGTACATATCCATTTTTTTATGTCTATAGAAATACAGGCAATTAGAAAAGAATTATGCCCACACATGTTGCAAATTTCCTATAAATTTCATAGTGTGCATTCTGACCTTCTCTCAAAATGTTAAGAAGTGTCTCTCAGAGCCTAAAAAAATGTAATAATCCAACGTCATTATATCCAATATGGAGAAGTTCTAGTGTTTGACTATGCCACCAGGTAAGCCAAAGTGATATAGAACCTTATTTTCCTGAAAAAGAGACTGGGTCGTATGTTAGTTTTTGCTCCAAAAGACCCAGTAGGGCTTATTGTCAGGGTATGTCTCATTTTTCTTCATGTACCACAATCTACTTTTGTCCATATACAATAATTAAATTTATTCACACACAGTCAGGGGTCTTCTGGAACATGGTTATAACTCTCCAAACACTGAATTTCTGCAACTCGATTTTCTGTGAAACCATTGGCCCCAATCTCTCCTGTCCAGTAACAGAGCTCTCCTTCAATGAGCAAGGTAGGCTTCACAAACTTTCCATTAAATCAAGTGTTAATTGAAGACTTACAAGACAAGCGTGCCAATAAAAATGATGACAGATAAGAATGATGGTCCAAACAAAAGTAACCAAAAATCACAGGCACCATAATTCAGAAAACATTACTTTATTTAAGAGTCCATTAAGTACGTCAGTTACAGCTCATGATGTACTGAATTATGAAGATTCATATTAGACACAACCACATCTGTTTGTTATTAAGTGTGCACTTATTCATACATTGTGTCTATACTCCAATTGGTCATTTAGCAGTAAGTCTTAAGTTGTCTGTTTACATAGGCATTTACTTATCATCCAAAGGCACCGGCTTGGGTATTTAAAAAAACTTAATTATAATTATATTATCATTTATTTTAAGTATTAATGTCAATAACATTATATATATAATTTTATATTATTATTATTTTCATAATTTATTGCATCCATTATGTGTTGCAATGCACATACTAACTGTGTCTATCTGTCTGGCAGTCTTAACTGGAACTTATTTTTGTGATAGGGCTTCTACAAGCATCCTGAAAAATCGTGTTAGGGCTTATTCTCCAATTAGGCTTTATTTTAGGGGAAATGGAAATGTGGTACATGTTAATCTAATGAAAGGAAGAAAGAAGAAATAAGTACTACAAAGTAAACTCAGCTCATTATGTATTTTGTTCTAGATAACTTGTACTTGAAATGGATATTGTGGTCTAACTTTGTCACTGTAATACCCATAACTTAAACAAGTCTGTATTTAATTATTTGTCATTTATTCTAAGTGATTTGGGGCTATGCTTGCGCTTTGTAAGGTGTTGTTTGCTCATTTTAAAAAAAATGGAATAGTAAAAAGACCTACCTTATAAAGAACTGTGAGCATGAAGTGATAAAATATATGGAAATTATGCAACATACTGATGAATTTATAATAAATATTTTAAATGGACTTGTCTCCTCAGCTGTTTTACTTTTAGACAATGGCATGATCCTTTTATCAAGGATAGGGGCTGAGACATACTCCTCCTTTTTTTAACTATTCAATGCCAAGAAAGCACAGAACTCCAAGAATGCCAAGACAAAATGTCCAGGCTGCAGGCTTCTTAGAAGATTAAAATAAATAAATGTAAAAAGACTTTGGAACAACTTCTGAGATTCCCAGGGTTCAGAGTCTAAAAGAGGCTCAAAGGACCAAAGGTGGCCTCCCTGACATGTGCAAGTGCCACGTGGAGACGGGGAAATCCACGGATCTGCCAGTCAACAAAATACTTTGTAGAGCATCCACCTCGTTGTCAGCCCTGTACAGTTGAGAAACAGTCCAGCACTTAGTCATCAGAGCTGCTTAATCCTGTGCCAAAGATGGTCACGCTGCCATCCATGGAGAACCAACACAATGAAAAGCTTTGATAAGACCTTTTCTTTAATTTTTGGCAGTACTATGTTGTTCAGTGTCTATATGAATCACTCTGCATTCACTAAAACCCCAAATCTATAGACCTCTACTCATTTGCAATTCTGTAAATTATGGTCCAGATTTGTCATTCTACCTTTCAGAGACAATAAATATGAGAAATGAGTAACATGTAGAAACATCTTTTTAAAGTTATAAAATTGAATACAGTTATAAATAAAACCAGAAGTACTTCTAAAAATCATGGTCTAAATATGAACCTGGCTATATGGTTTACAGATTGCAGTTTAAATATTCAATCAGTGTATATCTTCATGTAAGTTCTCTATTTTTTTTCCATTTTGCAATGAACAATTACTCAATCTAAATTTTTATTATCTAGTGAGTTTACTATGTACCTATTGTCTTTATTTTTCCATCTTGAATGCCAATAAAATATGAAATAATATTATTTCAACTGTCTTTTCACTATATCACTACCAAAGCTTCTTAAAACCGATGACCATTTTAAGGTTACTATGTACAAAATAGTATATTTCCTTCTAGGAGTCACAATAATGAATCTTCTAACAATAACCTCTTCCCTTAAGGATTTATAAGACACATAAGAAAAAAATGACCTTGTGAAAAGTTAAAATTAGAAGACGTTATTGCTACATATAGAATGAAGGGGAGTAAGAGATGGAGGGAAAAGGGAGAGGAAGAAAAAGGGTGAAAAAGGAAACTAAGATGTCTCATGCACACGTACCAACTTCACTCAGAGAATGTAAACATTGTGTACTGCAAACGTGAACTAAAAAAAAGAACAATTTGAAACATGCCAGGTGTGGTGATGCACACTAGGAATCCCACCATTTGGAAGGCTGGGGCAGGAGAGTCACCAGGGGTTTAGGCCACCCTAGACTACATACTGAGTTCAAGGCCAGCCTGAATGATAAAGTTAACCATGTCTCAAAAAACCCAAAGGATAAAAGAAAAAGAAAACCAGGAATGTACAACATACTTTGAAAGGGCCCCAACATTTACTTGGATAAAATATGGAAATATTTGGTTATTTTGTGCAGAGCATACTTTGAAATTTAAAATGCAAATTTAGAGTGGTGAAAAATGAAAATTTTATTTTCTCATGTAGTCCATAAATTGTATTATGCTCCAATAACACAGACTACTGTTTATATGTCAGTCTAACCCTCGAATATTGTTTTTCTTGTTAGTCCCCTGTTGCTCTAAAGAAGAGAGCTGCTTCGCTCACACTTTTATTTCTACATCATAAAGCAAGACACAGCAGATAGAAGATGCTTAGGAAATATAAGAACCAATTGAATGAGTATGCAAATTGATTTTATAAACATGGCTTTTGTACACTACAGTATTATTTTAATCCTTGTAGTCAAAGGAGATCTTACTTTCAGAAATAGTGTAAATTTTATAAAGTACGAATATAGCATTATTGTCATGAATATGGATTAATTATTTTCTAAAGCATTTGCACATGGATGCTGTATGTCTTCAAGAAGGTAAAGAGCATATTTTTACATTTTCTGCTGTTTCATATAATATACACAAGCTGATTCTGAAACATTCTGGCCCATACTCTACCTTATAACGAGTTAATCTAGTTTTCATTTCTTTCACATGTTCTGCCCTCTTCCACCTCTGTTCCTGTACTTAAATTGTCCTTGACATTTGGAGCAAAATAATCCCTGCATCTATTCCATCCCACGGTTCTGTCTTCTGTAAGCATTCAGCTGATATTGTACTTATTCAGAGATCAGTGCCTCATTAACCCAAGCCCACAAGCCTTCCACTTACTTATCAAACTGAACAATCAATTCTAATTTACATGCGCAGGAATATCTGGCCAGCAGTAATTTGGGCAACCTTAGTTTTTTGCCTTATAACAATTATGACTGAATAGTGAATTATATTTATGGACCCCAAAGTTCAAAAATGCAGTTTTGAACATATATATGTTATTCACTTTGGGCCTTCTGAAAAATCACAAAATATTAGATAATTTTCTCCTACCCTAGCTTCCCTGTGAAAATAGACTCCTGGGAAAGACTGCAGGGAAAGATTATTTTAGGATTGTTGATTTTAGGATCCTGTAAATGGTTAAGTCTAAGCCAGTTACTAATTTTCTTAGTATTGTGATGTTTCTCTTGAATTTGACATAAATTTTCATTGATTTGGTGATTGACAAAATAAAAAGGGAAAATAAAAGTGCAGAAAACATGATATAACAAGATAATCTAAGAATACCTCATTCAAAGCTTAACAAGGCAATTCTGGGAAATTCATGTTAAAAATCATGATACAGTACTGAAGCTCTGAGAAGGCAATAAGGGCTATTTTCAAAGTAGGTGTTTTTTAAGAATTTTATTTATAATGGTAGTATCTAATACATACATATGTGTTTATACACAAATGCATACTATTAAACATGTTTTCATATAAATATGCTTAAGATATTTGTAATACACAAGAGATTGGTGTGTTTTTTTTACAATTTTTCCCATGCAAAATCAGTATTTTATTAAAATTGCTTCTTTTTGTCTGTTGTCATCATTCATTCTGCAAGCCCACAGCACTCTTCTGGCTATGCTCATATTTAATTGGGGCAGAGAGAATTTGGTGGTACCACTGACATGTGTATGAGGGTTGACAATAGTGATCGGCACTGCAGAATGATCTGGCTTAAAGAACAGTAGAAGCATTGCTTTCCTGATGATTGTCAGAGTGTCTAGCAGTCTTGGAAGTTCAACTGGAGATGAGATATGGGCACCACTCCTCGTTTCTGATCCTGACCAATGTGATTCTGGAGCTTTTTTCCCTAAAGATATGGAGCCCCCTTCCCCATGCAAATATTCTTTTTTGGCCAGAAATTCTGTATTTGTAGAATACAGAGATAAATTCTGTGTTTATAAAGACAGAAGATTGTGCAGACATGTAGAAATTAGTCATAAAATAAAAATGCCTACCATCCACAAAAGTCTTATGAGGTCCCTAGGTCTAGATAGCAAATATTTCAGTGTTTGTAGGTGAGGCAATGTTTGGCACTGTAGTGTAAAAGCAATCTTACACACTGGGAAACAATGGACATGGCTGCATTTTTTTGTGTGTGTGGGTAGTGGCTGCATTTTAATAATATGTTTTGCACCTTAACAGATGATTGTCTGCGTGTGCTCTGTGAGTTATAGTCTTCTGACTCCTCCCACACATCTATCCTATATATTGTAGGAATCACTTCAATATTCTTGTTTCCTGCCTCCCCAGATGAAATGTTTATTTGTTTTTGTTTTTGTTTATTTTAACTTTCAAAAGTTTATTTGGAAAAGTATAAGTGAAGAGTGAGGGAGAAACTGGCTGTGCAGAGCAGCGTTGGGCTGAATAAAAGAGGAAAAAACAAGATAGAATTATACCCTGGAGAAAGCAGTGTGAGCCATTGTGGGGAAAGCACCAGAGCCCAGATGAAATGTTAATTGTCAGGCGGTATAATTACTCAGTGGACTACATCTTTACTCTCTTACTCTTTGTTAACTTTCTTTTTCTTACTGAACAAAACCTCATTCCTAGTTAAATGTAATTATCTGCCTACTATCTACCAGTATCTATGCATGAGGTATGCACTAAACACAGACAAATTCCACTTTGTGTTCATGACTGATGCCTCATTAAATATATTGAGTCACCTCAAGTAGACTCTCGATGTTACCAGTCAGTCCAACTGAATGTCTTGGACACAGGCACATTACCACTCTCCCAAAATGTCTATTTCAGTCTCCCTCATCGCTATTCTCCTCTTCATTCTTAACTGATGACCTTTGTGCTACCTCATTGCAAAAACTGTAGGAGTTGGAATAAAAATTCCATTAACAAGTAGATCCACAGATTAATTATCAATATTTTCCTCTGTATTATGTGATTTTGTTAGCATAAAATACTATTTCTCCCATATGAAAATATTTTTAAATATTCCTGTCTTGATTGACTGTGCCCTCCAGCTACTCTCCTGTTTCTTTGTACCAAACTTCTAAAAATATTATATATGCTGACTTTAATTACTTCTTTCTTTTTTCTCCATTAATTTTTTTTCTTTCCACCATATCATTAATGAATTCCAACGGCTAAATCCAGCAATTTCTCAGTTGTCTCTTGTGTAACCTCTCTACATCATTTGGCATTGATGATCATTTCTTTCTCTTTGAAACTCTTTGTTTGGATTCCAAGACAACAAACTTTCAAGAAGAAAATTCTCCTACTGCTTTCTCTTTCTAATTCTCCTTTGCAGGAGTCTTCTTTTTCTCTTTTTCGATGTTTTAAGTTTTGGAGTGATCCAACATGCATTCTCTGACTCTCTTTTGTATATGCAATTAGTCCTGCGTCATCATCTCATGAC
Organism: Erethizon dorsatum; assembly: GCA_028451465.1. NCBI lineage: Eukaryota > Metazoa > Chordata > Mammalia > Rodentia > Erethizontidae > Erethizon > Erethizon dorsatum. Next base: position 76,477,833 of record CM051833.1, on the reverse strand, counting down.
CTCATGACCACAGCCTCAAGATTTCAATTTCCATGACATTTTTTAATTTAATTTTTGGTAATGCATCTTCCCAGTTGCTCATTTGAAGTAACTCTCAAGTATTTCTCATTTCTTTCTCTCTTTCCCTATACCCCAATCCTCAAATATTCCTCTTTCAAAATTTGTCTGGAGTCTGAAATCTCATTCTCCTTAATCCTGTTTCCTTTTCCAAACCACCATCACCTTTCCTCTAGATTACTGCAGTATTTTCTTGAAAGTATCCTGCAGGGACTTTCTGTTTAATTTCATGATAGGAAAATTACTATGTTGCTCTGTAAGCCCTCCAAATTCTCATTCATGTTTACTCACCTGACCTCATTTCCTTCCAATTTCACTTTTGCTCACCTTTGCCAGCTACCTGGGCCTGTTATTTATTTGGTACACTGACCAGATATACTATTCAGTGATTTTAACTAGATACCCCAAATTCTTGGAATCTTTTTCCAACAATATTTGTTTAGTTAATTCCCTGATTTTTTAAGTCTTTGTCACTGTCCAAATGCCAAAATGAATAACCTAGCTAGTACATCAAAGCCACCCCTACTCTTGCCTCTTTCTTACTTCCCTGTACCTTTGTTCTATTTTCTTAACAATAATCACCTTATAACATGCACAACATTTTTATTATTTATAAATTTACTTATTTTGCCACTCTATACTATAACATTATAATGTTATGTCTCTGTGGACATAGATCTTGTTTGCTTTATTTGTCTCTCTGAAGTCACTGCAATTACTAGTCATTTAATTAGCATTTATTAATGACTAAATTGAAAGAGGATTAGAATAAGCTGATAAGAATGAGAAGAGACTGTGTAAATTCATGGGTAATTTTTCTTGTGTTATCTTGAATTTGGAAGCTGAAATGAAAATATTTTCATTTGTTTATTACTTACTTTGAAATATATGCACATGTACCCTTTCATGCAGTACATTTTTAAAGAAAGCAGGAAAATGTGCTAAGGAATTAGGCATCCAAAACTGCCTATGTGTATATTAATATGTTTGCTCTTTATTTGTTGCCAAATTAATTATTATATGACCATTTGAGTTTCCTTTCATCTTAAAAGGAATAAGGATAGATGAGTGTAATCTGTATGTACTGCAATTATGTACTAATTTAAAAAAGAAAGCAGTATTTCATCACAGCAGGAAAAAAGGATAATGACTCATGGACTATAGAATAAGAAAATTAACTCACGTTTCATCCTGTAGGCTATATATAATCTTTTAAAGTATATTTTGCTATTGGTCATCAAAAATATTGAAGTGACATGAAATAGTATAGATGACAACTTAGTTTTTACTTAGTATGTAAAGCAATCATGGAAAATTAATGCTCTGGCTTTTAGTTTTCTATGAAATAACTTCAATCAAAGGGAAAATTCTCTTAGTTTTTATTAACTGCCTTAAAGAAAGATATTACGTGAGTCACGGCACAGGGGACTGAAAAGGGAGCATGTTAAGATACACCCAATTGTCAACACGTTTCAATATTTATATTTTCAGTTTCAAATGATAAAATTGATACTGTTGTGTTGGTGATGTTCCATATAGTTCTTTCAAATTGGTGCTATGAAATCATTATGTATATTAAATGATGTGATCAATTAGGCAGAGAGATAACGCAAAGATTTTTTGGTGCTGTATCTCATTTATCAATATGCTTTCCATTTTACTTACATTCAGTAAGTTTTGTAGTAAATTTTCAACTGAGATTGATGTTAAAAATACTTTTACACATTTCTATCTATATTTTGGATTAATCTTAAAAGATGTCCATAATGAAATTATATACCCTTTGTTAAAAGCAATCCCCCTGCTTATAAGTGTGCTAGATGGGAGTATATAATAGCTTCTACAGTCCACGTTATAAATCTGTGTTGTCAGATCTTTTGTTAAAGAATTCACATCAGTACATTTCATGAAGAGTTAGTCTTCTTTATGTATAGTAGTGAAATTTGCATATATGGAACTCTATCAGACACTTCAGTGTTATAATTTTGAGTTCAGTGATTTTGGTAACATTAAAGAAACATAAGTAGACTTATTTTATATCTGTGTTGCTGGAATTTTTTCCAAAGCAAAGACAAATGCTAATCAATAGCTGGATGTTAGATAGTGATCTAGCTTCCTCCAAATTATACTGAACAATTATGAGAATGCAAATGACAGGCGAAAAACAGGAAAACAGAAGAAAAATCAAGCTAAATGTCTCTATGGAGATTCATAGATTTCATTCTGGACAACATTTAAAAACTAGGTTAATTAAATGTCACATATGTATTTTTAACAGTTGTTTTACTAAAGTCAAAAGTTATCTAAATGTCCTTCTACACCATAAAATACTGTATATTCCATGTCAATTACATAAAATTGTACAAACTTATGTAATAAATATCAATAATTTGAATTCTGAAAAAAATACACACATTGATTATTACTATCATCCATGAATCCAAATTTATATAAAATTATGTTATTCACTACCATGAAAAATTAAATATGAAAAGTATAAAATATTACTTTGTGAATACAAGTGTTGTCAATTATAAATAAAAATAAGTAAATTTGAAAATAATTATTTAAACCATAAAGATATTCAATGACAGTTAACATAACTTATAAGTAATATTACGTAAACTGAAATATAACGTTGTCTTTAACCACAGGCAAGTCTTGTAACAAAAGCCCACATTACACACTAGTTAATGGTGTTGACTCAAATTCAATGAAATCCTATAGTTTTTTTTTTTTTTTTAATATGGAGTTTGAAAGTAAAATAAAATGCTTTTCTGGTAGGAGAGGAAAATTGGACTACATAAAATATTTGTGTTAAGTTATTCACTATTAGAATCATTGTGTAACCTAAATTAAAATGAAATAACATAGTTTTAAAATAGTTGTCTCAGGGGCCGGTGAGACGGCTCAGCGGCTTAAGCGCCTGCCTTGCAAGCGCGAAGGCCCGAGTTCGACTCCCGGAACCCACATACGAAAAAGGGGCCGGTGATATCGCTCAGCGGCACGGGTGCCTGTTGGCGCGTGAGGTCCTGAGGTCGTCCCCCCGGTACCCACAAAAAAAAAAAAAAAAAATAGTTGTCTCAGTATGTAAGGGAGAAATAGTAACATAATTTTAAATTACTGAGAAATACATTTTTAAAAGATGAGAGAAACACTTTTTAAGGACAAAATTACAGAGCGCTGCTACCAGAAATATAAACTGTATAAATTACTACATGGATATTTCATAAATATGTCAAATCTATGTCTACCAATTGTGTTGATTTTCCATTGCTGCTTTACTAGATCAGCACAAATTTGTTGATTTAAACAATAAAAATTTATTATTTACAATTCTAGTTAATGAGAAATGCATCAGTATCACTAGTCTAAAATTAAAGTTTTAAATTGTATGTTCTCACTGGATTTGTAGAGGAAATTACATTCCCTTGTGTTTTTCAATTCCTAGAAAGATTCAACCCATATATCTTGATTCATTGTTTCCCTCTTTATCTTTAAAGTCTATAATGTTTAATGTCTTCTATGATCATTTTTTAATTTATTCACATTCCTTCCTTTCCACCACCAGCTGGATATCCAAATTTTTATAAGCAGCTCCATTTGCCCAACCGTGGACCCCACAACTTGTGGCAGTTGTCTTGAGATAACTAGAGAGATCAAGGAGTGTCAGCCAAGACTTAAAAGTTAATATTGTACATATATGTGAATTTTTTAAAATAATAAAACAAATTAATATAGGCTATCTTTCAATATATTGCAGAAGCTAAAGGGCCTGCTCTGGCAGGAAGAAGGGCCGGTGCTGTAAGCTGAAGAATATGTGCCGAAAGACAGGAGATGAAGTCCAAGGTAAAAGCGAGGACCAGAGATTCTCTGAAGAGAACAAAGTTCATCTGAGGAAAATCAGCCACGACAAAGCTCTTCCAAGAAAAATCAGCTGAAATCCTTCTCCCCTCTTCTCTTTTTACACTGTTCCAACAACAATCCTCCTTAAAGTGGGTCCTCCATGCCCAGAACCATGCTGACTCAATTCATCTGGGCGTACTCCACCCAAATTGACAATTAACCAATTAACCACCACACATATTGTGATTTTTTTTTTTAATAATGCCTTCTAATTACAATAATCACAAGTACAACTGGAGTTACTTCACATTTTTTGGAACTGACTTTGAATTTGATAATATCAAACAATAATTTGGGAAGCATCTTGGCCAATTATTTAAATGTGTATTACTATGAAGTTTAATTTTATTATTTACTCATTTCATTAGTTTTGGGGTATATAGTTGATTATAGTGCAACTATTTGGCATTTTGTGAAGCTGTTTGTCAAATATATATTCTCCCACCTCTCTATATATGGAATATATATATATATATATATATTCTGAATAAATATCCAGAATATATATGAATATATCTGTATATTATACGTACTCCAAATATCTATCTTCTCTCTATATATATATATTTATCCAAACATATTCTGTACATATTTATATTTCATACACATGTACATATATGTGTATATGTTTATATATATAACTAAAACTACTAAAAAAGAATTAATGTATGGCATTATAGTATATCTTATAATAAAATCTCTGTAGTCACTGAACTGAGTGGTTAAATTTTCACGTAATCTGATCAATAGGTCTCAATTATACCAATGTGTGAAAAATATTAAAAGTTACTAGCATTTAATGTAATTTTCAAGGTATGTGGACTAGGGGTTGCCTTTGAAAAGAAAGGAGATGGGAAAATTAAGCAACACTGCATATCAGTGACATAACAGTATTTTGGGACTTCTCACAGCTAAACATTATGTCAACAGTAGGGAAAGGAGTAAAGATTCTGCTCCTATGCAATCATGCAAGAATCATTTCTCTTATATTATGGAGTCCTGCAGGATATCAGGTTCCTCTGTATTTGGCTTTGTGGAAAGTGAGGAGTGTGTTGTATGATATTCTGAATGGTGCCTGTTTTAGGGAGGTGTAGTTCACTGCTGTTAGCATCTTACTGAACACATCGCATCTTCTGGGAATAAAGTCCAGGAAGACAAGGCAATATACTTGTACATTATGATCTGTAGGTAAGAAAATTTGATAAACTGTAAAACTGAATCACATAGAGAACAATACTATTTATAGTTTCTGAAATGTATATTTATAGTGCATATGTTTTAGTTTTACTTTCATGATGTTGCTATAAGAAATTGTTACAAATTAAGTGGATTATGAAAATGCAGATCTTAGACTATCATTGGTTAGAAATCTCATTGTTTTTACATAAAGATGTTGATAGAACTGTGTTCTTTCCCAAAGACCATAGATAAAATTCATGTTTTTTTTCTTTTCAAGTTTAAAAGGCTGCTGTGTTGGGGTGGCATCCTTTCCTCCAGCTTTTAAGCCATCAGCATAGTGTCTTCATAACCTGTTTCTAACTCTGACTTCCCTCCTCTTCTGCCTCACTCGTCTACATTAAAGAACCTAGAATTACATTGGATCCACCAGAATAATCCAAGGATAGTCTTCCTTTTCTAAGCTAAGGATGCAGCAAATTTATTTTTATCTACAGTTTTATTTTTTGTCATGTAACATAGCATACCCACAGTCTGTAGGAATTCAGAACGGGATATTTTGTGGGAGCCATTATTCTCCTGAACTCCATCTGTGTAAATTTAGAGTTTAGTATTTATGCTTTGTTTTAACCTTTTAATTTGATGCATTTTACTTAGTTGAAATACAAGGTAGATTATGTATAAATAAATATGAATTTGATTAAATAATTATTGAGAAATAGGTCAATAAAATGGAAGGAATTTAGATATCTTCTAAACATACCTAAATATACATATGAAACAATAAGAGAAAATAACAATTACTTAATATATACATCATGAAGGAAAATATATATATATCACATGGGAGAATAGGTATAGGTATAAATATAGATTATAATATGCAGTTCATCACTGAAGAAATTATAGTGTGCACACAAGTCAAAAAGACAAGAACTACAGGTACATAACCTGAGACAAAATAGCAGAAATTTAACAGATATTAAGCAGTAACTAAACAGAGAGAATTCTCCTTTGTCCTTGAAATTTAAAGTTCCTCCTGAGCTTTAGGGAAGGATTTGTGCAGTACCTGGGAAGAAAGAAGTTCAATTACAATCCGCAAAAACTTTCCACCTCCAGCAGGAGGCTTTTGATCTGAGGTTGCTGCATACCGTTTATGCTCTGTGAAGGGCAGATCTGCAAATCAAAAAGTTCTGTCTTAAGCCTTAGGAGATGCTATTGAGAAGATAAGAGGATGAACTAACAAATAAAGTTGTTAATATAAAGAGACTCTAAGTTTGTGTATTTTTATACTCCAGGAACAATTATCTTGCCAAAGATGGGGAGACATAAGGTAAAAAAGTGAGGGGGGCAGTGAGGAAGAATGACAATTTTTAATTCTCTGTAACTAACATGTTTGGAGATTTTCACGTAACTGTAATGAAATATTAAATAAATACATCTCAGAATAAAATGGTGCCCAGTTTTATTTCTTTGCAGGAAGCCTTCTTCATGGCCTTCAGATATTTTGTAATCTGTATTTCCTGTTGAGGATAATTACAGTTTTAATGATCTGAAAGGACAAATACAAAACTAAATATTGCCCTTTTTTCTTCTGTAGTTCTTCAAATACCTTAAAGCATTTTAAAAATCTATTGTTTTGGCAAATTGATTGCAGTTACTTTGGTGACCTGTGAAGTGTTTATTGTACCATAATATTCTAGTCTGCTATGAAAGTATGCATAATCATATTCCTTAAATAAATGTGGCCACAGCAGTGAAATGTAGATCATGTTTGCTTGACACTTGTTTTGAAAGGTATGTATAATAGCTTTTACACTCTTTTTATATGTCTTAAATTCCATGCATTTTTAGCATTTTCACTGCTTGGTAAAGTCTAATTGACTAAATATTAAGCTCAATTAAAGAAATAATTGTTTTCATACGACCATATCGCAGTGCATACATTTTATCTTTTTGTTTGTAGATGGGTCTATGCAAGTGTTATAAGTATAAAATTAGATAGCTTTTAAAAAATTTTTTCAGGAAAAATACCTTAGATACAGCAATGAATGGAAACATTAAATCTTAAAGTAAAAAGAAAGAGGATCCATTCAGTTTCTAAACATCCACATTTCATTTTCATTTTTGTTACTTATTTAGCAATACCACAATTTATAAAATGCAAATATTGTACCTTAAGATATATTTTTATGGATTTTTTTATTCCCAGAAAGGAATTGAATCATATCGTTCTGTGTTTTAGAAAATAATAAATAAAATTTAAGACACAATGATACGGTTAACTATTAACCTAAGAAAACAAAAAGTTCAGGAAGATAAAAATAAAATATATCTGAACGTGGCTGCTGGGATCCAGGTGAACAACACCACAGGAAGGCCCAGAGGCCAGCGGCTCCCACTGTGGCCGCTGGGATCAGGTGAACAGCACGGGAAGAAACGGAGACCAGCAGGAACATCAGCCCCACAGTAGGGCCCCCAGCCAGGGTGCACAGGATGGACAGGTGGGACTAGAGGCAAGAAATTGTCAGAAGCAGCAGTAATACAAGCCAACAGGTGGTAAATTAGGTGAACTAGCACTGTGCTTGGGAACAAAGACACACAAAATAGAAGAAAGTGGGTGGGGCTTCTCCTTTTTGCTCTCTCTCTTTTTTTTTCCTCTTTTTCTTTTTTCTTATATATATATTTTTTTTTTCTCTTTTCTAAATGGCTGGGGAGAAATCCAGCCACAGAAAACTAATAACATCCCACAAACCCAGAGACCAAGTTCAGATAATCTCTTAATTACTCCTTCATTCTTTCTCTTCTGCCCCCTTCTCTAGTTTCCCAAGACTTGCATGATCATCCTTTGTCCTCCAGCCTGGCTTTTCAGTTATCTCTGTTTTATCCACTATCTTTCTTAAATTTCTCCACCACAGTGTAAAAACACTTTACCAAGGGGAAACACTTTGCATACAAGCTCCCAATTTACAATCAGTTGTTATATAACTGTAGAGTTTGCTTCTATGGTTAAAGGTACATAATTAATAGTCACCACAGTGTCAGTTTTTAAACTGTGTTTGATGCTATCCTTATTGATAATTATACTACTTTAGCTTTAGGATGTCATATCTGTTTTAATCAGTTGTTTTTCCTTCTGTAACAATACTGAGAAACTCTGGGATAATAACCTCACCACACCCCAGCACCAAAGGGCTGGGGATTGAGCCAAACAGGTACTAACATCTCATTCTTAATTACTTGGAAGTGTAGGATCTTGTGACAGACACAAACCAAGAATCTCCTACACACAGAAGACATCCCTGAAGAACAAACCTTACCTAGAGAGGCCTTGATACTAGTGATAAAGCTATCTTCTACAAAAACTTACAAGGATCAACACAGAACACAAAATAAAAACTTTTGAAATAGAAAATGACAAGACACAGAAGCAAAATGCAACCTCAGACTTCCAGCTCACACAGAACAAGCCCAGGAGACAATGATATAGAGGAAAACGGAAGATGCACACCTGACATTTCTGAAATGATAGCAACTGAAGTAAAGAAACAAATCCATGAGGCTATAGAGGAAATCAGATCAGAAATAATCTCTCAGGTAAAAAAAGAAATGTTAACATTTATAAAGGAATTGCTCAGCACATCTGGAGTAGAGATAGATAAAAAAATAGATGATGATAGGAAGAGGATGGAAGCCATGAATGATCAATATAGGAAAGAGATAGAATCCATGAAACGGATTCAAACAGATATCCAGGAAATTAAAAATTCCATTGAAAGCTGGCAAAACCGCTTGAACAAAACTGAAGACAGATTTTCAGAGCTTGAAGACAGGATTTTGCATAGCACTCATGAAAGAAAAGATCTCTGGAAAATAACAAAAGATCAGGAAATAACAATTCAACAGCTGCAGGATGATGCAAAGAAAAATTATATCAGAACAATTGGTGAAATTATTCTGAAATGAAAAAGCAGGAATCAACACAAATGATACAAATAGACTATTTGCAGAAGTAATTGCAGAAAATTTCCCAAGCATGGGAAAAGAATCTGACATAGAGATAAGTGAGGCATATGGAACTCCAATTAACCATAGCCAAAATAAATCTACACCCAGACATTTAATAATCAAGATCTCAGAAATTCAGCACAAGAACAGAATATTAACAGCTATTAGAGAAAAGAAACAGATCACCTATAAAGGAAAGCCCATCAGAATCACAGCAGACTTTTCAACACACTCAAGTCAAGAAGAGCTTGGAGTGAAGTATTTCAAGTCCTGAAAGACAACAAATTCCAACACAGACTGATGTACCCTGCAAAGCTATCTTTCAAAATTAATGGAGAAATAAGATACTTCCATGACAAAGAACAACAGAAGAACTTCATGACCACAAAATCAATGCTACAAAGGTATTCTAGACAGAGATAAAAATGACCACAATTCCAAGAACAGTAACACAAAGAAACCACCAAGCAGGGTAAGCATTTAAACAGAGGGAGAAAAGTAGGGAACTAACAGCAGGAAAATAACATGACAAAGATAAGTCAATACATATCAGTTGTAACCATCAATGTAAATGCCTCAATTCACCAATCAAAAGAAACAGAGTGACAGAATGGATCAAGAAATAAAAGCCAACAATATACTGGAACCCAGAAAAAAGCAGGGGTGGCTATTCTGTTTGCCAACAATGTGAACTTCAAACCAGGAATTACCAAAAGAGATGAAGAAGGTCACTACATACTTATTAGGGGAAAACTTCGAGAGGAGAAGATAACAATCATAAATATGTATGTACCAAATATGGGAGCACCGAACTATATAAGACAAATATTAATAGACATGAAAAATCAAATGAGCAATAACACAATTATAATGAGGGACCTTAATACCCCATTGTCACAAATACATCAACCAGACAAAAAATCAGCAAAGAAATATTAGAACTGAACCAAACCTGTGAACAAATGGACTTAGTAGATGTCTTCAGAGTGTTCCACCGAATAACATCAGAATGCACATTCTTCTCAGCTGCACATGGGATGTTCTCTAAAATAGACCATACACTAGCCCATAGAACATGCTTAAGTAAATGCAAAGGAACTGAAATTATTCCATGCATATTATCTGACGATAGTGCAATGAAATTGGAAATTAATGGCAAGAGAAACCGCAAAAACTCCATAAACACATGGAAATTAAATAACACCCTGGGGAACAACCAATGGGTCACAGATGAAATCTAAGATGAATTAAATAATATCTACAATTAAACAAAAATGCAGATACAACATACCGGAACCTGTGGGACACAATGAAAGCAGTCCTAAGTGTGAAATTTATAGCGATGAATTCTCATATCAGGAAAACAGAATGAGCAAAAATAAACAACCTAATGTTACACCTTAAGCTTCTAGAATAAGAACAGCAAGTCAAGCCCAAAGCCCACAGAAGGGAGGAAATTACAAAGAACAGAGCAGAAGTTAATGCAATTGAGACTAAGAAAACTATACAAAGAATTAATGAACTGAAGAGTAGGTTCTTTGAAAGAATGAATAAAATTGATAAACACTTAGCCAACCTTATGAAAAAAGAAAAGAAAAGACTCAAATTCATGCAATGAGGAATGAAAAGAGTGAAATCACTACAGATCCTGTGGAAATTCACAAGATCATCAATACCTGCTTTGAAAAACTTTACTCGCATAGGATGCAAAACACAGAAGAAATAGACAGATTCCTAGAAATGTATGAATTACCAAAGCTGAATCAAGAAGATATAAAAATTCTGAGTAACTCAGTATCAGTTAATGAAATTGAAAATGTAATTAAAAACTTACCAACAAAGAAAAGCCCAGGTCCTGATGGATTCATTGCTGAATTCTATAAGAAATTCAGAGAAGATTTAGGATCAATACTCCTCAAACTCTTTAATGAAATTGAAAGGGAAGCAGTACTCCCTAACTCATTCCTGGAGGCAAGCATTACCCTTATACCAAAACCAGAGAAAGACGCAAACAAAAAAGGGAACTACAGGCCAATCTCCCTAATGAACATAGATGCAAAAATCCTCAATAAGATACTAGCAAACAGAATGTAGCATATCATCCAGAAGATTATACTCCATGACCAAATAGGATTCATCCTAGGAATGCAGGGATGTTCAACATCCACAAATTAATAAATGTGATGCACCATATCAACGGTGCCAAAGACAAAAACCACACGATCATCTCAATAGATGCAGAAAAAATCTTTTGACAATGTCCAACACTCATTCATATAAAAACTCTATAGAAAATTGAAATAGATGGTCCCTATGTCAATCTGATAAAAACACATCGAAAACAAACCAACAGCCAACATCATACTAAATGGACAAAAACTAAAAGCTTTCACTCTAAAATTAGGAACAAGAGAGTGATGTCCACTATCATCACTACTAATCAATGTAGTTCTGGAAACATTGGCCAGAGCAATTAGACAAGTGAGAGAAATAAAAGGAATAAGGATAGGAAAGTTAGCAGTTAAATCATTATTCACAGAAGACATGATACTCTACATAAAGGACCCCAAAAATACCATCAAAAGACTTCCAGATTTAATAACCAAATTTGGTAGCGTAGCTTGATACAAGGTCAACACTCAAAAATCGATGGCATTCCTTTACACAAACAACAAACTCACTGAGAAAAATTAGGGAAATCACACCCTTCACAATAGCATCCAAAACAATGAAATACTTGGGAATCAATCTAACAAAGGAAGTAAAGCATCTATATATTGGAAATTACAGTACTCTGAAAAAGGAGATTGAAGAGGATATCAGAAAATAGAAAGATAACCCTTGCTCACGGATAGGAAGAACCAACATAGAGAAAATGGCCATACTTCCAAAATTGTTATACAGATTTTATGCAATCCTGATCAAAATACCATTAGCATACCTCATGGAACTAGAGAATACATTACTAAAATTTATCTGGAACCAGAAGTGACTTAATTGCAAAAAGCAATTCTGGGCAACAAAGGCAGTGCAGGAGGCATTACAATCCCTGAATTGAAATTATGCTACAAAGCTACTGTGATAAAATCAGTGTGGTACTGTCAAAAAAACAGACCTCAGGACCAGTGGAACAGATTAGAAGATGCAGACACAACTGCAAACACACTCAGCCACCTTATCTTTGCCAAAGGGACCAAACATGTTCTCTGGAAGAAAGATAGCCTCTTAAATAAATGGTGCTGGAAAAACTGGCTCTCTACATGCCAAAGAATAAAACTAGAACCATGTCTATAACCATGTACTAAACTAAAGTCAAAATGGGTTAAGGATCTAAATATTAGAAGAGAAACACTAAATCTACTGGAAGAGAAAGTAGGTAGAAATCTTGAAGACATAGGTGAAGGTAGAGGTTCATGAACAAAGCTCAGACTGCATGAGAAATACTCAAAGAATCAACTACTGGGATCTCATCTTATTAAAAAGCTTTTGCACAGCCAAAGTAATCACCAATAGAGTGAAAAGACAACCCACAGAGTGGGAAAATTTTTATCCCATTGTCCCTCAGATAAAGGAATTCTATCTAGAACATGTAAAGAATTGAAAAAAATCGGACCCCCCAAATTCAAAGACCCAATAAAAAAATGGGCACATGAGATGAATATATAATTCTCAGATGAAGAGATACAAATGGCAAATAAATATATGAAAAAATGTTCACCATCACTGGTCATTCAAGAAATGCAAATTAAAACAACAATGAGATTCCATCTCACCCCAGAAAGAATGACTACCATGAAGAAATCAACCAATAAGAAATGCTGGAGGGTCTGTGGAGAAAAAGGAACCCTTCTCCACTGTCAGTGAGAGTGTAGACTGGTACAACCACTGTGGAAATCATTGTGGAGATTCCTCAAAAAACTAGGATTAGAGGTCCCATTCCACCCAGCTATTCCCCTTCTTGGTATCTTCCCAGAAGAGTTAAAAACCTCATACCATAGTGATATATGTGCACTCATGTTCATAGTAGCACAATCTGTAATAGCTAAATCTTGGAAACAACCCCAATGCCCATCAACTGAGGAATGGATAAAAAAGATGTGGTATTTTTATACAATGAAGTACTACTCAGCCGTAAAGAAGGATAAACTTGAGACTTTTATAGGTAAATGGATGCAATTTGAGGCCATACTCATAAGTGAAATAAATCAGACTCAAGTGTGTAAACATATTGTCTCTCTTGTGTGAGAGATTGAAAGAGTACTTAAGGTCTAAAATGTACAATAGATATTTTGAAATGGGAAGAAATTGTTCAAAAGGAAAAAGGAGCTAGGATGGGTGAAAAGGGAAAAAGCAGTTGCGAAAAGGGAAAAAATGCAAGTCATTTATACTATTAGTGCCTCTTAGTTCATTAAAAAGGAAGGTTTGTGCTTATATCTATTGGAGAATTTTTGTGCCTGTATCTTGTACCCTGAACAACTACTTTAAATATAGCAACATACAATGTATTAACTATTGTGATTTTCCTATTATTTTGCTATAAAATTTTATTTTACCTTTTTTCCATAAAAAATATATATCCATATGAAATTTTACAAACAAAGAGTGGTGAATGGTCAAGAGCTGGGATCTACACTGAAACATAATAAAAAGTGAATAAAGAGAAAGGGATTAATACCAAACCATGAATTCTCCCATTTAGTATTTGCAACTTTTAATAATAACTAATAACCCTTTAATCAAGACTAAGGTTATTGCTATTTTAAGCTTTGAGGTCAGTTATACTTATCATATTTCATATAATTGTTTCTTTTCATGTCCTAAAAATGTAACTTCCTTTCTTTTTCATACTCCTATTATTGCGTCTATTTTAGCCTCTTCAATTCATTTGGGATGCTGCTGAATGAAAAAATCTTTTAAAAATGTAATTTGGATTATATACTCCCTGACATAAAATGATTCAATTTCATATTACATTATATTTGTGACTTCGGGCATGCTCCAAAACAAAATCAAGTTTTTAATTTATTATCAGGAAATAAAAGCTAAAACAGTGAACTTGCTGAATTAGAATTCCAGAAACAGGCAAGGTGTGAGGAGCTTTATTTCTGATGGATAAGTGGCCACACAGTGCATGGAATCAAAGCTGAGTTCACAATTTTAAAGTGATAGCCAAAGAACTTCCACACCCAGGAACACAGAGCAGAAGCCATCTGGAACTGAGCCCTGTGGCCATGGAGTTTATAGATACTGTTCTTCTGGGGTAGTGAAAGGAGGTGACGGACGTTAAAGTTTGGCTTGGGTTAGAGGACCGGAGCCTACAATCTCTCCAGTTACCTCTGAACAGCAGCCCCAGATTGTAAGGTCCAGGACAGGAGGCAACAACAATAAAATCCCAAGTTAGAAACAGGTGCCTAGAGATATAAAACAAAAATAAAATAGGTAGAAACAAAAAAATTTTTCTTAATGAGTAACACATTGACAAATAAAGATTCCAAACCAAAAATAGAAAAAAAATGCTTAAAATGTCAATAAAACCCTAATTTATTTGTAAATTAATTTACAAAGGAATTTAATGTAAGAAATATGATGATTTTAAAGTAAGTGCATTTACATCTCCAAAATAGAAGAGAAGCTCATAAACATCACATAATTGTACAAATCAAAATGATATAAAGTTAAAACTCAAATAGAATTCTTTGTAAGGAAAGTTATTGTGATTGCCATGATAAAAAAAAAATTCTTAAATTGGACCAATTCTGAAATAATCAGAATTAAATTTGTCTTCCAGAATTAAAGGACAAAAAGGAAAGATGAAAGAATAAAGTATAGAATTCATGGATGAGAGCTTGAGAAGCTCCATGAGATAATTAGCAATTTTTTGAGAAAAAGCATAGAGACAATAATAGAGAAGTAATTGTTGAAGACTCATTGGTGAGAATTGTTGTAAAATTAAGGATATCGCTCTTTAAAAAGGCCAAGCGAGCCAAATATAATTGATTAAAGCAAACCCACACACCTAGACACTACAGTACTCTGCAGGACACCTTTTCTAATGAGAAAATTAATATCAAGAGGTATCAAGAAACAAGTGAAAACATAAACAAAGTAAGAAAGAAACTACCCACTTGGCCTAAAAGACCTAAATGTATCTTGAAGCC
Source organism: Erethizon dorsatum (assembly GCA_028451465.1). Classification (NCBI taxonomy): domain Eukaryota; kingdom Metazoa; phylum Chordata; class Mammalia; order Rodentia; family Erethizontidae; genus Erethizon; species Erethizon dorsatum. The sequence continues at coordinate 76,462,528 of CM051833.1, read as the reverse complement.
TCAAGTCCAAGTGCAGACATGGTTACATTCACCTTACTCATTTCTTAGAGTCGGTCAAGCCATTTCTCAGCCCAATGTCTTCTTCTAACCTGTTTGCTTGCAGAATCACACCTCTTACTATATTTTTCCTAATTAAATTCCATCGAGCTCTCATATTTTTGCTTTAATATTACTATGTTTAAAAGAACATTATTGAACTTTCAATTTGACACATTTTCTCACACTCACGTTCATATATTATCTTGTAGCATCCTGATTGTCCCTTCACTGAAATGAACAGAAGCTGTAATCGCTCAATTTTTTTTACAATTTTAAAAGGTAAATGTTTAGTACCCAGGAATCATTTGCCAAATTGTAATATTTTACCTTTTATTTAAGAATTTTTCTACAGTCTTTTCCAAAGTGTACTTTCTTTTTGGGGATGTATTTTCTCACAAAGATGTAGGTTGACTCGTGGTTGTTATATATATATATATATGTATATATATATATGTATATATATATATATGTATATATATATCTCATATATACATATATAACATATTCATATATATAGATACATGAATCACCTCTATCAGGGACTGTTTTAAAATATCTATCAGGTGTATATTCTTTGGTACACATCAAGCAGAAGGTTTTTTTTTTTTTTTTCCATTTTTTTGTGGGTACCAGAGGTCGAACTCAGGACCTCACACGCCAGCAGGCGCCCGTGCGACTGAGCGATATCACCGGCCCTTTTCTCGTATATGGGTTCCAGGAGTTGAACTCAGGACCTTGCGCTTGCCAGGCAGGCACTTATGCTGCTGAGCTATCTCACCAGCCCAAGCAGAATTTTTTAAAGGGAACTTCTCTCACATACTGTTGTCAATTCTATAGGCTCCAGATTTTCAAAAAAGTTGTCCATTTATCTGTAAATACTCTAACAAGAAACTCTGGGTAATAAGTGTTGTTTTAGGATTTCTTTCCAGCCCTTATCATCAGGAGGGTTTTGGTTCTTTTCTGATCTATCTGGTATTAGAGGAGGAGTACTGGGGCTTTCATCCTTTGGAATTAATCAGATTTTCTGCATGTATACATACATTTATCCTCTGTAGATGCCTCAGGATTTTTGCTCATTTATACACCTTCACGGAACCAGGCTTGTTTTACCACTGACCCTTGGATGTGATGCAATAATGCCCATTTGCTCTCCTCTTTTTGATCCTTTTCTAGCTTGCACTGAGTCATACTTTCTCGTTCAAATCTCAAAGTAAAAAGGCTTTAGTTTAAAAAAACTCATCCTGCTTCTACCCTTTATTTATTTGAATACTTGTCAGCAGTGTCTGTATTTTGCTGCTAAATTTCTGTCTTCTTACTAGATGTGTTTCATTTACAGAGACTTGAATCTTCCTAAAGCACATTCTCACATAAAACGTGTTATTACCTCTGATTCAGCTGTCTTATTTTCAGGACACTGAAAAGTAAAACTTTGTTCTAAGTGGATTAAGAGCAATGTCTCCCCTTGCTGTTAATTGTGAGTAAATTTTCCTATTATTCTTCTAGTTCTTTAGCAACAGTATAAATCAGCACTGTCTTATAAGGTCAGAAAGATTCTTCTACATGGCGATTATATTGTATTTTGTTACCAAGAAATCAAGAATATCCTTCCTGGTTTGTATGTCTGAAGTTAGTCAGAAATAGAAAAACATAAGCATTCTACTTAGAGATGGGATCTGAGAGCTAAGCATATTAATTCTTATATCAAAGAAGGTGCATCAGTTTTGAATATTGCTGGTGGTGCCCATGTCCTTGGTAAGGCAGAACAATGCTACTCTGAGGAAGATGCCATAAGATACTTTATTCTCTCATGAAAACCTCAGATAAATGGCTCACCTTAGAAAATTTATTACGATCACTCAGAAATAAGATTAGAGTGTTCATAAATATTGTCACTTTCTATAATTTCTTTAATTTTCATATATTGTCTTCATAAATTCCCGTTTAATGATAAATATCTTTCTATATTGGATATATTTCTATAATACAGTCAATATAAAAGAGACTATCATTTTTCAGTTATTTATATCTACTTTCTATCTCACTGTAGGTGTTCATCAGTAACCTTTTGAAAAATGGCTTATGACTTCTGATTCTTTTCCTCTCACCTGACCTTTTATAGTTCTTGTTTTCAACTTGTCACAGTTTCATGGAGTACTACCTAAATGCATTTTCAGAAAGGTCCACTACCCCCTGAATTTAACTAAAATGAGCTGCCCCTCCAGTCACAGATGAGCATTTGGATATTTCACTCAGTTATCAGGCAATGCAGTTCTGAAGCCAAGCCAGGAGTAGGACCAAGTCCAGTGCAGCATTTCCCATCTATGTCTTGCTGTTTCTCAATCATGACTTTCCCTTCTGCTACTCCAGTATACTTTTCCCAAAGCATCCTGAATAAAAATGAACATCTGAGTGATTCAGTCAATTAAAATAGGATCCTGGTTAGCTCATCTAATTTCCTTTTCTACTCCAGTCCTGATGGTGAGTGAAGGATCTAAAAAAGAATGACAAATGCATGACCGTTTTTATAGCTTCTTATCTAAACAGGGATACATCTGAAAGTAAAAAGTAAGAATAAAATTAAATTGAATTGACTATTTTTGAAATTTTCAATTTTATGGTTGTATTAATTTGTCATATGGGAGATTATAGTAAATATTTGTATTACATTTAAAAAATATCATTATTTCTAAATAGGAATACAACTTGACAGTGAAGTAAACAAATTACTTAAAATTCTTGGTTTCTAAAATGAGCAACAAATTAAAAATAAAATAAGGAAATAAAGTACTCTGTATGTTCATGTACATAAATCTGTTTCTTAGCCCTAATTAACTCTGCCGTCTTACTCTTTTATATTCTTTTATATTCTTTTTTACAGCTATTCAGTGGATTTTCCTTACTCTTTTATATTCTTTTTTACAGCTATTCAGCTTTCATTGACAGTGTTACAGAATGAGGTTCAGTCATTAAGACCAAAGCCCGTGTTGTCATCAGACACTTCATCCACCTTCTTTTCCTCAGCTGGGGGACAGGGCTTACTGCAGGTGCACCACCAGCTGCAGGAACGAGTCCACCAGCCCCTGCATTGCAGATGAGGTTTGCAATATTGGCACTGGCCAGGCCTTTGCAAACACAGCCAGGCCACAAATTTTCGACATTGACAGCAGCTGCTTTAAGGAGAGCGTTGATCTTATCCTTCATGAGGTTCACCTCGTCCTCCTGCAAGATGAGGCCTGAGTAGACGCAGGAAACTCAAAAGCAGAGGCCATAGTGTGGGCTGTCCTGTGTGGTGCTGGCCGCCAGGTGAAGTGAGGCCCTCACCCCACAGTGGCCTTACCTCGCTCGGAAGAACCCAGTATCCTGGCAGCAGCTGAGGAAAGAGCATATTTTTCTTAACAAATTCATTTTCAATGTGATTATGTAAGTTTCTTTTTTAAATTAAAAACACCAGTAGCCATCATCAAATTTGTATTTTATTGTTGCAAAATGTGAAATTAAAAAAAAAATTTAAAAACAATGATTTTTAATTGAAAGGTAGTATATCTAAAAGGGCTCACATGGAAGTCTACCAATGAAGTATGTTCTTACTAACTGTTATTTTTTCTTTTAAAAATATTTAAAATCTAGCGTTTTCATAGATACCGAATTTTTTTCTAGATTTATAGTGTCTTTCATTAACATTTTCTAAAATGAACTTTATTGTGTACATTTTACCTACTTATTACAAGTATTTTCCAGAACTGTTTGCTGGCTGAAAAAATTAAAACCCTCGCAGTGGTTTACAATTCTGGTGATAAAATGTTCTGGTTTGAATGAATGTCCAGCAAAGGTTCAGTTATAATGGTCTCACCCCAAGATGATGGTATTAGTAGGATATGTGGTCACAGAAAAGTCCTGAGACTATTAGAAGGGTGCCTTTTAAGGGCTTTGGGACACAACAACTTCTTCCCCTTGCCCTGCCCCTTCCCCTCTCCCATATCTCAAGATATGAGTACACACTCCAGGTGGCACTCTAGCCATGGTATACTATCTTTGCCAATGAGCCAGACCAAGAGACACAATCAGACTCGATCCTGCAGAATCAAGAGCCGAAATCAACCTCTCTTTACTTCATGAATAGCCTATGTTAAGTATTTTTTTATAAAGATGAAAAGCTAATACAAGAAATATTCATGGATCCAGTTAAAAACAATGTGTTCTATAAAACCATTTTTCCCAAAGAGTATAAATATTTAAAATCCAAAATTAAAACATGTAAAATTTTTCAGCTTTCCTCTCAGTATTTTCAGGTCCTTTTTTTTTTTTTTTTTTTTTTTTCCTTTAGAGAAAATTCTAAGTGGCTTCCTGCTTGAAATATTTTTCTCAACAAGTGCAATTCACTAAAAGCTTCAAAAGCAGTCACTCTAAGTTTTTATATTGCACAATACCTTACCAAATATCTGCAACTGTGACTGAATGCAGGTAAACAAAAATATGGAAGAAACATTTACTGAAATATACAAACACTAACATTGTAGATGGTAGATTGATTTACAACATATATTCTCAAGGACTGAAACATTTATAAATCTGATGGTGGAGGCAATAAATAGAAAAAGAATAGTTACATTTGATATAAAGTTTCAAAAGCAAATTCAAATCTCTGCTTAAGGAGACATCATTCACTGACATCCATCGTTCCACTGTGCATATGTACAAAAGAAAGCTTGGAACAAAATATGACTATAATTACCTTAGAACAGTAATCATTTGATATATGTGGAAAGAAATAATTCAAATAGTAATGTGCACATCTTATGCAGGCACCTATGATAACTCCTCTTGCCTGAAGACAATATTTTTTAAATAACTGTTACCATTTTTTCAATAGATGTTTTGTGATTTGGTTTTCTTGTGATTAAAACTATTCCTCCACAATTCAAAATGGGTGCAAATATAGACCATAAAATTCATATAATTTCTATATACACCATCAAGCTGATATCTGGAAGTGGAAAGATGTACCTTGTTCCTGGGTAAGCAGAAATAATATTCTTAAAATGGCCATATTACAAAAAGTTATATATAACTTTAATACAATCCCAATTAAAATACCAAATCACTCCTCACAGAATTAGAAAAAAATTCTATCTTAATATTTATGTGGATCCAGAAGAGATCCAGAATAGCAAAAACAATCCTGGGTAACAAGATCAAAGTGACAGGCACCACAATCCTGGCTTTTAAATTATACTACAAAGCTACAGTTATAAAAACAGCATGGTATTGGGACAAAAGCCATGTGACTCAATTAACAGAGCAGAAGATGAAGAAACAACCCCAGACACATTAAGCCATCTCATTTTTGATGAATGAGGCCAAAATATTGAGTTTGGAAATTTATGTTATGTATTATAAACCAGAGGAAAAATAACCTCTTTAACAAATGGTGCTGGTAGAAATTGATTACACATATGTGGAAGATTGAATCAAGACCACGCACTGATATAAAATTAAAATGGATCAAAGACATAAGTATTAAAGCAGAAACAACTGGATGGAAAATAAAATAAATAAAACTCTTGAAAACATAGACACAGAAAAGAATTTTCCAAACTGAACCCAATTGCAAAAGAAAGAGCACCAAGAATTAAAATTTTAAATTTACCAGTAAAGTTTTAATTTAATGTACAATTTGTTCTAGGAAGAGAATTGTCCATTAGTTGACATTTGAAAAAGTTTTGTAAAGATGTGTAAAGACATCTTGTCATAAAAAGAAAGAATCTTAAACAAAGATGGAATGGAAATTTTTAAAAAAATTAGATATGCCATTAATGAAATGTTTTGTTTTGTAAGATAATATTTCATTGAAATCAAAACAGGGCCAGTGATATCGCTCAGCTGCACAAGTACCTGCTGGCAAGTGCGAGGTACTAAGGTCAATTCCCAGTACCCACAAAAAAAAAAAAAAAAAAAGAAAACAAAGATTTTTATCTCTGACTACTCATTCCTGATGAGTATACAACATGATATCTTAATGCAAAAAGCAAACTTACACATCAAAATATGTGATTGTGTGGAAGTTCTAAATATTTTTATTTCATGGTATTTATTATTGATATTCAGTCTAAGTTCTTTACATCTTAAATATTGAGCTTGAAATTTTGTGCTATTTGTTATGCCCTAAAGAAATTTCAGTGATTTTTAAGGTATGGAAACTAAATTAAATTGAATAGCATATAATCTCTATGTAACATGTATCTGGACACACAACTTTTTACAGAGCCAACTGATAATGTTGATAATAATCTTCCTTTTCTATGGTTCAGCATCTATTTTTTTTTTTTGGAACTGAGAATCGAACTCAGGACCTCATGCTTGCCAGGCAGGCACTGTGCCACTGAGCTATATCCCTGGCCCTCAACATCTATTTTTTAAAATACATGAAATTTCAATTTGAATTATAACATTTGTCAACTTTTATTCCATATTCTTTTTCTTTTTCTTGAAGGACTATCAAATCAAATGCAGAGTAAAGAGTAGAGCTTCATGTAATGATTTGATTATAGCTTGTTAAGAATAGACTTGTTTTCTACTCATCATTCCCTCTTCAATTTTTTACTGAGCTGTGCTCTTTTAGAAATGTTACTGAGTGGGAAGATGTAAGCTTATATAAACATGTATTGAACAGCTGAACTGAAATGTTTATAGCCCCAAACAGGAGATTACTCATTGGCACTAGTACAGTGCACAGACATTTTCATGCTTGGCCTGTAATTGCAATATTGTATTTGAGAGAAAATGTGTTTGATCAAGAGAGAAAACAACTCTACAGTTGCTCAGAAAGATGACATTGGTTAAGTTAACCAAATCAATTTTGTATCTATGGGTCTATGTTTCATAACATTTATGGAGTATTATGTTATACAGTATACTGGAATGTTAAATTTTAATTAAATAAGTATTGATAAAATGTATTGTTTTTCCTAATTGAGTCAAAGAGAGACATTGCTAAATTTTTATGTGTGAAACAGTATTATTTACGAAGATTACTGAATTATCTTGATTTGTATTTTACTATTTTCTGCATGTGTAAAAAAAAAGATTTTCAATTTAAATCCTACTATTTTGAACAGTCTATCAAAAATGCTTGTTATTTTAGGGTAAAATTGAATGCAACACCACATTAGTTTACTTAAATCCATGTACATAGTTTTCTCACAGATTCTTTTAAAGCTGATCTTAAAAATTTTTAAATTCTATGTAATTATAGTGACTCATTTGATTAATGTACTTAACTTACAAATATTAATGAGTTGTCTTTGGAAAGAGATAGCACATAAACGTCATAATCCTGTATTTCCACTTCTTAACTTCTTTGCTGTAATTGGCATCACATTTTTACCTGGTTCTAAGATCAGGAACAGTGCTGTTCAGCTTTTCAAAATTCAGACCCAAAATTGAAACTATTTTCAGCTTTCAAATCAGAAATAAAAAAAAAAAAAAACTGGAAAGATTGTTGGCTTTACTTTTAGAAAAGAATATAAAAGTTATACCAACTAAAAAGTCTTAGATTTTCTTGAAACCATCAGAGAACCAAAGGCCAAATATCTTCCCTGAAATCAGGGTGGGGATTTATCCTGAAGAAAAAAACAGATCCTCAGTCTTTGTTTATCTTAGACTTGGACAGACACCCCAGGAAGCTGTAAAATCAGGTGAGATTCCAGTAGAAAATTCAAATTGAAATTCTAAAGACTAAACACGAGCTGGAAGAAAAGCATATGGTTCCAACAAACCAGAAAGGAGGGGGGATTTTTTCGTCTTGTGCTCTCTGGCTATTCTTTGTGGAACCCTAGGAAATGCTCACCTGGAAGATCACAGAGAATCCTGAGAAAACTTTCCCATGTGCTGTTGAGTTTCGTATGTGGCAGGAGACTGCCACACAGAACAGAACTCAATGCAGGGCAACAACAGAATTCAGAATTCAGGCACTGGTCAAAATCCACCATAGTGGGAGTTTGTGAGAAGAAATTGAAAAAGTTCTATCCCTGAAAGGGGTGATGGATAGAGGGAGGTAATCACTGGCTAAAGACAAGATCAGAAACATAGAAGAATAAATCTGTAGCCAGGCATGGTGATGCACTCCTGTAATCCCTGCATTCTGGGAGGCTGAAGCAAGAAGACTGCAAGTTGGAGTCTAACAAATGCAATTGACTGACTTAGCAACACATTGTCTCCTCTGTAGAGTGTAACAACCTATCATTTTTGTTATTGGACTCCTAAAGTAAGAGAAAGAGAAGGAGAATGAAATTACCTGATGAAATAATGGCTATATATCGGAACTACTAAAACCATGTACAAACCTACCGAAAAAATATATTGAGTAAATCACACACTGGATAAACCCAAAGAAAAATATGACAAGAAATATTATAATCAGATTGTTGTAAAGTAAACACAAAGGAAAATTTCTGAAACAAGAAAAAAAAAATGATGTCTTACCTGCAGGGGAGAGTAATTGATATAAGGGCAGATTTCTCATTAAAAACTATGGAAATAGTAAGCAAATAGTGCCTGCTCTTTCACTGCTGAAAAACTGAAACTGTAAATTCAGGATTTTACATCAGGCAAAAACAGACTTTTTCAAAAATGACAGGGAATTCAGAGCAACCTCAAAGAAAGCAAATTAAGAGAATTTGCTGAAATTAAGACCTGTTCAAAAATAAATATCCATATATTCAAACTAATATAAAGTATTAAAGTAATAGATTGAAAAAAATCTTCCTTACAGAATAACTTTGACTAATAAATGCAAAAAGAATGATTTAAACTAAAAGTTAGCATTTTGAGTACGACAGTTAAAAATTGCAGGCTGATGAATATTAAAATTCGTAGTCAAAACTTTAAGGAGACATAGAATAGTGACAAAGCTTCAAAGTATCTCTCTAAATACTTCATTATGACTCTGAGTGTGGACTGAATTTAGTAACTTTCTTCTATCAAATAGTATTTAGAGGGCCGGTGAGATGGCTCAGCGGCTTAAGTGCCTGCCCGGCAAGCGCGAGGGCCCGAGTTCGACTCCCGGATCCCACATATGAAAAAGGGGCCGGTGATATCGCTCAGCGGCTCGGGCGCCTCCTGGCGCGCGAGGTCCTGTGGTCGACCCCCCGGTACCCACAAAAAAAAAAAAAAATAGTATTTAGAAAAAAAAAAAAAAGCAGTGATTACCTTTACAATACAGAGACCTGACCAACATCAATCACATTGAGTGATCAGTTACCTTTGGCAGTGACAAGTCACGTTGATATCACGTACCTCCGGGTACAATGGGATGAGAAGGCACACTATGTCTACAGCACCAGACATATCTAAGTAGAAAAATACCCTGAGGATCAGAACAGCACCCTTCAAAGACCATGGGAACGAGAGAGAAGGAAAGTCAGAAACTGGCATGGACTGAAGGACGCTAAGGTGCCATGGTACCTATACATTGGGTACTATCCTGGGCAATATATCCAGGAAGGGAGACATGGCAATTGTGGGAAAATTAGGGAAATCAAAATACGGTATAAAATTTAGCTAATATTATTATGCCAAAGTTAATTACTATTTTAATTTTGATAAAATATAACCCTACAAAAAAATCAATATGCTAAGGGGATTCTCCATTGGATAAATACAAATGAGTACATTCCAAGACATATTAAAGGAGTTTAATAATCGTGGAACTCTGTGTTTTATATTTGCTGTCCTGCTGAATTAAAATATTTATAAATTTAAAAATATTTTGACGATTTCTGGGATGATTATATACTATGTTTTGACTATTCCAGGAATATTTCCTTACATGTTCTCCTATCTGATCCTTACTTTGGTGCATTTCTAGTTAGAACTGAATTATTTTGTGACATCAGCAAGAAATAAAAATCCAAAATATGTACATACAAGCAGACCACACTTCTTTGAAATACTAAAAGGAGGGCCGGTGAGATGGCTCAGCGGGGTAAGCACCTGCCTGGCAAGTGCGAGGGCCCGAGTTCCATTCCTGGAACCCACATACGAGAAAAAAGGGGGCAGTGATATCGCTCAGTGGCATGGGTGCCTTCTGGTGCGCGAGGTCCTGAGGTCAACCCCCGGTACCCACAAAAAAAAAAAGAAATACTAAAAGGAAAGGAAAAGCACATTCATGAGTTCATAGCCTTTAATGCAGTCCTTCATTTGAATTTAAACATGGATGAGTCAATAACGCAAATATGCTTGGATCATCATAGAAAAATTGTTCCAGACAACAAACACCATTCTCTCAGCCACAGGAACCTTCCCATGCACGTGTACTTGGTCCTCAAGTGACAACAGCTATGCATTTCTATTAACGGGGAGAAGGTGTTCTTCTGCCCTTAGCCTGCCGTGGGAGGATGTCCTACTCTCTGTAACCGTACTCCAGCAGTCTTGCTTTCCTTTCTGCACAATCAATGGGATGTGCAGTACTTCACATTTCCACACATACATTATTTTTAATTCATTCAGATAATCTAAGGACATGACATGGAGTTAACTTTCACAGTTGTGTGATCTTGATGAGGAAAATTGCATCCATTTATTTAAGTGCTTTTGAAGGTGTTTTAACTTGATAGATATTATCCTCTACACCATGGTTTTGTAGTACTCTTGCAGTTTTTGTGTGGGTAGATGAATTTATTAATTCGAAATTAAGAATTTGGATTCCTAAATATAAAAGCTGTAAATCACTACAAACTAGAAAGACTGCTTCATATTCTTTGGAAGTTTTAACCTGATTTGCAAGAAAAACTAAGTAAGTCAGTAACATCTGTGCCCATTAGCTATGTCACAAAACCAGAGGTGAGGTAATCTTTGTCCTTTAATATTCAGAATGATTTTTTATAATTAATCAGTTTATATCTATTCCCACTTCACTCCCATAAATCACCATCTTCAGCAGGTGCCTCCATGATCCAGTCTATAACTTTAAAAAAAGTTTAATCCACAGTCAGTTTCTAAAAACTGTTTTGCTAGAAGATTATAGCTTCTGTTGAAACTATTTTCATTTCAATCACTAAAATGTACACATGAATAAATAAAGGGAAATGTTATTCCTTTTGTGTAAAGTATTGTACACTTTACTATTTTCTTATATTGACTCCATATTATGTCTATTCTTTTGGTGGGTACCCGGGTTTGACCTCAGGACCTCACGCGCCAGCAGGCGCCCGTGCTGCTGAGTGATTTCACTGGCCCTTTTTTCGTATATAGGTTCCAGGAGTTGAACTCAGGACCTCGCGCTTGCCAGGCAGGTGCTTATGCCACTGAGCCATCTCACCGGCCCAATTATGTCTATTCTTAATTCTCCTTTGAAGAAAAACTTCAAATACTAAATGTTATGTTACATTGCTGTATTCTACATTCTTTTAATTAAAACTTTTACGGGAATATAATCACCATTACCAGTCCTTAACTTCTAAACAAATATACATATATAAAAGAAATATTCAAATACTATGCTGTTTAAAATATAGTAGAAAACAAAAATAATCTAGATTATGATTTGAAGATACAACATATTAACAGAGACAGAGAATCTAAATATTGTTACAGCATAAATATTAATATTTAAAGAAATGATTAGTCTTCTAAATACTGATGCACTCTGCTGATTTAATATTGGTATTGCCTTGTTGATCTAATACAGTTTTACCTTGTTCCAGAGCTCTGAAAATAAAATGATCATAGCAAGCATCCCTCCTACTCCCAAAAATCTTTATTCACCTTTAGATAATGGGTGGCATATTCAACAGAGGTTTAATGAAGCATTATCAATTTCTTCCTGGGTTGGCATTTTGTTTGTTTTAACATCGGTGACTTTTTAACCTTTATCCATCAGTTATAATTACTCAGCCCCTCAAACTATGGGTCAGTTCTTATTATCACAGTTCATTTACTGAGTAGATGAAAAGAAAATCAGTTCATGATGTATTTGTCTATCTTATCTTCATGGGGAATCGCATATATTGATTACATGTATATATTGTCAGCATCCTAAAACCCTTTGCAGTGGGACTTGACACTGTGGCTACCACCTCTGGTGTAACTGAGAATGATGGGGAATAATACTTCATAGAAAAAGTGAAACTAGGTGTAACTCATGCCAACATTCCACAGGACTTTCTTGGTATGTTTAAAATTCTACTCTAAAATTAAAGATGTTTCCTTCATCAGATTGACTTCACAGATGTATTTTTTTGGGAATTACTGAACATATTGTTTTACTTACCAGAAATATAGATAAGAATTTGTTTTGTTCTTTACCCAAGCTCCCTATTTAGAAATCAATATTATAATACTTACCTTTAAATGTTGTAGAAGTACTATAGGTTTTTATGAAGAGGAAAGACATGCTCTATCCCCAACATAACTTCTGTTACGTGCAGTATGGTCAGTAAGTGCTGGAGCCCTTTGGTGCAATGCAAAACCTGCATACCTATGATAAACTATGGGAAGTTTACAGAACATCTGGTTTAAAACATTGGATGCAGTGATTGCACTAGGGGGAAGTCTACCATGGAGAAATTCAGAGCACAAGGAAAATTATAATTCTGTTTCTCTTGAATTCTATACATTTACAAACTTGCATGATGTATAATTTTGCAGACTCACTTCGGGAGTAAAAGTCATGTCAGTTTTCCAATCCATGTTGCCCTCTTTTGCTACCACTGATATCGAGTGTCTTTTATTTTAAAAAAAATATGCAAGTTTTGTGTTAGTATCTGTTTGTTTCATCTTTGTAAGAATATTCTTGGTCTAGGTCTTGTACTCTTGGTAAATACTTTGAAGATAACAATACATGGTGTACTAACTATTACTATTCTCTTACTACTTTGTTGTGAAATTTTGCATTATTTTTCATAAGCCAAAAAAAAATGCCAAAAAATAATACACCATGTCTACTTTTGACGTCTTGGATACAATCTTTCTGTCAAAATGCAGAATTCAGGGGCCGGTGAGATGGCTCAGTGGCATACATGCCTGCCTGGCAAGCGCAAGGGCCCGAGTTCGACTCCCGAAACCCACATACGAGAAAAGGGCCGGTGATATCGCTCAGCGGCACGGGCGCCTGCTGGCGTGCGAGGTCCTGAGGTCGACCCCCGGAACCCACAAAAAAAAAAAAAATGCAGAATTCAGTGGTTGTGTGTGTATCATGGATTTATTATGTATCTATGTGCATTATGAAGAACAGCGATGAACAATTTATGGTCCTAAAGTAGTTGTTTATTTATTTAAATATATATTTTTTTAATTTGGCATTTTGTGGTTTTGTTTACAATTCTTGAATTTATCATTCAATTTACCTGTTAGGATATAGTCTGTTAAGAAGGATAATCTTTTTATTAAGAATTACTTTATAATTTTATAGGAAAACTAAAGAAAAAAATTTATATTGAGCTATGTTGAAAATCGATATTTCATTGGGGATCGTAGCTTTTGTAGGCAAATCCTTTGTACACCATTCTGTTACACATGCCAATTGTTTCAGATGTTTCCTATTTTTAATCTTTGTCTGAGCACATATTCAGTTAAAATTTAAAATCATTTAACACTCTTAACTTCCTCTGTTTGAGAATTTAATATTGATTTATGTTTTATGTCACTGCATTCCGCTTATTTTAAAACTTCATCTCTCGACTGAGCAGTCTATTTTTTCTATGCTTGTTTCTCAACTTTTTCTTATTGCTGTTGTTTTGAGTTTGCTTTTCCAATGTTATCGCGCAGCATAATCTCCCTTAGGAAATTCATACAGACCAGTGTCTTCAAGTTATACTTCATCTTTGTTCCTCCTTCAGTTCTGTGTTTAAAACAAACTAACCTATAGTAAGACACATTCACGCACAAAGCGTCACAACTTGTTTTTCATGTAGGTACCAAATGCCATAAATATATATACTAACAAAAAGACTGCTATCTGGCTTATACTCCCTATATCAGTTCTCCACAGCACATTTTTCACTCCCTATTCTTAGTTATCCATTTATTTGTTTTATACTGGGGGTGAAGCTGCATCCATAACCCGCTTGCCTGCTTTCCTTCTTTCTTTTGTCTTTCTTTCTTTCTTTCTTTCTTTCTTTCTTTCTTTCTTTCTTTCTTTCTTTCTTTCTTTCTTTTCTTTCTTTCCTTCCTTCCTTCCTTCTTTCTTTTTCTTTCTTTCCTCCTTTCTCTTTCTTCTTTCTCTTTCTTTCTTTCTCTTTCTCTTTTTTCTTTCCTTCTTTCCTTGCCTTTCTTTCTTTTCTTTTCTTTCTTCTTCTTTACCTTTCTTTCTTTCTTTCCTCCTTTCTCTCTCTCTCTCTCTCTCTCTCTTTCTCTCTCTCTCTCTTTCTTTCACCTCTTTCTTTCCTTATTTCTTCAGAGGAAACAGGGTCTCACTAAGTCACTAAATTGCCCAGGCTGAGCTAGGATTATGGAAATGTGCCAGCATATCCAGTAATTCTTTCCTTCTTTGAAGTTAAAAAAATTATATCTATATATATGTATCCCCTTCTTTAAATCTTCTTCTTTCCACACTTAAGCTCAGCTAATCAAAGTCGTGATATTCTGACATATCAATTTTAATATGTTCACTAAATGATTGCATACTTTTTTTCACATCCAGGGCCACTTTACTTGGCAAGGAACTGTGATTTCTTACCTGGAGTCCATTTCTCAACCTGGGTTTAGAATTATTATTCAAAACACAAGACAGTGATTCCCTACTTAAATGAATTTCTCTCTCTTTCCCTCCTTACTCTCTGTCATTTTCCCTCTTCTATCTCCACTATTGAGATTATTATTTATTTGGATTCTGTAGTTTTATTTTAAATTGTCTTAATTGCCTTTATCTCCATAAATATCCTCTGGGTAAAGAAGCAAACCATAAAGATAAATTTAAGGGGAATTTTTCTAAATATATTTGCTTTCACATTAGTGTTATGCTATGGTAATAATGAGTGGTAAAGTTTTCTTGACCATGAAGGAAAATGGAGGAACAAATTTTGTTCTAAATCTATAAATTATACTTCGAAAGACGAAAAGGAGTATAAAATGAGATATTAATGTAAAGGATTATATGCACTAGCATTTGGCTTATGATTTTTTTATTTTTTATTTTCCGGCCCCTGGAATCTAACTCAGGGCCTCACACTTGCCAGGCAGGTGCTGTGCCACTGAGCTACACCTCCGGCCCCAGTGGTTTACAAATTTTTATTTCAATCTTGTTAAAGTCAATACTTCAAATAAGTTAAATACACTATTTTCCATGATTAAAATGAAAATGATACTATTTTAGTTAGAAGAAAATATGTGATAAATATCTTATCAAAGGAAAATCTATCTGTCTCTACTTAAAATAGAGAATCTTGATTTTTATCACTATACCAACAGAAGGTGGGAAAGTGTTAGATGGAATATTTTGAACTATTCTCTACTAGTAAAACAAAAATTGCAAAGTTTGTGTGTATATATTCACTCTTCTTGGACAATGCAAACTCTTGCTTATAAGTTACACATTTGCAATTTTTTTGTGGGGGGTACCAGGAATTGAACTCAGGACCTTGTACATGCCAGGCAGGAGCTATGTTACTGAGCTATATCCCTGGCCACATTTGTAACTAAAAAGAGGGTGAAAACTTTTCAGACTCCAGTTCTTTTTGACACTGATTTTTTCCATGGATAATCCTGCAGAGAGGAAGCATATTGTTTTCTTTTTATCTTTCATTGCTAATATAAGAAACTGAGCAGGTACTTATCTTACACTAACTTTTTTTTGTATGTGTGCGGGTACCGGGGGTCGACCTCAGGACCTCGCGCCCCAGCAGGCTCCCATGCCGCTGAGCAATATCACTGGCCCTTTTTTCGTATGTGGGTTCCGGGAGTCGTACTCAGGCCCTTGCGCTTGCCCGGCAGGCGCTTACGCCGCTGAGCCATCTCACCAGCTTCTTACACTAACTTAAAGGAACCCTATATGTCGAGGTGGGGTGGTTACTTGGTACTTGTCTGACAGTGAATGAAAACTGGCCTACAACCATTATTTGATAGTGAAGTCTGCATCTTTTTTTGTGAGGGAACTGGAAATCGAACTTAGGACCTCGCGCTTGCCAGGCAGGTGCCATTCCAATGAGTGATATTTCCCTGGCCCTGTACCTTTTTATTTGTCAGACTGTACATAATTATTTGCTTTATGTTCCAAGCAATAATTTTCAGAATTTATGTCTGAAATGTAGACTTTATATCTACAGAGATCTGCCTGCATCCCAATTGGGTAAATAGACCTTAATAATAGGACCCAAAACAAATTTGAAAACCATAGTTTATGGCTGTTGTGTCCCATCTGTGGATCTGCTGTGATTTGTACTTATTATTCTCACTTAAAGTGTTAGGAAAAATATTTTTCGGTCCTGTTTTATGACAATAAGTGCTGCAATTTGGGAAATGATCATTTCCTTATTTTAACTGTAGGAGAGAACATGCCTTGTAATTTTTGTTGAAACTTTGACATGATGTATTTAGTAAAAACAAATGAGAGACGCAAGCTTCTAGTCTTACGTTTATGTGGTCAGTAGTTAGGCATTGTTTACTATTTGCAGTAGTTTTGTTGTCTAAAACTTCCTTGATTGTGGTTGTTTTTGTTTCACCTATTGTCTTTGAGTTTTTCCTGGTGATTATTTAAGTGTGGTGTGATATTTCTGGGTCTGCAGTCTGTAATATCTTGTTATTGCAAACAGTATTCTTGTTCTGCTGATAAAGAATTGGGAAGGAGAAAGCATTCTAAAGATCATGATTAGGACTTAGCCTTTCAGTGGGGGGCCTGAGTTGAATATTCCCTTCCTCCATTTGGAAGGTGAGGGTGAGGTGTACCTAGATACCTCTTTCTCCTAAGTTTGCTAGGCCTTAGTAAAGCCCAGTATGGTTAGGGTCAGGTAAAATAGATTAATTGTAAAGGAGAAAAGAGACCTCTTAGCATATAAAATTCGTTATATTTCTCCACCCTATTTTTGATCAACCCAGCATTTTCTTCTGTGTTTTTGATGAGAAGTAATAAAGCTCCTAAAGATAAAAATTCTAGGAGTGTGGAGGCCCCCTTGAAATACTTGGCTCTCAAGCCAAGTACATTGAGCTTCCAGAAATTTGTCAAATACAGCTTAAAATTCTTCCTACTGATATTGGCACCAGCTTTAGGCTTCTTCTAATGGGCTTCTGCTGTTCAGATAACTGTGATTTTGTTATCTGCTTCTCAGTCTCTTTATGTGGAGTAAGCAATTTTCTCTGAGATTTCAAATATCTAATGGATATAAGGAAAATTGTTGAGTTACATTTTATCCTTTTTTGTTGGGAGGATTGGCACAGGAGCTTTCACCACTTTTAAATGTTAACCTAGAAACATATACACACTTTCAAATATATGTTTATTTTCCACACTCTTTACTTAGATTATGTTTCTTTTATTTGTATACAGTAATACAGAACTTTGGTAAGGAAACTGAAGTAATACAGGCATTGTTTTAAGGTTGTCTTTAGTAGTAACAAAATAAAGAACTCAAGAGTGAAGCCAGAAATAATGAAGACAAAATGATAACTTATACTTGGTAAGAACCAAAGTGTACTGGGAGAACTAGCGGAATGCAACAGAGATCTACTAATTATTTTTATAGTGCTACTTCCAGCATCTTCGCTACAACCTTCACCTTTCTGCCATATTCAGTTGATTAATGGATTAGTGGCCTGTCATCAGGATGACTCAGTATTCTGTACTTTTCTACTTCTCTACTTTTCATATAAACAACTCAGTCCTTATCATCTACTATGTAAATATTTCTTCAATCTCCTCTTAGTTTTTATACTTTCTAACTTCTACTTTGCTAGGGCCCGACAGCTCTCTCTCTCTCTCTCTGTTTAACACATCAACTATTTAATTCTGCAAATGTGAAAGTACAACATGTAAAGAAAAACACAGAGTATAGAATAAAATGACTCTGACTGGGGGAAGAGATATAAATTCCAGGTACTCAGTAAGGAAATGTACTTCATAATGGAAATGAAAAGAGAAGCAGAATAGAGTCTGGAAGACATTAAAGGAAAATAAAATGTGAATTATAATTTATGGTTCTCATTTTAGGAGAAATTAGTGTCAACATAATATGATAATGTATAATCAAGTGTAAACACAATACTGGTATCATATCTGAAGCAGAATGACAACAGAAACTGTAGAAAAAGGCAATGTTAAAATGACAAAACCAACTAAAACAAAGTAGAATTTTGAATAGGTGTAAATAGGTGTGAATAGAGAAGGAAAGAGAATAAGAATAAGGAAAAAATATTAGTTTTATCTTGATCCTATTCTTTGGCACCTGGGTTATGATATTGAGGACTTAATAGAAGGAAATGTAATCCTACCAAATCATCAGCACTTAAATAATTAATATTATCATTAATGCAGCTGTAGGAAAAGAAGGGACCCCTGGAGGGTTAAAAGACTGGAATCCATTTTAGAGGGTAGAAAAAGCAGCCTCTGTATGGCTCTGAGCAGCAAGCAATTTTCAAGCAGTTTTGTGGTTTTTCTTCTAAAGCTGACAGGTTGTGGTTTAACTCCTCCCCAGCACTGTCCCTCCTAGTGCAGGGTGCCATACCTACGCAAATGTCCCTATCAGCCCACAAAACCAAACCTCTAGCAACAAGCCCAATTTCCAATATATCAAGTATCAACCTTCCGGGATGTGGAGACTGGGCCTCTACCACATAAAACAATACCACCACCCTGGATTCAGTGGTGACCCAGATCTAGCCCTCCACTCCTTGTAGTGGCTTTGTATTGCTTCATTTACAAATAAATTTCTGAGTCAGTTAAAGAAAAAATTATTTCAAATATTATATTTAGAAAGTTAAAGTAATCCATCCCCCCAAAATTCTTTCGTACCGGAAAATTCTTATGATTTCATTGTATTAAACTGATTGTACTTTCATGAAAATGAATGGAAAAAACATAGTATGAATTTGAATTATAAGCACAGTGAATGGAATACTAAGATTCATGAAACTGAAATAATACACATAAACTCTACAAGGTGGGCAGAAACAAATCAGAGAAATAAAATGTTTAAAGTAAATAATAATTCTGTCTACAGTTAATTTGAATTTTGTTTCTATTTAGTATGAAAGCCAGGAATGAAAATGATATATTTTGTTTTCAGTATTAAATATTTCCCCTGGATAATTTTATTTTGCTGTCTTCTAAACTTAAATAGGTATTAAAAATAACACACTCAAATATGGTCAGCATTATGTAGCAATCATGCATATGGAAATCACAGGAAACCTAACAGCCTAGAGGCAATTGGAATCTTCCATACATACGTAGATCCAAACTATTAACTCATAAAACTACTATACTTGCCATGGATTCTTTCTTTTACTTTTGGATTCTAAAATCCAAAACATGTATGTATGTGATTGTTGCATTTTAATTTCACCCTTCTCTCTACAGTATACTTCCAAAGTTCACATTGGTATGCAAGACGGATTAATTTAGAAACAGTACTGGCTAACATTGTTTATATTTGTAAAACAAATGTATTGGCCAAATAAAAGTTATTGGTCCACTTTGGCTAGTTCTCTGAAGATAAACCCTTTTATAAATAAACTGTTTCTCTGATATAAATGGGAAAAGTTCATATGACTTTTAGGCTATATTATATTTGATTTTTCTAACTTTTCCATAGAATCAATATTATATTCTTTAACTCTCTCCTATCCGAATGATTTTATTGTTTACCACTCATAAGTTAAAGTCTAGTCATACATATGTGTCATATTCAATTTACCCTTCAGTAGTTCTTAGTTTAAAAATTGCTTCAGCAAAATGTTGTTAGATAACTAAATTTCATGTACAGCATTCAAAGAATTAATCATCTAGTTTCAGACAAAATGCTTCCAATAATGATAGCAATTTTCATCATGGAGTTTGGAATGTATTTCTATTCTTTATCCTTAAAATAATATTCTTTTTTTTTCTTTGAGCAACTATCTGTAAAAGTATTCATTTTAAATATCTATCATGATAGATCAAATTTCTCATACACAGGAAAGGGTTTTGCTTCATAACATAAAGTGTCAATTCCATGTAGAAAATCTCAGTCTTGTACATATATTCTTTTTATTTTTCTCTTGAAGTGCTAGGGAATCTAACTTAGGGATCCCCAATCTCCAAGTAACATATTTTCACATGGCATGAAATTTGAATATAGATGTGTTTTGCCTTCCAAAGATTCACATATTGGAAGCTTGAACCTTATGTGACAGTGGTAAAGTGGTGGAATCTTTTAAGCAATGAGGTCTGATACAAGGTGGTTAGGTCATTAGGGCACTGCCTTTGGAAAGGAATGCTTGTATTCTGTGAAGAGTTCTCAGGAGAGTGAGTTGTTATAAAAAGAACACTGAGCATTACCCACTTTCTGGCTTCCTATACACAATCTGGTCTCTCCCTCTAGCATGTACAATCACAGCGATTGCATCGGCCATACTACGTTGCCAAGAAGGCCCTCACCAGAGTCAAGCAGATTATGATATTATGCTCTTAAACCTCAAAACTGTGAGCTAAATAAACCTCTTTTCTTTACATATTAAAGTTTCCCATATATTGTTGCAGAAAGGAAAAATAGACCAATACCGTCCTAATTTTCCACAGTCATAACTACTATTCAGCAAGGATAATAATTGCCATTAGCACTATTTATCTGTAGTAAAATTAGCTTATTTCTTTATAGAAGCCAATTGTTCATTACATCAATTACTGATTAATTACGTTAAAATTATATTCTGACTGGTCAACTCCTGATATATATTTGATTTTAAAGCATATCAAAATTTGTAATCCCTCTATTACTATGGGTCTTTAGCGCCATCTGTGTTGGAAGAATTTTTAAAAAAGATGCATTTTTGTACTCATTATAAAAATATATATATATATATATTTTTTTTTTTTCTGTGGGTACCGGGGGGTCGACCTCAGGACCTCGCGCGCCAGCAGGCACCCGTGCCGCTGAGCGATATCACCGGCCCCTTTTTCGTATGTGGGTTCCGGGAGTCGAACTCGGGCCCTCGCGCTTGCCGGGCAGGCGCTTACGCCGCTGAGCCATCTCACCGGCCCAAAAATATATTTTGATTTGAATTAAAACAAATTACATTTGGGAGATACTATGTAATATTTCAATACAGGTATACAATGTGTAACGAAGTAATAGGCATGTCCATCACCTCAGACATTTAGCATTTCTTGGTGTTGGGAACATTCAAAATTCTCTGGACTAAATATTTTGAATTATGAAATTCATTGTTGTCAGCCACAGTTATCCTACTGTGCTGTAGAACATTAGAAGTCATTTATTCTGTTTTTTCAACTGTCGCCCTGGAGCCACAAAGCAGCTTCATCTCCCTTTCCTCTCACATCCTTCCTAGGTTCTGGTAATACCACTCTACTTCATTTTTGTTCCTTTTTTCCGATTTTTATTTTTTATTAGTGAGTGTTTGCAGTGTCTGATTACATTCCTTGTGGGGAGTCGGTACATGCACATAACACATATGAATTCTTTTTTCGTCTCCTTCACCTCCTCTCCCTCCATCTCTCTGGCACTGCTCACTGGCAAAAGATTTCTCTCCCTATTTCCTATTATCTAGCTTTTATTTTGCTCTCTGTTTATATTTTGGGTTTCTCTTCTAAGAGCTACCGTGCTATATTTAAGCTTTCCTGCCTGATTTCTCTTTAACATCATGGTCTGAAAATCAAAGACCCAATCAAAAATGTACTTCTCAGAAGGTGAAGTAAAAATAGCTAATAAATACATGAAAAAGATTCAACATCTCTGGGCTTTAGAGAGATGCAAATTAAAACAACACTGAGAGTCCATGTTACTCTGGAAGGAATGGATATCATAAAGAAACAAATACATTTAAATAGTGCAATTTAAGAGTATATAATTCAAGATGATTTGAATCAAGCATTTAAACACCTATCATTTTTCCTTAATTTTATTGTTATTTATTTATTTATTTTGCAATACTGGAGATTGAACCCAGGACCTTCATGCTGAATCACAGCCCTTTTATCTGTTTTTTTGTTTTTTGTTTTTTTTTTTTCTTTTTGAGACTGAGTCTTGCTAAATTGCTATCTTGTCCAAGGTGAGAGAAACTTGCAGTCCTCCTGCCTCCGTCTCTTGCGCTGTGGGGATTAGTCATGTACCACTGCATGCAGTTCTACTTTGCTTTAAGTAGATAAGTGATGAGGTGAACCATCATGCAATTCCTTATGAATAGTATAATGTGTGTTCCTGGCTCTTTTTTCTGTTAAAAATATGACTGAATTTGATAAGAGTAGCTTTTTTAAAATATAAGATAGTATGTTTAAATTTCAATTAATTTTTCTTGTACTCCAATTTTAAAATCTGTAATAAAATATACTAAATAATTAATATTAAAAATCAGTCACAACTAGATAGCATCTATGTTTATCTACTACTGTGTTGTTTGTGTAAAATTATTTGGAAACCTATTTAGATTTCAACTTGCGATAAAAAGACTAAAATCTAATATTGATTTGGAGATCACATATTCCAACTCACTGGCTAATGTATGAATTCGCCTAATGGTCACGTTTATGGGACTGACAACTGCTGCTTTGTTTCTTCTCCAGGACCTGCTGACTTTTTATTGATGACACAGATAATGCAATTATTTGAAAAATCTAATAATTACAAAAATTCTTATGTACAATTGTAAAATATTTTTTCTAATAAGTCTTTATTTGCTCTTGTGAGACTCCAGGGGTATTTATTCATTTTTCCCAATACCAATGTTTAAGAATTCAAGGATAGGGCCGGTGAGATGGCTCAGTGGCTTAAGCGCCTGCCCGGCAAGTGCGAGGGCCAGAGTTCGACTCCCGGAACCCACATACGAAAAGGGGCCGGTGATATCGCTCAGCGGCATGGGCGCCTGCTAGCGTGCGAGGTCCTGAGGTCGACCCGCTGGTACCTACAAAAAAAAAAAAAAAAAAAGAATTCAAGGATAGTCATTTTGTTATTCCCAAGAGAGGAAAAACTGTCTAAGGGTGACACATCATTAAAATCCAAGCATTTATATGCACAGAGATTTTCAAAATACGTAACACTGTATCACCATAAAGGAAACAGGGACATTAATATCAGCCTAAGATAATTCATTATTGTGATAAATTTATACTTCTAAAAAGATTTCATATAATTTTTTATTTTGATAGGATTAGTGCTTGGGACCTGGGTACCATAATTTAAAAAAATGTATAAGTTATAATGAAATTCTTTACTTTTAAAAAAATAATTTTAAAAAGAGGAAAGCAGAGGATAGAATAGAAATGAAAACAGTTACATAAAGAACACGGGTAATTCAGTTAAATCTGTGTTCAGTGTTTCATGTATTCATTTGTTTTATAGCTATGAGAACATGTAACCTGCAATCTATTCACTTAGACTGTTTTGAAAAACGTAATTAGGGTTGGTGAGATGGCTCAGCGGCATAAGCGCCTGCCTGGCAAGCGCGAGGGCCTGAGTTCGACTCCCGGAACCCACATACGAAAAAGGGGCTGGTGATATCACTGGGCGGCACAGGCACCTGCTGGCGCGTGAGGTCCTGAGGTCGACTCCCGGTACCCACAAAAAAAAAAAAAAAAATGTAATTAATGTAAATAACAGGGAGAACTTTAAGCAAACTTAATTAAGTCTATCCAGAGAAACGAACTTGAAACTACAAGGAAAGGTTATGGACTTTTCCTAGGAGGCCCTAGACATTCGTGCTACTACGCTGATTACAGATTAGGCCACGCCAGGCGGCAGTGCAGGCGCCGCATCACCCGGCCAGCGCACCCAGAGGAATGGAAGGAAGGCAGGGGCGCTGGGTACAGGATGGTCTCTCACGCCCAACAAATCAAGGAAGTCTGTTTTTTTTTTTTTTTTAATTGAAATATTCAGTTTTTTACCTTATTCACCAACTTTTCTGCAACCACTTTGATAAATATATTGTCCTCATTATGTGGTAATTATTTGGTTTGAGTTTTATTACAATCTTGAATAAAGTATATGTAGTCTGATCAAACAGATTTACTGAAACTTTGCAATACTGTGTTCTTATCACCGTCATGTTTAAAATAATAAAAAATTGCATATTTCCATTAATGTTCAACTAAATTTGCTTCCGTTTCTACCACATCTACCTCTCTCTCCCTCTCTCCCTCCTTCTCTCCCCCCCTCTCTCTGTTTCTCACCCAACCTTTCTCTCCAAATATTTCTCTTCCTCTCATGAAAATCTGGTTGACTTATTTCATCATAACTGATTTTTCATTTCTTTCTGATTTAGTTTATTCCCTTCTAAATTCTCTATTCTCGTAGTTTCTAGGCTTATTTTTAGCTGTATTGTCTATTTTTTCATGGGAAAATAAATAAATTAATATACTTTATAAATTCAAAAGTGCCATATTAATTAAAAGCACAAAATCTCTAGTTCAAGGATATGAAAATATATAATGAATAAAAATGTGTTACTCCAAAGACATAGGGAATGTTGTATATACTCATATTCTAAATCAACCTTTTTATGGTTATATCCTTTCAATTTGTCCCATTCTTAAAGCAATCCCAGCATAATAACAATTTTAGCTGCTTTTATACTGATGAATCAAGCTTTCTTTTTAAATAGAGATTCTTTAAAAGGAAGGATATATTAGAATATTATAATATAGTTTTTGGCGCAAATGTACCATTTTTTAATTCCTAGTCTGTTATTTGCAATTTATGTGCTATTAAGCAGGTTAATCATTTATTAAACCTACTTACTAATTTTCAATAGGATTCTTCTATGAGTTCTGAGATGGTTCAAAGAATTGAAACACAACTCTTTCTGTCCTTGGATTTTTGGAAAGTAAAAACAAATTAAAAAAAACATGTTAATAGAATGAGTAATTATATTAAATATCACAGCGGGAATGGACCTTAGCAATTAATTGTCTATATTATGTATGACAAACTCCTGAAGGCAGCTAAATGACTAATCCTTAAGACAAAGGACACAATGCAATAATTTTCTTATATTCTTTAATCCACTCTTATGACACTGGTTAACTCATTTCTGCACTGGTGTTTTTCCAGTGTATATACTCTAAAAGTGTATTCATGGTTCTGTGATGTGTGCACTTCTCTGCTTTTCCAACATGCTGGCTTGTGTCTGATAGTAGGAGCTTCACAGAATTTTGTTTATGTAGGCATATTAGGTACAAAAGCTTTTAATCACACTAATTCCTCTAACTGTTCCTAATCTATATCCACAATCTCTCATCTGTTCCTGTTCTGACACAGCTGTTGCTGGATGAAAAATTAAAAGATAAAAAGGCTTCGCACATACTGTGAACTGAAGTCAGAATTTAACTAGTGTCATTGTGTTTTCCTTCTCATGACAATGCTTTCCTGCATGTAGTCACTGCTCACCTATTTCTGATGAGATTCTTTCCTCTCAGGAGGCATCTTTAGGTGCCTTTAAGACATAGTTGGCAAACCTTAGTGAAAATTTGACAACCTGTGTGCTTTTCTTTCCACTAAGTGGCAAAACATTTGAGGCTTGGATATCTCTTAGAGGTGAACTGACCTGAAATGTGATTGTTCATTTTTGTCCATTTTAAATTCTCTCTCCATTGCAAAGATATAGAATAATGTTCAGAACTACTAAAACCATTCTAAATTCTGCCAATTCCGTATTTTTATCAGCTTATTACTCAAAATACTTCCTTCAAATTCCATTAGTGTCTATCCTGAATGTCTTTTTTTTCTTTCCCTCTCTTCTTCATTTTGGAAGTACTGATTTCAAATGCAGGGATCTTTTGACTTGGAGACTGCAAAAAGGACACCATACCAAATATCACAAGCACACTCACTTATTTTACAGGTAAAACTTAGTCCAGTGTTGCAGGCATCAGCTGAATTGAGGTTTCAGCAGAAGGGAATCAGAATTGGTCTAAAGAGGAACCAGGCTGCTCTCAGAACAAAGAAAGCTGCAGAATTTTATTGATTTGCTATGGTGATTTACAATCAAATAATTTCCACTGGCCAGGGGCACTTGGACCATTAAGTGATTATGGTCAACTTGTCCGAGTTACTGATGAATAACTCTTATAACTCGCACTTACAATTCTGTGTAAAATATCCTGGCCTTGTGGGCCTGAGTCCTATGATAGAACCAAAGAGATATCTAAGTGTTTGGGCTTCTGTAACTGTAGAAGAAGCAAAGGGCAGGGGGATGAGTGCAAAAAACAAACAAACAAACAAATAAAGAGAAAGAGAGAATAAAAGAAACACACAGCAGCTCTAATAACCAATAAGCTAAACTAACCCTGTATTTGTTTTGGCAAATTTTGTCCTAGACAAAAATTCTTAAATGATCAACATGTCTTTGCTCAAAGCAAAGTAGAAACGAACCCAAAGGTTAAGATGGCAAAGTGGACACCAACAATATGAAGACAGAAATGTCAAGCATTTTATCCTATTTTTGTCATGCATCAGACATCTGTAAGCCTAAGTGAAGATTTACTATATTTGGGAAAGCTGCCTTCAGGTCTCTGAAAAGTTCCTTAGGCAAAAGTCATTACAACCTACATGATAGAGGTGACATCAACAGCAAAGCTCTTGGGAAGTTACTACTGTGCTACACAATCGTGTGGCCTCAAAATAGGTGAATTTTAATGTACTATGAGTAAGTGAAGCTAAAATGATTATTTATGTTTTCCTTGATAACAATTTCCCATTTTATGCAAAAGTTCTATTTCTGTGCTTTTATCAGGGTATTGTGATGTAGAATAGGGAACAGGGGTAGAACAAACCTGCCATGCTACCAAGTGTAATAGTTTATTCTCCCCAGGGGTTTACTTTGTCATCCCAGCCTTCTGTCCTACCAGTGGTCTCTGTCTCACTTCTGGTTTTTATTTACACTTAAAAATGTCTTTCACTTTACCCACTTTGAAGTTCCACAAAAAAATAAAAATAAGATTTTTTTTTACATGAGAAACCCAAAATATAATAAAGAACAAAATAAAAGATAGATAATTGGAAGTACGAAGATCTTTTTCAAATAGGAAGAGGAACAAGAGATTAAGGGAGGTTGGAGGGAGGGAAGAGAAAGGGAATAGAAAAACAGAATTGAAGGAAAAAATGAAAATAGAACTTTCATAAGTGGTAAAGGGACAAAGAGTTGGAAGAAGCAGGTAGGGATAGGAGGGTTAAACAGAATTAAGATATGTTATGCACATGTCCCAGCTCCCCATGATAAACTTAATCATTATGTACTGCAAATGTGTACTCAAAATAAATAAATAAATAAATATGAAATAAGGGACAAGTTATTGTGTATTTTCTAATGTGTTTTCCCTCATGTTTTGTGGAAGATACAAATTCTGAGTAGTATAATTGTATAGTTATCCGATACAATTTCTAAACAAAGGTTTGAAGGAGCAGCCTGGCTCCAAATCACTACTGTGAAATTCAAGAAGGCAGAAAAGACTTAAAAATGGAATTTTTAGGCAAAAAGAAGCAAAACATAAAGTTTTGAAAGTCTCAGTATACTCATATGGAAAAAAAGAGAAAGCATGTAAGAATATTAAGGATGGGAGCAAAAGTCTGTTTGACAAAATTACTATAGGTGAGACCCACAAACTTAATTATCTACTCCCAATTAGAACTACAAATTTAAAATGAACGGGAATAAAACGTGAAGTAAACCTATGGGATATTACTTTTTAGAATGAGACCATAAAGCTCTTCAAAAATATGCTGCTTTGGGCTGGGGATATAGCCCAGTGGCACAGCGTCTGCCTGGCAAGTGCAAGGTGGTGAGTTCGATCTCCAGTACCAAAAAAAAAAAAAAAAAAAAAAACTGCTGTTCTTCATAATAAGGGAAGTATGACTGTGACATTTCACTCAGACATTGTCAGAGTAACACATTTGTTTTCAAGCAAGGGTCTGCTACCTTGCTCTCCAGAGGCCAGATGTCTTAGACCAAAGCTGTTGGAGAAGGTCTGCCCAGAGCCCTTGGCTAAGGCTCCCTGCTAGAGCACTGGATGCTGCTGGGTAGCACTGTGTGACAGGACCTACACTCCAGGGAGTGTGACAGACCTCTGCCTCAATGGCCCCTGCGTTGCCATTCCTATGAAAGCTTTACTCTAAAACTGCTTCTTGTTCCTGTCCTTTTCTCCTAGTATCTGCCGCATGTGTCCCTGAATAGCACGCCATGCCTCTAGATTTTAGGACCCGTGAGTATAATAGACTTCACTTTCCTGAGCCTCTCCTTTTACACAACAACCAGACTGGCCAACTCAGAAATGAATATAAAATATTTGTATTCACCATTTTTGCTCTATCATTAGCAACACTATGTGACACCTGTGTAATATCTGACACAAATGTTGATTGACGACTGCATTGAAGGTGTATATAATTTAACCATTCTTATTTTATAGGAACTAAAATAACATACTCCAGGCAGCAGAAGTCACAGGTGAAGCACTGAATAAACGAGAATCTGCCCTTCATATGGTGTGCACTTTATATAATTAAACTTATTATCTTCACAAGAACCTTGAAGACATTCAGACAGCCATAGAAAAACACTGGATCATCCACACAAGCAGTTACAGTTGTGCTCATAATCACGGAAGGAATTAAACTTGGGCTATCAAGTAGCCCTTGACATGATATATCATAAAGAGTGTATCATATACCGTATATCATATACCATGTGAGTGTGAAAGAGAAAGAGAAGAAATTACTGCAGGGACTGACTCATGATTTTAGAGGCCAAAAAGTATAAAATCCCGTGGAAGAAGCCTCATCTGGGGAAAACGGAAGCATACGCCATGCAGACAGATCAAGTCTGAAACTGCCTACTGTAACAGATTTTCTTGCTATGGAGAAGTCAGTCTTTTGTCTAATTAGACCTTCAGTGGATTTAATGAGGCTCATCCATGTTATGGAAGACAAGCTGCTAAATGCAAAGTCCACCAATTTAAGTGTAAATCTCATCCACATACACCCTTGCATAAATATTCAGAGTAACATTAGACCAAATGTATCAGCCTGTTCCAACCACAGTGATATACAAGCTTCACAAGCTCAGTCGTGATCACAGAATCACAGAGTTAAGGCAGCAAAGCACCAGAATATAGGAAGGGGGGAAGCTTCAAGTAAGTGTATGCAGCTTTTCTATTTTAAGACTGAGATGTCAAGTACTTTTTATCTTCTCATTTCATACGAAAGTATATGATGAATATATTAGCTGAGAAAAATATTAACACTATAATTTACATGTGGAGAGTTTTATTTGGGCTCATGGCTTTTAGTGGATTCAGTATGCAGTTAATGGGCTCCAAACCAGAAACCGCATGACACATATCATGAAGGAGGAAATCTGTTCAACCCACAGCAGCCAGAAAGCAGAGAGCAAGAAGGAAGGAGCCAGGTTCAAGAATGAACCCTACCAGGCCACTCCCCCCGTGAGCAACATGCAAGCAGGCCCAGCCTCAGAATAACACATTAATTGGGAAACCACCAGTGCAATAATCTACTGCTAACCATAGCTTCCACAAGACAATCACCTTCTCAAAACCCCATCTCTGAATATGTGACACTTCTGGTGGACTTTAAAAAATCTAAACCATAAAAATGATCCAGAGTAGCAAATATTTAACAAATTCTAAGAAAGCTTCTCAGCAATTTGAGAGGATGGAAATTATGCATTCCACCTAATGAACAAGAGACAATCACTAAAAAAATCACTTAATTGTTATTCTGTCAATGAAATGAAATGGCCTGTAGTTTTCACTGGAAAAGAATGTTGTGAGGTCACAACGCTAGTTTTTTCCTAATATGGAATAAGAAAAGAATATGGAAACTTGAAAAATAATCTAAAACAACTTAAAACCATTGTGTTAATAATGACTAATACAAGAATGTATTGAAAATGACAAGATTTGATTATTAAGGTAGTACAACATAGTAAGTAAAAATACTAAACTTGTTCAATAATGATGCATGTGCACACAACAATCAATCTACAAAGAAACCCAACACACTAACAAATAATAAACATCGAAAAATATTGTCAATCATTACAAAATTGCTTATGCAAGATGATTAAAATATTTCAAAAACTACAAATAATAATAGAAACTATTGTGACAAATTTGAACTTCGAAGTGTTCAAGATACTGTATTGGGGGCCGGTGAGATGGCTCAGCAGCTTAAGCACCTGCCTGGCAAGCGTGAGGGCCTGAGTTCAATTCCCGGAACCCACATATGAAAAAAGGGCCTGTGATATCGCTTAGCGGCACGGGTGCCTGCTGACGTGCAAGGTCCTGAGGTCGACTCCCTGTACCCACCAAAAAAAAAAAAAAAAAAGATACTGTGTTGGGCATTTTACAGATATTTTACTTTGTAAAGACATGTCACCATTTCCTGATTTGTTAAGAAGCATTGCAAGGCGGGGATGTAGCTCAGTGGAACAGTGCCTGCCCGCCCTGAGTTTGGTTTCCGGTACCAAAAAAAAAAAAAAGAAAAGGGATTGCTGGGTCCCACCTTAAGATTCATGTATTTGGAGTAAGCTTGATAGTTTGCATTTCTAAAAAACAGCACATTTGAGAACCCCTGGTCTATATAAATTCAGATCAAAGAAGATAGTTTAACATAAGTTTAAGAAATCTTGTTGCATTCTTCAATACAGCCTGCTTAATTTTAAGTTATTAATGGTATTAATGGTAATCCTTAAAGTAATCTATATTATATATAACCCCAAATTAACCCTACAATTTTATGTATATAAAACATGCATTTAATTAATTCAATGCTATCAATATTTTCAAATTATGTACATGGATTTATCATTTATCTTAACTTTACAATCTTATCATGACATTGATTTTCCCTGTTGATACTACATTTTTTGTATGACAATATTTTAATTATTATCCTTTAGTTCTCAAATGTGATATTATTCCATCTAACAGCCATTTGTACACACTTATGAGGTGAGTAATTATTGTGTAAAGCATATGAAAACACATTTATTGGGCCGGTGAGATGGCTCAGCGGCTTAAGCGCCTGCCCGGCAAGCGTGAGGGCCCGAGTTCGACTCCCGGATCCCACATACGAAAAAGGGGCCGGTGATATCGCTCAGCGGCACGGGTGCCTGCTGGCGCACGAGGTCCTGAGGTCGACCCCCCGGTACCCACAAAAAAAAAAAAAAAAAAAAAAAAAAAAAAAAAAAAAGAAAACACATTTATTCCTTTATATGTCGACTACTTATGGTAGTTCTAATAAAGTATGTTCCACCATGTGACTCGATTCAAGCCACAACTTAAGTTCTTAATTTGTGAATAACTTTACATCTCTTTTTAATGAATTTTACTTTATTTAAGCAAATACTGCTAAAAAATAACAGCACTATCAGGAGTGCTATCCTCAAATTTTTAAGGTAATTTTGTTCGTGTGAATATGTTGTTTATATCCTTAAAATAGTCTGTGAAGGGCTTTTATTTTTGTAAGACCTAGTAATATGAAATGCACATCCATGTCACAAAAATATTTATGCTAACTTGATGTTATACTTTACTGTAAAAAAATTACATTTTACAGAGTGCTCATATAACAAAAGTTCATTGGATTCTATTTTGCTTTTATGAATTTCTGACTCTTTGAATTTAGTTAATTTAAATTAAGCTTCCTATTATGACAGCACTTTACTTTGAAGTGGGATATTTGAATGTCAAGAATGAAAATCACTTCCCAGTAGGTTGACAATTTATTAAAGCAAGAGGTCTCAGGAGATTAGAACACATAATATTGTAAGACATAATGTCATAAGGCTTGCCGTTACAAAACAAACAATTTAATATTGATCAGAATACATTTGAACCTCTCTTTTTAAAGTCATGAAAGCTATTTAAAATGATAACATTGGGTATTGAAATGAATATTTTATTTTTTTAAATGTCAACATTATTAAAACTTTCAAATATGCATGTATTCAACCGTATTCAAGTAAATAAAAGTTAGTTATGTTTATTCTCTTAAAAAGTTGAGTGGATAGACATTAATCCTGTGAGACGTTGTCTTTCTTTCCCAAGCAGAATGTTAATTGTCCCTCACCTGTTCCCATTGCCAGTGTTATACTTAGAATTTTATCATAGTTGATTACCAGTCATCTCAGATGTCTTTAGAATAAGTTGGATTTGATGATTGTCATAATCCAACTTGTTTTATACTACTCATGCAGCAAGTTGAGGGCTTAAACTGAAGTATAATTTGAATTTGAATGTAGAAATGATTGAATTGTATAGACAAGTATTGTGGTATTATGTTGTAGCAGATCCTTCAATGTTAGATTTGGCAAAGCAGAAAATTCAACATAAAGTTTCATCTTAAGGTATGGACACAAGATGTTACCTGTGCCTTATTAGGAAAGGAGATATATTAGGGAAAATGCATAAAAGAAGCAAAGGTGTTTTTACCTGTGTCCTAAGGTTTATTTTACATTTTAATCTTGGCCAATTCCACTTCACTGTCTTTATAAGAAGAATTTACATCTGGAAGTTCATATATAATAACTAATATACAAAACAAACCTGTTATGAGTTTTAAAGTAAACTATTGTTATTTGAACTATGAAAACAATGATTTAAAATTTAGTTCTGCATATATTAATGAACAACGATGTTTTACCTATTGCTAACAAAAATGAAAGTAGTATTTATATGTAGTTACTCCTATAACTCCTTATATGCAGTTTTTCCTATAAGACAGTTTTGTGAACTTGCTTCCCCCCAATACTTAGGGATAATATAAGCATTTGCTCTGAAAACATGTACAAGTAGGAGAAAAGAGAAAATTTATATTAATTTAACAACAATTACCTGCCAAACTCTCTGTATTAGATACATATAAAGCTAGCTATCGGAAGTGATAAATCTTAAATATATGTATGTTCTGGATTATTTGATTTCAAATCCCATGGAAAATCTTCCTTAATAATAACCACTTTCAAACCCCCTTGTTGGAGAATATGTCTTAAATACCCAGAGACTTTATAAAAAAAACAAACTGTCAAATACTATGGTATATTTATTAAAAGAGAGTGCCAAAAAAATTTAAAAGGTTGCTCTATACATCACTAAAATATGTAACAGCAGCAGCTGTGTTTAAAGATAATATATAAATGAGTTTTTCATGGCAGTAGAATAGATAATTTGTCCTTTTGTTAATCATGTATCATTTGAAATGATAAGTTCAGAATCTGTGCAAATGTTGAGAAAGGTTAATTTAAAGGTGCTGGCTGCTGATTACTACTACCTATATTAACTCTGATATCAAACAAAAATGCATCCTGAACTTGTATAAAATTTTCCTCTGTTTATTAATTACTCATATATCAATTTTTAGTTGTATTAATCTAGATGTAGACACAAACTAGAGCATCATTGACCAATATGTAATTAATTATACATTTGCATATACACAGTTGTTTAACAAATGCCATAAAAATCTATTAGATAAGAGTTATTCACACAATTACAAGTATCAGAAAACTAAAGTAGCTTTCAGTATGGAATATAGGGAAAATAAATGTACAAATTTAACTTATAAAAATTGACATGACAGAAAAATATCCTGTATACCAACCATAATAAAGTCAAGTTTATTAATATTAAATTATTAAAATAAATGCAATACCTATGTACCACAGAGTACAGTTCAGAGAATCCAACGATGTAAATATGAAATTCTATTATTAATTTGGTGTCACTATGAAAATTTAAACTGTATATATTTTCACATAAAATAACACATTAAATAAATATATTCAAAAGTGTTATTACAGTGACTACCATTTCTGTTATGCTCTTTAATAAGACTGGAGTTGGGGGCCAGTGAGATGGCTCAGCGGCATAAGCGCCTGCCCGGCAAGTGCGAGGGCCCGAGTTCGACTCCCGGAACCCACATACGAAAAAGGGGCCAGTGATATCGCTCAGCAGCAGGGGCACCTGCTGGCGCGCGAGGTCCTGAGGTCGACCCCCCGGTACCCACAAAAAAAAAAAAAAAAAAAAAGACTGGAGTTGGAATAGTGACCTAATTAAGTGACGATTATTGTAGTTATATAATTAGGATACTGCTCACGATGGCTAATATTATCTGTCAACTTGACTGAGCCATGAGGTCTTTAGATATTTGTTTAAATGTTATTTGGAATGTGCCTGTGAGGTGTTTCTGGATGAGATTAGCGTTTGTGTGGTTAGATTTTCTTATGCAGATAACCCTCCCAAATGTGGGTGTGCTTCATATTATCAATTAAGGATGACAAGAGAACAAAATGGCTGCTCTTCACTCAAATAAAGGGAGATTTCTTGCCTTTAAAGTCAAGAAATCGGTCCTCTTGGGTCTTCGCTTTGCTGACCTTTGAACAATAATTGCACCATCAGCTCCTCTTGTCCTTGAGTATTCAACAGACTGGAACTATATGTATCCCATTGGCTTTTCTGTCTATTTGGCATGTGCATATATTGAAACTAGTCAACCTCCCTCCATAATGACATGAGCCAGTACCTAATCATCTCTCTCTTGCTCTCTCTCTGAGGCATGCATGCACGTGCACACACACACACACACACACACACACACACACATACTGCTTCTTAATATCTTTTCATTTTCTTGGTTTCTCTTCCATTTCCTAGTAACTGAGGAATTTTTGAATGAAAAAATTCTCAGAAAAATATCATTCTTTTGATAAAGCATGTTTTCATGGAACTTAATATAAATATTCAAAGGTGGCATCTTTTATTGTCTCCTAAATATATATTACATTTTCTTATTACGATGCATTATTAGCATTTAGAGAATATAGACTGAACTTTAGAGCTTGTCAAATGGTTTCTAAGCATGATTCATGGAAACTTACAAGAAACTGGATCTTATTCTATTTTCACAGCCTTTAGTGATATACTTGAATTCAGTTGTTAGCCTAAAAAGCCTTCCAGAAAACTTATTTCATTCATAAGTGTGAAATACTGGGCCAGTGAGATGGCTCAGCGGCATAAACGCCTGCCTGGAAAGCGCGAGGGCCTGAGTTCGACTCCTGGAACCCACATATGAGAAAAGGGCCGGTGATATCGCTCAGCGGCACGGGCGCCTGCTGGTGCGCAAGGTCCTGAGGTCGACCCCCAGTACCCACAAAAAAAAAAAAAAGTGTGAAGTACTAAATTGTTCACTAGAAAATGTTTACACTGAGGTGACCCACTAAATAATGAAAAATGTTCTCTAACATATAATCAGAATCCCCAGTGTGACTGAGACTTCGAAAAGACCAGTGATTTTTAGAAGATTTAAAATGCTTTATTTCCTCAGAATGATCTCTGTTTTGATTTAGGAGATAGTAGCTTAATTGTCTTCCCACAGCAAAAGACGGACCTGCTTTATTCTTTATTTTAGTTGATATAATTTTTGAAAACTCCACGAGAGAAGTAAAGTGCTTGTTTAGGCTTGATTTAATTGTTGAAAGACTGTCTGTAAGTATAAAAGGAGAAATATTCTAGGGATATTATTCAAAATGGCCAAAACATTTCTTAATATAAGGTGTTCACATGGATTTTAAAGCACTTATAAGATAATAAATATTAAAATTATTTTAATTTTATTTCACAGAAAACTTAAATATAAGTAGAATAAGGAAATAAAATATGTGATATTTAATTTTTTTTCTTGAAATGGGAAAAAGTGGATTTGTTTAAAACTAAGGGATCTGAAAATTGTAATATTTTTAAGACATTGATAATAGAATAGTTGGTGAAAAGAAGTCTTTATGCTACACGGAAAAGGATAAATTCAGTGAACATATGGTGACTGATTTGGAGCCCTGAGGACAGTATCATCTCTGTTATAATTGTGGGCAAAAATTGAATGAATATGAGCCAAATTTTCAGTTGTCAGTTAAGCTTTGGTAATATAAATTTTGCATTTGCCTGATCTCATGCGCACTAAAACCTTGATAATAAATGTTCTCAGAATTCTAATCAATATGATGCCAGTTTAGATTCCACCATCAAGAGGCACTTACATAATAAATTAAAGGCTATCGTCTTCCAGCAGGATAAGAATTCTAGCAGCAAGAAGTAGATATGGAATTTTGCTCTGATTCTGGGAATTCTCTTAAAAGTATTCTGTGTTAGTACTATTAATGGTTAAAGCTATTGGTAGGACTTCTTTATATTCTGGAATCTAGTGGCATTTTTATTTGCCTCTCACACCCTTAGCTTTCCTGTGTTTGACTATGCATAATTCCCTTACACCACTCCTTCCGCTTTGAAAGACCTAAAAGAGTTTGCAATTTTGTCTCAAACTGACTGACAAAGGAATGTGGAAGCAAATCAACTTATAACTGAAATTCGAAGCCATTTCCAACTGAAATATAGGAAGCAAATTTCACAGTAGAAGTGTGTTGAATATTTTTTAAGCAATAATATCCCTCTTCATGGAACAAGGGAATAAAGTAACTTGGCAAATACAATACAGCTTAGCAGACATTAAAAAATAGTAAACATAATAAATAATGAATGCATAGTATCAAAATGTTTTTTAATTTTCTGTCAGTAGCAATTCCTCTATAATTTTAAAATACTGAAAGGAAAAAAGGGGGATATAGGCCAAAAAAGCAAAGAAGATAAGGACAATAGCAATTCCCTCCAATCACTTACATTCATTTGAATAGCTATTTATGTACCAAACTACTTGCACCAGAGTTAAGGAAGCCAGGTGAAGAGCCATGGTATAAAGAAAGGCAACAGGAAAGAGTTGCTGAAGTCACCCCTCTCTAACTCCAAGCCAATGTGGGAGAGCTACTTTTCACACAGGGCAGGGATGAGAACACTAAGTTCAGGCCTGAGACTTGAAATTCTGTAATCCCAATGCCAGGCACAGCCCCACAATCTAGATGACATAAAACAGTCCTTGTTTTAAAAGCAAATAAGAAATAGTTAAGTCCAATCCATCTGTGAGTGACCAAGGCTTAGGAACACATTTTTAAGTAGCTCTGAATAATGTGCTATGATGTGGAATAAGTTACATAAACTTCTATAGCAAAAGAACAAAAAGGTCATAAATTAATATTCAACAAACATATAGAGATATGCAAACTACAGCAAAACAGGTACATCTTTTTTATACTTTGAAGATATCATCTTACAACATTCTTAACACTAGAGTTGGTAGATACTGAAGGTTGGTTAAGTTTAAAATTTGATTCTGAGAGTTTATTTAGCAGTCAAGAGAATATGAGATCTGATAAAATGGTTAAAAAGTAAATGGCATTTGGGCTTGGTGTTGCATGCATGTAATCCTAGTACTCTAGGAGGCTGAGGCAAGAGAACGACACTTTCAGGACAAGCCTCCTGGGAGACTTAGCAACTTGTTCAGACTCTGTCTCAAGCTTAAAAAAAAAAAAAAAAAAAAAAAAAAAGAAGTAAATATCTATTTTCCTAAAAAGCCTATAGCACCTGAAGAGACTAAGATAGCTCAACATATTTTTGACTCTTGGCCCTGCAACTTTGCATCTCTTCCTAATTGTGATGTTCTATTTAGTCAAAGTAAAGTAGTTTGTAGGATAATAACTATAAATGGGGCTTTTTCAGAAAGCTTCACCATCACAGCCATTACTCCTAAACCAAAATCTAGACGGAATCATGGAACTGCATTATACAGGTAGCTGACTGCCTTCACCAGCCCTCCGCCAACCTGGAGCAGCAAACAGTGGAGAGCAAGAGTTTGCCCACTCGGGAGCAAGTTATAAGGCTTGCTTGCTAGCTCGCTACTGTCCCAACAATAGGCAGAAATCAAAGAATCAAAAACTAGGTCAGAGCACTCAAATGGAGCCTCTACACATGAGCCAACATTCGGCAGAGACCTTCACACACTTGGACAAACTCCAATGAATCATTGCCAGGCTTGGAGTGGCATCGAGCATGCTATTACCCTAGACTGCAGAAGTCCTTGTGGCTCTGAGTCTCAGATGCAGTGAGAATAGCATCATGGCTGGCCAGGGTTTGTAGAAGGAAACTTTAGACTTGACCCAGTCTCAGACTAAGAACTGTTCTCCAAAGAGACCAACTGCCTTCAACCTGCATTACTCCTAGCTGGTGTGTACTTATTTATACTCTTGAGAATGTGCAGATTCTTGTGGCTGTGAGGCTTTGACATGTCCCAGTTTAATACAGACCTGGGTGGGCAACAGACTGTCTTCACCAACACGACCCCAAATTTAAGCAGCATAGTGTAGGGCAATATTCCATTCAGTAAGGATAGAACAGGGTAGTTAGCATACAGCTTTGCTTTAGAATTCATTGCTAGACTGGTAAATATAACACTGAGTCATCCCCAGGCCAATGTCTACAGAGTGGGCCTCTTGCATAACTCTGATTCAAGGAAGACACTTGTGGCCCCAATCTATTGGACTTCCGTACTGACCACCATCACCTGCAGCAGATTGCAGCATTTTAGGGGCAAGTCCATCTCAGCAGTAGGTACATGGACCTACCTTGTTACTGTAGGGTCCATGGACCTACCCCAGCATTGTGCTGATCTCAGTACACAGACCCACCCAAGTATTGTGGTGGCTGCAGGTATGGCACAAGATTGTGGCACTGGTAGCTGCATTTGTGGCACAGTAGCCTGCAGATATCTTTATCCATGATAATTTCTAAAGCCAAGGAGAATCCCACAATGCCCAATCATATGGTGGTGGCTGTGAATAGGAAATTCAGGCCTACCTCAACCTCAGAGAAAGGCTCAAGAGTATGTACTATATTTTTTTAAGTATGCCCCTGTTTCATAAAATACAATACATTAATTGTAAATGTGGGTCACACCTTGGCTTACCTCACTCTCTAGTGCTGAAACAGTGGCAGTAAACCAAGGGTAAAGAGTATATGCTATCTAGTATTGATATACCAAAAGGGACTGGGCTGAGAGAGCATAACTTTCTATAGGTTTAGAATTAAAAAAAAAGTAGGCACAAGCAAAATCTGATCATAAAGATTGTAATAAGTGGCTAATACTCAATGCCCATATGTATAAAGAGCTTTCAGGAAAACCTGATCCCACCTAGTGGTAAAAAAAAAAAAAAGAAAGAAAGAAAGAAAGAAAGCAGCTGAAGCCAGATATACCGCAACCAGTATGGGAAGACTCTGATAGTGAATTTAAAACAGCAGTTTGAGGAAACTAAATAACTTTCAAAAAAAGCATAGAAAAATAAATATTTGAACAGAGAAACTTAATAAAGGAAAAAAGGTAATTATTAATCAGAATCCCATGAGCTGAAACTGTAGCAAGTAAAATTACAAATGTGATGGAAAACAACAGTAGCAAGATAGATTAAACAGAAGAAAGAATTGTTGACATCAAAGAAAAGGTATTTGAAAATAAAGAGTTTGAGAAGAAAATAAAGAGGAATGAAGAAAGCCTATGGAAATTTTGACACATTAAAATAACACATATTTGAGTGCTATGGCTCAAGAGAATCTTGAGAATGCCAGAGATAGGAAGTTTATTCAAAGGGATGACAACAGAAAACCTAGTGAAGATTACAAATATCCAGGTACAAAAGGGTAAAAGGTCATCAGTCTACTTAAATTCAATCAAATCTGCCCCAAGACATAATATCAAAAAGGTGAAAGATAATGAGAACTTTCTCAAGGTGGCTGAAGAAACATGTAACACGTAAAGTTGTTCAATTCACGTCAGAGCTAACTTCTCAGAAGAAATTTTATATAAGCCACAAGAGACAGTGGTGTAAGATTTTCACAATAGTTAAGAAAAAAAACAACTTTCAACTGAGAAAAATGTACTTATTTTACAAACAAAATAAAGCATATCTTCACACATTTTAATCTGGCTTAGAAGCAAGATATTGCATGTTACCCCATGCAAATATGCATAATTATTTTAATTTTATGTACCATTTCAATTAATTTAAAAAAACAAGAAATGAAAAATAAATCCATTCCTAGACAAAAGCCAGTAGACCATATTTCCATCATGTCCAACCTAAAAGAAATGCTGAAGGGAATTTTTCAAACTAAAAGACAGAACATTAATGAGTAAGAAGAAAACATCAAGTATAAAATACACCAATAAGAACTATACAGACAAATTTAGAACAATCCATTATTGTAAACATGGTATGTAAACCATTTATAACATTAGTGTTATAAGACTATATGTCCAAAGATAGGTCACATAGAACATGTAAAATGGTACATTTAAAAGTCAAATTGAGGGGGCTGGTGAGATAGCTCAGAGGCATGAGCACCTGCCTGGCAAGCGTGAGGTCCTGAGTTCGACTCCCAGTACCCACATAAAGGAAAAAAAGGGCTGGTGATATGGCTCAGTGGCACAAGTCCTGAGGTCGACTCCCGGTACCCACACACACAAAAAAAAAAAGATTCAAATTGAGGGAAGTAACTGAGTTGAAGCATAGAATTTTTATCACTGTATTTTCTATATGCTTTTGTTTGTTTCTTTTTTATCCTTGTTATCATTTTATGTTGCTATATTTCAAAGTAGTTAGTTAAAATCAAAATAAATGTTATAAACCTCATGGTAACCAGAAAGCAAAAATCTTCAATAAACAAACAAAATTATTAAAAAAGGGATCAAAGGAAACAATGCCAGAACCAGATAGCTTCACTGCTGACTTCAACCAAATAAATAAAGGATGAATACCAAATTTACTTCAATATTTCAAATATATAGAAGAATGAAAAAATTTTATCATATTACAAAATGACAGCATTTCTCTGATACCCAAACCACACACATACACAACAGAAAACTGTAGACCAACATTCTTGATGAAATCAGTATAAAAATTCCAAAGAAAATACTAGCAAACCAAATCTAATGGCATATAAGAAAGATTATTTCCATGATAGAGTTTGATTCATCCCAAGGCTGAAAGGATGGTTCAACAAACAAAAATCAGTAAAGGCAACATACCACATATATAGAATCAATGAAAAATCACAATCATCTGAATAGATGCAGAAATGGATTTCAGGAAATTCGTCATCATTTTATTATGAAAATACTGAACAAGTCAGGTATAGAAGTTATGTATCTCAACATAATTAAGGCTACATATAATTAACTTGTTGGTGAATGGAAAAAGCTGGAAGTATTTCCTCTGGGATCTGGAAAATGAGCAGGATGGCAACTTTCATCACTTTTATGCAACATTGTTCTGGAAATTTTAACCAAACTATACAGGAAAGGAAAATATATTCATATAGTAAAAGATGAAGTCAAATTATTGATATTTG
Source organism: Erethizon dorsatum (assembly GCA_028451465.1). NCBI lineage: Eukaryota > Metazoa > Chordata > Mammalia > Rodentia > Erethizontidae > Erethizon > Erethizon dorsatum. Next base: position 76,421,052 of record CM051833.1, on the reverse strand, counting down.
CAGAAGACAAGGTCTGATATACAGGAAACTACAAAGACTCCATCAAGAAAACTATTACAGCTAATAAGTACAATCAAATTTGCAAGATGCAAAATCAATCTACAAATCAATGGCACTGTTACAGGTAAATAGAGATTTATGCAAAAAATAAATCAAGAATATAATTTCTATTTTTAATAGACTACAAAATATATAACTAGAATAAATTCAACAAAAGTGACAAATATCTTTATATTGAAAACTCTAAAACATTGGTGAAAGAAATTAAATTGCACACAAAAATGTTAAAAATATTCCTTATTGATGAGCTATAAGAATCAGTGGTGTTACAATGCACATATTACCCAAAGTGATCTACAGATTTAGTTGAATCCCAATCAAATACCAATTACTTTCTGCACAGAACTAGACAAATACTCAAAAATTTCTGTGGAAGAACAAAAATCCTGAATTGCCAAAGGCTTTGTCAGCAAAAGAAAGGAGCTGGAGATATTATACTGCATGACTTTAAGATATACCTCAAAGCTTCAGTGATAAAAACATCACGGAATAAGCATAAAAACAGACACATATAGCAAAAGGATAGAATAGAGTGCCTAGATACAGATGCATGCATCTACAGTCCCCTTATTTTTGACTAAGTCGCTCAGAACATGCCATGTAAAAGGGAGTCTTTCAATACACGTGCTGAATATATATGCTGAATACAATACACATGCAGAAGAATCACTGCAAACACCCATGTCCCCTGAGTTACAAAACTGCAACTCAAAATGAATTAAAATTTTAAGTGTAAAATCTCGAACTATGAAACTACTGGAAGAAAGCATAAGGTAAATGATTCAGCACATTGAAATAAGTCAGAATTTTTTGGATAATAGCCCCCAAAAAATGAAACAAAGCAAAAAATAGATAAAATTACATCAAACTAAATAGCTTCTGCACAGCAATAAAAGGAATTATTAGAAATAGAACAATTTACAAAATGGAAAAATATTTTTAAACTACAAATCTGACAAGTCATTACTATCCAGAATATATACAGAACAAAACGCCAAATATTCAGTAGTTTAGAAAAGCAAAGTAGCAGTTCTTCGTTAATAAATACCGCATTTTCTTCATCTATTTCATTTGTTGATGGATATTTAGCACACTTCCATGTTTTAGCTAATATGAGTTGTGCCACTGTAAGGTGGGTCTGATGTCTTTAACTCTTTTGAGAAGATATTTAGAAAGGGAATAGCTGTATCAAGTATTATTTCCACTTTTAGTTTTTTGAGGAATCTCCATAGTGATTTCCATAGTGATTCTACCAGTTTGCACTCCCACCAACTATGTAGAAGGGTGCCTTTTCCTCCACAGCCTCACCAATGTATGTTATTGTTTGTTTATTTAATGATAGCAATTCTTTCTGAAGTAAACATGTATTAATAACAAATTTAAAAAAATGAACAAGTAAATTTAAAAAGTTAAAAAATACCTGCCTTAAAATGAACAAAAAAAAAATCCTGACTGAAACTGGACCACAGATCTAAACTGACTTTTCATTAAATAGAGCATGCAGATGATCAATGAGTGTATGAAAAAAATGCTCATGATCACTAATGATCAGGGCAATTCAAATCAGAATCACAATGAGATGTTGCCTCCTGTAAGAATGGCCCTTAAAAAATAAAAATAACAAGTGCTGGCCAGAAAATAGAGAAAGGAGACCCTTGCAAACTTTGGTGGTAATGCAAACTAGTATAGATTACAACCGGAACTTTTATATAAGCCTGCAATCCCACTCCTGGAATGGAAATGCAATGGATAGCACAGTGCAAATGAAATCAGTATGTCAAAGAGATAGCTGCATTCCCATGTTTATTGCAGTACTATCAATAATATAAAAGGAAAATACCAAAATATCCATCAAGCGATGAATGACTAAAGAAAATAAATTACATACACACAGTATCATACATTTCAACCATAAAAAAGAATGAAGTCTTATCATTTGTAACAACACGAATGGAACTGGAGAACCTTACATTAAGTGAAATAAGCCAAGAACAGAAAAATAAGTACTGCATAATCATAATCATATACTGAATATTAAAAATGACTTAATAGAAGGTAAATATAGAATGTCATAGAAGGTAGGGAAGTAGGAGGAAGTGTTAGCCTGTGGGTTTTGAGTTGCTGGTAAATAGTACTAAGAAATGCTGTCTTCTTATATAGTAGGATGACAAGGGAAAAGAATTAGACCTCGTATTTCAAGATGCTAAAAGGAAGGATTGTGAATTATTTCATTTTAAAGAAAGGATAAACATTTCAGGACATAGATATGTTTAACCAGATTTAAATATTAACCAGTCAGAACGTCTATTGCAATATAACATAGTACAGCATTAATATGGACAATTTTTGTATTTATTATGTCTTACTTAAAATAAAATTGTAGGTTAAAGTTAGATGATTTATATTTTTCTTCAGTTAATGTATACATAATATCATTTTGAGGGTCACTTGGGGAATTATCCCAAGAAAAATGTTTGTAGAGAAGTCCTACACAAGTCTTAGACAAATGATTCAGGAACATAATTTTGGAACACAACTCAGCTGTTTATTAAATATAAAGTGTTTCAATAAAATATGTTCCAATTTTCTTTTCAATTCTTGATTTCACCTTTATTCTGGACTTGGAATTTTCATTTCCTTATTCTTATGATATACTTTCAGATTTGGTATAATAAATTTGTTAGTATATGTAAAGATTTTTAATTTGCCTTTATATTTTTCCTATTTTTTTCTCTTCATTTTTAAATTAAAAGCTATTTTAGTAATAGAACGTTGTATCTTTTTTCCTTCAAGGCAAAGTTTCAAGTTATTGATCTCGCATTCTTGCTTAGGAACTGCAACTTGATCTAAAATTAAACAAATAATATGAATCTAGCTTTAAATTATTTTATAGTCTAAGAAAGTGAAAGATCGTAACAAACCTGTAAAGTGTTAAGGGGCTATTAATGGTGGAAATACTGACTGCATATAATTAGCATATAAATATGAATATATGTTTTCCTTTAAATGAAACACATCGTTTTACTGGAAATTTGCTATCCCACTCAAATTAACCACAATAGATTAAAAAACAAACAAACAAACAAACAAAAAACACTTACTTCAAATAAAATGTGTAACTGCTTATTTTACTGCACTTTGTTGTTTCTTGTTACTCTTATGAAAAGTTGTTTTTATGATCTTTCTGTACACATAAACTTTAGATTTACCTAATAAATACACAGAAAAGGCAACAATCTTGTAAAAGTTATCCAAAAGTGCAGCTGCATAAATTAGCTGTATAAATTAAAATAAGAGCTTTTTAAATTCATTTTTCTCATTCTCTCCCCCTCCTCTACTTGGAACACTCCAGGGATAGGTTGAAGTTCAGGATAGCGATACAGTGACACTCACCTACGACGTGCTGTTCAGTGATCTAATTTTCTCCATCTTACCTGATGGTATTGTCCTAGTCTTTATAGCTGAAGCTACGTTATGAATATGATATTTTCCCTCAGGAGAGACAAAACGCAGAAAATGGAGGAAAAAATTTTAATTATAGGTAAATAATGAATTGTACAATTTCTCTTTCACTCATATCCCACAGGGAAGATTAAAACTTGATGAATTCAACCAGTTACAATTTAAGTTATGAAATATTATTTCTGATATTGTGGTCAAGTACAAAGAAAATAGCTCAAACATGTGAGGAAGAAACTCAGGGTCTGGAATCCCCTAGTGCTTTACCAGACTGGAAATCCAAGTAAGAAACCTTTGCATTTAGATGTCCTATTGGTCAGATATTTTCCTCTCCATGTTTTACCTAGGAAATATGACTTAGTTTTAGTTATATTTCACCATCTTCGGTTCCTTAGGAACTCAAGCAATAATTATTAATATAATAAAAAGTGCCTAGTTTCTGTTCCCGTTATGTATCCCACAAGCTCTCGGACATCAAGGAACATATTTAAACTATAATCTATTTGACCTCTAGTTTTCATATTTACAAAATTAAGTTAATAAAAATCCATGATGGGCCTGTGATATCACTCAGAGGCACAAGCGCCTGCTAGCAAGTACGAGGTCCTGAGTTTGACTCCTGGTACCCACATAAAAAAAAAATCATGAAATCATTATGGGCATTACATTAAATAGAAGAATATAAATAAATATAGTAATTTATTAAATCGATATTAATTTTCTATCTTCCTTCAATATCATCAATAAAGGGAGTCTTATGCGAAATACATTAGAGAACATAGTAGGCATTTAAGTCCTCACGAATTTCTGAGTGGAGACTTGAAGTATTACTCCATAATACAAACTTTTCTATTTTGTTTTACAGGTTTTTCAAAAGCTCATTCTGAAAAATTTCTATCTTAATGATGTCTGTCTATTAATTTCTAATTTATATTTGATGCGTCTGACCATTTGTTTTATGTTGTTTTATTTTTCCCTTTCATAACTTCTTTTAAACTGTTTGAATTTTTTCAGTCTTAACTTTGTTTTTTACTATATGGACTATATGTATAGATTGCTTTTAATGATTGTTCTAGAAATATATAGAGAGAGTTAATAAGATCCGGTTTACTTAAAATCAGCATTTTATAACTTTAAAAGGAAAATAGACAGTGAGATGGCTCAGCGGCATAAGCACCTGCCTGGCAAGCACGAGGTCCTGAGTTCGACTACTGGTACCCATATACGAGAAAAGGGCCGGTGATATCGCTCAGCGGCACAGGTGGCTGCTGGCGTTGAGGTCCTGAGGTCGACCACCGGTACCCACAAAAAAAAAAGGGAAAATAGACAAATTACCACTACATTTTAAAAAATTCTCATTCTTGCATGTTGTAATTGTCATATGTATGAGGTGCAATGTAGAAATACAGTGAATATTTACATTTTAAAAAATTATAATACAAGACACATTGTTGTGAATCTTATAGTATTATTCTAAATCACCTTAATAGGAATAGTTTAACATAGTTTGCTGGCAAGTCATATCATGAAAAGTAGGAGAAATTACCTCATCACAAAAGCTCAGAATTGAAGACTAGAAAAATAGAAACGGGGGTCTTAAGTAGGGGAGTGTTGAGAGTGTTTTAAAATCCTGTGTTGATTTCCCTTGGGATTTTGAAAAATAAGAAATAAATATATTTAAGTATCCACCTAGATTAATTTAACCTCCTTCCACCTGCATTATTTTTCATACTGCCCCTTCATCAAAATTAGTGTTATACATATATGGCTTCTAATACAAGCATAGACAACAATAATACAGGAACTAAAGTTCAGACTACATTTATATATTTGCCTGTTTCTAATAAATGAAAGAATATTCTGTCAAGGATACAATAGTCACCTGTTATAGACAGTAACAATACATATAAATACGAATCTAGAGAAAACAGGAAAAAGCAAGTAGAGTACAAATACCTTTCTAGATGGAAGGTGGATCTATGTGTGTATGCACACCTGTGTGTCTATATATTTGTAACCACATAAGAATATTTGGAAAAGGCAACTGTCGAATACTTAATTTTTTACACACATGTGCAATTATAGCATTATTTACAATAGGCAGGATATGGAACAAACTTAAGTGTGCATCAGAGGGTGAAGGAGGAAGAAAATGTGTTAGATATGCATAATGGAGTACTATGCAGACATAAAAAATGATGGCCTCTCACCATTTGTGAGAGCATGAATAGACCTGAAGGATAATATATAAAATTAAGTAAACCAGACACAAAAAGACACACACTGCTTTACTCCACTTACAAATTAAATCTAAAATAAGTTGACTTATACAAGTTGAAAGTAGAACAATGGCTACCAGAGAGGCAGAATAGTGGCAAGGGGATAGGGGAGAGTTTAATAGAGAGGAAAATGTTAGTCAGGAGGAATGAATTTTGATGCTGAAGGGAACAATTAGGTGAAAATAGTTAAAAAGGATGCGCTGCATTTTTTGAAATAGCTACAAGAGAGGACTTTGAATGTTCTTACCATGGATAAATAAGAAAACTTTATGGTGATAGATATGCTAATTGTTGTGATTTGATGATTACTCAAAGTACACATGAAACTAAACATTGCATTCTGTCTCATACACATCTACAATTAATAGACATCAAACAATTAATAATAACAACAGAATTGTACCTTAACTTGCTTGCATAGGCTGTGGTCATTTCTTTTTTAAAATCTTTTTCATATTGTTTTTAATTTACAGCAACTTAATCATTTTAGTGTAATTTTATCTCTAATTGTAACACGTAGGTCTTAACAGGTTTCTCTAAATAAATAAAATGCGAATCAAAGATTGCATAATCACTACCTTTTCCTTGTGTCTCTGTCATGAATTTACATTTTTATTATCTGTATTCCTTATGTGCCTGAAAACTTGCCACACTCTATGAACATTAGATCTTTTCATGTATTTTATGTAGCAAATCAATGAACATTTGTAGTAATAATCATTGCCTTACTTTTCTAGATAAGAGTGAAGGAAAGGATATCCGTGGTGGTCTTTATTACCATCTGTTCCCTACAGCACATAGCCTGGGATTGGGAAAGATGTTCAGCCCACCCAGACTCATTTTACATGTGCTTTTCTTTATCACTGATTAACAATTCTGTCTATTTTCCTCTAATGTGTGATAGGACTTCTTACTCTTACATGGCTTGTTAAAAGAGAGATAAATGCTACAATCATGTGCTATGATAAGCTCCAAGTATTTGGGGAAGTAATCATTTAAAGGGTCAGGCACCATGGGTCATATCAGGCACAGAGGTAGAGAGGAACTGTGCAGTGACAATGTGAAGTAAAGTGATTTTTCAAGCTATGTTAATTACTTGATTTTATAAGTCACAAAGGGCTATGACTAAGGCAGGGAGTACATCAAAATTCAGTTTTTCAGAGCACATTTTATGAATATGAAAGGTCAAAAATGTGAAAGTGCCTGGAGCATCCAACGGCTTTATAACCGGCTGGTTTTTAGAACCTGATATTTAAATACATAAGCTTCCATTATAAATTAGTTTTCCACATAACCACTTTAATATCGCCATTTAGATACTTAATGTAAAAGATAATGTGTAACACGCAATTTCAAAGTTAGGGAAGGGATTAAATGATGTGTTTTTATAAGCTGTATACTTTATTGCACAAAAATGTGTCTTTACACCCCAGAAACTAGAGATTTTGCACATACTGAAATATAGAACATCTTCAAATGTCTTTTAACAATCTATACTATAGTCTTAAATCATAAAATGAGTTACTTTCTTTAAAATCAGGTTTTCAACAATTGCCTTGGGTTGAGTATATAGGTAAAATGTCAAATTTTAATATAACATGTTTCACTTGTGGAGTTAATACTCATTGGGAAGAGTGAAGTATTGGTTGAAATATACAGAACAATATGAAAGAATATTCTTCCTTATTCTTTAATAATGAAGATAGAAATATTAAAGTATTGCATTTGCAAATTATTATTACATTTCCAAAGGGAGGAAAAAACATGATAAAAGGATGTATTATTTTATTAAGTACAATAGAGGTTATTGTAAATACATGAAATACAATCACATTTATATAATTTTATAAGTAATATGATGGAATGAAATAATTTAATAGTCATCATTTGAAGATTAATATCTGTACTCACCAAAAGGTAAACTCCATTAAGACAGAATTTAATATTTTTCTCTCATTCATTGCTATAAAAATAATGTTTACAACAATAATTCCCATACAAAAATATTGTTAACTTTCCCATATATGATTACTTATATCTCTATTAAATTATTCTTTTACTCTGCAACACATTAGTTAGACCTAACTGTATGAATTTTTATTACTACCGAAAATGACAAGTTCAAATACTGATAACACGGTCTCTCACAGCAATTCAGAAAATCTGTGCATAACTTTGTTAAAAATATATTCTTGCTTAGATTAACTTTTCTCATTTGTTTTTTTTTTTTAACATGGGTACCGGGAGTCGAACTCAGGACCTCACGCTTGCCAGGCAGGCGCTTGTGCCACTGAGCGACATCACCGGCCTTTTTCTTTTATGTTGGTACTGGGAGTCAAACTCAGGACCTCATGCTTGCTAGGCACGTGCTTGCAGCACTGAGCCATCTCACTGGCCCTCTCATTTAGTTTTGAAAATTCGCATTTACCATGAGTTTAAAATATCAAGTAATGTAAAATCTTGAAAAAAGAGATAATCATTCATTAATTCATTCAAGGAACCTACATTGGGAACCTACTATCGTATGATAAAATAAGAAACAGCTTGTAAAATAAGAAATTAAGAGATTTACAGGTTAGTGGATGATGTAGATAAATACACAAATACAAGTGGTAGAAAATGTTTAGTCTTAGAGGTACACAAAAGTGTACAGAAGGACACTAGCCAACCAAGTGTATTGATAGAGGAGAATCAGAGAAAGTTGTAAGGCTTCACCCATGACTTACATGGTAAAAAAGAATTCATAATATTTTATCACTGACTTCAAAATACATAGACCATAGAGAACATTGATATTCTAAAATCAAAATGCTTACACAAATACTCACTCTTTTTATTGTTTATATTTAAAAATATTTAAACTACTAACCACTTCCCCAAATAAATACTTTTATGTGTAGTTCTCAACAATTTATCCCACTCATAAATCTTGTCATCATCCTAGATAATTTCAATGTTTTAAGAAAAAAACATGCAACCACACAACCAAACAAAACCTGTTCTCATTGTTTTCAGTACTTTGAGTTAAATTTCCACACTTTCACGAATACATTGTGATCATTGCAATGAACCTGAGCATCTCTATTTGTTTTCTTTTTTTTTTTTTTTTTGTGGGTACCAGGTATTGACCTCAGGACCTCGTGCACCAGCAGGCGCCCGTGCCGCTGAGCGATATCACCGGCCCCTTTTTCGTATGTGGATTCCGGAAGTCAAACTCAGGCCCTCGCACTTGCCAGGCAGGCGCTTATGCCGCTGAGCCATCTCACAGGCCCTCTATTTGTTTTCTTAACTTCAAAATGTTATCATTTCTAGATACACTTTCTAATTATCTAATGTATTGCTATGTTTCTAGCCATTACTGTGTTTCACAGTCACCTTTATTTCCTTGCTGGCCTTACTCTCTCCTTTTTGCTTTCACTTATTTCCTTAACATGCTTGGACAACTCCTTGCAAAATTGCAACCCCTTTGTGGATGTCACCAACTGGTTTGCTGCTTTGTTGGTCTATACATGCTCAGTGGGGCCAGGAATAGAGTGCAGACAGAGGAAGTTTAGCACACAGTTTGCGGGTGGCATGTATTTGCACAGAGTTTTGCCTTCAGAGTTCTGCTGCATATATCAAAAAGTTTAATGCACTGATGACTCTTAACTGAGGGGACATTACAACCTCATTCAGTTATCTAAGTTTAGCTAGTCTTTGGTGTTTTGAATTTTTTCTTTAAATATATCAGACTAGTCAGGCACAGTGATGTATGCTTGTAATCACAGCACTTGGGAAGCTGAGGCAGGAGGACCACTTTGAGTTTGAGGTCATCCTGGGCTACATAGTGAGTTCGAGGCCTGCCTGGAATATCTAGCAAGATGTGGTTTTCAAGTCTGATATTTTGAGCATTATAGAAAAAATGTTCTTAAATAATTCATGCCAGACAGAAAAGAAACAAAGAAAAATAAATATGTTTCAAATTTCCTGTGCACTTTTAAGTATAAAAGGACCCAAGACAAAATACACATCATTTTTTATTTCTATAGCCTGTGTACCTGTATCTTACTTTGAATCAGTGGTAGTGTCTGGAAGTTTGTGTCCGCACATATTCATCAGTTGAATCCTAACCCTGCAGGCATAGTTTTAGTAGGAAGGCATTTGGGAGGTGCTTTGGTCATGAAGGCGGAACACTCAGGAAGAGAGTTCCTGCTCTCACAAAAGACACTCAAGAACCTGCTCTTCCATCCACCCCAGGAGCACGCACACAGAAAGTGCTGTTTAGGAATCAGAAAGTGGACCCTCCCCAGACACTGGAACCATCCACGCCTTAACTCTGGACTTTAATTCCTCCATAATTGTGAGAAATACATTTATGTTGTCTGGAAACTACTTGGTTTTTGGAATTCTGTTGTACTAGCCCAAACTGACCAAGGCAGTAATTTATTTGATAATTTGTTTACTAGTGGCAAAATTAACCATTTACATTCACTGTGACTCTTGGTTTTATGATTAGAAAAACTAGATGATCTTGTTATTCAAGACTTGTTATTCAAGGCTATGACTGAGCCACACTGATTCATTTTTGCCAAAAATGGTGAATAAAGTCAATGTCCGCATATTAATGAAAAATTAGATTTTTCTTTTTTCATTACTGGAATACAGATGACTTTATCCAGAGCCTGTCTGTTATTTTTCATGAAACAGAATATTTGAGAAGTCAGATTCCATTATCAAGGATCTCCTTGGAATTGTGAAAATTTTCCTTTATTTTGTTACCCAACATTTACAAGAGTTGCTATTTTCTCACATTAAAAAAAAATACTATCTAGATAGCTCTTTTAGGAAATTCTCTGCTTTATGTGGCTGTAGTAGAATGAGAGCCCCTACCGTTTACTTCCTACTACCTCCTATGAAAGAATGTAAGGGGCCAGATTTTTTCCCTCCTACTTTGTATAATAGATATATAGATATATTTTTTGTGTGTGTGGGTACCGGGTGTCGACCTCAGGACCTCGCCTGCCAGCAGGCGTCCATGCTGCTGAGTGATATCACCAGCCCTTTTCTCGTATGTGGGTTCCGGGAGTTGAACTCGGGCCCTCGTGCTTGCCAGGCAGGCGCTTACGCCACTGAGCCATCTCACTGGCCTGTAATAGTGTGTCTTAACTTAAAATACTTACAATCAAATTAACAATCTCATACTAGGTGGGTATGAGATTAAGACATGAGGAAGATGAAGAAACAGAGTCATCTTCCTCACCTGGGCAGCAAATGATGTCTGAAATATTTCTGGTTCTAAAATATTTTGCTGCTGTGAATGACATTTTTGTGTTTAGCTAAATGTTTTTTGGTAGGTTTTTGTGTTTTAGACTGTTGTAAAGGGCAAGTTACCATGTTGTAGCTACAGTTGAGTTCACAATTATATTAATGATGTTGTCCATGGCCAGGGAGAATTTGTATCTTCCATGGTGCATTTATTAGATGCAATATACTTAAATATACAGACACTTCTCCATTGAAGTCCCATAGTCACTAGTGAAATCTCATCTAATATTTTAAATGAGTCTTTTAAATGAGCCCATGTAGCCTTTTCTTTTTAATTGATAATTGAAAAAGTATTCACTTGCATATATATATATATATATATATATATATATATATATATACCAATCTCCACAATTTTTTGAAAAGCATTCAGATAGCATAGCCCTACAGTGCAAATATTCTTATCATTATCTTATAATCAACAAAAATTAAAAATTTTTCCCTTTTTAGGCTACTGATACATTTTGTTTCAAAGTATCCCTGCCTCCATTCAAAACAAAAATAAATTCTGACTAATTACCAATATACTTGTGAAAGCTAATACAGGGAAATATCTTCAAGGCATGGAGGAAGGGTAATTATTAAGCAAGATACTATAATTACTAACACAGAAACTTTTTTATACATCAAAATTAATAAATTATTTTCAAGTAATTAGGAGTGAAGCACTTAACGTTTTAAATCAATTAACATTGTCCCCTCACAATTTCTGCTCCTCTATGATATTTCCACACTTTGTTGTCTGAGAATGAGGAAGCTTCTCCGACCAGGTGTTATCCTTGTGGCTGAGCACCTGTCTATGAAATTCAGGAGTCAGAGGTTTGAAGTTTTCATAGACTGTGTCCCTACAAATTATATCCTCTAGGTCAGTATTGTGTAAAAGTTCTGAATTAGAGTATGAGTATGGAAACAAGGAAATGGAGCATTGATTGGAAGAATGGTCAGATATTCACATCATTTTGTTATTGTTCTTCAGTTCTTTATTGGGGAGGATGAGAGGAAAATGAGAGGAATGAGAAAATAAACCCCACCTGTCTTTTCTCTAATATATTCAAGTATAGGAGTAAACATGACCACCATTGCCTCCTTTCCTTTCTTTTCTCATCCACTGTACCCATAAATTGAGCTAAATTACAGCACTTCCAATTCTTTTCACTTTATTTATTTATTTATTTTTTTTTTTGTGGGTACCAGGGGGTCGACCTCAGGACCTCGCGCACCAGCAGGAGCCCGTGCCGCTGAGCGATATCACCGGCCCCTTTTTTGTATGTGGGTTCCGGGAGTCGAACTCAGGCCCTGGCGCTTGCTGGGCAGGCGCTTAAGCCGCTGAGCCATCTCACCGGCCCTCTTTTCACTTTAAAAAGAGAAGAAATCTGTAATGAAAATTCAGCATGCCTTTGCTTTGAGGATGTGACTTTTCTTTTTATATTTCCTTCCAAAAATTTCCCTTCACAATCCCTCTTCATTTTGCTCTCTCGACTTTATTTTATTCTTTTCCATAAATCACTTAATATTTTCATGTATGCAGGATCAATGTTGTTTTAATTCTGGCATTTGGGTTCAGCAAACTTTTCTTAAATCCTCCTTCAAGTATTGAAAAAAAATGAAGCTAATACCTTGGCTTAACAGACTTTACGATAATACTGCTATCATAAATCTTCTTCTCAGGAAATAAAAGTAAGGTAAACTTCTCTTGCTACAGAACACTGCTTGCAAAAGATTTTTCTTCCAAAACGCGATTTTTAAATGTGTTTACTTGTTATAATTTGATTTTAAAGATATATTTTTCTAATAAAAAAACACGTGAGAAAATTGAGGAATAAGTAAAAAGTTAGAATACATACATCTAAAATCAGCTAAGTAACTAAAAGTCATAGGACCCACAATTCCACACATTTCCTGTTCAGTGAAAATATATTGTACTGTTATGTTATGGGGTGAATTATATCTCCCCAAAATTCTATTTTGCAGTCTTAACTCTCAGTACATTGGACAATGACCATATTTAGAAATTGGGTTTTCATGGATGTGGTTACCTCTGATGTGGTCATATGGGAGTAGAGTGCACCCTGACGCACATGACATGTATTCTTTTCAAGACAATCTCAACTGAAGAGGAGACCTGAACACAGGAAGAAGGTCGTGCGAAAGGCAGATGTGGGGTGATGCATGCTCAGGCCTAAGGATGCAAAGATTGCCAGAAACTAGGAGAGCAGCGTGAAGATTCTTTTTCAAGGCTCTCAGAAGGAGCCAGTCCTGCTTGCTGTCAGACTTCTGGCTTCCAAACCACGAGACAATAAATTTCCATTGTTGAAGCTACCTAGTTTGTGTTGCTTTCTAATAGCATCTGCATGAATCTAATACACAGTGTCATTTTTTTAACTTGGCAAATATCTTATTGGTAAAACGTAAATATAAATGTAATTAATGATTTAATGCATGGATGACAAGATAGATCTCTTCTCCCAAGATATCTCCATTATTTAACAAAGGCAAGGGTAAACCTCATACACTGTTACCCCTGAGACAACTCGTGGAGCTACTTTGATACAATTTTATTTTGATGCATTACCAAGCAACGGTATCAATTTTAATATACTCGGTATACTTATTTCTTATAAAATAATCTCATGATATATTCTCAATGACTTGTATAACCATTTTTGTAATGTTATCTGTCTTCTTCATCACAATATATACATGAGACAAGCCCCTGAACATTTTTGGGAGACATAATCTATTTATAAGTAATAGAGTTAGAAACAATTTAAAATTACATTTACTGTCCTGTTGTGAATGTTAGGGTAATGTATGTATATTGAGAAATAATGCATTAGAAAGCAAATTGACTAATGAATACCACCACCAATTCTATCATCTAATAATTATATAGTATTTCTAATTATACTTCATCAGTAACATAATGACTTATCCAAACATACTGTATCATTGAACTTCCCATTGCTTAGAAAAAATATGTGTCACTTATAACTTAAAGGAAGACAGATTTACCTTGGCTCACATTTTAAGTGGTTCCAGTCCATGGTTGGCTGGCCCCAAGGCAGAACTATACTGGCAGAAGGGCATGACAGAAGAAAGCTGCTCACCCCATGGAAGTAAAAAAGCAGAAAGAGAAGATAGGCAGGAACAAAGATACACCCTTCTATGTATGCCACACTCCCAGTGACCCACCTCCAATCAAGTCCCAACTCATAGCAGCATAGCCAGCCCTAACCTCATCAATGGATTAATCTGCTAATGAGAACAGCTTCCACTGGATGCAATCACCTTCCCAAAGCCGCACTGCTCAATGCATAAGATTTTTGAAGGACATTTTAGATCTGAATCATAACATACACCTTAAACACTAACAGTTAAATTATAAATTACAGAACATACAGACTTTTCAAGGCAGTTTTTGGTGTTAAAATTACTTTGGAAAAGCACCACTTCTCTGAATTGTCAACCATATTGTCTGAATGTCACCTCTAACCTGACTTCTCTGCTTGAATGACGCTGATGTTCATTTTATATGTTCCAATCCTGTATGGTTCATGTACTCTGTCATTACTATTTCAGATATTTGAATATTTCTTGTAGTTTTGAATGTTTTTTATAAATGAAACAGTTAAAGGAATATTTATTTTTATATATTTTAGAATTTACTGTTATTAAAATATTGGCTTGCTTACTTTCATTACTCTGATATTTTATAATATTCAAAAATATCAAATATGAATATTACAAGATTATGCTTAGCCCTCTTGCAATACAATTTTCTTGATCTACAAATTGAATGAATATATAGATTCAATACTTAATATTAAATTGTACTTACATTCCTGAAACAAAGAATCCTGCCTGTGGTGGTTAATTGATTAACTTGATTGGGGAGCACCCAGGTGAATTGAGTCAGCATTGTTCTAGGTGTGGAAAACCAATTTTAAAGAGGATTATTGTCCAAATGCTATAAAAAGACTGGGAGGGATGGATTTCAGCTGATTTTCCTTGGAGGAGCTTCGCTCTTCTCTTTGGAGGTGCTCCGGTCCTCGCCCTCGCCTTGGACATCATCCTCTGGCTTTCAGTGCAGATTCTTCAGCTTCCAGCACCGGCCTTTTGGACCTCCCGGCGCAGACCCCTCGGTCTTCCATCATAGGTCCTTCAGCATCCTGATGCGGATTTGTACAGGATGTTGCTGTGGTCCCCAGGCCTCTGGCCGGGTCCTTCGGATCTTTAGAACATGGACAGATCTTTTGTGCTCTTTTACATTTGACTCTGTGCGCAACCCTTGTAGCCCAATCTTGTAAATTTCCGTGTGCTGTATTAAATCTGATTCAGAGCATGCGCAATCTTTTGAGGATCCTCGCCCCAGTTCTGCAAGCACTAGTCCAGTGCCCTTTTGCATTTACACATAAGACGTACGTAATATTTTAGAAACTATTTTTTAATTCAAATGCAAAGTAAGGGTTAAGGTGTACCAGCGATTTTGCATTATGGTGCAATTTCTGCCTTTATCGGACTTAACAATTTTTCAACTTTACGATGATGCCAAAGCTTAATGCATTCAATAATATCCACTCTTTGAATTTTGATATTTGGACTTTCCCCGGACTAGCAAGATGTACAATGCAGCCTTGCAGTGCTGGGCAGTGAGAACTCACCCTGGCTCTGAGTCAGCCCTTATTCTAGGTTAAACAAAGAGTACTCTACAATTCATTTTGTTTCTATGTTACGAATGTTCACTAGGTTAGGTGTATTAAGTTCATTTTTTATTTAGGATATTTTCAGTTTACAGTGAATGAGTTTATGAAGATACAATTCCATCTATAAATCAAAGAGAATATTATTATCAGAAAGAACTATTAGGCAACCTTTTTTGGTATTATCAATTATCAGAATTTTTAGCCTATATCCTTTTTTTTTTTTTTTTTTTTTTCTCTTTTAATGTCGGTACTGGGAGTCCACCTCAGGACCTCTCGCTTGCCAGCAGGCGCTTACACCACTGAGCGATACCACTGGCCCTTTTTTTCCTTTATGTGGGTTCCGGGAGTCGAACTCAGGACCTTGCGCTTGCCAGGCAGGTGCTTATGTAGCTGAGCCACCTCACCAGCCCTATACTTTTAAATTACGTTTTTCTTAAAAAGAATTTCATATTCATTGTGCTTTTGCTTATCTCTTTAACTATTTTGCTCTGAATAAAATAAATGTTTATTTTTCGTTCATTTATTTGTGCAATGGTTAATGCCTAATATTCTGTTTTGGTTTTCTACTATATCCTCATTTCAGGAACCATGCCTTAACTAATGGACATTTATTTTATTTCAGTTTCTTCTCCTCTACAACTTTTGTACATGTCTACTTATGTCATCATGTACAATTGTTTCCTCCATTCTTACAATGGATTAAATCCCCAAGCATAAAAGTGCTGGATCAATGACATTTATATTTTCTGATTTGCTTTCTTAGCAGTCTATTCAAAATAGCATTTATACCAAGAATATTTTTCCACATACTTACAACGTTTTTCTCTCTTTTGAAATTGTAATTCCAGTAAGGTAGTGTTAAGAAATGGTCAAATCTACCTCATCACAACAAATATTTATCTGGCTCTTACAGGAAAAAAAAAAATCCAACTTATGCAATAGCACATAAATAATGTTAGAGAATACAGTTTATGTTTTTCTTCAATTAAAAATTTAAAGATATTTTGTGTTCCTATAGTACTGAATTTTTGCTTACTATTTTTTTTTTTTTTGGTACCCGGAATTTTGCTTACTATTAAAATAATTTTTAGTAAATTTTATTAGTACCTCCACTATAATTGTATTTATTAACTAATTTTCAGAGTGTTATAATTTTATTGTTTACTATTTACTCTCAATTATTTGGAACTTCAATTAGAATTCATAGGTCCTCATTTATTAAATCTGTATTTGAAAAAAATATGTTTATTCCCCAAAGCCTATTTTTGTTTATTATTGCAATTTATTCAGTTGTTTTTTTTAGTCTGTTTTGTTCAATGTGAGCATCTGTGTCCTCCATCAATTATTGTTCTTTCAGAGATGAATGTTCTCCTCAAATGTCTTCCTTGTTGCCTATTTCCATAAGTGAACTGAAACTTTTTACTGCTCACTCATGACTGTTCTTGTAATCAGGAAGATGAAACGCTAAGAATTAGCAATTCCAAGAATACAACTAGATGTGATAACTTCAAAGCTTAGTAAGCTAAGGTGGCACCAGGTGGAACTAGGATCTCCATAATTTGTGGTGAAAGAAAGACCTTTTGAGGCAAAGCAGTTTCAATGGATCCTTTCTGACCCATTCACCTAAGTAATGAAGCCCCTCTCCACGAGGCTTATGGCATGTCAGAAGCTCAAACACTGTCACTTTGGATAGGAAAGTTTAAGAGATCTTATTTTTTTTTTTTTTTTTGTGGGTACCGGGGGGTCGACCTCAGGACCTCACGCGCCAGCAGGCGCCCGTGCCGCTGAGCGATATCACCGGCCCCTTTTTCGTATGTGGGTTCCGGGAGTTGAACTTGGGCCCTCGTGCTTGCCAGGCAGGCACTTAAGCCGCTGAGCCATCTCACCGGCCCCCGAGATCTTAATTTTTAATACTATCAGAAACTCTAGACCTTTCTATAGTTTCTTGAAATTTTTTGTTCAATTGATCAATTTTTATCCTCATATTCAATTATTTTGTGTTCACCTCACTGAAGATCACCAGAGTTATCCATGAGGCCTAACGAGAAAACATATTCAACAAAGCACACAGACCATCTTGGTAGTCATAAACACTGTAACAAGGACATGTACTGTCTTACAAATGACATACCTTCAAATTTACGACTATTGAAAACCAAAAATGCATGCTTTGATGTCAAAATTCAGCCAAAATAAAATGGGTCATGGTAAAATACTCAGGAAAGACAATGGAAAGTTTGTTTTTCCTCCAAGAGTTAGAAAATATAAATAACCATGTTCCAAAATTACATTAATTCATGGAGCAGAAGCATTATAATACTAACATGACTATAGAGTACGGATGTAAAACCTGTATGTGTGTAGTTTCTTATATTTCTTTCTTTCAAGGCCTTGAACTTTTATGAGAAAAGAATTTTGTTCTCTTTAGAAGTTTGCTTTCATGATCTAATTTCTACTTGACTTAATAAAATATAGTGGTAGCATGTTTTTCTAAATAAAAATCAGCAAATTTATCTATTGTGATATAAAGAGTGTCTCCATTAGCACAAGGACCATATTTGTCTTTATATATTATCAAATCCCAAACCCATAGCATAATATCTGGTGTAATATATGCTTTTAATACTTTTTTCAATATTAATACTGAATAACTAATGTATAAAATGCTCAAAATAGAAAATAGTGGAAAACATTTTAAAACATGCCTCAAAATATACTGTGAGTAGTATTGCAAATGTATTGCAAAAATGTAATGGATTGCAAAATAAAATCCTAAAGGTAAAGTAAAATAACTTCCATTTTATATCTAAAACTCCTTTATAAAAATAAAAAATAATAACTATTATCATAGTTATAGATACAATTTTTGAGGCCATATTTGGTGCCAGATGTATTCTAAATCCTTAATGGGCATTACACATAAAATTAAGTGTAGCTAAACACTAATTACAGGAAAAAGGTGAGGACAGATTAGGATGTAATGAAAGTAGAAAAAGTGATATTTTATATTTGACAGGTGATTAACTATATTAAACTTATAAAAAATGACTAAAACTCAGCAGCTAGGAGACTGGTGACAGTTTTCATCTTTGGCCAAGTGTGTATTACTTCAGAAGAGAAAGAGGGCCAAGAGGAAAGTTGTTGACTCGTATTTACTGCATCCACCTGTGCTTGGAAGGACTTGATATGCAGATTGCTTCTTAGATTTTAGTCTAAATGTAAATCGATTTTTACTTTATTTTATGTAGTTTAAAGCATATGTGGTAAATATTTATATGACTATAAGTTTGCTTATTGAGAAAGAAATCTAATTTATACAGTAAATGTATTATACTACGTCGGAAGTCATTAAACAATGACTTATACTAGGGTATATTGGAGACATGGCCGGAAGGCTGTGAAAAAATGACTATATATTAAATTAAATTTTAAATATCATGCAAGTTTTTTAAAGTAAAATTGGATTTTTAAAAAGATTGTTGAAACATCCACATATAGTTAAGTCCATCACTCTAGAGTTTGACTCTGTGACAAATGCATAGTCATGCAGCCACATTGTCACAAATACTTCCCTGGTGACCTTTTTAAATCAGCCTCCTCCCTCCAATCCACACTGGATCAAGTGTTGTTTTCCCTTATACCTCTGCCTTTATCATAATACCACTGGAATGAAATTTTACCACAATGACCTTTCTTGATGAGTTTCTTTTGCTAATTATGAGATGTGCACAAAATCGTCAGTAGTTTGGTTTCTCTTACCACTGTCTACTAAATTCCATTATATAGAAAAATATACTAAACTATGTTTATCCATTTGTCAGTTTAAGGATATTTAAGTTTTTTTTTTAGTTCAATTTTGAATAAAGCCATTGTATATTCAAATACAAGCTGTTTTGTGCATACATTTATTTATATGTTGATGTCTCCTAGGTAAATAACTACAGGTAAAAGTAGAGAGTAACATGGTAAATAAATGTTAACTTTATGAGAAAGGGACAATTTTGCAAGGCACATATTCGATTTCATGTTCCCATCAGGTATACAGGAAGGGACCAGTTAGTTATTCTACATTCTCACAAATACTTAGATTTTCAAAATATTTGACTAGCCATTTTGAGAGTGTGTTAGAATAGTATGCTTTTAATATATCCTTTTACTCAATGAATAATGATGTTGATTATCATTTCATATGCTTTTATTTTTTTTTTTTTTTTTGTGGGTACCAGAGGTTGAACTCAGGACCTCGTGCTTGCCAGGCAGGCGCTTAGGTCGCTGAGTTATCTCACCGGCCCTCATATGCTTTTTATAATATGTGTATCTCTAGTGAATCATCACTTCAAATTTTGTGTCCAATTGCTATACTTTTCTGGTTTTGATATTTCAAAATTTTAAAATATATACAATACACTAATATTTCTACAAATAAGCATTTTGGGAATATTTTTCCCCTAGTCAGAAGCTTGGTTTTTCATTTTATTGACAAGCTCTTTGAGGCAAGTTTTTTAAAATTTTAATGCAGTAAAGTTAACCAATATATTGTCACTCAAGACACTATGCACATATGACATTATTATTTTTTGTGTGTGTGTGGGTACCAGGGCTTGAACTCAGGACCTTGTGCGCCAGCAGGCGCCCATGCCACTGAGCGATATCACTGGCCCTTTTTTTTCATATGTGGGTACCAGGAGTCTAATTCAGGACCTCGCACTTGCCAGGCAGGCGCTTACGCCGCTGAGCCATCTCACCGGCCCCTGACATTATTATACTCTTGAAAAAAGACATATAATTCGCAATAACCTTTTAGGAAAACAAAAGACCAAAAGGTAGAATTTACAGCAGTGTCATCTTATCCCCAAGTGTGAATTATCAAACTACATACAAAGATGTTGCTGTCTTTTATGTTGTCAAAATTGTTGAATGCTTTCACACTATATATTTGTAAATATGCTTATACTATGAAATTTTAAATCTTTTCAGGATATTCTAGAATGCCCAATATAAGTGAATAAGACTTTGCAATTATATTTTACATAAATATCAATATTTTCACATATTTTCTAACATAGTGCAC
The DNA here is from genome assembly GCA_028451465.1 of Erethizon dorsatum. Classification (NCBI taxonomy): domain Eukaryota; kingdom Metazoa; phylum Chordata; class Mammalia; order Rodentia; family Erethizontidae; genus Erethizon; species Erethizon dorsatum. The sequence continues at coordinate 76,400,176 of CM051833.1, read as the reverse complement.
TAAGATTACAGGCTCAGAAATTAAAAAATGTAGTATATGTGCTGCTGAAGTGAGCACAGAAATAAAAAATCTTAAGTTCAGTCCATCGGCACTTGATGTGCTAGGTGTTTAACTTCAGGAATTTCACTTAGCTGTTCAGTGTCTTTAATGACTTACCTGCTGTATCAGATGTTTGCAAAGTTTCAATGTACTTAGTGATAATTTTTTAATATTAAATTTTAATCTTAACAAATATATAAAAATTATATTCTAATTATTAATTAGTGAATGACATCAAAATTCAAAGTATTTATATCCAAAAAGTTAATGTTAACTTCTTAAACCCACAAATTAAAAGGGATATTTTATTTTATTTTAATTCTTAAGTAAGTTTGTTGTTAAATGATATCAGTGCTATGCTTTGTGTCTGGATGTCCCCCCAAAGCCTCATGCGGTCATGGGGGTTGCTTTTCGGAGGCAGCTGAATCTAGAGTTTGTGACTGATTCATTGTCTAGTGCTGGGATTATGGGTGTGAGTGCTACAGGCACCCGAGGGTGGGTAGCCTTCATAAAATATAAGGGACAGAAAGAGTCTCCTCTCCTCTCCTCCCTTTCTGCTCTTGTTGCTTTTGCTGTTTTCCCCCACCACCGCATCTCTGCCTGATTATGGACTGAAAGAAACCTCCACAAACTATGAGCTAAATAAACCTTTCCTTCCTTAATTTTGGGCATTGGATATTTTGTCTCAGCAATGAGAGAAAAGTAAGACAGTCAGTAACTATAGCCAAGTGTTACTTTTATTAAGTATTGCAACATTGCAAGCAACTTAGTGTTGCTTTCTTTTTTTTTTTTTTTTTTGTGGGTGGGGGGGTCGACCTCAGGACCTTGCGCGCCAACAGGCACCCGTGCCGCTGAGCTATATCACCGGCCCCTTTTTCGTATGTGGGTTCCGGGAGTCGAACTCGGGCCCTCGCGCTTGCAAGGCAGGCACTTACGCCGCCGAGCCATCTCACCGGCCCAGTGTTGCTTTCATTAAGTATTGTTATTGCAACTTGCAACAACGAGTATTGTTGCATTACCAAAGAAAATACAAAACAAAACAAAAAAATAAATCATGCCGGTAGCTCAATGTTTAAAACATCAGTCTCTGCCTGGAAACCAGTGCTTTCCTTTTCTGTTCCACATTGATATTTGCACTGCACATTTTTTAAAAAAGAAATCTTCCCAAAAATATAATGTCACTGAGAGGATATTATCATAAAGAGTGAATGTTTTCATAGAACGTCCAGCAAATCTCTAATGCTGCTGTATTTCCCCTAAAACTTACACATTGTGGTTTTATCTTAGGGCAGTGATGGCAAACTTTTTAGAGACCTAGTGCACAAACTGCAACCCAGAGCCCACTTATTTACAACAAAGTGCCAACACTACAATTAAATCTGAATACTGACGTTTAAGGCAAAAAAAAATACATATATATAATAAAATATAATATATTATATAATATATTATATATTAATAATTATATATTAATATTATTGTATTAATATACTGTCTCAATTAATTTGGAAACATGGTGTTGAATGGAGGCACAAAATGACCACGTCAACAATTAGGAGGAAGACAAGATTTACTTCTTTCTAATTTTCATGATATTTGATTATATCCACCTCCAGATTTATAGTAAAAGCTTTTAAAGTATGCCAATATTGAGTAATTTTTCTCCAAATTTCTTATTACATCATATTTCTCCTGAGTTCAATATTGTTCCCATTGAAATACCATCATCTGTAGTTATTTTAGTTTTTTTTTTATCTTAAATCTTTTTTTTTTTTTTTTTTTTGTGGGTACCGGGGGTCGACTTCAGGACCTCGCATGCCAACGGGCACCCATGCCACTGAGTGATATCACCGGCCCCTTTTTCGTACGTGGGTTCCGGGAGTTGAACTCGGGCCCTCGCGCTTGCAAGGCAGGCGCTTACGCTACTGAGCCATCTCACCGGCCCTATCTTAAATCTTAAATCATATGTTTTTTCTGGAAATTTTGTTTTGTGTTTAAATCAAATAAATTCTCAGAGTAATAAGATTATAGATTGATAACATTTTCCTCATCATCTTAAGGAAGGTTTTTCCTTTTAATTTTTAGCTTTGTAAGAATACCACCAATTCACTAATTTAGGTTTTCTTTAGTGTTTCTTTTAAAACAACTCCCTCTGTTTTAATGGATCTATTGATGTGCACATACTTATCTTGCCCCCAAGCAACTATGCTTTCTAAGTTTTAGGACTTGGCTTTTCAAGTCCTTGTCTAACAGACTGACTTTGGATAATGCTTTCCCACTTTCTCCATCTGGGTTTTATAATATGCTCCAAATGCTTTATTCCTTCTTTTAAAGTGACTTTGAAAGCACAATTTGAATTTTGTTATTTAGTATCATTACGTTCTCCAAGCCTAGTCATTGAATTTACATTAAAACACATGATCTCTATTATGAAATATAAACCATAGCATAACCTTCTGCTGCAGCGCAAACCCTCATCTCCCATCACATCACTCTCCCTCCTGATGCACATTCATGCCAACACCAGTAACAGATTTGAAAATAAAAAAGCCATCACCAAAGTGCTGAAATGTCTCTTAAGGTTAATATAAATTGTGTTATAATTAAAAATGTAGTAACTGAACAAGAGTAGCTATTTAATGATTGATATGAATTTTAAAAGATGGCCTAATCTAACAATAAACAAAAAAAGACTTTTATCACATGCCTTTTAGTCCTTCCTGTCATGAACGATGTGTGGCATATTATAGGTGCTAAGCAAACATTGTTGCAAGGAAATGCAATTGCCTTAAATGGAAAATAATTTTAAAAGAAAGTTGCCTGAAGATAGCAGCAGATACATGCACAAAGGATTTAACTGGAATTTTAGAAATAGCATGAAATAAAACATTTAAAGTGACTTAAAAAATTACGATGGAATTTTAAAGGCACAAAGAATGAAGAATCCACATACCTCTGACTAGCATAGCAAATAGTCTAAATTTTGAATTTTCATAAACTTTCTACTCTTAAGTATATTTATAGTATTTTGTGGGAAAACTAAATCAAAAATTATATCAGTCTCTGAGATGAGATGCCCTTACCTTACTTAATTTTTCTACAGAAAATAATGAAACTTATATTGGACCATAGTTCAGATTTTCATGCATAAACTGTACTGGCAATTACCATAAAAATCGAGAGTATCTAATAAAAATGTATCCACTGTTTGGAATAAAACTTGCCTTTTATTGAAGTAAGAGTCATCACATTTATTCCAACTTACTTCTTGAATAATGAGAGTTTCTACTTTCTTTAATGCTCTGAGAATTTTCTTTAAAACTATAAAGGCGTGTATTATCATGCAGAGGAAATGGTACAACCTTGTATTGTGAACATGCTGCAATATTCCACATAATACAGTTGATTCAGCACAAGTCCTCTAGATACCAGGAATTTTATATTTAAGTAAACGTAAAATGTTTGTCTGGATTAACTGTTTTATTATGTGCATGATTTCTACAATGAAAGACTTATTTGGGATATTATAATGCATTTTGGCAAAAGTATATGAGAAAATATATTTTCAAAATATGAGATAAATACATTTAAAGAACATTGTCTATTGAAAGGCATTAGTAATGTAGGTTTATATTGCTTAATACTTTAAATCATCACATTATTTTAATAAATTTCAGTTTTGAATATACCTAATTAAAGAAATTACATTCAAGAATAATGTAAAATTTTAAAAGCTTCCTATATTGTATCATTTTCTCCATTAGATAATTAAATTGAATAAAATTATTTGAGTTAATAATGAAAATGATTAAGCTACTTTAAATCGAATATATTTTTCATGATTAAATATAGCCACCAAAGTTATATTCAAATGGTAGATATTAAAAGTGGTACTGTATGGAATATATTGATACAGTATCACTGAAAGGAAAACCAAGAAAGTAGTCACATCTTAAAAATGATGCAGTGAGAATGAAATATTACCCATCAAAACTATTTCTTTCTTGAAAGTTAACTTATCTAAAAATACATTACATCAAAATGATGGTTCTAGAGCCTCTTGAGCCTGGCCATTATTGTGTTCATTTCTTTCAGGATTTCAATCTTCTGAGCTCCAGCCAACCATTCCTATCAAGCTTGACTCATAGCATTCTGGAGCTTCTCTAGACAGCATCTCCAAACCTCTCCAAACTCCATCGTGAACCAGTTACAAAGCCTTCTAAACTACATATATGGTCAGGTGTAGTCGTGAGGACATCCTCACTGTGGATATCAAAATCTTCTTTAGTCACTTTCCTTGTCACTGAAACTAAATAACTAACACCCACGACTCAAGGGAGGACAGGTTTATTTTGGATCGTGGTTACACTGCATGGTTAGCTGGTTCCATGACAGACATAATGGGTATTGAGGGCAAACTGCGGGAAATCTGCTCACATCAGGGCAGTCAGGAAGCAGAAAGATCAAGGAGGATGTGGGGAGACAGATAAATTTTCCAGTTTATGGTCCCGGTGAACCTCCTCTTCTGACCACGCCCCACTTCCCTCGCCCTCCATTCCGTTATGAATTTATCAGTGGATTAACACAATGATTAGTACAGTGCCCACGTGAGCCAATCACATTCTAAAAGCCCCCTTTCTGAACCCATCGATCATTTGGGGCACATTCTAGATCAAAACCTTAACAATGTATGTTCAACCAAAGAAGAACCCTACAAGTCCTTACATGTGAAATATCCAAAGTCAAGGACACTGTAACATTAATTTTTAACAAAAATAAATATTATTCAGAGTGGCTAATAACCTAGGCAAAATGTATGTTAGTAACTTTAAAGACATTTTACTTTTATCATTCTACCAACTTAACTCATTTATTAAACCACGTGAAAAAGTCATTTGATCTAGTTATAAGAGTGTCTATTTAATTATAAGCCATTTTAAATAGAACTTTCAAGGGGTGACATGTAACCAAACACATAAGCATGTAACAAAGCACATAAGCATGAGTATATTATGTAAGATCAGATATAAATTTATGTTATCAAATTTTAAGATTCCAATGTGCAAGTTTTATGTAAACCTTGATCCCAGGAATTTTCGTCCTCCTTTAGTGTTCCATGTGAGTTGTGTCCCTTGAATATCTATCGCTAGGATTGTTTTCTGTTCTTGTTGTTGTTATTGGTTTTTGGTTTGTTTTTGTTTGGATAAAGTCCAAACAGAACAAGATGTTTGTAAGTAGGAAAAGAAAAGAAACTAACATAAGGTCAAAAAATTTTAAGAATGGAGCAGCTGTAGGTACTTTATCTAATTATTATGCAAATAGATTACAAGGCAGAGGGACAAATAGTATGACATATGAAACAAGTCCATTGAAGGAGTGTGCTCTTTCATGTGTATCAGCCATGATGGATCATTCTAATGTGTTTTTCTTAGCTTTCATTTTATAACAAAAATAGACTAGTTGGTTAGAATTCATGCTAGGAGGTACCAAGTAGCACTTTTTGTTTTTAAGTCAATAGTGAGATCTTTTTATTGTATTCTGGTAACTATAACACTGTAGAATTAAACAATGAAGAGTCAGGAGGGGGAAGAAGAGAGAAGAGTTGCAGATTGCTAGATTGGTTTCCTGTCCAATTTCCTCCTTGTTACAAAACCAAATATGAGGCTATGTCTTTTTACTCTTTTACCTACATTTAAGGTAAAAGATTAACAGAAGATAGACATGCAATATGTAATAATTTCCCAATGTGAATGATTGATTATATATTGCAAAAATATACTATTTTTTTAAAAAAAGAAATACAGAGAAAATCCACCTTTCTTTTAAATCCTCTTTTTTAAAACAGTATCAATTTTGTAAAATTGGCTTTTAAAGGGTGAATTTTTAGGGATAGACGTAGAAAAGTTAACCATAATTTTGTGAAATGCACACATTTTAAAAAATATCCCCTCTGTCCTTCTAAAAAGAGGTTAAAAAAAAGACAAGAAAGGATCCTTGAGGGCGGTGAGATGGCTCAGCAGCATAAGCGCCTGCCTGGCAAGCGCGAGGTCCTGAGTTCGACTCCCGGTACCCACATACAAAAAAAGGGCTGGTGATATCGCTCAGTGGCACAGGCGCCTGCTGGCGCACGAGGTCCTGAGTTCGACCCCCAGTACCCAGAAAAAAAAAAAAAAAAAAAGAAAAAGAAAAGATCCTTTTACATCCTCTGAAATTCTGAACCAGACATATCGATTCCACTAAGGAGCTCTGTGGGCCCATTTTCCTGGGCTTCAACTTCACTCATCAGCCCCATACTGGACATGATTGGTACTTTTTTCCTATTATCATTACAATTCTGGAGATGTCTTTGTATACAGTAATTACAAGTACATTGGTTGAGTTAGGCATTAGGCTGAGGTAATTATAGGTGAGAAAATCATAGCGGAGGGTGGGAGCAAGTGACCACTAGAGGCGGGCCCCCGGCAAGATGCTAGCAGGCTCCTGGGGAGCAGCGGGACTGGAGCAGACAGCTCTGTGATCCAGAAAAATCACAGTGGGTTTGTAGACATTCCTGGCTACTATGTGCCCTTCCTTCAGAGCCAGAGGGATGGACGGAGGAAACCAAGGCAATACGCACGTCGGGATGTGGGCTGGTGGCAGGGGAATGTTTGAGACCCATAGCCCCGTATGTCATGGAGATGCTGGCCGTGCAAGAAGAGTAGAGAACCGATGGGACTCAGGCCTCTGCCATGGATAACTCAGTAACCCTGGGATGAGACACCTTTTAGCCCCTGACAGCATCTACATGTATGGAGATCATTATGAAGAATCATTGTTTTTAATAGGAATTACGCTGATTCTAAGATTGCTTTGAGTATGCACAATTTTAGCAATACTGATCTTTCCAATACTTGATGTATTTCCATTTTTATAACAAATTCAATTTTTTAATTAATGATTGTAGTTTTCTTGTAAAGATCTTTCACGTGTTTTTGGTTGAAATTACTATGCGTTTGATTTATTTGTTTGTTAAACTATTACATGGGATTGCTTTCTGGGTTAATATTTCAAATAGTTGGCTATTGGCATTTGACAAAGCTGCCGATGTTTTCACGTAGATGAGCTTGATGAACTAGTTAATTCGTTTTTATAATGTTTTGAGGAAGTCTTTTGAATTTTGTTTATATAAGGTCATGTCATCTGCAAAAAAAGGAAATATGTTAAATGTCTTTTGTGTTCCTTCCTTCCTTTCCTCCCTCTTTCCTTCTTTCCTTCCTTAATAAAATAAAATAAAATAAAATAAATGTCCTTTGTTTTTTTCTTTTAACTGATTGCTCTGAGTTGAACTTTCATAACTATATAATGTGGTGACAGTTGGCACTCTTCTCATGCTCCAGATATTTATGAAACAATTTTTTACATTCCCACATTCAGTACACAGATAAGTGTCGGCTTATTATATATGACCTTTATCATGTTGCGATTTATTTATTCTGTGCTGAATTTTTTCAGCATTCTTATGAAGCGGTTTTATATTTTATCACGTACCTTTGTACATCTCCAGAGACGATGCTTTGATTTTGTTTCTTCATTCTGTTAATGGGGCATTATGTTAATTGATTTGTATATATAGAAACATTGTTGCATCCCCAGAATGGATCTTACTTGATTATTGGCAATAAAATTTTAACGTACTGTTCAATTCAATTTTGTAGTATTTCACTGAGAAATTTTTCATCTATTTTCATCAAGGATTTTCACCTGAAACTTTGTTCTTTGTGCCCTCATCTACTTTTGGCATAAGGGTAATGGAGATCTTTTAAAATGTATTTGTAATATATCCTCTACTTTTTAGGATAACGAGAAGAATTGGCATTACGTCTTCTGTAAGTGTTGGTAGAACCCAAAGTAAAACAAATGGTCCTGGTGTGCTTTTCCCCGACCGAGAACTTTTATTACTAAGTCAATATAATTGCCTGCTATGTTCTGTTCAAATTTCCTCTTTCTTCAGGATTCAGGTTTGTAAGATATATGTTTAAGAATCTCTTCATTTTTCCAGGTTATCAAATTTGATGAAGTTGTTCGTAATTTTTTTTTTTTTTTTGTGGGTACCGGGGGGTCGACCTCAGGACCTCGCGCGCCAGCAGGCGCCCGTGCCGCTGAGCGATATCACCGGCCCTTTTTTCGTATGTGGGTTCCGGGAGTCGAACTCGGACCCTCGCACTTGCCAGGCAGGCCCTTATGCCGCTGAGCCATCTCACCGGCCCCTCGTAATAATTTTGAATGATGCTTTGAATATCTGTAACATCAATTATAATGTCTTCCATTTCATGTCTGGTTTGTTTGAGTATTGTATTATCTCTTTTGCTCATTCAGTCTAGATGAGGGTTTGCATGACTTCTGAAGAAAGAGCTCTTTGTTCTACATATATTTTATATTTTTGTCTCTATTGTATGTTTGCTCTGGTCTTCACTATTCTTTTCCTTCTACTAATTTTGGATTTGGATTATGCTTGTTTATACAGCATATTTTATTGCAGTGCTGGAATGTTTACAACTCTTGAAGCATTAATTGCAATAATCATCTCTTAGTAATATTTTTGCTATATTTCTTATATTTCAGTAGATTGTTTCTTCAAAGAAGTTTTTAAATTATTTTTTATTCTTCCTCAATGCATTCATTGTTCCAAAGTAAGTTTTTTTTATTTTCATGTATTTGTATAATTCCTAATTTTTTGGTATCATTAGTGTTATTGATTTCTACTTTCATTGTGCTCATAAAATACATTCACTATGATTTCAATTTATATATATTTTTTAGATATCCTTTTCGACTTTCAATATAATAGAGCCTGGAGAACACGGCATGTGCTGAGAATAATGTGCTTTTTGCAGCTATTGGAAGGAAGGTTGTGGCAATATCTGTTAAGTCCATTTGGTTTAGGGTTCAATTTAACTTTCCTATTTCTTCATTGATTTTGTCAAGGGGAGCCTGGGATGATATGTTCTTTGCTGAATGCTAAGTGTTTTTTTTTTTTTTTTTTTTTTTTTTGTGGGTACCGGGGGGTCGACCTCAGGACCTCGTGCGCCAACAGGCACCCGTGCCGCTGAGCGATATCACCGGCCCCTTTTTCGTATGTGGGATCCGGGAGGTGAACTCGGGCCCTTGCGCTTGCAAGGCAGGCGCTTATGCCGCTGAGCCATCTCACCGGCCCTGAATGCTAAGTGTTAAAGTCTCCTGTTCTTGTATCACAGTCTTCCTCTCTTTCACTCTCTTTCTCTCCTTTCTGGTGTATTAACAACTGTTTCATATGTTTAAGTTGTCTAATATCAAGTAAATATATATTCAGAGTGTTTGCTTCCTCTAGCTGAATTGACCTCTTATCATAATATAATGACCATAGGACCTTTTTATTTTTAAACTTCTTTTGACTGAAAGATTTCTATTTTTAAAAGAAATCTGGCCAGACTTTCATGCAGATTCTATTTGCAAGAAATACCTTATTTCATCCCACCACTTTCATTCTACTTCTGTCCTTAGAGGTGAAGTAAATTCTGCAAAGAAGTAAGTTGGGTCTTTTCTTTTTTCCCTTGAGTTATGCTATGTCTTTTTACTGGATATTTTAATCCATTTTCATTCAAGATAAATATGGGTAGGTAAGGTCTTCTAGATATTTTTTCCTTTGTCTTTTTTTTCCTCTCACAGTCTTTCCTGTGGCTAAGTGAGTTAATCGTGGAGTGTGTTTTTATTCATTCCTTTATATGTGTGGTTTACCTATAACATAATTTTGCATGGCAAGCACTTCGTTGATCCCCACATTTTGATTTTTAACATTCTATTTTACATCTTTAAATACTACCTACTTGTAACTTAATAATTTATTTATTTTAATTGTTTCTTTTTGTAGTCTTTGTGCTAAAATTGTGAATTATTCATGTACTATGCTTATAATATTAGAGCACTCTGATTTGTTGGTATAGTTTGTATAGTTACTTTTTCCAGTGGGGTTTATACATTTCATTATTTTTTTTTCTGACTAATTAGTATTGATTTCTCTTTGAAGAACTCAGCTGAGGATTAGATCTTAAATATGCCCCCAAAGTTTATATGTTGAAAGATGAGGCTCCAGGGTGTGGCACGTTTGGAAGGAGGTGTAAACTTGAAGAGGAAGGGATTAGTTGAATAAAGGGGTTATTGGGGGTTTCCTTGAAGGGTGTGTTGGACCTCAGCCCCATCCCACTATCTTGTTCCCCCTTTCCTGCCTGCCACAGGTGAGCAGCCTTGCTCCACAGTGGATTACCCACCTTGCTGCCTGCCACAAACCCAAAGCAATAGGTCCAATAGACCATGGACTGAACCCCAACCATGAGTCAAAATATGTCTTCCTTTGTAAATTGCTCTGTCTCAGGTGTTTTGTCACAGTGATAAACAGCCAATTAACATAAACTCACTTTTACATTTCCTGTGATACGTCTGGTCAAGAGATATTCCCTCAGTTTTTGTTTCCTTGGGAATTCCATATCTTTCCAGAACAGCTTTGCTGGATATAGTAGTCTTGGTTGGCTTTTCTTTCTTTTAGTTCTGTGAAAAATATTATGCCACTGTCTTCTGGCCTGTTAGCTTTCTCCTGAGAAGCTTGTTATCAAGTATATTGGAACAGGGCCGGTGAGATGGCTCAGCGGCTTAAGTGCCTGCCCGGCAAGCGCGAGGGCCCGAGTTCGACTCCCGGAACCCACATACGAAAAAGGGGCCGGTGATATCGCTCAGCGGCATGGGCGCCTGCTGGCGCGCGAGGTCCTGAGGTCGACCCCCTGGTACCCACAAAAAAAAAAAAAAAAGTATATTGGAACACCATTTTGTGTTATTTGCTTCTCTTTTCATGCTATATTATCATTTGATCTTTAACCTTTGAGAGCATGACTATGTGCTGGTATAAACTCCTTTGAGTTGAATCTAACTGGCTACCTTTGACTTTCTTGTGCCTGGATAGTTGTACCTTTTCTCTAGATTTGGGAATTTTTTGTTATTATTTTAATCAGGCTTCTACCATTTTAGCATTGAAAAATACTTCTTGAACCCAAGTAACACAAATATTTGCTCATTTAATAATGTTCAATAGTTCCTGTTAGATTTCTTTATTCCTCTTCATTCTTGCTTATTTTTCTTTTTAAATGTCTGTTTTTCCAATAGCCTGCCACTGAGTTCACTTTTTCATTTTCTGTTTGATCTATTCATCAACTGCTGACTTTTATTTCATTTTCAATGTTGGTAGTAGTATATTTTTCAACTCAAAGGTTTCAATTTGATGTTTTAAATTACTTTCATCTCTCTGTAAAGTTTGTGTATTATAGTATTAAATCATTCTCTGTGGTTCCTTAAAGCTCACTGAGTTTCTTAAAACAGCTATTTTACATTCTCCATTCAAGAATGTACCCATATTAGTTACTATACAATTAGTGTCTAGAAGTTTATTCTGACTGTTTTATAAGTTTATATTTACCTAAATTTCCTTGATGCTCATTGGTGTATGATGCCATCTGCTCATTAAGAATTAAATATTTACTCTATTCTTTATAATCTGACTTTTTAGGTGACTTTCTTACCAGAAGATCTAAACAGGCAACTCATTTTTTTCCACGTTGTAGTCAATCGCACTATGTCAGTGATAGATAGTGCCTCTCATTCAGGTTTGTCACAAACCTGCAGATAAAGTTATGTCACTGTTTCATCACTAGTGAATGTTCCAAGACCAAGTCTGTCCCAAATCCACAGTTGGTGAATTTTTACCATTAACTATGGGTGCACCTGGAAATGGTGGTCTGTCCCCACAAACCCAAATACCTTGTCCTTAGTCATTAGTTTGTCATTAGGCACTGAAGAGTTCTTCCAGGCTCTGAGGAAAATAATCATGTAGGGACCATTTCCAGGATCCTATGCCAGGACTGTCAATATCATACAACTCTCCTATCCTGAGCCCACAACATGACAAAGCCTGAGCTAAAATGGGTTTCCTGTTGCTGAGAATGACTTATGGCCCAAGACTAATGATTCCCAATACAGGTGATGGTGGCTAGAAGTCCAGTAGACTGGGAACATGTGTCTCCACATGTTGTTAGGACTATTCTAGAGCTTCATTTGTGGCAATTGCCCTGGGTGCAGGAGTCATTCAAATCCACTCATTGTTAGGTATCTCTAACCCAATGCTAGATTCAAAAGCAAACTATTTTGCTTAATTCTCTGTGCTCCTATCAGCAAAAGGAGTCTTTCATCGCAGTGTGGTTCCCAAGGTTGAAGTAGTATTAGAGAAAGGAGTCCCTTGGATGCCAAAACTTAGGCTAACTGTGATCACATCAGATCCTCATATTTGCAAAGATCTTCAGAGTATTAGGAGTGCACTCAGATCCATGCCAGCACCAGGGGTGATGAATAATGAAGCACATGTGCAATCCCCCTGGACCACATAGCTCCTTGTGCCAGAGCAGGTCGAGAAGCTTCATCTGTATTCTCTTGCCTAAGGATAGAAATGCTGCCAGAGCTTGGGGAAGACCTGCCAAAGGAGTTCCTCGCCCACCAAGGCTCTTGGTAAGCTAGGTTTGGCATAAATGTCTCAGGTATAGGGACCTATCCCTGGTGGTATGCCTCACCTCAGGAACACTCGGGAACACTCAGGCCAAAAAGCAAGTCTGCCTTACCAAGGTATCACCTTTGACTGTTGCTGTGAAAGATCTAGATGCTCCGCTTGCAAACTCTGACCTGAATATTGGAGCCTTTCTTTTCTGCCTCCCGCCCAGTCTGTCCATGCTCCCCTCGCTATACCCCTCTTCCTCCTTCTTGTCTGTCATTTGCAGAACTTTTCATTGTCACTTGGACTTATTCACATCATAGCTTTCCTTTTTCCAACTTTGTAGCTAGTTTATAATGTACTTGATCATTGAGGTTTGCAGTATGTTGTTACAAGAAAGTCTTGATTGCATCATGTGTCCTTGGGACCATACCTACATGTAGTTGTTTCACATATCCACAGGATTGGCCATGTAATTTTATTGGGTGATTTTATTGGGTAATTTTATTGGCATATATGAAGGAAGAAGAGGCTTGAAAAATGCTTAGTCATTGAGGTTGGGAAATGTTAATATGACAATTTCCCAGACTATTTTCTCATCTTCAATTTCTTTATTTTGTTACTATTTTTTCTAATTTAAGTCATATAGAAATTTTTGCATCACATTTAATACATTATACCCTTTTCTATGTATCTTTTCATGCTCTTTTATTTAGGAAGAACTCTTCTCTCTCCACCAAAATCTATTTTCTCTTTCTGTCACTACTCAATGTGAACATCACTTCTTTTAGGAGGCTACCCAATCTTTCTCCAGATTCTTATTCTACATTGCAAAAGATGATGGGATAGGGCCGGTGAGATGTCTCAGCGGCTTAAGCGCCTGCCTTGCAAGCGTGAGGGCCCGAGTTTGACTCCCGGATCCCACATACGAAAAAGGGGCCGGTGATATCACTCAGTGGCACGGGTGCCTGTTGGCGCGCGAGGTCCTGAGGTCGACCCCCTGGTACCCACAAAAAAAAAAAAAAGATGATGGGATAAAAATATTTAAAATAAGATTTTATGGGGAAAAATAAAAATATTTTATCTTAGTTTTTATTGATTTTGACGAGTCACATAATCACTGTAAGGCTGGAATCGGACCTGACTCTCCCCACCCCCAAACTGCGTGCCAGCAGAAGCCCTGTTCTTAGCAGGGAACTCACTCAGCACTACAGCTCTCATCAGCAAGCACACATGTCCTAAAGAAGATAAGATAGGAAAAGGACTTTTGCAGGTCCCCAGACATCTGGGGACATCTGGAGACACCCAAAAAGTTGCACCAGATGCTTCAAGGACTTTGCCCACTGAGATGCAGGACAGCCGGAGAACTATGACTACAGATGTTTATTAAAATCTTCCCAACTAATATTGCCTGCTTTCTGTCAATCCTTATAAAAGGGTCCCATTTCTCTTTGTTCCCTACAGATGGTCTCTTTGCCTTCTGTCTCCCTGCACCCAGGCACAATAAATTCCATGCCTTGTTGCCTTTACACAAGCCGGGAGGTCTCTGCTGGTCTCTACCCCTTGTGCGGTGTGTTACACTCACATAGTTAATTTCAAATAATGTAACACATACAAGTCTGTAATATCCTTAAAATGTTAATAATTTTGAGCACTCAACAATTTTTTCTCATAACCTGCTACCTGTCATCACCAGCACATCATGAACTTCAGGCTTATACCTCTGTGTCAGCATGTGCTGTTGAAATGAAGGGGCCATGGTAGTAGAGTCTATTTCTTTCAGTCTCACATTGTATTCCACGTGGATAGCATAGTGCTTAACCTGTACAATGCAACTCATATAGATGCACTGAATGTAAGAAAAAAGGAATGCATGAATGTTAACAGTTCTTTGGCATTTAGGATTGTATATCATTAAAGAATTAGAGAACAGCCTGAAAGCAAATTTCATCATCTCTCTGTTTTGTACTATGCACATTTGGAAGAAAAATTAAAATGAATATGTGTACATTTAAATGATTAGCTGGTTATTTTAATTCATTCTATGTTGAGAAACATTGTTTTAAATTATTATATATATATAACATCAAGGAGATACTAAAAACAGTTTTGGAACCATACTTGTAAAGGATTTTGAGTACATTCCTGTGAAATTGCTAACCTTCCAAGATATTAAGCACACCCTTAGTTAATTAGCGTTATGGTTTAGGGTCTCATATGTTCAGGGTTGATGCTATAGGAAAGTGAGTCGACCATGGAGGTACTAAGCCCATCCCTGGATCAACCTGCTGATGAGTTCCTTAGCAGAACGGACCATTAAGAGATGGGGTAGTAAGGGGAAGTAAGTCACTGGGAGTGTGCTTTAAAGTCATGTCTCTCTCACACTCTCCCTTTTTCCCAGCCTTCTGGCTGCCACATGTTCTTCAGCCACAAGTTTTGTGCCCTGGAGGCAGTAGACCAGGTAGGATAACTGGGGAAACCATGGGACAAATTCTATTTCCATTTAAATTGTTTATGGGAGATGTTCTGTCTCAACAATGGCGAGCTGACTAACTAGCAAAGAAAAAAATTAGAACTAATGATGATGGGTAATAACCTGATCTCTTTCAAATTCTCTGTCATTTATAGTCTTAGTATTTGAAATGGTATAACCTTGATTACTGTAGAAAAGTTGCTGAAGCACACGGTAGTTTGCTAGAGATTGGTTAAAAAGTACTAGAGCAAAGGGAGAATAAATGAGTAAATATACATTTAGAAATATTGGAAGAATAAGTTCAATAGACTAGCACGTGATCAAAAGCACACAAAATTAATCCTGAATACTAAATGGCCATGCTTGAAAGTTAAATGATAGAGGTTTCTTAAGGAGCAATAAAATATTACTTATTACTATAATTTCATGATTGTTAGGTATATATTTTAATTTTCATATTTTTCAAATTTAGGCACAATAAATAAAATATGTGGGTGTGGCAGTGAATACAGGTAACCCTGGCAATTTAGGAGGCTGAGGCATGGGAATTGTAGTCCAGTCAACTTAGATATTTACTAAGATTGTGTATCAAAAAATAAAAATGATGGGGAAGTAGCCCAGTGAGAAGGCCAAGGGTTTAATCCTGAGTACAACACCCAGAAATAAAAAGTAAAGCACGTGAATTTTGTTTTAAATTATAATATTTGCTTCCTTCTTTGTAACACACAAAAATAATACATCATCAAGTTGGTAAAATATAGTAATAGTTTTATGACATAATCAATATTTTATAAATAGGAAGCAAAATTATAATGTCCTTCCTTAAAAATTGTGATGCAGAACAACACAAAGGAAAAATTGAGGAAGTGAGTAATAGTTTAGAATTAAGATAGTGTGATGAGGGGAGTTAAAAATATAACTAAAATGATCAAGATAGAATTTACGTAGTTCCTCCTATGGTTTTATGGTCCTGGGGTAGAGATTTTTTTCAAAAAATAGTTTCAGTATGTGCAATAACTTTAACATCCTAATTTTTGTCACAATCATTGATGTTTAGTTTATTGGAGAGAAAAAGATGTGAAAAAGAGACAAAAAGATACAGTGGGAAAAAAAAAAGAAAAAGAAAGAAAAAGATACCAAGCCAAGGACAATGACAAGAAAAATTGGTAGAAGGAGTAACTTTTATAAGTTAAATGTTAAAAAGAATAAGTACAGACAGTTAAGATAAATATGATTTGTAAATATGTGGTCTAAGAATCATATCCATGATAATTGTGTGGCTGGCTTGTTAAAAATGAAGATTATTTGGCTGTAAACAAAAACCACTAAATAAAAAAATCTGTAACAGGAACTAAATAATAAGGCAAGCATAAATTATGATATTATAATTTTAATCATACAATGAGAACTGTCTGATAAGTATGTTGACTAAACACTTAAAATTATCATACTTTAACTTAAAAACCTATTTACATATGAGTATATTTCAATTTAGTCTCAATAATTACTATAGATTGGTAATACACAATATAATAGATCCCATTATATTGTATATGTTTATGATAAATTCAGTCTTATTCTGGTTCATTTCTGTACAAAATTTACAAGTTAAGTTTGAATATTTTGAAATAAATTGCTATTTAAAGAAAATTTAACTACTTGTGTAGTCTTCACATATTTAATTCAGTATTATACACTTTGTGTTTTGTCTATTTAAAGCCATCTACCATACTACAAATTCTTTAGAAGAGAAACCAATTGCTATAGCTACATCAGATTTGTATTGAGATTTTTTTTGTGTGAAAAGTAAGATATTATGTTTTGTTGAATAAAATTGAATATCAGCCAGAAAATTTTATATTAACTTGTTAACACTAATATATGTGTTAATTTCAAGACATGCAAATGACTTAAAATATTCTATTAAACAGAGTTGATATAAAAATTGTTTAAAAATTACAATTTGTATGAATCAATTAAATTTAGTAAAATATAATACTATATTGTGTGTTATTAAAACTTGGATACTTTCTAAATTACAAAACAATCCTAATGGTCTTACTCATCCATAATTATTTCATCATTTTTTTGTATTTTAACTAATTTAATTTTTATGTACACATAATAATAAAATGATTTAAAAGTAAATTACAATTTCATTTTTGTGTAATATGCAAAGCTAAATCATACCTATTCTTGTCAGTCATTCTTTAAGCAAAAGTTGTATTGTTTTTCCCCTATCCATAAGGTAATATTTTAAATATTAATGACTACTAAATATCTAATGTGTATGTCCAGTTTTGGGGGACCTATACATGACTTTCCTACAATCAAGGAGCTTTAGATTAGCAAAGATAGCATTCATTTACCTTGGTGCACATGAAGAGTCAAGGAGAGAAATGAAAACAGGGAGGAGAAGATGATGTCTGTCATCTATTTTTTCTGAGTGGAGGCTTGCTCAATATCATATTTCTCACTTAGTTTTTCTGAACCAACTTCAAGTAGGACAATGTCTTCTCACATCAAGATTATGCCAGGGTAATAGTGAGTTGCTGCAGGCAGCTTTCTAATCATTTAAATTTGTTCTAAAATGCATAAAATCCATGGATGTTAAAGGTTTAACTCTTCTTGAAGTCTCTTGTGTTCTTGATTTGTGAAGTACAGCAGAGAAAAGGAAACCTAAGCTTAAACAAAATGTTCCTTTTCTACTTTGCTTACTGTTGTAGTCAGGGTTTGCAAGGGAAACAATACAATACAGGACACATAATTTATAGAGTTATTTTGTAATAGTCACCCGAAGAGTCATATACAAAAGAGTGCAGGAAATCTGCCCACACACTAAAGACCCAAAGAATCCAGCTGAGGGCCTGGATCCTACAGCAGTGTCCTGCATGAGTCTAGCTGAAGACCTAGAGCCCATGGCAATGCCTCCACGAGTCCACTAGAGGCCCAGAGCCCACAACAATGTCTCATGCAAGGATATTTCATGGATCTACGCTGGGAAGGCCCAAAGGTCAGCGGTGGAAGCTAGAAAGTCTGCACCAGTGGGATGAAGGATCTGTGCCAGCAGGCTGAGGGATCTATCCCGGAGCCAGGAAGTGATGCTCAGAGTAAGAACTGGAGCTCCCCCGAAAGTCACCACAGCCATCCTCAGCAACAGTGAGGTCCCGAGCTCCTCCGACGATGAGAACAGCCAAGTTCCTATCAGGAAAGCCAGCGTGACAAGCTCCTCAAGGAGAACTGACAGCAGCAACTCTTCCTCACCAGTTCTCCTTTTTATGTTGTTGGCAACAGTCCTCAGGTGGGCCCTCCACACCCAGCACCATGCTGATTCAGTTCAGCTGGGTGTGACAAGTTGACCACCAGTTGTCGATCCACCACACTTACTTAATAGAATTATTAAAAGACCAAGTGCAAGACTTCGCATAGGTGATATCAGGACATTAGTTAACATTATTACACATAAATGATTATGTATTTGTGACACTTCTTATGATGATGAAAGGAAAAGAAGCAGGATTAATATACAGGACAGGTTTATATCAGAACAAACCTTAGAAGGACCGCTCTGGCACTAGAGACCAGACCAGCTAATTCCATTACTTACAAGAAAATAATTTCATGTAATTAATAACTGAAGTGAATGCTAGTCATTTCTACAGAACTTTGTCCTTGGTGATGGTTTTTAAATGCTTATTACTTACTTTGTATTATATGTATATGTATATGTGTGTAGATAGATAGATAGATAGATAGATAGATAGATAGATAGATGCAAAACACACAAACACGAAGGAAAATGAGTTTTTCTATCTTGAAGTTAAGGATTTTGTGGTATATTATTTTCTGTTGTACATCCCTGCATCTATTTTGGAAGTAGTGTTGGTCTAAATAATACAGAAAATACATTTGATAATAACTAGTTTTTATAATTTGAGTTAGCAAAGTAGGAATCAGTCACTGAAAGTGCGATTATTGTGTTGCTTTCTTTAATGGCATATTCTTGAATTACAAATTTCTGTTACGGTTAGAGCTTTGCTCATTTCTTTTGTAATAAGAAATTTATTTGCATTGTAGTAATTCGATTATGCTTCACATGTTAGTGCATGTTGGCTATACAGATCAAAACACTTACTCCACACTGAAACACTCTTTTCAGCAGAGCCTACCATGTATTTATACTGGCATTGTCACATGAAAAAGGTTTTATGACTCCATGAAAAATTATGGCTCAGCAGAGCAAGGAAAAGAGACTAATAGCATTCTCAGTAGTCCCAGTAAAATGCTAGTCTTTCATGTTGTTAGAAAATAGAGCCTGGGGGAAAAAAGATGGTGGATGAGTAAGAAGCAGGCAGCGAAACTCTCTCTAAAAGTTACCATTGGAACACGGGAATATTGCGACCGGGAAAGTGCAGGAGGGGGGGGGAGATGCCTCCCCGGAACCCAGAAAAGTTCTGAAGTGCAATCTGGGACCCCTGGCACCAGTGAAGGGTACTTTCCAACAAAGAAGAAGGAGCAGACCGCGTGCACGCACCTTCTACCATTCCAGGAATCGCAGCACAACAGAAGCTCAATTCTATGGACACACGGTGACAGCTGGCGCCCAGGGAGCCACCACGGAGGATCCTGAGACAGTGGCGAGGTGGGGGTGGGGTGGAGAACTGCGCTGGCCGGCGGTGAGTGTCTCTCAGCCACAGCTGCCCCACACCAGAGAGCGACCGGCCGGGCGCCATTGTGGGGGGTGTGGTGAAACTCAGAGCGGCACGAAAGAAAAACAGCCCTGGACACTCGTGCTCTGGACAGGGCAGCGCGGGCCCTCTCAGGCCCACGAAAGTGTGCTGAGGTCAGCAGGCGAATGAGACTGGTCTCTCAGCCACACCTGTCCCGCGCCAGAGAGCGACTGGCCCGGCACCATTGTGGGGGGCGTGGTGAGAATCAGAGCGGCGGGAAACCAGTGCAGGGAACCCGTGCTCCGCACAGCGCGCTGCGCCTCTCAGGCCCAGGGATAGTGAAAGGGCACTGAGAGTGGCAGGCGAGCTAGACTGGTCTCTGCCTGAAAGTACGGGCCTCTGCTCACCACCTGCCAGAGGGCCGCTCCTGGCTTACTGGGACCGACCTGCACAGAACAGGACTCTGTCACCACACGGTGCCTGCCTACAGCAGTCAACACCTGGAACTGATTCTTTTTATTTTTTATTTATTTTTTTTTTTTTCTCACTCATTTGTTTTTTGTTCTGGCGAAGGGTTTTTTTTTTTTTTTTTTGGTGGGGTTTTATTTTTGTTTTGTTTGTTTTATTGTTTTTGTCTTCATTTTTGTTTCTGTATGTGTATTTGCTCTTTCCTTCATTATTCTCTCTGGTTTTTTATATGAGTGTAAACAGCACTTCTAACTTCTTTGTGATTGTGGTTGTTATCTGTTCTTCCTTTTATCCCTTCCTTCTCTTTTTACCACCAGTCCTCTGCACCAGTGTCCCAATTTTAGTGGGATCCCTCTTGGTCCTCTAACCTTACATCTAATTCCTTCCTATTCTCCCAACACTCTATTTCCTCCTTAACTCACTTTAAATTTAAACTCCTCAGGGAAAAATTGACATACATAGGACTTGTATACTGCATATAATTTTTCTGGTGTGTTTTAGATTTTGTTATATAACCACAACTCTATACAGCTAAAAGTGGTAAATAACTGGTTAGCTCAGTCTGTCATTTTCTAGGCTGTGTTTGATGCTTTAGTTAACATTATAGCCAAATGTGAAATAATTGTTCTAAACATCTTTCCTTCCTGATATTTCATGATTGAGATTGACTAAGGGACACAGAAAATACAGTGGCGCAGTACCAAAGAATCAAGGACTGGGCCAAACAG
Source organism: Erethizon dorsatum (assembly GCA_028451465.1). Classification (NCBI taxonomy): domain Eukaryota; kingdom Metazoa; phylum Chordata; class Mammalia; order Rodentia; family Erethizontidae; genus Erethizon; species Erethizon dorsatum. The sequence continues at coordinate 76,379,257 of CM051833.1, read as the reverse complement.
GTAGCAACTTCGCATACCCAACGAATTGAAGAGGTAGGATCTGGCAGAAAGCTCAAAACCCAAAAGCAAGCTCCACTTGGAAGATACTGCAGAGAAGTAGTCATCTTCTAAAGATCTTAAACACTAGCAATAAAGTAACCTACCATAGGTAATTTGTAAACATCACCCCAGGAATTAAAGAAAGGAAAAAATGAGACAACACTTAAACAAGATGCAACCCCACACATCCAATTCACCAAAGGCAAACCTAGGGGGCAATGAGGTGGGACAATCCGGAAGCCACCCACCTGGCCTATCTGAAGTGGTAACAACAAAGCAACTGAATGAGGCTCTGGAAAAAATTAAAACAGAAATAATCTCACAGATAACTGCAGAGATAATGTCCACATTGAAGACCATGCTTAAGGACACTATAGCTGATACAGACAAAAAAATAGATGAACTTAAGAAAACTATAGAAACCATGAATGCTCAGCATAGGAAAGAAATGGAATCCATAAGGCAGATTCAAGCAGATATCCAAGAGAACAAAAATTCCATTGAAAGTATTTGTAGCAGATTAAGCCAATGTGAGGACAGGATCTCAGATATAGAAGACAGGCTTGCAATTAGTGATCATGAAAAGGAAGAATTCTTAAAAACAGCAAGGGACCATGAAAAATCAATTCAGCAGCTGCTAGATGACTCAAAGATAAACAACTTAAGAATAATTGGAATAAATGAAAAAGCAGGAGATAGCATCAATGACATTAAAACCTTGTTCAAAGACATAATCAGGGAGAACTTTCCTGGAAGAGAAAAGGAATTTGATGCCCCTATAAGTGAAGCTTTTAGAACACCAACTAGACATGATCAAAAAAAACTTCAGCCAGACATATTATAGTCAAGATCCCAGAAATTCAACAGAAGGGCAGAATCTTAAAAGCTGTTAGGGAGAAGAGACAAATCACCTATAAAGGAAAACCCATCAGAATCACAGCTGACTTTTCAGCACAAAACCTCAATTCAAGAAGAGCTTGGAATGATGTATTTCAAGCTCTAAAGGAAAATAATTTTTAACCCAGATTGATGTACCCTGCAAAACTATCTTTCAAAATTGATGGAGAAATAAAATACTTTCATGACAAAGAACATCTGAGAAAATTTATGACCACCAAACCAGCACTCCAAAATGTTCTGAAGGACATTCTAGAAAGAGATAGAAACCCCAACAGAAGGAATCCACCAGGCAGGGCAGATAATTAAATAGCAGGAAAGGGGAAAAACAAAGAGTGGGAACCAACAACAGGAAAATATCATGACAAGTATAAGTCAATACATATCAGTTTTAACCATCAATGTTAATGGTCTCAATTCACCAATTAAAAGGCACAGACTGGCGAAATGGATCAAGAAGCAAGATCCAACAATATGCTGTATACAAGAAACACATTTAATTCAGAAAGAAATTCATAGACTGAAAGTCAAAGGATGGAAGACAATACTCCATGCCACAGGAACCCAGAAAAAAGCAGGGGTAGCTATTCTTTTTGCAGACAAAGTGAACTTCAAGCCAAGAAGGATTCAGAGAGATAAAGATGATCATTACATCCTTGTAAAGGGAACAATCCAAGAGGAAGAGATAACGATCATAAATATATATGTGTCAAATACCAATGCACCCAGCTATATAAAACAAGTACTAAAGGACATGAAAAATCAAATAAGCACTAATACAATTATAATGGGAGATCTCAATACTCCACTGTCACAAAAAGATAGATCAACTGGACAGAAAATCAATAATGAAATAGTAGAACTGAACCAAACTTTTGAACAAATGGACTTAGTAGATGTCTACAGAGTGTTCCATCCCACAACATCAGAATACACATTTTTCTCAGCTGCACATGGGACGTTCTCCAAAATAGACCACATACTAACTCATAAAACCTGCTTAAGTCAATGCAAAGGAATTGAAATTATCCCATGCATATTATCAGACCATAGTGCAATGAAATTGGAAATCAATGGCAAAAGATCTCACAAAAACTCCCTAAACACATAGAAATTAAACAGCACCCTCCTGAACAACCAATGGGTCACAGATGAAATTAAAGAAGAAATTAGACACTTTTTACAACTGAATGATAATGACAGTACAACATACCGGAACTTATGGGATACAATGAAAGCAGTCCTAAGAGGGAAATTTATAGCATTAAATACTTATATCAGGAAAATAGAGCAAGTGCAAATAAACAACTTAAGGGTGAACCTCGAGCTTCTAGAAAAAGAAGAGCGGGTTAAGCCAAAAGCCCGTACAAGGGAGGAAATTATAAAGATCAGAGCAGAAATTAACGTATTGGAGACTAAAAAAACAATACAAAGAATCAATGAAGCAAAAAGTTGGTTCTTTGAAAGAATAAATAAGATTGACAAACCCTTATCCAACCTTATTAAAAAAAGAAAAGAAAAGACTCAAATCCATGCAATTGAAAATGAAAAGGGTGATATCACGACAGACCCTGCAGAAATCCAGAAGATCATCTATACCTATTTTGAAAATTTATATTCTACTAAGATGGAAAATGCAGAAGAAATGGACATATTCCTAGATTTGTATGAATTACCAAAGCTGAATCAAGAAGATTTAAAAATCCTAAATAAACCAATATCAACCAATGAAATTGAAGATGTAATTAAAAACCTCCCAACAAAGAAAAGCCCAGGCCCTGATGGATTCACTGCCGAATTCTACAAGAAATTTAGAGAAGACCTAACACCCCTACTTCTCAAACTTTTCAATGAAATTGAAAGGGAAGCAATACTCCCAAATTCATTCCTGGAAGCAAGCATTACCCTGATACCAAAACCAGAGAAGGACCCAATTAAGAAAGAGAACTACAGGCCAATCTCCCTAATGAACATAGATACAAAAATCCTTAATAAGATACTGGCAAACAGAATCCAACAAATCATCAAGAAGATTATACACCATGACCAAGTTGGATTCATCCCAGGGATGCAGGGATGGTTCAACATACGTAAATCAATAAATGTTATACACCATATTAACAGAACCAAAGACAAAAATCACATGATCATCTCAATAGATGCAGAAAAAGCTTTTGACAAAGTCCAGCACCTTTTCATGATAAAAACCCTACAGAAAATTGGAATAGAGGGTCTTTATCTCAACCTGGTAAAAGCTATCTATGACAAACCAACAGCCAATATTATACTAAATGGCCAAAAACTGAAAGCCTTCCCTCTAAAATCAGGAACAAGACAAGGATGTCCACTGTCCCCACTCTTATTCAACATAGTTCTGGAAACTTTAGCCAGAGCAATTAGACAAGAGAAAGAAATAAAAGGAATAATGATTGGAAAGGAAGAAGTTAAATTATCATTATTTGCAGATGACATGATACTCTACACAGAAGACCCCAAAAACTCCACTAAAAAACTGCTAGATTTAATAAGCAAATTCAGTAGTGTAGCTGGATACAAAATCAATACTCAAAAGTCAATAGCCTTCCTGTACACAAATAACAAACTTACTGAAAGAGAAATTAGGGAAACTACCTTTCACAATAACATCCAAAAAAATGAAATACCTAGGAATCAACCTCACAAAGGATGTAAAAGACCTCTATACTAAAAACTACAGTACTCTGAAAAAGGAGATTGAAGAGGATATCAGAAAATGGAAAGATATCCCTTGCTCCTGGATAGGAAGAACCAATATAGTGAAAATGGCCATACTTCCAAAATTGTTATGCAGATTTAATGCAATTCCAATCAAAATTCCAACAGCATATCTCACAGAATTAGAGAAAACAATCCTAAAATTCATTTGGAATCAGAAGAGACCTAGAATAGCAAAGGCAATTCTGGGCAACAAATGCAAGGCAGGGGGCATCACAATCCCCGACTTGAAATTATACTATAAAGCTACTGTGATAAAAACAGTGTGGTACTGGCAAAAAAAAAGACCTGAAGATCAATGGAACAGATTAGAAGATGCTGAAACAACCCCAGACAAACTAAACCACCTTATCTTTGACAAAGGTGCCAAACACATTCGCTGGAAGAAAGATAGCCTCTTTAATAAATGGTGCTGGAAAAACTGGCTCTACACATGCCGAAGATTAAAACTAGACCCGTATCTTTCACCATGCACTAAACTAAATTCAAAATGGATCAGAGATCTAAATATTAAAACAGAAACATTAAATCTGCTGGAAGGTAGGATAGGTAAAACCCTTGGAGACATTGGTGTAGGCAAAGACTTTATGAATAAAAACTCAACCGCACGGGAACTATCCCAAAGAATCAATAACTGGGATCTCATCTTATTAAAAAGCTTTTGCACAGCAAGAGAAACCACCAACAGAGTGAAGAGACAACCCACAATGTGGGAAAAAATGTTTGCCAGCTGTTCCTCAGACAAAGGATTACTATCGAGAACATATAAAGAACTCAAAAAAATCAGACCTCCCAAATTTAAAGACCCACTCCAAAAATGGGCATCTGAGATGAATACACATTTCTCAGATGAAGAAATACTAATGGCAAACAAATATACAAAAAAATGTGCAACATCACTAGTCATTCGAGAGATGCAAATTAAAACAACACTGAGATACCATCTCACCCCAGAAAGAATGGCTACTATAAAGAAATCAACTAATAACAAATGCTGGAGGGGCTGTGGGGAAAAAGGAACCCTTCTTCACTGTTGGTGGGAGTGTCGACTGGTACAGCCACTGTGGAAGTCAGTGTGGAGATTCCTCAAAAAACTAGGGTTGGAGGTCCCATTTGACCCAGCTATTCCCCTTCTGGGCATCTTCCCAGAAGAATTAAAAACATAGTACCACAGCGATATATGTGGACCCATGTTTATAGCAGCACAATTTGTAATAGCCAGATCTTGGAAACAACCCAAATGCCCATCAACTGAGGAATGGATAAGAAAGATGTGGTATTTTTATACAATGGAGTACTATTCAGCCATAAAGAAGGATAAACTGGAGACTTTTATAGGTAAATGGATGCAACTCGAGAAAATACTCATAAGTGAAATAAACCAGAAGCACATGTGTAAGCATCGTATTGTCTCTCTAGTATGAGAAACTGAAAGAGTAAATAAGATCCAAAATGTACAATAGACATGATGAATCAAAAAGAAACTGGTCAAAAGGAAAGAGAGACTGGAATAGGGAAAAGAAAGAAGGGAAAGGGAAAAAAAATTGTATATATATATAAGATGGTTAAGATAGATACACTACCAATTTTACTTAGTTCATTGAAGAGTAAGGTTTGTGCCAATAATGTTTGGACAATTGAATGCTAATATCTGGTATCCTGAATAACTAACTTAAAGATAGTAATATGTAATGTATTAACCATTGTTACCCTCCTATTATGTTGCTTTGAAAATTTGTTCTTCTTTTGATTTGTTTTGTTTTTTCTTCTCTTTAAAATAAAAAAAAAAGAAAATAGATTAAAAATGTACAGGTAAACTAAAATTTCAAAAAGAAGTTAAAGAATCCTAATACATGCTTTATGTTTCTATTTTGGTTTTCAACTAAGAAAATGCTCTTTACTGCTTTTAGATTTAAAAAAATTACAAAGTCTATTTTAAAAAATTGTTATTTTTCTCTGAGTATGAATGAATTCAAGTGTTCACTCCAAATTTGGTTCATGAGGCAATTAGTTGTACCTTGGAACTCTCAAACAAAAATTGCATAGGATGGAGTTAAACAGGTAAGGAAGACTTTGCTTATGACTACTACAGTAGAGGAGAGAAAGAGAACCCAGCTCTGCTGAAACAAAAGGCAGGGGAGTGTTAAGACCTGGGGTGAAACAGTGGGGAAGTTCTCCAGAATACTGAGGTGTTAGTCAGTGTGATTAGGCCATTTGACATTGCTAATTATAGACTTTGAAGTTAGATTCCTACCATCCCAGAGACTCAGGAATAAGGACTTATCTTTTCCAATGATTACACTTCAAAAGGTAGCTCCCAGGTCTTTGAGAAAAGCATTGGTAAGGCTATAAATCTGACCAAAGGCTGGGAGAAGATTTACATCTCAAAGGGTCAGGGGAAGATTTAAATCCTAAAGTTTTCTTAAGTGAATGCCCTAAGATAAGAGAGGTCAGGGGCTCAAAGTCGGGAAGAAACCCATGGAAAGTTGAGCCGACCTAATGTTAAGGCCCTCTGGATCACAAGGGAAGCATGTAGCAAAGTCTACAAAGCAGTTTCATTTTCTTGCTGTCTCTGCCATTGCCACTGGAGGGGAGGTGACTCTGAGAGGACAAGCTGGGTTCCCATTCCTGGAAGTTCTGTTTCTCCACTGCTTCTCATATGTGTGTCAGATAGTTTTCTTCTGGTTGCTGTCTTTTCCAAGAAATCTTCAAATTGCATACTCCACCTAAAGTTAGGTAGAGTGACAGAGAGCTAAGTTAGGTAGAAATATTATAAGCAGTCAGACAAGACTAGCCCTTCCAGGGAGTCAGTGAAGATGATGAGAAAACTTTACAATTCTGGATGGAGGTGCATCTGTCAAAGGCGAGGCTTCAAGATAAAGACAGAATGACCAGGCCTGCATTACCTCCCCAAGGGATAAGCAACAAATTAAAGATTTTACTATAATTGGTATCAGCTTGTCCAATAAAGTCTAGATAAACATCAGCCACTCAGGTAAGTGACAGGACCTCCTGATCCATCTCTTCCTAAAAGGGTCCTTGTTCTTTCCATGTATGCTTGCTACATGATCTGCTTCCCCATTGGATCAATATTACCTAAGCAGCTATACTTGTAATCTTATTGGTTTATTATAGTTTTGACCCACGTTGTACCCACCTTGTGATTTTGCTCTATAAAACTTCCTCTGTAAAGTAGGATCCATGGCAACCCACTTTCTGGTCCTTTCCTATCTCTCAGGAGCTATCTTTCTAGATGAATTTTCCCTACTCTTAACCTCTATTGTTCCTTAGAATTCATCCTTTGATATTGGGGAACACAAGCTTGACCTATCTGACATCTAGCAGGTTGGGAGTTATATTACTCCCCATGTATCACATCCATATTTCCCAAATCTGCCATAGCTATTCTTTTTCTGGTCATCTCACTAAGAGTATCTCCTTTCAAGTATTTACAGCAGAAATTTAATCGATGATGTAGCATATTTGCCTTCCTCATCACACTGTAAGAATTCTAAGCTCAAACTACTATGATTTGCATCTCTGTGTCCCCAACAAATAAGTGTCAGACACAGTAAGTTTTCTATTGAATATTGCTAAATAAAAGAAACAGTTGGTTAACAGGAGAGGTCACAGTTAGCTGGGACACAGTCACAGATGGACAAAATGTTCTACAATTTCCTAAAATCTTGAGGTTTCTTTTTTGTTAGTTTTTGTTTTTGTTTGTTTGTTTTTGTTTTGGTACCAAGAATAGAACTCATGCTTGCTAGAATAGAATCTCATGCTTGCTAGGCAGGCATTGTGCCACTGAGCTATATCCCTGGCCCTAAAACGTTGAGTTTTAAGCAGTGATTCAATTTCTCTGAGCCCTTGGACAACCCTATTAGAAAGCATTATAAATGAAAAATATGCTCATTTTAAAAATTAGCACAGTTTTAATGTGGATTATAACAAAATTTACTATGAGTTTAAATTTCTTAGCTTTTATGTTTCAAGTTAAATCCATGATACCATATAAAAGTAACTTTTGCAACGCAAATCACCATCCATACTTCTGAGGATAGCAAAAGTAAATGAAACTAGTAACAGAAAAACTAGTAACAGAAAAGACCTTCCAAACAGAAAAGACCTACTTAATTCTATTTTAGCGTAATTATTATAGTCAAGGTGGTCTTTATTTTTAATATAATTAACTAATTGCACATAAACAAAAACCTATCTTACATTTAATCTAATGAAAGCTTAAATATAAAGCAAATTGTACAATTTCTAACAGAAAGAATATAGTCTAAAAAGCCACCACAATTAGCACATTTTATACTTTACTTAGGAGATAATAAGAAAAAAATAATTTCAAATATTTGGTTTGGTGGGAAAATACTCATTGTGCTCTTAATTAACTTTAAACGCCATTTCCATAAATTGCATGTAAATTTTAAATTAGAGAAATAAATCATTAAATAGTGAAAGTACTTTTTCCATTTAACGCTTTTACAGAGGTGTAATTTTGAAAAGTAATTTTTGTATGTTTGTTATTTCACTTCAGATAATCACACATTTAAGATTTAAATTTAAGTAAATAATGACTAAATGCATTATTGAGAATGTGCTAAACCCAATTGCATTTCATATAATTAGTTCTCATGGACTTGAACCTTTTTCCAGCATCAACAAAGTGATTTGCTTTTTTCCTGCTCCTTTGATGGATTATATTTTTCCTGCTGAATATAAATGATTTTTAAAATATAGATGCTATTGAAAGTGTTCTTTTATCCCAAATATAATGTCTTCACATATTTTACTTCAGGAAAGTTTAATTTGGACAGTGGAACTGTCCCCACTACCACTGAACATGCTTGATTTTTTATATAAGTTTATTTTAGAGCTGCACTTATATTTGCCCAAGCTCCTGGCTTTAAAATAAAATAAAACGCATAGCAATTGCCAAAAAACTTCGCGTGAGAGGGAAAGATAACAAGAAAGAAAGTGAAATTTGTAACTGCAAACACAGGCATTATATTTTTCCTGGTTTTTATTTGTGGCTGGCTTAAAATAGATGACTGGCTTAGAATAATGTTCTATACCTGAAAAAGGACTACTAAAAATTTGCTGAAGTATATTAGAAGGGTGAAGAAAATCAGAATTCTGCAATGTAGTCCTATCATCTGAGATTTGGGGTTAAACGCTGCATATAATAAATTTTATCATGGATTGTAGGGCTGTTATAAATATTAAATACAACAAATTCAGGCAAATTTATACAAGCCAGTAAAAAAGTGAATTAGTAACATTTCAACCATATAGGATGGGAAATTCTTCTAGAAAGCTAATTCTACTATGTTCCCAAAATTGAACCAGGCTGTTTACTGTACAGAGCTTGTATGAGTCATAATAAATAACTCATTCATTGACTCATAAAATACATTTAATAAAATAATCATAATGAAGTTATTCATGTTTCTAAAACTTCCAAGCAGAAATACTCTATGATAAAAGGAGCTTTATGAGAAAACAAAATTGTGTCCAAATTACACAATCCAAATCATTAGGATGTTTCAAATTTTAAAATGTGTATATATTTTTATCATTGGCTATGTGACTTAAAATTTAAATTTATGACAAATTTTCTGTGGTCCTGAATTCAATATGTCTTGTTACAGCTTTTCTGAACCATGGTAGATTCACTAATAACAAACTTTGCTTTATGAATTGCATGTCATATAAATTATATGCACATTATTTTGCAGGCAGTAAAGCAGAACCCTATATTAACAACCTGATGATGTAAGAATAATGTCAGCATTAGCTTCTCAGAATAACCTGATGTATTTTTGCATTCTATAAGAACACACTATAAAGCTGAACGATTTGCTACAGATTGCTATTTCAACTTTTTTTTTTTTTTTTTGTGGGTACCGGGGGGATGACCTCAGGACCTCGCGCGCCAACAGGCACCCGTGCCGCTGAGCGATATCACCGGCCCCTTTTTCGTATGTGGGATCCGGGAGTCGAACTCGGGCCTTCGCGCTTGCAAGGCAGGCGCTTAAGCCGCTGAGCCGTCTCACCGGCCTATTTCAACTTTTGAACTCAGCATCAAGTTGACACATTTATTAATGATCAATTCAATTATGTAAATCTCATAGAAAAGAGTCATTAATTGGTTTCAATAGTATATGTATTTCTAAAAGATGTCTATAGACAAATTGTTTGGATTTATGTTCTTATAAAAAGCATGAAGTAGGAAAATAAATAGTAATCATCTTAATTTCTCTAGTGTGCAAGCAAAGGAGGTTGAAACAAGAAGCCTAAAATGAGGATTCTTTTCATTCTCCTAAAAATGATGAATATTTTTCTTCTCCCATTATCTTCTGGTGACACAGAAAAGAGGACAAATACAGTGGATGTGCATTGCTCTTGTGGCTTTCAGGTAATCCCGTAAGTTTTTATTCCTGGAGTTAAAATCTGGTACTGGCAAGGCTAAATTTGGAGGACTGCAACCACCTGCCTGAACAGTTATCTACTCAATTCAGACACGATGTGAAAATTACATTGAATTTTGAATTACCTCTTCATTAAACTCAGAAAAATACTTATATTCAATGTGTAAGTATTTGAAAAAGTGAATAAAGGCACATATCCAAAAATGCTTCTCTGTGTATGAATGAACATAAATGTGAATGTAGTTGTGAATTATAAATTTAAGTGTGATAGTAAAGAAAGACTACACAGTGAGCACACAAAATTCTAAAATTAATGAAATAAACTTATCAGAGTGGAGCTGTAAAGAAAATACATATTGTATGCTTATTTATATTTTGATTTCATAAATTAATACTTTACATTTACACTTGGAGATGAGAAATTCACACCAGACTTGCTCTTGTAGTGGGATGACCTAAATGTGGGGAAAGAAGCCAAAATGTTTTCCACACATTCAGCAATTGGAAATGCAGAAATACAGTCTTCGACAGAAAGGAAACAAATGAGACAAACACTCTTTCACCCTCCTCTATCTTTTGGGGGAACTTTCTAAACTGTGGCAAGGAAGGGAGTACTGGGATCTTGGACAGCTAAGAAAACAGCCTGAAGCTCCTAGAGGCTGGGAACTTGTAACCTGCAGAGCAGGATAACGGGGCAGCAAGAACTGTACAGAATAAGGGTTCCCTGATGAAGGTTCCCTGATGTACTTACAGAGTGAGAACAAACAAGAATAGACAGTGTTAAGTACAACTCTTTAGGAGCTAATAGTTGAAAAAAATTCCCAGAAGATACAAGAGTACTGGAAATATTCAAGCAACAGTAAGATTGGAGATGCACTGTTGAATGCCCTGGATCTTCAGCAATGACTCTAGACTCACAACACTTTAGTAGCAGTGATCATCTGAAGCTATAGTGAAGTCTCCGTATTATTTTTCAATTGTTGCTATTGGCTCAGTTGTTCAAACTACCAAGTGTTTAGTACCTCAAAATGACACACATGTAATGCGTTATAGTTCTGGAAGTATGAAGTTTGGAATGGGTCTCATGGTATTAAACTCAAGGACCATTTTAGAGCTCCTAGGACAGAATCTGTTTTCTTGACATTTTGTAAAGGCTGCCTACATTCTCCAGTTCTTTGCTGGATCATCAAAGCCAGCAGTGGCCAGTTGGCCAGTTTCCCAAATCATATGTTTACCTTTCTTCCTCTCTCTTTTACTTTAATGAATCCTCATACTTAAGTTGGGCTTAATTGATAATCCAGGAAAATCAATTTTAAGGTTAACTAATTAGCAACTTTGACTCATCCATAAATTTTACCCAGTCCACTTAACATATAAGATAACATACTCACAGTTCCGGGAATTAGCAGATGGACATCTAGTGGAGGAGGAGGGATTTTTTATCTAATAAAATTCTTTCAACACTAAGTAACAAACATTAAACATAAACTGTTGAAAGTCTAAAAGTGATCTTCGAGTAATATGAATTCATGCTGCAATAATCTGCAAAATCGTTACAGAAAGAAAACAAGTCTACTCCTCAAAATTACCAATATCGGTGAAGTAGATACTATTGACATTCTATATTTTGAAGTATTATAAAGACATGTAAAGAACAATTTAAAAGCAATACTGAGTTAAAAAATGGGAAACCTGGGCTGGTGAGATGGCTCAGCGGTGTAAGCGCCTGCCTTGCAAGCGCGAGGGCCCGAGTTCGACTCCCAGATCCCACATACGAAAAAGGGGCTGGTGATATTGCTCAGCGGCACGGGTGCCTGTTGGCGCGCGAGGTCCTGAGGTGGACCCCCCGGTAACCACAAAAAAAAAAAAGGGAAACTTGGGTATTCTTATAAAAATTAAAAATTAAATTTATAAATTAAACACTGACTTCAAAATATCTCCATTCACAGATGACTAGACTGGTGAATTCTACAAAACATATGATGAATACCTTTCTACAAATCTAATGTAATTTTTTATAGAAAATATGAGAAGCAAGAAACTATGCTTTATTTTTTGAAAACTGATAATTAATTTTCAATAGTTGTAAAACAATATCCTTGAAAATTCTTCCAGTCGGAACAATGAAATGAAAGGTGGTTTCCCCATACATGTTTGCTTCAATGAAAAATTAACCAGTAATAAACTACAAAAATTATATGCAAGAAATGAAAGTACAACATGAGAACAGGTTTGTGGAGGAGATTCATGTACTACAATATGAAAGCCTTGTAAAATGAACTACTGGATATGTGTCTCTGTACAAAGGAGTCCTTAAGAGTAGAGAAGAGAGGCAAGGATATGAATCAGGTGAACATGCCTCTGCAGTTTGCACCTATATCTGGAACTAAGAATCCCTCATCTAACCCCTCTGAAAAACTATGCAACCCAGAATTTTCACTATGAGGTATTTCTCCAAAAGAGATTCAAACCTTTGTGCAAATAAAAATACATGCACAGGGCTGGTGTTGTAACTCAATAGTAGAGCACTTGCCCACCATGCATGAGGTGCTGGGTTCCATCTCTTGTGCTGCAAAACAATAACAACAAAAGACATTTGCACAAATGTTCACAGAAGCTGTATTTGCAAAAGTAAGCTTGGAAAACATAACAGATCATCAATGTGTAAGTAGATAAAAGGTACATATAACTGTACATGGAATACTACTCAGCAATAAAATATAACAAACTATTAATCCTAAGTATATATAATTTGTTTTTTCAGTGAAAATTAAGTTAAATTAAAAATATTGGATTACTAATGAAAATAATGATATGAATGAACCTAAAAACCATAACACTGGGCAAGAGACTCTAAGAGCAAACACATTTCCTCTAATTCTATTTATGCAAATATTTAGATAAGGTTTACAAAAATCTAAGGAAATAAATGGTAGATTATTGCTTGCCCAAAGCTGGTTGTGTTGGGAGACACACAGCCAATGGGAACAAGGTAACTTTTACGGAAAATAAATAATTTTATAAATTGGTTGTGGTGGCCAATACAGGGACTTGTATATTTAGGCAAACCAAAAACTACATACTGAGTACATTTTTATTTTTTAGTACATAACACTCAACACCACTGATGCTTAAAAGAAATTAAAGTTGATACTTACAAAACAAAGCATACAAAAGTTGTTAGAGTATAACTTAGTAGGAAAATATTTATAACAGCATCTTTGGCAAATATATTTTATACAGAACCCAAAATCACAAAACATCATCACCAGGAAAAAAAAATCATGTTTTGTATTTATCATTAAATTTATAACAATATAACATTAAATATTATTATAAATGTTTGTATATAAAATTTAACAATTCAATCCATTCTTTGAAGAAAATATCTGCCATATCTATAACTGAAATAATGACTTAGTCCAGAGTATATGTAAATATATACTCCACAACCTAATAAAAAATAAGACAATCAAAAATTAGGGCAAATTACCAGAGTATGTATTGCATAAAATATGACATTTACAGCCAATTTAAGCATAAAGAAACTCATTATTCACCATGGAAATGCAAAGTGAAACCACAAAGAAATGCAAAATGAAATGTTCATTGTAATGGCTAAAATTACATGGAATAATGACTTCAAATGTTGTCCAGGATAGGAACTGATTTGAACATCAAATCAACTTGCAGCTGAGAACATACAGGGTTACAATGACATAGTAGAAATGTTTTAAAGTTAAAGCCATGCTCACCATATTAATAATTCCACTCCAAGGCATTATTTCATGAGAAATGAAAACATGTCTATATGCAATGAGAGTATACATGTGTTAACTGAAGGAAAGTTGAAAACATAAGCACTCACATTCTTCAACAAGTAACTGGAAGCATGTTTTCTTTTCTTAAATTCACCCATTTATGTGCTGCTTGGTGACAAAAATTCAAATTATTTAGGCAACAAGTGAATAGAATGAGTGGCTGTAACACGACGAGCAGAAAAGTCATATAAACAAAATAATATTGTATGATTTCATTTTATTTGATATGAAAAGACAAGAAAAATTTGTCTATGACAGAAAGCAAGTAAGTGGGGGTGAATGTAAACCAGCTATGGAGGGGAAGCAAGACTATCCCTGTTAGATTGTTTTTCAGATAGGCCTAAGGATTTAATTGGCATAAGACAGCTCAACAAGAGAAAGCTCACATGTTTATTTATTACATGTTTTATGTGACACAGGAGCCTTCCTAAGCAAGGAATACCCAAAGAAACAGTGAAGTCACACACTCACATGCTGAATAGTACAAAGTGTAGCAAAAAGTGAAAATGCGATAAGGCAAAGGCTCTGTGGCTCAGTCAGCTAAATGGTAAAGAAGTGACTAAGACTTAGGGCAGTTTGCAAGGATTTTCCTTCCCTCAGAGTCCTGTCCTTGATAAGAGTATATTTACATTTAATATGGGGAGGACACACTTCACATAGAAATTTTGACTTCTGCTTTTAATAAGCAGAACAAAATTCAAAGCACTCTTGAACCTTCTGTCTTTTATCTTTAAGTTCCTTTATCTCACAACTGTTCTTATGACAAGGGGGTGTATTTTGGGGTGATGTGGTTCAGAACGCCTTTGACTATGATTTAGGCACATTTGGGGACGACAGTATTGTATTCTACCTCAAGCATTGCAATTACTGCCCACATATATGTATTTGTTCAAGACCATCTAATGATATAGTTAAAACAGGTTTATTTCTGATAAACAAGATTTAATAAAGTTTAAAAAAACTTAATTGAAAAACAAGTCTAAAACTCATTGTGGAAAACTTGATTAAATATAAGCAAAATAGGTGAGTCATGACAAGAAAAGATTATGTATAAGAATTTCCATGGAAAACAAGAAATATTGTTTTATTTATGGGTTTGTATTTCTTTGTTTTATTTCCGAGACTATAGGAACATTTTTTTCCTGCACAATAGTTAACAGGAGTGTTTTTTCCCTGTTTTCTGCTTAAGTATTCTGGAATATGGAGAAAATCATTCAGAAAAAAATGTACTGTTGATTTTTTTTTTGTGTGTGGGTACCGGGGGGTCGACCTCAGGACCTCGCACGCCAACAGGCACCCGTGCTGCTGAGCGATATCACCGGCCCCTTTTTCGTATGTGGGATCCGGGAGTCGAACTCGGGCCCTTGTGCTTGCAAGGCAGGCGCTTACGCCGCTGAGCCATCTCACCGGCCCTGGAATTACCTTTCTAATACGTATTTTTAAATCAATAAGGTTAATAAACTTTATAAGTCCATCATGTATAGTTTTTCATACAATTTTTACTTATTTAAATTACTACATTATAAAAATGATGTTTTTCTTACTTGCAGTTACTTTGTAAATAGTGACTGTCTTACTGGTTTTATTATTTGCACATGTGGCAGGTGAAAGAATATCTTTATAAATGAATAGAGAAAGTGACTATGAAATCAGTGGCATATAACACTGGAAGTCTGCATGGTAATAAGCCAATTTTTGTGGAAATGAACTCATTAATGCTAAATTTTTGCTGACTTCCAACTGTTCTGAAAACTGCCTTACAAAATTCAAAAGCCACTTCATGAATTGTAGAAAAGATGAGTTGAAAGAATGAGCCAACCATAAACAAGCAGATTTCACTTATTTGGCTTCCAACAAACTTTCCTTTAATCTACAGTAAGAGCTGGGGAAAAATGAATAAATTGGTAAGGACGACAAGGCTTCCATCAGAGTGACACTAAAATCTTCTTGTTGTCAATGTAAAAGAGTTGACATAAAGTGCAGGTAGACTTTGATTGTTTATTACAATTTACTGCACCTTTCCTTGCAAATTTTCACACCCTTTCTCATAGAAATATCGACTTGCCAGAAGTGGACATTAGATATTGGATGGGACATACTGAGAAATAAAGCAGAATTTAGAAAAGATAAACATGTAATAGATAAGAATGAGAAGAAAAAAAGTTTCCATGTTTTATCAGTTACCTAAAAAATTTCAATTGATAATTGTCTTTCTAAGCAGAAAAATAATTTATGTAAATAAACATACTTATCAAAAAATTGATTTCCAGGGACAATTGCTATTTCTATAAAAGAATCCCTGGACCTATATTGTCCATTTTTATTCATGAAAAGTCAGTAAGTGTTAAAAGATATGGTTCTTAAACATGAGATTGTCAACGTTGTAATAAAAAAATCTAACTTGTCTTCTTTTCAATATATTTTGAAAGTGTGATGCAAATCACTCATCTGTTAAAACTATTCAAATCCTATTTCCAAATTGGCTCATTCCTATAATACCTACTAGTTTGGAGGTGAAAGCAGGAAGATCTAAAGTTTAAGGTAAGCCTGGACAATTTAGAAAGACCTCATCTCCAAACAAAATATAAAAACAGTGAGGATACTGCTAAGTGGCAGAACATCACTTGGTTTCATCCTCAGTAACCATACACACACATGCATACACACACACACACACACACACACACACACACACACACACACACTCTCACAACATTTTTCCTCAATAGGTATACCCAGATAAAGTAACTACTGTACATCCTCTTGTGTCCAAGATATGTCTAATATAAAGCTGAGACAAGAAAACTCCTACCTAAGCAGAAGGTATTCCATGTTAAAGGACCAGTATTGATTATATTCTTTTTACATTTTACATACTGCAAAAATTTTATGCTACATTTAAATGAGATGATAAAGATAGAAAGCAATTATTTTAGCAAAAGTGAATAACAGAGATCAAGTAATAACTGCTAAGTGACAGTTATTACACAGTAGAAGAAACATTGCAATTACACTAAAGACCTCCAAGAACTTGTTGACATTATTGTAGAAATTAAGCATGGACCAACAAAATTTATGGTCATGAAGCTGGCCAGTCAAAATTTGTTTGAACATGTACCTTCCACTTCCCACCATATACAAGCTAATAGTGTAAAACATCTGTCTAACAGAAGTGGAAATTTGGAAATGGAAATGTGATATAGTCACTCATATAAACCTGTTATGTTAATAAGAAGATTCATTATTTTTGTAAATAATCAGTCTATTTAAGCCTAGCACATTTTTGATTAACCAGTATCTCACATATCATAAATGAGAAGTTAATTTATTTCAAAATACATAGCTACACTTTATATACCATTTGCAAATCAGCAGGTAGGCATATAATGAATACAGAAAGTAAACAAGAAATTTGTTTTCTCTGGTGTTACCAAAGGTAGTCAGTATACACTTTGCTACTCAAAGATATTATAAGTGCTATAGAAGACACCATTAATAATTAAATTTTTAAGTTATTATAGATCTGCAAAACACATGAAGGAACAACTTTTCTTTTCTTTAATTGTGGGACATTTTAGTAGAACAAACTGCATGTTATGTGACCACATTCATCTTCAGGACTTCAAAATATAATAATAATAAAATAATAACAATAATAATAAATAACAATTTTTCAATCAAATACAATGATATGAAAATATATATTTTCTTATAAATAATGATTCAAATTATGTTTTTAAAGGAATATTTAAGGAACCACTAGAAAGATTATCATATTTTGTAGAATGTGTACATCATGCTGCATATTTCAAATTTCATTCTGTTATTATTGAGGAATGAAATAACCATATATTGTTTTGGGAGGTTCATTCTCTTGTGTATCTATCAAGTTTTTACCCCTCAGTAAAGATTTCCTGGCACCTGTGGTGGAACTTCACAGAGATCTGTGGATTATTTGCACTGATTTCCAGGTAATCATAGAGAAGTCAACAAGACGTGCGCTTAAGAAACGCCCTTCTTTAATCACATTTCTTAAATCATGATCCGTCACAATCAAACAGAGTTATCATTTAAAAATCATGCCAGAGAAAGTCCACTTGTTTAATGGCTCCTAAATTGGGCAATTCTTATAAAATTTTTCTGCCATCTCAAGATTTTAGTCACTTTTGATAGCACCCAGTTTGTTTGTTGTTTAATGGCTCCTAAATTGGGCAATTCTTATAAAATTTTTCTGCCATCTCAAGATTTTAGTCACTTTTGATAGCACCCAGTTTGGGCTTTGAGTGCTCTCCTGAAAGAGGAAGGGGAAATTTCTGTCCTTACTTTTGTTGTGAAGTCTAGAATTTGCAAGCCAAAAATGGTTTACCTCCCTAATAAGATAAACTGACTTAATTTTCTTTTCTCTAATGTAAGATAAATTTGAATAAATAATAACTTAAAACTACGTTTACCTATATACGTCCATGCAATGGCAAATATACAGAAAGGAAACAATACAATAAGGACTAAAATTAAAATTAAAAACTTACAACAGCTGAAAAAAATGCTGACACTCCTTCCTACTGGTCTAGAAAATTGACTTTCGGTGTCTATTTGTAAAATAATTAGGATAACATCTTTGTGTAGGATTGCATTCAACATTATATTGGATAATCTATGCAATGCATTTACCTCAGAATCAGATATAAAATAAAACTTCAATTAATATTTCATTATTGTTACTTGAAATTACATATCAGTTGGCCAATGATTGTAATTTGAGATTCTCCATAACAAATTTTATTCATAAATAATAACTATAGTTAACTACAAGCCAAGTATCTGTCAGGCACTGTAATAAGTTTTTATTAAATTTCACATTTTCTTATTGAAATAACTCTTGTATCAATGTATTTTATCTGTAAATTTGTTTTAAGGAAAGTAACTGTGAAAATTTGCTACCACAAAATTATTACAAGCAAGTTGTAGCTCAAAACAAGTTTGTGTGTGTCTATTTTGACTCCTTACCATGTTGTTAAATTCTTCTGAATCATGTATTATGTAAACAAATGCTTGCTTTTCGTTATAATTATTTGATAAATAATAACAATTATTTTTTCATAAATATTGTTATATATGTAATTAAGATCTCAAATATTCTTTCTCAACAGATAAGACCAGGACTTTCCATGTATATAGACTCAAGTGTTATTTTTCCCTATTACCCAAATAAACATAGATAAAAATATGATTCACGGGCCAGTGAGATGGCTCAGCGGCTTAAGAGCCTGCCTGGCAAGTGCGAGGGCCCGAGTTCGACTCCTGGAACCCACATACGGGAAAAGGGCCGGTGATATCGCTCAGTGGCACGGGCACCTGCTGGCGCACGAGGTCCTGAGGTTGACCCCCGGTACCCACAAAAAAAAAAAAAAAATTGATTCACAAATCATAAAGTCTTCATGGTTTCTTGAAACACCCCACAAAAATCTTTAAATAAATTGTGTACAGTTTATCCCCCGATTCTTTGAGAAAAAGTATTTGACTACAAAGAATACGCAAGTTTTAAACTAAGTATGTGTAAAATCAAATACCAATAGCACTCAGGCCAGCTTATGTCATGCCTAACAATACAGAAATTAACAAGAGACTCACACTTCCATGCTACTGATAGGATGAGTCAAGATAACTATAAAATCATCAGTTTTTAAAATCCTTTCAGGGCCGGTGAGATGGCTCAGCGGCATAAGTGCCTGCCTGGCAAGCGCAAGGTCCTCAGTTCGACTCCCGGTATGCACATATGAAAAAGGGCAGGTGATATCGCTCAGTGGCACAGGCGCCTGCTGGCACGTGAGGCCCTGAGTTTTACCCCTGGTACCCACAAAAAATAAAAAACGAAATAAAATAAAATCCATTCAAAAAATGAGTTCAAATATCTCTAAGTAAAATAAGTTTCAGTGAGCAACACATTCTTTGTAGAAGGCAGATGTACTGATACACTTTTCATCACTCAATATACAGTGGAAAAAGTAAGAAGTATCCCACATTTTAATAGTTTTAACAGCTACACATTGGTTGATAGTATTTATTTCATCAACAAATATACATAATCTACTCTTTTTCATTAAACCTTAAAAATTTATTATTACTATTAGTGCATATTAAATTTTAAAGGTATTTTAATTGTGACATTTTCATATTTCCATATATGCTTTGATGGTATACATCCTCCTGGCTACCCTCTTTTTTCCCACGTCCTCTTTCTCCTGGGACCAATTTCTTTTCTCCAATAGTCCCCCATTTACTTTCATGTCACCTTTTTTTTTCTCACCTAGATTCTGCATATGAGAGAAAAGAATTCTGAGATTCACTTTTTCAGATATTATAATGATCTCCAGTTCTACCCTTTTTCTTACAAATAACACAATTTCATTCTTCTTAACTATGGTCACCTTTGGAAAAGTGGTGTAAATTCATTTTTCCATTGATGGAACCAAATATCCATTATTCATAACATAAATGAGGAAATGGTTTGTCTCAGTTTCACAGGATTTGGTCTATGGTCTATTAGCTCCAATGCAGAAACTTTATGGTGGAAGGGTGTTGTAATAGTCAGCTTTCCCTTAGCTGGGATGAAATACCTGATACCTGCAAATTAACGGAAAAGAGATTTATTTCGGCTTATAGTTTCAATGGATTCAGTACATGGTCTAGTGACTCCAAGGCAGAAACAACAAGGTGGAGTGGTATGATGGAAGAAAGTAAGCTGTTCACTGAATGGTGGCCAGCAAGAAGAGAGAACAAAGGAGCCAGGGACAAGAATACATCCTTCCCGGTCACAGTTCCAGTGAACCTCCTCCAGCTAGGTCACACCTCCTAATAACACATTCAGCTACTGAAGTCACCTGTAAATCATCCACTGCTTAGTATAGTATCCCCATGATCCAGTCACTTTCCAAACACAAAAGGCATTTCAGGGATATTTTAGATTTAAACCATAAAAGGCATGGTGGACTAAATCTGTTCAGTTAATGGTAGGTGGGAAGCAGAGCGGAGAGAAAGGGATCAGAAGTCATATATAGTACCAAAGTTTACACCTCCAAGACATACCCAGTCACACACATAGTTCTGTTTTACTAATCCCCTAGGTGTCTCCCAAGCCAATCAAGTTGACAATCTTTGCTAACACACATTGTATCTAAAGAATGGGGTATCACTACAGGGAACTGAATATCCTCAAAGGAAAGCAGAGTTTTCTTCAAGTGAAGGGGACAATCTGCTAAAGGGAGGGTCATGACAGGATAAATAAGGAAGATCTTCAGAAATGCACACGTACTCAGACCACGTCCCACATACTTCTTACATATGCGCACCCTAAGGGCCTGACACAAGATGTAGAGTGCCCTACTGAGAGGTGAAAATATTGATATTATTTTATTTTACTCTATGCTACTCTGTCCCTATTCTCGAGTCAGTAGAAGTTGGTGTAATAAATAGCATTTTAATTTTAAATATCACTTATGATAAGGAGGAATGCAACTTCATATGTTGGCCCCTCTAATCCAGATGTATTTGATTTTTCTGTTGCAAATAGCTCAAGTGCCTTTCCCCATTTTAATTAGATCAGTAGATTTTGTTGTTCTTTTTTGCTGTCTGAATCTCAACATAAAAGAAAAATCATTTCATCTGAGATAGAGGGGGATTTAGAAAGTATTTTTTAAAATCTTTAATTATTTTGGTAAATAATCATGGATACACATTTGTCTCTTTCCCATAGCATGTATATGGACGTTTCACCATTGTACTTCCAAAACAATTTACTAGAAATATATTTGTATTATGCTGCACAGTAGTTTTGCACTTTTTTTTTGTGTGTGTGTGTGGGTACTGGGAGTCAAACTCAGGACCTCGCATGCCAGCAGGCACCCGTGCTGCTGAGCAATATCACCGGCCCTTTTTTTCATATGTGGGTACTGGGAGTCAAACTCAGGACCTAGCGCTTGCCAGGCAGGCACTTATGCCGCTGAGCTATCTCATCGGCCCAGTAGTTTTGCTCTTAATCAGATTAACTTATTTTGAGAATTCTCCTATGTTCAAAATAAAATTTTAGTGTATTTAAATTGGTTTATCTCAGTGTTGCAGGCTAGTTTTAGCGGCTCTATTTTTAAATGCAAACTGAGAACTATTTAATTTTCAATATTTATATAAGAAAACTATTTCCAGATAGGGTATATTTCTTTCTCTTCAACTAAAAATAAAATTCAGAAGACATCAATTCCTACCTTTGTAATTTTGTTGAGTTTACAAAAATTTTGTCTGGAAAAATATACTGGAGTCTATCTTACCCAGAAGTATTCTTAGTATGTAGGAAAAAAATTAAAATTATGGTTATTTTAAATTTATTGTTCTTGAAAGAAAGTATGAAATGATTAAAGACCTTGAAAGATTATTTAATCAAGTCTAGATTTTACAATTTTGAGCACAGCGAGAACCTTTCTGAATTCATGTAATTTTATATTTATAGGAGAGAAGATATATTTGTTTGAAACATCACACAAACTAGTGAGAATCAATTTCTTACTGCGACTCATTCTGCTTTCTTCAGGAAGGGGCACTTCCCAGACCTCATCATTGCTAACACCTAGTTCCTGAGAGAGCCCTTTCCAGTTGCACACTACACTCTCCACTGTGATACATCTTGTTTGTCGTGTCGTTGGCGGTTGGATCCCTTACTTTATAAATCCTTTTTATTTGGCTGATTCATCAATAAATTCCAAATGAATGCAGTAAGCTGAAACAATTTCTGCATACTTGTCCATCCCCAATACCATGTTCACTTTATCTCCCTGGATGAAGACGTTTTGACTTGCAATGTGGGAAAGGGAACTTTTAGGTAGGCAACAGGGACCTGCGTGTGTTCAGTCTAAATCCAGTTCTTACACTTTTCTCTATTAGCGACTCATTCAAGTGACAATGCTGTGTTTTGTAAACTTCTAGGGTTTTGTTTGATTGATTTTTATGTGTTAGCCCTTGCATATCTCGGTTCTTTTAAAGGAATGTAATTTTTCTTTCTTCCTTGGTGTTAGAAAATCTCTCCGTTTTCATAGCTGGATTCTGTTTCTGTCTCTCTCTCTCTCCATCAAAACTTTCAGGAAAAAAAATTGTAGTGCAAATGAATAGTTGGCTCTAAATCTGAAAACTTTAAGAAAATGAATTGATCCATTCTGTTTATGGGCCTGGAGCTTTCTCTCTAGACCTGTTTTAATTTCCTGGTAAGCTGGAACTGATTGGTTTAACATGGTGAATCTTAGCTTATTAAAATCACTATGGTCGCTTTATAAAAATACCGAATTCCCTGCACCTGCCATCGGGATGATTAAATTAGGGCCCTGGGAGTCGGCCCCAGATATTCTAATATGATTCTAATGTGAGGCCTGGCTAGAGAACAACAAATCAAGGCATGCTGTTGTCCCTCAAGTCAGGTCTCTTGTTTTGGACAGTTTTACTCGTATTTTGGAGACGGGTCAGGACTGAACTGATTCTGTTCAGGGTAAACAACCCTAATGTTAATTAAAGCAAGTAGTGGATAGCTTTCCTGGAGATAAGCAGCTTCGATGTACTGAATTTAAAAAAAAAATTATGATTCTGAGTTCAATCTTAAGCGTAGAACATTTTAAATTGTGCCTCAATTTCAAACTGGAGGATTCTACATCTTTTCTCACTTTGTAAATCAAAATCAACTGAACGTCTACCTATAAAATGTTCTTGAGTCTAGATTATGGTACAAAGTGTTGCCTTTATTGTTCCTTCTATATCTTTATTATTGTATTTCCATATTCAACTGGCTTTTGTTAAGTAATAAAAAAACATTTAAATATTTAAGTTAAGTATGCATTATTGGAAATAGAATCGAAAATGAAGACAAGTATTATTCCAATCCCTTAGAACTGATTTTACTGAATTTGAACTAGAATTTCATTTCAGTAGGAGTGTAATTTTCTTTCCCCTAATCATCTAATTTGATGGTATTATCCTCAGAAATTTTTAAACTGATTGTGCTATCTTTTCTGCATTAATTCTGAGATTTGTTTGAGAAAATTCATAGTCATCCTTCAAGTAATAAATTTGGAAACATGCACTTTGTGATATCTACTGTCTTTATGTAGTCTTTCTCAACATAATATTCTCTCTGTGCTGTTTATTTTTCAAATTATTCAATGTCTCAGTTTGTACTGTATCTATTTACACCATGATAAATTCTTTCTAAAACAAATGAGATATTTATAAACAAAATAACCAAAAATAGTACAAAATGTAAATTAAAAATTTTGAGAAGACATGTTCAAATTTCTACCTCAAAATATAAATACTTCACAAAAATGTAGAAAATTGGTGCATTTTCCTTTTTCTTTTTCCTTTTAGGAATTAGACTGTGTAAAATTGCTGAGGATTTTTCCTCATTTCAAATTCCCCAAAGAGAATTTACAAGGGCAGCTGCATAACTGTAAGCAATATTTCTCCAGTTGCAAAAATATCCATGTTTTCATGTATGCATATTAATGATTATTGTACATGCAATTAAGTGTGATTTGTGAAAATTTTAAAAGCCTCATCTTAGGAAAATAATCTACTTTCAAAGTTGTGTTTAGGAAGGTGTTGGGGATCCAAGAATCAGTGAATCAATTCAAATAGCAAAAGAAGTTGAAAACTGTCAGAAAAGCAACAGAAGGAAAAATGATTTTCTCTCAGCACAACAAAGTAAATAAATTGAATGCAATATTAGAAAGACAGCGTGCTGTTCTCAGGAGTTGGAAATTGTCAGAACAGCCCTTTCTAGATTCACTTCAAGCTGCGGCAGCCTCATTCCATTCACCCATTAGGCTGAGGATGAAAATGAGCCAGGTGGCTCATGTATGCATTCAGAAACAAAGTGATTTTATCCAAATGTGAGAATGGACAAGGAGTGAAAATAGTTTGTGATCTGCAAATGAGAATGGGACTTCTTTCAAAAAAGATTTCTCGCATTGAAAAAAGAAAATTGGAACATAGAAGAAATTTTTGCTGGCAAACAAAACTTGCTTATTTTGGCAAAAAAGGGACCTACCTACTTAAAATGTCTTTTCAAGTTTTTGAAGGCTGTCATATACAGACTAAAAAAGAAAAGTATAAAGGTAACATTTGAAATACTCTTTAACAAATTCATTCTTAATTAGTCCTCATGTATGTCATTTGAAGTCAGAGATACAATTAATTCAAAATAAAACTCTGTCCTGTTGCCAATGACTAAAACTGTAACAAGAAGGAAATGTGAAATTTTGAGTGTGAATATGCATACTATTATATCATTTATACATCATTTATGTAAACATACACAATCTGGAAATCATTCTTTTCCTTCATAGTATTATCAAATAAAAACATGTAAACAACTTGGATTTTAGAAAATATCATAGTTGAGAACACATCTAACCTACAAGCTTGTATCTGTTACAGTGTTGACAAAGTTTTCTTGTGACTTTCTTACTTAATGTTTATAAAATGCTTAGTTTTAAAGAGAAAAGTGCTAATTAAATAGTAAACCATATTTCTGATTCTTACTTCATTAAATTAAAGTGAATAGCTTTCATAGGCACTAACTTTATGTCTCTCCTACCACCTCCTTCATTATGCAGGGAGTATTTATGCTTTTCCAAGAAGAAATTATTCTTTCTTCCCCAGCAGGTGGTGTGATAAAAAAATAAGGTATGAATATCTGTTAAATGGGACAAAAATATGCTACACAGGAGGAAGAAAAATGAAACAAGAGCAGAAAAGATTTGTAGAAGAAAATAATTTATTTCTGTCCCCTGTTTCAGGCTTGTAAAGATGATGATCCATGGACGTTTGGCATTATGAATCATACTTGAAATATCATGGTCATACGGGAGGACACTTACCTGCAGATTTATTTCATAGTACTAAAACGCCCATTTTAAAACATGAAACCAAGAGACAAAACAGTTCCTTAAAAGAGCAAAAGCAAACACTTAA
This sequence comes from Erethizon dorsatum, assembly GCA_028451465.1. Lineage (NCBI taxonomy): Eukaryota > Metazoa > Chordata > Mammalia > Rodentia > Erethizontidae > Erethizon > Erethizon dorsatum. The sequence continues at coordinate 76,353,303 of CM051833.1, read as the reverse complement.
TTAGTATCAAATGCTTTAGCATTATTGATTGCTAAAAATTGCTAAAAATTAAATTATTTTTTGTTGCAATAAATCTGCTTCTAGGGTTACATGGTGCAAGATATACTGAAATCTTTCTTTCATCATTTCTCTGCTTTTTTATGTCTGCCCATCTGTTCTTTGTCAAAGTAAATGTACTACTAAATTCCTAATATTGAGCTGTTGAGAATTTCTATCTATAATAATACTATATGATTGAAAGTTTCCTCTTTCTTACTTTACATCAAGTCATTATGCAAAAACTTACACGTTTCCTCTTTGGTTTCAGTGTTATAAAAAGGACTTGAAGTTTTCCGATAAGGTCAGCTGTCCCAGTCTGAATTTACAGTCCAACATCCCTGGGTTTACCCTTTAACCATTTGGGAGCTTAACATGTTTTTGTTGTTGTTTTGTTTTGTTTTGTTTTGTTTTGTTGAGATAGGGTCTTGCTATGTAGTGCAGGCTGGCCTTGAACTCGCTTATGTAACCCTGGCTGCCCTTGAACTCATGGCAATCCTCCTGCCTCAGCCTCCTGAGTGCTGGGATTAGAGGAATGTGCCACAATGCCTGGCTTTACAATGTTTCTAAGTACAACAAAAATTAGAGTTCTGTCATCATAACTGGTGGGAATTACAGGTTTTAGTCTTTCTATAGTTCTTACTGTAAGATTTCTCTCCTTACAGTAACTTCCCAGAACTCCCTGCTTCCCTCTCAACCTGCTCTATAACAGCTGGCATGATCCCTTCACTGAACATTCATATAAATAAACATTTCATTTTACTTAAGCTTCTACAAATTCTAGGAAAAAGAAATACAAATTACAGCTGCATATTGTAAATGAGGACGAGAGAACTACAGTGAGAACAATTGTAATTTAATATTTTGTTAATGAGCCTGCCACAATTGCATTTCAATTTGGAAATAAGCTTTAATATCAGAGTCCCAAATTTCCAAATTTCATATCTGAACTTTCATAGAATGGTTAAACTTTAAGAAAACTTGACAGTAGATAAACACTGCTTTACTTCAAAATATTATAACCATTACTTTAGAGGTTCTGCAAGGACAAGGAATTTAAGCCATAAGAAAATATGAGTGATTGAGCATGGATTATAATGAGATCTTTAACTCATATTTATTGCTTTGTATTTTGCATTTTGCATCTTTAAGGAGAAACACATTCATACACCTACACACACACATGCACCCGTGCACTGCTCACAATTCATAGCCAAAGTACATTCGGGCCCCAAGCCGTCTCAACAGACTACTCCATAGTTAACAAGATTGCATTGCATAGTAAAAAGATTTTAAAGCATTTTCTGTACTCTTTTCAGGAATTAAAAACTCCTAGTCAATTCTTCAGAACATGTGCATATGTTGGAAAAATGCTCAATTAGAAAGAAATATTACCAAGTCTAAGAGGATGTGAGTTCCTTTCTAAATTTGATTGCCATTTTATTTGGATTTTGCTAAATGCAATTATTAGTATTCATTGAAAACAAAACATGTAAAACATGCTGTACAAATAAAAATGGAAGTTTTAGAGTATACTACTACAAAATTATCAGTGTATAAATAATATTAAATTTTAATATTTTTCAGTTTGTTGCTATAAGCACATAGATAATAAGTCATAAAATAAATTAATCAAATATTCTTTTTCCTAAGCAGTTTTTATTAGTCTCATTTGTATGTGTGTGTGTGTCTGTGTGTATGTGTGCATCTTGGTTTCTTTGGTTGTTAGAATAAAACTTTGATATGATTAAATTAAAAAAAAAAATGCTTTCTTCCTGGAATAATTCCTAGTTTCAACTCAGTCCGTTGGATCTATGATGTCCTCCAAAGGCCAGCTGATGGGCTTTGGGAAGTGACTGGATTATGAGGGCTCCGATTGCAGCCCAAGATCAATCCACTAATGAAATCATAATTTGAGAACCTTACTAAGAAGCTGTAGGAAAAGGAGGTGGTGGCTAGTTGAGGGAAGCATTGTGGATGCATAATTTTGGACAGTCCTCTCCCTGGATCCTTTCTCTCTGACTCTTTCCCTCTCTGCTTCCTGGCTGTCATAAGGTGAGCACTTCCCTCCGCAATATCATTCAGTCATGATGTTTCTGGGTCACCACAGGCCTAAAAACAGCAGAATCATCCAACCATGAACTAAAACTTCTGAAACCTTAAGACAAAATAAACCTTTCCTCCTTAAAGTTGTTTATGTCATATATTTTGTCACCATGATTAAAAGCTAATACACAATTCATTCTATTTTATGTTGGTTTGAAAACTGATTTTTGTGTAATGGAAAATATTAAATTTATTAGTAAAAAGTATTAACAAAATGTAAGTCACATTTCTCTGATTGTTATAATCAAAAGCCTTCCTTTTTATTATGGTATTAATTAGAAAGGAATTTTTTATGGTTAATGTCCAGCATATCCTGAGTATAATTTGCATCAAATTTTTAGCTTAAACTGTTTGGAAAGGTAAGAAATGCAGATGACTATTTCCATACAAATTTATAAGGAAATAAATCCTCACTAACATATTTATTTTCTAGCAACATTAGTATTGTTAGTGATTTTAAGATGTAAATAGACTCTGATGCTATTTAGTACAGTGATTTAAAAAATTCAACAATTGCCAGAAACTTTTCAGTTTATACTACTCTCATCAGGGGAAAAGAAGTCATGAGTCTCATTTGGAATTGATTTTATCCACTTACTATGTATAATTCTTTACAGTAGTAGAGAGATGGCTTGTTATTTATCACGGCTATGTTTTGTGATAACAAAAGTTCATTGTAAAGTGATTTTTTTAATATTCTGATTTATTTAATTTCCTGCCCTTGGATTTAGTATATGAACTGCCAAATCAGCCTCTAACTCTTTATTAGAAAAGGGATTTACTACTCCAAAAGTGAGGTTCTCCCAACTGTAGAGATAATAGGAAAAATAAAGTTTGGTATGCTCTAGGCTTTATTCAGTAACTGCTGTTTTTAATGGCACTGTGGGATCTAGACATTAAAAAGCACAACATATTCAAGTAAAATTATAAATTGTAGAATCTCAAGGAGTAAGGGAAATTTAGGTTTTATTTTAATTTTTCCTAACAATCAACTAAAACCAACTCAAATCTATGGCAAAATAGCATAAACATTTTAAACATCTTATCACACATTTGTTTATGAAATCAATATCACAGGTACCTAGGTGTTAAAATTTCAGAGGTACCTACGTGTTATTTGCCCTGATAAAACTAGATAAGAAATATGTTTTATTTTTATCATTCTTTCTATTAATCACATGCATATTTTAATATGGCTCAATTAAATATGTTAACTAATACTTCAAGTTTAGTTAACAAGTCATTGAACAGTAGTTTCAGGGAACAATTTTTGAAATATTACTGATCTTTTCTCACATCATGTCCTCCCTATTCAATTGGTCACCAAAACCTTTAAAGCTTTTGCTTAAACTGATTGCTTTCACACCGTCCCCAGTGAGATTGCATTCATCAGGATGAATGAACTACATGAAGCAGCTAACTGACGTCATTTTACCTCTCATTGGTGAGATGAACTCTTCAGCTTTTTACCCAGCACTTCCTCCTGGCCTCAGGTTGCATTCCCTTCAGCTTAAACTAGTATATCTCTTCCACAGTTGTCTTTCTTTTGCACCACCTTCTACTTCCAACTGAATCATTTTAGCCTGCAAACCTGTTGTACTGTCTCTCAGTTTTGAATAAAACAAAACCTGAAAAGCTGTTGCCTTCATTCCACTTCTCTCCAGTTACCTCCACCCCTTAATGGTAAAACTTCTTAAATTAATTGATCACATCCTCTGTGTTTAACCTCTCTTAATGTTCTGTTTGGAGAACACTGTAATGGATGAGTGTCATGGAAATTCACCAAAACCGCTATGAGGATCACAAATAATCTTCATGCCATAAAATGAGTACTTTTCTTCTTCAGCAAATAATTGTGTTTTGACAACTTCTTCACAGATTTCAAGTAGATCACTTGCAATTGCTTTGCCCTTACCCTTCTTGCTCTTTTTCTTTCTCTTCTTCTACTTTCTTCCTATCTCTGTAACATCTTAGTATTTGAATACTCCTGTGTTGAGTGTTAGTCACATTCATTTGAAGATTTATCTGATCCAGTTATAAGTTTTAATATCTATACTGATGGCTTCCAAATATATGACTCCAATTAAGAAATTTCCAACTGAAATTTACACTCCTTTACACAAATCCCTATTGAACATCACTACTTAGAGATCTAATAGTCTAATATGATTAATAAGCATATCAATCTAACCTATTATTAATCTAATTAATGTAATATGATTAGTAATAAACATATCAATTTTATCAAGTCCATAACTGGAGTGCTGATTTACATAGTCTCAACTGATAACTATTTTAATTCTGCCTTTCAACCTTAATAAATAACACCTATTGTGTTAGTACTGAAGCAAAAATATGAAATTGTTTTACTAATTTTTTCTTCTTTTATCCCACATAAACAAATCTTGTAGGGTCTATCTTTAAAATGTACCTAAAACATAGCCACTCTTTGCCATATCCACTATGATGAAGTCTCAGCACCCAATAGAGTGTTCTTTGATTATTAACAAAAGCTAATACAAAATTTCCTTGATATTTTATAGTTTTCCTAAGTTTTTTCCTCTGAAAGCAGTCTATGTGATCTTTTTTATTTATTTATTTATTTTATGTGGGTAACAGGAGTCAACCTCAGGACCTTCCACTTGCCAGCAAGCGCTTATGCCTCTGAGCGATATCACTGGCCTTTTTTTTCCTTTATGTGGGTATCAGGAGTTGAACTCAGGACCTTGAGCTTGCCAGGCAGGTACTTATGCCACTGAGCTATCTCACTGGCCCAGTGTGATCTTTTTAAAGTATCGGTTTTTGACTAGAGGGATTTATCCTTCCCTGGTGATATGTGGCAAAGATTTGGAGACAGATTTGTTGATATCTTTCACTGTCAAAACAGGGGGAAGCTGGTGGATCCAGGGCAGAAGGCTGCTGAATCTTCTATAATGCATAGAGCAGCTCCTTGTAACAAAGCTTTAGCCTGCCACAAATCTTATTAAGAAATTCCATTTTTAAATATGTCAAACTTTTGAAGACCATCAAATGGATTCCTGTCTCTAAAAACCAACATCTTCAAAGTTGTGTACAATAGCCTACAATATCTGAACTTCTACTTCTATGATCAAATCTTGTGACCTAGCAGATTTCATTTTATTTTAACTATGGTGGCATTGTTGGGCTGTGTCAAATAAGTTCTATATCAAGGCCTTAGCAGTTGCTTCCAGGTGCTTAGAATTTCACTTTGAACAGATATTTACATGATTTCTGCTCCATCTTGTCTTAATGGCGAGGACTTCTCAGGACCTCATTCATAAAACGTCAACCTTCAATGTCATTTTACACAAATATAGCCAGTTCTCTCTTATGCTTTTCTCTGTCTTTGTTTTTTGTGTAAATTCTTTCTTATTATATTTACTTCAAAAGAGTTTTCACCTGTTTCAAACATTAGTTCAATGAAACACCTTTCCTCCATTTTCTTTACTTGTAATAGTACTTTGAGTACTTATAAGGCTACCTGGAATAAAAATAGATATTAAATTAATATTTGTCATATGAATGACTCCATAATGTAACCAAAAATTCATGCATATTTATCTATTGAAATAACATTAGATTAAACTTTGCTTAGCTTGAATCAAGGGAATAAAACTTATCAATTTTGGACTAAAAGGTTTTGATTCCCATAACATTTATTTTGAGTCTATGAAAGTAGAATATCTAATAAGCTCCTTTTCAGTCAAAGGAAACAGGGAGCACATCAATAAAATAGAGATCAAAGGGTACAGGGACTAGGAGAGAGGAATTTAAATGTTCTTTCATTTTCTCTTTTTCTATTGATAAGTAATTACTGGGGTTAGTCCTCAGTTCTTTGATTTTCTTTAAACCAATTTGAAAAGGAACAAATCACTGAAATGTTAAAAGACAACTTTGGTTAATCAGCAAAGTCCAGTTTATAAATTCCCTACACAATCCATATGCTGTAAGCAGCTGATTGAAGACCTATCGTTGAGTTAGATCAGTCAGGTTAGTTCATTCCTCCAACTCCTCTCACATCCCCTTCTACCTTTGTTTCTTTGTTTATTTTAGATAAATCAGATTAGTTACAACATTTTAAATTGAAATTACAGAGTATATTGATATTTTAGGTATCTAAGTTGGGTAAAACCTACTTGGAAGGGGATCTGTGGGTGTGGGTAAACAGGAGGGAGTAAGGCGAAGGGGAAATAAAAAAAATATAAAGATGTGATATGCAAAGGTACCAATACCCCATGATGAATATACATACTGTGAACATTCTAATAAAAAAATTAAATAACAAAATATAAATAAAAAGAAAAGTATCATAGGTCATCTTTTGGCCACAAGTGTAAGTAATCTTAATACAACCAGCTTATACTATAAGAAAGGTCATTGTGCAGTAGAACACGTTGAAATAAGGTATAAATATCACGAATGAGTGCATCAGCCTCTCAAAGATACTCTTTTTTTTTTTTTTTTGGTGGGTACCGGGGGTCTACCTCAGGACCTCGCGTGCCAGCAGGCGCCCATGCCACTGAGCGATATCACCGGCCCTTTTTTTGTATGTGGGTTCCGGGAGTCGAACTCGGGCCCTCGCGCTTGCCAGGCAGGCGCCTATGCCACTGAGCCATCTCACCGGCCCTCAAAGATACTCATAAAGATGTGATCCTTTAGCTTTGTTATGTTCTGCATTCTCATTTTTACATTAGACCGACACACATTAGGGTTTAAAATGGTCCTGGGTATTGAAGGATCCGTTTTATGTTGTGTTTTGCAGAGAAAAAGACTTTCCCGCAGGATGCATCCACACGCGATATCTGATTTTTTATCAGGTCAAGATTTAGTTAATGAACTTCTGGCAATATCAGTCATCACTAGAAAGGGGAAGAGGTTGCTTGGTCTAATGACCCATGTTTTCTCTGAAACTGAAGATATAAGGAACCCTTCTAACAAAGAGTTCTATTAGAAAGACAGTATGACAGAATAGATAATTGATACTAAGACAGCATATACTATAAGAAATGTGTTAGAATATAAAATTATTCCATTATTCCTTCACCCTTGTCCCAACCTTGCTTACCACTGAGACCCCATCACCTTAACAAAGTAAATTTTTACTTTGTAAAGCTTCCTATTTTAACAATTCAGATCTTTCATCTGCTAAAATGCATTATATTCCCAAAATCTACCTTACTCAATTACATTGTATATTCTATTTTTTTTTTTTTTAACGTGGGTACCGGGAGTCGACCTCAGGACCTCACACATGGCAGCAAGCGCTTGTGCCTCTGAGCAATATCACTGGTTCTTTTTTTCCTTTATGTAGGTTCCAGGAGTCGAACTCATGACCTCGCACTTGCCAGGCAGGCGCTTATGGCGCTGAGCAATCTCACCGGCCCACATTGTATATTCTTAATGTATATGATTTTCTAAAAAATGTTGGGGCTTTATTTAGTAGTACAATATAAATAAACAATATATTTTTGAAAATATTAGGGAGACTATATTATCTTGTGTCTTAATTTCTCAATTTCTGAGCGTTTCCCTAAGTTACAAAACAAACTGAAATCTAAGTACACAGCCAAAGTCTCATAAATATGGCTAATTTGGTTCAACATATTTCAGAAAACTATATCACCCAAGAGGGTAGATTATGTGATGGACCTAAGCTAGGGTCCAAACCTCACCCTAGATTTTAACTTTTAGCCAATTGATGAATTTATGTAAGCTCAGTTTCATCAATAAACATGGAATGTGGAAATGCAAACACTTTAATAATGCATGTAAAATGCTTAGCAGCATATTTGATAATAAAAAGCGGTTTCATAAATTATTGTTTTCCTCTTATTATTATTTTTTTATGTGGGTACCAGAAGTTGAACTCAGGACCTTGCACTTGCCAGACAGGTGTTTATGACGCTGAGCCATCTCACCAGCCCTCCTCTTATTATTGATGTTATCATTACTATAATTCCTTCAAAGTCCATGAAATCTAGCTAAAAAAAAATCCACCACTTCTAGATGTCAATAAATATACTCTATATACACTAACAAATTAATCTTAAGAGAAGGTAAGTGTTGTAGTCTATCATTTGTTCTAAAATTTTTATAAAAGAATGAAGAAATAACTGTTTTTTTTTTTTTTTTGTGGGTACCGGGGGGTCGACCTCAGGACCTCGGCGCGCCAGTAGGCTCCCGTGCCGCTGAGCGATATCACCGGCCCCTTTTTTGTATGTGGGTTCCGGGAGTCGAACTCGGGCCCTTGGGCTTGCCGGGCAGGCGCTTAAGCCGCTGAGCCATCTCACCAGCCCCAGAAATAACTGTTTAATTAACTCATCCGGAGAGTTCCTCAGCCAATGCTGTTGTGATGGGTAAACTTAATGGTCAATTGAGTATGCTCAGGAAGAGCCTAAGGGCTTATTAAAGCACACTTCTGGGTGTGCCTCACAGACGCACGACCTTGGGTGCTATCTCTAGTCCCTGAGTCTTTCCAGTCTTTCATTTTTCCCCTGCTCTTCTTCCCAGACACCATGAACTAAGCAGCTTTGCTCCACTGCACCCTTCCATTATGATGTTCTGCTTTGGAGCAAGCCATCTATGGGCTGAACCCTCTGAAATGTGAGCCAAAATAAAATATTCCTTCTTTAAGTTATATATATATTTACAGTGTTTGGTCCCAGAGATGAGAAAATTGAATAATAAAATCATAAAGAAAAATATTTGGGGAAGCATTGTTAAAGACTGGGAATAAGATTTCTGGAAATCTTACATATCAGATACATAAGATCATAGGTATGCAATTGCAGAAAAATATAGTAATATGTGTCTCCAACATGACATAGCTTTATGAATGTCAATTTTTATATTTTTAGTCTATCATATTTAATTTGTTCTCTTAATTAAAACATTGATATATAACCTGAGGTGACAACATTTTTAATAGAAATAAATGAATTTATTTAGGGGCAACTGACAGGGGACCTCGATTGAAGAATAGCTTGGAAAGATGAAGGAAAGTTAATTTTGAAAATGGAATCGGAATACTGAGAACACTGTGGAATACTGAGTATGAAAACCATCTGAGAAATGACTAGAGAAATGTTTTTTTGATGGAAAAATTTCATAACAAAATAATAGGAGAATAACATTAGCTAATACATTGCATGTTGTTATCTTTAAAGTAGTTACTCAGAGTACAAAATATAGGCATAGAAAATTCTCCAATCAATATTAGCACAAACTTTCATTTTCTATGAACTAAGAGACACTAGTAGTATAATTAACTTGCATGTTTTTATACCAAGAAAATTTGGTAAACATTTATTTCATTTGTGTATACCACATATTTTAATATCCTTGCTTTCTTGGTGTCACTGTAAAGTCTTGAATTCTTCCATTTTTTGGCTTTCTCCCCAAAATGGTCCCTTTTTATCATGAAAGTATAATAACTACCTTGATAATGGTATAGAAATTTAACAATAGATTGTTGAATAACCAAATAATCATGGGAGAAATTAGAAAGAAAATTAGAGGAAAAAAACCAACTTGAAACAAATAAAAATGGTTGGAGATCCCACCTAAGAAAATTCTGTGTGGTAAAGAAAAAGAATTATCAAATTGAAAGAACATAGTAATCAATATATACATAAAAATAGAACTCAACAAAAAACTTATCAGAGGACCTCAAGGAACTAGAAGAGCAAGAGTGAACCAAATACAAAATTAGTAGAAGAAAAGAAATAATGCGTATCATAGCACAGATAAATGAAATACAGACTTAAAAAATCAATGAAATGAAATAGTTTTTCAAAAAGATAAAAAAAAATGGTAAACCTTACATAGAAAAACAGAAAGAGGGCCTGTGAGATGGCCCAATGGCGTAAGCGCCTGCCTGGCAAGCGCGAGGGCCTGAGTTCGACTCCCGGAACCCACATACGAAAAAAGGGCCAGTGATATCGCTCAGCAGCACGGGCGCCTGCTGGTGAGCAAAGTCCTGAGGTGGACCCCCGGTACCCACAAAAAAAAAGAAAAAAGAAAAAAAAAGGAAAAACAGAAAGAGAGAATACTCAAATCAATATGATCCAACTTGAAAAGGGAGGCATTAAACTGGTATCTGAGTCAATCAAGAGCAATTAGTGAGATTGAACCCATGACAAAAACTCTCTCATCAAAGAACAGTCTAAAAGCAGATGGCTTCCCTGCTATTTTCAATTAAAATAATTTAAAGAACTAAAATCAATTCTTAAGTTATTCAACAAAATAGAATAAGAGAGAATTCTTCCAAACTCATTCATTGAAGGTAGAATTATCTAAGTATCAAAGAAATCCATGACACAAGAAATAATAAATGTATTTCATATATTAATATTTATTATGTAAACAATAAATGTATATAATAAATGTATAGGTCAACATCTGTAATGGATATGGATCAAAAAATCCTTAAAAAAATAAATACAACAGAACATTAAGAGTTCTATTTATCATGATCCAGTGTATTCATCCATAGCAGGCCAAGATGGTTCAACTTATGGAAATCAATAAACATGATGCATCACAACAAGAGAATGAAGGATAAAAATATAATCATTCTGATAGCTGAAGAATTTGATAAAAATTAACGTCTCTTTAAAAAAATGCTGAGAAAATTAGGTATAGAAGGAATGTACCTCAATATAATAAAGAACACTTATAATGAGCCTGGAGTTAACATTATACTAAATGGGAAAAATCTGAAAGATTTCCCTTTAGGTTCTGGAACAAGACATGAATGCTCACTTTTACCACTTTTATTCAACATAGTTCTGGAAGTCCTGACCGTAACAGTCAGAAAAGAAAAAGAAATAAAGAACATTCAAACTAGAAAATAGGTTATCAAAGTATCACTATTTTCAAATGACACAATTTTATATACAAAATTTCAAAGATAATACCAAAAAATTTAGGAGTAATCAACAAACTAAAGAAAGTCATAGCGCATAAAAATAAATATACAAAAATCAGTAGTGGTGCTATGTGGTAATAACAAATTAGTGAAACATAAATCAGCAATGTAAGCCTATATATATCTACAAATGATAAAAAATTATTTAGAAATAAATTTAATCAGAGTAGTAAAAGTTCAATAAGATCTATGAAACATTGATAAAAGAAATTATCATAAGGACATAAGGACATATGGACATAAGGAAGAGGACATAAAAAACAGAAAAATAATGTGTGTTCATTGATTGGAAGAAGCAATACTGTTAAAATATACACAATAATACACAAAGAATACTGTTAAAATATACAGAATAATACACAAAGTGATCTACAGACTCAATGTAATCCCTAAAAATACCAATGATTTTCTTCAAAAAACTAGAAAAAATTGTAAAATGTCATTGTGTTAAGTGACCTATGCCAGGGGCAGAACTAGGTAGCACTACATGATCTCCCTCATATGTGGAATCTAAAAAAGTTGGTCTCATTGAAGTTGAAAGTAAAATTGTGGTTAACAGGCTGGGGCATCTGAGGAGGGCAGGAAAGGATGGACAGAGCTCATTAATGGTTAATAACTATAGTTAGAAATGAGTAAGAAGTGCTGCTATGCTACTACTCATTAGGGTGATATGCTAGTCAGCTTGCTGTCACTATTGCAAATATCCTGAAATAATCAATATAAATATAGAACAGGTTAGCTTTTGGCCATAGTGTCAGAAGCTTCACTCCATGGCCATTTGCATCTGTTACTTTGGGTGTGTGGTGATGCAATACATCATAGTGGGAGTTTTTGGTAAAGGAAGGCTGCTAACCTTATTTTGGCTGGAATGCAATGAGATAAGCATGATATTGAATCCCAGTATCCCCTTCAAGTGGATACCTCCAGTGACCTAAGTTCTTCCTAATTCACTTAGGTTTCACTACCTACCAATACTGTCACACAAGCTGGCACCAAGTCTTAAACACACAGATCTTCTAAGAACATTCAAGATTCAAATAATAGCAGTACCTGTATCTAATGATAATGCATTACGTATTTCAAGAAGAATTTTTGATTTTCACCATAAGGAAATGATAACTATTTGAAGATATATATGTATATTTCCGTATATATTCTGATTGGAACATTACCAAATATATACAGTAATCAAAACACCACATGGTATCATAAAAGTGGATAATTTTCATGTTTTTATGTATGAGGAAAATAATTTTAGATTTTAAAAAATGTAAAATTGTAATAATTATGTTGATGAAGATGCGGAGTGTTTAATAAAAATTTTTAAATGAGATATTGTAATGAAAAATATTGGAAAGGAGATATGATGCCGTCTAACAGATAAGCACAGCTGAATAGAGTCTATGTCAGGAAAATATACAGTTGGGTGATTTGGGCCTATCTTTAGGTTCGGAAGAGAAGAAAGGATGCAAGAAAGGTAAAAGAGAACAACAGGCACAAAAATGTGGAATGAGGTAGGACAAAGATATCTATTGTCTTCTCTTTCTATCCTTCATTTTTATTTCTTTCTGTCTGGCTCTCTCTTGCAATTACCTGACACATGTTGTAGTGATTCAAGCTTTCACACTCTTCCTCTCAATAAACTGACATCAAATACATATGAACATTTTTAAAACTCTCACCAGATTGTTATTTCTTTGAAAGCTACTTATTAAAGAGGATGGCTCTAAAAAGACAAAATTTATCTGGCTTTATATCCACTACATCATTATTTATGTTCATTTCTGATTATCATGTACTGCCAACTGAGCAAGTGATGTGGACATCTGTTGAAACATTGTGGATCAAATGGTGTTTTCATTTATGACACCATTTTAAAACCAACTACATTGCACAACAAGGATACACAAAAGAACAAAGGGAATAGAAACACAGGCAATGCAGAGCTAGATGTAGATGTCATTAAAGTTCTAGAGTGAATATTAAGTAAAACCATAGTTACTGGTGTAGCAGAGCTGAGAAAGTAAGCACCTGAATCTTTGCAAATGAGCCATCTCATGAAAGTAAGCTGATATTTCAAAGCCCAGAGAATCCCAGCTCTATTGAAAAGAAAATTAACCTGTAAACAAAGAAAATTTATAGGATTGAATACAGGAACATTGATTCGAATTCTTCTATGGTGGGCAGTATTCTAAAAATGCATCCTGCCCTGAAGATTTTATATCCTAATACTGTACAAGGCACTGTAAATATGATGAGATATCATTCCTAGGATATTCCATGTTTCATAGCCCAAAAAAACCTGCAGACATAATTAAGATTGCTAGTCGATTTATTTCAAAACAGTAACATTGTCCTGGGTTATTCAGGTGGTCCTGAATTAATCACCTTAGCACTTAATGGCAGAGGATTTGCACTTGCTGGAGACAGAAGTGAAATTAAAAATAGAAATTAAAAATAGAAGTACTATTATTATCTGGTGATGAAGGGGGTCATGTGTCATGAAATACAGCATTCTTCAAGAGGCAAGTTTGGCTCTGACAGCCACTAAGTAACTGGGCCTCAGTCTTACAAATTCACAGAAGTGAATTCAGCAATTAACTAACATGAATTGCAAGTAGATTCTTCCTCAGAATCGAGATACCAGCAACCTGGCTAATACCTTCATCTAGTCTGCAAGACACCATGCAGAGAACCCACTGAGCCTTCTCAGATTTCTGAGCTCCAGAACTGTGAGGTCATAAATTGATGTCAAGTTGCAATGTTATTTCTTGCCATTATGAACTAACACATCTGAATTCAGCAATGAGACAACCTCCCCCAATGACAACAGGAAGCAGGAATTCATTGTCTGGGGGTGACAAACTAATACATTAAAACAGATGGAAAGTGTGTATATACACATACGAAATGATTTAAACTCCAACTCCATTTCCAAAATTCCAGGACCCAAAAGAAATAACTAAGTATAATCTGCTGTACGGTGACAGGAGGTAAGGACACACAGATTTTGGTGTCTGAGATGAAAAGGATATATTTCTCCTTCTGTATCATACGATGAATCTTGCACTACAAGGCTGTTCAACTCACCGGGATGAATTTTGTTGTGAAAATGAGGCTCTTTCGCTCATCGTCAAGATTTACAGTCTTCTATTTATTCTTACATGAGGGCAGGGTGAGGAGGTACATTTCTTTTCTCACACAATTTTTTGCCTTCAGATAGAGAGAATTAATCTGTATTGTAATCTATTTAACCTATCTTCTGTCCTTTTGTTTATGTATTTATCTAAGTGTGGGAAGGATGATCTACCAACCATAGATATGGAAGGAGGAATGACATATGAATCACATCTCCTTTCCTTCATCTTAGTCTTTGGGAAGCAAACTGCAGCACCTTACAGCAGTTTTATCTTACCAACTATAAGTAGCCGAACACCAGGGTGGAGATTTGAGGTTTTCTCACTAGACTGAGTGCGAGGACTTTTAGGAACCTCATTTGAATGAAATTTTAAAAATTCCTAAATTAAACAGCAGTTATTGTATTTCAATCCTCTCTCTCTTTTTTGAGTAAATTATTAATGAGTTCAACACTAAACCAAGATAAAACTATTACTGATATAAAGGCAATAAGCATGAATCTACGCCATCAATTAACTATGCATAGAGGTCAAAGAATCGTACCAAATTTGGGAAAGATATGAAACGTTTGCATATAATGGATATATAATTATGAGAAAATTGCACATTTATAATTTCATTTTTACCTGGCCAGGATAATAAAAGTTACTAGATGTTCATATTACACTAATTTTCTATCTTTAGTTATTCATTTATGGTTGAATATTTTAAATATTAAAATGGCAACTGTTAAGTAATTAAAATACATACTAGAAGATAAACTCCCCACAAATGTATAACGTTAATTTTTCTCATTGTTAGCAATCATCTACATTAAGTTTACTTTGCTATGAATCCTTTTTTTTTTTTTTTTTGGTTCTTATTTTTCTTAAAATGAAAGCCTGCTCTTATTTTTTGTTTGTTTGTTTGTTTATTCTTTAAAGAATTACTAGAAGATCATTTGGATTCTTTCAAAGCTGAAACTCACATGAAAAACAAGGGCAGAGATAAGCAAATTACTCAAATTACTGCAGTAGGTAATATGAAAAATTCATATTACTATACTTTGCTTCCTATTGACCATAGCTCAAAGTATAGAAAAACAAGTTTGCCGTCTCACAGATGGCCTTAAAAACTTGTTATTTTTCAACACTCTTGTGATTTTCATGATATGTGGAGAGATACCCAAAAATCAGTTTGCAAATATTTGTTTCTTAGTATTTACTTCTCCTTGGAATTTGGAGAAAACATATGCTTTCTTAAATTCCTGATAATGTGTTTAGGTCCAGAACTTTAATGTCATAAGTAGAAATGTAGAGGTTTTTATAAATTTCTTTTAGAAAGCTCTGGATAGAATATAATTAAATTGTTATATGTTATATATAATATTCCATAATTTTATATTCTATATTAACTCTCTTTCCTAAAGTACTTTATTTGGCTTCTTTCTATTTGTGGTACTAATGATTGAACCCAGGGCTTTCACACTGAGTTACATCGGCAGACCATTTTTTATTTTTTACTTTGAAACAAGGTCTGACTAAGTTGGCCAGGCTAGACTCAAAGTTGTGATCCTCTTGCCTCAACCCCCACAGAGTTCTGGAACTACAGGCATGTACCACTGTGCCTCGTTTACTACTGAATCCCTTGGTAAATCGAAGTAAATTATCACCCTTGCTCTATTCCTACATCATTTTACACATTCATATGTAGCTCCATAGCAACTCCAACCTAATTAGATTGCAAATACCTGTTTACAAAAATGTCTTTTGAAATCTTTTGTTAAGATCAATGACTACTGCATTTTTTACTTCTCATTATGTAACACTATGCTATGGATGGACAAAATTAAATGCATGTTATATATATATACTGTATATATAATATATATTGAATTGTGTGTGGTAAGAGTTAGTTTAAAATAGCTTATTTCAAAATCTCGTCTTTGGTCCACAAAGGACACAAATTAGGTTATAGTGGAAGTAACCGACATGATATTAATCAAAATTTAACAATAACCAGGAATACTTTCATTTTATCCCCAGTCTTCCGATATTGAAATGTAAATTCACATGGAAAATCTACTTTTCCTGCCAATGTAATTCCCACTTACTGTATTTTTAACTATAAAAGCAGACGGAACAAAAATGTGTGCTTGTCTAGATTTTTGACAAGTGATATTTCATCAATACAAAAACAGAAAACAGATGATGCATAAATATATTCAAATAGCACATTAAGCAATTAGAAAGAAATATACATTTGTTCATTTTATGGTATCTATATATCACTGAGGATAAATTATAAGTTGTACTCTAAATTAGCACAAATTATATTTGTTAACGTTCAATAACTTTAAGGCAAATACAGTAAATGATTGTAAGGTATATTATATGGTACATACAAAACAGTTTCAACCCCTAAAATTCGTAAATAATTGACAATTCAGAGATAAGTGTGATACATGAGAGACTACAAGAAATTTACATTCAGTTTCAAATACTAACAAATATGAAAATATAATTAAGAGAGTTTCAAAATTACATTATCTATATGCTATGTAATTTTATATATTCTAATTAGTTGTGTTGGGTGTTATTGTATAACAGTCTAGTCCCACAGTTTTCAGTTTTTATCACATTTGCTTTTTTGTGATTAGTTGTGTTTTTACTGGATTATTGATGATTACAGCTCTGTAGAATCACTTTATAATCTTGTTCTCATGTAGTCTTAGTGATAACTTTGCAATTTTGCCTTATCATTCCCATTTTACAGATGAAAAAACACCAAGAGTTTAAGTAGATTGCCTGGAATCACTTAGTATGAAAATGACTCATTTAGTCCATTACATCAAGTTTACTTAGTTCAAACTCAGAAGCATTTTCTTTTAACTATGTCCAAGATGTGAAAATCCCGCTTTTCAAATTAAAGTTCTGTATAGTAAAGGAAATAACAAAATAAAAATAGAGCCTACCGATTAAGAGCAAATTTGGTTTTCTGGATTTAATAGGGAGTTAATGTCAAAATAAATAAGGAATTTATGTAATTCAAGAATCAAAATAAATGACTATTTAAAATGAGAAAGGAACTTTATTTCCCAAGAAGACATTAAAATGGGCGAAGTATGTGAAAATGTGTCCAACGTAACTAATCATGAAGAAAATACAATTCAAAACCATGACAAAACATCACTTCGCACCTATTAGAGTGGTTATTATTGAAATAAAAAAAAAGTATTTACAATGGTATGTAGAAAAGTTTTATTTCCATTGACAAAGTTATATAACCATTATGGGACATGCCATGGAGGTTCTTAAAAAATTAAAAATAAAACAACCACGTGACCTAGCTATCTCTCTGCATAGAATATACTCAAAAGGAATAAAATAGCAATTTGTGAAAACATCTGCCCTGTATATTCAATGCACAATAGCCAAGATATGAAATCAACATAAGTATCCATTGATGAATGAATAAAGAAATTTTGGCATATATCTGAAATCTTTAAAATATAGGAGTAGGTAGAAATAGTAAGATTGTTATTTTTATAATGTATTGTTATTTTACAGCTTTGGGGATCCAAAGAAACCATAAAATATTAGGAATTTGATTACTTGGGGGGAGAATCATTTTACCCATTTATTTAAAAGAATTTGAATTGCTTTCCACAATACACACAGCAGTGGCCAGCAAATCTCTCACTGATCAACTTAAATTATCATGTATGTATACACGAAGAACTACATCACAGTGCATTTCAATATAATCTCAGTATTAGAATGCTTATTTTAAAATAAATTCTACATCTATGTAACTTTTGTCATACTCAAGATCAAAGCTATCATACGCAAACCTTCTAAATAGTCTCTTACTTTGCAACATTCTTTATATATTGAATTTCATTTAAATAAGTAAATTAAAAAAGTGATTGTTTAAACATCTTGTAGCTTTCCAAGAATGTGTGCCTCGCTAGAGAGTATCCAGGGAGGCACATGTTTCTGGAGGTCCTTCTGGGCGATACAAATGATTGTCATTCCAAGACACTAACAAGGAATGAACCCAGGAAATTTAAAGTTATTTGGCATCAATTTTAAGGTTCAAAAAAGAGTGCACTGAAACAACAAATCAATGTAGATGCTTGTTTTATAAATGTACCTCCAGGTGTGCTGGGAAGAAACTACTAGCTTGTGAATATTCAAGATGAATTTACCATGGATAGCAATGTTTCTAGCATGACTTTCTTATCGTGTATTCCTCTCAGTCTTCCACCAAGATGACAGCATTAGCCTTGTCCCTTGGAAACTGGAGTAGGTGCATGACTAGTGTCCCAATAATATTTTATAACAATTTGAATTATTATAGGGTTTTACATTATTCTACTACAGAAGTAAATGAAGTTACATTACCTATGCAACCTTATCTTAGTCTACTTGTGCTGCTATAACAAAATACCACACACTGGGTGATTTTAAATGCAGAAATCTATTTCTCATAATTTCTGGAAGCTAGCATGTCCAAGATAAGGCACTGGCTGATTCTGTTGTTTTGTGAGAACTGCTTTCAGCTTGCAAGATAACACAGCTGCTGTATCCTTTGAAAGGGAAGAATGCTGTATTCTCACACATTGAAAGACAGAAAGGCAAGTAAAACAAATACTGAGTCAAGTTTCTCTTGTGAAGGTCTCTTATAATGGTGTTCTTGAAGAGCAGAGCTATCATGGACTAATTACCTCTCAAATGCTCCATTTCTGGATATTATTATATCAGGCACGAAATCTCACCTCCTGAATTTATGGGAGGGCGTATTCAAACCATACTGATACTCAAAGCAGAGTACAGTAACTCAACTCACTTTGCCTTATAACAATCCATAATAAATATATAGCTGGTCAAAATTGCTGTTTTTAATTGTTATTTTTCTTATGGTAAGTTTCATCTAAAATTTTCTCTCTTTTAGTTATGAATAATAAAATTCAGAACATTTGCTAATATATGTTTTTAAGTGAAATTTTTATTCAACACATATTTAAATTGTTATAAGATTTTAAGAATTCCAAGGCTACATTTTTTTTTTTGTGGGTACCGGGGGTTCGGCCTCAGGACCTTGCGCACCAACAGGCACCCGTGCCGCTGAGCGATATCACCAGCCCTTTTTTTGTGTGTGTGGGTTCTTGGAGTCGAACTTGGGCCGTCACGCTTGCAAGGCAGGCGCTTACGCTGCTGAGCCATCTCACCGGCCCCAAGGCTACATTTTTATATATTTTATTTAAGTACATTTAAATTTATTTACTCTGAAAAATTTACTCATTTATTCAGAAATTTAAAAAAATAATATTATGTGAGAGTCAGCCAATAATAGAAGCATTTTGTTAAAAAAATATTTGACCCATGAACTAAAATTTAAAGCTAACATGAGAAGCTCCAGCTACACAAACTTGCTTTGATAAGCCCTGTTGAGCTAAGTAGATATGCAGAAATACCAATGGCTGATTTGTGTGTGTATCAAAAACTGAAAATTTGGAAGAAATCCTTCAGTGAAAACATAGGTAGTAACAGTTCTGTAGTTTTCAATTGTTTTGTCCTCTTTCAAGAAATTACAGTGCCAAATATAAGATGAAAATGCTAATTATATTCCACTGGCAATGAACTGAACTCTACTATATTTTAAAATTTTAAATGCATGACTTGTTAAAGGCCATTTAATTGTTAACTATAATAATATATTTTACATCTCTGGCACGTATAGAATCAGAAATCTTTCTCAACACCACCTCCTCTACCTGGCATGACATAAAATATATGTTGTTTTGAAGAACCACCATATTTATTACACAACCTACTTCTGCAATTCAAAATTTATTGAAGTTTGCTAGACTAGAATCTAAAATATAAAATATATCTAAAATATATCTTTGAATATCTCAATATGTCATACTAAAATCAATATAGTCTTCTGTTTTAAAAACGTACATCATTTTATTTAAGTTGTTTTTCAATATTAGCAGTCTAAAACTGTTTGTTTTTGATAAGTTATAAAACATGAGTTTAAACTTACCCACACGGATCAATTTAAGTTTTGAAAATAGACATAGTTTCATGAAGTTTGACATTTCAGAGAGTTTTTCAGACAGAGAAAGTTTCCAAGTTAGTAGGCTTGAGGTGGGTAGGATGGGGATGGATTGCAAGTTGCAGATAAAAGTGAATTCTGAGTTTTCTACTTGATATGTTCCTGATAACTCTTCTTAAATTTGCTACATATTTATTGCTTCCTATCTTAGCTTCTTGTCGCTGTGACAAAATACCTGAGAAAAACAACTTCAAGGAGGAAATATTTATTTTGCTTTATAATTTCACAAGCTAATATCCGTGGCCAATCGCCTCCGTTGTTTCTGTCCCCGTGTGAGGGACAGCATCTCGCTGGAGAGGGTACAGCAGGACGGACACCCAGTGACCAAACTGCTGCACGAGGACTCACTTCCTGAATTTCCATCACTTTTCAACTGCAATTAAATTTTGTACCTCTTAATGGATTAATCTACGGATGAGTTCAGAGTACTCAGGATCCAATCACTTCCCCAAAC
Source organism: Erethizon dorsatum (assembly GCA_028451465.1). Lineage (NCBI taxonomy): Eukaryota > Metazoa > Chordata > Mammalia > Rodentia > Erethizontidae > Erethizon > Erethizon dorsatum. The sequence goes on along the minus strand of CM051833.1, from coordinate 76,332,514 downwards.
CACCATCTGTGAACATTACTGAATTGGGGACCAAGCTTTGAACACATGAGGCTTTGGGGTCTATTCTATATTCAAACTATAATGCTTTCCCTAGCCTACCATTTTCTTTTTGCACCAAACAGACTTATAAGAACTCAGGACATTTGAACTCAGAATATTACAGACATGATTTCATGATCTGATATTTTTGCGACATAATCAAGTTTCTGCCTAAAATATCTAAAACAAATAAACATTTTTAAAACCCATTTTTGTGACGCCAATTATCAAGAAAGATATGAAAACTATTGCAAGTATACAATTGAATGTACCTATTTGATATATTCAGTGCATTACACACACACTCACACATATGTATTTATATATTTGTGCAGGCAATTTTATGTGTGCATACACTTACATGCACACATGCACATACATTAGTGTGTTCAGGTTGCATAACAAAATCCCATAGACTGAATGGCTTTTAAGTAACAAAAATTGATTTCATACAGTTCTTGAGTTGAGGCAGCCAAATATCGAAGCATTTGCATATTCAGGGAATGGTGAAAAATACCTTCCTGGTTCATTAATAGGACCTTTTCTTTGTGTCCTCAAATGGTGAAAGCAACAAGCAACACTCTTGGGGTCTCTTTTATTGAGGCACTAATCCCACCCTTGTGGGTTTTACCCTCATGGCAAATAAGTCCTCTTTGTGTTCCTCCCAATTCAAATGTTAAAATCTAATCATCTGTGTGATGATATTAAGAGGTGAAGATTTGAGGGATGATTAGATTTTGATAGTGGAGACTTCATAAATGGGATAATTATCCTTATAAAGGAAATCCCAGAGAGTTCTCTCACTCTCTTCTAACTTGGGAGAATATAGCAAGAAGAGCACTATCTATAGAATAGAAAGCAGGTCCTCCCAAGAAGGTAGTGATTCTGACTACCTAAACTTGGGCTTCCCAGCCAGCAAAAGGACAAGAAAAAATTTCTCTTGTTTATAAGATACCTAGTTATAATATATTTTTATAGTAGCCTAAGACACAATCACATTGGAGATTAGATTTCAATTTGCAAATTTGGAAGGGACACAGACATTCAAATACTTAGCCCATTCATACATTCATATATATATATATATATATATATATATATATATATGTATATACTAATAATTATAAGTATTAACTATATGTTCATTGACTTTCTATTGCTTAATAAATAATGATCACAACCCAAAATTAGCGGCTTAAAACAGCACACATTTATTATCTCATTGTGGATAAGGAGTCCAATAGCTCCCTTGTAAATATTTTGTTCAGGGTCTGACAAGGTTACAGTTGAGGTATCAGTTGGGCTATATTGTCATTTTTAGGCTTGTATAGGAAAGAATTTACTTCCACCCTCAAATTTTTGGCAGTTTATTTACATGTGCCTGCATGACAGAGATATTCTGCTTTTACAGACTTATCCTAGAGACTGCTAAGTGTTCTTAGAAGTTGCCCTCATTTCTTATTCCATGAACTTTTATGACACTACTGTTTACTTCATTTGTCTAGTAAGGAATATGTTTTGCTACATTTTACTGAGGTGACATATAGCATGATGAAAACAAAATGGTGGTATCCATTTTCTTTACCCTATAATATAACCAAATTGAGAGATTTGTTATGAGGAAATGACAAGGATTTCTTGTATTTATGAAGATGCAACTCCATAAAAGTATAGATACCAGGAGAGAAGAGGTTCAACATCAATTTAGGGTCTTTCCACCATGAGGTATTTGTTAGTCAGCTTTCTGTTACTATAACAAAAGTCTGAGGCAACCAAATTGAAAAGTGTAAAGTTTTATTTTGGCTCACAGTTTTGAAGGCCTTAGTCCTTCAGTCCAAAATGGTTACGTTGTCTCGCCCTGTTGTGAGACACCTCCATAAAGAAAGGAGCTCGTGGTAGGGCAAGCTTCATGACTCCTGGTATCTGGAGAGGTAAAGAGAGAGAGAGAGAGAGAGAGAGAGAGAGGAAGACCTGTGGGCCAAGGTCTGCTCCCCAGCCACATCCCAGTAACCTAACACCTTTCATTAGTCTCCATCCTTAAAGGTACCACCAACTCCCAATAATGCGATGGACTGGGGATTAGGGTTTCAGCTAATGGGCTTTCTGGGAGAACATTTTGGATACAATTTAGAGCAATGTGAGAGAATCATTGTCTTAAATTGATGGCTAGAGTCACATATTTTAAAATCTCATTTCAGTAAAAAGAACTATAGAAAATTATGAGTCAAATAATTCCAAAAAGTGTGCTGTTTTCTGTTATACTTGTAGTACCTTCTGTATTTTCATAGTCAGAAGATGAGAAACAACAGGGCCATCTTTTTAAAAATGTCCATCATAGCCGTACTTTCACTCTCTGAATTCCGACAGAGATACAGAGATTGTTATAAATAATGCAGAAAATAGACCTTCATAGAAAAATATGAGGAACTCTATATTAGATTTGTCTTAAAACTCTATCAAAATGTAAAATGCAATCATGGTCAGAGGACATTTTAAAAATTGCACACTGATTTTTCACCAGAACTAAACGTATCTCACTAAAATATTTTATATGATTTGACCTATTTCAGATTACTCAAAAACCTTAAAAAAGAAAAAATACAAATTATACAAATAGCTTCTTTGAACATATGAAGAATGCCTAAGTCACTTATACTTTAAAATTCAGAGTAAATTTCTTGGAATTGGACATGATTTGCCATCACTTAAGAAGCGTGATTAAGTAGAAATAACGTAATTGAGACAATGCTACTGAATAATACAAAGTACTATTGAAAATAAACTAAAAACAATCATAGCCAGTTAGTTATTCACAGTACTGTGAGTATTTGTTGCCCCTTGCACTTTTATTTTATATAAAGACTTCCTTATTATTCTAGTTGCTGGGAATTGAATTAATCTATTGATTACAAATGCACTCGTCAACATAATTAGTGTAATGTACCTCTACCTTTACTGCTCATTTAGACATATAAGTAATTTTCCTGATAAGTTCAACTTGACTTACTTTTGAAATTCTAAATATAGAAAAAAGGTTCTAGCAGTAAGATGCTTTTAGCAAAATCAAACAAAAATCTATGTAATTGCTCTCAATTGGAAACAGGGATGCTGATCTCTTTATAGATACAAGCATAAATACATAAAGTTAAAACTACTAATGAGCAGTCATAGAGTACAGGAAAAGAAAATGAGGCATTTTTCTTTATTATTTGCACCTGACAGAGAGGAACATTCAAGTAACTGCTCCACAAATCTTAAGAGGCATTTGGGTGTGTGCTTAAAGGTAAATGGACACAATAAATAGATGGGTAGAGTGTTATCCTTCTATATTCTAGGCAAATCTGAAGATACCATAGACATTCAGAAAATATTTCTCCAATTTCAAGTTTGGACAAATTGTGAATTACCTTCACAGTGTTATTTAGATGATAGGAAGGACTTTCTAAATTATATCAGATCATGTGTGAAAAACCTGATGACCATTTGTCAATGATAAGAAATCTAATATTTGCCTAAGTGTAATCAGATTCTAAAGAGGAATATCTCTCTATATGCTTCGGGAATTTTCTAGATATTGGTTTCCGTATTTGCTGGGAGTAAAAAAAATCATAAAAACATTTAGGCTTTTGACTACCATTTTTTATAGGTTTTATGTTCTTGCATTCTGTTTTGTTTAATATAGATTCATTAGTGAGGACATTCATATCATTATATCATATATATATATATGATATATATATATGATATATGATATGATATGATATATATATATATATATATATATATATATATATATATATACACACACACACACACATATAAAGCTTTTTGAGTATTTGAATTTGAATTTCCATCTTGTTAACTCCACTCCTCCCTGGACTTAGCCTTTCTCTCCCAGCAAATAAGCATTGTACTTCTAGTTCTGGTTAATTGAAAGCATCTAGAATTGTCTTGCCTGCTTTGAAAGTTGCTGATACTAATGTGAACTTATGCTTTTCAGGTCCAGACAAAATTAAAGTAAAAAAATAATAAAGAAGGAGAGCTTGTGGCTTCTGAGATAAGTACTATTTCAAGGACTTTCTAAAAAAACTCGCAAGAAATTCATTCTCATTCTCTATGCACCCCATGCTTTGAATGCCACACATATACACATATTTCGGTCAGAAAGTTTATCTTAACATTCTGTAATACTGCAGAAATTCAGATAAGATGCTTCCCAAAGAACACTTCCCCAGCAATTGCACCTCCACCAGTGAGCTATCACCACTCCTGCCTCTGGTCTCCAAGAACAGTGAAATTTATATCTAAGTAGCTCATGTGAATTCTTCCCTTTTAGCTAATAAAAACTTCCCCTGGCCTCTACCTCCTTGAGCATGCCCAGTTTATTGCACCACATGTATCGCAAATACAGTGATTTGCTATTACCAGACAATATTGTGATTAGAGAATTTCTATCTCTGCTTGATTGTTACTACAGTGCACATTTATCATTGGACAATATATTTCCAAGAAATGATAAAGAATAGCAAAATTTGAAGATGTTCAGGATGAATTGAACAAAAACGATTCTGAGATGAAAAGCATTGTGAAGATCAAAGATTTGGGTTTCAAATACTTTCAGTGCTTTATTACAAATGATAAGGAATAATTTGGGGTTATTTTTTACCTGCTGTAGGAGATTTCATTTAATATAAGATCCAATGGGGGGGAAGAATGTTTGAGGAGGGAGAATAGTAATTAAAGTGAAGATATCTTTAATGTTTCAGAATCAACATTATAAACAATTTATACAAGATAATATTACTTTTAAAAATAGTATTCAAGTTCTTTTTCCCTCTGTTTAGGCACTGAGGATATTATATTCTTAGCATAGATAAAGAAAATGAAACACAGGTCCCTATGTTTGTGCTGCATGTGGCTTTCCACCTGGATCCACTCAGCAGGAGGTATTCAACAAGGCTCTTTTTTCTTTTTCCTTTTTTTCTTTTTTTGTACCGGGAATCAAACTCAGGACCTTGAGCTTGCCAGCCAGGCACTTGTGCCACTGAGCTATATCCCTGGCCCCATGAAAACTATTTTTAAAGTGGTTTCTAGGAATAAAAGAGTGCTGAAATAACAGCTTAAATCTTGAAAAAGAAAGGGAAATGTTAGTCTCATTCTGTATCTTTCCTACATAAGCAGGCTTAAAGGAAAGCTATATACATTTATAATGCAGCAGCCCAAGGGTTGACTGCCAACTATTATGGATATTTTTTGCTCTAAGTCCAAACAAGTTTTCCACTTTATTCTTTTCCAATAATTTATCTTTTATTCAAAGTGTTACTAACAAGAATATTAAAAAATCTTTGTTGACTAGCATGCAGATTGATACACAGCAATATGTTGCTGAATGGGGATAATGGGGGAAATATACCACTAGCAAATTTCATTGTTGAAACACCATAGACAGTGCTTAGGCAAACCTGGATGGACTTACTTACTGCAAACCTAGGTGGTGTGTTATAGCCACTGGAGTACAGAAGGTCTGATGTTGAGAAAAACACTGATCCATCACGTCATATTTTAAAATTGTTTTACATGTCTTGTCGTGTTATATATATATAGAGAAAAAATTTTATCTGTTATATATATATATATATATATATATATATATATATATATATATATTGTTGTGGATATTGTGTTATTGCTGTTTTTACTACTGTTGGTGCTGAGTAAATTAACTTATAGACATTGCTTTACTCCATCCGGGCTGCTGTAACAATAACGTCTCACACTTTGTAGTCTAAACAACATTCTTTTATCACAGTTCTACAAGCTTGGATCTACAAGTTTTGTTATCTATTTAGGACCCTAAATAGATGTTTCATAAACTTCCATCTTCTTTTGTGCCCTAGCATGGGAGAAAAGTGATGAAATATCACTTTTACAAGAGAATTATTCCCATTCATAAGAATGCCCTCCTCCTGCATGATCTCATCATATCCAAAAGTCCCCAGTTCCTACTGCAATCTCTTTGGGTGTTAAAGATCTCAATATAAGAATGTGAGAAACAAACTTTTGGTCTATAGCTATGCATTTGGTGAATAAATATTTAAGATAGAGGTCTGATATCCTAGTATTGGAGAATTGCTCAAGCATTGCTTTGATGACAGCAAGACTGGTTTGGTATTTACAATGAAGATCAATTTGAATGATTTATGGTAACAGACTGAATGGCAACAAAGGAATGTATTCAAATGAGAACTTTCTTTCCTGAGGAGTTAAAATAAATACAGAGTCTGCCCAAAAAATTATACACACTTCAGAAAAGAAAAATAGTATAATGGTTTTTCAACAGATGGTGTTATCCTCATATGGGGGACCCTAGAGGATGTCATATATTGCAGAAAACCCACTCACTGCTGGACGTTAGAGAAGAGATTGAAAATGCGTGTGCACCAAACTCAGTGACCAAGGTTACCCAAGCAGCAGTTTGCCATACTAATAAATGTCTGGAAGCTAATGCCACCAATTTGAGCACCTCTTGTAATTGTAGAGGCCAAAGGTAACTTGTATTAATCTCATAATGTCTTGATAAATTTAGTATTAAAATATTTGTACAAGTTTCTCTTTTCCTCAATACATTCTTCAGGCAGACTCTGTATAATCCTTGTGCTCATTGATGCATTAACAGGTAACATTTAAAGCCACAGTTTCTCCTGTGGGTTTATTTGGTTCTTTGTCTTCATATCCATTAACAAATTAGTTGAACATATGTCTCAGATTGCCCAGGACTTTCCTTTTTACCTACTGTCTTCTTGGTGTATTTTTTAAAATTAACACTTTAGTTCACTCTCAAAAGATCTCTCATTTGGACTATAAATTATGTAGTTATTCTATAAATCTAAAATAAAATTAAAACACTTTTCAACTTTGGTAACTTCTGACACCAAGGAAAAAGGAACATGTTGTGTATTTTGCATATATAAATGTTAGAAGCAGTACATAGTCCTGAAATTTTCCCTTAAAAGTGGGCTTTTTAATTAGTGGTATACCTGACCAGATTTTTTTCTACCATGATGTTTTTCCCAGCACATTTTTTTTTTTGTGGGTACCGTGCCGCTGAGTGATATCACTGGCCCTTTTTTCATATGTGGGTTCCAGGAGTTGAACTCGGGCCCTCGCACTTGCCAGGCAGGCGCTTATGCCACTGAGCCATCTCACCGGCCCTTTTCCAGCACATTTTATTCTGCTAAAGATGTAAGTAAAGCCAGAGGAAACTTAGAGGTTACTTTACCAATATTTTCACCATATTCCAAGATATCTGAGGGATAAAATGGGTCAATGTTTGGGAAATATTGAAGTGATATACAGAACTATCATTTCAGAAATGCAACTGAATTTAGAAGAGATAAAGTGACATCATTTGTCCAGCTGCAGCAGGGTCAAGATTACACATCAATTTCTTTGACCTGGTCAATTTGTGTTTACTACCAAAAAAGCATTTAATCATTAAAGAGTAGCTGAAGCATAGATCTGTGTAGTATTCCAGGAATACAAAATTTATACAAGGCCTCAAAAAGTATGATACATATGAAAAATAGTTCATCATAGCTAAACTCAGTGTTTTAATAAAATATTCATATTGATATATAGTCTTAACTTTGCTTTTGTATGTAGAATATTAATTCTATAGCATGACATTAAAATAGACCACAAATTATGTGTTTATTATTTCTTAAAATATAATTATTTCTGAACAGTGTTTTTTCTTAGGAAGCCATTTAATTTTGGCATGTGCTTTAATTGAAGTTACTGCCAGTCTCCTTCTCTTTTAATTGTTTTTAAATGCTGTATTGAGATTAATTTCAGTAATACTAATGTATATAATTGAAATGAAGACTTGAAATCAAATTATTACAGGCTTATGCAATATTTAAGGAAAGCAGCCTAAATTAAGGAAAAGTGGGATTAAATACTGTGAATTATTGAAATGTACAAGTTAATTCTTTCCTACTGTGATAAGTAAAGGGATTGGCATGAAATGCTTAGTTCTGAATTAAAGTGCTGGGGTTTTCTTGAAGAGCAACATGAGTGAGCAAGGACAGATTATAAAGGAATGAAACAATAGCTGTTCTTTAGGGTTGGTAGGAACACTGAAATTACCCCTTCTCCTTTTTCATTATTTTATTTTACTGCCTGTTATTTCATTTTGTAATACTTCTATTTATTTTATTCTTCTTGTATAGGAAATGGCACACATTTTCTTTCATGTACGTAATTGTACAAATGGCAAAAAGGTGCTAATTTGATTAACTGTGGTGATTTTTATTTGAATTCTACTGAAGTAATCCTTGAACAATAACCAATATTAACAAGAGCAGTTTAATAATAATATGGCATTTGTACGCAGTGTACACAGAAGAAAAGTCCTTGGAGAAGGGAAATATACTTGGAGCTGTCAGAGGCTGGAGAGAGAATAAGAGGGGAAGTGATTGCTAATGGATATAGAACCTTTTTAGGTAATTAAAATACTCTAAAATTAGATTTTTGAGATGTGTGAACAATTCTCTGAATATACGAAAATAGAATCAAAGAAGTTGTACATATTTTGAAGTCAAATCAAATAATATTTTACCATTTCATTGATAAAAATGTATCATATCTTACAAATATGTAAATTCTTTAAGCCAGTACACCTCTTTCTCAAAACATTGTGTAAAATAAATAATGATACATACATTCAAATAGGAAGTTATAACAGCATTTAAGTCAATAGTATAAGAGAATTTTTACCATTGGTACTTATAAATAAAGTTAAAAGAAAAAAATAAAGCAAACATAACTGGTACTGTCTTTGGGTTTTCATAAACACGACAAATTGAATCACAGGTCATTTGTGTCAGTTCTGCACAGAACTTTACATTGCATTTCATTTCATATGTAGCTGTCAGTTTATGAGAAGATTTGTAAAAGAATTTGAAAAATAATCCCATAAACTTATATATGAAATAATGTCCTAGTGAATAAAAAGTGTAATGTATCTCCATCTGAAAATTTATAATTAAGATGTAAGATATGAGTTAATACATATTAGATATCATAAAATTTGATTAATAGTAAAGTATATTGAAAAATCTGGAGATAAATTTTTGGTTATAGGGTATATTAAGCTCTTATAACTGCTGGAGAATAATTAAATTTCTGGTTTGATCTTGAATAATCTTATGGAGGGTCATAGATGGCAGAGGTGACTTTCATTCTCTAGGATATATATAGATCTTATTTGTGTTTGGAAATCTTAAAATTTGAGAAACTTAGCCCACATATTATCATGTAGCCATTATTATTATGTAGCCATTTCCTTCACCACATTTGGAAGTTTTCTAGCCTGATATTCTTAAAGGATTTTTCAGAACTTGCAACATCACACATTTAACCTGGAGTGGTAAAAAACTTAATTTTCCCAGAATAGATATGTTTTCAGTATGATGTAAATCATTTAGCTCTTAGTAAGTATTGTAGCATTTTCCTTTGTTATCAATATATCGGGTTTTACTAAAAAATATACTCATTCTATCCCTTAATATCCTGTGACCACTTTGAATGCAGTTCATCTTCTACAAGACTTGTACTTTTTCTAAAATAATCTAGTTATACCATTAGCTATCGATGGTAACAGTCATGTATTTTTGGTTTACTATACATCTCATTTTAGCTAAGACTCTTTTGCAAGTCTACCTCTTGTAAAATTTGTTTCCTCTTTCTCCAAAGTTTTCCTCAGGGTCTATAGAACCCTCTGATGAGAATAGAGTCTTAAAAATTGTGCAGGATTTGACCCATTTGCTGCTGATTGGCATAGTTAGAGTAAGTCTGAGTCAATAAGTATAGCTGAAAAAGTACAGGTCATTTGTACTAATTTTACACATAACTTTTTATTGCATAAGTTCAAAGACAAATACATGAAGGGGGGAAATGGAGAGGAGGAGAAGCGAAGGGAGGAGAGGAGAGGAGAGGAAGACAGAGATAGAGAGATGAGACAGAAATAAAAGAAACTGTGGTTCCAAATCTTTCATAAGAAATATCAAATTCTAAAAGTAGAAAAAAGCCTGTTAATGTTTGAGCTCCTGTCTAAGGGAGCTCGTTTTTTATGGCATTTCTATACCTACTTTGGTAACAACAATGGCACCCAGAAGACTCCTCTCAGTAAGCAAGAAATATCCTCAATAACCAAGACACTGTGCTTATAAACCTTGCAATGCGCTGTTCAATATGATGTCACTAGAATTTTTTTTCTGTATTTGAATTATCTGACAGTGAATTTGCAAGAAGAAACTGCCTGTCCTTGAGGAATGCGCTAGACTCTTTTCTCAGTAAATAGCGAGTAAACCTACATCAAGCCTCCTCATTAAAATCCAAGGCATATCCTAAATATGGTGGGAATCAGTGAATACCTTGATCTACATTTTAGATCTAAGGTGGGAAATAAGTTTAGAAGATGCAAAATATGTTAAATTGCTCATTGTGTATGAAATCAATAGTTTGAATAAAGTCACTTTTTATTTGATATCACATTTCATATAATTTGAGTATTCATTATTTGTGATTTACGTTAACTCTGTGTTTGTATGTATACTACCATAATCATTTGGAGTACTGAGGGCTAAACTTTTAGTGCAGAATTATGATAAAGCTTTTTAAAATTAGCTTTAAGACGTATGGAAAGATAATCTCACAAATGCAAAATTAGGAAATAACAGAAATGCAGGATTATCTGGACTTTATAGCATCCCAAGTTTCTATTTGCAAATTATGCAAAAAATGGCACAGTAATATCTTAATATTATACATATATTTTCTAAATTTTTTCCTTATGTGATTTTACATTAAAATATCAACTGTACTAATATTTTGATATACCACATTATTTTAGTTTAAAAATTATGTAATCGGGCCGGTGAGATGGCTCAGCGGCGTAAGCGCCTGCTTTGCAAGCGCGAGGGCCCGAGTTCGACTCCCGGAACCCACATACGAAAAAGGGGCCGGTGATATCGCTCAGCGGCACGGGTGCCTGTTGGCGCCCGAGGTCCTGAGGTCGACCCCCCGGTACCCACAAAAAAAAATAAATAAATAAAAAAATAAAAAAAATAAAAATAAAAATTATGTAATCATCATAAGTTTTAAATAAACCTTTTCAGGGCTTAAATTTCTATGCAAATCTGATTTTTATTACTGTCTATTACTAATACATCTCATTCACTAAATTTCACATGCTGTGTTACATAAAACTAAACCCTTCAAAATTAACAGCAAAATTAAAATAATTATTTTTTGAAAAATAATATAGTAGCTGAAGAAGTGAAATATTTATGTATTTCACATCCTTATAAAAGATAGATTACTCTGCATCTTGCTGTTCTGTTATAAATGGTTATGAAACCACAGTGACCTTCATAAATGCACACTCATGTCATTAACTTCTAAATCAGCTTCAGCCTAACTTTAAATCTATAATGTTTAAACTATGTGTTATCATCCAAAGCATTACATGTCAAAAATTACATTACATTTTTGCCAAAGCTTATCTACTTCACTCCAGTGATAAATCCTGTCTCCACGCCTGGTAAACTTAAGTGGAAATTTTAGTTCTTTCACTTAGTGAGTTTATGGAAGGCCTTGTACAAGTATTTTAACTTCACAAAGACTAGATTCCTGATTGATAAAATGGTGATACAAAGAAACAACTCATATCCTAGTTCAAGGAATTAAACAAAAATAAAATATATAATACTTATTATACAACAAAGGATCAATAAATGTTAGACATAATTATTTTAAAACTTAAATCTTAGCTAAATATTCTATCATTTATTTCTATACACTTTTAGAATAATACATATTTTATGATCTTAAATATACAATCCAATTATGCTTCCTTTAAAAAAATATTTTTACCTTGCATTTGAAATAACTAATTTGTTGCTAAGATATATTTATTTAATTTACATTTTAATTTTAATTGATTCAAATAATGTGATAATGAATTACATTTTCTGCTGAATCAAAAGTATTCAACAACTATTAAATAAGAACTACTGTAATCATTAAAAACTACAAATCCCAAAATATGAGAAATTGGAGAAAGGTTGTAATACAAGAATAGAACTTGTAACTACCCAGGTAATCCACACTGACCCAGTGATGGCCAATTCTCAGATTCTTCCCCTGGTAATCAAGAGGAGTTATTTCTAAACTTAGATCATCAGTGCCAGATCTTTGGGTTGATTCTCTGCCTTTTGTTGGATGCCATTAAAGAGAAATTGAAATTGATGTCAATTTAATGAACTACAAATGAATCCAAACATGTTTGTCTACCAAAGTTCTCAGACAACATTATGAGATGATACAAAGCCACAATCTTTATGGAGAAATTATACACTTAGAAAGAATACTGAGCAGACAATACCAAAGTAGGCTAAGAGAATGGTCTTTGAATCAGTGACCTTAATTATTTCTCTCTTGAAAACATCAATTACTTTTGTATGTAATACATTTTCAAGTTGACCTCTTAATTTTCATCACTATTGCCATAGCCACACAGGGTACATTTCCAGCCATATATGAATTTTTGAAAATATGCATCGCTTTGAAGTATATTGGATTTCATAGTTACTAAAAAATAACAATCATCCACTTCGAGAATAAATAAGCAAGTAATTATTAGACATTTATTTTTATTACATCTTATCTTTGAGCATTAATTTTAATTTCACTTCTATAAAAACATTTCAGTATTTGTCAACATGTGCTTATAAATATATTTTAAAATAGAAAATATATTGTATATGTTATATTTAAATTATAATTTTCAAACACTTATTAAAATTTATTATGTGAATAACGTTTTAAGTTACACAACATTTTTTTCTGGCTTGAGACAGATTTCATTTATTATTGGTTCATCACTGACAGTAACATAACATATAACTTTTTAAGTTGTTTTATAAAAATAAATTTTATTGGAATTGTAGCTACTTGAGATGTACGTCAGGCTTATGAATCTTTTATAAGGAGTTTTACAAAGGTATTCTATTTAAAACTATCTCCCTGCTTATGTGTTTTGAAATGTTTATTGCATGGGATGTAAGATATTTTTTACTAATAAAATTACAGAAGAATAATACAGAAGGAAGATGTTAGAATAGAAACTGCAGTTCTCAAACAGTTCACACTAGGAAAATGTGTATACAGAAATAAATGATCTGATAAAATGTTTCTTCAAATAATTTGTAAATAAGTTTTTAGAAAGATTTCTTCTGATGCCAAAAAGTAAGTGTGTAAAAAATGAAGACCTGTTACATATGACTGGTGGCTTCTCTTCCATTGATTCATGTGGGCTTGCCAATACTCATGGGAGACACAGATGATTAGAGATTGAGAAATTAAAAACAGAAATTCTAACGTAGATTCAAATGCTATAGGAAAGTAAGAAAATGACTACCTTAATCAGCTTTATTTAAGCCTATTGGTTTCCATTAAGAACGTGTTTTGTATTCCACTCATTTCTAAATAGGGGTGTAAACACATCAATGACCACTCTATAGTTGTATAAACTGTTTCTTTTGTTTGTTTGTTTGTTTGTTTATATGCGGGTACCAGGAGTCCAGCTCAGGACCTCATGCTTGCCAGGCAGGCGCTTGTGCCACTGAGCCATATCACCGGCCCATGTAAACTGTTTCTTAGAATGTGTTAGGAAAGTAGAAAATATAACTAAAGCACTGCAGGGCCATGTCTTTGGTAGTTACAGTTAGTTATCTATACCAATTTATAATGTTTTAAAATTGAAGAAATATCGGTTAAACACTCTAAGGATAATTATATGCCACAAGAAATTACATGTTATCTTGACTATTTCTATAGGCATATTTAGCTCTAATTATACCAATTAAATTATTTGCTTCTTATTTTTTAATATTTTATGCTGCTGGATTGTGTAACTGATGAGAGAGTTGGTGATAATTTTGTATACATTTTTAAAAACAGAGCAACTGAATAACATTTTAGTTGTATAAATGCAGAATGTGTTCTGAACTAAAAATTCTTGGCTTGCCTGTTCAATGGCTTACAAACAACAGGGATATTGTACTCCAACACTAAACTTCTTATTCATGTAAGCACTATTCATGGGAATTGTTATGGTCTTGCACAGCACACTTATTTATTCTTCATAGATAATCCATTTTAAAAACATGTTTCTCATACTCAGAAAGCCACAGCCACTTGTCGGCAATACCTAATGAAAATAATTCCCTAGAAAATCAATTTTACCTAGTCACAGTATCATTGCCAAAAACTGAAAAATAAAATGACATAAAATAAAAATGAAGCTCTTCAGTTAGTCATCGTCTAACTTAATTAACTCAAGTAGATTTCATGGGGTGAATATGATCATTTTTGTATGAAGCATAAAGAAAGCAAATCTGAATAGAAAGTCTACTTTTCCTCCAGAATATATTAGAAAGACTCTCACAGCAGCACCTTACCTACAGTTTTCCAATTTCTTTGAAATTGTGTAAAATATATTAGTTTTCTTTGAAAAAAAAAGCAAGCCCAAAACAAGTAAAGATTTAAGCTTAGTATAATTTATTTAAATTTTTAAAAATGATATTATGCAGAAAAATATTATTTTCATTAACGTGAACAAAAACAATCAGGTACTTTCAGTACCTAAATGCTAAAAAGAATTTTGAACTCCATAACTTATTTTCAGTTCGAGAAATTTTTCTCTACTAGGTAATTTCATAATATTTTCTTATTAAAATATAGAAATAAGATATATTTGAGATGGGAAAAAGAACTAACATTTCATCATGACTTTAAATATTTAACTCTAAGCAAAACACAATAAAAACCCTCTAGAAATAGGGCTTACTGTATTTGCAGTGGTACATTTAATTTTCCTACTTATGACCTGTTTATGTGTTTTGTACAATTAAAGCTTTTGTTCTTGTAAACTATTCCAACCTCTTGCATGTTATTTTGTTACTTCATCCCTTCTCAGTCTTCATTTATGGTTTTGTTTCCTTTTTATTCTAGTATACCCTCAGCAAACACTAGATCCCAAGAAAAGAGGATAAAATTATGTAATTTAAGAAACAATTACTTTAGTCAGATTCTAGATTTCATTTTTATTATTTTACTAGGAATATTGTCAATAATATTCAGATAGTTCAGACAATAGATAGGCCCTATGTCCTGTTCACCATTATTTAACAATTATTTAACTCCACTGCACTAGGTTTCTTTATTGGTCCTGTTTTTTTTTCACTTTTCTGGTTGAAGCGTCAGAAAGAAATTTCAGGTATTATAATATTTCAACCCATGATACTAGTGCATATATCTCAACAACAAATATAGGAATGTTCCTTTTATAATATAAATCAAATATATAACAAATAAAATGACCACTCAATAGCATTCAACAACTAGTAAACATTTAAACATTCCTAGTTAGTAAACTATATCTTTTAAATTTTCAATTCGGGATCTAATAAGGCGATATATTGCATTTGGTTCTTCCTTGTCTTGTTCTCTATATAGAAATCTCCCAGTTTTTACTCCATGTTATGATAATATTAGAGAATCTGTGTTAGTTGCCATCCGGAATGCCCCAGATTTTATTCATTTTATTGTTTTCCTGTACATTGTCTAACTTGTTCTTCTGTAAATCATATATTATGTAACCTTCAAATATGATTGATCAGATATAACCTTAATATTTAAAAAGCAAGGAGTAGAGTGGGACTCAGCAAAGTAGAGCAAAAAGCAAAACAAGAGTAAAAATAATGGCTTGTATTCTCCAGTGAGGAAAATGTTCTCAGGGGAAAGAAAAGAACAGCCGTGAAAAGACTTTTCATAGAGGGTATCAGTTGAGAACTTAGCAATAATAGTCATTGGATTTGGTGTGTGAGTGTCACTGATGTCACTCAGAATAAAAGTGTTGAAATGGCTGAAATTAAAGGAGGATTGAGTATACTGAAGAGAGAGTAGAATCAGACATATCTGAGATATCAAGTATAGATGACATTTTCAAATTGTTTATTTTTCCAAGTCAGTTATACACATGATGGAATTTGGAAAAGGAAACTGTAATAACATTGCACCTTACTAGTTTTGAAAACACGATGGATTCATGGTTTCTCTTGATAACGTTCAATGCGTCACGACCATTGGGAGTCTCTCCCTCTCTTCCAGCTTACTCTTTTGAAACTGACTTAGAGACTTCGCATTTGGTAGCAGAGAAAATGGAAGTGGAGGAACACCCAGGTGTGGGCCAAGCCTCAAAGTGGCACAGATGCATGCATTCTGTTCTCACTCCTCTTTTTGGATTTCAGCCACATGGTCGTGCTTCTCTCACAAGATGTAGGAAAATCTAATGTAATGAAGTAAACAGCAGGAAAAGATAACTGCTTTTTAAATGACTAGATGATTTCTACCTTGGAAGGAGTTTTTGAAATGAGACTGGTAAAACTGGGAAATTAGGAGACTTAGTGGGCTAGAGAAGTTTTATAAGTTTGTGAGTTAAATTTAAGAGCCTTCTTGAGGTTCTTCATCTCAATTTGATAATAGCTAGTATTAATGATTCCACATTTTGTCTTTTCATGTGTTTCTCACTTCAGTTTCTTGCCATGACCAATTGTATATTTCCCCAAGGTAAAATTTATTTGGTTGGCTGCTCTGGTAGGTCACTACGGCTGTTGTAAGATATTACTATAAACTGAGTGGCTTAAAACAACAGATTATTTCTTTTTCTTCTAGTTCTTGGAGCCAGAAATATGAAATCAAAGTGCCAGCAGGGTTTTCATATTGGGAATGAGAGAGAGACGAGACAGAGAGAGAAAGAGGGAGGGAGGGAGAGAGAGAGAATGAGTATGTCTCACGTTTCTCCATATTTTATGGTGGCTAGATATCAATTCTTGGACTTCCTTGATTTGTGACAACATAAATTCAATCCATGTCTATCAACACATGACATTCTACCTATTTAATTTTGTGTGTATGCCTGTCTTCTTATAAGGAGACATATCATTTCATTAGTGTATTCTCCAACCTATGACTTTATCTTAATTTAAATAATTACCCATTTAAAGACTCACTATTTAAATAAGTTTGTATTCGCAGGTACTAGATGTTGGGCCTAAAACATAGTTTTTGCAGATATACAATTTAACTTTAGTACATTTGCTTTATACCACAGCTGTGTTTTATCAAGTGAACAAAAATTTGAGAGTGGAATGAGGAAGCTGTGTGTGTATACTCAGAAGTGATTTTCATGATTTAACCTGGGGCTTTCAGAATATAAGTAGAAAATGAGAGGAGATTTTTTTTTGTGTGTGTGGGTACCGGGGTTCGACCTCAGGACCTTGAGCACCAGCAGGCGCCCTTGCCCTGAGTGATATCACTGGTTCTTTTTTCATATGTGGGTACTGGGAGTCGAACTCAGGACCTCACACTTGCCAGGCAGGCGCTTATGCCACTGAGCCATATCACCGGCCCCGAGAGGAGATATTTTTGTTTTCAATCTTTTGTTTGTACAAATTTGCAATAAATAATAATCACATTCCACATGAGGAGTTGGTACAAGTACATAAAACATCTTAATTTTTTTCTCCTACCCCTCAGCTTCCTTCCCTCCCCCTTCTTCATCTTAGTCCTTTCCTTTAGTAAAAGATCTATTTCCTTCTTTCGTATTATCTATCTTTTATTTTCCTCCATATTTATGTTTTGTGCTTCTCATATAGGAAGTAGGCAATATTTAATACTTTTTAAAAGATGACATAACGTTAAAATACCAGTATGTAGGTGAATTTGAAATCCTAGTTTTGTCAATGACTTCTGGTTGCTGTATAATTATCTTGACATTGGGTAACACATTTTGCATGGGTACATTTTTGTATCACAATGACAATAGTGAACTTGAGAATAAGTACATGTTACACTTGTCCTTTCTGATGCCCTCCCTCATATCTTAAAATCCAGGAATTACCTTAAGCTTTTATTAGCAGGACACTTCACCTCTCTGAGTCTACTCACTGCTTGCTGTCTCCTGAGAGTTAAACATACCTTCAATAGAACCATTTATGTATTCTTTGCCTACAGAACCACAGAGACACGGATTGCAATAGCTATCATTTAGCTTTACTGTTCTCAGTTATAAATTTCACCATTACTCTTGGATAAACACTTGAGCACCAAATAAATTTTTATGGAAATTCAATTCTAAGTTTGTCTATTTATTTAAAGATTGGGGATGGTTTGGCCTCAGTATGCATTGATGTAACATTCCTCTAGAAAATCTGTTAATGTATCATTCTCCAAAGGTAGATCACTTTCATGTTATTGATCTGTTAGAGGAATTACTGAACAGACTTTCAACATTTTAGAAAATGTTTCAAGATATAATGGTCATAGACATCATTCAGTATCTGATATTTGTTATAGAGCTGATTGCTTAAACGCAGGCAGCAACTTTCCATTTGACAACTTATAATATTAGGTGTTAGAATCTGATACTTTAATAAATAAGGTATAAATTTCAAATTCAGCTACATAGTAAGAATATATTTCTGGAAAGATTCACAGCCTCATTCACAGTGGGAGGCCGGTGAGATGGCTCAGAGGCATAAGCGCCTGCCTGGCAAGCATGAGGTCCTAAGTTCGACTCCCGGAACCCATATATGAAAAAGGGGCCGGTGATATTGCTCAGTGGCATGGGCACCTGCTGGCGCGTGAGGTCCTAGGGTCAACCCCTGGTACCCACAAAAAAAAAAAAAGAATACCAGTGGGTAATCCAGACACAGTTTCATAACTGCCACAAGTAGGAAACAGAATTTGAGGAATCAGAGGGAAGCAGTTCATTTCCAGTGTGGGTAGTAGGGTACTATGGATTAGATGTGGTTTGCACCTGTCAAAACTCCTCTGAAAATGTAATTGCCAAGTTAGAAGTGTGGAGAGTGTTGGTGCCCGTACGCAGTGATAATTTGTTAAGAAAGATCGATACTTCTCATGCAAATGAATTTTGGTTTTCAAGAGAATAATTAGTGATCAGGAGGATAAGTTGGTGTAAAATGAGTTGTGTTTCCTACACAGTCCATACTTTTCTTATAAACATGCTTTTCCTCATCCACACACTTGTCTTTTGCTTCCAGCTATTTGTGATTCACGTGGAGGCCCCTACCAAAAACCAACCTGATGTGGCTGCCTAATCATTTATTTCTAGACTCCACACCTGTGAGGTAAATAAACCTCTTTGCTTTGCATATTACCCAGTCTGAAGTATTTTGTTATTGCAACACAAAACAGACTAAGACATAGGGTAATGTGAGTGAGGAGTCTAGGACATAAAATTTAAGAAGCTACTCATTTTCACTCTAAATAGACTTTCTGGTTTTTTTCAGTTTAGCAATAAGCATAAATACCTCACAGATACCAAAATTAGAAATATTGTTCAAGACATATATCTCCCCTTCCCCTATGCTCTAAATTATGATGTTTTATATATTCAGAATTTCTGATCTCATTGATGAATAAACTTTCTCAATCCATAGTATTCCAACACATTTCTTGCTAGAATATATTAAATTACATCTTCATTTATCTTTCTGTATCCATATTACTCTTCTAAAAATAATTATCTTCATTTCCACCTACTAGAATACACATTCTAAAATTCAAAATTAAAATCCAGTGTCTTTCTTTTACCCTGTAATATTTCCTTCTGCTCAGCTGAGTGTTGAGTTTTACATCATAATCTGTCCCTTTTTATTTCTAACACCTTACAAATGCCAGCCAATTGGGGCAGCTTCCCAAAGTGCATCATACCCTTTTCTTCACCACTCAATTTCTCTTGGAAAGGTCCCACACATGTCTTAAGATATAGTTTATGCATCATTTACACCATGAAGATTTTCTTCATCCTTCCTAGGCACATTTGAAATGCACTGATGCACTTATCCCTAGCATGCTTTATCACATGTACACTTATTTGCCTCAAAGCTTCTTGAAATTGAACACAAGATCTTTCTCTTAATTCTTCATTCTAAAAACAATATAGACAAATTGTAGCTATTTGTTGGTACGTGCATGTTGACTGCATAAATGCATTAAATATAATAAGAGCAATGAAAAATAAACCCTTGCACTAATAAAATTTTTAAACCATTCCTCACTCACCTGAAATTTCCTAAAACATGAATATACCAGCTTTGATGTTTTAAAGTCATGAA
This sequence comes from Erethizon dorsatum, assembly GCA_028451465.1. NCBI lineage: Eukaryota > Metazoa > Chordata > Mammalia > Rodentia > Erethizontidae > Erethizon > Erethizon dorsatum. The sequence continues at coordinate 76,312,208 of CM051833.1, read as the reverse complement.
TAGATGACCAAACTGTACTGATACAAATTCTTCTTTCCTAAAAGGAAGGCTTGCTTTCACAAGCCTTTCTTCAATTCCCAGGGGTCCTTTTAGCACCCTAAAATGAATCTTTTACTTCAGCCCCAGGAGGTTTCCTCACACTAAAGGACTGCACTTTGGGATTAAATGGAAGTCTCATATTTCAAATCACTTCTGCTTATTACTCATACAAATTTTAAGAAGAAGTTATAAACCTAGTTACAAAGACAGGTTCAAAGACTGCTTTATTCTTCCTTCTCCTCTGTGTCTATGTAGATTCAGTAGAGAATATCAGTGACTTTTTAAAAAGTCACAATTTATAAAGTATCATTATTTCATCTAAGAGTGGAAAGTGCAGAGTTGGGTGTTTATGTTTAAAAGCTTCCTCTATTCCAATTCGATCACCTGATATTCAGTGGCATAGCCTAAAAGAATCAAGACATGACTAAAATTTACTATTGAGCAATTTAAAATCAACTTAACCTGAAACATTTCATTATACAGGCATAATAGTTTTTCCATTTCAAGATAATTGGGAATATATGGTAATTTATACTTCGAAATGACAATGAAACTATTTGAAATCAACATAAGTGACATTTTACTCACTATGGTATTACTTTTTAATCTATAATTAACATCAATAGCAGCTATTCATTCCTTGGAAAAATATGGCACTTATTTATCATATGAATGATTAAGTATCAACGTATATTATACAGATTAGATAGAGGTAAAGGGCAGAAGCTGAATTCATAGAGCTGGATTTGTTTTTTCCTACTGCTAACAAGCTTAGTACACTAACAGTAAAGAGCAAAACAGCATGAGCAAAGACAATCTTTTTTCGAATGAAGGAAAGTTACACTGTTGAGCAAATATATGTATTTCTGTTTGATAGAGACCTGCTTGATAGAGTTGCTTGTAAGGTGGACTGGGAAGGATAATTAAAGAAATGCTCATTTCTTGGTGAAAGAAATGTGGATTTTTTTCAAATAGAAGAAAATGAAGATTAGCAGAGTATAGTTGAGGAAATAGTAAAACATGACAAAATTCAAACAACAGTAGAGGCACAAGCTAGCAGCTAAAGGCAAACCTTAAGAGGAGACAAAGCAGTGAAATTCAAAGGAAATAATTCTTCCAAGCAATAACTAAATAATGTAAACCCCGCTTCTCACAAATATGTACACATTCAAGGATAGCTTCTGATCCTGTATTCCAGTATGCAGAGGTTATTTTAATAAACAAATGTAAAGCGTGTATTAGTGGGGGAATGGGAGAAGTACACATGAGAAAAACTTTGCTTGGTCTTGCAACAGAAGGATGGAAGTGGATTAGAACTCTTTCTTCACTAATCTTGCTATCTGTCGGGAGGTTGAAACCACATTCTGAGGGAACCAATGTAGCTTCGTCACTGCATCCAAGATGAAATATCATGCAGCCAAGAGCAGATTCTACTCACACAATGCTTCATCTTTTATATTTGTTGTTATTTTTATTGTATACCTCTTTTTAGAAGTTGTTTTTAAAAATAAAAGTCAAAGTGCTTTGTTATACAATTTCCTTCCTCGTCTAGATACAAATTTGTACTAAAATAACATTTCATTCCTAGTAGTGTATTCCATTACTATGAAATAATTTATAAATATTTAAAATTTTTTCATGGGAAATTGAGATAGATATTTTAATACAGAGAACATATAACTAAAATGTACTGCTTTAAGTGATGCATTTTAAAAAACAGTACCTGTTTTAGTAGAGAAGAAACACCACAAAATATTAAGAAGTGACTTTTGTATGTAAATATGACATGCTTTTTATACCACATATATATTGATTTTAATTTTTACAATATATTGTCAAAATCTTAAAATAAGCATGTAATAGAAATTTTAAAATTGGGAGCTACTAAAAATGTATTTCTGTTTGAGTCAAAGAATTCATGTCAAATCTTAAGAAAAGTAGTTGTTTCCAAGTGATGAGTTCTTTAGTTTAAACAATTTTATTTGAAATATAATTTTGAGATATGACAAGAATTTATATTGAAAGAAATTGAAAATGAAAATATGGATTAATTTCCTACGCGGTTGAGATGCAACCTACAACAGATTGATATAGTAATCTAAAGTTAGTAAACAAAATGTTTTATTTTAAAAATATGATATACCAGTTAAAATAGAAAGCTGAATATTATAATTGTTTTACTCACAAAACTATTATGAATCAGCTGAGATAAAATGTGATTAAACATTCACCTAGAAGTCATTTCAATAGATTATACTCAAATGCTTAAAAATGTACAGACCATATTTTGAATAATTATCCATAAGTTTTAATTTATATTCATGAAAAAACATACCATATAAAATTGACACAATAAAATTGATGTAACTATCTAGCTCAGTTAAATGGAACTGGTACAAATGTACATGTATTGGACCAATTTTATTTTTCACATATTATACTAAATTTCAAAATTATAAACATACTAAATAATTTATCAGATTTATATTACATTTTTTTCTCTCTAGACAGAGCCAAAATGTTAAAATTTCTTCAAACTTTTAATAGTAATATCAATCTTTTATTAACAGGAGTAGTGAGGCTTAGGAAGGACAACTTACAACTTATGTGTAATTTGTAATTCATATAAAAATATAATTTTATCTTTATTTCCCCCAACACCCAGAAATTAACTGTAAGCTTATTAATTTAAGTAAACAAAGAAAAATTATAAAATATTGCAGGGTTTATATTAATAAGTATTATGAGAAAGGAAACAATAAAATAATAAAAGATCGAAACATATCACTAACAATTAATCATTTTATTCCATTGCAATTTTTAAAAGCTACATCGCATTGGAAAAAATTTTAATCCAAAAATACATACAGATTTTCTTTTAAACAATAGAGTTGTGATAACCACTCAAACAATAAAAGAAATAAACAAAACTTTAAGCCGTCATTTTTTGGAAGAAGAACTCTGAAGAACCAATAATTAACTGGAAATAGTAAAACAGCAACAGTGTGAAAAGGGAAATTAAAAATCAATATATTGTATATTGGCCAGCCAAAATATTTAACTTCTTAAAACTTCTGAGGTTGATAATTACTGAAGTAATGAAAATGTCATTCATTGTAGGAGAAAATGTGAATTTTATAAATCTGCTAAAATAATATATAATTATTTTGTTAACATATATTTGCATAGAAAATAACTGAAAGCACAAAATGAACTTAAAGGGAGTTCCATAAAGTTCACAAAAGCAACATTTATTTTAACAAAAATGTCAGCCTAAATGTCCCACAAAACAGAGGGAAAAGTGTGGAACTTCTCTTTCATTGTATGTTTTATGCCACTTAAACAATATTCAAAGACATGTACAGTTCAAGAATATGTGGTTTCAAGTTATATATTTATGTTATTTTTTTCAAAAAATTGAAAAAATAAGATTTAACAGAATTGTTATTTCAAGCATGAAAATCTATTGAGATCAAACAGGTTGCTTTCAAATCTTTAACTTTGTCTCTGTGTGAATTCATATGCATCATTTTATTACTATTTTTTATCCTATTTTAACTGGAAATTTCTATTGTATGTGTTCAAAAGTTAGCCAAACTCCCCCCCAAAAAAACTCTTCAAATTTAAGAAAGAACTTTACAAAAGGACATTATGCTATGTAGCAGCAAATCATAAAAAATGTTTATAATTAGATATATTTGTTCTTTTATGTAAACTTCTTAAGGTAGTAAACTTGAGTTAATACTGTTACTTCACCTGAAAGTTATGTCTCAATATATTCTTTAAAGATAGATGGGCCAGTGAGATAGCTCAGCGGCATAAGCACCTGTTGGCACACGAGGTCCTGAGTTTGAACCCTGGTACCCCCCCAAAAAAAATAGCCAAGCTTAAATATTTTTTGGTATAACACCAATGTGAAACTTATTCTGGAAAATTCAAGATATTCTAAAGCCTTCCTGATGTCTTACTTTTCAAAATTATTATCCATTGTTCAAGTTTTAAAAAGCAAATATCCCAAGCAGAAACAAAAATATACATGTTTATGTGTCATAAAAAACAAACATTGAAAAATTTGAGAAATCTTATCATGAGAAAAATATTTTGTTTATTCCATATTTTATTCCATGAATACTGTATTTTTGAATTATCACTGTGTAGTAAACATTTATTTCAGTCACAATAATGTACTTACTGATAACATATTTCTTAACGACCATATTGCTATTGTATTATTTTCAATACTTCCCATGTCTTTGTTTTTGTTTCCCTCCAGTATTGAATTATTTTTGTTAAGTGCCTATTTTCTAGTATAACATTTTAGTAAGTTTTTTTTTTTTTTACTTCTTTCAAAAATTTTTTTTTCATGTTTCTTTTGGAAATTACAACAAATTTAAATTAGGTTTGATTAATTTAATTTAGCATGAATGTACCTAAAACTTATCTCCAATATATACCTATCCAGTCCTCCTTTTCGGTGTTACTGTTAAACACATCATGCCTTCATATATTTTAAACCCATCAAGAGTTTTATAATTATTGCTTTATGAAGTTGTCCTTGAGTTACATATCAGAAAAGTTTATCACAAACAAAAAACTTTTGTTTTTAACTATAGGATTTCCTTCCTTCTCATCCCTTTTTTCCTTTCTGATTTCAAGTTATTGTCTAATTTTTTCATTTCAGCAAAAAGATACAATTTTGAATCTCATATATGGAAATTCTGCTAGGTAATTTTACTTTGCTTAACTTGGAATATTTTAATTTTGCCTTAATTTTTGAAGAATAATTTTGCTGGATTAACCATCCTCATTGAGTCTCTATTTTTAATATTTTTTGGCACATTGGAAATATAATTCCACTGCTTCTGCCTGGTGTGATTTCTGATAATAATTTCCTTCTCTCTTCTTTCTTGTCTTTCTTTCTTTCTTTCTTTCTTTCTTTCTTTCTTTCTTTCTTTCTTTCTTTCTTTCTTTCTTTCTTTCTTTCTTTTCTTTTTCTTTCTTTTGTATTAAGGCTTGAACCCAGGGTCTTCCCATGGAATTACATGACCAGCCCTTTTTTTAAACTTTATTTTGAGACATAGTCTTCCTAAGTTTCCCACACTGGGCTCAAACATTTCATCCTCCTTCCTGATCCTTTCAGATTGCAATGATTACAAACATGAGCCACCATGCCTGGCTTATCAATCTTACTGGGTAGATTATATACATGATGAATCAGTTTTCTGTTACTATTTTCTAAATTTTCTATTTGTGTTTGGCATTTAACATTGAAGCTGAACTTACAGGTATATATACACACAGTGATTTTAATAACTATATCATCACATTCAATTCTGAACTACATGCACACGTATGAACCAGGAATGTTCATAGCACCATTAGTCTAATATTTCCAAACTAGAGCTATACATGATATGTCCAAACATTAATCAAAATTAAAATTATTACATATGTTTTGTGGATGCATACATATATAAAATATATAATAATGCTACATAGATAGTATATTCATGCATACATGTATTACATATTTTTATTATATATAACAGATATGTATTGTATGTGTATTGCATATGTATAGCATATATGTTATATTATACATATCAAAATATTACTTTTGACAGTAATTATCAAAGAGTTTAAGCAAGAGTATAACAATGAATGCTCTATTCTTCATATAAATAAAAAATTAGAAATTATTAAAAGTAGTTTGTAACTAAAATTATTACCCCAAAATACATGCAAAATAGAATTGGCATTATAAAAAAGAATTAAGATATATTATGTATATGTAAGAACTAGTATGTACTGCAAACATGTACTAATAACATAAATTTAAAAATATACTTTCTCTGTAGAGAGAAGGTTGGAAATGAGCCAAATAAAATAAGTGGTGCAATCACTGCTGAAGAGATACCCTGAAATCACCTTAAAAATAATACATAAATATTACAGATTTGAAAATTGGTGTAGTTTATGTTAAGAATACTAACAAAACCCATTAACTGTGATGGTGATTACATGGAGCACATGAGAAAATTGATGCTATCATACAAAATTTTAGTCAAATTTGATTTGAATTGAACCATGTGTTTTATTTTTTATTCCTTGGGAATGATGAAATAAAGAAGTAATTTAGATTTGAAAATGTAAGCTTCAATTGGAAATATGTTTATTAAGAATGCCACTCTATAAACATGAAAAACTACACGTACATATAGTATATTTATTATACATCATAAACGGATAATGGAGTTTCTCCTGCCCTCTATTGTTTTAAATTTTAAATGAGAGAACCCTAAAGAAAGTAATTTATATAAAGGATAAATATATTTTTTCCAAATTGGAAATATATATATATATATATATATATATATATATATATATGTATGTATGTATATATATGTGTGTGTGTGTGTTACATGGGCACAAACACTTTCTATGGAAATCAGCTTTCAGGGACTACATTTACACACAGAAAATAAAATATATAAACACAAAAGTGTAAAAATGATTAAGTAATTTAGTTAACATTTGTTTGTTTTGAACTTTTCAAAATGTTGGAAATATGCATTTTTCATATCAATTATAACATTGACTTATTTTGTCAATTCTTTTAAGTACAGGTATTAAACATGATAAAAGCTATTTTCTTCTTTTTTTATGGTCCTAGAATTAAATTCAGATCTTTGCACTGAGCTATGTTCCAGTCTATTTTTAATTTTTGTTTTGAGGCAAGACTGTTTCCTGGTTTGGGTTTGAACTTGTAATCTTCCTGCCTCATAGTGCTCGGCCAATGAGCACATGGCACAGGCTCATCTGATAACAGCTGTGTCTATATTTATTATGAGTGACGTCTTCCCAGCTATTATGTTAAATACCACGTTCTTTTTTCACATTAACTTTATTTTCTCAGTTTTAGAAATGTAAAAGAAGAGAGTTTTCGGGAGATTTAAGAATTTCCAGCAGTGTTCTACCTAATTGTTTGAGTCACAATAAGTACCCAAACATCTTATTCTCAATCCAAAGGCTATTACATTATCATCTATTAAAATTTCATTAATTACAACTTTTTGAAGATAAACATTTTTTATCTGGAAACACTATACATTATATTATTTTACACAATTCCTTGGAGATTATGTATGTTTTCCAGTGATAAACCTAAGTTAAGGATGATTTTACATATTTTACATTACAGAATTTACATATTAATAGTTTTATACATAGGTCTTGAACTTCCTGACTTTTATTTGTTCAATATCACATAGCTGTAAGATGCATTATGTATGTATTTATTTACTCAGAAAATATCGAATGTTTACTGTCTGATGAAATTTATATGGTAATAATCATTAATGTTTCAGAACCAATTACCAGTTAGTATTTTCATTTATGCAACAAATAAGTGAAGTTAACGAACTATTATGAATTACCCAATACTTTTATAAATTGGGCAAAAAACAGGACAAATGTATATTATGAATCTTCAACACTTTGGGGAGTTGTAACATGAATTTAAATGTAATCATTTATTTTTGCAATTTCTTGTCATATCAATTCAACTGATCAAATATAATTTACTAACTAATTTTTACTATATTTACTAACTAATATTTGGGTTAGTATAATTTTTGAGGTGAAATAACTAGATTTAGGTATATGTGATTTAACTGAGAAAATAGATCAATAGTAAGTTTTGCTATAATTCACACTACAAATGTCAAAAGAAAATTATTTCTTGTAACTACATTTTCTTCATGTCAGTAGAAATAATTTCCTCCCAGTTTAACATTTGATACATGTCTAAGGCCAGTGAGATGGCTCAGCGGCATAAGCGCCTGCCTTGCAAGCGCGAGGGCCCGAGTTCGACTCCCGGAACCCACATACGAAAAAGGGGCCGGTTATATCGCTCAGCGGCACGGGTGCCTGTTGGCGCGCGAGGTCCTGAGGTCGACCCCCCGGTACCCACAAAAAAAAAAAAAAAAACATTTGATACATGTCTGAATAAGAGCATGCTAAATCCATAATTTTGTTTTTTTCTTTGTAATTTTCTTTAAGTATAGGAAGGAGCTAGATTTACTGAAAAAATCATCTTAATGTATTTTATATTGTTAAGATAATTGATCATAAAACATAATTGAGAAATAGGATTATGATCATATATGTGGTGTGTATGAAATCTCATTCATATGAACTCTCATAAACTATTTGTCCACTTTGTTAAGACTGTCCATGTGCACAATCAATTTGACTTAATTATTTGCATTTTATTTTAAGTGCTTAATTTGATTTTATGTGATGAATTTAAGTGACCTGCGAGAAAGACTGTGGGACCATCAGTGCTCTTTATGATAAGCCACCACAATGTTGTGCCTATTATAAGCTTCATGAGTGTTTTAATGCTATCCTTACATTTGTCAAATGCTAAATTATCAGTTAATGCCAAAATGGAGCTATTTTAAAATATAATTTGAAGAGATAATGCATTAATTTTAATTTAAAGCTATGATACCTCATTTGCTTTTTAAAACTTTATTTTTCTCACATTTTCAGAATATATTAATTTAGAGCAGGTCAATGCAGAATAGTAAAATACCTAAAATTACAGGAAAAATCAAATTAATTCATAAAAACAAAATTAGAAGAGTGCCATAAATTCAACTCAGATAATTACCATAAACATAGAAGACAAATAAATTCAGCATATTTTAAGTATGCATTCAGTAAGATGCAATTATATTCATTTTAGAAAATATAAATAGTAATATATAGAAGTAGTAATGTAGATTACTTGCTCACATTTCATTTTTTTGAGATTTTTTAAAGGAAAATTGAATGTAATTCACCCTTACTTATATTGAAATAGACTATTTTGCCCCAAATGACATTAGTCAATTTAAAAAGCTAACCACCAAATATGACAGACAAAGGATTCAGAAATTGATGCATACATAAAAATGATTTTCACTGGAGAAGAAGGCAGGTCTCATAAAATGTTAAATAGAATTGTTGAAAGAAGTTTGAAACCAACTCTTTAACTTTTTATTTTTTATATGTAAATAGTTTGTGGTTTATGAATAAATTATGTTTCATAAATATTTATGTTTTATGTATGAATTAACTTAAAATTATAAAAAATATTCTGCATATATAATTATGTTATATTATATTTAAATATTTAACAGTGTTTAAATTCTGTACATCTTCAGAAACATTAAATTTTATATGAAAGGACAATATTAATAACTATATTTTAATGATTAGAACTATCTGCATGAGCCTATTCATCCAGAAAAGGAAAACAAAGAATAAGAAAAGGAAAACAAATTCCTATCTTAGCTGGGTGCATGATAGTCTTAGTAAGCAACATGGACTGAACACTTTCTTTACATACTAACTTGCTTTCTGAAATTAAGAAGCAACAACATACAAATTTCTAATGACATGAAGAATGGGAAAGAAATATCTGCTAATTTTTAAAGGTAAATGATAGAGTCACAAACACATTAAACGTTTGATTTCTGTCAACAGAATAATGTGTTAAAAACAATCTGTTTCACACTGAGGAACTCAATAGATGTTCAGCAATGCCAGGGCTATGGAAACTTGAAAGACACAAGGAAGGCATGGGGTATACACACACAAAATTCATTCAAAGCCTGTATAATAATTACTTAAAAATGTCACTTTCTTCTCACCACTTGGGCAAAACATAGAAGACAAAAACAGCCTGAGGCAAATTGCATGTCCAAAGATGTGAACAGATGCTTGAAAACTAGTTGGTTTTTCAGAAATTTAAATCTACTAGCTACGAAATGCTATCATGAGTTTTGTTTCGCACCTACATTGTCACCAGCCTGTGTCAGTCATACCTTTATGGCTATACATATACTGGAGAAAGAAATGTGAAGCCCTGAGTTCAAACCTCAGTACCACAGAACGAGCAAAATAACACAGTAAATACCTGAGGAAGTCATCTAAGAAGACAAAACATTTTTCTGGTTTCAGTCCATGGTAAGTTGGCTCCTAGGAAAAAGAGTAGGCAGAGGAAAGCTGCTAATATTATACAACCAGAAGCAAAAAAAAGCATGAAAGAGTCAAGAGGAAGGGGTAAGAGACGAAGAGAGTCTAAGGTCAAACTGTATGACTCACCCAGAAAATCCCAGAAGTGTGCTAATTTCCAAGACATCTCTCAAGCTACTCAAATTGACCTTCAAGATTAACTATCGTAAGTGCACCCACTGTCAACTTGATACCCAAACCCATCTGCTCAACCACACTTAATCTCCAAATAAAGATAATAACAAAGCCATAATTCTGCATGACAAGGTGTAACTATCTTACGTACAGCCAAAAACTGCACAAATTTATTTTCCAAAGTTTCAGCATGCTCAGCATTGCTTAAAAGTCCAAGTCCAGTTTTTTCTGAGGCTCAAGGCAATCTCTTATTTCTAAATGTCTCTAAAATTCAAAACACAAGTTACTTGCTCACACAAGGCAATGACATAGGATAAACATTGCTATTCAAAAAATGAGGAACAGGGGGATGGGGAGAAACTGATCTAAAGTAAAACTGATCCCCACCAGGGCAAGAATTAAATCCTGTAACTCTATGTTCAGCATCCAGGGGAAAGGGTGGCATGATGTGATCTCCAAAAGGCTTGAGAAGGCCCTGCCCCTATGGCCTTGCTGGTTATATCCCTATGGCCTTGTTCCTGGACAGGATATACTTACTTCCTGGAGCTTTTCCTGGCAGATATTTCATGCTCCTGGCATCTGTCCATTATAGCTTCAGCCACATTTCCACAGCTTTATATGCAACCATCTAGGAAGCTAGGCAAGAACTCAGACCCTGTTACACATTGCCTGGCCTCTCAGGTCTTCCTTTGAGGTCTAGATGGAAGTCCCCATAACCCCACAACTCCTACATTCTCTATGTCTGCAGAACGACCATCATGTGGACAATGCTATTGTCTACCATCAACTTCAGGAGTCACTCAGTCACTTGGACCATCGCTGCAGCATCCTCTTACTGCTTGAATGGTTGACCATACGGAAATGCTTTCTTACACAGAATTGAGTGATCAGGTCACCCTAAGGCGCTCTTCTCAAAACATTTTTTCCAATAAATTTACACTTTTACACCCTTGACCCTGTAATGTGTGATGCTAGACCAATTCATGAGCTGATGTTGACACATCTTTCCTATCGTCCTTCTGCAAAATACTTGTCTTTTTGATGGTGCTAATCTTTATAATAGTTACATCTTCTGTGGGAACAGGTTTACATGTACTTTTCTGGACAAACCACGAATGTTTTGAAATCTTTCTGCTCTGCTTTTTAGTACTGTTTTTCCTTTTGAGTAGAAGTAGTCAGTAATAACCAGGACACAAACAAATGCTGTAAAATTTACTCCTGCATCTGTGCTAACCTCTCACTTTTAAACTCAGCCTCACACAAAGTTTTAGGGCATGGACAAAATGAGGCAATTCTTTGCCAGAATATTACATGCATTGGCTCCATTTCCAGTCCCCTTAGTATCCTCATCCCATCTGAAACCTTAGGAGGACTTCTTTAGTGTTCACATTTCCTTCAGCATTTTGGTCTGCTGAACTTACCCATCAAGTTCTGCACACAGTTTTCTATGCTTTCTCCAGCTCAATTCTCCAAAATTTTCCAAACTCCTCTCACAGAGGAACTGCAATGCCTTCTGAACTGTAGATTAAGGTATTGTCACGGAAACAACCCTATTCTCTGGTAACTATTTTTGTCAGATTTTCATTGCTGTGGCCAAATACCTGAGACTGTGAACTTAATGGACCAGAAATGTATTTTGGCTTATGCTTTCAGAGGTTTCAGTTCATGGTCAGCCACCTCAGGTTATTGACAAAACAGAAACTTTAGGGTTGATGAAAGCTGCCAACCTTATAGCTGTCAGGAAATAGAACATGGAAGGAAGAGCCAGAGAGAAAAGGGGCAGGGACCAGATATGGTCCTGAAGATCACACACCCATGTGACCCACCCAACATGCCCACAAGTGTGCTTTACTAACATTCTCTGGGTCTCTCTTCTCAGGCAAATCAAGTGGACAATCAAGATTAGCCATCATGAGTCCATGCTTTTTCACCTCACTGCCAATTTTTTTTTTTTAATGTGGGTACTGGGAGTCGACCTCAGGATGTTGCCCATGCCAGCAAACACTTGTGCTGCTGAGCAATATCACCGGCCTTTTTTTTCCTTTATGTGGTACCGGGAGTTGAACTCAGGCCCTCGCACTTGTCAGGCAGGCGCTTATGCCACTGAGCTATCTCACCAGCCCCCTCACTGCCATTCTTACTTTGGATTAAAAATAAATGTTTTCTGGTGGAAAGCTTGTGCAATAGAGTAGAATGAAATATTTATACTGGCATTTGTTGTCTTGTAGTAAAAAGACCAATTTACTTCCTCATCCTGCTATGGAAAAATCCCTCTACATTCAATGTTTGTTACCATTTCAGTTTCCAATTAGCCTTTGAATTTTCTATTCATTTTTCCATGTGGAGACTTCAGCATGAATGAGTATATACCTGTGGACATAAATTTGACAAATAATCTGTTCATGGGAAATATGATGCATATATATGTAAAAATGTTTTTAATTTGAGTAATCATAAACTATAATTTAATAACATAAATTTCTCATATCATCTCCTAAAATACAAAAAATTTTAAAAAGTATTTTTTAGACTCTTTTGTTGCTGTGGTCAAATACCTGAAAACAGAGTTAGTTAATGAAAAGTTTATTTGGTTTATAGTTTCTTGGCTGTACTGCTTTTAGCTTCTTTTGTAGTAGAACATCATTACAGAAAGATATCCCAGAGGAATGCTGCTAACCATATAGAACAGGTGATTGACATATATGTTGAACATTTCAATTTTAAAAACATTACACACACAAAAAACGCTGCAGTTTATTCCCCTTCATGTATTCTCCCTCACTTCAAACACACATATCCCACCATACTTTCCATTTTCTGAAGTAATTTTGGACGTCCTCTTTTGTGATTGCCTTTACAAGCTGTGATTTAAAAAAAAATTGTGAATACTGCTGCCCTTTGCTATCCAATGGAAAGGCAGGGTTGTAAAAACATTACAACCTGTCTTCGTCCACCTTATTTATGGACTCTGGCACCAGGTGACTTCTAGATTTTCACCAAAATAAAAATGGCCATGAAAGGTAAACATTTTGAATTGATTCAAGACATTGAGGCAGCCACATCATCACATCTAAAGACATAAAAAAAGACTTCTGGAAATGCTTCAGAAAACGGGAAGAGTCATGAGATTAATGTGTATGAAGTGAGGGGGACATTTTGAGGGTGCTTAACAATGTGTTTTTGAGTGAAATTTAGTGAAGGGAATCAATGGTAATGTGTCTTTTATTATAATAAATTTATTTTTAAATTTAAACATCCACATGGTTTTTGATCACTCCTTGTAGCAGCCAGAAAATGGAAAAAGAAGAAATAAAAGTGAAGAGGATGAGGTACGCAGGGACCAGATAGAATCCCTAGATAAATCTCTAGTGATTTAATCCCTTTTAACTAAGACTGAGCACTTCTGTCTCCTTCCGATAGCCACATCAAATTGTGATCACTGAAGGATTAATTCACTGAGAAAGTTAGACATCTGAAGATCCAACTACTTCAAGTCTATCAGCTGACAATCAAGCCTTCAACACAATGAGCTTTCAGGGAGACGTTTTAGATAACAATCATAACAAGTAGCAGCAGGTTTCATATGGACAAAAAGAAATGTTTTATATTTCTGGTAGAAAATATATTTTTAAAACCCTAAACAAAGGATTTTTCTTCAATTAAATGATTTTGTAAACAGAAGAATTTACTTACCATCTATTAAATTGAACTCATTATTCTAATATATATACTAATGTTCATAACTATATTATTCAAATAAGAATAATAATAAACAAATGTATTTTTAATTAAACCATAGTATCCATTCATCTGTTGATGGACATATAGGCTGCTTTCAAGATTTAGCTATTATGAGTTTTCCTGCTATAAATATGTGTATGCATGTTTACTGTAACATGTTGTCTTTAACACTTCCAGGAAGATACGTAGAAGGGGAATAGTTGGCCTAATTGAATTCCTATTTCAGTTTTTTGAGGAATCTCCATAATGATTTCCATAGTGATTCCACCAGCTGACATTCCCACCAACAATGTAGGATTCCTTCTTTCCCCATAGCCCATATGCTAAGTGAAAGAAATCAGATACACAACTTAAATAACAAATGGTTGTCTTACATGAGACACCCAAAATGTAAATAGAAAGCAAAATAAAAGATAGATAATAGGAGATAAGGAGATAGACATTTTGCAAAATGGAAGGGGACCAAGAGATGGAGGGAGGGGAATGAGAGGAAGGGAAGAGGATGAGAAAAAGAATTATGATGTGTTGTTACGCATCTTTGGCAAGTCCCCATGAGGAGTGTAATCATTAGGTATTGCAAACACATACCAATAAAATTGAAAACTAAAAAAATTAAGATGATAGTGTAAGCATACAGTGTAATACTAGAAAATGCTTTTGTGTTAGAAATGCACGCTTTTTTAATCAAACATTTAAAATGAATTAAAATTTATAAGTAATATACTTATGCAAAAATCCCATTTTACAAAACCTTTTTAAGTGCTAGTAGATGAATGTCATATCTCATAATTTGTACAATATTTCACAACATACAATATAAGAATTAGTTTTAGGGCCTGTGAGATAGCTCAGCAGCATAGGCGCCTGCCCAGCAAGTGCAAGGTCCTGAGTTCAACTCCCAGAACCCACATAAAGAAAAAAACAGGCCAGTGATATCACTCAGCAGCACAAGCACTTGCTGCCAAGCGTGAGGTCCTGAGGTTGACTCCCAGTACCTACATAAAAAAAAAAGAATTAGTTTTAGATTAAAATAAATTTACTATTAGAATCTAAATTTTTCTAATTTAATGGGAACCAAAATGGTATTATTTTAACATTAATCTGAGATGTGAAATTTTCTCTTATAAATAGTTTTTTTTGTGTGTGGGTACTGGGGGTCAACCTCAGGACCTCATGCGCCAGCAGGTGCCCGTGCCACTGAGTGATATCACCGGCCCTTTATTTGTATGTGGGTACCGGGAGTCGAACTGGGGCCCTCGCACTTGCCAGGCAGGCACTTACACCGCTGAGCTATCTCACTGGCCCCATAAATAGGTTTTTGATATAGTATTTAGTGAAAAATTTGTAAAAGAGTATGACAGAAACAAAACCTTACACTTATTAACATATTGAACAATTCTGGAGAATATACCACATTAATAATGGCTATTCTACTTGTAGTTATATTTAAGTTTATTTAAGATACTCTTTAATATTTTGGAATTCCATGTTATAATCCAATGGTTCTACCTTATATTTTGTAATCATAGAGAAAGTATAGTATATATTCTTATTTTTTCTTATGAAAAAGGAGAAAAAGAAAAAGATAAGAAAGAAAAGAGAGGAAAGGTAATGGTAATAATGAAGAATGGTGAAGGAGAAGAGGAATTTTTTTTTTTTGTGAGTACCGGGGGGTCGACCTCAGGACCTCGCGCGCCAACTGGCACCCGTACCGCTGAGCGATATCACCGGCCCCTTTTTCGTATGTGGGTTCTGGGAGTCGAACTCGGGCCCTCGCGCTTGCCAGGCAGGTGCTTATGCCGCTGAGCCATCTCACCGGCCCAAATTTTGTTATTATTTAACCGATTATCAAGTCTTCCATCTATGGTATTTGTATACTGGAATAAAATGGTAAATATTTGCTAAGACAAATAAATGAAACTGATACTGGCAAAAGGGGGAGGTGGAGCGCAAGGGAAAATTAAAGAATTGAGATGTGTCATGTAGATGTACCAGTTTTCCACAACAAATGTAATAATGTACTGTAAACATTGTACTAATAAAATTTTTTTAAAAATACTTGCTTCTTATTCTTTTTCAGTGTTTTTCAGATTTTCAAATGAGTATGCTTCTTAGCCAGATATAAACCCTTGAGTACCTGAAATCATTTTTAAATGATTTCATTATTCTGGCTTTAATAATATTAGAAAGACTTTCAGGTTGGAGAAAGCAATAACTCAAATAGTAAGAAATCTAGAATCATTGAGAATGGTTTATTATTTATTTTAACTATACTGTCTTCATCAAATCTCAAAGTCTTCCTGGGTTAAATTTTAAATATCCAGGCTTCTTAATTATTTAAAAAATCAGAATATCCAATTTAGGGTAAACAATCTATATTTGAATAATTTACCAGATTTATTTTCCTATTTAAACCTCAAAAACTATGATCTAAATACTGTGAGAGATTATACACAGAATGCATGCTTCGTTGACAAATTTATACACAGCATGCATACAAGGTTTTACTTTACATGTAAACATGATGTACATGAAAAAAATTTATCTCTAATATTTATGTCTTTTTAATGTCCCTAAATGTCAAAATAATATATCAAAATATTGTATATGGATAAAATAAAAGAAACTTACTATTAGCTAATTCTAAGCATCCTCATGAAGGGCTAGCCGATTTTCTGAGTCTTCACTGATTTCTCTTCAGTGATCACTGACGCTAATGAATGTTTAATAATGCTTTTTTCCTGTGGTATCCATTTCTCTTTTCTCTCATTCTTACTTTCCCTCAGCTTTGTTATAACTTTTAAAGGAGAAAGCAAGAAGCATGCTTTTACCTTAGATCATCTTAAGTTAGTCTTTAATGAATGATTGAAGAGTTCCAGGAACATAACTAACATCATTGCAATCAAATAATGAAAGATTTATACACTACCCTGTGTAATAGTCAAAATGATAGATGATAGCTGCACTGTAATCAAGGGACATAAATGCAGAATTCTGGGAATGGGTTTAATTTTATCACATAATTTTAAACAATGCATATTATTAATTAATGTATTGCACTCAATTTTAATTAGGGTTATATAAATTACCCCAGAAATGCTATATTAAATGATCATGGTTAGCATTAACTTAAGAAAATTCAACTAAATTATCAAATCAATTATTTTTAAAGTAATCATCATCTATAAATAATCCATAAAGTCTATAAATAATAAATATTTTTAAAGTAAATATTTTGCTATGGCAGAATACTTGCACAAAAGACTACAATAATTCCTACTTTCATTCCTATCATGAAATTGGAGCTTATTGGCTCATTTCTAGACTATCAACTGATTTTATGAATTTTTTTGTCCACTGAATGATGCAAAATTGCCTTCATGTACTTCTGGAACTTGTAGTCTCTGTTACCACCCTTGTGGAATGCTTCCCTGAAAATAACATGCTAAGACTCTTCCTCTGTCATGCAGGAGGTCGAAAAGTTCCATGGAGCAATTATCAGTTGTCACAAGAGTTAGACCAGCTGTATTTGACCACTCAACCAGAGTCACATATGACCGTATGCCTGACTTCCTCCAGAAAAAGCAATACAAAAAGTGCTCAGCTGAGCCTAATAAAACTTCTGGAACTCCAAATCAGACAATAAGAGTGTTGTAATGGGCTTATAATCTCCTTGCTCTACTTTAAAGCTCAGAAACAGAAAGCCATGATCTTTTCATGTTGTGTATTTTTTACCTAAAAGATTCTACACATACTTTTAAGGAACCATGTGATTAGATTGAGTCCACCAGGATGATGCAGGACAATCTTCCCCTCCATTAATTTTTACCCTTCATCACACCTACAATTTCTATCATGTAACGTAATGAATTCACTGGTCCCATGAATTGGAACATATCATTTTTGAGAGGCTACAATGCAGCCTACTACTTCCATTTAGTGACACTAAATGATACTTTTAAAAGACATGATGTTTCCATAAGTGAGTTGGTCTCTTTGACATTCTACTTACTTCATTGTTTTATTTGAAGACATAATAGCTAACAAATACCTCAAAATTGGTGAAAAGACTCATCCTACAAATTGAAAAAGGAAAAGGAAATTCCATGTAGGATAAACAAAGAAAATCATAGCTTAGTGTATTAGTGCCAAACTAATGAAAAACAAAACAAAACAAAATTAAAAATCTTAAAAGCATCCAAAAGGAAGTCAAATTGGTTTTAAGGAATGTATAAGAATGTAGGCTGATACAAATGATATAGGTCGTAGTGAATGATATGGTATTTTTAAAGTGATGTTAGGACAAACAAAAACTAAAACTATAAACTAAAATGTTTTGCTTGATTTTTTTTCAAAAATGAAGGGAAATTAAAGGTATATTTTATAAACCAAATTGAAACAGTAGTCATAAACACTACAGTATTAGAAATATGAAATTATCTTCTTTAATCTAAAACATGATGTCTTTGTTACTTTTCTTGTTGCTGAGACAAAATACCTGACACCCAAAGTTAAAGGAGAAAAGGTTTATTGTAGTTCATAATTTGTAGAGATTTCAGTTCATAGTTGTCTGGCTACAAGGCAGGGTGATATGGCAGAAGGGCATCACAGAGGAGAAACAGTTCATGGCAGGCAGAAGGCAAAAGGCAGCAAAGCAGCCAGCAAAGAAATAGGGAAGCAGAAGCAGCAACCTGCCTCTCCCTTTTATCCCTTCCAGGCTACCTGACTTTTGGGGGGGTGCCACCCACACTCTGAGTGCACCTACCATTATTGAGACTCAGAGCTATGCCAAACCAATTAGTGGACTAATTTAGTAATCACACTTCCTTGATCATAGCATCACACACTTAATTCCACATCACAAGCCCTAGATCTACTCACTTTTGAAAAGCCCCACCTATGACCACATGAGGCTGCCAGTGTACATCTATACACAAGCCATAACACATAGTAATCCTCTACTAGAATATGAATCTGTAAGAATGAATAAAGAAACTTGGAAAGGATGAATATGAGGAGAGCTAAAGCAACAAAAGAACAGGTATATCTGACAGGAAGTCTTGCTTTTGATGCCCTGAATGTGCTTTACATCTAATATGTGCCTAGTGGTTATGAAGCTTCTTCCCAATTTCATAAATCTTAAGGCACTATTGGTTGTTTCAAAGAACTACAAATGTTCTTGAATTTTTCACCTTTTCAAGCTATGCTTTTATAATCTTTAAGAGCCAAGTACACAAAATTTGCAGTGATTAGGTACCGGGAGTTGAACTCAGGACCTCACACTTGCCAGGCAGGCTTTTATGCCGCTGAGCTATAGCACCAGCCCAAGACTAATAGATTTTAACGCTATCTCCATGCCCACAGGGTTGCATCATCATCCATAAGACTCTTGTTCCTCTGCCAGGAACACCCTACATTACTCAATGTTTCTCCACTTAGTGACTCTGCCTTACTAAAGCTGTCATAGCCCATGGGCATTCATTCCTGCCAGCTTCTTGCATTTCTTTTTGTGATTTGCTGCCTGGCCACCATGTTCCTGTCCATTCTTACTTAGCACAGTTGTTCAATCTGTATTATATAGAATAGGTATTTATTAAGTGTCTGAATTATTCAGGAGACTCTTAGGAACTTTAAGACAGCGAATCTCCATTTGTCTGCATTGACATGTCAAGTGGTATTAAAAAGGATCCAATGAATATTTGTTGAATGACAAATAACAGAATACTAAGAAGATAGGAGGCAAATCATTAACAACAATGTTTCTTTTACATGTTTGGCTATTGTTATTGCTATTTGATATTGTTGCTCTCTAATTACTACACATGGTTATTTTTAAAAAAAAAATATATATATATATCCATGTATTATGAGCATACAATTTCAAAATATAAAAAATAAAAATCATGTCATGATCATAACATCTTACTATAAGTTTTCTTAATCTAATCACATATTAATGACATCAATTTAGTATGGTAATTAGAACTGAATGATGTTGAGCTCTTCAGAATCTACTTACCTTATACTCCTGGTTTCTTATATGAAAATTTTTCTTATATTTCATTGGATTATAAAATTCATAATAGAACTTCAACATTAGGAAAACAATTCAAAATTCCTATCAAGTGAACTTTAAAAGGCACAGTTTAGGTCTACCGTAATTTCTGGAACTTAAGTAAATTTTTTTGCATCCAAATATTAAAATGTAAAAAATCCAACTTTCATGCAGTTTCAGTTGACCTTGTCCCCATGTGAAAAACACTGTGTTAAAATAGATCCAGTCACTAAATTAGTTTTTCTGATAATTATATCACATGGCATTTTTTTACCTAATTTTCCCAAATGCATGTTTGTGTGTGTGCAAGCACATATGTATGTGTATGGTGTGTGTGTGTGTGGTTTCATTTAAATGTTACCAAATCCTGCATTCTAAGTAACTAAAGTCCAGAAAAATGATACATGTTTAAAAGAAGGTTTCTCACTATTGAATAGACAATGTATTCAGACCATTAATAATTCTATTTAAAAGTATACAATTTCCACACACATACAAAATTATGGACACATAATATTCATATTTATAATAGAAACTAATTGTGAGTTAGTGGTGTTTCATCAATAAATCTATGCTAATTACAGTGTTTATTTATATTTAGGTCTATACAGATAAGGAAGGAAGTCTAGATCTCCTTTTGAGAAATTGAGTGACATATTATTAATGGTAATTACAGGAAGTCAAAATTGCCAAAGAAGAGAAAAGAATCAAAACTGAAGGTCAAGCAATGTGCTTGGTGTTAGAACTTATCAGGGAAAGGAGATAGGAAAGAAGATGAGAGATTAGATAAATCGTTAAGGACATAATTCTGTTGGGACCTGTAAAATCTGTCTGAAATAAGAACTTTTTCCTACATTTGTTCCTGCTCCACAGGTTAAGTAAGATGCTTTTGCAAAGTAGGACTCCTATGTCCCATCTCAAAGAATATTTACAAAATTATGGCTTTAAAAATAAAAGTGTTTGTTTGAAATCAAATAATAGAAAAACTTAGACATGACAATATGCTAACTTTTAAAAAGCTATTTTATGACATTGGTAATTGCTAAACAAATTTTAATCAGGAACTTTATACTTTTATGACCATGTCTTTTCTTCTTTCCCCATGGACATGACATTGGAAGAAACTGTCTCACTCACCTCCTGCCTGTCATTCGCACTGACTTATAACACCTCATGATTTTTAGAATTGTATGCCAAATGTGCAATAGAAAAAAGGAGTGTTAATTAACTGATTCTCATATGATTTTAAATGTGACAATTTTCTCATCCTTATTAAATAGTGAGAAATTATACTTTAATAGATACCTATGTGAATTTGTTTTCCCTTTTATAAAAATAGATTGTTTGTTAATCTGAAAGATTCATTATTATCCATAATTCTTCATCTATCTTAAAATACTTAAAATATTTTTTTAAAAATTCATTAAATTTAAAACTGAATCAATTCTCATTAGTGAAGGAAGATATTTCTATTGCAGTTTTACAAATATATTCAAAATATTAAATATCACAACTTATCGGTAAGTTCATATACTTCCACTAGAGTATGTAATAACAGTTCATATTTATATGTAGATTATAGCAGATTTTATATATCAAATATATAAGCAATTCTAACTTTATAAAAAATAAAAATACTTTAAAAACATACAATGTGTTTATTTAGTTATAACTACATTAGCTTCTCTTTTTCCTTATTCCAAAACAGAAAATGAATTATGAATTATGAATTCTATCACTTCAAGAAATTTTTTAAACAAGCATAAAAATTGGTTTCCATGAATTTATATATAAGTAAAAAAAAGCAATGAAACCCCAAAATCACTAAAGTAAGAAGGCTATTTCCAACCAAATGATGTTCTTCATCTCTGGATCTGTTTAAGTTGTTATGGTCATTTTCTGGGGTAAGCTCAAAAACACCTCAAAATTCTTCTATTGGCTACAGATTCTGGACTTTGCAAGAATTAGTTAAATGACAGCATGCAACATCAAATTTTAAAACAGAAAGCAACCAAGCCAATAGAAAATTTATGTAGCAACACAATAGAAACTCGTAGTATCTACCTGGAGCAAATGGATATGGAATAGAAAGTAGAAACATATTTCTAGAAAAACTAATTACCATGGACAGAGAGACGCGAGTTTTGCTATTTGTTTTGCAGTGCTCGGGTTGAATCCAGGGCCCTACATATGGTAGGTAATTGATCACCACTAAACTAACCTCCCAGATCTTAACATGGAAGTAGGTTTTGTTTTCTTTTTTGATTTTGTTTTATTCTTGTCTTCTGAAATCTTCTGAAATCTCTCTACGTAGGAATATGATTATATTCATACTTCTGCTCAGCATCCCACTCTCAAATGATGATTTACAGATAGAAACTGTCAGAGTCCCTCAGTGATTTCTAAGTGGAAATCCTAACTCTGATCATATCCATGACCTGTCTCTGGAATTATACTGACCCAGAGTGCCTTTGTAGCCTGCTTATGTTCTCCGATCTAGTTGTGTGAGATTGATTTCTTAAGGTGCCATCAAATGAAAAATTTAGTATTTGGGGATTAAGGCATCATATTTTGGTTGACTTCTGGGAAGATGGCAGAGTGGTGAGCAGCAGAGAAACAGTCTTTCTGAGATTTGGTGTCCAGACAAAGGAATATGACAATGTGAGGAGAAGAAGAAAGAGGGAGGAAGGTCCCCTGGACTCAGGAAGGATCTGAAGAGAGAACTGAAGCCCACAGAGAGAGTGAAGAGAGAGACAAAAACAAAGAAAAAGGAGGTGGCAGGCAGGACTTTATCCCTGAACCCAGATTCACTGTGAGAGAGGGGTGGCTCAAACCTGCAGACACACGGTGACTACTGCTGACCTCAAAGGCCTCCTAGGAGAAATGCACCAGTGGAACAGAGCAGTGGACACAGAGGACTGCAGTGGCTAATGAGTTATTCTGGTTCAGATGTCCGCCAAGAGAGGAAGATTAATGGGAGCCATCTTGGAGAGAGGCCAACTGAGCTCAGAACTCAGAGCAACCACTGGCTCCATCTAATGTGGTCAGGGTCCCAGTGTCACAGTCAGGGAACTGAGTAAGTTGGCAAGAGGTCAGGGAGCTGAGTATGAGCCAGCTGGCAGCCAAGTACAAGCAGCAGGAGATGCACTGACTGCAGATTGAACAGGACTGGTTCAAACCTCATGGGAAGAAACCAGCCTGAATTTCAGTTGAATTTAAGGTGTAATCTCATTGTGATTATCCACTACCCTGCCATAAAGCTACAGCTGGCTTGTTGGGATTAATCATGTGGGATCTGGACTCTGTCTGCTCATGTTGTCTACCTGTGATGATAGAGACACACCTTGAAGTGGACTTTTTTTTCTTCGTATCTTTTCTTTTGTTTTCTTCCTCTCTTTTCTTGTTTTTTGTTTTGTTTTGTTTTATCTTGACAGTTTTTGTTTTTATTTAAGTGTGAACATGGTTTCTAGTTTTTTGTTGCTGCTGTTCTGTACTGTTCTTGTTTTTATTTCTTCCTTCTTTCTTTCCTTCCTGTCTATTGCACCAGTTTCCCAAAGTTAGTGAGATCCTCCTTTGTCCTCCAGCTGTGCTTCTAATCTCTTCCTCATCTTCTATTTTTTATTTTCTCCTCCTAACTCATTTTAAATTTGATCCCCTAAGGGTAAAATTGCCATATATAGGGTTTATTTACTTCATATGACTTTTTTGTTTATTTTAGACTTGTTGTATAACCACAAATCTAATTCATACAGTTGAAGATGGTAAATTAATAATTCCTTCAGTTTGTCATTTTGTAGGCTATGTTTAATGCTATTGTTATTGCTGATTGCACCACTTTAGCCAAAGTGACATACTTGTTCTAATCACTTGTTCTTCCTGGTATACCAAGACTGGTATGCCAAGACTAAGGGTCATAAAAAGTAATATAGGCCAGTGCCAAAGAACCAGGGGCTGGGCCAAGTAAGCAGCAATTTCTCATTCCCAATAAATTAAAGACATAGTATCTGTGACAGACTCAAACCTCAAAAGCCAGCTACACCTGGAAGACACTTCTGAGAATTTGTCATTTTCTAAGGGTTCTAAATATTAGCAATAAAGCTACCTTCCAAAAGCAATTTATAAGCATCAACCTAGGAATTAAACTTAAAAGAAAAAAGGAAAATGAAAAAGAAAAAAAGAAGACACTTAAACAAAATGCAACCCCAGACTTCAAGCTCACAAAAGGCAAACCCAGGGGCAAGGAGGTGAGGTGGAAGAATCTGAAAGCCACCTGCCTGGACTCTCTGAAGTGGTAATAGTGGAAGTAACAAACTAGAAGAAAGAGACTCTAGAAAAAAAATCAAATCAGAAATAATTTCTCAGGTAATTACAGAGATGGTGACCATAATGAAGGATGTGCTGAGTGACTCAAGAACAGATACGTATTAAAAAAAAGAGGAGCATAGAAAAATGATGAAAACCATGAACACCCAATATATTAAAGAATTAGAATCCATGAAACAGATTCAAACACATATTCAGGAGATTAAAAATTCTATTGAAAGTATACACATCTGAATGAGCCAGTGTAAGAAAAGAATATCAGATAGAGAAGACAAGATTGTGATTCATGATCATGAAAAGAAAGAGATCTTAAAAATAGCAAGGTACCATGAGAAATCAATCCAGCAGCTGCTACATGATGCAAAGAAGAATAACATAGGGTTGATTGGAGTCAGTGAAAAAGCAGGAGATAGCACAAATGATGTAGAAAAGCTGTGCACAGAAGTCATGGCAGAAATCTTCCCAAGCAGGGAAAAAAGAATTTGACATGCAGATAAGCGAAGCATATAGAACTCTAATCAACCATGAACAACAACAACAACAAAAAATACACCAAGGCATATAATAGTTAAGATCCCAGAAATTCAACATAAGAACTGACTACTAAAAGCTGTTAGAGAAAAGAAACAAATCATCTATAAAGGGAAACCCGTCAGAATCACAGCAAACTTCTCAACACAAGCCCTGAAGTCAAAGAGCATTTGAAGTAAATTATTTCAAGTCCTAAAAGAAAACAAGCTCCAACCCAGATTCATGTACCTTGCAAAACTACCTTTCAAAATTGATGAGGAAAAAAGTACTTCCATAATAAAGAACACCTGAGGAAATTCATGAGCTCCAAACCAGCACTCTAAAATGTTCTGAAGGGTATTCTAGAAAGATTACAGCCCCATGAACTCCAAAAGGATGAATCCACCAGGCAAGGCAAGCAATTCAACAGAGGGAGAAAAAAGGAGCCAACAACAAGAAAATAACATGACGAGAGTAAGTCAATATGTGTCAGTTATAACCATCAATGTTAATGGTCTCAACTCACCAAACAAAAGAAACAGACTGGCAGAATGGATCAATCAGCAAATCCACCAATATACTGTATACAAGAAACACATTTAATTCAAAAAGAAATTTATAGACTGAAAGGCAAAGGATGGCAAACAATACTCCATGCAGTAGCAACCCAGAAAAAGGTGGCAGAAGCTGTTACCTTTGAGGACAGAGTGGATTTCAAGCCAAGACTGGTTAAGATAGACAAAGAATGTCACTACATCCTTATAAAGGGAAAAATCCAAGAGGAAGAGATAACAATCCTAAATATATATGCAACAAATACCAGTGCACCCAACTATATAAAAGAAATATTAATGACATAAAAAATCAAATAAATACTAATATGCTTACAATAGGGGATGTCAATACACCACTGTCACAAATAGGCTGATCAACTAGACAAACAATTAACAATGAATTATTAGAACTGAACCAAACTTTTGAACAAATGGACTTAGTAGATGTCCACAGTGTTCCAACCAACAACATCAGAATACACCTTCTTCTCAGCTGCACATGGGATTTTCTTCAAAATAGAATATAGTGGCTCACAGAACATATTAAGTAAATGCAAAGGAACTGAAGTTACCCATGTGTATTATCAGACTGTACTGCAATCAAATTGGAAATCAATGGTAAAGAAACCACAAAAACTACATAAACACATGGAAATTAAATGACAACCTCCTGGACAACCAATGGGTCACAGATGAAATTAAAGAAGAAATTAGACAGTTGCTACTATTAAATGATAATGCCAATAAACATACTGGAATTTATGGGACACAATAAAAGCAGTCCTACAATGAAACTTATAGAGGTGAATTCCCATATCAAGAAAACAGAGCCAGCTCAAATAAACAACTTAATGTTGAACTTCCACCTACTAGAGAAAAAAGAGCAAGTCAAGCCCAAAGCTCATGTGAGGGAGGAAATTATAAAAATCAGAGGAGGAATTACTGCAATGGAGACTAAAAAAAAAAAAAAAAAAAAAAACACCAAAGAATCAGTGAATAGAAGATTTGGTTCTTTTAAAGATTAAATGAAATTGACAATCCCTTAGCAAACCTTATCAATAAAAGCAAAGAAAAGGTTCAAATCCATGCAGTTAAAAATGAAAAGGGTGAAATCACAACAAATCCTGTAGAAATCCAGAAGATACTTTGAGAAGCTTTATTCTAATAAGATGGAAACTGCAGACGCAATGGCCAAATTCTTAGATATATATGAATTACCAAAGATATAAAAATTCTAAATAACCCAATATCAGTCAATGAAATTAAAGATGTAATTAAAAACCTACCAAGAAAGAAAAGCCCAGGTCTGACAATGTACTTCTGAACTCTACAAGAAATTTAGAGAAGACCTAATGTCATTGCTTCTCAAATGCTTTAATTAAATTGAAAGGAAAGCAATACTACCAAATTCATTCCTGGCAGCAAGTGATACCAAAACCAGAGAAGGATCCAACCAAAAAAAGAGAACTACACACTAATATCTCTAATGAAGATAGATGTAAAAACCCTCAATAAGATCCTGGTAAACAGAATGTAGCAAAATATCAAGAAGATTATACACCATGACCAAGTAGGATTCATCCCAGTGATGCAGGGATAGTTCAACATATGCAAGGATGGAGAAAGGAAGGAAAAGAAAAGAAAAAAAAATGAGAATAGGAGGAAAAAAAATAGATACAAATCTTTTATAAATAGTATGGGGAGGATGAGTTGAAGGGAGGGTAGAAGAATGGGAAAAAAAAAAGGATCAAGATGTATCTTGTACAGGTACAAATTCCCAATGATGAATGTGATCATTATGTATGCCTAAAATGTATCAATAAACTTAATTAATTAAAAAAATCCTATTTCATCAAAACTGAAACTGTTTATCCTGTGGAAGAAACTTCTGTATGAATAAAAATGCATGCCACAAACTGGGAGAAAAATATTTGCAAATAAAATTCTCTGACAAATTTAATTATCAAGAATATATAACAATCTTCAAACCTCAGCAATAAGAAAGCAAATCACTTAATCAAAATACTTTGTATAAACGTTTCACAAAAGAGAATATAGAGGTAGAAAATAAGCACATAAAAAGACATCCATCACCTTTCAGGACCTTTCAAAAATGAAGTGCTTTTGAAAATACTGTGAGAACATCACTAAATGCATATTAGAATAGCTAACTTAAAGGTTATACCACACTGACAATCTTGAGTGCCAAGAAGAAAGTAAAGCAACTCAAATCTCAGACATTTCTAGCCACAATATACACTGTACAGGACAAACACTCTGTGAAGTGACTGGACAGGTTTCCATGAGGATACTCCTCAATGTTTATCCAGAAGTAAATTTAGGTTCACAGGAAAAAATTTCTTTACTATTTCACATCATATTAACATTGCCCAAATGAATAACAATATAAATAGCCTACAAGAAGCTAATGAATCCACAAATGTATTATTATAGAAAATAGAATGGAATATTACTAAGTAATAAAATGAACACAATATTGACAGATACAACAATTTAAATGGATTTCAAATGCATCACGCTGAAGGGAAGAAGCTGATTTTAGGATTATATATTGTACGATCTCATTGTAAATACAACACTGAAACAACAAAACATTTAAATTGTAGGAATTAAGACTAGGTTGAAAAGGGTTATGGGTGATTGAGAAGCGGGTGATTATAAAAGAGGTGGTAAATGTTGTTTACAGAGGAATAGATCTTCTACAAGTATCCTAAGTGTGGTGGTTACACGCATGAGTGCACGTGTTAAATGGAACAAGTGCAAATGAAAAAATCATTATAGTTAAAAATAAAAACAAGTATATTTCATACCAAGTTTTTTTTTTTTTTTTTTTTTTTGTGGGTACCGGGGGGTCGACCTCAGGACCTCGCGCGCCAGCAGGCGCCCGTGCCGCTGAGCGATATCACCGGCCCCTTTTTCGTATGTGGGATCCGGGAGTCGAACTCGGGCCCTCGCGCTTGCCGGGCAGGCGCTTAAGCCGCTGAGCCATCTCACCGGCCCTCATACCAAGTTTTTAAGTCACCTTGTTAAAATGTCTTTTCACATTTGAAGATATATAGTCGTTTTTCCTCAAGATTTCTCTGAAGAAATCTTTTAATTAACCCAACAGCTTGCAATCATCTTTTGACGTTTCAGCCTCACATTCAGTAATCCTCAGTCCCCACTGATCACAAAAACATTAGATTAGTAACAACAGATGAGATGAGGATGTAGGTATTGACACTAGTGAACCAATTCTGTTAAAGAAACTTTCAACTTCCTTAGTATATTAAAATTACATATTCCTTTCAATGGATGAATACTAACAATAGATTTAGTTTTGGATTCTTGGTCATTTAGTAATTTACTGTCACAAATCAGGAGTGATTCATTTTCCTGTATTTTCTATTATCATTTACTTTACTCTTTTTAATATTTAAGGATAAATTACCTTTTGGTTAAAATGTTTTCTAGTTTCCCCGAGAATTGACAAGGCATGTGGTCTGTATTTCTTGACTATATGCCTTTTCTGTTGTACTCATCTCTAATTATCTTTAATTTTTAAAAACACTATTTCATTAACCCCAAGCTTCTTTTCCACACAACTGTGTGTCATAAATAGCAGTGCTAAATATTTATCATATACTTACTATTCACCACATTTTCCTTACAACTAGACAGGGACATATTATTTTTACATTTTTCCTGTGATGATAAAAAAATGCTTAAAACACATAGAATATGGTAGAAAATATTTTTTAAAAAGGAGAAAAGCAAATTATGTTTCCTCAGCTCTTCCATGAAGTGTAATTATATGTGTAATTGTACCTATATATAATTATGTACTTATGCGGTACCATCTTTCAATCTTTTTATAAGAATGTAAAAGAACATGTTTTGCTAAAGAACTGGAAAAAGAAAGTAAAGGAAAAGCAAAATATTCATCTCAATAAGACATGAAGACATAATTATTAAATAAAAATGCATGAGTCTTAATCTAAGAATTTCAGTATTTCTTCCACATTGATCTGAGGTCCAAATCGTACTCCCATTGTGACAACAAAAGCATTCTATGGAAATGCTTAAGTGACATCAGATTGCTGAAATCAGGACTAGCAAGTACCTTTCTTGAGCTGTTTAATTTGAGCTTTTCTAAAATCCTCTAAGCAATTCAAATCTAAAAATAATCTAAATTATTCAGATCTTCAGTAATGTGCAAATACGATTCCAACCTTTCTAAGCTCTAGTTAGGTGATAACTTCTATCATTTTTCATTAAAGCTGTTGGATTTTGAACATTTAAAATTCTAATCTCATTTCCACAAAAGGATGAAATAGCATTAAAATCAATCTCGAAGGAGAGCACACATTTCATCTGCTTAGAGAAAGAACGGAGCTCTAGGAGCCTTCGGCAGTAGTGGAGGAAGAGAGTAACGATAGCGTGATGCCACCAGGAAGGTTTTCTGATCAAGATGTTAGGCATTTGTGCTACAAGATAACAAAACAAAATGAGTGATAAGCATACCAAATAATCTTTGGCATGGAGAACTATAAATTATTTTTGCATTTGTCTTACAAATATTGAAACTTTTAAGAGTATTTTGAGTAAAACTATTTCACAATCAGTATATTTAATAATGCTTGACCATCTAAGTAAAAGTGAGAAAATAATTTATGTATTTGAAATGAAGGTAGTTGAGGACTAAAACACTGTCCACTTAAATGGCCCAGAAGCAATTACTGCCTTTTTATCAGACATAATTTTAATTAAAAAAATAGGTTGTTAAGAAATACCAAGTATGTATTTTAGGTACTATTTTAATGGTAAGGCTCAACTAAGGAAATACTGATCTATACAATCCAGAGTGAAGATCATTATATTACCAAGCCTAGTAATGAGATTATTTCATTTTATGTTGAAATTTAATCTCACTGCCCTTTTGACAAAATAATGTATTTATATCAGCAAAATTTATTATGATTACTTTCCTAAGATTGAGATTGACAATACTTTTTAGCAACTTCCCTTACTTTTTGCTAAGTTTCAGAGATATGATTCCACTTTTATAAAAGAATACTTCCCTTCTAGCTACATGATAGGTAATATGAGGCCCCAACAAATTCAAGAGAAGAGGTCAAACTGCAGTGAGCCAGCCTGCATGCAGTCTCAGCGGCTCGCAATTTAAACCACAGAAATGTGACTACCCACGGATTTTCGATTCAGTTAACTTCTGTTAGTCTGTACATTGTGCTTTATTCAGTTTACACCTGCTTGTTTGTTTATTTATTTATTTTATTAGTACATGTTTGTAATGCATAATGTCTACATTCCTGTGTGGAGTTGACACACGTTCATAACACATCTTCATTTCTGTATTCATCCCCTTTCCCTCTCTTCCCTCTCCCTCTCCATCCTTTCCCATTTGAGAAGGATCTATCTTACCACTTCCTATTATCTATATTTTAATTTGATCTTTGTATATAGTTTTAGATTCTCATATAAGAGAAACTATGTGATATTCTGCTTGTGTGTCTGATTTATTTCACTTAGCATAATGGTCACAAGGTTCAATTTGCATATTAGTGTTTGGTATACAGCTTAAACAGCAGTTCCTTCTAGCTTCTTCAAATATTGCACCACAAACCTGCTTTTTGGGTTATTCTGATGACACATGGATGTCGAGATTGTAATTGTGTAAGACACTAAGTAGATGCATAGCTTTTGCTAATGCTTCAAATACTTTTAGGCAGGAAGCCCTCTACTATGAATAATAATTTAGAATGCCAAATCTATAATACAAGTATCTCAGCATCACAATAAAAAGCTCAGAGGTTCATCCAGGAATCATCCAATAACATTATTAAAAATAAAGTAACATTGTTCTAGGTATTAATTTCTAACCTGTAACTGAAGAGGGCTTGTAGACTATACTTTAGCATCTCTGATATAAATCACTTGGATGATTTTTAAGAAAGAGTTTATAAGTTTGAAATATTGGCACGTGTCTGACAATTACATTATCCTTCCATTTCCTCTTCCCAATGCTCATATACTCTAAAAGCAACTATTTTTCCCTTTCAGTGTGAAAACCACTGTCCCATTTGATGGTAAACTTTCAGTCACTTATAATATTCCCTGATAACTCCTTGTCACAATTTGTTTTGCTTGAAATAAAAGCAGTGAAGCTAGGCATAACAAAGACATTCCCAATGCCAAATTAATTCGGAGACAAGGAGATGGGTAGGATGAGCTTCTGGATTTAAACCAGTCACTCGCTTCATGGCCTCAAACAAATTGCTTAACCCCTTTTAAAGTCAGTCCCCAGTGGTTAGAAGTTGAATAGTGATACCTATCATTCACTTTGTTTGCTTTGATTCTGTGAGGTAAAATACAGTGAGTTTTATTACAACACCTGTTATATAACATGTTTTCAAAAGCAGCAGCTTGCTTTTTTTTGTTACTATATTTTGAAAAATTGCATCATTACTCGTTGAACTGTTAAACAACAAAGGCATAACAACAATTATAATTTATTCTCGAAATATGTTAGTTTTTTACTTCTCATCTGCCATTTATCTAGAAGTCACCTTTATTTTCACAGTTGGCATGATTTATTATCACGTGAAAGTAAATATATACAGGAAATTGCCTGAGGCTGAGTTGCATTCATTTCCCTTTAGTCCTTCTCTTGCCCTGCAAAAATCAATTTTGACTTTCTAATTAAAATTTCATAATTTACATAAGCAAATGATTTCCATTGTGAAGGCTTGTTTTAACTATAGTCCACCTTATATTACAGATCATAATTTGATCTCTCACTCTGGTGTAACTGGTTCCCATTGTCTGCTGACCTTTTTAATTTCTGAGAGAACTTAATAGGGTATTTATTTTAAAACCTGGTACATACATCTCCTTTGAAGTCTGTCAAGTGTTTTGGATCTATATATATCCAGGGGGGACTTGATGAGTCCCTGAGGACATCCAGGAGTTTCATGTCTGTGAGTTCCATGTGATAAAGCCTATCAACGATTTTCATCCTTAGTGTACATCGCAATCAGAAGCTCAGCAGTTTCTTAGTATAACAGCTTGAGGTTAAAAATTCTTCATTTTCAGGTTCACAGGAACACATCAAATTTAAACCACTGGGTGGATAATTCTTAGGATAAATTGACTTAAAACTTCTCCATAGCATGTAATGTTGAACTTGACTAAAGAACTTTTTTTCAGGCACAGAGCAGTGGAAGCCAGTTTTGCATACAAGAAATGGAGTAGGAGAAAAGACATAAATTAAGAAAGAAAGAAACCTATTTCATTAAATCACCCAGCCAAATTGAAATGTATTGTAGGTCTGGTTGTTAAGGGGGAGGCTTG
This sequence comes from Erethizon dorsatum, assembly GCA_028451465.1. Taxonomy (NCBI): domain Eukaryota; kingdom Metazoa; phylum Chordata; class Mammalia; order Rodentia; family Erethizontidae; genus Erethizon; species Erethizon dorsatum. The sequence goes on along the minus strand of CM051833.1, from coordinate 76,279,415 downwards.
GTTGAGTAGCACATTAACAGTGACGGTGACTGCTTTTTTCTACGATTCACTATTGTAGTGCTCAAAAGAGAGCCCACTGAAGGTCCTCTTCTTTCTCATTTCAGTTCCTCATGATTATCCATGCCACTGTGGCCCTTTACTATTTCCTTACCTAAAATGCTTTTGCTCATCCCCTACTGCTCCATATTTTATCAGCAATTCTTAGTTTAAAATTCATGGTTAAGAGTGTTCCTATCTCTTCACATGAGTCCAACAACTGTCATCTCCAGCCTTGTTTTCTGTAACTGCCTACCTGATATTTCTGCTTCTACTTTCACCAATTCATTCTATTTTTAATTTAGTCAGAATTACCAAGTTAAAGCATCACAGATTATATCATGTGTTGAACCAAGCTGTCTCCATGATGAGATACTGAAGTTTGGTCCAAAGCGGGCCATGCAGACATTGAACTATATACTAGCTTGATGTGCAAACAAATCGCCACTTCACATAAGAGCAGACACTTGCAACCAAGCATGTGGCATAATTGAGCTTCAGACAATGATAGGTTACAATGAGAGCAGACTGCGTCCATACAAAACAAAAGTCAATGGCAGCCCATCAAGTTGTCCCTGTATATTATTTCCTTTTCTGATGCTACACATGTAAACAGTACTTGTGGTAGCGTGAGGCATTCTGCATCAACTTTTTTCCAGAATGCTCCCCAATTCTAGAAACTATTGTTTGATCAGGTAAATTTTGTAAAATATTACTGGTTGTCAGTTGTTCTTATTTTACAAATACTTCATATAAATCCCCCCATTGATATATATCATGATTCAGAGTAAAGACCAATTCTTTTTCATGGCTTCTATTTCCCCCTCACTGCTCTCAGTAATGTATCTGACCTCATCTCCAACTACTTTCCTTTTCCCTCTATTTTTACTAGACATTTTAGTGTCTGTGAACATGACAGTTATTTTTCTACCTCAGGACATTTGCACTTACCATTACTAGTGGCTCAAATTACCTTCCTTTCATTACCTGCGTATATTGTTTCCATGCTTTCTCCAGTTCTTTGCTCAAATACTACCCTTGCAGGGAAACTTCTCCTTAGATCAGATTCTTAGTGCTTTTTCCACTAGCTGTTTTATTGTATATATGTCAGGATATGATGCATTTAACTTACAAAGAAAGAAAACCACAAAGTGTGGAATCTATCTTGTATTGTTAGCTCTCGTGTTCTTGGAAACATCAGTTACAAAACTAAGAATTAATATAAAGGCACAAGCCGGTCTTAATCAGTGGTGTATCATGGAAATACAAAGACAGTTTAGGCAGTTTGCCTTCCAAGATGATCAACCTGCTATCAATAAGGAAGGCTTCATGTGATAATCACTTCAAGAAAAATCTACTTGAGAACAAAGCTGGAGATACTGAGGTTGAGTAGGAGTCATTAGGGTTAAGAACATAATCTGTATTTTTCTACTCTGTCACCCTCAGTATTGAAAATGCCTTTCACAGTCCTGAAATAAGTATAGCAAACTCTTTATTATTTCTCACATTTAATTTACCTTCTGGGAAGTGAATTGTCTCCATGGTAATGAGTAGGTCACAAATCACTCCTAGATCACACATCATGTGTAAGAGTTGCACAGTCGTGACTGCACTGGGTAAAAATGAGTGTTCCTATTGGTTGGTTATACTGGCCTCAGACTCAAAGTGAAGATTTCCAGGGGTCGGGGCGAGGGGTCATTGATAGCTGATGTATTGATAATCTACAGGATCTGATAAAACTTAAGAATAGAGCTCTTTGGCCAATGTATAACCCATGCTATGGGTAAATACAGACATTCACATTTGTTTTAAAATTTTTGATCAAGACACACTTATTGACAGTGTCTATCAAATTTCCATCAAGTAGCATGTCCAGAAAGGAAGGGACTTAGTAAATCTACTGGCATGATATATGACTGAAAGTTGAAAGAGGAGGTCTTGACAACAACGAATCAACTTTGACACTAGTCATATAAATTTTATTCTGTGTTATTTATGGACAATGTAGGAGGGTGACAACCAGCATGCCTTTTAAGGTTTGAATCAAGCAGTCAGGCATTAACCCTAATATTGCTTTGTGACAGCAAAAAAATTTGCTTAATTTCGCTGAAATTTTCTATAAAATTCTATAAAGGTTCCCATCTAAACCAACCCTTCCAATTTAATGAAAACTTGAGGAAGAATGTGCCAAGATATTCTAAACATGATAAAGCCAAACACAAAGAAATAAACAGAATTCCTGAAGTAATTATTGAAACACTTCAATTCACAATATAATGAGTAATCAATTTTAAAAATCCCTATTCTTGTTATATTTTTTGCTCTAAGAAATGAAAATGCATGATAAGAATATAAGCAGTGATGTGAAAATTTTATTCTAATCAAAATATTATTATCTGCTAAGGAAATTGTGTGACCTTCAGGTCTGTATTAATAATGAGGTATTTTTAAAGTGATGATTTTGAGTGGTTTATTACCTGTGCATATGGATGCACGTGAGATAGAGTGGTAGGGAAGAAACACACTTGATTTTAGATTCAGAAAGTCCTGAGGTTCCAGTTACCATTTTGTTGTTATTGTTCTTAGCAATATACATTCGACAATTAAAAATTTCTGCACTTTATTCTCATTATTTCTTTTCTTTTTTTCCACAAACCATCTTCTTATATCCAGCAATAACAAATGAAAACCCCAAACATTTCAAAGCCTAATGTTTTAAAGACATTACATTGTAATCCATTTCTAAAGTGAGGAAAAGTATTCCACAATGCCACTATTTATCAACCATCTCTTATCTATCTATCTATATGAAATAAAACAACTTGGCATATTGTTGGAGTTCAATAAATCATAGAATTTCTATTTTTGTTTTTATATTAACATGAAAACACATTTCAGATCTACAATAACAACAATCATAATAATTAAAATAATTAGTGAGAAATCTCTGAATTGGGATATTATTTTGAAAGTATTGCTTTCTTAGGCTATTCCTTTTTTTTGTGTGGGGGGGTACCAGACGTCGACCTCAGGACCTTGCGCGCCAGCAGGCGCCCATGCCGCTAAGCGATATCACCGACCCTTTTTTCATATGTGGGTTCTGGGAGTCGAACTCAGGCCCTCGCGCTTGTCAGGCAGGCGCTTACACTGCTGAGCCATCTCACAGGCCCTCTTAGGCTATACTTACAATTAATTTCTAAACTAATGAAAATAGCTGTTTTATTTCACCATATAAAGTGAGATGGGCAAGGTAATTATGCTTTTCATACATATATATATATATATGTATACATATATGTATATATATATACATATTTTTTTAATCCAAGGCACAATGCCTGTCATGGAGAAAGCACTCAAACATATTAGCTATTTTTTTTCTGACATTTCTGTGTCCTGCTCTTTTCCTTGTTGATGGCAAATCTGTTTGTTGATGAAGTCATCACTCACGCAAAGAGGAGAGGTTGTTATTCCACAGGAGGTCCACATTGATTTGGAAGTTTATTTTCCTCACATTCTCCATGTTCTCCTAGCCCTGAAACCCTATTGTTGCTCATTTATACTTTCATTTTGTTTTGGAATACCAAAGAGAGTTTTGTGAAATATTTGAAAACTTGGGAATTTTAACTGAGTAAAACCCAATGGCAAGGTAATTTTAAACAGCTATTCTATAGACTGACTGATCTTATAGCTCATATTATAAATCTAGTAAGACAATTTTACATCCCCAGTGAGTTGCATGCAATTAACTGTCTACTTAACTATTTCATTTTGAATTCCATATTAAATCTTAATTAATAGCTTACACTCCATTGTGCTTTTATGTCATTGCAAAATTATTCCAACTTTGATGTTATATTTCACAGATGTTAAATCAAATTAGTTAATGATAATGCATGGGTTCTGATTGATTTTCTGGCCTTGAAATCATGAAAGTTTAGAATTTTGATGAGTGCCATAATTTCTGTTACCATACGCTGGAAAAATATTTGCATTAAACAAATATTAAATACAATAACCCAAACTAATCCAAGCAGTACACTTTCAGGTGATGAAATAAGTAGGATGACATAAGGCAGTCTCACAGAGTATAGCAATATAATTTAAGTTGTTGTAGTCAATATTTATGATGTACAAAGTAAAATAAAATAAATTTGTCTGAAGACTAATGAGATAAAGGAAGAATGCAATGATGTAAGACTGTATACATAAATAAAAGTATAGTTCTTTTGGACATGTCAAAGTCCATTTGAAAAGTTATTGAGGAAAAAATGTGAATGTAAATAGAAATATGATTTTTGTTTTAACTTTTAATTGTTGATCAGAGTATTGCCTGGCAATATTTTTAAAAGTAAAAATTGAGGATGTACTGACTTAAACATCTAGAAGGAGGCTTGGGTCCACGTTTCCTATTAGTTTATTCTTTAAAGGACATTGTATAGCATTAAAAAAATTAATAGAGTTTATTTTACAACAGTTTTAATATCATAAAAGATTTGAACAGTAAGTACAAAGAATCTCCCAACATTCCATATCTACCACCCATTTTCGGATTTCAAAATAATTATTCAAACTACTCAAATCTATTAAGTATTCTTTTTTAAGGCAGAGAATGTTTTTGTTTCACTGGTGTAAGAGTAAGTACAAATTATCCTAAGAAGCTTATTTCCTTCTTTTGAATACAAGGGATGTGATTTCTTGTTCTTCTACCTTTTTTAAGGATATCTATAATAGAATATTTGTAATTATCAGATCTTTCTCTAGTCTTTGAAGTTTATATAAACTTTTTTATAGGCTAGATACACCTCTCACCATCTTTACTACTCTGGATTATCTTTTAAGAAATAGAGAATCCTATCTTCAAAAAATAATCATCATAGACCACAGAATATTTATGTCCCATTTTCTGAGAGTACAAATCTAACTTCAGTGGATTTCTGGAAGCTTATTATTATTATTTTTTGTGGGGGGAGGGGAGTAAGCCAATTAGCTAACACAGATGATCACTCCAACTACCTAGTGAAATTAGCATCAACTATGGGTTTAATGGTTCTTTTTAAGGTATTATAGTTTCTTTTAGAATTTGTATGTAATAGGTCTTATTTACTTCTTTATAAAACAGTGAGATTTCTTTGTTTCTTTTTACTTTCTTTGCAGATTGCCTGAGATATGCATCATATTTTGGCTTAAGGCTCATTAAGTAATAAGCCTGTTTTCTTTGTCTTCTACCTTGTAGACATCATTTCTGGGTTGAGAAAGATTTTTGTTTTTAATTACATTTCCTCAACATTTTCACCCCACTGGGTCAGATCTCATAGGTATTTCATTAATGTCATTTCCCTTAGAAGAGAAAACTCCTTAAACTGGTTTATCTTGCTTCAATCTGGCCTGGTTATTTTCTAGGCTTCCTATAGTAATATCTATCCTTAGTGTGATTTGTGTGTGTAGTTTAAATCAGCATCCCCAGATCTTCTCTCTGTTGTGGTTCACCTTTTTAAACAACAACAACAAAACAAACAACAAATAAGAAATCAATAAATACATCTCATTTTTCCTTACTACATAGTCACTTCAATTCTGGTTACTGATGTTCTGGGACTACAGATACTAGGGTTGAAGGAAACACAATTCTGCTCTCAGAATTGCACTGGTTTCTAAATCTGACTATATTTTTTTCTTAAAATTTTAATTCTATATTCCATTTTTGAATACTTTTTCAATGTAATATGAAATAGTGAACAAAGTGTTGTAGTGTTACAGCATTAATGGTTGGAATATCATCTTTTTCAATTTAATCCCCTTATACTTTTGTTGAAAATCATTTGAACACTCTTGTGGGTCTGTTATGAAACTTTCTGTTTTTTTTCAGTGATTTTCCAATTTGCTATAGATATTTTATGAAATGGAAGAAAATTTTTTGATTCATAGCATTCTCACTATTTTTTCCTGATCATGTAGGACTGCTGAATTTTCTAAAATGCTTTTAGTTTATCTATTGAGATCATGTGATTTTTCATCTTTGTTTTATATGGTGAATTTTATTAATTTAATTTCAAATGTGAAAGCAGTTTATTTTCCTGGGATGAGCTTCATTTGTACACATTGCATTATCCTTTACTAAACTGGTAGATTCATTTTGTAATATTTTGTTAATAATTTTTGCATCTATTTTTTCCTCCCCAACTTTCAGTCCTTGATCTTTCTCAGTCCTGGCATGAAAGTTATCCTGGGTGTGGTCTCATAAAATTGATAGACATGTACTTTATTTTTTGAAAAATTTCCGTAGGATTGACAGTTTTTTTTTTTTTTTACTTAAATGTTGAATACAATTCTCCGTGGGGTCACATGGTGTCTAATTTTTTAAGGTTTATTTCTCATTTCAATATGTTTCATACTAGAACTATTATTTTAAAGTCAGTAAGGTTTTATCTAGGAAATTTCATGTGTCCTTCCTTCACTGCCCACCAAGGTCACCTTAATGAGGTTCACGGCCTGTGAGACAGCTTTTATTTTGAAAAGAACTGATGCTTAATGCAGCCATTCTATTTGCCTACAGTTCTTTTATTTGGGCTTTTATCTCCATATGAATTAAGGATACACTGATGACAACTTCAAGATTCCAGGTCAGGCGTTTTTGGATCTAATTTCTTTCAGCAATTTGCTCTTGGGTTTTTAATGTAGATAGATCTGCCTTGTTTTCAATTGCCAACGCCTTCTCTAAACATGCATGAGTTAAAACGATATTCCTTCCTAACCCATCAAGCTCCAGAGTAGTAGACATCTTCAGGATTTGTCAGTACCTGAGGTATATATGCATTCATTCACATGTTTTGCCAAATGTTTTGTTGCGTCTTTCCACAGACCTAAAAGATAGTCCTCTGCTACACAAAGCCACAGTTACTTCATGAGACGTTTCCAGGGCCGTGCAGCATGGAACTCCCTCAGGTAGACCTCAACTATGAAACCAGTTTTAAAGATGGACTTAAACAACCCAAATTTTCTAGTGTTTTTGATGTCAGATTTGTCCTAGCATTACTGTGCTATTTTCCTTTAAATGTTCATAAAAATATAGTGGTGTACCTTCTTTCATTTCTGGTTTTGCTGGTAATTTTATCTCTTAACAATCTTTTAGTCTCTCTATTTTGCTCTCTATATATGCTTCATTCTCTATATTTTCTATATGGTTGTAAATTGTGATAATATTTCAAAGAAAAAAATCTTCCTTTAAATATTTTTCTCTTTCTGAATTGTGTTTATTAATTAAAACTCCCTTATTTTCTTTAATCACTTTTTGCTTTATTAGCTTTGTGGTTTTCCTAATTTCTAAAGGTAGCAATTTACACATCTGTATTAAATTTAAAAATGCTTCATATGAGCAGTTAAAACTGTAGTTGATTTGAATCCCTACTTTACTCATATTTGATTCATTTTGAACTTTTCCTTACACTATCATTTAATTTCTAGATATTTTCTAATTTTCCATGTTCCTTTGACTCATTTATTATTAAATTTTATCTACCATGTGAGAGGATTTTACATTTCTTAAATGTATGATTTTTAATTCTGTTGTGGGTAAATATTTCAAATTTAATAAATTACTTTCTAAAGATCATATGCTTTATTAGAGGGAACATTCCATTTGCAGCATTAGAAATTGTATCTTCTATAATTTTAGCTGTAGTGTACATTTTTTATTTCAAATTGATGAATAGTGAATTTCAAGTCTACATTTCAATGTATTTTGTTTATAGGTTCAAACGGTTACTAAGAGTTAAGAAATCAACTATTATTAAAAATATTAATTCTCATACATATTTCTAATGGGTGAGTGTTATGTTACTTTCAGCTCTGTTACTATGTAAAGGCAAAGTTGGGTTGTTTATATTTTCCCGATGAATCACTTTTATCATTAAAAAATGCTGCTTTTCTTTTTTGGTAATACCCATTTTTCGGACAACCACCTTTTTGGTATTTGTCTTTCTACCCTAATTTTCTTATGCTTGTAATTCATCAGATAGATTTTCCTTTAATTTTTTTTAGTTCCAAAGTCTTCTTATTTCTCTAGTCTCTGGGTAACACTTCAGGTGGCAGAGAATTGGATTTTTTTAAATTTTGTTTGACAGTGTCTATCTTTTCTGCCAGTGTAATCCATGGAAATATAAGTACTATATTTTGCATTCATGTTTACCACGTAGCTATGTGCTATTTATAATTCCCCCCTGTTTTGATTTAGTTCTATATTTAGTTTTATGTCTTTGTTTTATTTACTCAAATCCTAGTTGGTCATCCCTTTTAGCACATCTATTTGTACTCTGTGTATGACACAATTGTTCTTAACTTACTACGCCAGTCTCAGAGTTAATGTTATATAAACTCACCTAAATTTTACAAGTTACAGTAGTAAAATTTTATCCATGTTTATCCAGGTCAGTGACCTGTGCTATTATTCATGCATATTTAACATTTCTAAAGATGATATACTCTGCAAAGCAGTGGAACTAGTTTTCTTCCTAATAGCCAGTTTTCTGTCAAAGGAATTGAAACAAAGGAAAAACGGTGCTTTACATTTTTTCTGCCTACTTATTTACCTTTTTAGTTTTCTTTAAATAATTCTTTTATGTAGATGCCAGTTTCTACTTGGCATGATTTCTTTTCTGCTCTTGGAGGTATAAATATGATGACAGACTTTTCTCTTTGTTTTCTGTTTTCCAAAAAGTGCTTAATGCGCAAATAATTCTGCTTTTATTTTCTTGTCCACTCTTAAAACCTACCAATCCTACCAGTCTCATTTTTTCCTCTTATGTTAACTTTGTTCAAATAGATGAAAAAAATATATGGATACACAAGACAATTAAGATAGTTATACAGCTAGCCTCTCTTAATTCCTTGAAAAGAATGTTTTGTGCTAATATTGTTTGGACAAGATATCATGCCTATATCTTGTACTCTGAGTAACTACTATGATGACAACTATACCAGATGTATCAACTATTGTAACTGTCCTACTAACCTGTTTTGAAACTCGGTTTCAATGCTTGTTTATCTTTTTTCTCTTTAAAATTAAAAAACAAAACAAAACAAACAAAAAAAATGGATGTTCCCTATAGTTAAGGCCAGTTTTAGGCTAGATATTTTAAAAATTTCCTCTTTACCCGGATTTTCACAGATTACCTGGATTGCATCTAGAAGTAGATACAATTAGCTATAACTTATTTGAAACCAGTGAGTTACTTGGCTATATAAATTTTTCTATTTTACCAATACTAGAGAAATTTTAAATGGGCTATCTATCTGTCTCCCTTTTTTATATCTGTAAATATGCATATATATGTATTATCTCTCATCTTCCCCCAATTAAATGCATGGACTTTTTTTGATACTTTGTATTAAATCACTGAAATACCATAAAATGCTCATTGTGTTCTACTTTCTACATGGCATTATTACTATTGGTTTTGTTTCAATTTTTAATTATTGTTTTCTGCTTCCTGTTCTAGGTTGATTCAAATTCACGCAGAGTTTTTTATTTTTCAGAAACTGTATTTTAGATTTATTATGTAATATCTGTTCTTTTTTCTATTAGCATCAATTTCTCACTTAATTTTCCTCATAAATTTCCTCATCATCACCAATTTTTTTCTTTAAGTCCTTAAATATATTTATTTTTAATTTCTCTACTATCAGTTATTGATTATTCCAATGGTCCTTGATTATTTACATTATAACAGTTTCCACTTAACAATTAAAATGAGCCCTGGTTTTTCTTTTGAAAACTCAAAAATTACTGCATATATCATGGGGCTTTTGAAAAATTCTATGGCTTGCCTATGATAGAATAACTGTGAAAAAGGAAAAAATAAATACCACCATTACTATGAACCCAGTTTTGACATTGAAAGTTCTATAAACTGAACAGGACTCAGAATCTCCAGAACACACTTTGATAACCTGTGGTCTAGCTTTACTCATCCCATTGCTGCTTTTGGGAATCAAGGCTAATATGTAATACAAACTTTAAAAAATCCTTAATTGTAGTTAATGCAAACCATCAAAATGTTTTCCTCCCATAGCTAAGATGATGCTAGGTGCTCATAAAATTATTAACATTTTATTGTAGGGACGCAAGAACACTGTATTCCTCACACTCCCTTGTGTATGTTATTCATCAGGGCCAGGTCTCTAGTATGAAATACGGAAGACAATGTACAAAACTTCATGCATTAGACCTATACAATTTCTACCAGGACTTCCCCTCATTTCTTACTCTTTGAAGAACAACCAGCAGAGGACTTCCCTTTGGCTACAAATGAAAAGAGAAAGGAGAGTTACCATTTGAGAGTCACTGGACCAAGAAACATCTGCTTTGGCATCTGTGAGAATATTCTGTGGGGTTACTAAACCGCTGATATTTGGAAGGTATTTATTATAACAGCTAGTGTTATTTTCTCTAAAAAATTACTAAGGGCATTATAAGCTCACTTACTTTATGAAATGAACAGAGGGGGCTGGTGAGATCCCTCAGTGGCGTAAGCGCCTGCCCAGCAAGCGCGAGGGCCTGAGTTCGACTCCCGGAACCCACATACAAAAAAAGGGTCGGTGATTTCGCTCAACGTCATGGGCACCTGCTGGCAAGCGAGATCCTGAGGTCGACCCCCAAGTACCCATAAAAAAAAAAGAAGAAATGAACAGAAAACTTGAGTGCTTCTTTCTAATGCTCATCTAGCCTATGCCCCAGTCTATCTGGCAATTTTATTGTTTTTAAATTGAAATTAAGCTGTGTGTTACCTTATCATATTACATACAGATACAAAACTCAATTTTAAGTTTTCTCATTTTCATGTATGCTAGCCACTTGGAAACACAGTATTTTTAAAACTATTATATATAATTAGAGGTATTTTAAGTGGCATGAGGTATAAACACTGCTGTCATGTGTGGAAGGCTGTTTATAGCTTCTTCCATTTATATGCACATGGTATAATTTATTACTTGGTTCTAAAGCTCCCTTGCAGAATGAAAAAAACAGTATATCTTTGCCACTAATCTTGTTAGATATCTCTTAAATCTTCTTCTTTCATCTGAAAAATTGATTAACTATTGGTGTGAAAATGACATCTGCGTTCTTAATTAAAAATAGATACAGAGAACCTAGTTGTGTATCTTTTAGTAGATTTACGGTTTTCTAAACTATTGAGATCAGCTTTCAGAATGAATTACCATAAAATTTTTAGCGGGACACGAAATCCATTCTTGCTGCTTGTGAATTCAGTAAAATATAGAGTACTCCTCCCCTATCCACAGTATATACAGTTGAAAACCTCCATGGAAATGTGGATAATAACAAACCCCATGTGTGTGTGAGTGTATAAATTTTTTATATACATAATTAGAATAAAGATGGGAACTTTCACTTTTTCACTCAAAGGAAACATTGTGCAGTTTATCTTTGGCATATTGAATGGCCAGCATAACTGTTCATGTGGTTTAAAGTTATTAGAAAGTAAACTAAGAATTATTTGACCTCAAGCATTATGACATGAGGATAACAAATCTTATAATGAAGATGAGTACTATATAGCACATACAGTGTAAGTACATTGGACCAGGCATAATTCATGTACCAAGAGGACTGGAGTGCTACAACGCAAGCTTCCATCACACTACTCAGAATAGAACATAATTTAAAATTTAAGAATTATTTCTGGAGATTTTAAATAACATTTTCAGACTATAGGTGATGATGGGTAACTAAAACCACGGGAAAACAAAACCTTTGTTAATGGGGACTACTTTATTTCTATAATATATGCTAGCAAAATGTAGAGTTCTACTTTGAAGTCCCCACTTTGAAGTAAAGCAAATGTGATCTTAGGGAACTTTTATTGCCTTCGTATTCCTCATATGTATAATAGAAATAATGATAAAATTCTTTTTTGAGGTTTAAACTTGTCAAAAATTCTATAATAATGTGTGTAATAACATATACAACTGAGACTTAACATTCATTGTTGTTTAACTTTTGAAATTACTTTTAATTTGGGTTGTTTTATTATTCAATAGAGCTACGGGTGAATAAGAGCAAAGCTGGTGTCATTGTAACAAAAACAAATAGAAACAACAAACTTGCTAAAAAGAAATATATGTTGTCTTCTAGCCCTAAGTTACCATGATCTTAATAATAATATAAGAAAATAACATAAAATATCCTAATATGAAAATAAATGTAATAGTTTATTGAATGGATTACATTTGTTTTTTTATAAACAATGAGATAATGTTTTTCTTCTAGCTTTAGTCAGTGTGTTTCAAATCACCTTTCTCTACCCATTAATGTTATTTTGGGCATATCTATAGCTTTCCTTTCAATTGGAGATGTTACAAACATTTTTTTTTTATTTTTTATTTCAAAGATAAACTCTGATTGCACATCCAAAAATCACAATTTCTTGTGATTCCTCAATTTAGTACACTGAGATTCTGACATTGGCAGTTCCTACATAGTGTTAGTTATTCATTTATTATTATTCTCTGCATTTTTTGACTTCTCCAGATTTGAGAGAAAGAGAAATAAAAAATAGATGTTGTAGGCAGAGTAATTCTCCAAATATGTCCACATACACATCCTCAGAACTTGCGACTATGAGCCTTACATAGCCAGAGAAAACTTGCAGATGCGACTGGGGTTGTAGCCTGTCAGATACAGACAGGATCTTGCATTCCTTGAGTGTATCCCATCTAACCATGTGAGTCCTTCAAAGAACAGAAGCTTCCCTAGCCGTGATTGAAGAGCGATGTGATAAAACAGGAGGGTCAGAGAGATGGCAGTGTATAACCTGCTTCAGGGTCTCAGATCTAGTGGAGTATGTGAAAAGACTAGGAGAGGCTGCCAGGAGATCTAAGTTGTCTTCAGTCACCTGCTGGTGTGGCAAAAAAGATCTCAGTCCTATGATGAAAAATCACTGACTCTTTCTAATTCCTGAATGGTCAAAGAAATGTATTATCCCATAGATTCTCCAGAAACTAAAGTTGCTTATTGAGAACTTGATTTTAAGATTTTAAACTGGTAAACACTAAGGGATTTCTCAACTGCACATGACTATAAAATGTAGTCAAAATGTGTAGTCAAAAAAATATATATATATATACATTATGGAAATTTGAGGTAATTTGTTTTGCTACAATAGAGAACTAATACAGGAAAAAATTAAGATGGTTCATGATTCGATAATTCTCTTTTAACCATCCTGCCCTGCTTAGCAAGCTTGTGAATTATCTTGGGATGACACGAATTTTTAAAGCTTTGATTGTCCTCTGTGTTTCTGAGTTCCTCTCCTTTCATCTTTAAGCCATACATCAGATTCACGGAATTTTCTATTTTGACTTGCTACTTTCTTGGAATAGCCCCATCAAATTTTTTTTTTTTTGTGGGTACCGGGGGTCGACCTCAGGACCTCATGTGCCGGGAGGCGCCTGTGCTGCTGAACAATATCACCGGCCCTTTTTTCGTATGTGGGTTCCGGTAGTCGAACTCAGGACCTTGCACTTGCCAGGCAGGTGCTTACGCTGCTGAGCCATCTCACCGGCTCCCCATCAAAATAATTTAAACCTGGTTACCACCATCAAAACCACCTGATCTACAGGAATGGAAGCTCCCTCATGTTACAGCAGTGTTTTCCCCCGGGAGTGGTTGGCTTGGCGTAGAGATGAGGAACAGCTTGAATAGAAGGGATGCTCCCAGTTCACAGGAGGCCTGCCCTTTGCTTCTCTTTCCTACTGAACTCATTGTTTTGTTACAAAGTTGGTGTTAAGGGGTTGCCATGACATGAGTTGGCATTTTATAAAATTACATTTGAAATGTTTTTCTTTAACCACAATGTTTATTGCCTGAAGCAACTAAAAAGTATGCTTTTACATATTTAAATATACTGTGCTAACATTGAATTCGAGTATATTTTATAGATGAAATGAATAAAAGTTATCAGTATGACATAGTTATCTGATTCACTGTTCACCTACTTAGATTTCTTGATGGATAAACAGCAAGAAGCAGATCTCCACAAATAAAGGTAGTGAAAGGCTCATATTAAACTTATATTCTCTCCTGGCATCTTACTGGGCAAGACTATGGTCCAGATAACAGAAAAATGAGTATCTTTTTAAGTGGTTTTCTGTAGCTGTCTGAGATGTGAGATTAAAAACCATTATTGTCTCTAAGGATACCACAACCACATTGAAGAAGAGGTTTGAAAAGAATGAAGACAACCAGTGTCTTTGTCTGCCAGATATGGCCATACGAGTGCAAGCACCACTGTATCCTGGTGAGCAGTTTTTGCATTTTTATTAATAGAAAGAGACCTCTCAAATTGTACAGAAGAAGCTTTACAGGGAGCTTAAGAGAATACAGATTATATAAATTGAAGTGATAGAAACTAGCTTGTAGGACTCAGCCAAATCATTTTTTCCACTTTAAGTTCCTTATTCTTTACTTGTTTGTGTACCACAGAAGGTGGAAAAAGAATCAATCTAAGAAAGCTAAAGCTAGGCTTTCAAGAAATCCTCAAACTGGCTTTTCCCTTTGGCATAAACTTGAGAACTCACATAAAAATTCGTTATATATCTTTTTTTATTGAAAAAAAATGAAATGTTAAGCTATTTTTTTCATTGTCTACTAGTACAAGATGACTACAATGGAACCCAGTAAAACTATTTTCAAAGGAAATAATAAACTTGTCATATGAATGGATGATGTAAAAATTCCATTTCATTCATTATAAGATTTTCATAACTTTCTTGTCTGGGAAGAAACTAATATTAGAGCTGCTGGGAATCAAACTACCTACTTGAAAGAGCAGTAGAAACAGCAAAAACTGTGGAAAGATTGAACATAAAAGGGAAAGATTTAGAGAATCAATCAACAGGAAACTGTCCAACATTCTTTCCCTGAAGAAAAAACCAGCCTACAAACCTGCTGTCTCTATTATCTACTTGGAGCAACTCTCAGTGGGTTGAAATTTTGTTTATTTTGTGACAAAATACTACTCTTCTACCTGCAGCTGATTCCTGGCAGGATGCCATCAGTGTATTTAAGTCCTTTTAGATCTCTGTCAAAAAAAGAAAGAGCAGTTAAAGGTATTGAAAAAGAAACTTTTTTTTTTTTTTTTTGGTACCAGGAATCAAAAAGGAACTATTAAGACATCTTTCATGTGGAACAAGATTTTAAAAGAATAGCTATTTGGAAGAGGAAAAAGGCAAAATTTTAAGATTCAGTGATTTTTAATTCTTAAGATTCAGTGATTTTTAATTCTTAAGAATAAATATGTTATCCATACATCCTAAGTTATATTAAGCTAAATTTTAATACTACAGCATTAAGGATTTATAATATCATGAAAAATATGTAAAATATTCTAATCTTTTTTTTTTTTTTTTTTTTTGTGGGTACCGGGGGGACGACCTCAGGACCTCGCGCGCCAACAGGCACCCGTGCCGCTGAGCGATATCACCGGCCCCTTTTTCGTATGTGGGATCCGGGAGTCGAACTCGGGCCTTCGCGCTTGCAAGGCAGGCGCTTACGCCGCTGAGCCATCTCACCGGCCCCTATTCTAATCTTTTTGCAAGTCATTTAATAATTCTTTGTGATTCCTTACCTCTTTCTAGAAGTGGCAGGGTTTATTATAGGCAACTATATCTTATTTCCTTCTAATAAAAAATATTTTTCCATTTTAAGTAATCTTTCTCATGTAAATTGTAGAAATTTTTCTAGTTTTAATTTAATTATTAACCTTGATAGCACATGTTCTCTTTGTTCACAATCAGGAAAATGCCAACAGGCTCTGAGCTCGATTTATGAAAAGGTGAGCTCAGAGGTAATTTCTTATTTCAGGACTATTCCTTTTAAAAGGATCAAGAAGGCAATAACTAATCAATGACACTTTTTCTCAGTGATATATATGGTATCTTTTTAGGTTCCCCTTGGAGAAAGACATAAAACAATTGATTTAAAAGCACAAGTAATGCAAATTTATCATTTAAGTATGTTTGGCATAGAATTTCCATTACAATCTCCTTTCTGTCTATGCTTACTAGCTGAAAATAAAAATAGAATACCATTCAGTTTCTTCCTAGGGGCAGAGAAGCCCATAAAAGTAGTATAAAATGCTGCCCAAATGACACTAAGAAAAAATGAGCATTTAATTTCAATTATCTTTAATAAACAATACAGAGAAAGAGAATCACATGGGTTCTGCCATCTGTTTGGGCAAATTATAGATCTGGTTAATAAAAAAATAACTTTGCACTTAGAGCACTCCCCCACCAGTAAACCATTTGCAAACTTCTGTCTATTTTATTTTTAAAGTAGAGCTGCTTTTATAGAAAGAAAGACTGGAGGCAAAAGTATGAGGAAGGACTATATCTTCCATTTAAGTCATACATCAAGGCTACCAACAACCTACGTTTTTTACATGGTGTTTTACTTATTCAGGTGTTTGTATTTACTGAGCAGATTTTTTAAAATTGTGGGTAAATATGTCAGAATTCTTGCCTGAAAAACAATCTAAAAATTAAATGAAGTTACATATTTTACATTCTTATTTGTTTTAAAGTGGAAAAGAGTTTTTCCCCAATTAATATAGATATTTTAATTAAAATTAAGTGGATCACTGTTTATGAACTAATACTGTAAACATCATAACTGATATATACGGACAAAAAGACACACATTTTTATAGGGGAAATTGACTGTACTTGGCAAATAGCATAATTATTATATTGTTTTAAACCTGAATTTAGTATGCATTCCTATGCAAATTTCTCCTTGAATAGTTCTCCTTGTAGGAGGGGAATGTGAGACTGGCTAAATTATATAACCTAAGGGCAAAAAGGTTTAATACCATCTCTTCTGTTTTCCTTAGAAATGTTTCAATGATATGCATGGCTCACTGGGTTTAATGATCTAAGACAATAGGAATGTGCACATATTGGTTTGTGAGTTTCTGCAGATGAGACATTCGTGAGCACATTGAGAACATGACCAAGTACCACTATTTTCCTTCTTATAAAAAGCTATTAAGCACAAAAAGAGTAAATTTAGAAATACGTTTTAGTACACTGTGTGTTTGTCCTGGACATACTTCAGAAGGTGAAAGCAGAACAGAATGATTTCTTAGCAGAATATCTTAATCAAGGTTTATTGATATTTTCTACTTGAAAACATTTTTAAATGGTTCACTTTCAATACACCAATGAATCTAATATTGCCAGCCACAATGATGCTAAGAAAGAAATATGGATTAGGAAATAATCATAGAATTGCTTTTTATTACTCTTCAAAAAATCCTAACATCAATCAGAAATAGCTTTGAGGTAAAAAAAAAAATTCATGTGTGTAGTAATACAATACCATGGTTTATGTTTGTTTACTATTCAAAAATAAAACTAGAAGAAATGTGATTTCTGAAATAGAACTATTCTGAGTTCATGGAATTTTAATGTGTTAAATGATTCTGAAAGAAACCTCCTTAAGTTTTAGCTACTAATGTTCAAATTACACAATTTTTCCAAATTGGGATAAGGAGGTAAGATAACAATAATAATAATCATATTTCTTCTATAGCTTATAAATAAGTTTATGTTTTTTAAAAATGTAATTAATCTAATAGTGAAAATTTAGTATTTTATAAAATAGAGTAAGAATTTTAAGTTTTCCTGTTTCAGAGAATGTATTAACAGCAGCATATAATGATAAGTTGTGTTTGAAAGAAACATTCTGTTAGCACATAGTTCTGCTAGTAACCTGTGATATTTAATTTTGTCAGTTCCTCCTGTTTCTGCTTCAGTGTTAACTTCTAAACAAACTATCACATAATAAAATACTTTTCATATAATACATATTAGATGTCGAAGACTACAATGTTTATTGTGTATGTTTTCTTTTTTTTTTTTATTTGTTGTTTAGAAGCTTAAGTTTACCATTCAACATCTAAATGAATCACCCTGGGAAAAACAAGTTAACTTCTCTAGTTCAGTTGAATCATTTTCATTATTAGGATAATTTTATGACAGGAAACAGGATCATTGTGTCGTGACTTTTAAATGCTACATGAAATCACACATATATAACATATACTCCTGTTTGTATTTAACAACAAATATTTACTTAATAACATGATCTAAGAGAAATTTGATTGCTATGGTTAATTATTGTAAAGAAAATAAGAAACCCGATAGCAGTAACAACAATAACTCTACTTCATCAAACACAAGGTAATATCTAGAAGGTATATGACTTAATTATAAATTGATTTGGGTCTTTACAGCTAATACTTTCAGTAATGAGTCTCTGCTTTAATAAAATCAAGATATTTAAGAAATGAAATATTACAGAAAGGACTTAAAAATTTGGTTCATGAGGGAAAGATTTGGTTCATGAAGGGCTCAAATGAAATGAGAGCTGCTTTTCTTAATAATATGAAAAATTACTTCTATTGAAGAGGGGTCTTGAAAATTATGGAACAGTTAGCTAAACATTTATTGCCTTCTGCAGCAATTTAGACTTCATAGGCTTGCCAAATTAATGGTTGCATATGGAATACAAATCGTTGTATATGTATATATAAACGTATATAAAATTTGAACATTTTATATCTACAATATAAAGGGCTTCATTTGTGTAATGAATATAGCCTTTTGAAGTACAAATATATTGGTACTGCTACACTTACTTTGACTAGCTCTTCTACTCTGTCATGAAAGGTATATAAAAATATTATTTTAATCTATATTTCTAGTAAAAACTGAAATTATTATAAGTAAATAAATTTAAGGATTATAGTCTTCTATAGCCATACTATCAACTTCTTTGCTTCCTTTATAAATAAGAAAATAGACATGTGCATACGTACTTAAGGAGATTTTCAAGCTGTTCTTTAGATCAAATGCAAATTTCATAATGGTATAATTGTATTATCCTAGTTATGAGCAAACATACACATTTCAGTGCTGTACCAATACCATGTGCATGCATGTATTTAAAGATGCAGAGAAGAACTCTTAAGAGGTCAGATACTTACTTTCTCTGGGTAAGAACTGAGGACAGAAGGGCTTAATATGAAATTTAATATTATCAATAAGCTTGAAATGTTAAAATGAAATGAATCTAGTACCACTGGTTATAGAATATTTCATTCAAAAATTCTCCTTAAACTGTGTTCAAATAAAAGGGTTCAGAACAATAAAAGAAAATGCATTTGCCAGAAGTTCAATAACCTGTTCTCAAGAAAAGAAAATGGGCCTCTAAATTTGTTCATTTCCTGCAGTCTAATGTGACAAAGTATGTCCTGTGTACTGAAAACTCAATCGAAACTGTGTTTTATGGACACCTGTTGAAGTAGTGAAGTAGGAATGTGCAAGAACACACAGGCACTACAGGTAAACACCACAGATCTTTCTTTCTTTTTTTTTTTTTGGTGGGTACCAGGGGTCGACCTCAGGACCTCACGCGCCAGCAGGGTCCCATGCCGCTGAGCGATATCACCGGCCCTTTTTTCCTATGTGGGTTCTGGGAGTCGAACTTGGGCCCTTGCGCTTGCCAGGCAGGTGCTTATGCTGCGGAGCCATCTCACCAGCCCCACCACAGATCTTTCTAAGGTACAGATAACTACATTGAAACAAATGAAAATTGGGAGAGAATGAACATTTCAAGTTTTCTGGGACACACCCTTTACCTGATTATATCATACAGACCTCCTGGTCATCTGACTAAGAAAACCTACATTAATAACACACAATTGAATCTCTTGATTTTTTTAAATTGTATTTTGTTTCTTTGAATGCAACTTTGTATGGAAACTACGTTCATGAGTCTTCATACTTTCTTATTGGAATAGGTTTTCAGTTGATATCATGGAACTGAATTAGTATGGCATATTAATAAACACTGTAGCTTGAATGTCAGTTACAATTTAGAGTCTATATTTCCACCCTGAGGCAAGGGTAGAGTTCCTTTCTAGAAGCTCTGTGTTGAATAATTCTTTGATAACTCAGGTTATCAGCATAATTTACTTTCTTGAGTTTGTAAGAATGAGGCCCCTTTCCTTCACTGGTACCTAAGTGAGGTTCATTCCCAGTTTCTGGAATTTGCCACACTCCACATCTCAACATATTTCTTCACCATGAAGGCCAAGGAAAACAGCTCAGATCTTTTCTTCAAATCTTTCACACTTCATAGTTGAGATCTGTTCAGCTTCTTCCCCAGACATCTCTGGGGGCAGAAGGAAATCTACTGCTTAAAACAGTCTGCAATCATATGAACAGGCAATTACTTCTTAAAAGTTGAGATTCAACAACTTGGTAAATATGGAAAATAATACAGTGGAATTTCAGGTACTAGTGATCTTGTCTTTGTTGCATATTATCTGGGCTAATTTGAGGAATAAGCATGAGAATGTTCACAGAGAATTGTATTTTATTCATTGTTTTTGTATCTATTTTTCCTCAATGGGCTTGGAGAAAAATAAATTAGTTTTAAAATTTAAAACATCCTAATAAATAATAGAGGTAGAAAAAAATAGTGCCATAGCAGTAAGTCAGGGCTATTATGTCTACATATTTCAACCCTTGTCTTAGTCACTTTTCTCATCTCTGAAACAAAATATCTGACACTGCAAGGAGGAGAGGCTCATGTTTTTTGGTTTGTGTTTCAGAAGTTTCAGCCTTAGCAAGGTTGGAAGTACGGTGTAAGGGCCTAATCAGACAAAAAGCTGCTCGTGTCATGGCCACTAGGAAGCAGAAATCAAAGGATCCATCCGAGGAGGGAGATATACCCTTCCAGGTACATAATTCCCCCAGTAACCTGCCTCTTCTGACCAGACCTAACATCCAAACAGCGAGTCAACTATAGCACCCTCATAATTCATTCATCTTCCAAAAGCCACACCAGTGAGCACACAAGTACTCTGGGGACATCCAGATATAAACCGTAACAGGTTTCAACCTAAGGTATTAGAAAAGTTATTCTGTCATAGCAACAAATATAGGTAGTTTTGACCAGTAATGCTTTGTACTTTAGAAATTCTTGCAACTCTTTTTTATTTCTTAGATATAATCTTCACATTTTCTCAGGATTTAAAACACTACCAAACGATAAGCATTTGTTCTAGAAACAATATTTAAAATTATAATATTAGCCAAGTGAAGAATGGAAACTCAGTAAATGCATACAATATGGTACAGTAACTCACCAGTTACCACTTGATGGCAATAAAGTGAGATAATAATTAGTTCAGAGAATCAATTTCATGATAATCTAAAAGTATGAAAAGAAAATTTCTATGCATGAATGTATGATAAAAGATAGAATAAAATCACTACATGCATTTGAAAAATAAAACTATCAATTTTCACAGACTTGAGTCTAGAATTTAAATAATTTTATCATTTCACAGACAGTAAACTTAATAAACATTTCTCTAACTACTGCTGCTCCACTATGTGGCAAGGTAAAATCTAAAGTCTGAACACTAAAGTGAAATCCAAAGTACTAGAAAATCACAGTTAACTCTTAAATTAAATATGAATCAACCTTTGATTTCTCTTGATTAAAACTCATGGGCACTCTCAATATATGAAATATTACTTTTATCAAGTTTTATTAATGTCATATCTACCAACCTGCCAATTTTTAACTGAAAAATATCCACATGGAATTTATGTTCACATGTCATTTTCAAGGTAGAATAGATGAGGGAAGAAACATTTTCAGAATATATTGAATATTTTCTTCAGTTTGTGATGAGCTCTTAGACTAAATTTTACAGTGTATAGCCTCATAGAACTGAAGTTGTTTAAAATAGGGTTGGACAAATTCAAGACATACATGGACACTAAAAATTAGATACAAAAGACATTCCATTAAGTACCTGTGAATAGGCCTCTTTCCTCACCCATTGTTATGGTTTAGATATAGAACATCTTTCAAAAGCCTCATGTGTTCAGATGCGGGGCTTATAGAATATGATGGGATGATGAAGGTGCTATACTTGACAGTGGATTCACTCACTAATGAGTTTGATAGTTGATGTGTTGCATGCTTAGATTTGAGTTACTGGGGGTGTGACCATGAAGGGCATAACTTCCATCCCATTTCTTCCCTTCTCTCTCTGCTTCCTGATTACCACTATATAAGTAGCCAACCTCCACCCAGACCTTTTACTTTGCCCTTCTGTCATCCTCCTTTCTGACCTTGTTTCTGCTTCGGAGCCAGCTGATTACGGACTGAATTCCTTAAAAATTGCAAGACAAAATAAACCTCTCCTTGTTAAA
This sequence comes from Erethizon dorsatum, assembly GCA_028451465.1. Taxonomy (NCBI): domain Eukaryota; kingdom Metazoa; phylum Chordata; class Mammalia; order Rodentia; family Erethizontidae; genus Erethizon; species Erethizon dorsatum. The sequence continues at coordinate 76,257,059 of CM051833.1, read as the reverse complement.
TTGTAGGTATCAGGTATTGTGTCCCAGTGACAGAAAAGTGACTAAAACAAATTTTGTTACCAGGATGGGGTTACTGCCAGGACTATATCTGACCAAATGCTTTAGAAGCCTTTAGATCTTGGTTGCAGGATGAGGTTGGAGAAGTTTGGAGAAGTGGGCTAGAGAAACTCTAGAATGTTGTGATCACTGGTTGATGCGTAATACTCATCAGAGCTCAGAAGACCAGAATGCTGATAGAAATGCATATACTAAAGGTCTTGCTCAGAAGTTTCAGTTAGGAACAAGGATTCCATTGGCATTTGGACACAAACCCATGTGTGTTATGCTTAGACAGAAAAGTTGTCTTTACTTTGCCCATGTCTTCAGACTTTGAGGAAGACTGAGATTAAGGGCTGTAGAAATAATGAATCTGATGGCAGAAATTTCAAGGCAATCCAATGTTCACACTGTTTCATTCATGCTGTTGGATGCTTTTAGCCAGAATTTAGTGAGAATCAGTAGCAAAAGACAAGGCCTAAGATATAGAGTTTTGCTGAAAAGCAAAGTTGGGCATCAGACAGCATGGTTGCTAAAATGATTACCATTAAAAAAGAAACCAAGTCCTTTGTTTCAAGACAGTAGAAAAAGATAGCTTGAGTGCTTCTCAGAAATCAGCAAGAACCCACCCTTCCAGGCTCAATGGTGCAAAACTCAATTGAAAAGAGGGTCCCTGGGCACCCCCTCAGAGAGGTGGCAGAGAATTGGTTCATCTAGATTTCTTTCACATTGCTCAGCTGATCCAGTTACTCAAAACCACCTATAGTGATGATCCAAGGGGTCTGGATTACTTCTTAAATTGGAAGCAGATTTTAATGTCATCCACATGGTGCTGATTTTATGGGCATGAAAAGTGCAAGAGTTATGGGGTCATGGATGCTTCTAGACAGATTTCAGAAGGAGGATTGGAAGCCCATACAGCGTACCCCAGTGAGGGTAGTATGTAAATCTACGACAGTGTAGACAAAAGTGCAGTGGAGACACTAGGAAGCTGGAGATGCCAGGAACATGGAACATCTGCTAAGGAAAGCTACAGAGAGTGAAACCACAGCAATGGAGAGGCCATGGTGGCTCTAACCTGCAGTGCTGTCCAAACCATTTGGAGCTCACATCTTGCCACAACTTGTCTAAAGTGCTAGGCACAGAGCTATAGGGAATTTTTGCCCTTCTGAGTTTCAGTCTTCCTTTGGTCTCATTCAAATATATCCCTCTTCTTCTCCCTTTTGGTGTGGGAATGTTTACCCTGCAATCATTTGTCAAAAGTTTTAAAATTTATTTTGATTTTTACAAAGGCTCACAGCTAAGACTTTGCTTTGAATCTTGATGTAATGTTGGACTTTGACTCTTTGGCAGTGTTGAAACTGTTGACTTTGATGATTCTTAAAGATGGGTTGAATGCATTTTGCATAAAAAAAATGGACGTAAGTCTTTTGGGGGATGGGTGGAATGTTATGGTTTAGAATATCCTGCAAAAGCCTCATGTATTCAGAGGAGAGGCTTTTGGAAGGTGATTGGATCATTGTGGGTGCTTTACTGATCAGTAGATTCATCCACAAATGAGCTCAGTAGCTCGTTGTGCTCTTAAGAAGTGGGGCCTGGATAGAGGCAGGTAATTGTGAATGTGATCTTAAAGGGTAAATCTCTTTTGCCAAATCCTGCCTTTTCTTTCGGATGCCTTGCTGCCATGATGTCAATGCTATCCTCTGCACAGGCCCTTTGCTATCTTGTTTCTGCTTTGGGCCCAGCAACCCATGGGCTGAATCTGCTATAAAATGTGAGCCAGAACAAACTTCTCCTCCTTTAAGTTGTGGGGGTCAGGCATTACATCTCAGGGGCAGGTAATTGACAAAGACGTTTCATATAAGACCTTGCAAATAAAGTTTGTGGATAAGGTGACTGTGTTGAAAGGGGTGGAGGCTAAATTTGAACTCTATAAAACACATTTTGCTTCACCAAGGAGGATCTTCCGGAGCCACTGTTGAGTATGAGCATATCTAGAACAATGATCAACTCTGATCGCAAAATATGACATTTTCCTATGAAATCAGCCAGACTGTAGTGGTACAGTGATTAAGCTGGAAAACTTCCATCATTAAAGGGCACTGCTTTTTTTTCCACAGAAATAAACATTTTACCTGGGTTTAACTTAGCTTTATCTTCTGGTGACATGTTTGGTATATAGTATTTATATTGGCTAATGTTCTCTATGTTAAGAGAATCAAGAGCAACTCTCTCTCTCTATATATGTATATATATTATAAAATTATGAGAAGAAATTTATTAGATAGGCTTAAAGGATCAGAGGCAGGAAATCCACAATAATTATCTGCTCACTGGAGTACAAGAGGGTCCAATTGCTCCAAGAAGTTGGAAGAGAAGGGACAAGGACACAGTGCCAGTCTGAAACTGAAGACCTGAAAGCTTCTTAGAGACTCACTGCATTGTCCTTAAAAAGGAACTAGAGCCTGTTTTCTGCAGGCAATGCGTTTAGCGAAAGACATACCCACTTATGCAGAGTGGAACTCTTCAAACACAGGATGATTTCCTTTTGCTTTTCATTCCATTCCTTCAGAGCTCAAATGCCAGTTACCTCTGGAAACACCTTACAGACATGCCTGGAATTGCGCTTTATTGATCTGCTAGGTATTCCTTAATCCCGTCACTTGATGATCACATTGTCATTAATCCCCTTCAACATACTCTCCTCTTGCTTAAAATGTACTCATCCCATCACGGTGGCCATTTCTGAAGTAGTTCTTTAAGTCCTCTATGAATGTCTCTAATTGTGTTCTCTTGGCTGCCTCAATATCCTATATCAATTCAAAATTTTAAACTTTCATAGTTGTTTTTAATTTAAGAGAAGGCCAGAAGTCACATGTTGCCAAATTCAGTAAATAAGATGATGCAGACACACAATAATGTTTTCAGTACCTCTTTTCTATGGGATGAGAATACAGTAGTGGTATTCAATTAATGTTTCATCACAACTCATAGGGACACTCACGAAAGTAGATTTCCAGAACTGCTTCAGAAAGTAGCAAGAATGATGGGACAATTATGTTTGAAGCAAGAGGAATTATTTTGAGGGGTGGTTAAAGGTAGTATGTCTTTTATTTTTATAACTTTTTAAAGAATTTAAACATATAATGTATATTTGATCTTACCGTTTCAGAATCAGTGTCCAGTACACATTGTTGTCTCTACCAAGGGCAGGTTTCTCAGGGCGAGGAATCAAAGGGTGGAAATAACATGGAACCTCTTGGCATTATCCTGTTTCACACACCAGTGAAATGTTTGCTTGCCACGTAGCCAGTTTGAACTTTCAGTGCTAGTCAATTATCAGGCAGAAAATGAGCATTATTATACTGGGTAAGGTAAGTAAAGTGGGAAATTACAGTCCTATTACCCATTGGGCATAAGAAGGAACTCATTTGCAATACATGGGATCTCCTGAACCTATTTTTATATTCCTGCGATATAATCGTATCACAGTGCTGATAAGCACTTTTGGTAGTGACCAGCTTGATCAAGAACTATTGAAGTCACCCAATAAGGCAAGGAGAAAAGACCAGTTGAGAGGACACTCAGTAAAAGTGAGTTCAGAATGAAAAACGGTGACCGTAAATATCTTAAAAGTTGTGAAAATGTGGCAGTTTGTAGAAAAGAAAACTTTAATAATTGTTTCTCTTATTTTATTATGGATATATTTATAAATATATTAACCAGTACTTTTGCATTTCTACACATGTACCATTTAACAGACTTTTTTCATAGCAAATAATTTTTATTTACATTTAAATAATCCAAATATCGTATATGTGTTTGGATATAAATAAAATGAACATTGCTTTAAAAATAATCAGGTAATCTGTATGACTTTGTTTCATCTTATGGAGGGAAATGATTAAAATATTGTGGTTTTAATAAAGGTAGTTCTGTCATGAAAAGATTCAAATAAATTATAACAATGATGATATGTTTTAAAGAAATTACAAAGTATATTTGTGTTGGCGTGATGATACAAGAATAAATTGTTGACATATACTTAAGGTATTGAAAAATTATTTTCAATTTGTATTTGATTTCTCTTGTTTATTTTCATGTGCTAATATTTAGTTAGATTATTTCATAATTATAACATTAAGTTTGTTTAAAAGAAGTTTCCTTTCTTGGGCTTCCTTTAAAAATAATCTAGCTCTTTGGTAAGTCATTGTAGAGGGATTTATGCCAAATTATTGTATTTTGTTTGTTTTCCTAAACTAATATTAACAGAGTTTCACCTCATGAATTTGTAGCTTAAGTATTATATAGTTTCATATGCTAACTTATTAGTTTGTCTTATTCACTACATTATACAAAGAAGTTTGATTTACCAGAAAAATTGCAATTTTGCTGACACACACTTTATATGAAACTTTTAATTGTTAAGATAAATATTAAATCCAGGAAAATTACATTTTAGATTAGCAGTAATCTTTTTGCAATTTGGATCACCTATCAGATGAGTATTTTGAAGCATTTTCTTCATTGATTAAGCTTTGGGCATTTTGAAGAGTGGAGAGAAAAATTTTCTGACATCCCAATACACACTTCACCCAAAATTCCAGTAATGAGCTGTCAGTAACAAATCCACTTCACAGCTTTTCTGGGACACCATTTTAATGAAATAGTAGTTTGGTAAATCCATAGAAAGTTTGTCATTATAACACTAGCATAGAAGACCAATGGAAATGAACATTGTTTTATAACCTAGACTTTCTATAGTTGCTATGAAAGAATAAGGCCAAAGTACTCAGAGATGTTAGCAGAATAAATACTTTTCACAATCTGAACCTTGATATATATTCTTCATTGCATTTTTTTCTCTAAATTTCAAATTATCTCAGACAGCTCACAGATACGTAAAAATAGGGTTTTTATATAACTATAATGCCCTTCGTTTTTAAATAATGCTTCAAATAATAACTCTCCCAGTAAATAACTTAAATAGTAAAAGAAAGAAACACAAAATGTCTATATTATACTAGCAAACTTCATATTTAGACTCGAAATATATATTTTATAATCATAGACATGCAGTCACAAGTTCTCTATCATAAAATAACATTTATTCTATGTTAAAATTTTAAATATTTGAGAGGAGAGATTTTTACAATCTTGTTTTTCAGTGCACTGGCACAGCTAAGTACACAAAATATGATGAATATTTTAAATGATGACTGGGATAAATATGGGTAATGTCACCTCTGTCACCAATTAAATGTTTTTCTCTGTGATTGTCTTTTGAATTGTTTCAAAAAGACTTTTGTGGGTATGTCATAATTATACTTTATTTTAAAATACTGAAAAAAGTATATACATATATTTAAAGCTCATGAAGTATTTTGATATATATGTATATAGTGAACTGAGTATGATAGGCTAACATATGCATCGTCATCACAGCTACTGTGTGTGTGTGTGTGTGTGTGTGTGTGTTAGAAACATGGTCTGCTGTCTCAGAGGTTTAAAGTATACAAACAGTATTATTATGTAGTCACCATGCAGAACATTAGTTTTCCAGAACTTATTCATTGAATATTACCAAAATTTTGTAATATTTGAATAATGGATAATGTCAAAATGTTAATATTTCAGAATATATATATATATATATATATATATATATATAATGTATATATATAGTTTGCTATGATTTTGAAAGCATTTTTATAAATTGTATGAGTACGACTTGGGAGAAATATTTGTCTGTTCATGTTTGAGTCTCTGAGAATGTGCCAGAATGCTGACCCCACAGTGACCATTATGTAAATGTGCTGACAGATCTCATTGTTTTTAATACACTTTAACCAGAATTCCTGGTAAATGGAAATGAATAAAAGAAAGCTGCTGCATAATATGTTTTAACACAAGCAAATCTAGAATAGATAAATATTTATATTTACATATGTTATAACCATATTATATATAGGTTAATATGGGAAGTAAAAAATTTTATAAATGAAACTATACTTTTAGATGGTGAAAATATGGAGAGATGTTCCACATATATCTATTGTGAATCAATTAATTAGTCAATCTATCTTTCTACTGATTTATCCAAACATTCACATTCATTCATCCAACTATCCATCCATCCACCCATGCATCCATCCATTAACTGCCATGTGTGGTCCTGAATTACACATTAATGAAAAACTTGATGAAGTGACGAAACAAAGAATAAATAGACCATGAATTAACAAATGAACAAACCATCTAGCTAAACTATTATTATGAAAGAAATTCTTAAGTAATTGTCCTCCAATAAATTCAAATACTAAACATTCATCATTACAGCTTTCAGTTTGAAGAAAAGTTTTCTAATTATGAAAATTTTCTCTAAAATGGTTAGCTACTAAAATAAATTAGTTCAAAAGATAGTTTATAAAACCATGTTAGAGAACAAAAAAAAGAAATATGACAAAAAATAGAAGAAAAACTGCACAAATATGTATTTGGAGTTCCCAAAAGAAATAATTTAAAAAACTTTGAATAGTTCTCACAAACAAACCCCTTTGTGTTGAAATTGAGATCTTAGAAAATTTGTTTTTCTAAACTTTTCTTCTACATTGTTGTATATGTGAAGGTTGATGTTCCATTTTATAGCATGTTAGTGAGCATTTTTTGCCTTAGAAATGAACTATTTCTTTGCCATATGGAACTAATTTTGTGTATTTTCTTAGATTCTAATAGAAATCTATCACTTTATTGTCGTCCATATTAATTTTAATAGTGCTATAATAGTTATTCATAAGTATTTAGCAAATTGCTGGAAATTCAGCATTTTATGCGAGCACACCATTATTATCTCATAATTTATGTCTGGCAGGAGTCTAGGTACAGCTTGGGAAGTCCCCCTGTTCATTGACATTCAAAGCTACAATTAAGGTATCAGATAGGCTCTTGCTATGATTTGCATAAGTGTCCCAAAATGCTTGTTAAAGGAGTGGTTTTTGTAACTAATTGTGCCACTAGGAATTTGTGAAACTTTTAAGAATTGGGGCTTCCTTGTGGAGGGGAGTTAGTTCATCTCCAGTGTGATCTTGAAGGGATAACTGGAACTCCAGCCTCTTCCTTCCTCCGTCTTTGCATCCCAGCTGCTGTGAGATGGGCAGCCTCTTCTATCCTGTCATCCTGCCATAATGTACTGCCTTGCCACGGGCCTAGAAGGTAGGAATGGGGCGAACTGATCACAGACTAAAGTATCCAAAACTATGAGCCAAAATAAAGTTTTCTCTTTTCTGGGCTGATTATTTTAGTGTGTGGTGTGTGTGTGTGTGTGTGTGTGTGTGTGTGTGTGTGTGTGTGTGTGTGTTTTAATAGTAATGGAAAGCTTACTAACATAGCTTTCTTCCTAAATGGTAGCTTGGCTGAGGAAGTCTCTACTTCCAATTCTATAATTTTCCTGTCAGAATTTATTTTCTTGAATTTGTAAGACTGAAATTGTCACCGTTTCCTAGGGTGCCATACTCTGATCAGAGGACAGAAGACAAAATTCTGAAGAAGTCAGCCTGAAACATGGTTATCTAATGTAATGGATGGGGTAACAACCCATTACCTTTCTTATCTTCCATTGATTAAAAACAAATCAGCCTCCCCACATTCAAAAGAAGAGGATTGCACTAAAATGTGAACAGGAAACACATGAATCAGGTGGTCATTTTAAAGTTGTCTGCCGCAAAAATACATACTTTTTTTTTGTGGGTACTGGAGGTCGAACTCAGGACCTCGTGCACCAGCAGGCACCCGTGCCACTGAGCGATATCACTGGCCCCTTTTTTTTGTATGTGGGTACCAGGAGTTGAACTCAGGACCTCGTGATTGCCAGGCAGGTGCTTATGCCGCTGAGCTATCTCACTGGCCCCATATCTTTTTTTTTGTGGGTACCGGGGGTCGACCTCAGGACCTCGCATGCCAGCAGGCGCCCATGCCACTGAGCAATATCACTGGCCCTTTTTTCTTATGTGGTTTCCCAGAGTCGAACTCCGGCCCTCACGCTTGCCAGGCAGGCACTTATGCCACTGAGCTATCTCACCAGCCTCTGGCCCTATACTTTTTAAGGAAAGCTTTTCTTTTAATTCTGAGTCCCCCTCCCAATTTTTTTCTTATAATTTCTTTTATATATCCTAGAACACTTTTTATTTTTATAACTTAAAGTTATTTCTGTGGTCAAATATGAGTCTCTTCCTTCAACTGTCTTTATTTTATAAACATTTATAATTTCATCAAATGCTTTTAGTTGGCAAAAATAATGCACACAATTCTTGGATATTAATTTCATGCTTAGTATTTTAACTTTGAGCTAATGATGCTGTTTTAGCCTAATTTAGGAAAAATAAATTTAAATATTCATGCATGTGTGTGTATTTGAGTGTTTATGCATATATAAATACATATACATACATCTATCTACATATATATATTAAATATACATATATATGACAAACAAGCTGGAAATAAACCCTTAACAATAGAATCATTCTGGAACAAATTTTCAGTACTGAGCTTTTCTCTAAAAAGTGATATATATATATATCTATATATATCTTTTTTTTTTGTGGGTACCGGGAGGTCGACCTCAGGACCTCGCGCGCCAGCGGGCGCCCGTGCCGCTGAGCGATATCACCGGCCCCTTTTTTGTATGTGGGATCCGGGAGTCGAACTCGGGCCCTCGCGCTTGCAAGGCAGGCGCTTAAGCCGCTGAGCCATCTCACCGGCCCGATATATCTCTTGAAAAAGATATCTATATTTTGCCATCATTTATGGGTAAATTTCTAAGTTTTCTTTCATGTAATCTTGAGTATTTGTCTTGCCTTGTGAAGTAAGTATTATGAATTGACTGTTATGTATATTTTAAATTAGTTTAAATAATGGGATTATCTCAGCATCCATATCCAGGTGTACAAAGACTTTCATATATAACTGTTTGTTTTCCTAACTAAAAAGCTTATGTTCTTTGTAGCTTGACTGATTTATCATTAAACTTAGAAATTCTGTTTATTATAAAATAAGTGTGAAGAAGTATTTTGCTGTGTATCAACATGAAATTTAGAACTACACTAAATTTGATGCAAACCATATGGAGAGGGAAATTTCCTACTATGGAGGAAAATATACCAAGAATGTTTAAAATATGAATTAAAGTCTTCTGACTAAAAATTAGAATAATTCTTAAAGTTGTAAAATGTATTTATAATGTGCTTTATGAATAGTAGCAAATTTTATCTTACTTGTGTACAAATAGGTAAAATGATGTTCATTTCACTAAAAATGATGATGAAAAGAAAAATATGTTTAAGTAACATCATCAGGGTAAAGAGTAAGAGTAGGAGCTAGAAATATGTATCCTGCTTTGTGATGAGACTGAATTCAAATGTGAGTAAAGCTGGGAAGAGGCAGCGCCATGCAGGAGGGGTGTTCTGTAGGATGAAGGACCAGCGAATGTACTACCTGCACCTCTGAAACAGTATTCTCGGAAATACCTTGACCTGTAGGTAGGTAAATATTTGTCAAAATTATTTTTGGATTCTTACACCTTGATACTGGATGTTAATACGTTCCAAAACTCCTGACAGATGCTGAAGCTAATGAATATTTAACAAAAACTTCCCATAAGAAATAATGTAATTAATAATTGTTTGTGAAAGTTTCCCGGAAGTTTTACAATAGACTGTACTCATACTAAGTCATGAGGAGGTTTTGTAACTCAGAACCTTAAAATTAAAGAGACAAGGATGAAATACCAATTGATTACATAAAAATAAAATAACATCTTAGTTTATCTGTACTGAAAGGAGTTCCTGGCAAAATAGGAAGGAGGCCAGACAGATGTGGAGGAAAGAGATTAACAGTTGGCAAAGCTTTTTTCAAAGACAATTTCAGATTTCTCAAGGTTTTCTTCTGTTTTCTGCCTCTGGGTTTCACTGAACACTGTCAGAGACTAAGTGAATTGCACTGTAAACCTATCAAGAGAAACTTGTTTCCAAGTGTTTCTAACATGTGGGATTGTTCATTGAACAGGTCCACATTTACACTTGCTAGCATCTTGTCTGGTGATACATTTCCAGGAACATTTGAACTTTGCCCTATTTACCACACATTTCTCTTATCCGTGCAGTGGAGACGTCCTCCCTTCCCTCCTTCTCACCTGGAGAATTTCTTCAACTGCTATCTATGTTGCTGCTCCTTTTGAAGTTCCTATAGCTCCTCAGTGCTGAGGTCTGCCAAGTGCCTAGGTATGACTACCGAGGTATGACTGTATTTTAAAATAACAGGAGAATTTCAAGCAATCCTGTAGCAGAGAGGCAACAGCTTGAAAGTAGGGTCAATATTCATCCAATAAGATGTACAGAAATGCTTAGCAAACTGCTGGCAATTAGTAGTTGTTCAATGTATGCTGTATGAATGATCTAAAATCTTTTCTTTTTCTCCTCCCACATTATGGTAGCTTATTAGTAACGCGTATGGTATGGGAGTATAGTATAAGCAGTGCATTTCCTTTCTAGAGAACCTTATGGCTAGATTATTAATACTGTAAAACTCACCAACTACAGTTTCTCCTCAAAAATGAGGACTCAAAATTGTGAAATGGAGAAGCAGGAAGTTACCACATATCTTGTAAATTAGTCATTTACAGATTGCAATAAACTTTAGGTTTAATAAAAAGCTGTAATAATTATAACCCCACTAAATATTTATTTTTTAATGTAATTAAGATTTATAAATATGCACCTTTTGGACCAGCCTTGATGCTGGTCCTTTTATCACAAATTTAGTCTGTGTTATTGTTTTAGAAAACCAATCGTTTAATCTCACATATAGATTCATGAATTGATTAGTATTGCTGGAAATATAAGCCTTTATTGCATAGGCATACACTGACTTGTATTATGTCGAGGAAACATGACCAAATGTCCCTTTATAAAACAAATCAAAAGAGTATAAAATGTAATGGAATATATATGTATAAATATTCAAATAAATCCATTAGAATTTTATTAGTCTCATATACATGAAAATGAAATTTATCTGGGAAAATGAGAAATAAAAATATCTCAGTAGTAAATACGAAAGAATATTTAAAATGTCACCAGTTGGAGATTCTTCAACAGATGTAGTGAACGGATTCACTGTTTCAGAAGTTCCCTTTGCCCAGTGAGAAATGCAATTCCATTACGGCAAAGAAGCGGTTCAGCCAGAATGTTTGTATTTAATTCCTTTCTTAAGCCGGTGGGCAAAGAGAAGAGGTCAATTCTTTTAAGCGTATGCTGTACTAACACTTACATTTGTATGAAATGAAATAGAATTCTGCAGAGACTTGCTGAACGTTGAGTGTTGCGGAGGAAGAGAGGACAAAGAAAATTAACTGGAGTCTGGAGTTGGTTCCACAACAGTGGTGTCTTCCTCCCTCCATTTTCCAAATACAGATGTACTTACTTTACTCAAATAGTCAAATATTCAAAACTCTTAATTTTATTATCCTCAAGCTACTTGAGTCAGTGCTAAAAATAAAAATGTAGATTAAATATTTTCAATTTGTTTCTCACATCAGTTATGAAATAAGGTTTTTGTCTATAATTATAATATTTCTGTGCTTTTAATTTTTGTCTACATTGGAATTAGGATGATTTAAATTCAGGAAAGAAAACTCTTCAAACTATTTTGGCTCCATTTCTTCTCAATCAATATAAAACAATTCAGAAAATAATTTTTTTCTCTGTATTTTGAAGGCAGAAGGTACAAATTTCATGAATCCTTTGATACACTGCTTTGAAACATTTTACATTGGCCATCACGAGTAAAGTTATTTCAGCAGTACAAAGAAGTTGGTCCTGTGGGGTTTTTTTGTTTGTTTTTTGTGAGTTTTTTGTGTTGCTGGCTACTAAACTCAGTACCTCAAGCACTCTATGCATGTGCAGTGGCTCTGAGGTACACCCCAGCCTCTAGTATTTTGTTTTAAAACAGTCTAGCTAAGTTGCCAGGCTAGGTCTTGACCACACAGTCCTCTGGCCTCAGTCTCCCCAGTACCTGGGAGGCTTCCGCCACTATGCCTGAATGTTTTTGTTTTTATTAAAGCAGATTTTGGGCTTTTAATAGTCACATAAAGCAATAAATACCCTCATTTAAACTATTAAATGTACATTAAATTAAATACAGCATTATCTTTTTATAATTAAATACGAAGTTCTGCAAATATTTTTGCTTCATAAGACTCACTGGGAAACAACATATGGTTTTGGAGCTATAAATGATTGAATCCTAAAATTTCCATTTCTTTCCTAAACAATGCCAAGTCACTTAACATTTCCATGTTAAATGAAGCTTATTCAATAACTATTTTTACTTCATAGGTCTGTTTGGTAATTAAATAAATTGCATACTTACATCTATGTGACATTTCACATATGTTAGATATTATTATATCACTTTTACCACCTCATTCCAACTTGTTTATGTTTCTTCCTAGTGGAATAACATATTTAAAACTACGATAAAACAATTTACTTAATTATTTGAATATTTCAGAGTGTATTTTTGAATAATTAAGTAATATATGTCTTTATAATTGTCTCCTCTGGGGGCCGGTGAGATAGCTCAGCGGCATAAGCACCTGCTTGGCAAGCGTGACGGCCCGAGTTCGACTCCCGGGTATCCACATATGAAAAAAGGGCCAGTGATATCACTCAGCGGCATGGGCGCCTGCTGGCGTGCGAAGTCCTGAAGTTGACCCCTGGTACCCACCAAAAAAAAAAATAATAATAATAGTGATAATAATAATAGTAATAATAGTAATTGTGTTACTATTAATAATAGTAATTGTCTTCTCTGTAGTACCGTTATCTCACCACATTTTGAATTTCTTTACTTTTATTAGCTATGGTAGTTATACTCCAAAATCCAATGATAACATTAATAGGGCTAGTTTAAGATAAAAGCTATGGTTTTCCTAATTTTAAAGTTTAATATTTTATTTAAAATATGACATTTAAAAAAATGACTTAAAAATATATATATATATTTTTTTGTGGGTACCAGGGGTCGAACTCAGGACCTCATGCTTGGCAGGCAGGCACTCATGCTGCTGAGCTATCTCACCAGCCCTAAAAATATATTCTTTAAGTTATTAAAGTTCTGTGCATTTATTCTCTGTATGTAGATGTAATGGTATTATTTACATATTTAAGTTTAAATTGTATGTAGTTTAAATTTAATGTTCCACTTACTAAAGTTGAGTAAAATTTTAAGCATGCTTCGACACATTAGCATTAGAGCGATGATATAGTATAAGCAGTGTGTATTAGTGACGCAACTACCATTCCATAAATTGAAAATCGCAATCTTCTTCCCATTAGAAAACACAATTACAGTGTTTCAAATCTACAGAACCTCTGTATGCATTCTTATATGTACAATTTTTTTCAGAAGAGAAAGGAAAACCTATTTATGAATATAATTTTAAATTTGATAAAATTACTTTAGGAATAACTCATTTGGCAGTCTATTCCTTTGATGTAGCTATGTATGATAATCATAGAGAGAGTGCCAAGAAACTGAATAATCTTGCATTGCTTGACATTCTTGATGCTTATTGGCATTTCTCTATTTGGGGAGAATATGTGGAAAATACTGGATCTGAGAGCTTAAAAGCACTAAATTATTGTTAAATGAATTATTAAACCGATTAAGATTAAATCCGGACATTACATCTTCATAGATCTTAACTGAGTTCTTTCCCTATTTCACTATCACATCTACATGGGGAAAAATAATATTAATCTACAGGTTAATGGAAATTAAGTGATGGGATTTGTGGAAAAGGACAACATGATACATTTACTCATAGATCCATTCTTTAAACAAAGGTTAACTAAGTGCTGCAGGAAAACCACTGCTCCTGCAGTCAGAATATATTTATGAAGGAAGCGAAACTACAATCTTGATGACAATGATTATTATCATTGTAAAAACAGTAAACAATTTCATGGTACTTACTCTGTGCCACGTAATGTTATACGTGTTTGATATATAATTTACTTAATCCTTCCATGAAAGCTATGCAAGATAAGAATTTTTATTTTTCATTCTATACATGAGGGATTGAAATACATTAAAAGTAAGCCATTTGCCAAGTTTATGGAGCTGGATGGTAGAACTGAGATCAAAGACAAAGAATCTGCTGCCAGATTCTGTATTTAACCCTAATATCATGCTGGTACCCACTTATAACTGAGTAAACATTAGTCAATTCTCTCAGTATGGAATCTGTTAAATTTGAAAAGCAGATAAATTAACTAACACAAATATACAATAAAAAAGATAACAGATTCAAAGGTTTTTAGACTACAAGAAAACAATTCAAGACTTTCCCTTAAAGTTAATAGTGACCTTCTTGAAAGTAATTCAGCAAGTATTATTGGATGTCATTAATGTACGCTGTCTATGGTAAAACTTGGTATTTTAACAGTAAACACGCTGGAAAATAACAGCTTAACAAGCTTAAAATAACATTAAACAAAACTGCAATTCTTGATTTTTAACCATGTAACCAATACTGAAATAAACCTAACTAATATCATAATTTAAGATCATAATATATTTATGTTTTAGATGTCCACTGTAGACTCTTTTAACATTTTTTTTACTTGTAGGATATTTTATCATTAAGTTTGAAAATCTATAATCTGTTCCATTACTTCTGTGTTGACTAACATTAGGTGGAAAAAACACTATGCCATCAACCTAAACATATGCTGAGGGTGATTCTTGTTAAATTTCAGAAATAACACATAAGTGAATGTAGTTTTAAGAAAACTTTTAACCGGTATTGCTGGATGTGAAATACACATTTTTTGCTGAATATGTGTATATTTTCTCTCAGCATGAAAATTACATCTTAATATATTATACCAAAGAAAAATGAGCAAAACATTTTTTCTTTTCAAGATAATTTATAACGTCTAGTCATGCATAAGAGTAATGAGATTAATAATAGAAAGTATAGATTTATTCATTCTCTGGAAGATAAATCATGACAAGTCATTAGAGTCATTTAATTTTGATGCAGTGGAAACATGTGATGGCTGAGAGAATGGATGATACTATTTAGAACTGTTCATGTCTAGTTGATGAGGTAAAATGAGTCAGAGTTGTTAGTACCATTCTCAAATTGTTTTACATTAATAAAAGTCTGGCATATTTGATTGAAGTTTCCAATATGATGCATTCCAAGATGAGCTCTTATCTCATTATTTATGAATCCATTGATTGAGCACTTACATGAAACATCATTAGACCACCAATTAAGTTGTAATACAATAATAAAAATAAAGACCACGTCCTTCCTTTATAATCAAGCTGTAATGGCTTGTTTATATGTTTTATTATACCTCAAGAAACTTATTTTCATGATTATTGCTTTAAAGTTACACACACATTAACTTCCCAACTCAAAACATACACAAGGATTTTTCTTACTTGCGTCTTTCATTTAAAAGCCTAGTTAATTCTTCTGGAATTCCCCAGGTTGTGAGGTTTTGGGTTGTCTTTCAGAGATACTTTGCACCAAATAAATAAATTAATTAATTTACCTAAATACATCCCCAATACACTTTTTACTCAAAATTCTGCATAATATGCACATCATTCAAATTTTTAATTTCATTTTCCTGTTTGATGATAGGGTATCATTCTATATTGTATATGAAGAATCCCTTTCTACATGAAAGGATTACCTATATTATAACAGAAAATATTTATCAAAGATGAATACCTTTTACATTTTCAACTAATAATTTATGTAAATATTCAGTTGTCCTAAATTAACATCTTATTATATACTTATTTTCCATTGTACATATAACATGAAAGGGAATTTATAATTCTTTAATGGATATTGAAATAATGATATGCAATTAAGACTGTGTAAATCAATAGATGTACCATACCCTTAGCAATGTATAAGAATTGTTATAAATTTAGCATTATCATTTGATTGTAGTATCACTTGTCAGAAGGAAAATACCATGATTTGAAAGGTATATTTGCTGAAATTATGTAATATGTATATTCTTACTGAATTACTACAAAATGTTATAAGTAACACAAATACATCACCATAAAATGAAATTGATCTATAATAATTTAATATAGAAATTTTAATCTTTCAAATATATTTAAATAAGAACTAATTTCAAATGCTTTGATTTGCTTACTTATAGACTGCATAAATTATTAAGGAAAATTTTTTCATTGTATTAGGATACATTCAGGTTTATTAAAGTGCAAACTTATTGGAAGGTAAACTATGAAGTGTTTTCCCATGAAAATTAATAACCTGCATTTTCAAGTTAAATTTAAGAATAGTAAAATGTTCATTTTCTAGATTAAAAAGAATTTCCCTTGCCTTTTTCAAACATTTAGTGAAATGCCACATATTTCGTGAGAAGTTTTAGCCCTGTATATTCAAAGTGGCATTACTATTATTCTGTCCCTGTGTTGTATTTCCTATGCACTTAACTCTGTACAGTATATTACTTATTTTTCATGGTCTTTTTTTTTTAATGCATTCAGTCCCTCTATGCACCTTTATGTAGAAGACGGGTAATAAGAAACAGAGGGCATTTGTCTTTTTAAGGTCATGGTCTCTAACTAGCCTGACATATAGTAGTTACTATATAAATATATATTGATAGATTTTAACTGATGTTTATAAAATCATTAGTTTATCCAAATTTCATGAGCTTTGTTTTTTTTTCAACTGGAGTTTCAGCCTGGCCACTTCTAACAATGCTAGCATTCACTGACCTGCCCAAACAAAGTTATTCCCATTATAGTGAGTACCCTTTGAGATATATTTTATGAATATAAATTTCCTGGCACTATTACAGATATCCTGATTCAAAGGAATTGCAATATTTCCAGACCTACGACTCCAGGGACTAGTCTATGGGGCTTAATCTTAATAATGAAGATTTCTGTGCTCCAGAACCCCAGAATAGTTTTTAAAAAGTTGGAATTCTGCCTTCCCATATTTAGTGCAGCACATGCATATTACAATTATGCAAATATCTGACACTTGTCCTAACTACCTTTTCAGAAATAGACAGACTTTTCATTCATGCTAGTCAGGGGACTAAGGCTTGATGGCAAATAATTCATACCATTCCAAAGAGTTTGAAATCTCTAAATGTTTTGGCTGCAGACCATTGATTCTCATGGATGACAGCATACAAGTACCACTTAGGGAGCTTTTAAAGTTCAGATCCCCAGGTTTCAATACTTTCCAGTTTTATTCAGGCATTAATACTGTTTAAAACTTCCTAGGTGTGTGGAATGTACAATCATCGTAATGGTGGACCAATGTTCTTTCCTCATTGAATATCATTCACCAATATTCCAGTCATTCTTAACCATGATGTGAACACTTATTAAATAGTCAACATTCTCAATTACCCAGTACACTTAACTGAACCTAGTTGTCACATATAACAAAGCAAAAGTTGCCAGTTTCAAAAGATTATAAAAATACAGGTAAGAAACTGCTCTGCTTTCTTGGTAGGCTTAAATCAAAGATCTGGTTCATGATTTTGTCTTTTTTGCATTAAAAGTTACAAAACTGAAGGGGCCGGTGAGATGGCTCAGCGGCTTAAGCACCTGCCCGGCAAGCGGGAGGGCCCGAGTTTGACTCCCGGAACCCACATACGAAAAAGGGGCCAGTGATATTGCTCAGCGGCACGGGCGCCTGCTGGCACACGAGGTCCTGAGGTCGACCCCCCGGTACCCACAAAAAAAAAAAAAGAAAAGTTACAAAATTGTATATGGCACAATTCAACCTCACTGTGACTTTTTTTCTCTTAATATTGCTGTACTTTAAAGTGACTTTCTGTCCTGCAATAGAAAGTTGCAGTCTGCATACCAATGTGATTAAAATCCAGCAGAGTTTAATCTGTGTCTGGCTCACCCACTCTGTGTTCCAGGAATACAGCTTGGCATGTAACAGTCTGTAGTTATCAACATTGTATGTGCCAAAAACATGAACACAATGGAAATTGATTATGTTAAATAAAATGAGCCAGAACCAAAAGACAACTTACTACATGATAACCCTCATATATGAAATCGAAAATTGTTGATCTCGTAGAAGATGAGATTAGAGTGGTGGTTACCAGAGTCTGGGGAGAGGAAGGAAAGAGGGAGAGATGAGAAAAAATTGATTAATAGGTACTAAATTATAGTTAGGAAGAAGAAGCTGTGTTATGCTATTATGCAGAAGGGAGATTATGGGGCAATAATGTAGTATACATTTCAGAAAATTGTAGATTATTATGAACCGTAATACTATAAACACTCATGTGAGAGTTAGGAATGTTTTCTCTAGATCTGTGAGGTAAGCTGATGGTATTTTGATTGGGATTGCATTAAATCTGTATAACAGTTTTGGGAATATGGCCATTTTCACGATGTTGCTTGTTCCTGTCTATGAACAAGGGATATCTTTTCATTTTCTGATATCCTCTTCTATCTTTTTTTTTCAGAGTACTGTAATTTTCAATGTATAGATCCTTTACTTCCTTTGTTAGATTGATTCCTGAGTGTTTCATTTTTTTTTTTTTTGGATGCTATTTTGAATGGTGTGCTTTCTCTAATTTCTCTCTAAATGAGTTTGTTGTTTGTGTACAGGAATGCCATTGATTTTTGAGTGTTGACGTTGTATCCAGCTATGCTACTACTGAATTTGTTTATTAAATCTAGAAGTCTTTTGGTGGAGTTTTTGGGGTCTTCTATGTAGAGTGTCATGTCCTTTGTGAATAATGATAATTTAACTTTTTTCTTTCCTATCTGTGTTCCTTTCATTTCTCTCTCTTGTTTTATACCTCTGGCTGATGTTTCCAGAGCTATATTAAATAGGATTGGTGATAGTGGACATCCTTGTCTTGTTCCCAATTTTAGATTGAAAGGTTTCAGTTTTTGCCCATTTGGAAAGATTTTGGTTGTTGGTTTGTCCTAGATTGCTTTTATCAGATTGAGGAAAAGACCATCTATTCTGATTTGCTGTAGGGTTTCTATCATGAATGAGTGTTGGACTTTACCAAAAGCTTTTTCTGCATCTATTGAGATGATCGTGTGATTTTTGTCTTTGGCTCTGTTGATATGGTGTATTACCTTTATTGATTTGCATATGTTGAACCATCCCTTCATTCCTGGCATGAATCCTACTTGGTCATGATGCATAATCTTCTTGATGATTTGATGTATTCTGTTTGCTAGTATTGTATTGAGGATTTTTGCATCTGTGTTCATTAGGGAGATTGTCCTGTAGTTCTCTTTTTTGTTGGGTCTTTCTCTGGTTTTGGTATCAGGGTAATACTTGCCTCCAGGAATGAGTTAGGGAGAATTGCTTCCCCTTTCAATTTTATGAAAGAGTTTGAGTGATATGGCTAAAGTGACTCCATTTTCTCTTTAGAATCTTTTTTGTCTTCACTTAAGCCCTAGATGAACTCATTCCACAACCCTGTTAGATATTAAGGCACTATCTCATAGATAAACTTACTCCTCAGATCCCCTCCCGGTTAAACACAAAACCCATAAAAGGAGAAACAAATAGTTACAGCAAACATTGGTCAGGCTATTGACTGCATCCTGGGTGACAAACAGACCAGATATTTCTAGAGGGTCTTATGGTGTTCCTGTGAAATTCTAGAAAGATAATGTGGTGTAATGTGCTATGGTTATGGGGGGGAACTTGTAATATATTAAAAACCCCTGAGAACAAAGACTTGGGGTCGATGCCTCAGTTTCTTACTGACCACTGTCCACCGACTGAATAAAACTAGCTTGCTTGAACCCATGCTTGGCCTCTGTGAGTGACTCTCATGATTTTACTATAACACAAGGAGTATTGGCATTAAATTTTCTCTACATTTCTTGTTGAATTCAGCTGTGAATACATCAGGACCTGGGTTTTTCTTTGTTGGTAAGTTTTTAATTATGTTTTCAATTTCATTAGGTCATAATGGGTTATTCAGAATTTTTATATCTTCTTGATTCAGCTTTGGTAATTCATATATTTCTAGGAATCTGTGCATTTCTTCTGTGTTTTGCATCCTATGCGAGTAAAGTTTTTCGAAGTAGGTATTGATGATATTCTGAATTTCCACAGGATCTGTAGTGATTTCACCCTTTTCATTCCCCAATGCACGAATTTGAGTTTTTTCTTTCCTTTTTTGATAAGGTTGGCTAAGTGTTTATCAATTTTATTTATCCTTTCAAAGAACCAACTCTTCGATTCCTTAATTCTTTGTATTGTTTTCTTAGTCTCAATTGCATTAATTTCAGCTCTGAGATTTATCATTTTCTCCATTTTATGGGCTTTGGGCTTGACTTGCTCTTCTTTTTCTAGAAGCTTAAAAAGAAGCATTAGTTTGTTTATTTGCACTTGTTCTGTTTTCCTGATGTGAGAATTCACTGCTATAAATTTCCCACTGAGGACAGCTTTCATTACATCCCACAGGTTCCAGTAAGTTGTATTTGCATTTTTGTTTGATTGTAGATATTGTTTAATTTCTTCTTTAATTTCATCTGTGACTCATTGGTTGTTCAGGAGGGTGTTATTTAATTTCCACGTGTTTGTGGAAATTTTGCAGTTTCTTTTGTCATTAATTTCCAATATCATTGAACTATTGTCAGATAATATGCATGGGATAATTTCAATTACTTTGCATTTACTTAAGAATTTTCTGTGGGCTAGTATATGGTATATTTTAGAAACATCCCATTTGCAGCTGAGAAGAGTGTGTATTCTGATGATTTTGGGTGGAACACTCTGTAAACATCTACTAAGTCCATTTCTTCACAGGTTTGGCTTACTTTTGTTATTTATTTAAATAACCATATATGCTTAAAATAGACTTTTTGTAAATGACTTCAATAAGAATAGGTTAATATGAATTTGTTCTTATGGATTCCCTCAGGAAGGTATTAATTTATTCCTCTAGCAAACAGTAAAAATAATAACTGTGCTTATGGTATTCTTCTAAATTCCAAATATACAAAGATATATGTGATATTGCCCATGTGAATGATAATTTCAATTTTACAATTATTTTTCTATATTATCATTGCATGATGCTTAAATCACCAGTACAATTTTAGATGTGGAATATATTACTCATTTATTCATTCACACCTCCTGAAAAACTTAGAATACATATATAGAAAGAAAAAACACCATGAATAAATAAAAATTCATACAGAGTATGTCTAGCAAGCTTATGAATCCCACTAAGAAAAATACTTCAAGTTCATGAAACAAGTTCTTATTCATTCATTAATTCACTGAGTTAGCACATATGCAATAAATATCTAATATATATCAGGTAACAAAAAAAGTTACTGAGACATCACAATGAATAAAACAACAAAGTTCTGTGTCCACACAAAACTAACAAGCCAATAATGATTGAAAGTAAATAAATAAATAGCCAGTGTGCCATCATGACAGATGCAAAAAAAAAAGGAAATATAAAATAAGGAAAAGGGAATTTTAGGTGATTTAGAAGCAGGAGAAAAGAGAAGCCTTGAGACTGGCACTCTGAAGACAACTTGAATAAAAGTGTGAATTATGGCTGGGAACCTGCTGCGCAGGTATATCAGCAGTGTTGCAGTTGGAGCTATATAAATGCAAAATTTCTGTGGGAGAGAGAGAGAGAGATTCCCTACTGTCCATATTATGAGGAGGCCAACATGACCAATATGAGGAAGAGACCAGAATTAGGGAACTGTTCAGTGAGAAATACCAGTTTCCTTTTGCTATGGTAAAAATATTACCACAAAATTAGTGGATTAAAATGCAATAAAATCATTTTCTCAAATTTGGAAACAAGCTGTTTAAAGTCAATGTATTAAAAAGGCCTTACTGTTCGGAAGGCTTCAGTGGGGACTCTGCATCCTTGCTTTTCCCTAGTTTTAAAGACCACTAACATTCCTTGGCTTATGGCCTCTTCCTTGCATTTCTCCAAGTGTTTGCTTCACTCCAGCCTTTTGCTTTCATTATCACATTGCTTTCTGTTAGACTCAGACTCATGTGTGAAATACCCTCCTCTAAGGATTTTTTGTGATTGCATTGAGCCCATCAGCTCAGCCCAAATGATTCTGCCATCTAAAGTCATTTCTCTTTGATCAGTCTGCAAAGTAACTTTGTCCATAAGTTAATATTCATTATTTATGACGTGAAGAGTTTCTGAAAGGTTTAGGGTATTGTTCAGATTATCGTATGAGGACATATAGATCATAGCTGAGTTTTGTCTGTTCTTCAGGGTGCTACCTGTGTAAGGAAATGTCACTTTGGCAGTGTAATTTAAAGGAAATAAGGAATGAAGCCTGTGGAGAGTGGGAAGAAAACATTCCACGCAGAGAAAATATTAAGGCAAGGAACTACAGTAGCTCTATTCCAAGTCGAAGAGCAGCAAAGGTGAATTTATGGCTTATGCAATGGACTAGTTGGAGAACTTTAGAGTTGAAATTATAGTGGTAACAGTAGTAGGAGTCTTAATAGAAGGATTTACAAATGCTTTTTTTTTTATGTGGGTACTGGGAGTCGAACTCAGGACCTCGCACTTGCCAGGCAGGCGCTTATGCCGCTGAGTTATATCACCAGCCCCACAAACCATTTTAAGGACCACAAATTTTTATTTTAGGGAGAAAAGAAATCAAATATTATCTTTTGAAGTGCATAAAAAGATGAACCTGAAAATTTAAAACTTTTTATCGATTTCTAAGTTATGACAAGAAAATGTGAAAAATTTTAAAATTATTTGTACTTTAATTCTTATCAAAATATAAAGCACATGTTTCCTACATTTCCCTTTTAAATATTTTTATTTTTATTAGTACATGTTTTCAGTATATAATGATCTCATTATATAAAACTTCAAGTTATATTAATGATACTCTATGCCTTGGACTAATGCGAATCTTCAAAGAAATGAACTTACCTAGAGAGAAGGAAGTGCTTAGACTGAGCAAGAGCCATAGAAAAATCTGCAATTTTTGACAAGATGGATGGAATAGGAGGTAATTATGTTAAGAGAAATAAATCAGGTACACAGTGACAATTATAGCATGGTCACACTCTCACGTGAAATCCGAGCAAGTTCTCATTAAAGTAGAGAGCAGAATAGAAATTACTAGAGACCAGAGAGCATGGGGGGAAATAGGGAGGAGAAATACTAAATCAATGGCATCACTTTAAATATGAGGAAGAAGTTCTGGGTGTTCTATTGTACAATAAAGTGATTATAGAGAACAATACTGTACCACATAGGCATGATAAATGAGAAAATATATATGTTTAGCCATATTTAACATTACAGAACATATGCCTTTATTAAAACACTGGCAACAAGAGACAAGGAGGAAGAGGAAAGGAAAGGAAAGGGGTTTAAACAGAAAAAAAGAAGGAAAAAACGGAAACAGAACTTTTGTAAATGGGGAGGAGAAGAAAAGTTGGTGGGAGGGGAGGGAAGAGGAAAGAAACAAACAAAAAGAATTAAGATGTTTTATGTACATGTAAAATTTCCCATGATGAATGTGATCATTACATACAGCAAACATGTACTAAAATAAATGCACATTGCCCTGTAAGTATGTACAATATTTATAGTTTTCTGGGAAAATTAAAAATTAATTTCAATTAAGAATAAAAGGCAGGAAGATATATGTATATATTTCATTATTATGCTGGTGAAATGTCTTTTTATTCCATATTGTTGTGATTTATATTTAATAAAGCCCCAATCTCGTGTGTTCAGATATGTGCTTGTAGAATGTGACTGGAACATAGGGGAGCCCGACTCACCAGTGAATTAATCCATAGACGAGGCCGTAGTTTACTGTGCTGCTTGGAGATGGGACGTGTTTAGAGTGGGTAACCGTGGGAGTGACCTGGATGGATGGATTCTTCTTTTCTGATCCTACTTTCCCCTTTCTCTCTCTCTCTGCTTTCTGGCTGCTGTAGGTTGAGCAGCTCTCCTCTGCCGTACCTTTCCATCATGACTTACAAAATGGTGATTCTGGTAAATAATACTAAGTTGTAAATTTGAAATTTATTAAGAGAAACCTTAAGTCTAATAAAACTATGAGAGATGATAGATGAGTTAAATGGCTTGATCATAGTATATTTTGCTGAATACAGGTCTGTAAAAACATCATGCTATCCACCTTAACTATATAACTTTTATTTGTCAAGGGTATCTAAACAAAATAAAGGAATTTTAAATTTTTTTTGTGTGGGTACCAGGGATCAACCTCAGTACCTCGGGTGACAGCAGGTGCCCATGCCACTGAGCGATATCACCGGCCCTTTTTTTCGTATGTGGGTTCTGGGAGTCGAACTCGGGCCCTTGCACTTGCCAGGCAGGCACTTACACCACTGAGCCATCTCACCGGCCCCCAGGAATTTTAAAAAATTTACTCTTAAAATTTCAAAAGATAACAAGTGTTGGTTAGGATGTGAAGAAAAGAGAATTTAGTGGGAATATAACTGTGAGTTTGAATATAATTAGTAATGCTCTTATGTAAAACAATGTGGAAGTTTCTCAAAAAAATAGAACTATTCTCTGATCTCATAATTCCTTTCCTGGCACATATCTAAAGGAAATAATTTACTCTCTTAAAGATACATATTCACTACCAAGTTCACTGTAGCATCATTCGTAGTAGTTAATATATGATAGAGTATTTCTGTCAACACTTTAAGGGATAAAGAAAATATGGTATATATAAAAATGGGATATTATGGACCCTTAGAAATGCACGAAATCCTGTGTGCTATGATGTAGACGAACATGCAGGGCCTTATGTTATGTGAAATAAGCAGGACAAAGAAACACAAATATTGCTTTATTTCACGCAATCTGAAAAAATGTTGAATTGTACTGAAAGAGTAGCGTGAGTGCTGGTTCACGGTAGAGTGTTAGCTCAGGCAAAATGGAAGATAACGGTCATAAGGTACCGGTTTTAGGTTATGAGCTTGTAAGTTCCTGAGTCCTAACATACAGTATGATAACTATAGCTAAATAATAGAAGAGGTCTCCAGTGTTCTTATTAGGCCAAAATGTGATAGCTATTGGAGGTGATAGGTATTTTAATTAATTGTACAATCTCTACTTACATGAAATCATTATGTTAAAGACCTTAAATGTATACAACTCTTGTTTGAAAATGCTAGTTCAGTAAAGTTCAGAAACATTTGTAATGTTCCAAAAATTCTGAAGAGCACATCTGTATTGGTCACTTACACTCCTTAACCATACAACATTAAAATAATATTTTCTTAAACTCTTCTTTGTATCCTTACTAAATAAGACCATTTTGTTGAAAAACATATTTAATATGAAGATATTTGTAATCTATGAAGCACAAAATATCAGTGGTTCCAATTTAGAATTAATATATTTAAACTGCATTAAAATGTGAAAATATTTTAAATTATAATATATTTGGTATAAAAATAATATCCTTTTCATAAGAAAATTAGTAAATGCTTTTTATAACTTGATAGATAAATGACTTGGTCTGCTACTAAAAAGTATGGCAGTTGTAAATAATTACAGTATTTGGCTGATGATGCTGCAAATTATTTTTAACAGCAAGGAAAACTAAACAATAGAAATAATTTTTCTTTCTTTCTTTTTTTTTTTTTTTGGTACCAGGAATTGAACTCAGGCCAGGCAGGCACTTGTATCACTGAGCTACATCCCTGGCCCTAGAAATAATTTTTCAAATAAACACATTTTATATTCACATAACCGAGTAAATTAAAATTATAAATCATGCTTTTAAAGAATCTGAAGCCGAGTATGGTGACCCATGCCTGTACTCCCACCATTCTGGAAGGCTGAGGCAGAGGATTGCAAGTTGCAGTCTGGTGTGTGCAATTCAACAAAACCTTGTCTCAATAGAAAAACAAAAAACAAAACAAAAATATTAAAAAATGATTAGAGATGTAACTCTGTGTAAATGCCTTAGGTTTAATCCCCAGTACTGAAAAAAAATCTGACAGGAAGTTTAGTGGTAGAGTACTTGCTTGTTTGAGGCCCAGGTTTCAATCCTCAGCTTTGCAATAATAATTAAATTAAATTAATTAAATTAAGAAACTTATAGGATATCTGAATGTTCTCTCAATGAATAAAGGGGCATTCACACACTCCTATGTTCAATTTCACAAAATTACCACATTCTCCCAAAATCCAACACTTGATCATATCCAAGAAATCTATGCTTTAAGTGCCTCGAAAAAAGGTCTCTGCCTTTTTTGGGTTTACTTCATATGGGTAATGTAAATAGTTTTCTTTAGAGAAAATATTGGATGTCTGACATGGTTGATGGGTCATGCACATAATATATCTTATTTTATTCATATTAAATGAATAATATTTCACAGTATAAAAATAGCAAAAACAATGTTTTGTTTAATGCAATTATAACTCCATGAAAATATTAATTTTCTGAATCAGCATATCTACACTAGACAAAATATCTGTTTTATTACAAACAATAGAATGAATAATGTGTGTCTTTCCACAGTTAATATTACATTCTTCAATGGATCTGCCTTTTTTTTTTTTTTTTGTGAGTACCGGGGGGTCGACCTCAGGACCTCGTGCGCCAGCAGGCGCCCGTGCCTCTGAGCGATATCACCGGCCCCTTTTTCGTACGTGGGTTCCGGGAGTCGAACTCGGGCCCTCGCGCTTGCCGGGCAGGCGCTTAAGCCGCTGAGCCATCTCACCGGCCCTGGATCTGCCTTTTTTGAATATTAAAATATTATAAACATTTTAAAGAAGAGTTAATGCATAAATATTATGTAAAACTAAGAGAATATATTGATATTTTTAAAGTTAAGTTTTCTTAAATGAACTTGAAGAATTGAGGGATTCAATACTATATTAAAATGTAAAATATTTCATTCTACTAAATTGTAGCATGGTTATATTCATTTCACAATGTAAGATTATAAAACATGTTTAGAAAAAAAAATACCTGCATGGCTTTGTCACAATCATGTGTATTTAATTCAGTTGATATGCCAAGTGCTTCTGAATATTGTATATTTAAATTTTCAGGTACAGAAGAAATGCGTGTATTAGAAATTTGTTAAATATGAAAACTCACATATTTATGTATTAAGAAGGATTTTCTGTCAAACAGTAATATTTTATAATGTTAAAAATTTCTGTCCAAATGAATATTCAGTAATTATTTTACAAACATTTCATTATATAATTTAAAGTATTTTTTCTGCTTTCTTATATTTTCCAGACTTTGGACACAGACATTCATATTTATATACACAACCACATCACAAAAATTATCTATGCCTGTATATTAATTTTTGCTGGTATTTGAAATTAAAATGAGAACAAATAAAACTACAAAATATTTAATTTGTATCTGCTTATAACCTTATTTCTATGAATATTTGGTAATTTTATAAGTAAGATTTTTAAAACTGCATCATGACTTTGAAAAATTACAGGATAAAACTCTTCATGGAGCTGATTTTTGATTATTTCACAAGGACAAATTTCATTCATTTGAAATTCATAAGTAGTATTTTCTCAAATATACATCAATAGTGCAGTGAAGCACCGAATTCATTTAAAATGAACTAATCATAAAACCATACCATGATGAAATACGTGTCACAAAATGACATAGCCTCACTTATTTTAAAGCTACTACCTGCATCTATAGTCATTCTAGATGGCTAGTTTCTGAAGTAAAAATGTGATTTAAAGTTAAATATTCTTATTTACTCCAATAGTTCAAAATCTAGTAAGAACGTGAGGCAATATATGCCTAACATCTATAAGAAAAAGTAAAAAACACTAAAAAGGAGTATGACAGTATTAAAATATAAGACAATTTTTTTTCCTGTAAGATAGCAAGAAAGATGACAATGAATAATATCCAGGATATGGGATACTATATGATATTTAGTAGAATACAAATTACTTAAAAATGAAAGAACAGGAATTAATATAAACATTTAAATATTGGTTATACATTTTTTACCAGGACACAAAAAATAAAAGGAATAATATTGTATATATAAATTTTAAACTGAGGAAAATATTTCAAAACATGAAATTACCAAAGGAATGTTTCATATATATAAATATCTAACATTCCTTTGATCATATGTAATCAACATATATGTATATATACGTAACACATATATACATATATATGTATATTCATTGCGAAATGAGAAACTAAAGAAAAACATAAAAAATATACAAAAGATATTGAAAAACACTAAAGTATTCTGAAAGTTCCATAACTAGGGGAAAAGAGTTTGTCTCTCACACAGCATCCAAACTATACAAAATGAAACCAAAACGAGATACCTTTTCACTCAAAATAAGTTGATAAACTTTAAAATGTTTGAAAGTTATAAGATTTTGACTGATATAAAACCAAGATAACATTTATGACTACTAGCAAAAAAAACACATTACTAAATCCCGTTGATGACTGATTATTAATAAAGTTTATATATGTGTAGAATATGCTTTAATGTACAAATAGTTCTCTTTTTTAATGCTTTTTATTAGTGTACATTTGTGATACATAATGAATACATTCACCCTGGGGAATTTGCGCATATACATATCACATTTCAATCCTTTTACTTCCCCTTTCCCCTACATTCCCTCTTTCTCCTCCCTGAAATCCCCTTCCCATCTTCAAAAGCTCTACCTCCCATTTTCCTATCATGTATCTTCTATTTTGCTCTTTAAATTATTTAGGTCTCATATAAGAGAAACCATGCAACATTTAACCTGGGTCTGTTTTATTTCATTCAGTGTTATGGTCTCAAGATGCTTCGATTTTCTTCCAAATAACTCAAATTTATTCTGGTATATTGCTGAGTAGTTCTCCACTGTGTATATATACTACATTTTCTTTAGCCATTTATTTATTTATGGACATAAAGGTCCTTTCCAAGATTTATGTACTGTGAATTTTGCTGCTATAAACATGGGTATGTATGTATCATGGTAATAAGATACCTTTAACTTTTTGGATTATTCTCAGAAGGGGTATAGCTGGGATGAATGGAATTTCTACTTTTAGTTTTATTGAGAAATTTCCATACTGATTTCCACAGAGGTTGTACTAGTTTGCGCTTGAGTTCTTGGTGACAACCATTCCTTCAGTGTTGCTTGATTTTCATTTATTTCTTCTCTCTCTCCTTTTCTCTCTCTCTCTCTTTCTCTCTCTCTCTCTCTCTCTCACACACACAGACATACACAAACTACACAGGAGTCTACAGAAAAAAGAGAAAGTGAGTATTCTACCCAATTCATATTCTTATGCTTGTAAGTTTGATAATAAACATAAGTAGAGTATAAAAAAGAATAAACAGGTATAGGACAAATTGTACAAAACCTGCAATATAATTATTAGTTCAGTTTTTCCTTTTATTTCATCGTCCTTCTTTTCTTATTGTATGTTTATCTACATATTTCTAAATTGTTCCACAATTTATAGACAATTATTTTCCTTTTTTCTTTTCCTTCTTTTTTCAGTACCATGGACTGAACTGAGGACCTCTACAATGAACTACAACCCCCACCTTTTTTGTTTTGATACAGTGTTTCATGAAGTTGCTGAAGTGATCAAACTGTGCTTGAACTTGAGGTCCACCTGCCTCAGCCTCCCAGAGTGCTGGCATTACAGATATGGGCCACCACGCCCATGATTTTCTTTTCGTTCTTTTTCCTTTGCTTGTATATCTGTCTTGAAAGTTCCTGATGAGCCTATCTTTAAACTCACTGATACTTTCTTCAGGTCAGCCAAAACATTTTATTAGTATGTGAAAGTTTTTGCCTATATCTGGTAGAATGCTTTTAATTTCTAGCACATTCTCTTGATTATTTCATAAAATTTTCATTCCTTTGCTTTTATAAGACACATTTTCTTTAATATTCGCTACTGTTTCCATTAGAATCCTGAAGCTGCATTCATTTTTATTTGAACTTCTTATCTGATAATTCCAAAGTTTTTATGATATCTGAACTTAATTGCTATGCTTGCCTTGTCTTTTGAGATTGTTTTTCCAATTTTCCTTTCAGCGTCCCTTTTTAGTCTGGACACTATGCATAGTATAATAGGAACTGAGGTAAGTAAGTTTACAGTTTGAATTTCTGAAATTAATTTATCTAATATCTGGGCTGTGTTTAGATTACTTTAGGTGTGGATTCTGGGGCATTGTTTTCCTATAGTGTCTTTGTTTGTATTTCTCTGCTGTCTTTGGTCATCCCTAAAAACTGCTCAGGCTTCTGATAGCTCTTTCAACTCTGACCTAGTGATACCATACTTAAGCCTTATCAGTGGTGTGGGAAGACAAACATTGGGGAAGCATTCTGTGACGATGTTACTATTAAATTTTCTCTTGCATGTCATGCCTATTGACAGCGACCTTTGCAGCTATACTTTACTCCTCATACCCTTATCCTTTACACACTTTAAGGAAGAGCTGAAATCCAAAGAGACACTGGTAGGAGAAATTGCTTCCCCTTAGAGGACAAAGTATCAATAATGTATCTTTCTCAAACTCTCCTTGTCCGCTCTAGACTCATGACAGACTCTTTTAGACCTTTACCAAGATAGATTCATAGGATATAGAGAGATAAAACTCATAAAATTGTGGGGACACCAAGACTACTCATCAGGAGTTTCTCAAGCTCAACTGAGTTCAGGGTCACATTTGAAAACTTTATGAAAATTACTATTTTTGTCTACCTGCCATTTGTGACTCTGTTATGGCGTCAGCTCGAAGTAAGCAGATCATAGGTGTTACTTTATGGTCTACCCCAGATGTGAGGGAAGGGAATATTTGTCCATGAAAACTAATTTTCCTGATAAATTTAAGAAATTCAGTGTTTTTTTTTTTTAAGTTTTCTTAGCTTTTATTGTTGTGACTTAAGAATGATAATTTCTATTAAACATGGCAGGTCATGTAACTAATGTTCCCAAAATTCCATTTTTAGCTGTATGCTTAACTGAAGAACCTGTTATTGAAGTACCTACGTATGAATGTTCTTGTTGATTTCTTTATAATTCAAAATTGAAAGCAGTTCAAAACTTATTATTATATTATTGCAATAATAAAAGGTTAGTCTATTCTAGAACATTCAGATAATAGAAAAGCATGCATTATAAAATCAATTTGTATAAATGTCACAAAAGTCTTAACCTTAAGTCTCAAATCATCATAGAAAGTAGACAGAATAAATACATTCATAGCAATTACATACATTTCACTACAGCTGAACATTCTATTTGTTTCCTAATGCTAAACAAATTTTAGTTCTATAATACAGGTTTAATATTTTACAGTTCTTGAGGTCAAAAGTGCTAACTGGATTTTGAAGAGTAAAATAATCAAAGTATCTGTAGGGCATCATGCTTTCTCGGAGCCCTAGGAGAGAATCTCTCCTTCTTCTCCATTTTTCTGAGACCACCAACATTCAAAGTATAGAAAACCAACAGTGTCTCATGACCCCCTCATTCTGTCCTCAGCCAGTGCATATGAAACTGAATCTCATTCTTTCATCTCTCCAACATTCTCTCCTTTACTTTCACTACTAACTCTGAAAGCCTTGTAACTACAGTGTGCTTGCACTGATAACCTAGGATAACCTCCCAATTATAAGGTTAGCTGATCAGCAAAATTAATTCAATCTTCATCTTTATTTGCCCTTTGCAGTGTAATGTGACATATTCACAGGTTACACGAATTTGCAGTGGATATTTCTGAGGAGCCATTATTGTTCTTCCTAGAATTATCATTCAATTAATTACAGTATATCACTGGTAAAAAAGATAAATTAAATAGGGCAATGTTTCTCACTACAGAGTCGTTACTTCTCAGCAAGAGGAAATATATATATATATATATATATATATATATATATATAGGAAAATATATATATATATATATACTGGTGTAAGCCTCTTGTTCTAGCAATATCTGAATTTATAAATTGAATATGCAAGTACTTTCATGGTATAATTGGTATTTATCTTAAATCAGGAATTACAATGTTGACATAACATTCTACAATTTAAAATTACATGAAGTTTTTTCTCATAAATTTCTATTAACGCATTAATTGTACATATTAGTGAGACTTAGTAACATGCTTCCACACATAATGTAGCATGTCCTGATCATATTCAGCCAGACCTCTTTCATCCTTAACCTTCCCAGTCCCTAGTAATCACTGTCCTATTTTCTTTTCTTCCTCTTTTTTTTTTTTTGTGTGTGTGTACCAGGGGTAGAACTCAGGACCTTGCGTGCCAGCAGGCACCCGTGCTGCTGAGCGATATCACCGGCCCTTTTTCGTATGTGGGTCCCAGGAGTCGAACTTGGGCCCTCGCGCTTGCCAGGCAGGTGCTTAAGCCGCTGAGCCATCTCACCCGCCCCTCACTGTCCTATTTTCAATCAGACCATTTGTTTTTTCCTTTTTTTGGTAGTGGAGATTGAAACCAGGGCCTTTGCACTGAGTTACACTCCCCCCCGTTTTGTTGTTTTTGCAAGTTTTGTTTTGTTTTTTTTGTCCTGTATACAGATGGGTGCCACCACGCTTGGCTGACTTTAATTTTTAACTTTCTACATATGAGAGTGCTTTTCTAAATTTTTGTGGGATGACTTCAAAATAAGAACATATATGCACAGAAAATTATATACTATGAATAAAAATATATAGCTCAATTAAGATGAAACAAAATCAAAATCTTTGCAGCAAGCAGTATTGGGAAATCTCCACTGTTATCTCCTATTCTTGTCTGCACACAGCTGGATCTCCTCTGGGCCCGGGATGTGGCTCTTGGCACCTGCTTTTCCTCCTAATCTGCCTCCCAGTAAGGCTTTGTGAATGGAGGCCAGTGACAAGATGGGAATTCAGTAGATAGCTAGCAGAAATATAAGATTATTTTTATAAGAAAATTTTTAAAAATACATAGTTATAAATTATTCTGCAATATATATAAAGCTCAAATAATTTCTGATTAAAATGAACATTTATTTTTATTGTTCACAATCCTCTTTCACCTTTCTTGCCTTTCTTTTCCTTCTCTCTTTTCTCTTCTTTCTCTTCTTCCCCTTCATCCTCTTTTAACTTCTTTTTTTTTTTTTTTTTGTGGGTACCGGGGGTCGACCTCAGGACCTCGCGCGCCAGCAGGCGCCTGTGCCGCTGAGCGATATCACCGGCCCTTTTTTCATATGTGGGTTCCAGGAGCCGAACTCGGACCCTCGCGCTTGCCGGGCAGGCGCTTAAGCCACTGAACCATCTCACCGGCCCCTCTTTTAACTTCTTGAATGTTCTTTTCTTAGTTTGTTTCCTTTTTATTGTCTTGTGTTTATGTCCAGCCTTCTGTGATTTCCTTGCTGATCTTTCTTCAAGTCAAAGATAAAAAGAACAGAAGGAATCATAACCGGATAAAATGATCTTGTCAGTACCAAATTAAACTACTTCTAGGGACCACTTTAATTACAAATAATTTTTCAATTGTTACTTTATCTGCATGCTTAACAATGTAAAATACAACTATGTAAAGTATGAAACAAAACAATGGAAAAGTGTAATTGTAGAGTCCATAGTGTTCTACTTCCCTCCAGGTGTAATAAAAACAACCATAGCCAGAATATAAAATTTTAGGAAGAACCATGGAAATGTAAGGGAAGAATCAAATCAAAAAGAATTTGGCAAGGATGAGGCACTTAACACACTATTTGTATGATTTATTGGACTTCAGCAAAAATATTTTGAAGTTCTCTTAGATGTTTAATACAGAAATACTGAGTTGAATATATAAAAGGTAATTTATGTGCTTGTGACAATTCTTACTACGGTATTTTCATACAAGAATCTGCATATACGAAGACTTACGGGGTATAAATAACAAATACTGTGTCTTCAGTCAAATAGCCTAAATTCAAAGCTCACCTATCTAAGCAGCCATTTGATTTCTTAAAAATAAACTCTATATTTTTGAGTCAGTCATCCATACAGTTAAAATAATAGTAATAATCCTCAAATATGTTTGAAAGCCTTAAAGTATATACACTAAAATTATTCAGAAAATATATTATGCTTCAAATATATATTAGTTATTACATGATGACAAAAATAGTCTTTGAATTTCAACATGTATAACGCATGTAGTTACAGATATTAATATCAAGATGTTTATTTATATATTTTGAATTGATTTTTATTCTTCTATAAATAATTATAATTTAATAAAGACATAAAATAAGTCATTTAAAATAAAGAAAAGATCCTGAATTCTTTAGTGTTATTGCAGGGACTTCTAAATCTCTTTAAGGATTTGGAGTTAATACAGGTAAATTTAATGTTCAAACTATGGTAAAAAAAGTATTAATTAATTTTAATATACTTTAACAAATTTGATTCTACTATACAGCAATATTTGTGGTGTCTTATATTTGCATGGGTATGACCAGTAGAATTTGTATATATGGATTGACAGTTCAAGACAGGAGCAGTCCAAAGAAATTTTTTCAAGGTTCATCTATCACTTTTGGCTTTTATTTCTTTCTGTTTAAGACCTCACTGACTGTCATTTTAAGTTTCCCAGTTATGAGCACATCTCAGTTCTTCATCTGATAGCGTCATTTTTAAATAGAGTGAGCATTTCAGCACTTTCTGGCCATTTATGAAATATTTCCATTCAAAATATTATCCAGAGAAAGAGAACTGAATTACTGACATATGTTATGGGTACTATGGAGATAAAGAAAATAGGCTTTTTGAGAATTTTTATGACATACCTTAGAACATAGGGTTGGATTTAATAACTAGAAAACCAGATGCTAAAACAGATCATTGGAATCCAGATCCACGGACCTATCTATAATACATGTAAATTTACTCTAATGCATAACAGTGTTGCAATATTTCAGTTTTATTATATCATTTGCTTATCCTGCCTAATTTGTGGTGTGCTGAAAAATAATGTCATTTGTTCTTTCCAGCAATGTATATGTAGAAAAAGCCCCTTACACCAAGTTATCCAAATGAACTGTCCCACGTTATGCTGTGAAGAAGGTATTATTGCTTTGTGTATCTTCAGGGTATTACAAATTGGAAAATATAAAGCTCATTAACATGAAACAGCTCCCTGAGGCAATGTATTATGTGGAATTAAATGTTTACAAACACTTATAGCCCTATCCATTTAAAGCTGTCCATTAGTTGGCAGTAAATCAGTATGATTTTCATTGAAATTAACTATTTACCTTTTGTGTCTATGGAACAATACATATACTCTACATATGCAATCCATAAGGGCATTTGGTAAGGGCATTTAGTAAGCAATACATATACTCTATATATGCATTCCATAAGGCCATTTTGGTATACAATCCATAAGGGTTGGTTAGGGTTGCATGGGCTACATATACTCTACTAGCTGTCCCTTAAGAATACATTGCACACTAATGTTATAGAGATTGTTGTTTGCATAAATACATTCTATAAAGATCACACAATGACTAAAATTCCCAATTTTTCAGAATGTTTGCCTGTTATTAAGTAATAAATAACTGTGTATGATTATGGTATGATATAATTCTGTGATTCTTTTCTCTAAGATAAAGGAATCTACTAAACAATTTATTGGAGGATACAGCATATATTTGCTTTCATGTTCAATAATTTGGAATATAAAAGTTTTTTAAGAGCTAAATGTTACTAAGTTTTCTTCAAAATTAACTTTATAGGTATTATATTGAATTCTGAGAAAGATACAAAATACATAATCATCTAAGTTGTGAATGGTATTATTTCATGTTTCTAATTGCAATGAAAGGGTGTGAGGTATAGTCTAGGAACTGGAATTATGAATTTATATTGACATATGCAGTTGTTAATTTATTAAATATATGTGAATACATATGTTCTGGTCACACTAATTTGTATATCTAATAAATACTCAGTATGGTACTAATTTTAATGTGCCAGACTCTTTATATTAGATACAAATTTATTTTATTTTTTTTCATTTCATGTACAAAATTTTTTGAAAGAAATAATTTATTTAGATTTACTTTAGAACAGAGCTCAAAAACAAAAAAATTAAGTCAAAAGTTAGTGCACAGATACAGAAAACATCTTTGCATAAGAGATAACTATAGCCATAAAAGAATTGTAACAAGTAAGAAAGTAAATTATTATGTCAACAACGTTTTCTGTACTAGAAACAAAACGGCACTGCATTAAGAAACTACAATCATCAAAATGGAAAGGAATTTAAAATAAAGGAACTTTAGATTTATGATGGTGATTGCATGAGGACTGAAGACATTACAGTAACAAATATGATCTAAGAAATGTGATCACACTTTAGAAAATAAGATTGCTTTATGTTTTGCACATGAGTGATGGTAAGTATATCCAAATTAACTTGACTAAATGGAGAAATATGCAAAGTGCTGTGCTAGGATATTTTCCAAAGCAAATGATTAATTCTTCTCAAAAGATTTTTAGGATGGGGATATAGCTCAGTGGTACAGAGCCTGCCTGGCAAGCTCAAAGCCCTGAGTTCTATTCCTGGCACCAAAAAAAACAAAAAATATTTTTAAATTTAATAATATTTATATTAAAACTATATAATATCAATAACCAAGCTCAAACATATTCCAGAGCACATGGTCTCTGGAGTTATTTAGGCTTAGATTAAAAAATCAGTTCATTTGCCAATTAAGCTATGTGCCTTTGATATTTGACTAAATTCTCTGATCCACCCTCTTACATGGCTACCATAATATCTCTTCTGGTAACAAAGTACAATAAATTAAATCACATATAGAAAATATCTGCTATCATGTCTGGCATAAGAAAGTGATTTTTGAAAATTGATTTTGCCTATTCCTTCATAGACTTGATGATGGCTGTGGAAACTGATAGGGAAAAAAATTATAAAATATTTCAGAAGGTTTTATTGAAATAAAGACTTCTCATCAATGTAAAAGATCTTACCAGACCTAATTTTATTCACAGAGACAAATACCAAATTCATGTGTCTTTAGCTGCCCAGTTTCCTGTACGTGGCAAGTAGATACATCACACAAATCCTACTTTTTAAAGAAAAGGTTGAGACAGTATACTAATCTCACATGAAGCAGACTTCACACTAAGAAAAATTACAGAAACAAAAAAGAAACATTGCATTTTGATAAAAGGATAAATTCTTCTAGAATACACTGAAATCTTGAGGCAATGTGTACCATTGCCACAGAACATGAAAATACGTAATGCAAATCAGACAGACCTCCAAGAAAAAACAGATAAACCCACTACTGCATTTGAAGTCTTGAACACCCCTCTATCAGCAGCTGACAAGTTCTGCAGAAAAACATTTACAGAAAAATAGGTGAACCAAAGAGCAAGAACAATCAAATTAATCTAAATCTAATAAATATTTATAGAATACATCACCTAAAATACCAGAGCAAGTGCACATAGAATATTCATTAGATCAACCAAATTCTGGGCCTCATTAATCTGAAAAAATTTAAACGAATGGAAAACTTACAAAACATGATGTCAGCACATTCAAGATATTTCTTTAGGTGGTCTTAGACTGACTGATTTCCCTAACCTTTCTCACTTCTTAGTCTCAGCAATAAATGTGGAATATTCTAGTAACGAAACATCTTGAGACAAGGAATTATTGGTAGAGTGGCCTGAGCTCTGTGCCGATCCCTCATAGAAATGGTAGGTACTGTATTTTGATGTGTTAGGCCAATGTGTTAAGTTTCCTTTTTACAAAAGCCAGGGCAGGCCAACTTCTAGGATCTCTCAGGTATGATGCAGTTGAGATTTTATCCATTCTGTGAAGCTTTCCTGAGCCTGAAAGGAGTGGCTTGCCGTGAGTCCTGGGCTTTCGTTGTCCCTTGCTGTCTATGTCTAACTAAAAGCCTCATTTCACGCAGGCTGTTGTGTGTGAATCTGGCAGGTAGTTAATGCACAGCAAAACTGTAGTGAGCTCAAGGGGTCACCAGTGTGCAGTGAATTTGCTTGACAACCCATAATGAAAATAAACTAAAACTCAACAACAGAAAGAGAGCAAGTGAATTTCACACTATTGGGAGATGAAACAACGCACTTATGAATAACATACAGATCACTAAAGGAGTCTCAAGAAATTTTTAAAAATATTTTGAATAAAGGATGATAATACAACAAATAAAAGTAGAAGGCAGTAAACCAGTGGATAGAAGGAAAGTTATAGAAATAGACACATATTAAGAAATAGAGAACTATTTAAAATAAATGTTATAACCCTAGCAACCTTTAAGAAACTAGAAAAAATTAGAACAAGTCCAAAGCCAGTGCAAAAAAAGCAATAATAAAAATTAGAGTAGAAATTAATTAAATTAAAAAAAGAGAGAGGATTAGGAAATGTCAACAATACCAAAGCTGGACTTTAGAAAATACAAATAAATTTGACAAGTCACTCTAAACCAAGAATAAAAAGACACAGTTTACTAATATCATAATTTTAAACACTTGACACTTTTATTCTCATGACATTAAAGACAAAATAAAAAATATTATGAACCTATACCCATTTATCTGATTACTTAGAGAAATCAGAAGGAGTTCTTGAGACACGAAAAGTAACCAAAACTCATACAAATGCAATTTTACAGAAGGATAAGTTCACACAATGATAGATAATTTGAGTAAAGATCTGTAGTTTAAAATACCAAATCAATTAATAATGAATGTGTAAAAACAGCATTAGACCAAAATGTTTCAACTGGTGAGTTCTGAAAAATGTTTCAGGAAAAATTCTATCAATTGTTTTCACTTTCCTTTTCCAAAAAATAAAAGGACAGAGAACAAATTTGAGTTAATTTTAGGAGGACATCATTATCTTAATGCACAAAGGCACCATAATAAAGAAAAATCACAGAATAATATAAATCTCATGAACACAGGTACAAAAGGCCTCAAAAATATTTGCAAATAAAATCCAATAATGTATAAAAAGGATTACATATTAGAGTAATCTGTTCCACATATGAAAGGGTAACTCATCATTCAAAATTCACTTAATATAATTATCACATCAACAAGTTTTATAAAAAAGAAAATATCTGATAATATCAATAGATACAGGAAAAACATTTTGATGTTGTAAAATATACATGACAAAAATCAACAAATAGTGAGAAACTTTTTTTTTTTTTTTTGTGGGTACCGGGGGTTGACCTCAGGACCTCGCATGCCAGTAGGAGCCCTTGCCACTGAGCGATATCACCGGCCCTTTTTTCATATGTGGGTTCCAGGAGTTGAACTCAGGCCCTCGCACTTGCCGGGCAGGCTCTTATGCCGCTGAGCCATCTCACCGGCCCCGAGAAACTTCTTATTTGATAGAAAACCTACAAATCAAAACATAGCTACTATCATACTTAATGTTTAGAAACTATAGACCATCCATCTGCTATTGGGAACAAGAGGGATGCTCCCTTTCACCACTTTTATCAGTGTTGGTCTAGAAATTCTAGCGAATGAGACAAGGAAAGGAAATAATACTTATACACATTGGGAAGAAAAAAATAAAACTTTGTAAAAAGGTAACATGTACTTATGAAAAAAAATCCAGCGAGTCAACAACAAACTCTCCTGGAATAAATGAGTGATTATACAAAGGTGGCAGAATATAAGTTTGATATATAAAGTCAAGTATTTTCTTATATATCAACCTGGACAATTTATGTTTTAAAGCTAAAACACATTAATGTCTACTTAGCACCAACAGGGAAGCAGAGCAAGATGCTAGGTATATAAGATCCTGTCTTAGTTACTTTTCTCACTTCGCTGAGACAAAATACCCAACACCTACAGTTAAAGGAGGAAAGGTTTATTTAGCTCACTCTTTGTTGAGGTTTCAGTCCAGTTGAGTTTCAGCTGGTTCCAAGGCAGGATGGCATGGCAGAGGGGCAACAGTTCATGGCAGTGGAGGACAGCCAAAGCAACAAGAGCAAAAGGGAGGAGCAAGCCCCTTTTCTACCCCTCATATTGTATGCAGGCTCCCCGCCCTAGGGTGGGTGCAGAACTCACACCCCAATTTCAGCACTAGACAATGAACAAATCACAAACTTTAGATTCAGCTACCTTCAAAAAGCACCCCCCCATAACCACGTGAGACCTTGGGGGCACACCCAGACACAAACCATAATAAAATCCCCTACCTACTATCTCCCCATGGAAACATCAATATCAACAGCTAGCTATTCATGCACCAACCTCCTTTCATAAGTGTTGAGGAAGCAAGGTGAGAGCCCATACCATATGATTTTTGTCCAGCAATAAGAAAAGACACACCAAAGAAGGCAAGAAAAAAATTTTTGTGTCACCTCTCTCTTACTCCAAGCAAATCAGTTTGGGAGAGACAACAAATACCTCTGAGAGAAAGACTAAATCAGGTTCATAGCTCACAGTTGAAACCTAGTACCAGGCCCACCATGGTAAAACCTATTGCCAGGTAGACCCCCCCACACACACTGCTCAGCAGTTGGGCTGCTGGAATTACTTGAACAGTTCATTGATGAGCCTCTTCCTCAGCCTGAAGTGGAGGGTTTGCAGAACAAAACTCTACCATATGAGGAGCAAGGCACAGAAGTTAGGCCAAGACTTTACCATAGAGTTGAGTGCTTACCAACCATGATGAGACCTAGTACCAAGCAGGAAAACAAAGGTCCTTATTCCCTTGCAGAGCACTCAAATGTATTCTCTAGACCTGCCTTGCATCAGGAAGACATCTGTGCCCTGGTGAACCAGATTTGAGTTTGACCTACACTATTGCCAGAATTTTGGTGAGGATAGGGTACCACACACACAGTGCACTTGGTTAATTGCACCTGAAACTCGGGAAAGACTAAGCTTAACTTGAAACTTGGCAGCCAAGAGGCTATCACCATCCCATATCCCCCACCTGGAGAAGCATAGATTTCCTCCCAAAGAGCTCTTTCAGGAACCGGATCTAGGCAAAGGTGCTTGCTTTCATTCAATTTTATTCTGGGTACTATTGAAAGTCCTAGGTCAAGCAATCAGGAAAGAAAAATAAATAAGTGTCGTGTACACTGGAAAAGAGCAAGTCTCGTTATTACTGTTTTCAGTAGATGTAACCTTATACTGTACATTGAAAACCTCAGACTCTACCATAAACTGTTAGAACTAATGAAGTAATTCATCCAACTTTCATGGCACAAAATCATCATCCAAAAAATTAGCAGTGAGGGATTCAACATGTCTGAATACAGGAGGATCCACGTGGGATTTACTTATAATCAATCGTCTGAAAACACAGGTAATTGTAAGAAAGGGACAGATATATATCCTGCTGCCATAATCAATCTGAAATAAGAAACTTGTAGATAAAAAAAAATTGGCATAGGACTTTATAAATGCTGAAGCAGCCAACAGCCTTTGGGAACTCTGCCTGCATGCAGAGCAGGAACAACCATTCTGGGACATTCCTCCCCGCCAAAAAGTGATGGACTACAGTAGTGTGGCAAACCCAAGACACACAGGACAAATTTGGGACACATTGTTTTCATTCAAACAAAAGACATTGCAGCCTGGCAGCAAATATTGCAGCCACACACAGGCAAGTGACCAGGAAGCTGCTCTCTCCCAGATGTGCCAGCAGATTATTTATTTATTTATTTATTTATTTATTTATTTATTTATTTCTGTCATGCACCATAGCAACTAACTGGAACCTTAGCCACAACAAAATTAGGGACTGCAGCAGAGGCAGTGAATGCGGTGAGTGGAATAGCATCACCCCTCTTGCCATGCTCCCAGCAGCTTGAGAGAGGGATGTGGGAATTAAGCTGCCTTAACCCACATCAGGGCAATGACTGGGAAGTCAGCACTCCCCTTTCCCTGATCCCAGCAGCGGGAGAGAAGAGAGAGATGTGCCCGAGGGAATGGAACAGATAAGGCTGTCCAAGGGCCAGAAGGGGCCAACTGTATGTGCGACTAAAAGCAGCTTTGGGAAGCCTCTCTCTGAGGGCAACACAGCAACTGGGAGAGTGACACAGAGACAAACAGGGTAAGGAGAAATGGGTTGCGCAGGCCATCGACAGACATACACGAAGGTGCTGGCTGAAAATTCTGGCCCCAGTCCCCACATCTGGAGACCAAGATCAGCCCCACACTCAGCACCAACCCTACAGCAAATTGGCAGGGTTGCCTGGCACAGACTGGGGCTCTGACTTGGACACTGCCACAGAACTGAGGACACTGGAGGGAGTTTTTGCTGTTGTTTTTTGTCTGTCTTGTTTTCCTTTTTCTGTCCCTCTTTTTGTTGTTATTGTTTAGGTTTTTATATTTGTTTTGTTTTGTTCTTTTTTCTTTCTTTTCTCAGTTCTCTGTCTTGATATTTTGATACTTTCATATGAGTGAAAAGATCTCTAGTCTTTCTGGTTCACTCCAATATTCTTTTGTTTTCTCCTTCATTTTTTCTCTTCTGTCCTCTTCTCTAGTTTCCCATGATTGGGTGATAATCTTTTGTTCTTCAGCTTTGTTCTGCTATATTTCTCTTCATTTATCTCTCTATTTTTTTCTGTATCCCTCTTATATCCCCCCCCCAACAAGGTGAAATCATTCTACTGATAAAAACCCCACAGAAAATTGGAATAGAAGATCTTTGTCTCAATCTGACAAAAGCCATGTATAACAAACCAAGATCCAACATCATACTGAATGCTCAGGAACTGAAAGCTTTCATTTTAAAATCAGGAGAAGACAAGGATATCAGGACAAGACAAGACATAGCATTCCTATTAATATAGATCTGGAAATATTCGCCAGAGCAATTAGAAAGCAGAAAGAAATAAATGGAATAAGGAGAGGAAAGGAAGATGTTAAATTATTATTTGCAAATGACATGATACTCTACATAGAAGACCCCATAAAGTCCACTAAAAACTTCTAGATTTAATAACCAAATTCAGTAGTGTAACTGGATACAATGTCAACACTCAAAAATCAATAGCATTCCTCTACACACACACTCACGAAAAAACAAAACTCACTGAGAGAGAAATTAGGGAAACCACACCTTTCACAATACCATCAAAATATGAAATACTTAGGAATCGGTCTAACAAAGGAAGTAAAAATTCTTTACGTTAAAAAATACAGTACTCTGAAAAAGAAGATTGAAGAGGATACCAGAAAATGGAAAGATATTCTTTGCTCTTAGATAGGAAGAACTAACAGTGAAAATGGCTGTATTCCCAAAACTGTTATACTGATTTAATGCAATCCCAATCAAAATACCAATAGCATACCTCACATAAGTAGTGATAACAATCCTAAAATTCATTTGGAACAAGAAGAGCACTAGAATAGCAAAAACAATTCTGGACAGCAAAAGCAAGGCAGGGAGCATCATAATTGCTGACTTGAAATTACACTACAGAGGTAATGTGATAAAAACAGCGTGGTACTGGCAAAACAACCAGACCTGAGGATCAATGGAACAGATAAGAAGATGCAGAAATAACTCCAATCACATTCACCTACCTTATCTTTGACAAACCTTCACTGGCCTTCACTGAAGGCCACAAACCTTCACTGGAAGAAAGATGGCCTCTTTAATAAATGGTGCTGGAAATACTGGCTTTCCACATGCTGAAGACTGAAACTAGACCCATGTCTCTCACCATGCACTAAACTAAAATCTAAATCGCTTAAACATCTAAATATTAAAATAGAACACTGAATCTGCTGGAAGAGAGAACAGCTAGAAGAATTAAAAATATAGGTGTAGGCAAAGACTTTATGAACAAAACCCCAATTGCACAGGAAATATTACAAAGAATCAACAAGTGGTATCTCATATTATTATTATTATTATTATTATTATTATTATTTTTGTCTTTTTGAGACAGGGTTTCACTATGCAGTTCAGGCTGGGCTTGAACTCACTTTGTAGCCCAGGCTGCCTTGAACTCCCAGTGATACTCCTGCCTCAGCCTCCCAAATGCTGGTATTACAGCATGTGCCACCACACCCAGCATATTTCATCTTATTAAAAACACTTTTGCACAGCAAAAGAAATCACCAACAGTGTGAAGATACAACCCACAGTGTGGGAAATTTTTTTGCCCGCTGTCCCTCAGACAAAGAACTAATATCTACAATATATAAAGACCTGAAAAAATTCAGAACCCCCAAATTTAAAGACCCGAATGAAAAATGGGCATCTAAGATGAATAAGCACTTTTCAGATGAAAAAAAAGAAATGGAAAATAAATATATGAAAAGGTAATTCAAGAGATGCAAATTAATGTAACACTGAAATTCTATCTCACCCCAGAAAGAATGGTTATTATCAAGAAATCAACTAATAGCATATGCTGGTAATACTGTTGGGTAAACAGAACCTTTCTCCACTGTTTGTGGGAGTGTAGACTGGTGCAACTACTGTAGAAATCAGCGTTGAGATTCCTCAAAAAACTAGGACTGGAGGTTCCATTTGACTCAGATATTCCCCTTCTGGATATCTTCCCTAAAGAATTAAAAGCATCATGCCATAGTAATATATGCACAACCATGTTTATAGCAGCAGAGTTTGTAATTGCTAAATCTTGAAAACACCCCAAATACCCATCAACTGATGAATAGATAAAGAAATACAGTCCACATTCATTGATTGGAACAGTCAATATTGTTAAAATACCTATACTACCCAAAATGATTTACTGCTTTAATTCAATCCCTATCAAAATTCCAATTGTATCT
The DNA here is from genome assembly GCA_028451465.1 of Erethizon dorsatum. Taxonomy (NCBI): domain Eukaryota; kingdom Metazoa; phylum Chordata; class Mammalia; order Rodentia; family Erethizontidae; genus Erethizon; species Erethizon dorsatum. The sequence goes on along the minus strand of CM051833.1, from coordinate 76,212,117 downwards.
TCACTGAACTCCAAACTCCAACCTAAATTTTACATGGAACCACAAAAAAGAAGTTAATTAGAGCTATTTTGAGTAAAAAGAACAAAGCACATTACATTGCCTGACTTTAAAGTATGCTACAAATCTGTAGTCATTTTATACCAACAATGGCATAAAAACTGGTGCACAAATCAGTAAAATAGAACAGATAAGACAGACATAAATCTACAGCCAACTACTCAGCTATACAATATGAACAGCCCACAGATTTTCAAAAATGATAATAAAAACACAAAACAAGAAAAGAGTCTTTTCAGTAAATGGTGTTGGAAAAATTGAATATCCCTATGCAGAATTATGAAACTAATTTCTTATCTCTTGCTGCTCACAAAAATCAGCAGAAAATGGAATAAAGGCTTCAATATAGTACCTGAAATAACAAAACAAGTTTCTGTTAATGAGTTTTTGATGTAACACCAAAGGTACTGCCAATGAAAGTTAGGAAAAACGTTGAAATATATTAATATTAGTAACTTCACTCATGTTAAAGAAATTGTTAGTTGAATAAAGACACAAGTTACAAACTAAGTGGGAACAGTTACAAAACATATAATAAAACACCTGAGTTCAAATATACAAAAAAGTTAAAATTCTGCAATAACAAAAGAAACCTAATAAAATGCAAAAAATTTATGAACATGTACATTCCATCAAAAAGATATACAAATGACAAATCTTAGAAATTATGTTATCTATAAATTACATATTATATATAAATTCTTAAACATATATTTATAAAATATAGTTATATGTAGGTGTATATGCTTATTTTGTCCATCTCTCTCTCTACTTATCATTATATTTTAATAGGGAACTGAAAGTCTAAACACAAATGTGATACCACGACATATGTATTGGAAAACATAAATTCAATAAAGTAAAATACAGTGTTAATGGCAGGTGAGTATGCAAACCAACAGGAACTACAATTTCTTTCCAGGGAGAAAGCAAAATGGTTCAGGCAATTTGGAAAATTATTAGGCAGTTTCTTACAAAATGAACGTAGTCTTATCATATATCCAGATTTCATTCTGCTTGACATTTACTGCAATAATTTTAAAATTTATGTTCATACAGAAATGTTCACATAAATATTTATAGAGTCTTTACTTATAATAACCTAAGTTGCATATTTTCAAATGGGAAAATGAATGAACAAACTGTGTTACACTCATACATTAGAATATTAGAGACAAAAAAATTAACTATCAAGCAACAAATAGTTATGGGTGGGCTTTGAATACATATTGCTAATGAAAGAAGCCAGTCTTAAAAGGCTACATACCATATGAATAAAAGCGTATAGCATTTTAGAAGGTCAAATGTATACCAATAAATAAAACAACAGTGGTTTCCAGTGCTATGAGTGAGTGGAAGTAGGATTAATATGTGAAAAATAGGAGATTTTTTGGGTAGTAAATTAATCCTGGATGATATTAAATTTGTGCATATATGAGATTTTGCACTTATCAAAACCCATAGGTCTGTTTAACTGAAGTGTGAACTTTAATGCGAACCACAGTTTTTCATTAGCAATGATGCATGAATATTAGTTCAGTGTCTATACAATATTAATGCTTGATAATAATGGGGGAAATGCATGGGTAGAATATGTATACATGGGAGGATTACAGAGGAACTCTGAATTATTTATTCTAATTTTTATGAAAGTAAAAAAAAGCTAAAATATGATTTGAAGCCATTAAATTTGTGACAAAGTAGAAAACTAGGTCTTATATAATAGAGAATAAATTGCTGAGAGGCTATTCTAAATACAGAGGTAAGATAACGTCACTTTCATGTAGACATGGTAGTTAATGATGTGTTAGTCTATTAAAAAAAACAATTCTGGCCAGGGATATAGCTCAGCAGCACAAGCGCCTGTCTGGCAAGTGCAAGGTCCTGAGTTCAATTCCCGGTACCAAAAAAACAAAAAACGAAAAGTAAAAAAACCAGCATTCAATTTATAAAACAATTCACCAGTTTTACTATTGTTATTGCAATGTAGCAAATAATTCTAAACGAACTATCTGCAGCCATCCCTGCATTTGCTGTTCCACTTTCTGAGACTTCTGTTGCCCACAGTCAACTGTGATCTGAAAATATTCAATAGAAAAGTTCAGAAATAAATAACTTTCAAGTTTTAAACAACTTTTATTATAATGTGTTGTTAGAATTGTTCTATTTTGTTATTAGTTATTATTAATATCTTACTGCTTTTAATTTATAAATTAAACTTTATCAAAGGCATGCATGGATAGCAAATCTTAGTACACGTAGGGTTTGGTACTGTTCTGGGTCAGGCCCCCACGGGAGGGCCGAATGTATCCCCCCATTGATAAGGGATAACTACTGTGGGAGGGATCCATCTACACATCAAATGCAGTTGTAGGCAGGACAAGACTCATATATTATCATGCTCCAACTCATGACACCTTCTTATCCTATCAACATATGCCCTTGTCACCAGAAAAGTTTTCCGTCTTTTGACACAAGATGATTGTTGTACCTCCTATTATAATATCTATTGTTACTGGAGGCAAAGGACAATGGGATGCTCCCTCAGGTAAGAGATACAGGCTATTGGTCATGCAGAAATTGAATAAGAATAATTCTAACATGAAATTACTTAGAATACATGGTCAGAAGCAAAACTAAGAGTGGTTTTATAGGTTTTGGGAGAGTTTGATAGGTAGGTAAGAATTTATTCTTATACACTATAAAGCAGTTTAATGTTCTAAAGGGGGAAGCAAACTTCAAAAATGTCACTCTAAATCATATGGAAGCAATGAATTGATAGCAATAAATGTAGATTGGGAACGTTAGATCAGATGAGAGTAGTGAAGAATAATGACTGTTACTTTGACTACATAGACTGTTACTTCTGCTATGGTGACAGCAGCAGAGAAGCAGAGATAAGAGGACTTACTTGGGCATATTTCATGCAGAGACCTTTTAGGATTTGCAGAGTATTTGGCATAGGCAATACGGAAAAGGAATGAAGAAATTATTCCTAATTTTTGATGCAACCTGGCTGGTTAGTGAGTTTGAGAAATCAAAGGCAAAGGCAAAGTTTGAAAAAGTAATGATCAAAATTCTATTTGGGGACCGGGGATATAGCTCAGTGGTACAAGCACCTGCCTGGCAAGCGCAAGGTCCTGAGTTCAATTCCCGGTACAAAAAAATAAATAAATAAAATAAAATAAAATTCTATTTGGGACAGCTTATTTTTAAGATAGCTTTAACATTGTGAGCAGCTGTATACGGTTATTTAGATATTTTAGATATTTGTTTGGAAACTGCATAGTAATCTAAATCAGAAGTTACAAAGCTTTTGTAAATAAGGAGGGGAAGAGGAGTTGTAGGGAGGGTGGGGGGATGGGGAAAAAAGAATCAAGTTATATCATATACAGGTACAAGTTCCCTATAATGAATGTGATCATCATGTACACCTAAAATGTACCAATAAACTTAATTAATTAAAAAACCCAACTAACTTAATAAATTGATATGTATTAAAAAAAGTTAAGTTTTAGAAATTATCACTGTATACATGGCTTCACTACTTTCAAAATATATACAATCAGAGAGGCATGAATTGGTGGAGAAGTAGATACACACACACACACACACACACACACACACATTGTGATTAAACCCTGAAGAGCACCATTGTTTAGAACCCACTAAAGAAAGACGCTTATAGAAGACTGATAAGCTGTTGCCAATAAGCTGAAAAGGAACCCAGGAAATGATTAAGAATGTATGTAAGAAAACTCACTAATGTAAAAACACACCGATAGTTGAGCATATGCAGAATGTATGCTCGAATTCGGACTCAGACACCAGAAAAATGCTCTGCTGAACTACAAAATCAGTATCTTTTGTTTGGAAGAAATGAAAATCACTGTCCAGATGTTTAACAAATGAGACTTGAGAAAGTAGAAATGGTGAGGATAAGCAGACGTTTCTAGAAATTTTACTGTAAAATTGAACAATAAAATAATAGAGTAAAAAAGAAAGGCTTGTATACAGAGAATGAGTTCTACTAGTTCAGTTGTTATTGTTGCTATTGCTATTGTTGTCACTGTTGTTATAAAAGGGATATCTGGAGCAGATTTTAGGATACTGTATTCTGGTAACTAAGGTGAAAGCGACAACGTATAAGGCAGAATTTACAACTTGTGGTATCAATAAGGTCACAGATTTTTATGGAAGGGGAACTGGTCAAAGAGCTACATAGAAAATAAAATTAAAAGATGAATAGAAAAAGAGTCCAAAATAATATAAAGGAAATAAATATCAAGGTACAATAAATGAATATTGTTAAGGTATACAATAATAGAACATACATTCTCTCTTAAGAATTATGGGCAAATGCAGGCTAATGGAGCAAGATATGATATTTCATATGCTAAGCTAGGAATTCTTTTTTTTTTTTTTTTTGTGGGTACCGGGGGATCGACCTCAGGACCTCGCGCGCCAGCAGGCGGCCCTGCTGCTGAGCGATATCACCGGCCCCTTTTTCGTATGTGGGTTCCAGGAGTCGAACTCGGGCCCTCGCGCTTGCAAGGCAGGCGCTTAAGCCGCTGAGCCATCTCACCGGCCCTAAGCTAGGAATTCTTGACTTCTTTCCTAAGAACCAATTCTGGTTGCATCTCTTGTATTTCTTCACACCTAGCAAGCACAGATACTTCAAGGCTTTCATTTTGCAATATCTGTCCAATTATGTATGCAAGGGAATAGTGATCCTAAGAAAGAAACAGGGAAGAATGGAATGGAAGAGATATGCTAGCAAATTCAAAAGAGAAAAATCATTAAACTCATACAATATAAATTATCAAGGGTGCCAAATGTTTCATAGATCAAGTAGCAGGAGAACTACATGAACTAATCTATCTTGGTAATTAGGAAATTACTAGTGGCCACAGTCATTTTAGTAGTAGCTAGATTGGACTGAGTGGAAGGGTAAATTTAGAATAAAGATTTGGAGGCCAAGATTTATAGTCAGGCTTTAATGGAATTAAGTAGCCAGATCGTTAAAGATGGATATACAGTCCAGGGGAATTTCATTTGTTTTAAGATAGAAAAACCAGATAATGCTTCTATGACACAGGAAAACACCTTTAGAAAATTTGAAAATACATAAGATGAAATAATCAATGGGTTAGTATTTTGTAAATATGGAGGTGCCTGTGAAATTGCAAGACAGAGTGGAAGGAAATACAAAAGACATTTTGGGTATTATAACAAAGTGACATATTCTAGATGAAGAAACAGAGTTCATTTAAGGAGAAAAAACAAGTATGGTATTGGATGTGGAACTTAATGAATTTGTGGAAAGGTGCCTTGTGGTTTTGTATTGAATCCAAATCACAGTGATCCGTGGCAGTGACTAAGACATTTTGCCATTTGTATTTCAAAGAATTCCTAAATTAAGAATAATGTTGGATCAGGGAAAAATAGATTCAAATATTAATAAGGACTACTAAAGAATATTTGGGGATAAAAAAGAGAAATAAACAATAAGACATTAATGTCTTAATTTCTTTCCAAACCCTAGTATTTTATAAATTCATGAAAACCTCATAGAAGTGAAATTTTCTCCCTTTTGAGAAAATAGCCCCTGGAGGCACACATCTTGGATAGGTCCAGTTAATTGCCTAGGAGTTCCTTCAGGCCAATAGCAATAAAACAGTGAACATTTGGGTAGGGATACAGTGCCAATTCCCTTTGGCTATAAAAAGTTTATTAGAGTGGATAATTTAAATCTATTTTCACCTAAAAGCATGTATGATTTACATAGAATATTCTTTGTATTATGGTGCTGTGTACTCTACAGGTCTGTATTCACTACTGAACTTTACATATCTTAAAAAAAGGGATAAGTTTTATTCACTCTTTTCTTTAGTCTAAAAATATTATTTAATTTCTTATACAAAATATATGCTTAACGCCTAAAAGCAAAAATATATTTGCAAAAACAAAAAGTGTTTGGTTAAAAAAAAGTGCATCTTGCAAAGAGAAAGCACCTACATGATATCAGAAAAACCTTATTTCTGCTGGAGGACTGAAAAGAAAAATAACCATGTATTCATATAAGATTTAATGCATGCCCTTGGGAAAATCTAACACTTTCAAAGATAACTGAGAAAAATCCAAGAGAAAGATCTCAAAGTGGACCTGGAGGAGTTTATAGAATTGTCCTTTTTCACTGACATGTTTTTTAAAAGGAAATCTTATTTATACAGTATAGAATTTATATGGAATTAAGTCTTCCTTTAGTTGTCACACAAATATCACATCATATATGACAGAGCAATAATATAGGTGAGACACAGCCCTCATGATAATAATGATCCCTACCTTTTGAACAATACAAGAAATTGATAAAAAGAACTCTTAAATATTTGTATTGTTTTGGCACAGATGAGCATGAAATAAACATTGAATTTTGTATTAATATTCTAGGGATGTCATAAGAAAATAACGCTGATTAGGTTGCTCAAATACCAGAATTTATGTTCTCACAATTCTGGAGGCTGAATGTTTGAGAACAACGCTCCTGCAGGGTTGTTTCTTCTGAAGTACCACCGCTGGGTTTATATATGGCGATTATGTTTTCTGTGTCTTTACACGGCCTTATCTTTGTGTATACATGATAGGTCTCCCTGTTCTTTTAAGGACACTAATCATATTTGCTTAGGTCCCACCCTGCAGGCCAAAGATTGTTTTAACCTCTTTAATGTTCCACATGCACAGAGTCATATAAATTAGTGTTCACCCAATGACCTCATTTAACCTCAATCACCATTTTACGAGCCTTATTTTGAAACATGTGCACACTCATATAGGTGCTGGGGGGTTGATATTTAAACATAGGAATTTTCAAGAGGCAGAATCCTATACTTCGTTATTATAATTCAAGTAATTTATGAAAATTGCCGGTACTCGCTATAGTACGGTGGTAAACGTAGTGTTTCTTTAAAGAAAAATCTAATTGGGTTACATATTTCTGTGTTAAGGAGACAGCTGGAAACTTAATGTTGAGCCAAATTTGTTTACTTTGCAATATTGTGTTTAGAAATTTGGGAACCATTGGGCTGAGCAAATAATCTGACTGACATTATCAGCTGCAGTGGCCTGGCCTGGCGTAGGGCGGTCATTTCTAGAATGGCAGATAGACTCATACCTGGCCCTTTTGACCATTCTTCTGAACTTTTCTACAGGAGGTAACACCTTGCAGGCCCTCCTCTCTCCTGACTTTATTTTCCACAGCATGGTGATAACAAGGTAGTTGTTTTCCATACATGATAGCTGGTTTCCAGGTGGAGGAAGTGATACCTGCCAGGCCAGTTAAAGAAAACAAAATCAGAATCAGTTCACTTCTGCTACCTCCTCAAAATCAGAGTAATCATTGAACCTGCATAAAATCCATGGGAGGGAGAGTGAAAAAGTTACACTGTATAAAAGTTTGTAGGGAAAAAATTGTTCTACTTATTCAGAAATTTGGGGTAGCAATTTTTGGAAGATTGATGGGCACCGAATGAAACTTGCGATGACTCAATGTGCAGGATCCAGAGTCAGAAAAGTGAAACACTACTAAACTGCCAGCTGACTCTACAATGAGAAGTTGGAAGTACCAGAAAAAAATATGGTTGGATTTTTAGAATAATTAAATCAGTTATCTAAAGACTTTTTCCCTATGATCTGTCATTTATGCAATTTCTTACCATTGAATTTTTCTACCTCTACTGTACACAAAACTAAACACATACACACACAGGAACTCACAATATCATTCTTCTGACCAACTTCATTTTATTCATGTGTCAGCTTCCAAAAACTTTCCTGTTTTATTCAGAAACAGTAATTATCCTGTATATCTCTGTTCACAACATTTTTCCATTATATTTAACTTGAAACATACTTGTGTTTCTCACTGGGTAGCAAATTCTGGGTGGAGTGCCTTCTCACCCATATTTTCTCACCATGAGTGACATGCAGTATATATTTAATATATATTTGTTGAGTGACTGAAAGAAATGAATGTAAGTACTATTGCTGGATTTTCTCATGGGATTAAAATAATGCCAGATAATGAAATACTGTATGGAGACTTCAATTGGTAGCAATTTGTTGTGGTATAAAAATTACTACTAATTAAATTTTACTTTTGCAAATACTGCTGATTTATGTTACTAAAATTATTTTTGAAAGTATTCCTCTGCATTCTGGAAGGGTTTGAGTTCTGTAATTCAGACTTGTACCTTAAAGTATTACTTTAAGAGATCTGCTTTTTGCATTGTTTCAGCCAATAATTTCATATCTTCATCCTTCATAGAATATATATATATATATATATATATATATATATATATGCACTAAAATAACATTGTTAGAATATAAACGCAAATGAAATATTTTTATGAGGTAAACAGCAGATAAGGAAATCTGGGATTAGAGATATTAGCATGTGTGAATGCTGTGTTCGATCTTAGCAACAAAAAATAAATAAACATATCATTTGCACTGAATTTTCTGTAAAAAATTACCTTACATCATCTCACACGATGTCACAGGAAGTAATCTAAGCAAACATGGCCTCTGGGTTCCGGAATTTCACAGTACAGTGCATAGACTGTTATGATGGCATCAAGTATGGTAAAGACCAAACCACAAAATATTCACCTTCGGTTCAAGAACTTGGAGTTACACATAGATATATTGCATTTTTGCATTTAAATAAAATACATAGATTTATTGTATTTTTGTGAAACTTTTACTGACAAGTGGTTTTCTGGTTTGGATCTAAAATTTCCCCTAAAATCCCTGATGTTTAGAAATAGGGCTTTCAAGAGATGCTGTACACATAAGTGGATTAAGCCACCTAGGAGATCATAGCCGAGGATGCTGTTAGGAGCTGGGGCCTAGACAGAGGAACGGAGCCCCTGGAGGTGGATTTGGAGGGGGTGTCTCTCACTCTGGCTCTTGTTTTGTCTCTGCTTCCTGACTGCTACCAGTTGAGCAGCTTTACTCTGCCATCCCAGTTAATTTTGGGTTGTCAGTGATTTTGTACCAAGGATGGTAAAGCTAATATAAATAGTAAAGAGACAAATCTCACTTTTAGCTCGTCAATATATCTTTTATTCATCTTTGTACTACAAAAGTTAGCCATTTATACATGGTCAGATATTCCTCAAAGCAAAAAGGAATCACAGAGTAGATATTAATTGAAATAGAGAAATGAATGTGTGAAAATTAATTCCAATATATAATTTCTTTCAAGAGTGAAATGTAGAAATGTTAACATGGGAACTGAAAGCTTGGAAAAGCTTTTCTTACATTCTGCATAGTGTGATTTGAAAATGTGATATTTTGGGGAAAGTATGGTTTGCATATAATTATTTTTCTCAAATATTCATAAAAAGATTTTTCTTCATTTTCAGAAAAAGTCCCTGTTTTTTTCCAGTGTCTGCTGATTCAGATGATCTTTCAATTTTTCCTTCCTTCTTTCCTTCCTTAGTTGTTTCCTTCTTTTCTTCCTTGTTGCTATAATTTTGCAAAAGTCATAAAATTGTATGTATATATCATGTACAATATCATATTTAAATTTGAAGTATATATTCACTATGGAATAAACAAATATAGCTAAACATATTAACATGTGATTTTCATTTTTTTGTGGTGAGTACACGTTACATACGCTCTTAGTATTTTTTCAAGAATATGATATATTGTTAACTATTATCACCACAGTGTATAATATATCTCTTCAGCTTATTTCATCTATCCAAATATAATTTTGTAGTCTTTGTCCAAAATCTCCCACTTCACTCTGCCTTTGGTAATCACCACCCTGCTCTCTCTTTATGTGACAAAAATAACAGAATGGACAGCACAGGGTTAAAGTCTCAGATTTACAGCCAACTGATTTCCAACAAATGCTTCAAAGAAAACACACAAGGGGGTATAGACGGTCTTTTCAATAAATAGTATTTGGAAATTAGACATCTATATGGAAAATAATGAAATTAGGACTTTTATCTCACAACATATACAAAAGACAAAAATCAGAAACAAAGACAAAATATCGAAATTGAGTAAAGACTTAAAGATCAAAAACTATGAAACTACTAGAAGATTTTGAATTTCCGAAATTCATTTCATAGATAAAACATTTTACATAATGCAAATCTTAATTATAATCTAACAATGATGAAGGTGGTTGAAGGGCATAGTTAAGGATAGCTCTATGAAAGAAACATTTAAGAATTTAGCAACAGTATAAACTTATCCGAATGTACTTTTCATTTCAACAAAATGAAATCTCCCTCTGTTCCACATTTTTACTGATGTTTATGAAAAGAAAGTAAAAGATTTATCTCCTCTAACAACAATTTATCATAACTTTTTGGTTCCTAGGTTAGTTTTGTTCACCTTCAATGTATCTACATTGATGTAGTAAGTCAATCACAAATGCTAGTTATTCTCAAGCTATGAAGTTATGCTCTTTATTTTGTGTAAATAACATGTCTATTTTATGAAAGCTAAAATCTAAGGATATCTGATAAGCATTCAATTTGTAAAACAACACAAGGGTTGTATGCCTTTATCTCACTGTACAAAGAAAAGTTGGTTCTGCAACATATTCAAACCAACAGCTAGGGTAAATATCTTTATATAGATTTTTTAAATTTAATACAGTCAATGTTTAAAAAAGGCGAAAGATTTATACGATCTGAAGAGAAACCAGAGCATACAGTCAATGTTTAAAAGCAACTTCAGGTTTATAAAAACATTATTGGTAAGAGTCCCCTCACACCCCATCACCCCTCCACACATACAATTTCTCTGTTATTAACATCCTGCGGCAGTGTAAAACATTTGTTAGAATTGGTGAGCCCATTTTGATACATTATTAACTCAAGTTCATAGTTTATATTAGGTTTTCTCTTTGTGTTGTACATTCGAGGAGGGTTGACAAATACACGCCATGTATTTACATGCACATTATCATACGGAATTACATCTCTGCTCTGAACATCTATCTGCTCTGCTTCTTCTGGCCATGGAAGTCACCGATACATTTAACTGTCACTTTAGTTTTTCCTTTTCAGAATGTCATACCACTGGATTGTATTTTTACAATTTTAAAACTGGCTTCTTTCACTTAGCAATGTACATTTAATGTCCTTTTGGCTAGATTGCTCATTAATCCTAAATGGTAACCCACTGTATGCCAATAACAGTTTTTTGAGACTTTCACCTACTGAAGGATATCATGCTTCCTTAAAATATTTTGATATTGCAGATTTATGTGGGAACATAAGTTTTCGATTTATTTAGGTAAATATGAAAGAATGAGGTGGCTGAATCTCATGATAATGCCATAGTTAGACTAAGCTTATCTTTGTAAGAAACTGGGAATCTGTCTTCTAAAAGAACTATATCATTTTCCAATCTTACCACCAGTAAAAAAGAGTTCCTGTTGTTTTATATCCTCGTCTGTATTTGACATAATATTTATTTTGGATTTTAACAGTTCTAATAAATTTTTATTGGTATCTCCTTGTTTGAATTTGCAGTCACCTAATGTCATATAATACTAAACATGGTTCCTCAATGACGTATGATATTTAGCATATTTTTCTATGCTTATTTACAATCTGCATATTTTATATGTGTGATATCTCTTCAGATATTGTCTTCAGTTTTAGTTGAATTGTTTGTTTTCTAATGCTGAGTGCTTAAATTTCTTTACATATTTTGCATCCGTCCTGTTTCAAATACACATTTTACAAATATAATCTCCCAATCTTTTCATTCTTTTAATTAAATACTGTTTTTTAAAATTTAATTTTGGAAGGTAGGTTCTCATTAATTTTTTAAAGTAAGATACATTTCCATGATCAGTACTCTTTTGCAGTTGAAAGACAGCTAGCTGGGATATAATTTGCTCTAGGGAGAACAAACAATTCTAACTTTATCACATGCACGATATAAAATAACATGTTATACTTATTTATTAGTACCATGTAAAGTCAGAAAATTATCGTACATCATTTTTTAAAATGTACACACACACACATGTATGTTTTTTTTTATGTTAGAAGGAACATTTATAGCTCCTTTAAAACTTAGCCTTTGGATCACAGTTTAAGAATTTTGGTTTTTTTTTGGTGATATGTTTGTACAATGACAAACATCAGAAATGTAAAAAGAAAATGCCTATCATACATATGTAGGTTTATTAAACAGGAAAAAGCAACTAGATAAGTGTCTGGAACACTTGTTTTGACATCATGTAAACAAATTCCTGTTTTTCATTGAAATATTTTTAATTGATTGAAAAATTTTGAGCAGGTCGACTCCTTTTGTTGATTCTCTGCTTATGTACTTCATTTCAAGTGATTGCATGTTGGTCTGTCAGAATGACATCTGATTTAATTGCAATGGGGTAATCAGTACCAATGTATTTTCAGAAAAAACAGTTATGCGAAAAGGAGATTTTTGTCTGTAATCCATTTGTTTAGTTATATATTTCAAATGAAACATGTATTTCCAAAAAAATAAGTTCTTGTTCATAATTCAGTATTAAAGAGTAAGAAGTAATAGTTAAAGATGATGTAAGCTGACATTTATATGTATCATCTTAAATTTGTAAACTGCCACCTAACTACTGTGATAATGCTTTCCTTTTTTGTCATTTTGTTTTTTCAAAAAAATTTTTGGGAGGTAATTTTTACAAATATAAAAATGGTCAAATATTTTGATGAATTTCAGGTACAATGAATGGTATTATGAATTTATGACCAGCGCTCCTCAACAGGTCTCCATGCCTCATTTCTTGCTCAAACCATCTCTCACCACTCTTGTTGTTTCACCACATTATTTTGAAACAAATTCTAGATATCATGTCACTTTTTCAAAATATTTCACAATATATATTAGAAGTAATAGTATATTGCTTATATCTCTTTTAAAATATATATGCAATGCTTCTTTCACCCCGTGCAGTAATGCAGATTGAACTCAAGATCTTTTACTAAGCTACATACCCAATCCCTTTTTCAGTCTTCTTTTGTCTTTTTTTGTATTTTTAATTTTTTTTATATCTGGGTACCGGGAGTCGATCTCAGGACCTCGCGCTTGCCAGGCAGGCGCTTATGCAGCTGAGCTATATCACCGGCTCTTTTTTTTTTTTTTTTTTCTTTAATCCTGAGACAGAATCTTGCCAGATTGCCCAGCCTGGGCTTGAAGTTATTGTCCTGCCTCAGTCTCCCATAATGCTGACATTATAGGTTGGTTTCACCGTGTCTGGCCGTATGCAACACTTTCTAATCCTTATCATTATTAAACAGTAGCCACTGTTGATATTTCCTTGAATGTTATGTATTATTTTTTCAGTGACATATTCTTTCTATTTAAAAAGATCATGAAAGTATAATTTCCTCCTTCATGAAAGAAATTTCCCTATTTTATCTGAACTTGGATTTTTCATTGTATGTATCGCCCCTATTTTGCTCAGTTTGGATTCTACTCTCAGCAGTTTCTCCTTAGCTGTAGGTTTTACCTTAGAGTGTATTTAGATTTGTTAAATAGACTTGGATCTAGCTCAGTCCCCAAGAGTTGTTCTTGTGGCCTCAGTCACTTCCTCAAAATTTTATCTCGAGCTGCTCCTTTTTATCAGTTGATGCTCTTAGATATTTTTAGGTTATGATGATAACATGTGGGTTCCCTGAATCCAAAGACTGTTATCAATTTTTTTTCCATTTTGCATTTTCTCCAGCCCACATTCTCATTCCATGAGATTCTCGAGACCAGGGTGGTGAGCCTTCAACATTTCATATATACAGAGATTGATTTTCATGGAATGTACTAGCTTCTTATGGTCACCTTAAAAACTTTGAGGTACATAACTGCAAAAATTAATACCTCAGTCTGTAGTCCAGAAGTCAGTGTCACTGGGCTCAGTCACAGTGTCACCAAAGCTGGTTTTGTGAGGAAGCTGTAAGGAGAAATCCCTTTCCTTGCTGTTCCAGGTCTTTTTGGCTTTCTAGAGATTGACTACCTTTTTATTAACTTACATCTATTTCCCTGTATGACTCCAATCTCTTGCCTCTTTGATAGATTTTCTATTTCTGTATTAAATCTTCTCCCATGAAACCTTTATAAAATTCCTTATGGTTGCATTTTGGAACAGACCAGATAATCCAGAATACTGTCATTATATCTAGAGTCTAAATTTGATTATATTTACAAAGTGCCTTTATTGTCTGAAGTAACATTCACCAATTGGAGGGATAAAGATATGAATAACATCCATGTATTAGGACATCGAAATTTTATTTGTCCTAATACATGGAATTTCACTGTTCATCTCATCCACAGATTTTCGCTGTGTAGTACAGTTGTACTTTGTCATTTTCAGGAAAAATTCAGTGAGATTCAAACAGGCTGGACTCCTACCTTCCTCCCCATATTGTTTTGGTTGTTTTTTAATGGAATCTTATAATACTGGACAAGATGATGCTTGTCTTTTTGTTTTCAAAAATGAAGTATTTATCAAATTTGTTTCATTGATTGCAATTCATAATAAAATACTTCCTTCTTTTTAATAAATATGTCTTATTATCTCCTATCTTGAGAAGAAAATTTTAATTAACAAGTTTTAAATTTCTTCATAATTATTAACATAAATCTAAGTTATAATTCACTGCCAAATAATAACAATAACAATAATGATAAATGTTCAGTTTCTACATTCTCAATATCAAGAACATTCTACTATCAGGTTAGTATTATGGCCATAAGCTAGTCTAATAAGTCTTCAAATTTTTAAATACAATCATTTTTCTGGGCAACTGTAGATGATAACATTTGTTCTCAAGTGCTAATATTTACTTTCCATATTACTGCTCATTTTTGTTCATATTAATATTTCTCCTATTGCAACCTAATCACAAAATTTTAGAAAGCAAAACATTTTTGAACATTGAACTGTTTGTTGTAAACTAAACTCTAAGAGAAATTTTTCCATTCAGGACTCAAGAAATCTTGATGCAAATAGCAAAGAATTATTCTTGTGTCACGTTCTAGAATTGTTTAAGCTTATATATTTAGGTCTATGATCCATTTTCATCCAATTTTTGTATATGTTCTGAAGTTAAAGTCCAAGTTCATTCTTTTGGATATGAAGATACAGTTTTTCTAGTGCTGTTTTTGAAGACTATTCTGTCCTTATTGGATGGTGTTGGCATTCTTGTTGAAAATCAAAACATAATCATAAGGATCAATTCTACACTCTCAATTCTGTTCTATTGATTTGTATCCCTTGCTTTACACCAGTATAACACTGATTTAAACAGTGTATTTTTCTATTAAGTTTGAAATCATGAAATGTGACTTCTCTGATTTCATCCTTTCATGAGTGTTTTGGAAGTTTTGAGTTCTTTACCTTTCCAGTTTTAGACATCTTGTCAATTTCTACCAGAGACAGCTGGGATTTTGATAGGGAAAATTTTGCACTTGTTGATAAGTATGAAGAACACAGCCATCTTAAAAATATAGTATTCATTCTTTCTATCCATGTATGTACTGTGTCTTTCCATTTAATTAGCTTCTCTTTAATATTCTTCAACAATGTTTTATAGCATTCAATGAAATCTTCTAGTCTTATAAAATGTAATGTTAAAAAATTTAAGCTTTTTGAATAGATATGCCTTATTTGTTTTATTTTTTGGTGTGTTCACTGCTATTATATAGAAATACTATTGATTCATATTTGCTAATGTTATATCTTGCAATCTTTCTAAACTAGTTCAATATTTCCAAGAGTTATGCGTGTGTATAAATTCCTAATGAGTTTTTATATCTAAAATTGACCTAAGTGTCATGCAGCACACCTGTAAACCCAGTACTTGGGAGGCTGAGCCAGGAGAATTGTCACAAGTTCCAGGACAGACTGGGCTACATAGTGAATTCAAGGCTGGCCTGAACTTCACAGAAAAGCCCTGCCTCAGAAAAAACCACACAAAACAAACTAAACAAAATAAACAAAACAAACCAAAAGAAGGTTATGTTATCCACAATTAGAAAGAATATTATTTCTTCATTTCCAAGCTATATAAGTTCATGTATTTTATTTTCTTGTCTTATTACTTTGGCTAAAACCTCCAATGCCACATGGAATAAAAAATGTAAAAACAGACATTTCAGTTGTAAGTGGGAAAACATTCAATCTTTCACCATCCAATATGGTTTCTTAGAAGCCCCCAGATTTTTATAATGTTTATTTCTTATTTTTGTACCATTAAAATATCTAAAAGATCCTCAAAGATGTTGGGAAGCAATCTAGGCAGTTAGAGAAGAATCTAATACCCATCTGGTACAAAGGCTTGTCAATGTGTTACTAGCTTGTATTGCTACAGTTCTAGTACTGTCCTGATGATTAGGAATTTTATTTGAATTCTGCAGACTCCCTATTTATGCAACTTTCTTTATAGTAGTAGTACTAGAATAAGATATCATTAATTTCACAATTGTTTGAATGTAATTTTTTTAAAAACATTGAATTATCAATTTTATGATCCTGCTATTTCAACTATATCTAAATACAACTTTTTTGAATATGTTAAAATAATAAAATTAATTTATATTAAATTAATATAAAATTGAAAATATTAATTTAGAAGCTATGCAAACCTCAAGCATCTAGATTTGAATGGTGATTTATAGATATTATAATTATTGATCTCTTTATATAGGTGGTTTTAGGGAACAAAAATTTAAGGTAAATTTTTTAAAGCCTACAAACTCTTTTTGCATATTTTGACTATGTGACTGTGCCTTTAAAATGTGCGGCATGCATTTTCTTTGACTTCTTAACAACTGCAGATATCTTGGCAGTAAATCATGTTTAAGAAGCTCTACATTCTCTTCCCAGCACATAAATGATTTACTTGTAAAAGAATGACATTTAACTGCGCACCTTTCAAGGGTCCCCAGTGTAAAATGAAACATAGTGTTCTTTGTTGATCTTACTGGGTACCCCTGTGGAGATTAGTGAAAATTATTATCTTTCTTGACTTAAAGAGCTATTTCTTATGTTAATGGTAAAGTGAAAGTAACATACTTCATATGGGTTATAAAAAATGTTAACCTTTTTTTATCCTCAAGGAATTATAGTCAGCCATAAACTCTGTAAAAAGGATGAGATCATAACTTTGTTTGAGTGAGACCATTTTAAGATGAGAGATATGAAGACGTGAAAACTTGAATATGTCAAGATTTTTTGAAAAGTTGACACTAAATTACAGACTTTTAAAAAGTATCTATTAAGACTCCAATTTAAGTTTAACCAAGTAACTTCCCATATTTTTCTTTGTGAAAAGAAATAGAAAAATCATGAAAATAAAGAATTGTATATCTTTGTATTAAAAGGCCCAAACATATAATTATTTGAATATTAATTAAGCTGAGTGATTTTATGCATAACAGGTGGCTAAGTTTTAAACGAAATCATTTCAGCATATATGAGTTCTAATTGAATTTTAGTATATCAAATGTTAACCTAGTGCAGTAAGTTAATGGACTGCTGAAAATATTCCAGCTTTATTTGGGTAATATTAATAAACCAAAATTGCATATGCTTATGGTACACAAGGTGATGTTTTCATGTATGTACGCATTTTGAAATGATATTGCTATATAGTAATTAACATCCATCACCCCACATGCTTACTTTATATGTATAGACTGTTTAAGATCTACTATCTTAGCAAATTTCGTGTATACAATACGGTATTATTAACTTTAGGTAACATACACTGAACTAACAAATTCATCTCATAACTGAATGTTTATACTCTTTGATCAACATCTTTCTATTTCACTTACTCTCCAGCTGCCCCTAACAACTACCATTCTACCTTCTGTTTCTATGAGTTTGACGTTTTAGATTCCGCAGATGAAATTACGTGGTATTTTTTTTTTTTATGTTTGGCTTGTTTCACTTAGCATAATACTGTGCAGGTTCATCCATATTGCTGAAACAACATTCTTTGCCTCCCTTTATAAATAATGATAAATAAGACTTCATTATCTCTTAATGACATTTGTATATTTTCTGGTTATCTTAAAACAGAATTCTATACAATCATCACCATCATCATCACCTCTAATGTTTATGACTTCTTATATGCCAGGCACAATAAAGCATGTTTTTTACCAGTATCATCTGATATAATCCATGCCACAGATTATGAGGAAAAGATGTGTGACCGTAAATTAAAAATAAAAGGGGACAATAAATTAAATAACTTTTATAGTACACTCTGATGGCATATATTTGTTCCTTTACTGTCTAACTTTTTTTATTTTTTACACTAACTTAATGTCATTGAAAAACTGGTCTGGTAGGGAAATCAGAAACAGGATTTTTTATCTAGCTCTTATTTTCTCTAGCTTTGTGGCATCGAGCAATCAGTTCACAATTTATAGATGCATGTACAGCATTGCGTTCTTTGTGTCTTTCAGTTTGAGAATTTTGTCTCATGCTTATTTTAAAAAGTATTTCCACTGTAAAAGCCCTTGCAATGCAATTGACATGAGACACAAAATATTTAGTGAACTTCTATAATTCCATAGATACAGTTACAATATATTTTGCAACTTCTCAGAAAGTACAACCACAAAAAATTACTTAAATCTGTTAATTAAATCAAAATCCTCTGCTAGATTCAATGTTGTATTCTAATTGAACATTTATTCTATCATTGTTGGTGTAGGTTTATAGAATTTTCTAATAATGGAGTACTAATTTATGAAAATACTAGCCAAACAAAATTTTTAGGATTGTCTATATGTATGTCCACCACAAGAATGTAATATTGAGAAATGCTTTAAATTATTCAGATTTATTGCAAATTATGTATAATATTTCTAGATTACAATTTTAAATTTTATTTAAATATATTAGCTGCCATATGGATTTCATAAAATTTTTTCTACTCACTTTATCAGGAATATTAGATATATAATTATCATTTTCCCTACAAGTGTACTATAAATAATATTCATGTTTTCCTAACTTCACATGTTAATATAAATAAATTAGAAATTTTGATTCATATTACAAATTTGAATTAAAACAAATATTGTACCTTAGGATGTGAGACTTTGAAGTTAAAGTTTTTTTTTTTCTTTTCATATATGGGTACCGGGAGTCGAACTCAGGACCTTGAGCTTGCCAGGCAGGCTCTTGTGCTGCTGAGCTATATCACCGACCTCTGAGGTTAAAGCTTTTGAACATAAAAAATAAGATAAAATTCCTGAGCATATGAGAAATTCCGAGTGAGTTTATGGGACACAAAATAGCAAATGTAAATGATTTTTAATCATAATGCAATTTATACACATAGTTACTAAAACTAGGGTATAATTATTAAAACACATACAATGTATATCTATTTAATAATAGCTCTTAATCAGCTACATTAAAAGAAAGAAACAAAGGCTCAGAGAATCTAACTTGCCCAAGTTAGCATGGTTACTCAGTGGAAGAACAGATATTGAATATCTTCAGGTTGGCTGCAATTTCTCCAACTTTTGAATTTGACATGTTATAATTTGTGTATATTTATTACTCAGTATATGTATTGATATTTGAGATGTTTTGTTATGACTGGAAAACTGACAATATATCCTTACTAGGAAATTTATCAGACACATGTATACAATGAAGGTTCAGTGATAAGCTGAGGTTAGAAAATTGTTTATACCACATACTTCCAAACATGTTTTAGCATGGAACACTAATTTCACAGAATAAATGAAAAAAATGGAGCACTTCCTCAAACAATAATATTAATAGCTAGTTTAGATTTTTTAACATGTTAACCTTGCAAAATTGAAAACCTAAAATATTTATAAATAGACTATTAGCAAATTTATAAAGAGGAAACATCTCAGTATTTTTTTTTTTTTGTGGGTACCGGGGGGTCAACCTCAGGACCTCGCGCGCCAGCAGGCGCCCGTGCCACTGAGCGATATCACCGGCCCCTTTTTCGTATGTGGGTTCCGGGAGTCGAACTCGGGCCCTCGCGCTTGCCGGGCAGGCGCTTAAGCCGCTGAGCCATCTCACCGGCCCCCAACATCTCAGTATTGAGAGGAGAGCACTCATAAAATTAGTGGATGGGCTGAGAGACAGTTCAATAGATTCAGATCATTGAAATCACGCATAAAGTAGAATGTTATAGAGGTTAATATTACAGACAACTTGTTCAATTTTATTTAGCATACTTATAAAAATTTAGTGTACTTATATTATAGTTCATCTCATTCTGCCCAATAGATGTCTTTTAATATAATTTCAGGGGCCAGTGAGATAGCTCAGCGGCATAAGCGCCTGCCTAGAAAGTGTGAGGGCCTGAGTTTGACCCCCAGTACCCACAAAAAAAAAAAAAAAAAAAAAAAAAAAAAAAAAAAATATATATATATATATATATATATGTATGTGTGTGTGTGTGTATATATATATATATATATATATATATATATATAATTTCATTAAATAATACTCTACTTTTGTTCCCATGAATTTGCCCTTAACATAATACCTGTCATATTTGTCTTGTCATGTTAATCTTAGGTTTATCAGTATTTATAATTCCCCATGACATAACACAAATATTTTGAAGAATTCCTTTATTTCTTCAGTCTTCTCTTTCACTCCCATCATGTATCACATATGCAAAACTTATATTTTGAGTTTAAATGATTGTACTTTGACTTTCCAAGTATCTAGTTGTGATAGTCACATCTGAAATAAAATTTGCTGCTGGTTCCAAAATCACTTTATTCAAAGTAACAAAGTATCTCTCAATCATCTTTTTGCACTCTATTTTCATGAGAACTTTGGTGTTCCTCTGATGTATGTTCTTTCATAGATTGTACTCTTTGACCAGAAGTATTTGAGGTTGTTCTCAATATTTGTGTTATTAATCTTAAATTCTGTTATATGTATGGTATAAATGTTTTCCTTATCTTTTCTCTAAAGTATGGCATGAGCTTTTCAAGATGAAGACATCTTTCACTTTTAATTAAATTTTGCAATTTTATGTTCATTTCTAATTTATTCTGAAGTCAGTTTATGAGTTCCTACCCATTTAATATACCTTAAATTAAGTGAAACATTTTTTAGATATCAAATTATCCCTTATTTCCTAATACATATCACCATGAAAATTTACATTTTACTACTGGTTTAAAATACAGGATTAAGAATACACTTACAGGGGCCGGTGAGAGTGCCTGCCTGGCAAGCGCGAGGTCCTGAGGTTGACCCCCGGTACTCACAAAAAAAAAAAAGAATATACTTACAATGGAAAAGGCTTTGAAATCATTAAAAGTTTTCATAATTTAGAGGATTCATGTGTATAATTACAGTTACCTGTGGAAAAATTTAAGTTTATCTTCCAAATAAATTTGTTTTTATGCTAATTTACTGCCGTAATTTGGATCTAGAATATCCCACAAAGGCCTATGTATTAAAGGCTTATTCTTCAACTTGCTGCTACTGGAAAATAGTCAAAGTGTTAAGAAGTGGAGTCCAGTGGGAGGTTTTAGTTCATTGGAGCACACCTTCAGAGAAGGTACAGTGGACCCTCAAAATTCATGGGGCACTAGAGAATTGTGAAAAACCGTGAATTCCAGGTATGATCAGAAAAATACCCTTAAATGCCTATTTTTAATAGTTTAAACCACAAATATGCCATGTTTCCCACAGTTATATAATTTAATTTAATAAAATGCTGTATTAATAAAGCCTTAGAAGGGTACAGAGAATTTTGGCAGCATCTTAGGGATCTTAGGGTTTTAAGAAAAACAAAACCAGAAACACTGGCGATAGCTGAACCCACAGCAACCTGTTATGATGCAGGAATCCTGGCTCATCTGCTGGAGATGGGTTACAAGCAGCCAAACAGCAGCAAGGAAAACTGAATAATGCTCTTGGATTGGCTCCTTGCAAACCTCCCACCAACAAGACAATTGCAAAGGATATTTGCAGTTTCTGAGAAATTGTGGGGGTTTCTGTGAACAATTATTAATTAGGTTCCAAGGAAAAATACACGAACTGAGGCCACAAATTCTGAATCTTGACTTCAAGAGGGCATACTGTATGGGAACCCCAGTCCCTTTTCTTCCTCTTCTGTTAACTTCCTGGCCACCACATAGGGAGTAGTGGATGCGCCCATCCTAATATACTGCCTCACCACTGACACAAATCCAATAAGTTCATCAGACCATGGACCAAAACCTCCAAAACAGTGAGCCAAAATAAGCCTTTCCTCAGTTTAAGTCGATTATCTTAGGAATTGGGTTACAATAGTGGAAATGTGACTAACCCATGGACATACTTCTTCCATGATATAAAGATTTCAACAAGACTGTCTTTTCTATAGACATAGTAAAAAGTCAATATATACATACATAATGTAAAATGTGAATATATAATGTAAAATGTAAGCAAATTTATTAATGATGTATTATTTTAATGAAATATTAAGTATTTAATGTTTTATTATTAAATATAGAAAGTATCACTCTACATAGCAAATTAACATGGTTAATGAAATTAATGAGTAGTGAAAACAGAATGCAGTTAAAAGAAGGAAATACTTTTGCTATACGAGATATGAAAGTTCAGGACTTTAAAAGTAATATTGAGGAATGTAATAGTTTAAGCATAGAAATGTATTTAGAAGGGATTAAGCATAGTGTCTTTTCCCAATTTATGTTATTTTAATTTCCAATATATTTTATAAAAAGGGACCCTTTATACATTCAGCTGAATGTATTTGTGAAAGAGTTGACTGTCTATAACATCTCTCACTTTGATAACTTACAGTGTTAGTGTACAACATGTAACTCTATAAAAATGGTTTAATTTTGGACTGCTACAACAATTAGTACGGAGCACCCAACATAATGGCAAACTATGATTAACAAAATTGTAGACTTCTGCTCACAAACAGAGAAAAGTGAGGCGGACACATACAAAATTGTCGTTTCTACACAGCACAGAAATAAAAGTTTGAAATTGTTTAACTACGCCAACATGCGGGTGACGATTTCTTCCATACATAATTTATATTTATTAAAATTTGACTTGGTGATCAAAATGTAATAGAACAAAATAACTCTGAAAATACACAAATGTGTTTTAAATATTTAGAAGCAAAGCATTGCTTGCTTCATAACTCATTTGTTAGAAATTTGTTTCTTCCCTTTTGTAGTTCTACATTGTTAGTAGTAAGCTCTTCTGGTAGGGTTTTTCTTTCAAAGCTAACAAATCCTTTCCTTGAGGAAGCTGCAGAAGCAAAAATAAATCAAAACACTGAAAAGCAGAACGTGATTGCTTCTTTCTTATGGATATGGAAATACAGACACTGTTCTGTGTCAAGGAGCCAGTTTTGATAAACTGGTGAATTGAGAATATTAACAAAAGCACCAATCTTATTCAACTTTTCAATGTGAAGACTTTTATGAAAATGTACAATAGTGTTCCAGTCAGTGTTTAATAAACTCATAGTTTAAGACACATGTTCTGTAGAATGTTACTATGTCCTCCAAAATATAATACGCAATTCCTAAATGTTTTCTCTTCTATTTCATTCTCTTTCTTAATAGTCACTATGTTAGTATTTAAATAGTCTTTTGTATTTTTATAAACTTTTAAATAATTTTAATGATTTCTGTTAAACCAGAGAAGAAACTGTGGCTTTAACATTCTCTACCTTCATGTACAAAACTGTAATCTATAACTTCGATGTGTTTCTTTTAAAAACAAAGTCTTTAGCAGTCTTTCGTATATCATTTAACAAAATAAAGGGTTCTGTATAAATGATTCCCTGCCCCCACCAAATTGAACAAAGTTGGTGAACTAGGCATTTTTTTTTGCCTCTTTGTCATACACAAATGTTTGCTTATTTTGCAATACTATTTAAATGCATTTTGATACATCTTTGTAACAAGTACAACTAAAATCTATGCACCAGAAATGATGAACCATGGCTTTTTTACTATTTTATCCCTAAGCAACTAGTACGGTTCCTTACTTACAAAAACCATCCACTAAATATTTGTAGAAGAAAAAGAGGAATTCTAAGATGTATAAGTGATTATTTCCTTGAGGGTTTGGCCTTTGAGCTACTATTCTTGAAGGATACATATGTGAGAAAAAGGACAAACAGATATTGTCTTGAATACATGGAAGCCATTACGGTGTTTAAAATATTAGGATTACAGCAGTAATTAGGATTACATTGATACCTAAGGTTTGGAAATTAAGTTAGAAAAAATATTTCAGGGACGTGATGCTTAAGCTAAACCAGTTTTGATACTTTAGTTTGTATAAGTCAAAGACCTAAATTTCTTTTTTCCTCTCTCTCATCTTTGCAGTACTGGGAATGTAACTCAGGGTGGTCACACTGAAGGACATCTCCAAACCAGTTTTTTAATTTTTTTTTTTTTTTTTTTTTTTTTTTTTTGGTCTTCTGCAGTATGGTGTAGTTAAGTGGCTAAGTTTTCTATGCTGGACTAGAAATCTGCAATCTTCCTTCGTCAGCCTCTCAGATGACTTGGATTTCAGATATGTGCCACTATACCCAGCTAAACTTCTCTTTTAGAAAATAGCAACTATTAAATAATATTGAAGATATTATATGTGACATAACTTCTAAATATTGAAAAACTAATGAAAAGGAGTTCCATTAAAATGCTATTTAAATTTAAAATGTATCAAAAAATTAAAATGTGGGGGCTGGTGAGATGGCTCAGCGGCTTAAGCGCCTGCCTGGCAAGCGCAAGGGCCCAAGTTCGACTCCTGGAACCCACATACGAAAAAGGGGCTGGTGATATCGCTCAGTGGCACGGGCGCCTGCTGGCGTGCGAGGTCCTGAGGTCGACCCCCCGGTACCCACAAAAAAAAAAAAAATTAAAATGTATCAGACATTAATGATCAAAGCCTAAATGAGTGCTTAAATATACTGCTATCACATGAACAGTAAATTACTTCAATGAAAATGAAAAAAAATGTATAAACAGAAAAATTATATCTTTATGAAATTTCTTGGGCATAACTAAAATTTAAAGGGAGTCACTGTTCTTTTAAAGTTTAGAATGTGATGCCAGCGGTGATAGAATTTTCCTTACTCAGAAAATGGTTTACCTCCAAAACCCAGCATGCTGATGCATGACTGTAATCCCAGAACTCTGGGAGGTTGAGGTTGGAGGTTTGTGATTTGAGCCCAGCTTGAGCAATTTAGCAACTTAGCCAAACCTTGTCTTAAAATAAGAAATGAGAGAAAGGCTGAGGATGTGACTCAGTGCAAAAGCCTTGGGTTCAATCCTCAGTACTGAGAAGTATGAAAAATTATAGAAATATTTTACCTACAGTTTCTAAAACATTCTAAATGCGCAGTCCTTAATTAAGTCATTATTTATTGAATAAGTAAGTTCTGAAAAATTTAAATATTTTTTACTTATTACAGGGGATTCAATGAGGTTTACAAGATAATCACATTTTTAATTCACCAGGACAAAAGCATTTTATTCTATAACACCTAAAATTAAGCTTTTCAAATCCAGTTCTGTGTTAATTAATGCATCATACATATTAAGCAGAAATAACACCTGCATAAATGGAGAGCATCTTGCTTTCATTAAATTAATCTTGCTTTTTTTTTCAGGTAAGTAGGCCTCATTGGTCAGCACTTCTCAGGATCCCTCAGAGATGTCTTTTCTAATCCTTTCAAAACATATCTAGAGGTTTCTGGGTGAAGGTAAGGCTATTAGCTTGAATAATATTTAATTAAAGGCAATTTAGGCTTTGTAGTAATTCTCTTGTGTAAGAGATTCAGAAGCTGATAAAAACAGCGTGGAGAGTATTGCAGTGAAGGAAAGAATTGTGTGCAGATGCTGATAAGTTAGGAAATGGGCTGCTTGAGGAGTGTTCATTTTCTCAACTTTGCTTCAAAAATGGAGTAAAAATTATTGCCTATGCAATTTGTTAAATAATATAGATGATATTTTATAAAGTCTATCTAGAGGAACTGATTTCTAAAATGCACCACTATCTATGGATATAGGCAGTGCTACCAGTAACCAGTTTTGTTTCTATGATGACAACCACAACTAGGCCTACTCTATTGTAAAGGGATTCTATAAGGTCAGTGACCTGCCTGAGCCCAAATGGAGAGTTGTAAACCGCATTTCTCAGCTGATATAGCCACCTGATTGAAAAAAAAATTTCTTCTGATGAAATCTGCACATTATATGTCACTCACTGACCATAAAAGGGAAAACACAAACATGTAAATATTTAGGCTATGATATTTCTGGTATGAATTAGTTTTTTTTTCCTCATATGAATTACTGTTTTGGGTTTTTTTTTTTCTTTTTCTTCTTTGTTTTAATATAGAGCTCAACCTCAGAATGAAGCAAATAAAAATTTGTGGAATTTAATGACAAAACTCCAAGGAAGTGACAATATAGAAGTGTACTGCAATTCAGAGATGGACAATGGATAAAACTAGGAAGATACTTGTAAATCAAATTAGAATATCTTTAGTAGCGAGTAAATAGTGAAAAGCTGGAAATCAATATCCATAAAGCTGGGCCAGGACAAAGCAGAGAGATGAGTAACCCGACACAACAAAGTGCAAACTTTCTAAACCTTGACACAATGACTGACAATCATCTTACACTTCTGCCGGATAATTCTGCGCTGCATGAGGCTCTTACATAATCAATAATATTTCTTGATAACAAATGTTCTCTGGATGTCAACATTACCCCTGGTTCAGAGAACACAGCTTACAGAAATGAAATTAGGAGTGCATTAAAAATTCAGCCCTATGTTATCCAAATATATCAGAAAAGGATCAAAATCAAGGTAGGCAGTAGATGGGGAACACTGGTTATACCATATTTTGTCCTAGTGATGAATAGTGTATGATGATGACAAAATAATACTTATTGTTAGGTGGCAAAATATGAGGTAAATATAATTTTTATTCTATTTTACAGGAAAGAAATATAAAATTGATAGAAATAAATGATTGCCAAACTTTTTTACTTTGAGCTAGCAAAGAGCTCACAAGAGCAAAGACATATATTTTTTAATGTGGGTACTGGGGGTCTAACTCAGGACCTCGCACTTGCCAGCAGGCGCTTATGCCACTGAGCTATCTCACCAGCCCAAGAGCAAAGATCTTCATGTGCATCTATATGATTTAACATATCTATCAATATTGATTAGAGTATGCTACTGTAAATTTCTTGTATGTCTCCTTCTTAAAAAGAAAGCAGTTTTTAGGTACTCTAAATCTAAAGGTAAATAATAATTGTTAAATCAGTTTGTTATAAAGGCCACTTTTTAGGAATCACAGGAATAATAACCAGGTGTCTTTTGATTAACTACTTTGTGTTTTAGTCTATAAATATATTAATCACATATGTTAACATAGTAGAATATTCAAAAAGAATATTGAATAAAAACTTTCATGGTTTTGTTTTACATGCTCTCTTTTATTCTGACCTTATATGACCTTATCATGATGTCATACCCTATTTAGTGTATTTAGTGCTGCCATTTTATTTTATTGTATATCCTTTATGTATACATATATACACACACATGTATGCACACATAGGCATATATACATATGTAAATTTCGGTAAGCAATCACCAAGCCACTGTTGGCCTCCACTGAAAGGACATGGGTTACTGGTTAATAACTAAGATTTTCAACCACGTGAATTGTGGAAGGATGATATTTCACATAGAGTACAAACTAAACTTGAATGTAACCAGAATCTTTACAATTTTTAGTTAAATAATTTCTTGTTTTTCTTATTTACACTATAGATATAGCTTCTGCTCTCTCTTTGGTAGACTAAATGTTACAATATATTTACTATGCAGGGCTCAGAGCTAAATGAATACATTCAAAAGTCAGGTGAATAGCCTGCATTAATTTTGTGTCCA
The DNA here is from genome assembly GCA_028451465.1 of Erethizon dorsatum. Lineage (NCBI taxonomy): Eukaryota > Metazoa > Chordata > Mammalia > Rodentia > Erethizontidae > Erethizon > Erethizon dorsatum. The sequence continues at coordinate 76,184,024 of CM051833.1, read as the reverse complement.
TTAAAATAAAATGTAAAAAAACATAAACTATTTTTAAGATTATATGAAAAATAAATAAAATACTTCTATGAAAGCCATTTTTGTTTGAATTTGTTTCTGTTGATGGGAACTGTGCTTTGTCACTGTATGACAGTCATGACAAAAGTTTGAAAAATTTTTGCTTTAATTATTTTTCCTTTTCCCAAGGTAAAATAACTATCACTGTGAATCGTTCTTTCAGGCTGCTTCTATCTGGGGATTAATGTATTCACTCAAACAACTGACTAACCTAGTACATGACACCCAGCTGTTCACTTAACAGAAATAGTGCCTGTAGGCACACACCATCTTGGCACAAAAATAAATGGGAGACAGAGAAAGAATACACATCTGAATTATTTTGTAGTGTCAAGTTATCAATCCAGTATCCAGTATCTCCATCATTAAATAGAGTAAAAGTTTTTACTAAATATTTCATATGTAATGAATAAAACTGGGGTGGAAGAAAATAGACTCAATCAATATTTATTTAAAAATTGAATATAGGGCCGGTGAGACGGCTCAGCGGCTTAAGCGCCTGCCTTGCAAGCGCGAAGGCCCGAGTTCGACTCCCGGATCCCACATACGAAAAAGGGGCCGGTGATATCGCTCAGCGGCACGGGTGCCTGTTGGCGCGCGAGGTCCTGAGGTCGTCCCCCCGGTACCCACAAAAAAAAAAAAAAAAAAAAAAAAAAAAATTGAATATAAATACTTTGTTGTTGAAATAAAGAAATTAGAGATGTGTCTGTAGGGATTTACAAACAGTAATAATACTATCAGGTAACCCATGACAGAGGCCTAAAATACATGCCAATCATTGGTGCAAACTATATATATTACATTAGTTTTGAACTGTAGGATATTTACTGAAAATATCTCTAAGCAGGTGAGATTTTACTTTGATTTTGAAAAGTGGATACATGTGTAAACTGTAAACATTTAAAAGGTATGCATCCAACAAGAGAGTAGAAATAAAGAACAGAAATTAAGAGCAAGGGAAGACATTGGATGACATTCTAGGAGAATAGATGGAGAAAATAATCCTGTGGTTTTATACCAGATAAATGTGAAGGTACATGTTGCAGTAGAACAAGGAAGTTCAGAAGCAAAAAGAACAGTCTGAAATCTACCGTAATTATTCAAATATGAAGTAATAAGAGACTGAACTACCCAAATGGCAGTAGAAAAGAAATGACAGATGTGTGAAATATTGCACATGATGAATCAACTCTTGTTTTCAATCTCCTAAATAGCCCAGTAGATAAATGTGCTGATAATACAAAGTTATGGGAGTGGAAAACATGAGGCAATGTAAATGAGAATTTGAAAAGGCCTGAAATGTTTTAATAAACAAGCTAGTTGGCAAGCACGTCTAAATGACAGCTCCTGTGAAGAAAAATATGTTCAATAATAATTAAGCACCATCATGAATTAATGGTTTGATTCATGTAGAAACAGTGCTTGTCTTAGAGTCAAGCAAACCCATTGTTATATGCATCATCCACACAAAATAATAGTTATCACATTTTGTAATTTATAAAAATTTGTACATACATTATGTCACTTGATAGTAAAATGACACTGTGAGTAAGACCTGTTGCATGGTATAGCACACATCTTACTAGGGCAGTCATGCACTGAGTTCGTGTAGACACCCCTCGGGGAGGGCGTGTATCTGAGGCTCTGTAGTGGGAATACTCTGTTAGAGCTGAGACATACTTGAAGTTACATACTTAGGAAGTTACATCAATTTTGTTTCTGGAAGGAAAAAAAGGTGATTTAGATGCATTTAATATTTTTAAATTCTGGCATTAATGAAAGGCTAATGAATACATATAGGGAACTTTTGTATGAAAGGTAAGTATGACAGGGAGTTTCATGTGTCCCACAAGAACTCTTACCTATTTCTTATATGCTGGTCCTCTCTTGCTGCTTCTTGGTGACCAAATATGGGGCTGCGATAAGCAAAGCTGAACATTTCTGAAGAGACTCCATGATCCATATGCTCACAAAGAGGTCCATAGCAAAAACATAATATGCTGAATATTAATAAAAGAGATCTTGCAATTCGTCTGGCTCCACTAGTTTTTCCCTTTATTATGCAAATTGGTATTATGGTTCAAGATCCCTTAAATATTTTATCAGAGTCCTATATCCAGAGATTTTTTTGGACATAATTTATTATTTCACAACTTAAAAAAGAAAAATATAGGTCTTCCATAGTAGGTAACTTCATCAAAATTTTCCTATAAGTATTTAATATATAAGCAGCTTAATCTGAATATACAAAATGTCACATTCATGATAAAATTTTCCAGCATTGTCATAAAACCTTTGGCATTCAATAAAATATAATTTCCCTCCAAATTGGTAGCAGCCATATTGTATATAGACCTTTGCTATGATTGGGTTTGGACACTGAATCATGGAGAAATTGATACGTATCCCCTCAGCTAGGCGCCACTGAAGAGCAGGTACAAGTTCTCTAAATTATCCTTCCTTGTCTTGTGAGCACTGGAGAATAATACCAAGTGGGCTGCAGCATATGACGAGGGAACCTGCCCTCAGCTTTAGTACCTCTTTGACTACAATGCCCAGAGCTGCCTTCCAACCATCTCTCGACATGTACAAAACATAAAGATTAACTGTTGTTGCTTGGTCAGGCTGAAATGTTGAGCATTGTTTTGTACAGCAGTGTTAATTAGCAAATCTTGCCTGATAGATTCCCCATCAGAAGCATTCTGTCATTATTAATATTACCTATGGTGCTATTAATGATCTGTCCGTTTCCATTTTCTTTTAGTCTGCCAGAAGAACGCAAGTCTTCGTACATACAGAACTACTAGAAGTACAGAACGTCTGCTATGCTATGTCTGTAAGACTTTAACGTTTCATGCATGATACACTTACTGAAAAGCATTTATCATTCCTTGACTCACCTGCTCTTAGTAGTCTGTCCAAGTTACCTTAGGTAGACAAAAGTTTTATTGCAACTAACCATTACTGTCCATGACATCAAAGCATTAAATTTCCAGTAACTATTCAATGCAGTTTGAAACAGCTTAAGACTTAAGTTACTTAACTTATAATAAAATAAAGTGCATTAAAAATGAAGTACATATTCAAACTACCTAGTTTTATTAATATTTATGTTCTTGATATTATTTATATCTATTGGTATATAAGTTGAAATTTATATGCTGTATGTTTCTTCCTAAGTCCATAATCAATATTTGGCAATTTGAGATCAGAAATAATGAAGTTCTTTCCACCACAGAAAATAGCAAATACTATAAAAAGGGAAGAATTTATCTATTTTTGGATTATCTAGGCTTGGATTGTGATGGAGACATATGTTAATAATGCAGACTAAACTTAAAAGTTAAGTATTGCCAACACAAAGAAAAATATTGTGAAGATATTCTTCTAGTATTCAAAAAAACATTATCAGATAAAACAAAGAAGTTTTTCTCATCACCGATGAAAAGCATAGCTCTGACATCTATTTTCATTACTCTATCTTAGCATCATAAACAAAATATCAACTGATATTCATGGCAGCATTGTACACTGAGGGTAAGTTTATAAACATTTACCAGCACATGGCTGTATAAAATGATCTCATTCAGAAGGTTTTTTCATTACAAATTTGCAAAATGTTTTACATGAAGTCTTAGCTACTTTCATGTTGCTGGGACAAAATACCCTACATCTACAAGTTAAAGGAGAAGTTTATACTGGCTCACAGTTTGTAGAGGTTTCTGTACATAGTCGGCTGGCTCTAAGGCAGGGCAGCATGGTGGAGGAGAAACAGCTCAAGATATGACAGCAGGAAGCAGAGAGAGATCCAGGGAGGAAGGAGGGAGATGGACCCTTCCAGGCCATGCCCCCAGTGACCCACCTCTCCAACCAGGCTTCACCTCCTAACACCACATTTAAATATAAACTCATCAGTGGACGAATCCACTGAAGAATATCATACCCCCATGATCAATCATTTTTTGAAATCCCCACCAAAGAGCGCCTGATGCTTTGGGAGGACACCTAGATATAAAAAGTAACACCTAACTTAAGTAGTAGAGATTGTGTCTCACCAAAAAAAAACAAATATATATATATTTTTTTTTTCAAGACGCAGCACCCCCTGTGTCTGCATTCGAATAAAGGGCTTGAAAGGCAAGGGGAGAGATTCAAATGAAGTCTTGAGGATCTTAGTCCCATGGGCTGGGGTCATCATAAGAAGAGGAAAAAGAACCAGAACTCTTTGTCCACTATGTGAGGACGCAATGAGGAGATTGCTGTCTATAAACCTAAAGGTGTCCTCTGCTGAAAAAGGATCAACTGACATATTGATATTGGACTCCCAAAACTATGAGAAATACATGTCATTGTTTAAACCACCTAGTCACTGGAGGGTGTTTTTATATTTTTGTAACCCAAGCATACCTGGATGACCATTCAGTATGCATAATACTCTTCTTAACTATATTTATGTGTCCTTTAGCTTAATATTATAAAAATCCACTACACTATAAAATAAATGGTTCCTTTTTGTCACTGACATTATGAATAATTTTTATAATTGCAAAATTAAAGAAAATGAAACAAATAAGATAATGTTTTAAAAAAGCAATGTGAAAATAGCAAATTTTATATGGCAGATAGTAATAATTTGCCCTTTGGAATGAGCACCTTAATTTGCACCACAACTTGCAAACTGTCCTCTGTCAAAAACAAAATAGTCCTTCTTCTCACTGCTAAGAGTGTTCAGTACTACATTCTTCCAGCTTAGTTTCCCTAGAAGCACTGATCTTTACTAAAACGCCTCTATGGAACTAAACTCCCTCGTTATCCACATCCAACAAGTAGACAATAAATAATTAAAGGGTTTGCCTCACCTCCTTGCCTCCATTCGAGGCAGTTCTGCAAGAGTATTCCAGTTCTAGAACTCCTCATAAAACTCACTAAGGCTTGTGCATCCCTGAATCAGCAACCAACATTCTTCATATGATTTAATTCTAAGTGATAAACTTCTTCCCCTATGTAATCCTGTCTTCTTAACTACACAGCATCTCATCCTGAAGAAATACTCCTCAATAAGTGTCTAATATTTCTCCATGTAAATATCTCTGTCTCAGTGTATGTTTCATATTTTCATAGGGAGTACAAATAGCAACACTTGGCAACAGAAATGGTCCAGATAAACAAATTTCAAAATTAAAATTTGATCTGGACCAAATATTTATTGGATAAAAGTTCTGACTCATTCTAAGGAGGTTTCTTTCAGTGGTGGTAAGTGCACTGTGAATAGCCCTTTACATGAGATAATATTGTACAATGAGCTGTAGTGTTAAACCTTCCATATGTGTTGAACCAAAACGGTATATCGCTGGAACAAAATGCGCTGTCTGCAGTAAGGTAGCAATTGTCTAGAAATGTAGGGACAATTTAATTATGATAATAAAATTGGATGGCTGTCAGTGAATGCAATTGATACAGTGGAGAAAGACAAAAGACTAAGTTTAGGTGATCTCAGTAAATAAATTCAAATTATAAATGCTTGAAAGAATCCCACAAGCATATAAGTAGACTCTCATCTTATGAATGCATAGTACAGAAAAAAACTGAGCATCTGGTGCAAGGTTTAGTTATATCATTTGCAAAATCTTAAATAGTTTGAATTTTCACTCTGAATATATCTGCCCCAAAGATGTCAAGGAAAATTTAGTGAATTCAGATATCAGGTGAGGATTTATGTTGGAAACAACTCAAAATCATGACATCACAAGACGCATCTGGTACCCCTGGAGGCGGGGTACAATTCTACCAGTTAAATGCTGATGTTTATGAAGAGAGTGATTTATAGGATAAATGCTCAGGGCTGTCCCTATCTTCTTCTCCTGATCCCTGCAACAAAACTTGGACAAGCACACATGATAACTCTGTGCGAGAAGTGCTGAATTGCTAACAGAGAAGAGGCTTTCTGCTCCCAAATAGGACCAATGACAAGTTAATTAAGAAGTTCATGTGGGGCCGGTGAGATGGCTCAGCGGCATAAGCGCCTGCCTGGCAAGCGCAAGGGCCCGAGTTCAACTCCTGGAACCCACATACAAAAAAGGGCCAGTGATATTGCTCAGCGGCACAGGTGCCTGCTGGCACGCGAGGTCCTGAGGTCAAACCCTAGTACCCACAAAAACAAAAAAAGAAGTTCATGAAGTGGAATAATAACATTGAGATTAAATTCTGGTGATGCTGCATGAAGCGGAATAATAAGATTGAGATTAAATTCTGGTGATGCTGGATCAAGGGGAACAAATATAAAATCAGACAGGAAAACAGTTACAACTTAAGGAACATTTCCAGCATGTAGTTGTCAATTCATTGGATAATACTCTTAGAGGTAGTGCTAAATCATTTTTAATGTTGGTCTTATAAACTTGCAGAAATCAAATGAATTTGGTACTCCAGAACTGTTCTGACAGATGATGTGTGTTAAAGCTGAAAGACAGAAAGAAAGTATGCAAAACTGGTGTATTGGGCAGGTCCACCAAATAGATAAAATGGCTTTGCATCATGAGCAAGACTCAAGGGGCGTTACATTTACCAAAGCAGTTAGAAGTGTGACTATGTGTGAGGTTAACTATTGCTAAGAAGTTCTGAAGGTACATTTCTTTGATAGAGTAGGTCAGAAAGTAGAGAAAACTGAGTACACAGCTTTGTTCCATTAAGGCAATTAGCATGAAACAAAATGATATTGTAAAGGCCAGATGATAGCACTTTACTGTAAGAAGAGAAGTGAATGAATTATCATAATGTGGGATTGGGAGAGGAGGTGACCCACAGAGAACTATGGAGATAGCAGAATACAACCCATGTCCACAGGGGCAAAAGGAGATGCTATCAGTGAGTAAGGGAAATGGAGGATCAGTAGATTTATAGCATCTGTTCAATTAAAAGTTCTGTTTGCTTGCCCAGTTCTTTAAAGCTATTGTAGACCCAGAAACCATAGACTAAAAGAGTCACAAATGCGAGAATGTGTTGGAAGGTTGAAGATTTCAGTTGAAGACTGAAAAGTTTTCACTAGATGGCTGAAGAAACTAGAGACCAACATTCAAGGGTAAAGGCAAACACCAGAGCTCCTCTAAAAACAGTAACACTATCTTTTTCTTTTCTTCTTTTATTCAATCCATGCTACAAGCCTACTGGCTGGTGCCATGCACATTGATGGTGGGTCTTCCCTCCTCAGTTTGCTGGCCTTCGACTCAGTCATCCATGGTTATGCCCAGAACTTTACTAATTGGCTACACAGTCTTTACTCAAGCCATACTGACATATCACAATTAATGATCACAATAAGGTTATACAATTGTTATTTTTAGGAGAATGCATTGTAGACTATATTAGTGAAAACTTACCAATCAATTTTTATAAAATTCCATTTCAGAAATATTTAGGGAGGATTCTATGATGGGAACAATAGAAATTGAGCAAATTGAAATATAAATCATATATTTTCATTGTTTAGCTGAAAAGCTTTCTATTGTATTGGATGTACAATAACAGATAAAATGAAAGATCAAGGATAGTATACAAATTCTTAAATTAGCCCATTATGTATATAGAAGTATCTAATAAAACATAAATGTCTTTTAGAGAAATATTTAGAACATGTTAAATTCAAATTTCTTAAGAAATAAAAATGGAAACCAGTAGAATATAGACATCTGAATCTAAGCTGAGGTGTACACATAAAAATGTGGAATACTAAGCATGTATTTAGTCTTGAAATTCATGAGACTGAGAAAGTTTAAGTTTGAGAAAGAAATTACATCAAAGAAGACTATTCGGTTATTGCAAGAGGTAAAAGGAACAGAACTGGGCCAGTGAGATAGCTCAGTGGCATAAGCGCCTGCCTGGGAAGCGTGAGGTCCTGAGTTCAATTCCCAGTACCCACATAAAAAAAAGGGCTGGTGATATCGCTCAGCGGCACAGGCACCTGCTGGTGCGTGAGGTCCTGAGTTTGACCCACGGTATGCACACACACACAAAAAAAGGAACAGAATGAGAAAATGGTACTAAAAAAGTCAAGAAATATTAAATAAGAAAACAATCTTAAGTACTGGATTATGAGAATCACGAAAATTAGATACATGAAATAAATGTTGCTGTAACCTATCATCAGCATACTTGACAGGTGAAATACTATATGAACGAAAACTTCATCATTAGATTTGACACTGAAATGTTGTTTCTTTCAGTAGAATATTGGGGTAGTAGGGAACCAAATAAGAAACTTTAAGTGAATGCTTGAATAATTGAGTGAAGCTCAGGTAGACACAAAAATATACATTTTTTAGACATTTTGCAGTAAAAGAAAGAATAATGATACAGGAGCTATTAAAATGGAAATAATATAAGTGCCACACGAAGAAAAGCTTTTTCTTTTCAAACTTAGTGAACTGTTGTGTGTTTATATACTATTTAACATTATTTCAGCAAGAAAAGAAAATGCTACAAGAAGAGCAAGAACAATTATAAGAATCATGTCCTCGTCAAAAAGTGACTAGGATGAATTCCTAAGAATGGAAACCTTGCATTAAGGTAATAATGCTATAGGAATCAAATTATTTACATATTAATGTTTGTCACTAGTTACATTCTCTATAGCCACCATGAGTCATTTTATTCTGATATTATTCTTATAAAATTCACTTTTATTATCATCTGTCTTTATTTATTTATTTATTTATTTATTTTTTGTGGGTACCGGGGGGTCGACCTCAGGACCTCGCGCGCCAGCAGGCACCCGTGCCGCTGAGCGATATCACCGGCCCCTTTTTCGTATGTGGGTTCCGGGAGTCGAACTCGGGCCCTCGCGCTTGCCAGGCAGGCGCTTAAGTCGCTGAGCCATCTCACCGGCCGTCATCTGTCTTTAAATCCCACACTGAAAAGTTTTCAACATTTGGTGATCATTTTATGTTCATAGATTTTGCTTTTATTTTCTCTGAATAAATAGTATCCATGTGTATTCTATATCAACTCAGCTCATGACCACCAATAAAATTATTATTTTATTTTAAAAAGTGTATATGGTCTGTTTCTGTCCTTCTATCTCCCTGCTGTTGTGTTTTATTACTGCTACATGTTTTTCCATATATTTGAATGCTGACTATTTATTCCGCTTGTGTGTGCTGTATTTCATTTTGTATGAAGTGTAAATATCTTGTATACATGTATTGCTGTCACATACAATAAAACCACTGCAGTTGCCTGTCCCATAAAAGTATTTGTTTATGAGAAAAGCCTTCATATACAAGCACTTTTACTCTATTTTCACTTTGTGATGCTTTTCGTCTGTCATTTTATTCTGTGCACAACACAGTGATGTCATAATAATGCTTTCTAAGGACACTCAAAGATGCGGGGTTTCAACTTAAAAGAAGAATGGACAGACAACAGTTTGACTACATGGCTTAGTCTCTAATGCAATCTTAGAGACTTCTACTAAAACTATACAATAACATATGAAGACTGTTTCTCTACGCGCTTTGTCTTTAATGTAATGGTGCTGGTTTTCAAATATTGTAAACTTTCCAAAAGACGAACTTATTCTTGTGTGCAATGCAAACTGATTTTTCCTCTCAGAACATTTGTAGTGATATAGAAACAAGGATTTTAAACAGCATATTAGAAATTTGTATTACACTTTTTATTTTTGATATCTACAGAAGTTTTTAAGCATTGTTTAAACATTGTTTACTTAAATAATTTGGTTGTTGCAAATGATAAATCAATAGGCATCTTATTTATTTAGCACTATAAAAACAGATGTATGTGTGAATAAAGCATTCTTGAGACTTCATAATTTCATTTCCTTATGTAAAATAGCTCAACAGAACAAAGTGAAAACTGAAAATTTCAAAAAAGATATCATTCTAAATGTGGCTTAGATTGTAATGCTATGCTGATGTTAACTGCAATTTATAACAAATCTAATAAGAAACCCACATATCGTTTTAAATGAAACATAAATTCATTTTATTCCAAAAAATGCACAATTCTTTTTCATTCCAAAGTGGACATCGAAGATGTTTATGACATAATGCATTGTGATTGTGTAAATTCAGATTCCATTTTGGATATTTATTAGCATTATGTTTATTTCCATGGATTTGCTTTTTTTCCCCTTGTCTTTGAGGATGTATCCTATTTATTTTTAGTTGAAAATACTAGTGAATGTGTGATATTCCTAGATAGCAGTGACTGTTTCTGTTATACCTCATTTTCCAATGTTTTTTATCACTATGAAATATTCAGTTTTGTTCAATACCATTTATGTTGGGCCAGTGAGATGGCTCAGTGGCTTAAGCGCCTGCCCGGCAAGCGCAAGGGCCTGAGTTCAACTCCTGGAACCCACATACGAAAAAAGGGGCCGGTGATATCGCTCAGCGGCACGGGCGCCTGCTGGCGCGCGAGGTCCTGAGGTCGAAAACCTGGTACCCACAAAAAAAAAAAAAAAAAGAAAAGAAAATCAATACCATTTATGCATCTACTGATGTGTCATATACATGTACCAAATATCCACAATGAATATAAACAATACATGTTACAGACATGAACTAAAATAATAACAATAAAACAATAATAAAGTACATGATAATAGGAGATGTAGAGACAGAGGGAAGTGGACAGGAAGGGAAAGGGGAATAAAAAAGAATAAAGATGTGTTATGTACATACCCTAAGATAAATATAAACTTCACATATTGCAAGCATATACTAATAAAATAAAATTAAAAACAAAAGAGAAATCATGAGTTATATCCCTAGTTCAGTAAGTAATAAATACAAAAATTCAAGAAGGGAAATAAAAAATAGAATTACCCGTCTTTTACCTCAGCTTTAGTTAAACTCTATACAGTTTTTTTTTTTTTGTGGGTACCAGGGGGTCGACCTCAGGACCTTGCGCGCCAGCAGGCCCCCGTGCCATTGAGTGATATCACCGGCCCCTTTTTCGTATGTGGGTTCCGGGAGTCGAACTCGGGCCCTCGCGCTTGCCAGGCAGGCGCTTAAGCCGCTGAGCCATCTCACCGGCCCTCTATACAGTTTTAAAATCCTTTTGATTTTTCTGGTAACAATTGTACAGTTTCATAAAGTCTTTTTATGTACATTTCTGGTAAATATTTCAACTGTAATATTATAATTGGGTTTCACCTTCATGGCAGCAACAAATCTTATTATGAATTACTGTTCGTGTTTCTCTTTTGATACTCTCCTTGTCTACAAACAAGACAACTTAAAATTGTCTCATATTTGGATTCATAGACCAGTAAATTTTAAATTCCATTTCTTCAGTTATTCAGAACACATTTATATAGTTTAGTTTCTCCATGTTTTCTCCCAATGGCCTTTAGCTAATTAGTCTTCCTATTTTCAGTGTTACCACTTCTTCACTCCACCTTCAGTCCATTACCCAGAACACATACCATCTTAACATTCCACTACTTATATCCTTTCAGTTCCTCTCTACTGCCCTCAAAAATGAGATTTCTCGGAATGGCTTATGAAGCCTATTATTATCTTGAATGCTCTTAAATCTTTAGTGTGATATTGTCACTCCCTTTCCTTCCCTTTCCATACCTGTATTTATGTAACATTTAGCTGATTGCACTTTGCTTTTCTCATTAATTGCTTATGGCTTTATCCCTTAGCTATGGTCTTCCTTTGACCAATTATCTGCCTTCAATTTCTTTTTATTCCATCTGGCCAGTTGATAACTGCAATACTAGCTTGTGAATATATTCCTTTCCTTGTGTACATTGTGTTTCACATTATTTGAAATTTGTATCTATTTGTTTCCGTGTACTCTTAGAGCCACAGGTGGAGTTGTTCAATATCATAATAAATAAATTACAGTGAAATTGTAAGCCCCGTTAGAGCATAATTTCTCATAACTTATCAATACTTTGTAGACTGATCTCACTTATATACTTAGAAGTCTACTTTGAATCCATTTCAGAGTCACAAAAATCCTCCTATGAACTACTTTCCTTTACTTTCCTTACTTTTTTTCCTTTATTTAATTTCTTTTTTTGTTTTTTATTAGTACATTCATACAACACAAAATGATCAAATTCATCTTGGGGAGCTTCTTATTTCCCTTTCCTGCTCCTCCCTTTCTCACTCCCTTCCTCCCTCCTTGAATTTCTTGGTCCCCTTCCCATTTGCAAAAGATTTAAAATTCATAACAAAAATATAAGGTAATCTTTACGCCTACCTGTCTCCTTTTTTAAAGTTCTCTAGCCTCTTTAGAAAGATTTTTCTGAAAAAAAGTGAGATATATTTAATAAAAGAGGTAAGATTATGAACATTGGAAACTTGGTGCAAGCAGATGGTAACATCTGTTCCTAACAGTCTACTGGGCACAGAGATACCTCTAATTTATATTTTTGAATATTCAAAAGTATATTCTCTTCCCTAGAGTAAATTTATTCCTTAAAAGAAAGCATTGTAGTACATATAGTTTAATCTACATGTATTTCCTTACCTCAATCCCCAAGCTACATGAAGATCCTATATTGCTTTGTGAAATTTTATATCTGCATGAATTTAGTGTACTTGTACATGAAGATTTAATCATTACATGATAAAATACATGATAAAATGAAGCACAGAAAGTGAAAGTCTTTTTTTTCTTTTGAACATCATGCCCTGTTTAGCATAATTTAATTTTTAAAAATTTGGTAATATTGGATCATGACTCATTGAATTTTAATTAATTGCCAAACAATTGAAATGTTTACTTGGAATTTTTTCTCCCTAGAGAGGAGGAATTCGTAGGATCTTTACCAGATAATTTGAGTTGTCAAGCTAATTTTACTTATACGTAACATTATCAGATTGGACTTCAGGAATAGGAGACTTTTTCAACAACCTCTTACTCAAATAGACTTCCATTTCAGTCTTGAGAGGCGACAGAAGTGTTTTATGGCTTTATAGCTTTCTATACTGAATCATACTGAGCCTAGAAGAGCAAATATAGAATTTATTACTACATAGATATAGTTGTTCAATAAATCTGGACTATTGTTTTAATAGATTTCTGTAGGACCAACTACATCAGCCAGTGCCTTTATATCCTATACATTTCTTGGTTGACAAATCCACATTTCTAAATTGCAGTCAGCCTACAAGATATATTCGTGTATCTGACCCTTAAAATACAATAGAACACACTGAAGATATATTAGCTGTACATTACGCAGAGAATTTGGTTCTTTTAGAAGATTCAAACGTTAAAATGTTACGTATTTTGTGCTATACTCCCTTATGTTTGGCAGTAATGTAATGTAGCACATTGGTCCATGACACTTTGAAACAACGTAGGAAATTCACTTTAATTTTTTACTCACTTATGGGCGGGTGAGATAGCTCAGTGGCATAAGTGCCTTGCTGGCAAGCGCGAGGTCCTGAGGTTGACTCCTGGTACCCACATAAAAAAAAATTTTTTTTTACTCACTTAAAATGCTTCTATGAAGATGATTAAGTAAAGTAAGATTTTTCAGATCTGAATCCCTAGTACGAGGTACCAGTATTTCATACTGCCACAAAAGACAATTTAAAAATAAATACAATGTTTTTCTGAACCATCCTGAATGGCTATTGTTATTCATAAACAGCAATAATTTTGTTTTTATATTTACACTTTGGAAACCTGTGTTATCAAAGGTTTCAGTATCAGACTAGACACGGGAATCTGGTATCTCTTCATTAACTTTTTACTCAGACAGATGTGTTCTATATTATATTCGATAAGAAATTCTTTCTCAGGGCTGGTGAGATGGCTCAGCGGCATAAGCGCCTGCCTGGCAAGCGCGAGGTCCTCAGTTCGACTCCCAGTACCCACATACGAAAAAAGGGCCGGTGATATCGCTCAGCGGCACGGGCGCCTGCTGGTGCATGAGGTCCTGAGTTCGACCCCAGGTACCCACAAAAAAAAAAAAAAAAAAAGAAAAGTCTTTTCAGACTTAATATACATCCTTAGTCAGATATATAATGATTACTCTCTTATACTAATCAGGGAGAATATTACTTTTTATATAAAAATAAATTATTGAGTCTAAAATATATGAATCACCTATATTGAGTGTGTATTAAAAAATTTCAATGTAGCATTTTAAAGAAAATGTTCCTATAGTATAAAATGTGGGAAATGGTGTACTAAAGGTGGTATGCAAAAAAGTCTAAATTAAAAAGGTTTCAAAAGTATAAAGTAACATACGAGATTTTATAGACCTGATTGTCTTTTTAGAAAGATCTTTACATTCTTATTATTGTTTTTAGTAGGTTAATTTAAATGTATGAACAACTTTTGTGTTTATAGCTGAACCTTCATGTATTTTCTATTTCATCCATGAAACTAAATTTGTTTGTGTGTATTAAGCAAATCACCAAAATCAATTATGATATATGTATATGTTTTATATCTTCTTGCATCATATCTTATATTTTAACTTGATAACATATGTGGTTATAAGCTTATAATACACATTTTCTGCTTATATATTAGTCATTTGTTAGTTATTTATGTTAAGACTTTAGACTTTATAATTGTTTTTAAAAGATAAAATGTAAAAGATAAAATGTAACTTCCTCACATTTTAGTAATATCTATATTTACTGGATTAGCATAGAAGCACATACCTAAGGCAAGGCAATTTGAAAATATTTTAATGTCTAATGCAATATATTCTTTTTGGTCATAATGTTATGCATTTATATTTTTACGAAATTTAAAGCATATTTTGATAAGCACTGTATAGATTGCAACAGACTGCTAAAGTGGGCCAAGTGCATGTATACTTACACACAATCATATATGACCCTCAGACCCTTTCTTCTAAGTTATTTGTAAAAGTTAAAAATAAAAGGTTTCTTTCTTAAAACCGTCACACAATACCTGATACCCACAACTTTAAGGAGAAAAGGTTTATTTTCGCTCATAGATTGTAAAGGTTTCAGTCCATGGCTAGCTGCAAGGCACGGTGGCATGGCAGAGGGGCAAGGCAGAGGAGGAACAGCTCGTGTCCTGTAGAAAGCAGAGGGATCAAGGGAGGAAGGAGGGAGATAGTCCCTTCCACGCCACACCTGCAGTGACCTACCTGGCTTTACCAGGCTTCACCTCCCAACATCACATTTAGCTATAAACTCATCCGTGGACAAAACCGCGGTCCTCATGATCCAAGCGCCACTCAAAAGCCCAACCTACGAGGGTTTGGAGGAACAGTTAGATATAATCCATAACAATAATATATGTTAAGTGATTAACAAGCAATTTATACATTCCTAATACAGCAATTTTCTAGGCTACTTGTTTTCACCTGTAGTTTGCAAATAATGTCCCAAGAATAAAAATAAAAACTCAGGCTGTAAAAGCTTGAGTTAGAATTAGAAGCTATTATTCTTGAAAACAATTTTAGATATGTCTTATTCCTGTTTTACATTTCTGTAACTGTTTGGTCCTTATTGTTCTGAGTGCATTGAAACATTCTGCAATATTTGTCACTGTATTCCTTGTTAAATTTATCAGGCTTTAGAGAATAATTTCAAAACTAGAGGTCAGGCCTCTGTACAGTTATCTCTCAGTTATAAAATTTATTTTCCTAAAGAAAATGCAGTGTTTTGCACCATTTAAAGATTCACAATAAAATGCTCTTAAATAAAATGAGTTACTCTGTTCCTCAATAGCATTTATTTTCTAAATTAGACTTTTTTTGTTAGGGCATCTCTCTAATTTGATTAAAACACTATATAATAAACATTAGCCTTTTATCACAATATCTATATTTTCCTAAAGCAAGAAAATGCTTAGTTCTCATTTCTGCTCCTTTTATACATTTAAGAAAAGAGCATATTTAAGAGATTAAATAGGGTTACAAAGCTCACATCACTCATAAAACTTGGTATTAGAAATCAGATACCCACCGGGTATATAGCTCAGTGGTACAAGCGCCTGCCTGGCAAACACAAGGTCCCGAGTTTAATTCCCAGTACCAAAAAAAAAAAAAAAAAACCATAAAAAATTGTGATAATAGTATTACTTATTGATTTCTTTTGCCTGAACGAATTACTATACTGAAAATTGTAATACAAATTATTTCAATTACGCTTGAAAAAATTTATGCTTCAGTATTGCTTAACATTTTTTATAGCTAAGATGTGAATAATTTTGAAAAACATTTTCTGGTTAGAAAGTTAGCAACAGCCTCTGGATTGGAGACTGTCTCATGAAGCTAACATGTCTGTTTGGAAAATAGATCAGTGTTCACAGAAATCCTGTTGCTGCCAGACTGTTACATCCTTTATGTAAAGCTGCTCGTGATTCATTTCACATAAAAATAATGGCATTTTTGTAATAATTTTCTTCATCTCTCACCTAGAATATTTCTTATAGTAATGATCGTTGAGAGTTTAATATTTGCCAGGGACTTTACTAGATGTTGGTGACAAAGCAATGAATAATGGATAATACCAAAACTTTGTTTATGGGATTTACTTTTTGTTGAGATTTTTGTCTTCAACCAATGAACCAGAGAATACTGCTTTTTTCCCAGATATTTAGGGCTTTTCTACATTAATGTTAATAACTTCTAATTAGTTTTCATTGTAACTAGAAATACATTCTATAAATTTTGAATTTATTTGACTTTATATTATCAACTCTAATTAATAAAAATGGTCTGTTTGGTGGTAAACATACATATATACTACTTGTAAGTAATGTTTACACTCCAGTTTGGGAATGTAATATTCTACAAATATTAATTAGCTCAAAGTATCATTCAGATTTGTGTGTTTACATTTATTTATAATTACTACAACTTGCCCTATGTTTAATATTAACTGTTAAGAAATGTTATAATAATTTACTGGTATTGTGGAATTGTTTCTTGTTTCTTCTCTTTCATTCTTTTAGTTTGACTTCAAATATTCTGAAACTCTCATATTAGGAATGTTGTATTGGTCAGCTTTCCATTATTAAGACAAAATGCCTGACACCTGCAATTTAAAAGAGGAGAGATTTATTTTGAAACACTGTTTCAGAAGTTGCAGTCCACACTCCTCTGACTCCGGGGTTGAAACTTCGTGAGGGAAGAGCACAAGGTAAGAAAGCTGCTAAACTCATGTCATCAAGGAAGCAGAGTAGGGGAAGAGTCCGATAGAAAGGAGTCAGGGACCAGATACACAGACTAAGGTCACACTCCAAGGGTCACCCTGGGGGAGGCGGGGCCCAAAAGGGGATGGAAAAACAAAAGAATTAAAGGGGAGAAATGATAACAATAGGGCTTTTGCAAATAGGAAAGAACCAAAACTTGGAACATGGAGGGACAGAGGGGTAGGGGATGAAAAAAAGAAAGAAAAATAATTAAGATATATTATGTACATATATCAACTCATTATGCTAAAGAAAATCATTATATAATGGAACCATGTACTAATAAAGAAAGAAAAATAAACATAGTCTGGCACACACTTTTGTGTGCTTTAGTAATCTCCTGGTGTCTTTTTAACCAATCATTTTAAAATTGAGATTAATCATCACATATGTACATTGATATTTAGTTTTCTGAGGATTTTTTCCCTTATTATCACTATATAATGTCCCAATTTATCTCTCAGTAATAATTTTATTAGTCTTTTTAAATTTGTGTATAAGTACTCCAAACCTCACACAATTATTCTTTGCTTGACATATTTTCTATCAATTAACATTTATCTAAAGTATGTCTTTATATTCAAAATAGGTTTCTTGTACACTATAAAAATTTAGGTCTATGTCTTTACATACTCTTCATCAGTCTCTAACAAACTCATACTGTATTCCTTAAAATGGTTCCTCAATTTCTTTCTATTAAAATATCTATGAAGCTTGGGAAACTTCCTTTAGCATTTCTTATAGAATAATTCTACTTTATTTTATTTGGATATATATACTTCACATTCACTCTTGAATGTTATGTTCAATAGGTATACACTATTAGGTTTACTGCTGTTTTGATTTATTGTATCCTGTTTTCATTTCTGTTTCTTTCTCTAGACTTTTTTTCTTTTTTGGCACTGGGAGTTGAACTCATGACCTCGCGCTTGCCAGGCAGGCACTGTACTAGTGAGCTATATCCCCGGCCCTCTTTATCTAAATGTTAAAGATTTTCTTTTAATGTTTTTTTTTTTTGAATCATAGATTCTGAGAAATCATTAGAGTTATTATTTTTCTTTAAATGAGTTTCATTTATTTCTACCTATCTGTATTGTTAACTTATATTTGTTCTTCAGCAAATTAAGTTGAAAGATATAGACATAGTTTTCTAGTACATTTCCTACCTAAGATTTACTTAAAGTTATGAATTAGTAAAATTTTTGCCACTCATCATGTTTCGAAGCTTTTGAATAGTTTGAAATGTACCCCAAAGTTACTTTCCCATGTTGAGGGTATAGTTTTGTTAGACCTTCTAATATTTTCACACTAGTTCTGAGGCTGTTTCTTCAGTTTGTTTTAAAAAGTTTTCTTTGGTCATATTCATATTTTTTTTGATATTTTTATGCAGTTCATTTCTATGTATCTACCTTATGTTCAATGACTCCCTGTTGTTATCTTCTTTCTGTTATTGTAGCTACACAATGAATTTCTTTTGGATTGTTTCACAGATTTCATAATAGTTGGAATCGAACCCAGGGCCTTCGCCCTCTCACCTTCTCACTGAACTATATCAGTGTTCCTCCTTTTATAAATTTATGGCAGAGTGTTGCTAAGTTTAGTTAAGTTGCCCAGGCTGATCTCTATCTTGCAATCCTCCTGCCACAGCTTCTTAAAATGCTAGGTTTACAGGCATGAACAACTACACCCGACTTCTTTTTCATTTAGTTTAAATTTATTTTAAAAATTACACACAAAACAATGAATTTTATATTCAAATATTGTGGATTACATTTAAACTATTTTGTTTGTTTTGTAGCATTCCTTTATCTCTGCTCATATTTAATAGGTTTTTTCATCTATGCCGTGTCTATTTAACTTACTTCACTGACCATGTCTGCTCTATAGTCATGGGTATTTCCACTACCTGAGCCTTCTCTTGGTGGACATCTTTTGATAATATTTTCCTTTGAGAATTATTTACATTTTCCTAATTTCTTGAATTTCAAATAATGTTTTGAATGTGCCATGGATATTTTAACTGGTATGTGCTACATACTAAAATTCTGCTATGATCATATCGAGAATGTTGATGATTTTTTTTCTGATAATAGGCCTACTTAGGTTTACCGTATTACAGTCCTTGCTTTTGTCTCTTGTGGAAAGTGACTCGAATCTTCATTAAAAACAAAAGACAGTGTTAAAAATGACACGGAGAAAAGGGAAACTCTATAGGTTATGGGTGAGAATGTCAAGTAGTACAATTACTATGAAAAAGAAATTTAAAATTAATTAATTAAAAAATTATATTTATCATGTGACCTAGTAATACCACTACTAAATATATATCCAAAGGGAATAAAATCAGTATGTCAAATTTTATACTTTCATGTTTATAGGAACACTATTTAGAATAGCCAAGCTATATCTATCAACTGAAGAATGGATAAAGAAAATGTGGATTACATTAAATCTACACATTATTTTGGATAGTATGGTAATTTTCACAATGTTGTTTCTTCCAATACATGGGCATGGGATATTTTTGCCATTTTTGTGTGTCTCACGCAGAGGTCATATGTTCTCTTTTTCCCTCTGTCTTATAGTAGCAGGACCTTTGACTGAGAAAGAATACATTTGTATTGCATACCCTTGAAAACATTCATGTCTTTATAATTATGTGATCTACTCCGCTGGCCCACACAGAATGTCTAATAAAATAGAATCTGGTTTTTGTTTTAGCTTTGTCTTATGCAGTAGAGGTTCACATGTAATTCAGAATTTGAGCATAAAAATGTTTTGCTATTTATCAGGCTTTGCACAATAGCATTTTATCATTCTTAATCAAAGAACTTATACTATCATTATATAAGTCCTACTTATTCACAGATGGGATATTTTAAATTTGTTTTAGCAATACCAACCACATTTTATTGTAGTATTATGTTAGAATCCAAATAGAAAATTCTATTAACCTAAACTTTTACATACATTTAATGGTTTCAATGGTTATTTCTTGAACATTTTCTAGGTCATTAGATTACTATATTTCTGCCATAATATTGAATTAATTCAGATTATAACACACAGTTTCGAAAGGTTGAATATAGCCACCATCAACCTTCCACATCCACAAATGGTGTGTATAATGAAAAAGTATACTATGAGCCCATTGTAGAAGCATACATGTATAATAAATTCATTCTTATTTGACAAAAGAATTTGAATTAGTATTATAGAGCCTTATTATAATGGTCACTACAATCTTTGGCCTCTCAATTATATATTTATACATCATTTGTCAATTATACAGCTATTTTCAAGTATAGTCTCTAAATCAGTTTGAAATTCAGGTTAGTTATTACTTTCATTCCGTGTATATACTATTTTGGTTTGGCATATTTTTATCCTTTCAACTTAAAGCAAGGAAAACTAAAAATCAAAGCATTTGATGTGTTGAAATTACTCTGATGTGTGCACAGTGATATAAAATCAATGAAAGGCTTCACATTTTGTGGGTACTCTATTGTTAAATTTAGAACACTTCAATAATTTTAAATTACTTTTCACTACACAAAGCAATTCAAATTTATTGGAAATGAAATCTAGTAGAGTTCAAATTCTGGGCAATGTTGTACATATACCTTGCAAATTACTAAGAGCACTTAAGTGTTTTTATAAGCACTTCATTAAAATGTAATCCAAGCTTTGGTGTGGAATGATGTAGAAATATTTGGGAGTGTTGGAGTCATTCCAGCTTCAATTCTAATTCAGAAAATTATAGTTCTTTATGAAATACATTCCACTGATATTAACTGTAAAATACTCATAACATGATTGTTAAAATGCAAAAAGGTATTTTTAAATATTTTAAATATTTATATTTCCCAGAATTTTTGCAAATCATTTAAGGTAAATAAGAGGAGTTTCACTTATTATAATTCGAAGGTTAAGACTTAATGTCAAAAGAAGTTCAGATGAATTCCAATTCTACCAAAATGATGTTATCAAATGTTTTTACCCTATGATATCACTATATGCTAACATAAGAAAGTCTAGTGTTATGTAAGCACGCCAGTATCAATGTATTCATTATAAGTAGGTCCACTATTTCATTAAATAATTTGAATATAAAATTTTAAAATATCTGTACCATTTTTAAGGCATGAATGTCTCTTAAATTCGGAATCAATATCCTCAAATATGAGTAGAATGTTCGGGGAGTCATTCAGTCCTGAGGATGATGTTTGTAAAAGTGGTTATTAAGGACAGCCTATATCAAGTCTTAAAATATCTTAGTAGTCTATTGTCCTTCCTGGACACAGATTTGTGTTTCTATACAAAGCATCTTGCTGAGCAACGGTGAAATTAATACATGGTTTTGTCTACAGAGTATAAGAAACATCATATACAAGAAGATCACTTGTGCACAGAAACTCCCTGAACCTTAAAGAAGGGCGAATTTTCTTATTTCATCTTATGAAGAAGCAGGCCTTTAACTGTGTTGTCAGCATTTCAAAAATGGTGAATAAGCTAGCTTGAAGTACTTCATGCATGCATTTTAAAGATTAAAAGGGACTATAATTCTTTCTAGCCTACCTAAAGTTACATGGGAAGCAAACTTATGAAACTGAACCTGCATTATTTGGTAAGCATCTTTATATAAATGAATCCAGAAATGCGGTTCACAGTATTCGCCTCCAGTGACACTCATTCTAATTGAATTGTAAATGAAGCAGTCAGGGTATAAACCAACCTGAAGCTCCCTTCACTACAGAAAGGCAGAGAAAATCCTTAAATATATCCCTTTTCATTGCCAGGGACTCTAAATGACATTGAAATCATCCATTCATAATTTTTATGTGAAGATCTTCAATCTGAATTTCTTATACGTCAAGTTATTCACTATAGTGAGTCAAATTAATAAATATTGCAAGTTAAAATATTAATGTTGTAATTCATTTACAAAACAAAATGTCAAAGCCTACTAAAATGCATTAAATAAGCACAAGTTAAATGCTTTGACTGAATTTGAAAAATGGAAGTGCCTCCTCTGGAGTCTGGAGTTATCAAAATTGATCTTAATTCTGATTTCTAGTGAATAGTCTCAGCACTTTTTGCATTAATCAAACAGAGCAACATGAGCAAATGCATATGTATATTTACAAAATTACACATATGACAAATGTTAGAAATCTAACTCAACATTTTAGATTGTAATAGGAAGAGTCAAATACTTTTAGAATCGATTGTTGAGAAGTATCTTTCGAGGATGAAAAAAGTGATTCATATGAAAAATAAGTAATTTATAAAACTAATTATTATAATTTTCTGAAAAAATTATTATTAAATCTAAGTGAACAGAATATCACTAACAACCATAGTTAAAAATACTATCTGTTGGCAATATATTTCTCAAATCTGATGTTTCCATACTTATAAAACGATGACTATACTTAACTACAATTGATGCTTACTCTAGTATATACAGAACCTACACTCATTTAATATCAGTAAAATCAACAATTTGAAAGAATGAAGCAAACAATTATAGACATCTCCTAGGACCCGTGTTAGTAAATTAAATCCCATGGAATATATCCAAGTAAAGAAGAGTTGATAAAGAAGTAACAGAGCTATTTGACACTAGGGTAGAGAAAATATTCTAAACTGTCATGTGCTGTGATACAATTAGTTCCTTGAAAAAATGCAATGTTATTTTAAATTACATATGACTAATAAGAAATCAAGGAGAAAATAGTTAAAACTGAAGTACAAATGTTAAGGGAAAGAAATCAAAGTGCCTAAGGAAGGAAACGGAAATACCTCATCTCAATGCATTTCAGTAAGGTCTGTATCCACTTCAGCTTCAAGGGAGAAATACTTTTCATATATGGGATTTCATAAAAATTGCAGATCTATTATTGTGTTTTTATAAATCTTGTAATTGATGCATTAAGGTACAATACAGGGGTAAGAGTCAAAACATTAACTACATATAAAACTACACAATTACATGTCAATATATATATGATTATTTATATATATATATACATACATATTTATACTTATAAAATAAAGAGATGGAAACTGGGTGTAGAAGAGAAAAAAAAAGAAATAACTCTTATGGATAAATAACAATTATTCCCAAGAATGAGTTGATTGATAGATAATTGATTCTTTGTCACAACTGAAGAATAAACAATAATAATAAAACTTGCAAGACTCAAAAATGAGAGGATATAGTAAGTCAGCCAAAAATGGGAGAAAAGATACTTGGAATAAAAATAATTTACAATGATGTGTAAAGCCACTTTATTTCAGGTTAATACATGGAAATGGAACCAAAATGTATCATGTTATCCTCATGAAACTGGTACAGGTTAAAATGTATAACCAAGCTGAGTGTTTGTACTTGAAAAATGAAATAGATATACCAACAAATAAGTTGCAATAGGTAAACTGCTTTAGAAACCAGTTTTGCTTTGCCATTTTATACCTGTGTATATATATAGATACACAAGTTTTTATACTTATGCATATATGTATACATGCACGTATATTTATACACATATATACATTTACCTATATTTATATTCACAGCTTAAAGAAGAGATGGTTTCTAAAATGATTTCATATATATGACATATGAAATATGTATATGCATGTTTATATATGTGTGTATATATTTTCCTTTAAAGCTATGCTCTGAGCTGACATGTAACCTCTTAAGCATAAATGTCAGAATATCTCCCGAAGTTATATCAAAGAAGACATATAAAAATCTTTTATAGCCATCTTTTTCTAAAATTAAAAATTAGAGTAAATATCCATGGATAAGAGAATGAAGAGATGTATTTTCATATCCACAAGTAAAAAAGAATGAAACTCAGCTATACATAGCCACATAAATGAATACTAACGACATAATGATATGTTCAAGATCCTTTTTTTTTGGTTAGTGCGAAGCACTAAATATACCATACTGCTACAATACAAAATAAACCAATACCCCATTTAGAAACGCATGCATGCACTACGGTTGGAATATGGTTTGAGTTCGTTCCCCAATGATTTTTGTCTGCAGAACTTGGTCATCAGTGTGATGAGATGAGGAGATGGGAGACCTCATGCCAGATCTGTATTTAGAGGCATTGTCTTTGGAAGGAACTGAGAGTTTTCATGGAGTCCTGAATTAATTCTCACTGGAAAGCTGCTATGAGAAGAGCAAATATGGCCCTTACCTCTGCCATTAGGTCTTCCCATGTGCTTTCCAACTGCCATCACCAAAGCAAAGTCATCCACCAGGAACGCTTTAACAGAATTGCGCTGAAGCCAGCAACATATCCTTGGACCTCCAAAACTGTGAATTGAATAAGCCTCTTGATGAAGTGTTCAGCCTCAGATACTTTATAGAAACAGAAAATAGATAAATACATGTACATAAAGAAATTTTAAAAATAAGGACATAATAAATCCAAACATATGATATCTCTTGTCATTTTATTAGCTACATTCTTTTCATATTTACTTTAATGTTTCTCTTTTAAATTATAGTTATAATACACTATTGTACATTGGTTTACTCATGAACATACTGCCAATAAAATTTTAGAATGAAATCTTTTGTGAATGTCTTTTGAGTTATTCTGATGGTAAATTTAATTTAAAATAAAAAATGATAAAAAATACCCTTAGAATTTAAATAAGGGTAGTCTGACTTCATAGTGTTTAGTCCTCTCAACTATGGCAGTTACTTCAGGATCTGCTTTATGTTTTCTATCCCTGAAATGAACAAAGGTGGCAGTATATAACCTTTTAATCTCGATATTTACATTAACAGAAATGCATGTTGTATATCTCAATAACTTCAACCATATGCAGTTCTCAAAACTGTAATTAATTTTAGAAGGCTATGCATTCATCTACGTTGATGTTTTTCTCTCAAAGTTAAATACTAATCTAGGAATATTTTTAGTTCCAAATCAACATGCGACAGTGCAAATTTTTAAAATCCAATTTTTTGGTTGTGTCATTATTATTCCATTTGTTCAGAGATATTGAAATACTTAGATTTGTTTTTGCTTCAGAAGTATAACCAAACAGTGTTTTCTGTTTTCATTTTTCTTATTAATATCTGATGTTTTCATCTTACCATATATAATTCCTTAAAACTATATGTGCCTTTTTGTGGATGAATTCTTTCCTCTGATATCAAATAATCTGGTACAATTTCAAATTTTGATTTTACTTTTTTGTCTCCTTTAAATACCTTGATGAACAGTGAGACATAATGGCACAGTAATTAGTAGTATTTACTTTAAGTAATTCAATTTATATTTGACATATTTGGAAAAAACCTTCTGAATCCTATCATTAATATAATATTCAAAAGGAAAAAAAATAACTTTTGTATAGAAGACGACAAAACTTTGGCACATAAACTTCAAATGACTTTAAAGTACTTTAACTTTGCAATATAAAATACCAGTAAGGAAAATGATGGATAATTTCTCCTACAAAAATGTAAAAGTTACGACTAAATGATGAGTGTCTACATTCTGATACTTACATCTTTAAATTTATGGTGTGCTATTGAAAGTTTCCTTCCTACAATGTCAGACCTAAGGATGAGAACTCTTACATGTAGATTATCTTTTGGGAATTTAAATTATAAAATATTCATATTGTCCCAATAGCACATGTGAAATGGTTTTGTTTATATAAAAATTGTCATACATTATACTAAAATTACAACATTTTGAAGCACCAAATCTTCTGAAAATGGCAGAACTGTAGAATTGGTTATTTTACAAAGATAACCTTAATTTAAAAACAGCATTGGCCGAAGACAATGCAGCTGGTTGACAAACTGGTAATTTCTCCATATTTTCTCATCAGCTCTTGGTTGAAAAGTTGAAAAGTATTTTAGAGAATAAATGGCAATTTAAAATGAAATAGTAGAATTCACTTTTGCACAAAACAATGTCATTTTCTTGCTCTTATCAAAGATAATTTAAAGAAGATAATTTACTTTGAAGATCTAAATTTGCCATTTTATACTTTTCTCGTTAAAATAACTCCTATTTCACTAATTAAGAAACTGAAGTTAACATTCATAAAAAAATCCTTAAATCATCTTATAAAGGGAACTAAAATTTGAAACTAGATATGTATTAACTACAAGATAATTACTTCTATTTTCCCATCCTGTCTTTCTGGAAGCTAACTCTTGCTGATCTGTTGACAAGCTTTGAAATATATTTCATACAGTGTAACAGCAAGTCATAGTATAAAAACATTCATAAAGGTGAGTAAGAGCAACATCAGATACAACACCACACAATCTAAATTATTCTCTCTGATGTCTCCTTTGTAGAAGAACGTTTTCCTCTCATACTGTAGAAATATAGTGTAGGAAGCTTGAGGGCACATCAAAAACAAATGGCATGTCTCGAGCAGGAACATTGCTTTGATACCATTAATGAAAATATCTGCAGATAAACTGACAACCCAAAGCTCAAGGTACAATATTATGTTGAACCTACCAATCACAAGGCATGTTGGATGTGGGCATGGTGAATTTTTGGTAGTATAAAAACATGTTCTTGATTGGATCATCCTACTCTGAGTGTCATTGAAGCAACACTCTGCAGGTCAAGTTGATATGACCTGTTTTATGAAGCCTTTTGCACACTGGTATTCTGTTACTTCAGTTACTGGCTATTGCCATGTTCCTCTAAATCAATATACTGTCAATTATTATGAGGTGTCACATATGAGACATTGTCATTATCACATTTTACTTTTTTTAACATTGTTGTAAAGCTTAGTATCTAATAGTTTAAGCCCTTTTCTAACCATTCTAATAATATTTATTATTTATTTTGAACATTGCATATTTGGCATATAGAATAACCGATTTCAATTTGGCATATTCCTAGAATCATGTAATATAATTTGTTCATTTTCTTTGTCTCATTACTTTCTGTGCCTTCCCTCTTCCTTCCCTCTTTGTTCTTTTCTTTTCCTCTAATACCCTTATCTTACTTTCTTCTAACCTTTTTTGGTGTCAGTGACCCTTGGTAACAATGGTCCCCTTAGTAATCTGCATCATTGTTTCAGCTTTTAAACTTGAAGAGTAAAAGTCCTGTAGAGACATTTATTAAAACTATACTTAATTTATAGATTTAATCACTGTAATGCAATTGTTATTGTAAAATACCATTTATGTAAGTGCATTATCTCTCGATTCTTAATTTTTTTGGCAATAAATTTTTATATTTCTCAGTATAAATAACCTTTATAGCATTTATTAGACAATTTATATCTTGTATAAATTTTTGCTTTTGTATTCTATTGTTTCTCTTTTTTGGTAATTTTTATATTTTACTTATTTCTAAATTTTAAAATGGAATATATATAGTGGTACCTCAGTTGATGATCTCAATCAGTTCCAACTTTCTGGGGAGGATGGCCACGTTCCTGTTCCTGCGAGGTAGAGGGCCGAGGTCCTGTCTGTCACCTGATGCCGAGTTCGACAACAAAAGCAAAATGTCGCTGAATGCTTCTGTTCGCCAACCAAATTGTTCACGAACAGAAACATTCATGAACCGAGGCACCACTACAGTAATTTAGTAATCGGATCATGTCATAAATCACAAAGATTTGAACTTCTTACTTATGAGAAATTATGGAAGCCCAATTTCTGCTGATACCTGTATTTTTAAAAGTCTTATTGTCCAAAAGACCTTTTAAAAAACAAAAGAAGGCACCAAAACACACATTGAAGGAATTGCTTGTATTTCTTTAGTTCAATAGGATAACTATTAAATAAATTTCTAAAACCTATGATACATTCCAAAATGACTAAATTAGTACTGTACAAAACTTTTAACATATATAGTGATCAATGAATATTTGAAGGAATGAATTATTTATTATTCATTTTATTATTGTACGGTAAATACATGTATTGATTGCCATACTTATTTAAAAAGATGTAAAAATATTATTGCATTTTAGAAATGTACATTTATTCTGTTTGACTTTTGTATTGCGTCTCTCCGAGGTGTTCAAATACCTTATTTTTCATCTCTTCTGCTTCCATTGTGTTACTTAGTTATTCATATGTCAGAAAATTAGGCCATATCCCACGTAGGTCCTGCATATTTTAAAAGTATTTATTTTGTAGTTTACAAATGGTTCACTTAAGCTCACACATCTTTACTCTTTGTGCTTCCATTTGACAGTATTTATTGATATCTAATTTCCAGGTCTTCAAAGCAAACTCATACTGATCCTCCTGCCTCAGCCTCCTGAGTACTGGGGCTACAGGCCTGACTACCACACCCAGCCATAAAAGCCAACTATTAAGTAACTCTTTGGCTATTAAGCCCATTTTGATTCCTTGGACTCATCATTATATCTGTTTTACAATTTTTATTTGAAATCTATTTATACATTCCATTTTTCTAGGGAAAATTTCCATTGTCTTTTATTTGCTTTGACATATTAATCATCTATTTCAAATGGCATGCAGTTAACTTCCAAATAGGGATTACTATCTGTTCTGACTCTATTGTCAATTAATTTTGTGATATTTTTGTCTTTCTGTCTTGTCTCACAAAGCTGTAATATTATTTTTCAAATTGGACTTCAAGTATGAAAAATTATAGAGGAGAGGTGGCTAAGTATCTAATCTTGATTCAGTCTGAATCAGACGAAATGAGGGCTGTTCTATTTCCTGTTTGCTCTTAGAATGTAACATTTTATGTGACTCAACTGGAATGTTAATACAATAGCTCCTCTTTGCAACTGAATTTCAATTTTTATGTCACTAGCACAGTAAAACTGGCACTGTTTCTGCTTAGGTTTCTAGTATCTCAGCTGCTGCTTTAGGAGTAGTGTCCTGTCCTCTCATCCCTCACTTTGAGTTCTTGGTTTCTTGTGTTTTGGCTGCTTTGATGGCTATTCAATGGCCTCGAAATGTTTATTTTTGTATTTTATTTATTTTTTTTTATTTCTTTATTTTTTTGTGGGTACCGGGGGGACGACCTCAGGACCTCACGCGCCAACAGGCACCCGTGCCGCTGAGCGATATCACCGGCCCCTTTTTTCGTATGTGGGTTCCGGGAGTCGAACTCGGGCCTTCGCGCTTGCAAGGCAGGCGCTTAAGCCGCTGAGCCGTCTCACCGGCCCTATTTTTGTATTTTAAATTGTATTTTCTTCTAAAATTTTATCCAGCTTTGCAGTTGTCCTCAGTGGAAGTAATGATCTGACAAATCTTATTCATAATGGCCCAGAGTAGAAATGTTGCTTTTAATCAATTGTTATATTCCTCTTTTTAAATAACTAATGGTACTATTTCTTTTTTTCCTTTTTTTTTAAGCATTTCACCACTTCAAAAATATTTTGCTTGCATTAATTTCTAGCAATCTTTGTTTCTTAGAGGCTACTATTTCTTACTTCACTAAAATTAAGAAATATAATTATATTCTCTGGATGTGGCTATTTTATTTTCCTGTTAGGATAGTGACACTTGTCAAGAAAGGTAACCAAAATAGAACAAAAATGTAACCAAATGAAAATTGCTGAACTACTATTCAGTGTTTAATTTTCCTAGAGTTAAGTTGGTCAGGGATGTTAGAAAGATATTCAACAAAATAAATTAGTCGAATTTAACAATAAAAATAACTAAAAATTTAGGGAAAGTATTTTTGTTGCAATGACTGGTAATCCTTAGAAAAACTTCTTTTCTTCTTGATCACACAATTAAATAGGTTTTCCGATCGTTTTTGCTGTTGAGTGAAACAATGCCAATGTATTTGAACCAAAGAAATGTGGGTAGATGGAAAGTTGATGGTTACAGAATCGATCATTAAATATCACCCACAAACGCCAACATACTAAGGAGCTTGTGCCTTTAGTGATTATCAATTCTCAAAGAAATATTATATCAAGCTACTGAAATTTGGGAATGACTTGTTATAGCACTTAATATAGCTTCCTATTAATCTACTTATAGAATAAAGATTAAATATGTTTAATTCTTCTTATTCAGATGTGAATATTGTACTGTGTTGATTCAGAATTTTTAACTGGTCACTAAAGATTAATACTGAATTAATCAATGTGCGAAAAATAGAATCAGGCCAAAATATAAAACCAAATTTATAAATGTATTCATAAGCTTAATTCATAAGTAAATATATACCATAGATATGATCAGAAACAAAAGCTTATGTGTCTCATGGTTTTTCTTACATGAGAAACCCAAATTATAAAGAGCAAAATCAATAATAATAATAGGAAGTAGGGAGATACATCTTTCTCAAATGGGAAGGGGATCAAGAGATGGAAGGAGGCTGATGGAGGGGAACCAAAGAAGACGAAAAAGGAATTAACATGTGCAATGTATATGTACCAACTCCACCCAAGGAATGGAAATGTTATGAATGGCAAACAAGCACTAATAAAAATAAGAATAGAAAAGATAGATGTGATTCAAAGCACTAGGTTTTTGGCACAGAAAAGTACAAATTTCTGAGTCATTCAGAAAATATTATTTGAATAAATAGTGTTTTATTTAAATATGTAGACCAACAGGGGTCTCTGAGAGTCATAAATATTCAAAAATATTTTCTGATATAGTAAGGACACAAATATTATAAACGATATATTTAAATGAAGTAAATATTTAAAATGTGTATTATTCTTGGTCATCTATCTCAAAATAGATGAACACTATAAAAATGATTCTGTTGTTAAAAAAGTTATTGGTGAATTTCAATATGTTATTTGACAAAATACAAGGAATCTTAAGATTCCTTTTGGATATTTCTGGATATGATGACATTAAAAGTTGTATGATGACATCATCCTTGCTTTTCAGATCACCACAATCGTTATCTAAAATCATGTACATTTTCCTTTGATTCTTTTTTTTTTTTTTTTGAGAATGTGCTAATTTGAATTGGTATTGTCTTCTTTTTTTTTTTTTTTTTTTTTTTCATACCAGGAGTCAAACTCAGGGCCCCACACTTGCCAGGCAGGCACTGTGCTGCTGAGCTACATCCCTGGCCCTTTGAATTGAAATTAACTGGGACTCAGGTTTTAATCAAAGGAGAGTAATAGCAATACACGAATCACAAGTTTAGAGTTGCAATCTTATCTCCGAATAGCTAGAAATAGTGGTTTTCTGATACAGTGTGTAGTTAATTTTCTCAAAATATTGACCTTCTATATTAGTGAATTTCTTTAAATACTATGTATTAAACTTTATATTGATAATAAAGAGAATAATTATAATTTAATTATAAGTATGATGGTTAATATACTAATTTCATGAAATAGTCTTCAGTTTTCTTTGTTATGCAAAACTGGCTCATTGAGTGATTTACGAACACAGGTTCTGCTTTAATAGAGAAAGTGATATGAATAACCAGTGCAGTTTTCCTTCTAATGAATATTTGATCTTGTAGATACATTGTATCTCTAAGGAGACTGGCTTATTGTTTGTAAGTCGGATCCCCACAATCACTGAGCCAAGCAGTAGGGAGTGACTTTGAATAACTGCCTTCTCGGGGGCTTTGAATAAACATACAAAGCCCTTGTTGAAAGGTTTGCCCAATTCATCCAAGCCAAGACCTGGCCTCAGAATTCCCCTTGTGGCTGGCAGGACATGTCAGGTCTGTGCTGTGTTCTGACGATTTCCCTTCTAAATTTCTTACTTCATTCATTGTGCTGCTCCCCACTCCCTGGTATATATTTTGCACTTCCAGTTGTCTCTTAGCACTTGCTTTCCACAGTGGGGGCCACTTGTCACAAGCAAGAAAGATTTTGAATTAGGTGAAAGAAAGTATCAGAAAAATAAAATTTATGTCACAGTTTCCTTTCAGAGGTTAAAGTTTAAAATAATGTTCTATCTTTGAAAGATTTAAATATTCATCGCATTAGTTTTTATCAAGGTAAACATTTCTAAATGGATAAAAAACTAAAATTCTTAATACCTGGTGAGTCTTAGCTTATCATCTTTTATATTCTTAATTAACATTATATGTGAACGGATGCTTTTCAGGTACAATCTATGCAAAATAGTAGAAGAAAAAAATATGTATTATTGCCATAAATTTTCACTCTAAGTAGATTAAATGCTCAGAAAAGAACATGTGCTTAAGTAAGACAAGAGATTTTTGATAATATTTAAAATTAAATTAACAAACAAATATAAAGGTTAATAAATAAGTTAAAATAAGCTATTCATAATATATAATTGAAGAGTTTTTTAAAAGTCTATCACATTATGAACTCATATTAATTTTTTATAAGGGACAATCAGCTTTATTTTTCAGACAAATTCATATCTAATGAGCACGATGAGAAAATAAACCTTGGAACTAGTCTCAAAAACAGTACCTGAAGTATTATACTACAGCATCATAACAAGTCGCCTATATTTCTCATGGCACTGATAGACTCATTTTAATAATATTTTAATAATATTTAATAGGTTTGACTAAAGTTCTCCATCTAGTAATTATATACTAACTATCACATTAAATATTGGTTGTAGGGCTGGTGAGATAGCTCGGTGGCATAAGCGCCTGCCTGGCAAGCATGAGGTCCTGAGTTCAATTCCCAGGACCCACATAAATAGATAAATGTTGGTTGTACAAAAAGGGGAGGAATCGGAGAATTTTCCCTTTTTATTGGAAATAGCATTATATCATTTAGTGCTACATTGTCTTTCACTGTACAACTATAAAACTTCAATATCAGGGAAATAGACTCAAGGAATTGGTATTGATTCTCAGAAGCATCAAGTTGTCATTACGATGAACCGTAGCCGCAGTCGTGTTCTCATTCAAGATGATAGAGCAAAGCTCCACACATCGCACTGCAGGTGCAGCAGCTCACTGTGGTAACACGCACTGGTCTAAGAAGAGGATGCATTTAGTGCAAGCTTTACGTGTTATCTGTGAACCAATTACAAGCTGGTCATGAACTAGAAAATAGGACTAACTCTCTGTCAGCTCATATGACCTTTGCATAAATTGTCTAATCACCATATATGTCTTGAGCTGTCTATATTGATTTTTTATGATCTTCTTCCACCAAAAAAGAAGTTGAATGGATTATCCAGAGTGGTTGTACAATGGCATGTGAGCTGATTTGGGTAAAGCAGTACGATTGTACTGCAGGGAACATCATATAATGAATGCAATATGTTACAACAGAACATAAATTTTTACACAAAATACTTGTACACAAAACCATTCATATTTTTTGTATTGGTTCATGAAATTGAAAAGGAGCAAGCAGTCTTAGTGATGGCTAAAGTTTTTCTACTTCCTATTTTAAATGTGTCCAAATACTTTTGATTATGTACAGGCTATTTTAAGATGCAAAATTATTTTCTAATAAATTCATATTTTTTATACTTAAGCAAGCTATATATTGACTTGTCTGATGTAACAGTAGCATAAATCAAATAATATTTTTTTCACAAGCCTGAGGTTAAAGATTTACTTCTCTGATATACCTGATTGCTGCTGCTCTAAAAATTCCATCTGACCAAGAAAACATTCCCAGTGTCTCTCTTAACAGAAGTTGTTTTGGGGTGAAGTGAACATAATCACATTTAGCCTGTCAGTCAAAGCACACAAATGTTTTTGCAGAGAATAACACAGTGCTGAAAACTGCGAGTGGCAGTGGTGTTATTGAAAACAAATTAAAATGAAATGTGATTTCATTTGTGTGTTTATTGTGTTTATTTATATCACAATATTTTTCCCCCCTAAGCCTAGTTAAAAATATTCTGCTTTTGTTATCTTGGGATGTTCATAATTTTCACAGTTCCATATTATCCAGAAAAATAAATAATTCAGTACAAGTTGGAGTATGGATTTTAAAAAGCAGTGCAAAATGGAAATGGGATGTGTATTTTTAAATTAATAGTATATGTCTAATTCCTCTGTTATGTTAATTGCTATATGATAAATGATTAAATAATCTGTTGGGATTCAAGAGCTACCTAATATTATATTGCATAGTCTTAAAACAAAATATCTGCTCTCTTTAACTTAAGTTTAAATGTCTGTCTTTATACATTTGCAATCTAATTATAATGGTTGATTTAGTATGCATAATTTTTGTTTATGATAATTTCAGATGAGTTTCTGTAATTTCATTTTTCTACCTCATCAATGGAAATAGTAATGAATTATAACTACTTTTCAATTGCTAGTTAAATATTTGTACTTACGGATATTTCAAATGACTCAAATATGCAATTTTGTTTTCTTTGTTAATTATTCCACTATGTTTCCAGGGAGAAAAAAACAAAAAGTAGAAAAGAAAGAAAGAAAAATTCCATATGTTTCCAAACAGAAAGAAAGAAGATAGGAAAGAAAAAAATCCAACATTTCACATATTAAGATTTCACATATTAGTAAAATCTTTTTTCTCAAAACTTTTCTTTTTCCATTATTGGGGATCAAACTCACGATTTCATCCATACTAGGCAAGTGCTCTGTCACTGAGGTATATCTTCAGCCCTTTAGCAAGATCTTTTTAGATGAATACATTAGTATTTTTTGGTTTGTGATCCAAAGAACATTAAAATAATCTGAAAACATGGGAGTAAATATGCTTCACAAATTTTCATGTGAATTATTTTTTTCAGTTAAAGAAAAAAAAACTCAAGTTTTCAGAAAAAAAAACAAAAAACCTTCCTTCTACCTACCTGACAAGTTATATGCTGAAATGTTTATTTCATTAGGTGTAAAATATTCATTATTTGACCATCATATCTCCAGAGGACTCCACTAAGGTAAACATGAGACACTCATTTACGCTTCTTTTTGTTTTTAATTTAAAAATATGAATTACTGTTTGAAATCATAAATTAACTATTCTTAGAAGTTCAGTGTAATTTATTTCTAATTGTTTATGTTGAATTCTAAGGCAATAATTTGAAGATGATGATAGCACCAGAAAGGCTTTCTAGAGTGTATTACAAATATTTTCAAAATATACGATTAGGCTTGGGAAAGCAAATTTTTACTGAAAACATGACTTCTTGTCAATCATGTATATAGAAAATGATTCTAGTGAAAATGTAAAACAGCAGAGTTTTAAACCAGCTTAGGGAGTGGACTTGAACTCAGGACCTTCATTCCACCCTATTACCCTGAGGCTTCACTGGTCTTATTTTTGTACCTTCAGTATAGTACCTTGTTTCTATTACCTGCTTTACATCACCTCCCTCAGGTGAATATAAGCTTCAAAGTGTGTATGAAGGGCTTTATTTATTTATTTTATTACCATCCCATGCTAAGTACTTGAGGCAGAGTGGTCATAATGCATTGCATTAAAAAGGAATGAATGTGCATATGAGATCAATCTTCGATAATCCTTATGACTGAGTGAGAAGTTTCAGACTGCTCAGTAAACACAAAATTAAGCGTTCAAAAATTAATATTTGCAAAAGAGACCCTTCTCTGGTGCTATAAATAAGATGTTTTCCCTAATTTAGTACTAACAAGAGACATGTGCACTGGAAACGATGAGTTACTTTCTTACTCTATTTATAAAACATATTTTATTACATGTCCCTATTTGTTATCTATCTGATAAAAACCTAGCCAGCAAACATTCTCAGTTTTATTCACACAAATCTTTTTCTTTCTGTTCTTCAATTCTAGTTATGAACACTAAGGAAAAGATGGCTAAAGAAGCAGTTTCTCTGAATCAATTTCATACATAATGTAGTTTCTTTTTCTTTCACCAAGTATTTTAAATCTCAGGTATTGTTCTTGGTTAAAAGAGAACATTGTTTCTCCTTCTGTTTTTGAAAGACTACCAACACAGAAAGATTGTTTGGGGTAAAGGGCCATTAACCTGCCAGGAAGTGAGATAGTTTTAGACGTACCCTCTGATCAAAAAGATCTTCCCTGAGTGTTTTATGTCCCCTTCAATAATTAATATAAATCTTTCTTATTTTTAAAATAAAGCAACAACTTATACATGCTTGTAAACCAGTAATAACTTGATTCTTGTATATCTAATCCAGAAAACAGTAAGCCCAAAGATTCTCTGCTAAAAAATATATCTGGATCTCAAAATTGTATTTTCAGGAAAAGTAAAGTAAAAATAAATTATTTGCAATTGTGTCATATGAACAACCTGGAATCTCATGTTAAACATATTTTTTAAATTTTGTGTATGATTTATTGATAAAGTAAAAAAAATCTAATGCTAAAGAAGTATTTATTCATCTCCACAAATATTTTAGTTGATGTGCTTTGTATAATACATAACTTCTTGTTGAATAATATATATGCTTTCCCGTCTTCTCCATTGTGATCAAGGGCAACAGATAACAGAAAAGACTCATCCAGGCATTAGTACTATATTTAAATGAATGAGTAGGATCAGAAAAGAATTTTCTTATATTAAAATATGTGAAACTAAATCACAGAAGAAGATACAACTGGTACAAAGACCCTACAGCAACAGGTCGGGTATCCTCCCAGAAAATGAAGGGCGTGCATGCTGAAACACATGGGTGAGGGAGGAAGAGGGACCATTTTCTTCTATTCTCATTTATGCATCTCTCTCTGTGTCTTTTTCTCCTTGACTTTCTCTTTGTTGTAATGTCCCCCTCTCACATAGATTTAAGGTGCACAACATTTATTTTCCTATTCATATACATTTTTAAATGATTACTGTAGCCCAGCAAATTATGTATTCCTCCCCTTCCATAGTTTTTTGTGCGTATATTCATGCTAAGAAAATCTAAAATCTACTCTTTTGGTAAAATTTTAGTACATAATGTAATATCGTTCATTATAGACTTCATGTTATATTAGATCTCTAGACTTATTCTTCCTATTCAACTACAAACTTGTAAATTTTGCCTACTTCCCTTTTCCTCTACCTCTGATCTCCTGATAATCACCATTCTACTCTGTTTATATGTGTTACACTTCTTCTCCTTATTTACATGAAAGAGAAATATTGCAGTATTTTTCTGTCTGAGCCTGGATTATGTGTTCCGGTTTCATTTGTGTTGTCATAGATCTCAGTATCTCGTTTTATTTTTTTTTTTCCTTTGGTTCTCTTTTTCACATTTTTTATTTCCATTAGTACATGTTTGCAGTACATAAACACTGTATTCACCATAGGGAATTGGTACATGTACACAGCGTATCTATTATCTCCGTCTCAGGGCCGAGTATACCACGATATTTGCTCATTAATCTGCAGATGGACTCTGATAGCTATGGCAACTAATGCTGCAATGAATACAGAAGCAGAGATATCTCTAGGAAGAGCTGATTTCCCTGTGTAAGTATACATCAAAAAAGGGATTGCTGTATCCTAGAGTAATTCTGCTTTCTTCTCCTTTGAGAAAATTTTTTATGCTTGATTTAAAAATTCTGCCAGTTTACATTTACAAACAAAGTGAAGAATTTGTTTCCTTATACCCTCGTCGATATATTTTTAATCTGTATATTTTTATAACAGCCATCTTAGCATGAGTGAGTGACTGTCTCATTATTTTGATTTGAATTTCCCTGACAACTAATGGGGTTGAAGACCTATTGGTCATTGTTATGTCTTTTTGTTTTTTAATAAGAAACATATTTTGCTCATTTTAATTTAGTTACCGTTCATGTTTTCTTCTGAATTATGGGAGTTTCTTGTATATTATCCCGTGGTAGATATTGTTTTCCAAATATTTTGTACCTATGTGTCTGTTGACTTTTCATTTTATCATTTCTTTGTTTTGCTGAAGTTTTTTAGATTCCCGTAGTCCTACTTGTTTATTTTTGATTTGGTACCTGAGTTTTTGATAAGATATTCAATATGACCTTTTTCTTAGTTTTTTTCAAGGAATTTTAGTTTCAAGTCCTACATTAAGGTCTTCATACATTTTGAGCTTCTTTATTGTGTTTGGTTTCAGTGTCCAGTTTCATTCTTTTGCAAGAAGATGTCCATCCTTTTGTGATCCTATGAAAGGGCTATTTCATAGAAACACCCAGATAAAAAATGAATATCAATGAGGGACTATTTCCCCCCTGACTCCAATATTACTTTTTTGAATATCTGAGGGAGGGAAGAAATTTGCAAAGAGGTAATACAAGTTAAGGATGTGTAGACTGAGAAAAGATTCTAGAAGAAAATTAAGTTTGGTAATGTACTCTGTTAATTTCCAGTGTATACAGACAGGAATGAGTATATATGTCTAATAAAACACCACCATTCTTTCAGATTTTGTAAGTCTTCAAAGCACATCATGAGAATATCACTTACACCCTTGCTGAAATTGAAAGAATATATATATATATATATATATATATATGAATATAATATGTATACAATCACATAAATACATATGTGCATGCATGCATTCATACATACATACTCTTTCTAGGTATTTGGTATTTGAAAGGGCATGCTTTGGAGTGGTGTTTGAGGTATTTCTGATATTTAACCAAAAGACAATCTGAAGTTGCTAGTTATAGCAGAATATCGAGAATTTATTATAGTATTTAGAACCCATACATTTGTAGGAATTGGTTAAATAGTTTATGTAATACTTTTATGTTTCAATCTAGTATTGAGTTTGAAGAGAAGGGGAATAAAGAGACACTGAAACTAGTAAGGAAAAATCGTCTTTCCTGATTTTTAATTTCTTTGATATAGGTAACCCGTTTTACAAATGGTATCCTTTCACTACACAGTCTGGCCCACGATTTAAAGATGGTGGCATATGAGATCCACTGGGGAATGAAAGAACTGCAGTTGCTGCTGGCCCAAGGCAGCAAATTGTCCAGGTCAATCAGGGACAACATATGCAAACTGCAACAATCCCTGGTCTACTATGACTGTCTAAAACCACAGTCAACCATAATAGGCTATTCTTGGAAATTTCATTTACTGGTAAGTTTGTATAGTATACAGGCCCAAAGACCTGTGCTAGGAATTATAGAAGGTCCCTCACTTTCAATAATTTGACTTACAATTATTCTACTTTTCAATAGTATGAAAATAATAAATGTACAGTAGAAAGTATACTTTAGATGGATAAGTTGGATCTTTTTCCAGGCTAATTCTACGCAATATGAGACAAACAATTTTGAGCCACTTTCGGCAAGCTGCAGCTACCAACTACGCAATCAGAAAGGTAAACAATGGATGCTTTACTGTGTACTACATTGCTAAACTATAAAGGTTGCTAGGTAGTGTGTATTTAATGCATTTTCGATTTACTTGTTTTTCAACTTATGATGACTTTATCAAAACATAAACCCTTACTACGTTGAGAAGCATCAAGAAGTAAATGTCCTTTTAAGGATCACTTAAATCTAGGAGTTGAACACAGCATGAGTACCATAACAGAAGTGTTAGTCAGTGTAAGCATTTTGGGGTTGTTATCTTCCTTCTCATTTACTTTGTTTTTTAATAAAGTTTCTGGAGAAAAGAGAGTTTTCAGAGCTGGAAGAAAGCCTACAAACTCCGTTCTCTAAAAACAGGTGAATTCCTTTGAGCCATGTCCTATTTCAAAAATTGCTAGAGTCATTTTTAAATGCAAATTGATATCTTAATTATGAGATTGGACACATCCAATTACCAAATTGATGCTGTGGGGTTGAACTTTAATGTCACTGTAAGACATTAATACCACCCAAGAGTAATGAGAAATTCATTGACATGTACAAATTCTTTATTAGGAAGCAGGAAATATCATTTCATCCTAAAAAGACATTTGAAAGTCTGTATGAAGAAAAACAAAATTTCTCCTCAATCACATATCAGTAGTCTTATACGTTTAATGCAAACACTTCATGCTGTGTAAAAATTATTATATTTTAACATAATATCACCATTTTCTTCACCACATTGATATTATTAGCCATAACTTTCAAATCATTTTAGAATTAATATTTTAAATGGAGAATAAAACACCAACACTTCCCTTATCTGAACTGTTGATGTAGAGTTCATCTTCACTTCTTACGCTACTGAAGAGGGCAGAAGAGGGGCTTTAAACACCTATACATTACCTGTGACTGATAGGCAACTGCCTAAAATTCCATTTTAAAAGTCATTAGTTTAGTACTGTATCCTACTGTAAGTAATTGCAAATAACAGCAACAATTCTTAGATAACAATCATTAGAAATCTCATATAAATATTTTTAGGCTCTGGTTTTTCTTTTCTAGTGTCAGATTTATCAAGTATCACTATGCAGGGACTTGGGTATAGTTCACCGACAGTGTTTTGTGAGTTGCCCTGGATTTGATCTCCAGGAACACACACACACACACACACACACACTATTGTGTTACTGGGTATTTAAAACATATCAGCATACTAAAATATTGGAATCTTGGCAAAAAAAACTATAGTTTGTTACTCAGGAGGATGAGATAGAAGGATTGCTTAAATCAAGGAGTTGAATGCACCCTGAGTACTATAACAAAAATGTCTTAAAACAAAACAAAACAAAAGAAAAACAAATGAGGCAGGGCCAGCAGCCTGGAGGAAGGCAACAAAAGTGGGCAGGCTGGTCCGTTGCTATAATTCAAAGGGCTCCAGGTGAAATCCAGCAGAACAGTCCCAGGTCATTTGATTGCTGAACAGCCCAGAGTGGAATGAGGGAAGAGCCATTCAGTCACAGTAGACTGCCGGCAGGTGGGAAGCATATTAGGGGGAATTCCGCTGCGAGGTAGGAGATGGGACCACCTAGACTCCACTCCAGTGGAAAACAAAAGCCCATCTTAGCCCTAAATGCAAAGGACTGGAAGTGTCCCCCCAGTCTGCGACCAGCAGAGTGGCCTTGGTCTAGTGGAATAAGCAGGCAAGTAGCCCTGGCCTGCAGCGGGACAAGGGCACCCTCTCCGCCCAATGACCAGTGTGTAAGAGGAGGCAGTGGTGTGGAGAAGAGGAAGATGTGCAAGGTCCAGAAGGAGCCCACTAGACACAGGTCTGGGAGCAACCCTAAGCTTTCCCTACTCAAGGATGCCACAGTAACTGGGAGAGAGCTGTAGATACAATCACAATAAGGAGAAGTTGACATCCAGAATGTTGTCAGCTTAAAACCAGTCCCAGCCCCCCACATTCAGAGGCCAAGATTAGCGCCATGTCAAGCACAAATCCTATTGCAGACTTGGTGGGGTTACGCAACACGTTTCTGAGATCTGACTTGGACACTACCACTGAACTGTGGATACCAGAGTAATTGTATTCTTTTTTTTTTTTTCCGATGTCTTTATTGGTTCTCCTTTTTCTGTCCAGTTGTGTTTTTTGTTGTTGTTGTTGTTTTGTTTTTGTTTGTTTGTTTTTCACTACTTAGGTTTCTTAACTTTCTTTTTGTTTTCTTCTATTTGTGTTCTTTCTCTCTTTTTTCAACTATCTTTCTCGATTTTATGATACTTTCATGTGAGTGAACATTGGCTCTTCTCTTTCTGGTTCATTTCAATATTCTTTTGCTTTCTCTTTCATTCATTCTCTCCTGTGTTCTCCAGTTTCCCAAAATGTGGATGATCATCCTTTGCCCTCCAGGTTTGCTTCTACTATATTTGTCGTCATTCATCTCTCTGTTTTGTCCCCTATCCCTCTTAAATCCCCCCCCACACACAGGGTAACATCACTCTACTAAGGGGAAATATCATTGCATACAACTTTCTGGTATGTATTGGATTTTATTATGTAACTATAGAACTTGCTCCTATGGTTATAGGTAACAAGTTAATAGTTACCACAGTTTTTCTTTAGCTAGGCTGTGCTTGATAATATTGTTATTGCTAACACTGTACTACTTTAGCCATACTTATTGTCATACTTATTGTAGTCAGTTTTTCTCCCTTGTATGACAACACTGTGATTGTCTGGGGTCATAACCATCACCATAGTCCGGTACCAAAAGACTGGGTAATGAGCCAAAGAGTGACTGCTCATCCCTAATAAAGTGGGTTGTTTGGATACATACAAAAACCAAGAACCACCTACATCAAGAAGACAACTCTGAGGAATAGACATTTTATAGAGAAACCTCGATTATAGTGAAAAAGTTATCTACTGTAAGAAATCTACAAGTATGAACACAAAAAAACAAAATAAAATTTTTAAAAATAGAGAACAACAAGATTCAGAAGCAAAATGAAACCCCAATCCTCTAGTCCACCCAGGACAAGTCCAGAACACAATGAAATAGAGGAAATCAGAATGCAGTCACTGGAAATTTCTAAAACCATAGCAGCAGAAGTGAAAGAACAAATGGATGAGGTTATAGAAAACATAATGAAGTATGGAATAAATGACAATCAGAATGAAAGATATTAGAGTAGACACATAAAAAAATAGAGGAGTTTAGGAAAATGATGGAAACCACGAATGCCCAATATAGGAAAGCAATGGAATCCATGAAACAAAGTCAAATAGATATTCATGAAAATAAAAATTACATTAAAATATACACACCAGATTGAATGAATATGAAGATAGAATATAAGATCTAGGGCTGGTGAGATGGCTCAGCGGCTTAAGCGCCTGCCCGGCAAGCACGGGGGCCCGAGTTCGACTCCCAGAACCCACATACGAAAAAGGGGCTGGTGATATCGCTCAGTGGCACGGGCGCCTGCTGGCGCACGAGGTCCTGAGGTCGACCCCCCGGTACCCACAAAAAAAAAAAAAGAATATAAGATCTAGAAGACAGGATTACAGTTAGCAACCATGAAAAGAAAGATATCTTAAAAAT
Organism: Erethizon dorsatum; assembly: GCA_028451465.1. NCBI lineage: Eukaryota > Metazoa > Chordata > Mammalia > Rodentia > Erethizontidae > Erethizon > Erethizon dorsatum. The sequence continues at coordinate 76,141,042 of CM051833.1, read as the reverse complement.
TGCATGGGACCATGGGGAATCAATCCAACAGCTGCAAGATGAAGCAAAGAAGAATGACATAAAATTGATCTCAGTCAATGAGAAAGCCAGAGATAGTGTAAATCCCATAAAAAATAAAAGCTCTGGGCCGGTGAGATGGCTCAGCGGCGTAAGCGCCTGCCTTGCAAGCGCGAGGGCCTGAGTTCAACTCCCGGATCCCACATATGAAAAAGGGGCTGGTGATATCGCTCAGCGGCACGGGCGCCTCCTGGCGCGCGAGGTCCTGAGGTCGACCCCCCGGTACCCACAAAAAAAAAATAAATAAAAAAAAATAAAAGCTCTTCAGAGAAGTAATGGCAGAAAATTTTCCAAACATGGATAAAGAATTTTTACATAAAAATAAGTGAAAATATAGAACTCCAAATAACAATAACCAAATGAAATCTATACCAAGGCAAATAATAATCAAGATTCCAGACATTCAGCAGAAGAACAGAATACTAAAAGCTGTTAGAGGGAAAAAAAAGCAAATCACCTATAAAGGAAAGCCCATCAGAATCACAGCAGACTTCTCAACACAAACCCACAAATAAAGGAATGCTTGGAGTGAGGTATTTCAAGCCCTAAAAGTAAACAACCTCCAATCTAGATTGATGTACCTCACAAAACTATCTGTCAAAATCAATGGAGAAATAAGATACTTCCACAACAAAGGACAACCAAAGAAATTCATGACCACCAAACAGCTCTCCAAAATGCTCTGTAGGATATTTTAGAAAGAGTTAATGAGGACCACAATTCTATGAACACCAATTGAAATATCCAACAGGCAGGGCAACCAGTTAAACAGAGGGGAAACACAGTAAACCAACAACAGGAAAACAATGAGAAGGATAAGTCAATACATATTAGCTAAAAGCACCAATGTAAATGGTCTCAATCCACCAATCAAAAGAAACACACTGGCAGAATGGATCAAGAAGCAAGATCCAACAATATTCTGCATACAAGAAACATAACATAAAAAGAAATTCACAGACTGAAAGCCAAAGGATGGTAAACAATACTCCATACGAGAATCTGAAAAAAAGCAGGGGTAGCTATTCTATTTGCAGATGAAGTGAAATTCAAGCCAAGACTGATCAAAATAGACAAAGAAGGTCACTACATATTTCTTAAGGGAAAACTCCAAGAAAAAGAAATAACAATCATAAATATGTATGACCAAATACAGGCATATTCAACTATATAAAACAAATATTAAAATCCATGAAAAATCAAATGATAACACAGTACTAATGGGGAACCTTAACACCCCATTGTCACAAAGAGATAGATCAATTAGACAAAAAAAAATCAACAAAGAAATATCAGAGCTAAACCAAACCTGTGAAGAAATGGACTTTGTAGATGTATATAGAGTGTTCCACCCTACAATGTCAGAAAATACATTTTTCTCAGCTGCACATGGGATGTTCTCCAAAATAGACCACATACAAGCTTAAGTAAATGCAGAGAAATTGAAATTATCACATGCATATTATCTGACAATAGTGCAATGAAAATGGAAATCAACAGCAAAAGAAACACAAAAACTACATAAACACCTGGAAATTAAATAACACCCCCCAGAACAACCAATGGGTCACAGATGAAAGTAAAGAAGAAATTAAATAGTATTTACAATTAAATTATAATGCTGATATAATATACCAGAACTTATTAGACACAATGAAAGCAGTCCTAAGAGGGAAATTTATAGCGGTGTATTCTCATATCAGGAAAACCGAATGAGCTCAAATAAACAACATTATGTTGAATCTCAAACTTTTAGCAAAAGAAGAACAAATCAAACCCAAAGCTCATATGAGTGACAAAATTATTGAGATCACAGCAGAAACTAATGCATCAGAAACTAAAAAACAATACTAAGAATCAATGAATTGAAGAGTTGGTTCTTTGAAAGATTAAATACAATGGATAAACCTCAGGCAACCTTATCAAAAAGAGAAAAGAAAAGAATCAAATTCATGCAATTAGGAATGAAAAGGGTGAAATCACAATGGTTTCTGTGGAAATCCATAAGATCATTAATACCTATTTCAAGAACCTGTATTCTAATAAGATAGAAAACAGAAAAAATGGACAGATTCCTAGATATATATGAATTGTCAAAACTGAATCAAGAATATATAAAAATTCTAAATAACCTAATATCAGTCAATGAAATTGAAAATGTAATTAAAAACTTGACAATAAGAAAAGCCGAGGTCTTGATGGATTCACTGCTGAATTCTACAAGAAATTTAGAGAAGATCTAATGCCACTAATGATGAAACTCTTTAACAAAATTGAAAGGGAAGCAATACTACCAAAATCATTTCTGTAAACAAGTGTTATTGTGATACCAAAACCAAGAAGGTCCCAGTCAAGTAAGAGAACTACAGGCCAACCTCACTAATGAACAGAGAAGCAAAAATCCTTAATAAGATACCTGCAAACACAATATAGGATATCACTAAGAAGATGACTACCATGGCCAAGTAGGATTCACCCCAGGGATGCAGGGATGGTTCAACACACACAAATCAATAAATGTAATGCACCATATAATCAGAGCCAAAGACAAAAATCACATGGTCATCTCAATAGATACAGAAAGGCTTTTGACAAAGTCCAACATCCATTCATGATAAAAACCCTGTAGAAATTAGAACAGATGGTCTTTATTTCAATCTGATAAAAGCCATCTATGACCAACTAACAGCCAGCATCATACCAAATGGCCAAAAACTCAAAGCTTTCACTCAAAACTCAAGAACAAGACAAGGATGTCCACTATCACCAATCCTATTCAATATGTTTCTGGAAACATTAGCCAGAGCAATCAGACAAGAGAGAGAAATAAAAAAAAAAAAAATAAAAGGAAAATAAAAGGAAATAAAGATAGGAAAGGAAGAAGTTAAATTATTATTTTGAGATGACATAGTACTCTACATAGAAGACCCCAAAAACTCCACCAAAACACTTCTAGATTTAATGACCAAATTCAGTAGTATAGCTGGATACAAAGTTGACACTCAAAAATCAATGGCAGTCCCATACACAAACAACAAACTCACTGAGAGAGAAATGAGGGAAACCACTCATTTCACAGTAGCATTCAAAGAAATGAAGTACTTAGGAATGAATCTAACAGAGGAAGTAGAAGATCTCTACATTGAAAATTATAGTACTCTGAAAAAGAAGATCAAAAAAGATATCAGGAAATGGAAAGATATCCCTTTCTCTTGAGTAAGAAGGACCAACATGGGGAAAATGGCCATACTCCCAAATTCGTTATACAGATTTTTGGCAAACCCAGTCAAAATATCATTAGCATGCTGCACAGAACTAGAAAAAACATCCCTAAAATTCATTTGGAACCAGAAGAGACCTAGAATAGCAAACGCAATTCTGGACAACAAAGGCAAGTCATGGGGCATTACGTTCCCTGACTTGAAAGTATACTACAGAGCTACTGTGATAAAAACAGCATGGTACTGGTAAAAATACAGACTAAATGATCAATGGAACAGATTAGAAGATGCAGACACAACTATAAACATATTCATTGACCTCATATTTGACAAAGGGGCCAAACATGTTCACTGGAAGAAAAATATCTTCTTTAATAGATGGTGCTGGAAAAACTGGATTTCCACATACCAAAGACTAAACAAGATCCATGTCTATCACCATGCACTAAACTAAAATCAAAATGGATCAAAGATCTAAGTATTAAAACAGAAACACTAAATCTGCTGGAAGATAGAATACGTGGAACTTGTAAAACAATTGGTGAGGCAAAGATTTCATGAACAAAACCCCAATCTCAAGGGAAATATTACAAAGAATCAAGAACTGGGATCTCATTTTATAAAAATGCTTTTGCACGGCAAAAGAAATAATCATCAGAGTGCAAAGGCAACCCACTGAATGGGAAATAATTTTAGCCAGCTGTCCCTCAGACAAAGGACTATTATCTAGAACATATGAAGAACTGAAAAAAATTAGACCCCCCAAATTTAAAGACACAATCCAAAAATGGTTCTTTGAGATGAATACACACCTCTCAGATGAGTAAATACAAACAGGTAATAAATATTTGAAAAATGTTCAACATCACTGATCATTCAAGAGATGCAAATTAAACCAATGCTGAGATTGCATCTCACTCCAGAAAGAATGGCCGTCAAGAAATCAACCAATAACAAATGCTGGAGGGGCTTTTGGGAAAAAGGAACACTTCTCCACTGTTGATGGGAGTGTGGACTGGTGCAACCACTGTGGAAATTAATGTGTAAATTCTTCAAAAAACTAGGATTAGGGGTCCCATTTGACCCAGCTATTCCCCTTCTGGTTATCTTCACAGAAGAATTAAAAAATAAGACCACAGTGATATATGTGTGCACAGGTTTATAGCAGCACAGTTTGTAATAGCTAAATCATGGAAACAACATAAATGTCCATCAACCAAGGAATAGATAAAAAAGATGTTTTTTTTTAATACAATGGAGTACTACTCAACCATAAAGAAGAATAAACTTGAGACATTTCTAGGTCAATGGATGTACCTTTAGACCATACTCTAAAGTGAAATAAATAGGACAGATGTGTAAATATTACATTGTCTTCCTGTTTTGAGAGACTGACCAAGTAAATAGAGACCAAAATGTAGAATAGATATTGTGAAATAGGAAGAAATTTTTCAAAAAGAAAGAGAAATAGGGAGGGGAAGGGAGAAAGAAAGTAAGGGAAAAGAGAAAAAAATGATAAAAGAAATGTAAGATGGAAACAAAATTTTGTAAATGAGGAGGGGAAGAGGGGTTGAAGGGAGGGGAGGGGATTGAGGAAAACAAGAGAAATCAAGATGTATCATATACAGGTACAAATTCCCTATGATGAATATGATCCTTATGTATATCTAGTATATGTTCTACTGAAATGAGCACAATCATTATATATATATATATATATATATATATAACCAATAAATAATAAAAATGAATAAAATATTAAATTAATTGAAGTACTAATTAAACATGAAGTTTGAAATAAAATGCATTATTTTCCCATATTTGGCTGAATGTATTTTTCACTTCTTTTAAGAAATATTAACTTTTAGTATACATTGAAACAGTAAACATTATCTTTTAGCTCTTCTGTAACATAATTCAAATAAATCAGTTAAGATTTTTCTTATACTTCTTTATGTCATGTTAAATATAGGTATTTCTTCAAAAACTTGTCATTTCTTTATGGTGAAAACTTTCAAAATCCTTTCATCTAGCTCTTTGAAATATACAAGACATTATTGTTATAAATATAACAGTTCTACTATAAAATAGCACATCAGAACTTCTGGCTTCTCACTGTAGCAGCACATATTTTTAAATATTTTATTAGTAAATACTTATTAGTATATATTTGTGACACGCAAATATATCCACCTTGGGAATTTGATACTTATGCATATCACATCCCGGTCATTTTTAGCTCTTGCGACTCATTTTTAAAGACATTGTGAAATATAGCTCTAATAAGGTTCTAAGGTTAAAATTGATTATATTTGACAATGAACACTAATTCTGGACTAAACCTGCATGATAACTGAACCTGGAGAATTACTTGGCAGAGCTTCACTTAATTAGTATGTGACAAATTTTTCCAAATCAAGGTAGTAAGTTCAACTGCCCAGATTTTTGAAGTCACAAAGCCACTTTTCTTTAAAAAAATTGAAGCCTAATATATACTCTCCTCCTAAAAATAAATATTAAAATCTACATTAAATGAATATTTGTAAAGTATTAAAATGAAAGAATGAATGATGCAATCTAATCCTTAATGTTATAACCTCATTCATTTTATTTATTTATTTATTTATTTATTTATTTGTTTATTTATTTATTTATCTTTGTGGGTACCAGGGGTCGAACTCAGGACCTCACATACCAGCAGGCGCCTGTGCCGCTGAGCGATATCACTGGCCCTTTTTTTCGTATGTGGGTACCAGGAGTTTAACTCAGGGCGTCGTGCTTGCCAGGCAGGTGCTTATGCCGCTGGGCTATCTCACCGGCCCTAACCTCCTTTATTAACTTTTAAGAAATTATAACATTCAATTCTTTAAAAACTTACTTGCTCTACTAAATTTTGTAACTAATATTCTATTGAATAATTTGCCCAATTTGTTGGAAAATAGAGAAATCCAAATATTATCTAGATTTCCATTAATAGTAAAACACAAATGTTGTTTTTTTGTTTTTGTGCCATAATCAGGTAAGCCACAACCAAGAGGGGAAGCAGGGTTAATAGTATATGGAAACTCTCTGTACGCTCTGTAACTTTTCTGTAAATATAAAATTTAAAAGTTTTAAAAAGTACCGTTATAATATTTACATATTCTTCATATATATATATAATATTATACAAATGGTGTACAGGAATACTTCAGTTTATAAATGCTTCTGTTCGCATACAATTTGGTTCACAAACAGAAGCATTCAGCAAAATTTTGCTTCCATTTATGAACTCTGAAGCCATTAACAAACAGTATTGTGACCATCTTCCCCAGAATTGTGGAACAAATTAAGTTCGTGGACTGAAGTACCACTGTATATGATCTTAACAAAAGCTCAATATGTCATACTAAATCTATTATTGGCACAGAAACCCATTCTCACTATTTTTTTCAAAAAAAAGCAGCTCATGTAAGTAGTTATCTCACATTTTCACTTGGCGTAGAGTTCATGTATTGTTTATTCTGCAGAATATATTGTTTAAAATTAGACAAGTGACAATCTATTATTAAATTTTATCTTGAATAAGGAATATGCACGCTGAAAATTAGCTTAAATGTTTTCCTTCCTTCTTCCTGCTCTCCCTCCCTTCCTCCTTTTTTTTTTTTTTTTACTCCCTCACTCCCTTTCTCCCCTTCATGAAGTGTAAAATTAATGGGACCATGTAGCACAGAGTGAAATTTTTGTGATTTTTGTGGTTGAACTCTTGCTTGCCGAAGCAGACTAAAGGCAATATCATGAGAGGGCTTTGAGCAAGGAAAGATGAACTCCCTGACAATCTTGTGCATCAGTGAAACAACTCAACTTCCAGAGAACAATATCAGTACCACTCTTACCAAAGTCAGCTCTACATTTCTCTGAAAGAAATTTAATTTTCTTCTACTTGCTGTACTGACTATATTCTACTAGCCTTGAAGCTTTCTGAGCAACAATTTCAAAAGTAAATACATATTAATCAAATTACAATAAAGAAAATGATTAAATACTTTATATATATATGAAAAAATAAATGTATTCTATGTTTGAAGTACTATACCAAACAGTGGAAAAAGTCTAGGCAGAACTAAAAGAAAAATAGGAAGATTTTGCCGGTTTTAAGGTTGTTAAATGTTCAGTGGTGGTAGTGGAGGGATATGCATTTCAGGAAAGAGTGTTTGAGTGATGCACAAATTTTTCCCAATTGCCTGAAGTAATAGACATGCTGCTTATTAATGTCAGATCAAGAGAAGTACTTATTCAGCTTTTTAAATTTTACACTTAGTTTGTGCACATGTATATTACATGCCTCCAAGAAATGCTTTTTGTTGCTGCTGTTGTTGTCTTTCTAAAAGACATTTGCTTCAGTGATATTATCAATGAATATGATCATTGCGTATTTTGTAAGAATTTTGTCAAAGACATATTTCTTTTTATCTCTCAGTGTATTATGATATTTTTTATTTTGAATCTGTTTATTTGATGATTATTATAATTTTCTAGCTAAACATATTTGCTTTTTTCCCTAGTAAGACAGTATACACTAAATTTATAATTTAGTTCAATCAATAAAATCATATCCTTCCAATCTCTAGTTTAATTTCATCTATTCCATTTAATTTATTTCATCGTGGTTTTAATTATTGCTGTCATATTTTATAAGCTTTCCTCCTTAGAAATAACTGCAAGCTCTGTCTTAATATTTTTAAAGAGAAATTCTGTTTTTTTTGAATGAAAGTTTTGTAATGTAAACATTACAGATCTCATATTTTCCCTGCTTGAAAAAGGAACATTTTTCCAAGTTGTTTTTTATAGCTTCTGCTACCTAAATCAATCAGGAAGAAAGAGGCTAATGAAATGTTAAATGTAAAAATATTATTAGATTTACAAGAATCATAAAAACTGTTCATGTTATACTTTAAAAAAGTATTTTCATCTGTAAGTGACAAAGTATAATTTTAAGACTTTCTACACACATTAATCTATTGAATTTCTATTAATAAATTGCCTCATAAAGTAGAGGATAATTTTCTGAGGGTAGGAATAAAAGTATCTCCTGTTTAATAAACTTTGACCAAAGAGATAGAATAAAACTTGTTAGCTAGCACTCGAGTTGGGAGTTCTTTTGATTGCAAATCTCATGGTGCTGAGATCCCGAGCCTTTAATAATGTAAATGACGGGATTGCAGCCCAATTATTTTTTGCACTGTTTTGCTTGCTTTATGTTTAGATTATAGATAGTTTTTTCTAAGGTTGGCATTATAGAACATAGGTAGGCAATTTCAAAAATTCTTGTGGTGACCTCAGACTCTACCTACAAGCAAAAATATAACATTTTGTTAGTGAGCTTTATAGTTTAATGTACCGCTTCTTAAAATCCAAAAGATAAACTTCACCCTGATCATTTTGGGTGCTGTTTCATATGTAGGGATAGAGAAATTTGTCAATATTGCTTTGTTAATTCCTCTGAATTTTTATCCCTGGAAATTTTTATTATTTATGATCTTTATTTAAGTCTTTATATTACATATTCAGTTAAAATGCTTGAATCATATTCATTGTACTAACCTCAAACATCCCAAGGCTTTAAAATAAGTGCTTAAAGAATACCAATATTATCTATAGAAGCTAAATATTCCAATGAAGGTGATTTTTTAAGGTAAATTTACCTATTACTCTTGATATACACTGAGAATTTATTCTAGATAATAATTTTTTTGGGGGGCCGGTGAGATGGCTCAGCGGCTTAAGAGCCTGCCCGGCAAGCGCGAGAGCCCGAGTTCGACTCCCGGAATCCACATACGAAAAAGGGGCCGGTGATATCGCTCAGCGGCATGGGCGCCTGCTGGCGCGCGAGGTCCTGAGGTCGACCCCCCCGGTAACCACACACAAAAAAAATTTGTTTAGAAGTAAAACACTTTTAACTAGAATTAAAAAATCATAACTGATGTTGATCAGTTTTATCAAAAATGTATTCAGGGATAGACAAAGGAGAGATGGAGATATGGAGGTGTCTAATCTAATTCTGATCAGATATCCTATATATTGGAAAAGTTGACAAGGAAAATCATTTGTGTCATGAAGGAGACAGTTAAATAAAATATGGGCCTTACAGAAGTTTTGAGAAACCTGCCTTATTAGGATAGAAAGTTCCAGTTACTAATGAGCCATAAAACTATGCAAATAGACATAGCTGGGAAAGTTCAAGAAGTTCAGTGCCTATATACTGACCCCAGGCTACTCTCTGTTCTTCAGAGTGTGTGTTAACATAAAAGGAGCATGAATATTAACTTCACATAGATCCCTTCAGGTCAGTTGACACAGAGCAAGAATAGCATTAGACATTCTCTCCTGAGAAGCAGAACATTTACCTATTACACTCAATGTTAAATGTCAGGACAGGAGAGAATACAGATACACAAGTTTTTGTTGAAGATGTATTCTATTTCTTTGTGGTAATTTGATTTGCCTTATTGTACTTGCTTATTTTCCTTCTTTAGCTGATCACATTCAGAAATGGGAAATAATGGTTTCTATCAAAATTTCAGGCGAACATCAACGTGGAAACTGGGAAATTATACCACTTAAGGTTTCCTTTTTTCTTCTTACCTACTACTATTAAATGAGCATAACTTTCTGTATGTGATATTTTCCTCGCACTAGTTAATTTTTCTTTCTCAATTAATTCTTTCTTCCTCATAGCTAATTCTGTAAATCATGGCTAGTCCCCAAACCCACAAGTTCTTTAATATTTGAATATGAAATATCAGCCATAATTTTTGTCAGATTTGGAGTTTAGCTTAACTAGCAAAAACAGGAAAATATTCACTAGCCTGTAGTAATACAAATGCACAAGATGAAATGCAGAAATTTGAAAGTTAATGCTTGTAACTAATGTATTTAGCTATTTTTTCTGAAACACTGATTATGATCAATGAAATAACATGCTACAATGATATTGTTTCCTTGACACGTAATTATTTAATCTATAAAGAATCTTTTGTGCTTTTTCTTTTGTAGCACTTGAAATAATTGATATTAGTTAAAATTTTCTGGTTTGGGTCTCAGAATATGTCTCATCTGATGAATTTTGTGGTCACATACTAAGTATGATTAGTTCAGTGCTCTGTCTTAAAATATATACAAAATCTCACCTTATGCACCTGTTAAATGCAAGAATAAATGAGCTACTGTCACATAGCTTAATGTCTGGAGCAGAAAGTAGATGATGATGAGGCAGTCAAATATGAAGTGTTTTACAGACATGAACTTAGAAACTTGAGAGTTCTTTAGAAGCATAATTAGGGGAAACTTTTACCATGTTCACAGATTAAAGATTACTATAAGAAATGCAAATAACACAGGGACATGTTTGTGAAGAGAGGTATTTTTCAGTTTAAAGGAATATCATTCGAAAAGCCCTTAAGTGAGCTCATAAAAAAATATTTTTTGGGAAATAAACATTGACAAACAGAAAAGAAAGGTTATAAAATAAGCAGTTTATGTGATAACAAGGGTACATGTTACCAGTCTTCTTTTCAGCAGTTTATTGAACTTAATGCTGTCTGAAGGTGAATGAAATGTTACAGGAAAGTAAGAGGTGTGTGATGTCACATAAAATGATGGACGTTACATACCTCCAAGTGGTACACTGAGGTAAAGACTCTAAAGAGCCATTTATAATATATGTCTATTTGTGATATATATGTGCATGCATGTATATATGTCTGTATATGTGCATATATGTATGTACTTTTAAAGGTCTTGTAAATAATTTTTAGTGTTGTAATGGTGTGTGGTTAAGATGTCCATGTTTATATCATAATGAGTGGAGAATAAGTAAGTAGGAAGTAAGTGAAGATAACAGCTATGCATGCATTTTTCAAAAAAATTACTGAGGTGAAAAGAAGAGAATAAGTAGAAGCTGAAGAGAAATATAAGATAAAGGAGAGCTAATTTGTTTTTTCATCTGTTGGTTTTATTTAAAAGAAGTAATCATGCATGGTTAAAACACCCTTAAAAACAGTCTACAGAGCTGGCAGAAGCCTGAACATAAAACAATGAGAAACCAAAGGGATCATTACAAGGAAAGGTGTACCTATAAGCCAAGAAAGAACATGATTCATTGAACAGCTATTCAAATTAGACTGAGAGCCAACAAGAATAACAGTGAAAAATGCATGAATATGTGTAGGTAATGTCATAAGCAAGTAGTCTGGTAAAAAACACAATGTGTATATGTTTGTGTCTTTGTACTGCTTTTAGGTTGTTTTTATATTTATTATGAGGTAAAATGGAGAGCTGGCTACTAAAAAGGAAATATAAAGTAGAAGATGTCTTGTTTGAAAGAAGATACGCAAAAAATGTGTAGATTGTGGGACAAATAAGTTAACAGAGACAGGTACAATTTTATTATTTTGCTTTTAGGTCTTTGTTGGTGCTGGATATCTGGCTTGCATAATGCCACCAATATCACTGTTTGAGTAATTTTAAAAAATTCTTGCACTTTGAGTATAGGGAAGGAAAAAGAGAATAGATTTATAATTGAAATTTTGTCACAAAGTGGAGAAAAAGTAGGGCCAGTTGTTCAGAAGAAAAAGATTGGATATAATCTTGGTATAAATAATATGATAGGTAGAAACATATTTATCAATGGAAAGAAAACTGTTAATCCTCTTCAAGAATTTTAAACTGGATGAAATGTGTCAAATGAGTGAGGACTGAATTGTTTAGAGGTATCTATTAAAAACACGTTTTCATAGCAAACGTGTTGTGTCATTAAAAATGATCAAATGGAAATCGGTAAATGTGAGTAATAACATAAATTATCACATCAAATATATTAGCTAAGTGATTACTAAAGTGATTCAGGGCTTGAGAATTGGACTAAGAAACTGTAGTGTGTGATTCTCTAATAGCGATGTGAGATGTATTGGTAGGACAGCAGTGGAAGTTTTACTAAAGATGAAGAAAGCTTAACCTACTATGAGCATGGGCTTTAGGAAGAGACATCTGAATAGGAAAACTTGGTTTGACCTGTGAACCAGATAATCAGTGTTTGAGACCGTGTGTTCCTATTGCTTATTTAACTAAGCCACAGTGGACCTCTCCTGGGGTGGCTTCGTGTTTCTGTGTTTTGAAGTTTAGTAAACAAAGAGGGAACCCTTGTGACCTTCACTCTGGACTCTGTAGTTCTAGTCCTGAGTAGAGAGAATGAAAACCACGTTTATGTTTTCAATTTGTTCAGACAATGATGGAGAGAAAATTTTTTTTTTTTTTTGTGGGTACCGGGGGGTCAACCTCAGGACCTCGCGCGCCAGCAGGCGCCCATGCCGCTGAGCGATATCACCGGCCCCTTTTTCGTATGTGGGTTCTGGGAGTCGAACTCGGGCCTTCGTGCTTGCAAGGCAGGCACTTAAGCCGCTGAGCCATCTCACCAGCCCGGAGAGAAAAATTTAAAGCAGTAATACTTTTAAAAATTAAGGTTTTACTAATGTCAACATACATAGTGGGCCAATGGGTTCGATTTTAGATAGATGATCGATAGATGATAGATAGATAATAGTTAGATACCTCCAATAATAATCTATGAACTCTATATAGGAAAGGTAAATCAATAATTAAATGTTTACTTAGAACAAAATGCAAAACAAAACACCAGTGATTGTGTTGGATGCGCCAATATTTCATATATAGTTGTTGAATACTTATTATAGTGTTATTTGTCTTCTTTTTGGGAAGAAACTGAGATAATTACTCAAAACTTATAGTGTTAAGAGTAAAATCTTGGACTAGAAAAATTTGGTCCTTAAGTAAATAGCCCTTCTATCATTCCCATATTGCCCTTTAAAAATTAGAGGAAATAAAATCAAGCACACTTTAGTCTCACTTTCATATTGTTTGCAATTCAGCACGGGCTGACAACATATATGAAAATTTAGTATATAACTTTATTCTGATAAATATTACATGAAGGTATAAAGTTTCTATGTATATTTCTAATTGTAACAGATAGAGAGGACGTTACAATGAAAATATTTAAGAACTGAGACTCAGAGTACTGGATAAAAAACCTAATAACTGCCACCTTGATCCAGTTAATAATGTTACAAATGTTATATTAGTGTCTTAGAAATAATAGGAATTAAGTAAATGATAGTTCATATTAATGGCAGGTAAAGACTATTATGAATTGTAATTTTTATATAAATTTCTTTTTGATAGTGCATATACTAATTGACAAACTTATGAACATGTGATAATATTTGGAAATGTTTTCTTAATTAAGAAATTATCACAATCTCACACCTCTGCTTTTCCTACACTAATCTTCGCATAACTATACATTTTTTGTAATATGTATTAATTTTTTAGTATAAATCTAATGTTTATATTATATCAATTGAATCAAACTGCTTGATATAGTATGAAAATCTCATAAAATTCAAATCAAACATTGGAAATCAGAATAAGGATATAGATATAGATATAGATATAGATATAGATATTTTTTCAATGGTTAAGGCCAAACTGGGCATAGTAGCACATTCCTATTATACCAATCCTCTGAGAGTCTAAGGTTAGAGGAGCAGAAGTTTGAACCTATTCCAGACATTTAATGAAACTAACTCAAAATTTTTTAAAAAGTGCTGTGTTTAATCCCCGGTACATCACAACACACACACACACAAATGCTTAATGGAAGAAACTGGATTAAATCATCATTGTTTAAAATGTGTGTCATTTTTGTGTAGATCCATGTATTCTGCATGGGAATTAACATCTTCATGTTCCTACATACCTCACACATACATAAAGTTCTTTATATATTATTTGTAGTGTGCATTCGGTTAGGAATAAATTTCACAGGTATATTAAAATGTTTTATTTTAGTTTCAAATACTATTTCAATGCTATTAAAATAAGCCAAATTGCAATATTAAGTATAATTTGGAAATTCATTTTATCTTTAAATTTTATACAATTATTCTGAGCTATATGGAATTTGTCTCCTAAGGAATATTTTATTAAAATCTGTAATATTGAATATACCACGTGGAATAGAAAATAACTAACTTCCACAACACAGCAGTGGAATTGAAAATAAAGTTCTTCTAGAGAATTATGCAGTGTATTAGCCGCTATACTTTAAAGAAAAATTGTCCCAAATAATGACTTGTTTACGTATGCCCAAATAATTTCTGCAAGGTTAAATATTATTTCTTACAGTATGGTTCAGGAAATAAAAACATTTGAAAAGAGGCAATGGTACTGATGTCAATGAAGTTTAGTTACTTAGAGGCAGAATTGAATGAACAGAATTCACAGCAAAAATGACAGCAAGAAATGATTGTTTCATGTACTTATTCTCTATTAGGCATAAATCCAATTTAGAATTCATTCTAAACTGTCGATGCCTAAAGTATTAGGCCTATTAGGTAGTATAGAAATCAATCAGTTTCTAGTGCCCTTGAAAAGGCAATGACCCAAATGAGAATATTTAAGAGAAGCTAGAAATCATTGCAGATGTCCTTGATTTGTTAACATTTTAAAGTTTAAAATGTGGCCAAAATTATTGTCACACTTAAAAAATTATAAAATTCTATGGAGGGCCGGTGAGATGGCTCAGCGGCGTAAGCGCCTGCCTTGCAAGCGCGAGGGCCCGAGTTTGACTCCCGGATCCCACATATGAAAAAGGGGCCGGTGATATCGCTCAGTGGCACGGGTGCCTGTTGGCGTGCGAGGTCCTGAGGTCGACCCCCTGGTACCCAAAAAAAAAAAAAATTCTATGGAAATGAAATTTAATATACTAAATTTTAGCATATTTTTCTTTTGAAACTCTTCACTGAAGTAACTGCTAGAGAAATGTGAACTATATTTCATAAGACAGAAAATTTTGTACCTAAGAAGACATAGCTTGATTTTACCATTTGACAATTAAGTTTTCATTTCTAGGCAGTTGAGTCACATTAACACTGTATCTAATTAATCTTCCATATACGCCCCACACATTTAGTGAGCAATTGATATTTTTCAGCAATTGATATTTTCTTCAGTAATAATATATTATTTTCAAACACTTAAACTAATGTGAGGTGCCATTTTCTTCATTTTGTGGAAACTGTCACATATTCCCATTGTTCTACTTTTCTTTTCTGGAGATAATAATTAATAATAAAGCAGATTTTATCTCCATTATCTTTCCATGAACTATAGGAAACTGTGAAATTATTATTGTAAGTACATTGTGAAATAAAAAACTATGTTAATTTAGATTCAAATACATACTTGATAACACCTGTAAATTTTAAGAATGTGTTATTCTGTCTGTATAACAATGTAATATTTCATAAACAGTAACTTTTAGCTAAATAAACAGTATGCCACATTTTTACATCTTTAAATGTAGGGAATCATCTGGAGAAATTCTATTTTTCTTACAATGGAAATAAGATATGATAGCTGGGTCCAAAATGCAATGTAAAATTCAATTTATTTTTATATATAAAAGGCAGTTTCATCTGGTTTTAGATGTTGTACCTCTTGCTTTTCTGGGGCTGTATTTTTTCCATAACATGTGCAAAAAGCATTTGTCGATTTGAAAAGGTTGAGGTGGGAGGGCATGGAGAATACAGCTGAGAAAAAAAGTCATGTTTCTCATATTCCTAAAGTTAAAATGTCAAAATGATTATTTTCATTTTTATTTTTATTCAAAATATATTAAATCTATTTTGAGTTTCCTGTTAAGAATTCCTGAAGTACACTGTAGGTGGATTCAGGGGCGGTTCCTGACACACACTAGTTACCTTCTTCTCATGTCCGAGTAGAGAAAAGCCTCCACTCCTCTTCATCAATCTGCCCATTGCAAAAATGTTGACTAACATAAATATTAAATTATACAGCTTATTTGAAAGATCTTGGTTTTATAAGCTCGAGATTGGGAGAGTGTTTTTCATAAATTGGCTCTACACATTAATGGCTAATCAGCTTCAACACTTCAAACTAATACCTCTAGTAGATTACACAACCATACCATTCTGTACTGTACCTATAAAATAGACACAACTGTATTTCACCATTGCTCAGAAAAGTGACGCAACAATGAAAAGAATTGTATTACATTTGGAACAGTCCCTGACATATAATACAGTCATAGACAGAGAGTATTACTATTTTCCTTAACTAATTTAATGTGGAAAGTAAAGTAACACTGTCAGGTCTCAACATAAATCTGAATTGCATTTGATTCCAGAACTACAGGGTTTAGCTGAGTGTGCCCATTTTCACAGGAACCGAAGCAAACCCATCAGTTATATTCAATTGTGATGTAAGTAAATTCATTGAAAAGTAATAAAATTTAGATTTACTTGGTGTTTGAAGTAACAAATGTGACATCATTTTCTTCTACTTTTTGAAAGCTGTGTGAGATTCTTTGGAAATAAAACATAGATCATCAAATTTATTTTGTTGTTAATTTATAACCTGTAAGAAAAAGACAAAAAAAATCTACATTTAATGAGAAGAATGTACACTGATTTCAAAATATCACATTATTGATCCCAATAATAAACATAGTACTAAAAATCTAAGATTATGAGAAAATAAATGAAATACATATATCTTCATATTTCATCTAAAATAGATATGTGTGAATTTGACATATCCTAGTATCATTTTATACAAAAATTGAAGATGTTTAACAGATATAAACAGTTCTCTGGTAATATTTATTCCCCCTTAATAAGAAAATTTTAGGAAGCAATGAAATTCCTGAGCAATGAAACTAATCTTTCCCTACATACTGTGGTATTCCACTGGGATTCTATAAAATATTACCCCAAACAATTATATTTTTAGTTTTTCTGCAAAATGTTTCATCATTTCTTTTCAAGATTTGCTATTTAAAATATCATTGTATGTATATTTGTATGTGTTTAAATATGCATTCACATGAAATTGCCAGACCTTAGTTACCATCCTACCTACTTCTCTTAGTTCAAAATAAAATAACTGAGAATATACGATTTGTAACTCCTACCTCTACCTGTTGCAAAGCCTGTCAATTTAACACCAGGAATCTCTAATCATCAACTAGCCACTTTGTCAAATCCAACAATATTTTCTAAGTCTTTCCCTTCTCAACTGTTCTATAGTTCTTGAATTTATTATTTAGGATCTAAATTCGAGGGGCTGATTTTGGTCTTTTACTTATTATCTGTGTAAACTTATGGATATTATACAGGCTCCTTGAGACATATTACTAGTGAGTGAAAATAATAATATTACATATAAATATTTTAAGAAGTACTGAAATTTTTTTTTCAGTTATTAGAAAATGTTATACACATAATACATAGGAATTGTTAAAATTCTTGTCACCCTCCTTAATGCTATTATTGACCAAGATATCCACCATTGACATGTTTCCTTCAGCTTTTCTAATGCTCTTTTTTCCCAAACATTTCTTTTTATTTATAATTGTCTTATAATAAATTTTATGCATTTACAGGACAGCTATACTTAATGTTTGCTTGTGATCTTTAGAGATTCACTTTTGATCAAATCTACACCATGAACTAGAGAGCTGACTCTAATAGACAGCTTCATTCATGTCCCTGGAACTTGTCTATTAACTGGTCTAGCTAAATTGTGGTGTTTATTCCTCTGGCTTAACCTTGTCAGATCACTGCGTGTTTGCTATGCCACTCTGTCAAAGTTGACAACTTGATAGGCAGTCTTTCTGTAAGAAATTTCTGCTTTTCTTTTCCTTACATTTGTAGGCTCTTGATATTCCTGATGGTGCTGACAATAGAGAATATACTATCAATTGGAGCATTCACAATCCTCAACCACTCATGTGAAAATGGGACCCATTTTGAGTACTATTTAGGTACCCACTTAAATGTGGTAGGTGTGTTAAAAGAGTTATGGTCATAGGATAGCTGTTAGATGAGTTGCACAAAGAGACATCCATGGATTATATTGGATCGATTACCTGGAATCGCTACCTGTAACTACTCGGCTAATTTCATGAATTAATCCATTGCAGAGGTAGCCACCAAATTTGTTGGAAATCTGAGTTGGAGGTTGTCTACAGACAGACATAAAAGCGAATAAGCCATGATGAAACTGAGTTCTTAATTTCCATTAAATTATTGAGACTGGAGTAGAAACCAGGTTTTATGTTTTACCAGAAAATACAAGAGATATTAATTGTCATAGTAATTTACAGAACTAAAATATTTCTCACAGGGAATTTTTTTTGTGTTTGTTTGTTTGTTTGTTTTCAAGAAGGGACTTGAATAATGTCTGATAGTGTGGTTTCTGTGAATCAAATGCGTAGGAAACCTAATAAGAGTCTCCTTGACTTACATAATCAGAAAATTCTTGAATTTATGTGTGCAAAATCTAACAAAATATTATAAATTGAGTGTAGAAGGAGCTATCCAATCTTTGAAACAGACATCTAGGGTAGTGTTATATTATAAAGTAAAAATTGACCAATACTTGGAAATAGGAAAACATGAGCATAACTGACCTGCGTGAACCATTTTAAGCCATCTCCAGGGCACCATTGAATCAAACTCATGTAACACATTCTTCTGTTAGCTTCTTGATAGTTTCCCATTACCAGTTAACAAGGGACTAACTTAAGAGATTGATGAGGAAGTGTTCAATAATCAAGGGGGTCACAAGTTAGCAAACTGTGATAGTAGACTAAACCTGTCACACTCCTGTATAAATCAAGGTTGACTGGGAAGCAGTTTCATTTATTCATTTGTGTATTACATGTGATTGCTTTTACGCTTAGAACTACAGAAATACATAGTTACCGTGGAGAATGTACAGATAGCAAAGCCTTAAAGTTCACTATCTAGAACATTATGGAAAATGTTGCTAGATCTCAACCCTGTCACGCTATTGAATGTTTAATTGGGAGACAGTCTCATTTATTCATTTAGTTACTGTCTGTGATTGCTTTTATGCTTAGAACTACAAAGGTGAGTAGTTGCAGTAGAAAACTTACAGACAGAGGAGCCTTTCGTATTCTCTATCTGGAACATTATAGAAAATTTCTGCTAATTCTCAAGGTAGATTAAGACCCAACAAGCTGTTTCAAAATTTTACAGGATATTACTCTTCTTTTCTACTCTACCACCCAACCTTATCAAAGGACCCATGGGAAAAATGTGTCATATTGGCAGAAATAGAGCTATGCATGGACTGGTCAAGAATTTGCTACATTTAAATATTCCTTTCATATGAACTTATTCCTAAAGTGCCCAGTTAGTATATGGTTTATTCTGGTTCTTTCCATGACTGTCAGATTAGCAATTTGTCCTATAAAAACAGAAGTATTAATTTGGATGTAGACTTATCTTTTTTTGTCTGCAATGTCTCTACTATTATCATCATCATTTTGGGAATTAAAGAATACCAACCAAGAGTCTCTTTTACAGAGAAAGTAGTGGGGCAATGGACTCAAACAGTTTATCTTTTTACTGCTCTAATAACACAGGTAAAGTGACTTGGTATAAGGTCTGGATATTCTGATGATATCTGCATCATAGTCTCAGTTGAAAGACGACTGGGGAACTTTGACTTCATGCATTTAAACAAAGGCCAGTGGATGGTATTATATCTCTGCAATCAAAACACAGAGGTGTGATCCAATAGATGTATTTGAAAGTGGCCCTTCTCATTTGCCACCAAATAATGCAATGAATCATAGTTTGTTTCTAACCCCACTCAAACACTCTTTGGTTTAGTATGAATAATAGTCTTAGATATTGAGGGAGGAATGTTCCTATCAGCACATATATATTTTTCTGTTAAATTGTAAGTGAAGGCTGTTTCCTAGCCTTAAAGATCAAACAAAAAGATGGTTACCTTAGGGATAGATCCTGATTCCATAGTCATAGTAAGAAGGACCAATCTGGAACGAGGTTTATTCAATGATATTCTGTAAAAATTAACATTTTAACAGTCTCTGTTTTAAGTACAGATATCCAACAAACAAAGGACATTAGAGTCTCAAATGTTATAGAAGTGAATGGATGAGCCATCTTTTCATTTCTGCTAAAGTGCTGAAAATATTTAAGGAAAACTAGCGAAGAAGGAAATGGTTAAGGATTTAGACTTTAGGCTGAGTGTGGTGGTACTTGCCTGTAATCCCAGCACTCTGGAAGCTGAGGCAGGAGGATCATGAGAGTTCAAGGCCAGCCTGGACTACAAAGTGCGCTCAAGGCCAGCCTGAACTGTGTAGTGAAACCCTGTCTCAAAAAGACAAAAAAAAAAAAAAATTAAAAAGAACTTAGACTTTGTATGCTGATACAGAAATGGAATGGAAACTTCATTTTGTTTTACTTAGATATTTGTTGTCCTCTTTTTCCCAAATGGCTTATGTGAAAGTCATTGGTGTTAACTAATATTTTAAACTGAGAGGAGTATGATGGAATTGATATTAACTCACCATACTAAAATATTGGATCTCAATCTTTGCAGAACCTATATTAGGAAACAGAATATTTTCCCTGTTACAGCACAAGAATAGAAAAGATTCAGTCATGTTAGGTGATGTTTTTGAATCCCCACAGATTTGCTTCATTTTTTCCCCATACTGTTCAATGTCTAGTAAAGCTAACTTTTCTGGATATCGTTATTCAGCTCTCTTACGATCTGCTTTCCATTCAGGTTGGTCCAATAGAATTATTGGATGGAAAGAAGAAAGTGGGAGGACAGTAAGTTTGGGTTAACTATTCCTACAACACTCACCACACCAGATGACCACGCATTGAGAAGCCTGTACTTACGGAGACTCCAGAGTCCATTATTTTCTCTTTCCTGAGTTATTAACATGATTCTCTTTTTGCTATTGCTTAGTTCCCTTTAGTTATACAGAATCATTCCAAAAGCTAAAGCATTTAAAAAAAATAAAAACAGGGATATTTTAAACATAAATTATGCAGATGAAATGCTGTAACAAACTATATAGACAACAACAACTTCAATAGTTTTTATCAATATTCATCTAACCAGCATAAATCAGATTTTAAGCAAAACTTGAACCATGAGTATTAAAATTGAATTCAGCAAGGAAGTCAGTTATAATCTGAATAACTTTGTTTTATAGCAAATCTAAAAGACATTACAATTTGAAAGGGAGCTATGGACTGCTGAGGAGAGCTGGTTTATGCTGGAAGCTTTAACCACAAAGAACTATCATCTGAACACTGCTTTTCCTTAGAAAAATGAGAAGTGAGGTTATTAAATCTTTTAGCAATAATGGCAAATACATGGGAAAGAATTTTACTAAAATTATTTGATGATTTTCCAATGCAAAAGATTAATTCTTCACAAATCATTTTATAAGTACAATCATATTTGCATTAGAATTTCAATAATATTTCTTATAGGGTCACAGGGGTGACCCGATCATAATTACTGATTGAGAAGGAGAATGTACAATGGAATGGAATCTGAAGTTTTATGGTGTTCTTTCATCCTCATGTTTCCTGTCTATTTCAAAATGCAATAAAAATATTTTCAACAAATAGGTTCTAAACAGTCAGGAATCTTTAGATATGAATTTTCTTGGTGTTGTTAGCTCATATTGTCATATGCTAACTTCCAAAAAGAGGAATATGTTAACTGGTAGTGTCTGAAGGAAAAGAGGGAAAGCTGCAATAACCACTTTTAACTTGCATAGTAAATGAGCCTCTCATAACACAGGTATATGGTGTCTATATCTCAATAGTTAGCTAGGGAAATACCTATTTTAAAAATGTAGCATTTTAAAATATCATTTGAAAAAGTCCATTTTGAGAGAAAAATTGGTAAGCAATAGGTAATTATTTTCACATACCTTCTTTTCTCTAAAATATTTGGTAGACATGTAAAGTAATTTTCCTATAATATTTAACTAATAGTTAAAGGTAAGTTTTTGAGGATGTCATTTATTTAAAAAAATCAAATTATGGCCAATGAATCAAGTGAAAATTAAATTGCATTGTAGAGTATGTTAGTATATGAAGAAAAACTTGAGGACATGATTGCATGGTGATTAATTTGGTAAAATTAGCTATAATTCCTTCTCCACATGACCTTTTTTTCTGACATAATTCATGATAGAGGGAGTTTTGTATGAGTGTACGGACAAATTTTTGTACCTTGAATTACTTCATTTCTTAAGAGATACTTGACAATGGGAATAAAGTTAGAAACTATTCCTGAAATTGTTCAAAAAGAACACTGAAATACTACCTAAGTTTAGGTTTCTTAACTTGTTCTACAAGAAAATAACTCAGTGATTTTTTAGTAATTGCTTTTATGAGCTCAGATACAGACAGTGTATCTGAATAAGTTCAGTTAAATTTTCAAGAAAAAAAGAATGACCTTACACAATCAAGAAAATGAATAATTTTAAAAATTTATAAGCTAAAATATGACGGTAATTTTCCCAAGCAGTCAGGCACATTGCCCTTTTATATTACCAGGCCCAATGAATTATGAATGTTGGCTGAATAAAAAGCCCGAGGGTGACAATGGAGCCACGTTTGTCATTTGCACTTATGAAATGTGCACTGCGTTAGCTGGATTTCCAAACCTTACCATTACCACTGGCTGCTAAGGACTTTGGAGAGTACATAAGGAATGCTTTGGGGATGGGGAAGATGAGATCCTAATTGCTAGCTATGGTAATAAGTCTGAAGCATGAAAATTCTTTAGTTATTTCAACTGTGCAAATAGTCAAGCTCAGCAACCTCCTCTTTTCCTAATCTACCTGAACATGTAGAAGCAAAAATCAAAATAAAAAGGTAGTTTTCAAGTGCATGTATCTCAGCTGCAGGAATTATGAGTGGGAAGAACAGGTGTTCTGAGAGATTCTACAGTGCTTCAGTTGCTAAGGAAACCACTTTCATCAGTTCAGACAGGCAGATAACCTGGACTTTTGCTGCCAAATTCCTACCAACAAAGGTTGGAACTGATATAAACATGCATAGGCAAATGAAAAGGACATGGGCACTTTGAAAAATAACTCAGTTATAAGGTTGCATTGAGAGATGCCTGGTAAAATAGCTTTTATTAAACAAAAATAGCTACATAGTTGCTAAATAATCTGAACCATTCATATGAGCACATGATTACACTTAAACTATAAAAATAGAAAAAGCTCATTTGTCTGTCATCTTGGTGCATGCAGCATTAAGTCAATTAATGTCATATAAGTTTAATAATTCCATAATAAAGTTTGAGTTATATTTTAATGTTATATTAATAATAAAAATAAGGATAAATGGCTACAAGGTTGTTTTACTACATATTTATAGACACTAATCATTTATTTTATGATGATTTCCAAATTGTACATTAGACAAAGGAGGCTATGAGTAATGTGATCCATTAGTGTTAAAGGGCAAAATATGCCCCCTGACATATTGTATGTCCATAATTGATTTATGAAAATATTACACTTATTCTTGCTCAATTATTTCTTGAATGTAGTAGTATTATTTTTTCTTTTTTGTAGAACTAAAGTATATATGTCTGAGAAATGAAGGCAGAAGGAAATAGGCAGCAAATTATGACCAAAAATCCTCTCTCTTCCCATTTTCGGTAGGGGCAAATTAGATACATTCAATGTGAATTTAATACATGAGATTTTTCCACCTTTCGTATTGACATAATGATTCATAAGCACTTAAATAGAATGTATTTCTCTCACTAAGCTTGTTTTTCTGGTTAGATTTTAAAAGTTTGAAAATGGTGATAAACAGCATTGTTCACTTATCTTTAAAGTATCAAAGAATATTACAAAGTTAATATTGGGAGTGTAGTAGAAAAGCATCATTAAGTTATATACCATGCAACTTCATCTAAATCTAAAAGGGACAAATTTTGGCAATATCTTTTTTAAATGTTTTTAATTGGAAGTGCAAAGAGGCATTGTATATTTTACTTTGTGCCATTTTCATCATAGTGGATTGTTTTAGAGACAGTTACACAATTTGGACAAAGTTTGACAGAACTGGCACATCTGCAGATAATGGTACCATCTGTTATTTATAAACTATCAAGTTTTCTATAAATATATGTTTCTCGTTCCCATGGAAATTTAGTAATCACAAGAGCTGATTTTTGTTTATCTGCTTTTAGTGGAATTAAATAATGCTATTTATAGACTGTATTTAAAAGTCTTTAACAATTAACTCTTTGTCTGTTTATATAAAATTAATAGACCCTTTTATGTTTATAAAGTGCACACACATATTTCAAGATTTTACCTGCAACCAAGAGAGCCAGTTGCAATACAAGTCTAAAGTAGAACTATTGGACTGATGACTTTCTTTTCTTCCTATCTGCTCTTTGTCAAACTTTAGTTAGTTACTAATTGGTAAAATGAAAATATTAATATAAACTAACATAAATTTTTGTAAGAGTAAATGAGTTAATACATGTACATTATTTAGAAATATGCTTTATTCATGTTTCAATGCTAGATAAATGTTTTTATTCTAATTGAGATTCTATAAAGGAAGGGATTTCTCTAAGTAATTGGCATATAGTAGACCTTCAATTAAATATGTTAATTCAATTCAATTCCAGCATTTTAATTGTTTTCTCTTACATTTGTATTATATTCTGTGAACTAATCTTTAAGCGTTATACCAGTGGATTTTGACTTTCCAAGGCATGTGCATACTTGGATACTCATAGACTATGCAATTCATATAGCCAACTACCATAAATGCATGTTTTAAAAGTGCTTGAGTTGCTTTTGGGCATTCTTCTCTTTCCATTTTAAATTAAGAAAGCTTTCATTTCTCCTATACAATTTCTATCATAGCATTTTCCTTTGTCTAAAAATATCCTTTGTGTCATGAAAAAATTCAGGTTTATTTTTAATTTTTCTAGCTTTAGTCATTAGGAAATCCTTCAGATAGTCCTCTGGTTTCTTTCAATGTATTTTTTCTTTCTTTTTCATCTCCTTTTTAATTGTTTTCTTTCTTCTGGAACCAGAAGACTTAGGCAAATCTTGTATTATACTTTCTCCCAAATACTAAAGGATCCACTCCTGTAGGAACTCCAGTTTCCCACTGAACAATTGCATTTATGAACCAAAGTAAAATTATTTTAACATTAGATAAAGAAAGGTGAAAAATACATGTGAGTTTTTTGCAGTGCTATGCAAATTTATAAGCCAAAACCTGTATTAGAACTTCATTGTTGTTGATTTTTGAGACAGGGTTCTGCTGTGCAGTTCAAGCTGGCCTTGAACTCACTATATAGCCCAGGTTGGTCTCAAACTTTTGGTGATCCTCCTACCTTGGCCTCCCAAGTGCTGGGTTTACAGGTGTGTGCCACCACGCCTGGCTTGTTAGAATTTTAAAATGTTTAAAGATGGGATGTTAATTATAAATAATAATTATTCAAACTTTAGATATAAAGCTGGGATAATTTGAAGCATCGTGATGGAGCAACAAGAGATGCAAGTCTAAATAATTTATTCCCTACAAATATGTGTCTTTGAGGTTGAATTTTTCCTTCGGAGTATAATTAATGCACTGAGAAAGTTGGTTGTTAATTCATAGGTTATCTAGTAGAAAATATAGACTAAATGTTATAATTTATTATGAACATTACATGAACCATTTCCATACCAATGACAAATTTAATTTGGCATCCTCTAGATTAATGATATGTTTATCCTTTTTAATTTCCCCTTTTGATATTTACCACCTTAATTGTTCTGCACTTAAGAAGTCCAAAATTTTTTGGACATATCCTTATTCTTTGCTTTTTAATTTTTATAAATTTCATGGTTTTAACTTTTTGAAAATTATATATGAATATAATTCATATTCCATTAATCAAGATGCTATAAGTTATTCAGGGGTCTTATTTATTAATTTTTATATATGTTTTGAATAAGGATTAAATTGTTACTAATGTGGAACTTTCATCCATCATCAATATGCTCCAAATTCAAATATAGCCAGAGTGGAACAAGAAAAATTCAGAAAATTTAAAATTAAATTTTTGTTTTTGGTACTGGGAATCAAACTCAGGACCTCATGGCTTGCCAGGCAGGCTCTGTACCACTGAGCTATATCCCTGGCCCTTAAAATTAATTTAACTCTCTTTTTCACTCGCCAACCAGCCATTACTGCAAGATACATACACCTGAATGTTCTCTAAGCCAACCAAAAATAGAATTTGTGAAAAATACTGAAGGAAATGTGGCTTTATATCATGCACACCCCATGTCTTATCTGTCTAGCCTAAAAATACATTTCAAAAGTAAAACAGTTGTCATGGAGATAGTTATTAATATATTCATTGTAATCAAAATTTTATATTCTCCCTTACATTTTTCTCTTCAGAAACTACTAAAACACTCATGATGGTATATATACTCTCTCAGTGTACCATGTAAATAAACAACTTTTCTATGTGTTTTTATTGTTGTTTGTTTTAATTTTGTCTTTGCTGGTGGATTTTTGGAGCGTAAATGCTTGTGAACGTCTGCAAGTTCCATTCAGACCTAGTCACTGCATTCTCACTGCAAATATTTCAAATGCGCTAAGAAGCTTCCAGACTTGTTCTCCCTGACGGTGAAATGTGAAGTGAAAGTTCCACACTGAATCTAAGCTGCAGCCATGGAAATCTTAGATGCTTCAGTTCATTTCTTCTCTTAAGAAATGCAGGGCCGGTGGGATGGCTCAGCGGCGTCAGCGCCTGCCTGGCAAGCACGAGGGCCCGAGTTCGACTCCTGAAACCCACACACAAAAAAAGTGGCTGGTGATATCGCTCAGCGGCATGGGCGCCTCCTGGCGCGCAAGGTACTGAGGTCGACCCCCGGTACCCAACAAAAAAAAAAAAAAAAAATGAAATGCAAACGCTTTAAAGAATCAATTGAAAAATTATCATTTTTGAAAACTTATCCTCTAGGAAAATTCAATTGTTTCTAACGAAACTACTACCTGTCTTCCTTCTCTCCAAATTCTTGTTGGCTTTTTAAAAGTAAAGTATAGGAAGAAGACCAAAGTAGGTTGATGTTTCATCATTGGACCATCTCAAAGCGCTTGTGGGTTCAGCATATCGCTTTAACCAGTATTATGAGTTTAAATTTGCCTTAGGTCATCTTACCAAAATCATACTGACAATCTTAGCTTAGCCATCCATGCTCATGAGACAAGTTGTATTTCTTTTCATCTGGCCAGTGTTAAAAAACTTGTTGGACACTCAGTTTGTGATGACGTGTTTTTCACAAAAGACACAAGATTTGTACAGTCACAATTCTCTTAATCTATGTTGAAATTCTTGGGTATATATTTTTCTGAAATGGATAATTCTACAAAATGAAATCTGAAAATCCCATGTCTATTTCAGGAACTATTGATTGCTTTCTAATATTAGAGATAATTTGAAAGGGCAATGGTATTGAAATCCTCATGAGGAGATTATCTATACTTTTAAAAGATATTATAGTAGCTTAACATAGAAAATAACCCCTTCTTTCATTTCTGTAGCTTTTGGGAGATTTCTGAAACTTTAGTTTGTTGAACACATAAGCAGATAAAATTTTCAAAGGAAATATTTATTTCTCACTGATCCAAATGCTTTTTATCAAAAAAGATGAAATAAACAATTTAAAGTCCAATGGGAATTTGACATAAGTTCAGAATGAACAACACAATGTCAAGTCATATGAATAAACAATAATAATTAATGTGAAATGCCCATATTTGGCAATTTTGCTGAACTGATTTTATTCATAAGTAAGAATGTTATTCTAAAGTCTCCAGATATAACATGTGTGCTTTGTAAAAGATGATAATATTCAAAACCAATTTTTCAGAACAAGAAGAATTATCTTAAATCAATACTGTGCTGTGAAAATTTCTTGAGCAATGGATATGTTTCGTAGTTATGGATTTTTTCATGTGGTAGTCACTAGGTACAATGCTTTGAGCCCTTAATTTTAGTTAACATGATTGAGGAACAGGCTACTGAGTTGGACAAAGTCTATTCCAGGTTGATAATGGGAGTTACTTCTGTATGAAACAATTACCACAGCAGAGATTATTGGCGGCGATGAGGGACAATCAGAATTTTGTCATTTGAGAGAGATCATTCATTTATTTCCTCTCTGAATTTAAAGAACTGAATGAAATTCAGCACATTTTTACAATGATTTCTCAGAAATGTTTGTAAGAATAGCTTCTTTACCTGATATGAGAAAATGTTCTTTCCAAAAGTGATGTTATGACTTGAAATCATTTGCCTTAACATAGGATAATTTAAGTGAAAACCAGGTCTCGCCCTCCTACTTCATCATTTGTCTTGATATTGCTTCCTGATAATTTTGTGTAGGAATTTAAGGCTAAAAATGAATACAGATTTTTGTTTTTGATTCAAGGAAATTCAATAAACCAATATATGAAAAAAATATTGCACGTTCTTTTTCTTAAAACTGTTCTTTGAGATTTAATGGCCAGGTTGTATAAAACACAGGAAAAGACCTTATTTTGGCCATATTAGCCATGTTTAAGTCCAGCTATGAACTTGGTTAGTATTGCTGTTTTGGGGTATTAATTACAGTGAGGATTTAAAGTCAGTTTTAAACAAAATAATTATGATTAGAATTTAAAACATCATTATTGCAAGTCATCATCTATATAAGACAGAAATTAATAACAAAAAGTCAAAATATATGACTTTCTTTTTGTAGTAAGGAAAATATCCAACTTAGTAAATATAAATCAACATAAAGCAGACTGTAGCAGCAAATGCATCACATTTTCACAATTTTTGACTATTGATGACATCATTGCCTTGTTTACATGAAGATGCAAACAAGTCTTTGCAAAATCATTCTTACACATTTTTAAAGATTTCATTCAGTATTTTTGGAGGGGACTATTGTCATCTTCCAACCAGCCAAGATACTCCGTGCATATGACTTGCTCATGGTGTCATACGCATCTAACAGATAATAACCATCGTGCATTCTGAGTGATGCAGTAAATCCGAGAGTAGAGGTCTGAACATAAACGCCTATCCAAAGGAAGCTTTATACCTGTCTGGTGACTCTTCCCATAATTACTTATTAATTTTTACTCCACTTTTTACAGATTGCTTTAAATTATGACATTTTCCTTAATAATTCCTTAACATGAAACTTCCAAGTGTTCTACTGAATCAAGTGGTGAAAAAAATCAGATATCAAAAAGTGAGATAAGCGTTTCATCAAAAAACAAAGTAATTTACACTCATCTATATTAAATGAAAATGTGTAAATTCATTACACATTCAGAGTGAACACATATTGTCAGAGTGATATCAAAAGCTAAGGAATAAAGATAAAAGTAAATTATAGCAGAGAATGATAATCTTCCAATATCCATGCATTCCCTTTACTTCCTGCAATTCCTTAATGTATTTTCCATGCCCTTCAACTTAGATGTACTCATGTGAATGAAGTGACAGTGGGGTGAAAGAATGAGGATAATCCATTTCAAGGCCTGATCCTTATATCATCACCTGTCTTTATATATATATATATATATATATATATATATATATATATATATATATTTATCTCCATCATATCAGGGGAAATTTGAGGTTATGCCATAATAATGTAAAAAGACCAAGTACTTGATTTTGTCATAAGAGCAAACATTGTTTCTAACACTCCACCACATTAAATTTGTAACGTTTGGAGTGCAGAACATTTCCTTTATTCAGGTGAAGAGATTTAAGAACATTGAATAGAATACATAGGGTTAAATTCACATACATGTTACATGTGTATTTGGAGTAAAAATTTAATTTTGAACTTCAATCATGCCTCAGACCAGATAACCAATTGAAAGAAAAGCAAGTAAAACAAATTAAAGAAGCAAACAAACATACAAACAAAAACAAATAATTTGTGATTTTAGACCCTGCCCCAGCACATCATAATATTTCCTGAAAATTCATGGGGTGAGGGATGACTAGACTAATATAGACTATACATGATATTCTAGGACATACCGTCTGAATTGTTTTCAGTACCATTATGTCATGTATTAGTTACTATGGTGTTCTATTACAGGAAAAGTTTCACTGGACATTACGCCTCTAATTCTTATGAAGGTCATCTGTGAAATGTTGAAATAAAATTGAGAAAATTGTAGAATGAATATGTTAAAGACTGGAGCTGATTAGCTACACTGAAAAATGAGGGTACATTTCAATTAACATATTCTGATTATGAGAAATCCAAATTCAACTTAATTGACACCTATATCAAATTCTTCAGGTTTATAAATTAGTTCCCTGGGACACATAATTCCAGGAAAGTTGAACAGAGGCATCTATAATTGATGTGTTAGCAGTCTCACAAGTATGCCGCAGAGTACATTTAGGTGTCATTGGAATATTTCAGCGCTACTGGAGATGAACAAATTACCCAGCTGCAGTTCTTATGAAGTTTCACAAAAAGTGTCTATTTTAAGTCTTTATACACTTTAAGAAGATTTAGATTGATGATATTAATGAGTTATGTAGATAATGTTAACAAATTTTATAATGCCAGAGATACCATCGCTTATTCAACTATATTTGTCTATCAATTCCAGCCCCTTATCACCATAGAAACTCATGAAGACATTATGAAATCATTTTATGCTTAGCGATGTTCTACATAATGGCAGGTGTTAATACTGGAATCTAAATTGTTTGATACTGTTCATGCAATGCATTTTTATATTTTTAGAAATATGTAGGTTTTAGGCTGAATATAAATATATAAGCAAACAATGCATATTAAATGGAAACTAAGAATGTAAGTAAACTCAAAAATAATGGAATCTAAAATGTGTGCATTTATACTTATGCTTTTACCAATAACATAAGTATTATTACCATATTACTGGAGTGTATTTATCATCGTCTAAAGAATAATTTCTACCTCACCGAAATGAACATGACAACATCATAACTTAAATAATATACTGGCAGAAATGATTATACAAAGACATTGGTTTTGTTAATTAATCTTAGCAATTTATGAAGTATTTTTCACAGAAGAAATAACTATTTAATTTCATAAATACCAACTCCAAAAATATTGATACAGTTTGAAGAAAAAAGATAAGCTAAATATAATTTCATATAAGTTAATGTCATTGAAATTTAATCAAGGAAGTGTCTCAGATGCACAAATATTATGTTTCTTCCATGATTGCTCAATGAAATAACATAATGGTTGGCAAATTTCAATTTTTTTGTGGGTACTGGGAATTGAACTCAAGACCTTGCACTTGCCAGGCAAGTGCTTATGCTGCTGAGCTATATCACTAGTCCAAATTTCAATATTTATTTACAAATTTATTTTCTCTTTCCATATTATTATATGCGTTCAAGTTATAATCCATGGTCTCTCTTTTTTATTTTTTGTGGGTACCGGGGGTCAACCTCAGGACCTTCCACTATGTCATTTTTGCCTTGGAGCCAGTTTACCATGGACTGAGCCCATGGAAACCGTGAGCAAAATAAACCTTTCTACCTGTAAGTTGCCAGTGTTGGGTATTGCATCTCAGTGATAGGAAAGCTGACTAATACAACACTTCTCTGCTTGCTCAACTTATTACCATAACATAGCAGCTGGTCCTGCAAGTAATTTGTCTCTCTTAGGATCCTCC
Source organism: Erethizon dorsatum (assembly GCA_028451465.1). Lineage (NCBI taxonomy): Eukaryota > Metazoa > Chordata > Mammalia > Rodentia > Erethizontidae > Erethizon > Erethizon dorsatum. The sequence continues at coordinate 76,109,052 of CM051833.1, read as the reverse complement.
TTCAGCCACTCTGACTTTCTGCTATGCTTTGTTTTGTGATGAAGAGTCCCATCTTATCCAGAAACAACCAGAACTGACATCATGGTCAGTTTATCCCTGTGAGCGTCAGCTCAGTTCTAGGTTAAAAGACCTCATATTTGTTGTTTTCTCATGTAACAGTGAAGCAGGATTTAAAAAGAAAAGTCAAGTTTCCCAAACTTCTCCCTCTCAACAGCAGCTGTTTTTTGTTCTAATACAGATAAAAGCAGTAACTTTTGTCTCTGTAAGTAAAGTTTTATAAATTCCTGTTCCTATAACATCCTGTTAGGCCTGAGCAGGGCCACCAAAATGTAAAACTTTCACAGCTTGACAACCTGCCTTTTTCTTCTGCCTGCCCACAAGTTCCATGCTGAAGACCAACCCCCTTGGCAAAATATAAAAATGGGAGCTTCTCCATTGTTTGGCACATTTTGGACACAAGTCTTTTGGACCAGTGTTCACCTAAAATCAAATAAAATCCTGTCTCCCAGTTGGTCTCTCCGATCTTTTTAATTCTGAAACACCATGGTTAATGGTAAGATGATAAAATGATACATTTTATTTCATTGTCAGGACCATGGAAGTACATTGTAGTATTTCTTTAAACTTTGGTCTCTAAAAATAAGTAAAATTATTGAATAAATAAAGCAATATATAATACTATAACAATCAATTGGGTGAAATAATATACTATAAATAATAAAATAATTTCTATTTTCTATTATTTCTATTTACATTTGGCTTTGACATGTAACACAGGCGTATATGAGGACTGTCAAATAGGAAACAATCAGCCCCTATTTGTTTGTTTCCACATGGATCTCAGCCTTATTTTCATTCAGACTTCGGTTTTGAGACGTTTTCTATAAACTTAAATGAATTACTAGTTTCATTAAAAAAGTGAGTTCTCAATATTCTTCTGATTTAGTAGAAGACTTAACCTGTTAAGCCTCTAAAGTTTGGGGAAAAGTTTGGAGAAGTGAAAATTTAGGCAGAGTTAAGTAATACAGTGTCCTTGGTAGTGTCAAGAAGTAGCACCTGTTAAGAGCATTTGATTTTGTCAATTTAATTTATGAAGGTAGTTATTCTCTACTGCATTGGATTAAACATAAGAGTATTCAGGGTTAATTTGTGAGAGGCCCAAGGAAATATGTAGTTTGGATGAGCAAAGGTGCATGGGAGGAGGTAGAGATTCCAAGGCCACTCACTCAAACTAACTTATCACTCCAAAAAAGATGGGAAGATGTCACTCAACAGATTTACAACAGCAAAGGGATGGAAAGACATAGGATGTTCCATTGACAAAGCAATATGTTTGTTTTTGAAAAGCTCTGCTCTTGGCTTTTTCTATAGCGAGAGCCAGTTGTCCTCATTTAGTTTAGGAAATCTGTGCAAATTGGATGTTTTTAGAGCTACTACTCCATCATAACTCAGAAGCATTGTTCCTTCTTTTTCTTGATAGGAAAGATGAGCCAACGGTTTTTAAAAGCACACAGTTCTAAAATCATTGTATCAAAAGTAGTGTTTCTCATTTTGTCAGCAGAGTGCATTCATAGTGTTAATTTGTAGAGTAAAAGGTATCAACATAATATAAATCATATGCTTTGTATTTTTTGGTGTGTGTGTGTGTGTGTTTGCAAAACACTCAGCTAACTGTTGTACACTGGTCAACTGTTGTACACTGTTTTACACTGTTGTACACTGATCATTTGCCAACCTACTTATTTCTACTAGATCAAATTTCAGATTTTAAATGATCTACAAAAACATGTGTTTTATGCTATGGAAACATTAGCACTGTGTTTATACCTAAAACTTGTTGACTGAGACAGTTTCAGTGCTCCCCAATCATGCCTAAGTCTTAGTTAAGTTTTACTCTGACTTTAACATTTCTGACTTATAATTCATTTTTTAGAATATATATCTTAGAGACTTATACTTGCAGATTTTTCTCTGCCTTCTTTGAAATGTACATAACTCCTTTTCGGAATCTTTCTTCAGTTTTAAGTCCCAATGAATGTCTTTATCAAGGATTCGAGAATCATCTCATTGAAATGTCAATATAAGGCCATAGCTTACCTATATTTCAGTCACCTTGGGATAGGAGGGGCCTAACTTTAGCTGATTCTTCATTCCAACTTATAAAGCTATCTTCTGTCATGGAGATAGAAGAAAATATGATTTTTCTTGGGTAAGGAGAGTTGGCAAACACAAAAGATCTATAATATCTCTGACCACATCTCTTAGAATCTCAGATATATTTTGTGTTGATGTAGATGAGCCCCATCCCTTTCCTCTATTTTAACAAACTTAAATAAAATCTCTTTTTCCCAGTTGATTTTGTCCAGTACAAATCTTACTTTGACATTATCTACAAATATTTTTCAAGTAATCTCTGTAATGTCTATTTTATTTCCTCTCTCCACTCTTTATAAGACTGCATTCACGTCTAATTATTTTTTAAAATAAAATTTGTGAAATCTCTTTGGATAAGTTCTGTCCTATGTCCAGAGCTATTTAAATTCTATTCAAAAATTAATGTTGTATCCATATACTTTCAGATCCTTCCTTGGATTTCTCCTTTACCCTGATCACTCTGTCTAAATTGTTGCTATTAAATGATTGAGACATTAAATGAATATTTTTTAAAATTAAAAGTTTTATAAGCTTAAAAGATAGAAATTCAGAATTCCTGATTTTTCTCCTTTATTCTCACGGATTTGGGACACTTATGAAATTATTCTTCATATTTGCCTATAACAGTATATTATTCTACTTGCCATGAATTCCTGACTTTACAGTGGTATCTTAGAGATGGAAGAGGAATGTCATTATGAATTAAAACTCAGTCTTAGGAGATGGCAATGTACTTGATTAACAGCTCTTGGCTGCAGAGAAGCATCCTGCAGGAAAGCCATCTGATGCATTTATGTTGTCACTTGCTTTTTATTTATTTTATTTATTTCATCTTTTTCATTGGTCTTACAAGTCTCTACCAGGAAAAAAAAACTTTTAGGAATAATTTTTGTAGTACAAATTAAGTTTGAATTTTTCCAAATACCAGTCAAAAAAAGACTGTTCACTAAATGTTCAATTTTGTAACTTTTGTTCTAAGCTATCTATATGATGAGCTATGAAATTTCAAAATTTCCACTTAAAGACCATAGCAATACTAAGTCCTTAGTAAGAATATGAATGTTGAAAAATAGAAAATATTTTTAAAACTCTGACAGGAGTACCTGGATAAAGGTTGAAGTTGCCCAGAGGGGAGTTAAATATGCAAACACAGACAGCCCCAGGAGAACCTACACAGTTGGGAAAAGTATAATACTTTGTGCCTTTCATAGCTAGATCCTTGCCAAAATCATCTGGCACCACCCACGAGCCTGACATGCTTTACTTCCCAATAGGGGGAAAAGCAATTGAATTCTAAGAGAAGCAATGAGAAGAAAGAAAAGAGTCTATATACTTTTTTTCAGTAGTGAACGGAGGCAAAGGTTGTTCAATGCACAATAGTACTAGTGATACATTTTACTTGTTAGTCTTTGTGGGTAGTTTAAATTCTGAGGCTTATAGGAAATACTCCACCAAAATATGCAACTTTCTGTGTCGCGCGCTTCTGCTCGTCCAGCGAGAAGAATCACACAACACGAGTCGGTGAAAGCTTGCTTTAATCGTTCACAGCTCCAGAGCCTTTACACACGTCCGCCCTGTGGCAGCTTCGTCCGTGGTCTGCCGAGATCTCCCTCGAAAAGGCGGAGTAACATGTTTTTATAAGGAGAGGGGCGCCAATAGCAATACAGCAGGAAATGAAAGCTCATAGGCTAAACTCATCAGTCTCTAGGCAGACTCACACATTACAGGGCGCGGACAGCACTGACCGCAACCAGGAAGCAGGAAATAGGCGCCATCTTGCCCAGGTCGATGGGAGGGGTAATTTAGCACAGGCCTTGAGTCAGGCACAAGGCCGTGCCGGAGGCCTGATTGTGATGTTGGCCTCCAACATTTCCCCCTTATAAATCACATAAAAAGGCAGACGTAGCCAGTCTCGAGTGAATGTACTGGCCTGCACCCCACTATTAGCCCGGTGGTCGTTTGTGCCAGCGGCCGTCTAGCACTGACCATCCTGGGCCTCATCCTTTTTTGTGGGGCTAGGAAATAACTGGATGGAACCTAGATGCATGCAGGCATGCATTAGGTGTTCCGCCATGAACCCCCCTGCAGAGCACCTCGTGACTTTCCTAGTCACACACTCGACGGCGGTCGCCACTCAATGGGATGGGGCCTGTCTTAGGTTGAGTCAAGGCTGGGGATCCTTGCTCTTACCCATCTTTGGCTCACCCACCCAGCTAAAAGTGATGTTCTGCGACCCTGCGCAGGTAGGCAGCCGCTGGCCTGGCTGTAGGGCCTCCATCCGCCAACTGCATGGCAGCCATTGCTGTCAAGCGCACCTGTTGTTGAGTCTGCATTAATCTATCCAGCAGGCACTTGATAACAACCAAGACAACAAGAATACCGACTCCGATTGCAACCCAAGTTGCCAGACTGGGCCAGCTAACCAGGAGGTGACCTTTTCCCACAATTTTGTGATGACAGTTCCCAAACTGGACAGGTCAAAAGTAACAGGCTGTAAATTTATCTTTTTCATATCTTCTAAGCCAATGAAAACCTGCTCTGAGAGGTTTTTAAAGGAGGGTAAATATGTGTTTTTGAGCCAGTAAGACACCGTGTGGATGGAAGCCATCAGATTAGCCCTGACCGGGGTGACACATATCTTGTGGGGTACCCATCTTTGATCGCAAAGATGACCAGCCACTTGCCACAGGGCATCAATCTCTTGGCCTATTTCTTCTATTTCCTTTTGGAGTTGAGTAATGGCCTGGCTAGTAAGTTGTAGTACGCCTTGTTGTGCTTCAATCATCCGACGGGTGGTGTTAGCTATTCTGTTGACCTCCTCCATGGTTAGCGCCAGCTGGTTTGAAGTCCATGACTGCAGCACTGCGAGACCTACGGCAGGAACAAAGAGAGACGCCCCTATCCCCAAAACATTTTGTAGCCAATCTTTTATACTACGCGGACCTCTTGAAGAGAGGCTATCAAGTTTAATTTGGGAAAGTACAGGGCCCACCCATTCTTTGGTCTTTACGGGGACCCAAAGGTAACTTGGGCGATATACTAGGATGCCGTAGGCAGGGTAACCATTCCAGCAATTAGTCAGCCGACAACTGGTGTCTGAGTCGTTACAGTCGAAGGAAGAATTGTCAGAGAGCAAAAACATGAAAGGAGCTTTGACGCAGACTTTGTATGAAGCGTGAAAGTCACATTATTAGCATTAGCCGCTGTGGAGGTGTTAGTCACGCTCCCATTTATCAGCATTAGAGGTCTGAGATCTACACATCCCCCCAGGGGGGTTGCAAGCCTGATATTGGCTAAAGAGTTGAACTCTCCATTTATAGGGGCTATCTTGTTATTCTCTGCACCTGGTAACGTGGGGCCAAACCTCACTCGAGGAGTTGCACTTTCGTAATTTGGTGGCCTTAGGTGACACCATCGGTCCTGTAGCCCAGACCCACCACTCCTCATTGGAGAGAACATAAGGGTGGACAGTGGACAGGCAGGGACGCCAGAAAAAATCTGAGAGCGTCACCATGGCTGGCAGGGAATGATCGCAGGGAGCAAGATGTGGATGAGTTTGGGTGACATCCCCAGTACACTTGGGGAGGACCGGCCAAGTAGCATTAAGCACTAAGCAACGCTTAGGGGAAGGTAAACCATCAGAGGAATTGAGCCTAGCAGTGCCGTAGCATGAGTATCGAGTCACGTTGACAAACTCCAAGAATGGCATGGAGGGACGAGTGGGATTACACTCTGCCATGAGGTTGGCAAAAGAAAGCACTAAGGTGCCTGGAGAAAGTGGGAAGCTAGTATTAAAGTTAATAGAAGTGGTATTGATTCCCCCTAAATAAGGGAGATCCAGAGTATTGTTTTCAGTTACATAAAAGTCAGGTGAGACAGGAGAGGCGGCTGAGAAAGGGGCTAAACTAGGTGGATGGTGCCACAAAGCCCACAGGTACTCATCTGCGTCTTTACTCTGACTCTGGAGGGTCAGAGCTGACCAGGTGCCGAGCAGGAGCCAGACAATCACCATCAGCGGCGGTGGAGTGCCCATCTTCCTTGGTGGTCGGGTCTTGGTGGGTTTTTGATATATTTGCGGTCCTCGTCAGTCTTTCGGGGACCCACACCGGTTCCCGTCCAGGATCCTGTGGGAAGACACAAACCGCACCTCGGACCCAGCTGACCACCGGGTCCGGGCCCATCCACTGTCCCGTGATGACATCCTTCCAAGTGACCATCCCCTTATTTTTGGGGGGAAGGATTGCAATGTTCCATCGCAGGGGAGCAGTTGTCCGAATTTAAAGTTAAAAAATTGATGGTAAATAGAGCAAGGGAGAGCTTTCCTTTTGGTGAGAGGCCACGACCTATCCCCTCCTTTTGTTTATTTAGAGTATCTTTAAGCGTTCGGTGTGTTCTTTCAATAATAGCCTGGCCCATTGGGTTGTATGGAATGCCATGTTTAAGGACTATTTCCATGGTTGCACAGAAGCTTTTGAAGGCCGCACCTGTATATGCGGGCCCATTATCTGTTTTTAGTATTTTAGGCTTTCCCCATGCAGCCCAAGCTGCAAGGCAGTGATTGATAACATTAGATGTCTTTTCTCCCATCTCTGCCGTGGCAAAAACAACTTGAGAACAAGTATCTACTGAGACATGGACATATTTGACAGACCCAAATTCTGGGATGTGTGTTACATCCATTTGCCAGATATGACCTGGTCTGAGTCCTCGCGGGTTAATCCCATCGGACCGCTGGGGGCGCATCACAGCGCAGGTACCGCAATGCCGGACAATGTCTCGAGCCTGGGCCCTGGGGATCTTAAAGTGAGCTGCCAAGGTCTGAGCATTGACATGAAATTTTTTGTGAAACTGTTGGGCTCTCTCAGCCGGGGATGAGAGCGTACATATCCATATTGGGCGCGTGGCTGCATCTACCATTGCATTGCCCTCCGAGAGCGGGCCTGGGAGCTGGGTATGTGCTCTGATATGAGCCACATAAACTTTGTGGGTCCTGTTTTGTAATTGTTTCTGGATAGTTTGGAGTATAGTGAACACCGAAGAAGTGGAATTTATCTGGCCCGCGGTTTCCAGAATCTGTAAAGCATTGACCACATATTTGGAATCTGAGAGGATATTAATATCCGTGGGGAATCTTGTAAGCACCACTGATACAATTTGCAATTCCACTAGTTGGGGCTGATTTGGTTGAAACTGTACCAATACAGGTTTAGAGCCTGATATCATATATGCTCCAATTCCCGTCTTGGACCCATCTGTAAAGACCGTGGGAGCCCCAAAGATGGGCTCTTGAATAGTGGATTTTGGAAAAATGATTGGATGTGATGTGACAAATTGTAAAATAGGATCCTTGGGGTATTGATTGTCGATCGTGCCCTGGAAAACACACTTGAGAATGGCCCACGCATCCAGGCAGGCTGCCAATACTAAAATCTGTTGGGCAGTATAGGGCACCCGCACGGCCCCGGGGTGTACCCCGAAGTGCTGTGTCGTTTTTAATATAGCCTCAGTGGCCAAGATGGCCACCGAATCTGGGTAATGTTCAATGCTTTTAGCAGGGGACACCTTGGGGTGTATCCACAGCAGTGGCTTTTCTTGCCAGATGACAGCGGTAGGCTGTCTATTTGTTTTTAGAATACATACCTCAAGAGGCTTGTCTGGGTTGAAGCGACCAATAGCCGCGCTGCCCAACGCTCGTTCAACCTTTTGCAAAGCCTCAGTAGCCTCTCTATTAAGGGTCCGGGGGGGAGTTAAGCCCCGGGTCCCCCTTAAGGACGTCATACAAAGGTTTTAAATCATCATTGGACAAGTGTAGGTAGGATCTAATCCAATTGATATCCCCCATCAATTTTTGCATGTCATTTAAGGTCCTAATGTCGTCCATGCGTATAGTTAATTTACATGGCGTTACTTGAGTAGGGGTAATTTTTGATCCTAGATAGGTACAGACCAAAGACTTTTGAACTTTGTCTGGGGCAATGTGAAGATTGGCCAAACGTAACGCTTTAATTAATTGGCCTAACATCTTATATAGTTCATTAGCATTTTTACCAGTGATAAGTATATCATCCATATAATGAAGACACTTTATTTTGGGAAAATCTTCCCGGAGGGGAGCTAATACGTTGTCCACGTATAATTGGAATATGGTTGGGCTATTAGTCATTCCTTGGGGGAGGACTGTCCACTCATATCGAAGGTCTGGCTTTTCTTGATTGACCGTGGGTAGAGTGAAGGCAAAACGAGGACTATCCTCCGGGTGAAGTGGGACTGAGAAAAAGCAATCCTTAAGATCTATCACCACTATTGGCCAGTGTTGAGGGAGAGCAGAAAGCAAAGGAAGACCCCTTTGAACAGCCCCTAATACCTGAACCTGCGCATTGACAGCGCGTAAATCTTGGAGCAGGCGCCACCTGGTGGCCCCCTTTCTTATGACAAAAATAGGGGTATTCCAAGGGGAGGTGGAGGGGCGAAGGTGTCCAGCCTGTAATTGTTCTTTTATAATCTCTAACGCGGCTTGTACTTTCTCTTCAGGGAGTGGCCACTGAGGCACCCAAATTGGGTCATTGGTCTTCCACGTAAGTTTAATTGTTTCGGGCGGAGAAAAGCCCTCAGTGGCCCCTAGGAAAAACCCAGCCCCTTATGGTCATTTTTAGGGGCGATCTGAATGGGGGAGGCGCGGCCCTGTAGGCGGGCGCCGAGGCCTTTCCCAGGCGTGTATCCCTGCCTTTTAATCATGTTTTGGGACTGTTTTGAACAGGATGTAGTGAGGGTTACATCCATTGCCATAAGGACATCTCTACCCCACAAGGAGACTGGGAGTGGAAGGACAAAAGGCTTGAACTTTCCTGTATGACCTTCTGTATCTTGCCAGTTTAAGAGAGCCGCGCTGACCAAGGGGGCATGCACCAAACCCAACCCTTGAAGAGTCTGCTGGGCCATATCTGTGGGCCATGTATTAGGCCAATCCTTAGTACAAATAATAGAGCGATCAGCCCCTGTATCCAGCAGACCCTTCATGGGCTTTCCATTAACTATTAATGTATGTATGGGCCTCTCTTGTAGCGTCATATGGAGCCCCTCGAAAATGTCTCCGGAAGACCCGAGTCCAAGGTCTCCTCAGGGTGTCTCCCGTGAAGGAAAGTTCAAGTGCAGGCTGGCTAGAAGCAAGAGCTGAGCAATCCTGTCTCCCTTATTTATGACAGCAGTGCCTTTGGGCATTGGACCATGATTTGAACATATCCTGTGAAGTCAGAGTCAACAACTCCGGGCACAACCTCTAGGCCCATTAAAGCAGACGAGGCTCGTCCCAGAACAAGCCCCACTGCCCCTGAGGGTAACGGGCCCTTAAATAGGGTCTCTACCAACTGGACACCCATATCAGGCGTCAATATGAGCTCGGAGGCGGCACAGAGGTCCAATCCTGCTGACCCTGGGGTTGCTCTGACTGGCTGCTGGCTCTGAGGAGGGTGGCATTGTTCTGGAGGGGGCCCGCTCTCTGCACGGGCCCCCTCAGGCCGTTTTTTGACTCATCGTCCTTTCTCCCTGTTAGGCGATTGCCTTCGCTGTCAAACACTGAGCGGCAATCTTTAGCTGCATGGTTTCCTTTGTGACACCGTTGACAAAGCTTTGGGTTTTTAGTCTCCTGTCCACTTTTCTGTGGACAGTACTTTCGAATATGGCCAGGTTGATGACACCCATAGCACAGTCCCTTTTGTGGGCCCTTTTGATCCTTGCGCTTATTGCGCTCCAGAGAAGCCTGGACTGCCGCTCCAACAAAGGCGGCTAATCCAGAATTTGTCAAGGGGCCCCCAATTTCTCTGCACACTCTAATCCATTTTTCTAACCCCTCATTTCTATGTGGTGTAATGGCCACGCGGCATTCCCCAGTACATTGTTCGAAAATGAGCTGCTTAATAAGAGGTCCTGCCAGGCCAGGATCATAAAAGACCTTCTGGGTGGCCTCCTCCATTCTGGCCACAAAATCTGAGAATGGCTCTCCCGGGGTTTGAACTATCTTGGTGAGGCAAGCCTGGTGTTCCCCTTGGTTAGCCAGGCGTCGCCATGCCTGGGTGGCACACTGGGTGATTTGGTCATAGACAGGATTAGGATATTGTAATTGGTTTTGTGCATAAGGGCCTTTGCCGAGCAACATGTCTGCATTCCATCGCCTATTACCTTCCCTATTGTTGCGATCAGCCCGGTCCATGCAAAGGTCGGTATTCCATGCTTTCCAATCAATAAACTGCCCAGGGGAAAGACATGCCCTTGCAAGTTGCGTCCAGTCTCCAGGGGTCATAGGAGCAGTCGCTATAGTCTCCAATACAGCGAGTGTGAAAGGAGCATTGGGGCCATAGGAAGAGACTGCTTCTTTTAGTTGCTTTATAAGCTTAAGGTCAAGGGGTTGATGGTATGGTTGCCCTCCCTGGCTGGTGAGAACCGGATAAATCCCATATGGGCCTCGGTCAATGCCGGGGACATTTCTGGTCCCTGTTTTCTTTATGCCCTCCCATGTGGGGCCATGCAAGGTACAGCAAGCAGAGGGCAAAGGGCCATCTTGGAACGGGGGAGGCGGCTCCCAGGGCGGGGCACTGGGCATAGGTCCGCCCTCCCCGTTGCCCTCCCCTAGCGGAGGCCGGCCTAGGCTTAACTCTTTGAAGTCATCATACAATTTCCGGAAAGGATTAGAAGTCTGCCACGTAGCAGCCGTAGCGCCACGTCTCGGGGAGGGGAGGCCCTCTGTTGGCGCCGAGCCTTTATTGACAGCAGCCTGAGGCCCCCGCTCTAACCCCTCTGTCTCTTCCGCCTCTGAGTCTGAAGAGGAAGAATCCAACCCCGCCCTAGAATTAGCCCTCGAGCTCTCTGAGCGAGCCTTCTCAAGCGCCTTTTCAAGAGCCTCACGGACCTCCAAAAGCGGAAGAGATCCGCTCGGGCCCTCCTCCACTTTGAGGCAATATCTAACCATCTCCCAGAGGGGGCGTACGGAGGGGTCAATTACTCCCTCTTCCTCAGCAAAACTGATATCATATCCTAACTTTTCCCAGCAGGGTAGAGTAAGGTGCCCAGTGGGCCAAAACCACGGGGCGATCTCATGTATATTTAAAAAAAAATTTTGAACAGTTTTAGAACTCACCTTAATGCCGCGTGCTTTTAGCAAGTCTCGCATCGGCTTGTGCATCGGGGCACTGTCGGAGTTCCCCATTGTGAAATGAAACTGCTCCAGCGACACCGTCCCCGCTGTGAGCCCGCCCGATATATGGGCAACCCCCGCCTCAGCAATTGAGAGCGGAATTTCCCTGAAAGTGCGTCCACCCAGGGCCAGGTTAAGCCTCCCGCTTACCTGAAGGTATGTACCGTCCTGTGACTCGATGCAGCTCCACCAGACTCCGCACGAAGGGTGATCAGGATCCCCGTACGGGCCACCAAATGTCGCGTGCTTCTGCTCGTCCAGCGAGAAGAAACACACAACACGAGTCGGTGAAAGCTTGCTTTAATCGTTCACAGCTCCAGAGCCTTTACACACGTCCGCCCTGTGGCGGCTTCGTCCGTGCTCTGCCGAGATCTCCCTCGAAAAGGCGGAGTAACATGTTTTTATAAGGAGAGGGGCACCAATAGCAATACAGCAGGAAATGAAAGCTCATAGGCTAAACTCATCAGTCTCTAGGCAGACTCACACATTTACAGGGCGCGGACAGCACTGACCGCAACCAAGAAGCAGGAAATAGGCGCCATCTTGCCCAGGTCGATGGGAGGGGTAATTTAGCACAGGCCTTGAGTCAGGCACAAGGCCGCGCCGGAGGCCTGATTGTGATGTTGGCCTCCAACATTTCTGCAAGGAGCAAGAATATAAATTTCAATTCAAAATGGGAGAAAGTAATAAAAATAAACATATAGCCCATATTTCCCCGAAACAGATAGGTAACAGAATTCAATCAGAATCCTAAATCATACACTTAAGACTCAAACAGCAACATATATTTAACAAAAATTTTGAACTAGTATTAGCACAAAATTACACTGTTAAAAGATAAGTGGTCTTTAGCAACTGGATATGTCCAAATACCGTATTTATTAAGTCTACCAAGAAAAGGTAGACAAAGACATTTGTATTAACCAAAAACAAGTATATTACTAATATGTCACAGCAAGAGAATTCAGAATGACAAATCCTTAGGAATGAAACTTATTTTTGTGAATAAGGACAAATATTTCAGGTATGCATCTATCTTTGTGGCTATAATGTAACATTTTGAAAATTTGTCTATCAGTGGTTGCTGACTATCTGAGATTTTGAATTTGTTAAAAATATCTTAGGAGGGCCGGTGAGATAGCTCAGTGGCATAAGCGCCTGCCTGGCAAGTGCGAGGTCTTGAGTTCGACTCCTGGAACCCACATACGAAAAAGGGCCCAGTGATATTGCTCAGCGGCATGGGAGCCTGCTGGAGCACGAGGTCCTGAGGTTGACCCCTGGTACCCACAAAAAATAATAATAATAATCTTAGGAAAAATGGAATTTAGAAAATCACAACAGATAAAGGTCAACAAATCTAATGACAACTTTTCTATCATTGCTTTTTAATGGTGCATTTCCACTTGCTAAATGACTATTCCTTTTTAGTAGATTTTTAAAGGAATAATATAAACCTTCAAAAATTGGATTGACTAGCGTTTGGACCACAGTTGAAGTTTTGCTAACTTCATTCTGCCTTTCATTCATGGGACACATAAAGAATCTCTAAAATATGTGAGCCATTCTTGGAGACATTTTGTTCTCTGGGTGAAAAGAGTAGATCTAAAATCATAAGAAGGTGTTGGATTCAAATCAAGTCTTTTAAAATCTGGACAGTCACATTTCATATGACTAGTGTAAGACTAGGGAATGGTCAAAAAATGTGACATATAGATCAGGAATTTCCTTCAGTTTATTTTTGATAAGTATCACCTAATGATAATATGAAGAAAAAAAAAGACACATCTTATTTAACAATGTGATTCTCTGTATTTTGCAAGTAATAAATTGGGTATCTTATCAATAAATTTGTTCAAGAAAAATAGATCCCCAGTACTTCATCATATAATTTTCCTGCTGTATTGTCTTTTACTAAAAGTCTAAAAACAAAGTGCAAATTCAAATTTAAAATATCCAGAGCCAACTCTAATTCATAGATTCATTTTGTGAAAACTTTAAAATTATGTAAGAAACTTACTAAGAAGTATGTGAAATTTTTTTCTAAAAATACAATTTTTTATATACAATGAACACATTGAAATCAACGTCAGTGTATCTTCAAAGGATTTGATATCTCTAAGGGAAAATAATAGTTTAAAAAGTAATGTGTGTATAAGTAAAATTTGATTGATGACATAATTTGAAAGATTTAAAAATGTTCTAGCTCTTCAGAGTGAAAATTCCTGCACCGTTATGAGATCAAATATTCTTATATTTAATATTTTTATGCTTTTTCTAATTTAAGCTCAAATATAGTTATATGTAGAGGCATTTGTTGTTATAAGAATATGCAATTGTAGTGCTCTTTTTCTTTAATTTACTATTTAAGATTTTGCATATGTATTACAAGTTAATTTGAAAATACTTTTGTATCTTCTCAAAATTATTTTTTTCTATATTAACTCTGCATTTACAGTTGTTGGTAAATGATTCAAGAATTATATTTACTCTAAGTTAATTATTTCCCCCCAATTATGAGAGTGTTTTTCCTTTTATTGTGGAAAAATCATGCATTGTACAATGATTTTGTTGATGTACACTTCATAAGGAAACAATAAATAGATAAGTGAATATATAAAATTTAAAATAGCAAGAAGTCATATTTTGGATGGTGACAGTATAGATTAATTAAAATTGCTTAAATATCTTCTAATAACTCACTTTAAGCTTAATGCCTTTAAATGCTATGTCTTTTTTTTGATAATATGTGTTATTTGAGAGTTGTAAGGCATTTTAGATCAAAAGACATTAGTGATTATTCTGTTTCCCTTATTTTCTTTTCCAGGAAATCCTAGGCATACATTCTTTTAGGGCTGTTTTATGTGCTTAGGGCTATGCTATAATCTACTGAACATGTTTAAGAAAGTTTTGTTTCCATTGGCTTTGGCTTGAAATGGATTTGACATTTCCCAAGTAATACCTGGCTGACATTGCTAGATATGTTTCCCTCCAATCAATTTGATAATAACTATGAAATGGGAGCCAGCTAAAAATGATCATCTATGGTAGCAAACTACATTTTATGTCTATTTTATCATATATATGAATGTGAAATACATATATATCATATAGATTATTGCTATCTAGTTTTATAGATCAATATTGTCCAAAATATCAAACATACTTCAATATCTATATGGAGAAAGAGACAGAAAGAGTAATAAGCTAAGAATTTATTTATCTTTTCATAATAATTTCATTGCTCATGGGATTTGTGCATTAATTAATGATAACAATCAACTTTTATTTGTCCTTAACTTTTTTTACTGCTAAAATTGCCAATGTTACTCACTCGTGCTTTCCCCCTTTTTTCTTCATATTTGTAGACAAATTTACTATACTAATTAAATGCCACCATCTTGAATTTGGTTTTTTTCTGGAATAATAAGCTAATAATAATAATAAGCTAATAATAATAAGCTAACTGTATAAATAGATACAATAAATCTACTAATGTAAAGTGCTATTTTGCTAGTGTGACCATGGACCCAGACACATCAGTTTCATTGGATTAAGAAACACGTAGCAGGTACGTAAAGCACCTTCCTGGACATGTCTGCCTGGGTCACAGAGGGGCGGCTTTTTGTACTTGACCTGGTCCCTCACCTCCTGTTCCCCAGGCCAACATGGTCTAAGCACCTTTGCTTTACCACACTCTTCAGCCATTGATGTTCCTGCTTGGATGGCCACTAACTGTGGAATTTATCCCCTCAAACTTAACTAAATTAATTTGTGAATGTCTGATACTCCCTTAATTTGCAAAGGTCAGATATTGAGTGAAGTGATGGGAAAGCTAACACACCTAGACTGGTTGTAATATTTTCTGTACTTTTAATTTGTTGTCATAATACTAACAAATGTATATTTTTCCATCATGTGTCAATGATAATGTCTAAATACTTAGTACATTTATTATTTTATTCAAGATGATTTAATATATTTCATTCATTTTGTAGTGTAGGCTATAGGCACATTATTTAACTTCTGTTAATATATCATTTCTTTAAATCCAGTCAAAAATTTCAGCAAGGCTGATTATTTCATTCTTTAATATTTTACATTTTCATTTGCTCAGGATAGGCCTAAATACTAGTGTTTCTTGTTAACCAAAATCTACAAATTTGAGCTGGGAAAAATTTTGTACTCACTATTTCCTGTTCTTTATACCTAATGCATTCTGGTCCATTGAGAATCACAGTGCATCCCACGCACCTTTATTTAGTAATTTATTGTCATCTCCATTTGTAAAAGATAATTTTAAGGTCATCAATTACATAAATTAATCCATAATTGTATAGTTATGTCATAGACACTCTTTGAATATATTAAATTTTCAAATAAAAGTTTTGCAAAAATGTTTTCAAATAAATATTTTGTGAAAATGTTTTCTCATTATCATTGATCAAGACTGTTACAATATACAAATTATTTCAAAGAGCCCAATATCAAAAGGCTTCTGAAATGCAACCCGTTCTAACAACAATATAACCGATCCTATAAAGTATATCGTAATTTTATTTATATTTTTATAAAAGTTTTGTATTTAACAAGAAAATAGAAAGTGGTATAATGTTCTTATTCTATATGTATTATTTCTATAAATTTCTTTTCTGTTTTTTTTTTTTTTTTTTGTGGGTACCGGGGGGTCGACCTCAGGACCTCGCGCGCCAGCAGGCACCCGTGCCGCTGAGCGATATCACCAGCCCCTTTTTCGTATGTGGGTTCCGGGAGTCGAACTCGGGCCCTCGCGCTTGCCAGGCAGGCGCTTAAGCCGCTGAGCCATCTCACCGGCCCTGTTATTAAAAATAAATTAAAAATAAACTTACTCAAGATAAAAATAATGTTATAATCTATGTGGATATATAATCCATTTTCAAAAAGTTCACACTTCTATGGTACACATACTGCTCACTTTTTGATATCTCTGAAATTGTCTAACAATCAAAAAGATTTAAAATTCATATAACCCCTTATGTACAAACTTGGTAGTTACTCTTGGTGCTTGTGACTGCTGAACTGTTATCTATTGACAGTTATGTCAACAAAGAATCAGTGAAAACAGGAACATGAGCTGTGGTTGTTACTGAAAACTCTTCCTCACTGAAACATTGATTAATAAAAGCATCAAAAAATAAAAATGGATGTCTACCACTTAGAAAAATATTGAAGTGTTCTACAAGAAACCCACTTGTCTTGGTTACTTTTCTCTCATTGTTGAGACAAAATACCTGATGCCCAAAATTAAGGAGGGAAAGGTTTATTTAGCTCACAGTTTGTGGAGGTTTCAGTACATACTCGGCTGGCTCCAAGGCAGAGTGGCACATGGCAGAGGACAACAGTTCATGGTGGCAGAAGGCAGCAAAAGCAACAAGAGCAAAAGGGAGGAGCGAGCACGAGAGAGGGCAAGCCTGTTTCCCTCCCTTATATTACATGCAGGTTACCTGCCCCAGGGAGGGTGCAGCACTCTCACCCATAATCCCAGCATTAGACCATCAATCAGTTATAAACTCTAGAAGCCTGCCTCCATGACTGCATGAGGCTTTGGGGGGACATCTAGACACAAACAATAACACCATGAAAGAGAAAAACACTTTTTTAATAAAAATATTGCTCTATTCTTGTATCTCTTCAATGGCAAAAATATATGTACCACAGAAAAACATTACAAAACCAGTATCAAAAACCTTTCTCCTATGTTTTCTCCCAGGAGTTTCAGTTTTTAAATATTTAAGTCTTTCATCCGTGGTATAAGAGTTCAGCTTCATTTATTACATGACGATATCCACCACCTGTTAAGCAGACTACATTATTTCTCACAGTTCAAGATTCTAGGAAGCCCAAGGTCAAGCTCAGGTAGATCTTGAGTCTCTCAAAGGTGCCCTTCCTGACGGTCACCTCTTGCTGGCTCCTTGCATGCCCAAGGGATGCAGGAATTCTCTGTGGTCTCTTTCCTAAGAGCAGTAATCCCACACATGTGGGCCTCATCCTAGGAGCTGAATCACTTCCAAAAGCCTCAGCTTCTTGACATAGTCTTTTTGTAAAGGTAAAACTTAAAAATAATCTCAAATGGGTAGTTTAGTTTCAGTGTATGAATAGGGAGGAGACACATTTAGATTGTGCCAAAAAAAGAAAAAAAAATTGAAATCAGAAATTTGGGGCCCGGTGAGATGGCTCAGTAGCATAAGCACCTGCCTGGCAAGCGAGAGGTCCTGAGTTCAACTCCCGGAACTCACATAAAGGAAAAAAAGGGCCGGTGATATCACTCAGCTGCACAAGTGCCTGCTGGCAAGCATGAGGTCCTGAGGTCGACTCCCGGTACCCACATAAAAAAAAAAAAAGAATTTTGAAGAAGTATCTACCCTCCCATGATAATTGAAGCATTATTCATAGTAACCAAGATATAGAAACAACCTAAATGTGCACCAATAGGTGAATGGATATAAAAAGTAGTATGGGGAGCCAGTGATAAAGGTGCATAAGCACCTGCCTGGCAAGCACGAGGTCCTGAGTTCGACTCCCGGTACCCTCATATACAAAAAAAAAAAAAAAAAGAAAAAGAAAAGTAGTATATATATACATTAGATTGTTATTTAGACTTGAAAAAGATAGAACTCTTGCCATTTGCAATGACACGATGAGCTGGCTGATGTTGTACTAAATGAAATGAGCCAGTCACATAAAGACAATTACTGCATGATTCCATAATTGAGTGAAATACAAAAAATGCAATTAACTGTAATTATAAAATATAATTAAAAATTTATAGAGGTAAAGAATACAATAGATGCAGGAATTTGAAGAGGAGAGAAGATGGAAATTGTTCAATTGGTGTAAAATTTAATTTATATTAAATGAATAATTTCTGGAAGTCATCTATACATATAATGCCCATTGTTAGTAATATGATATTGTATGCTACAAAATTTATTAAGAGTATAGATTCCATGTTGTTTTCCTCAAATATAGCAAAAAAACAATAAATAAGTAAACAATCACATCAATATAACCAAGAAACACAAAGAAACTTTGGGTAACATATAATATATCCAGAGCCAGGTGTGGTGGCGGATGCCTGTAATCCCAGCACTCAGTAGGCTGAGGCAGAAGGATCACCGCAGGTTCGAGGCCAGCCTGGGCTACAAAGAGAGTTCATAGCCAGCCTGACTTGCATAGCGAGATCCTGTCTCAAAACAAAACAAAACTAAACAAAAAAACCAAAAACCAAAAACCAAAACACACAAAAAAAAACATATAATGTACCCATTACCTTGACTGTGGTCATAGTATCATAAGGTTTTCTTGATATGCAAACTCATTAAATATATGCTGTGCATATTAAATATATGTTATCTTTTGCATATACATTTTGCCTCAAGAATGATAATGTCCCTTTCATGTTAAAAAAAACTAAAGCTTTGACATCAAATGTATAATAATTTATTTTATTTATTTTTTTTTGTGGGTACCGGGGGGGTCGACCTCAGGACCTCATGCACCAACAGGCACCCGTGCCGCTGAGCGATATCACTGGCCCCTTTTTCATATATGGGATCAGGGAGTCGAACTCGGGCCCTCGCGCTTGCAAGGCAGGCGCTTACGCCGCTGAGCCATCTCACCGGCCCAATAATTTATTTTTAAGGAAGCTTATTGAACTTATTTTTCAAGGGAGCTGGGGAAAAATATTAACTTTTACATGAATAAGGTTTTTATTGTTTGTATTCTTACAATGAGACCAATTGTATATATTGTACCTATTAATTTGGAAAAACTATATAAAATTATTCATAAACATTGGAAAAAATTTAAATGTGATACAGAAAAGAAGGAGTCTGTGTGGAAGGGTTTGAAGATCATAATAATTTTATTAATTCATTCTTCTTACATTTAATTTTTAAACAATATATCACTATCTCTGAATAAACATGAAATATTTTAATATAAATAATGGTTTAAATCCTTGATATTTTATAGTGGATAAATATGGGGATACTATCATCCGTTTATTAAGCATTTATCAAGATTTTCGTGTGGCTCTCCTACACACTACGGATGACAGTGATGTTAGTAACTTAAACTACGTTATTAACTTCTGTGTTTCTATCAGTGCACATGATACAAGTAATGCATATTGCACAAACATGCTCACATATCTGTGTGTATCTGTGTGTATTTTAATAAGAATCTTGTTGAAATAGATCATAGCTTTTTGTTGTGATTTTCTCTAAATCGATATACTTTGCCCTTTAATATTCAGAATTAATATTTACCTCTTAAAATTGGCCTTCAGTCTCAGCATGTACTTTCATAATTTTCTTTGCAAATACTAGTAGCAAGATCAAATATATTGAACAGTAGAATTAACATTTTTCCTAATTTCTGTGACAACTGAAAAAGAGGGAAGGCTTTCTGTGTTTTTAATTTTCAAAATTTATATTTATTCCCATGTGGATTTGGAAGATTCTGCTTTAATCAGAATCTGAATTGTGACTTCGTTTCTTCCTGCTGACTTCAGGTTAGAAATATAACTTCTAAAGTTTAGGAATATAGGGCTGGTGAGATGACTCAGTGGCGTAAGCACCTGCCTGGCAAGCGTGAGGGCCTGAGTTCGACTCCTGGAACCCACATACAAAAAAAGGGCCAGTGATATCGCTCAGTGGCACGGGTGCCTGCTGGTGTGGGAGGTCATGAGGTCGACCCCCGGTAGCCACAAAAAAAAAAAAAAAGTTTAGGAATATATTAATGGGTAAATTGCCATGGCAATTCTATGCCTTTGGAGAGATTTTGTGTTTTTTATACTAGTTCACCTATTTATATTTATACGTTAGCAAATTTTATAAATATTTATGTTTTGAAAAAGTGAGTAACAGATATTTATTTCATACAAAAGAGATTAGAACATTCATCTCTTCCTTGGATTTTTCCACTTATGGATATCATTTGCCCAGCTACCTTTTAGTTATTTTAGGTCATGTGACTGCTGTGGAGTGCCATAAGAACTTACACAGGTCACATCTGTATCTGTTCCTGAATACATTCCTACAGTGATCCCCTAGTTCCTCTGCATCCTTCTTGCTCCAGTCAGAAGACTCCGTTTCTAAAGCATGTCACACCAAGTCAAAGATTGGACCTGGATCCCTGAATTGTCATGTGCTAGCCCTCTTATTCACCAGGAAAAAAAAAATCAGATTGCATATGAGAAATTCCTCCTATATTAAAATGAAGGACTTGAGATTAATAGAAAAAACAATGAACAGTTTTACGAATATAAATTAGCAAGTCACCCCAAATTGTCCACTTTTGCAGAATTATAAATACCTTCAACCTCCCCCTGCTACTTGCAGCTCACCTAATATAATGTATGAAGATAAAGTAATACAGTTGGTATTTAATCAAAAGGGACTTTAATAAGAATCTGGAAAATAAACAAATTTAAACTAAATTTAAATTTTTAAATTTTAAATAAACCTACTTGTTAAAGCTATAAATCACACAATATTTGTAATTTAGACTTAGATTGCTTAGCTTGCGTACTTTGCCAGGCACAGGGATTTTAAGTCTGTAACAATGTCTTTCCAACATTTTCAAGTAAAAGTCAAGATGGAGCCGATTTATAGTTAATAAAATGCTCAAGTGCTCCAAAAATTCAGTTTCTCTCTGCTTTTTCCCAAAGAGGCTTAACCACTCTCTGCTCTGATTCATGGTTGAGTCGTATTTATGCTCAGCTACTGACCTCCATTGTTCAATTATTTTCTAATCTTCCCCACAGTCAGCTCCTACTGTGGCCATATATATTTTTAATGGCCTTGAGATTCTTTCTCTAGATTTCTTTAAGGGACCTTAACCCCTAAACATTTCACTGAAGCAATTATACACTTTCTACGTTAATCAGAAACTTTATATACAGAATGCAAATCCAACAATAGGGGCATGGTTTAGGATGGTTGTTTATATCTGTCAACCTGATTGATCCACGGGATGTCTGGATACATATGTAAGCGTTATTTAGGTGTTTTTTAATGTTTTTTTTTTTTTTTGGATGAGATTAACATTTACATCAGCACACTGAATAGAGAAGATTGCCAGCCTTAATGTGAAATTGTGTACTACATTGAAGGCTTAAATAGTGGGACAATGGGAGAGAGGGCTATTTCTCCCCTAGAAAAATTTCTCCTGATGAATAACTTTTGAATTGTAACGTGATTTTCCCTTGTCAAATATTATGATTCTCAGGGTCTAGTCATACCATGCTCAGGCTAGAACTACACCACTGGGTCTTCATGTTCTCAGCCTTTTATCTCGAACTAGAATCAAACAGCTAATTTTTCTGAGTCCTCAGCTTGCTTGTCCTCCCTATAAATCTTAGGACCTGCCAACCTCTATCATCGTCTGAGGCAGTTTCTTACAGTAAATACCCCTGCCTCTGTCTCTTTCTCCATCTCTATTTTTTCTCAACATACATGTATATTAATTGCCTATGTATATCCATATTTGTTTCTATAGTTCTATCTATCTTTGCATCATTTTTGTTCTGTTTCTCTGGAAAATTCTAGTATACTATTGTATTCTAGTATACTACTATACAGTAATTTATGGAGGGACAACTAAATAGTAAGTAGCATTTTGTGAAGGTAGCTACAAGATAAAACAAGATGATGATATGAATTGAATACTGTCATGAGAATAACAAAAAAAAAAATATCTGTTGGTAGTGGGAGTAAAGACCTAAGAAATTTCAGGCCTGTAGAGAAAATCAGGCTTCCCACTAATTAGTTTCCATAAAGAAAGAAACCTCTGAGTAGAAATAATGAACTCAAAGGAAATAAAAAAATGTTTTTTAAAAATCATTGATTACAATATGCTACTTAGTTTTTTATTTTAAAATGTCACCACACAAAAGTGATACTTTCCTTAATGTAAATCATTGGAAGAAAGCCATCTATTGTATTTATTTTTATTCAGTCATTTAACGAACATTGATTTAGCATTGATTAAATGCAGTATACTGAATATATGACAATGTATAAGACAAAGAACCTACTTTTAAAGAAACTTTAAATTTGGTCAGATAAATATATATTTAAAACAGTAGTATATACGAATCTAAAGTGTTATAGAAGGTGCAATTCCAACATATCAAACTGACCTAAAAATTAAGAATTATACCATATTAGTCATGGAAAAGAGAGTTTAGAAAGGGCAAGGGAGGCTCTCTCAGAAGGTTCTAGCTAATTCTCCTTAACTGAGCACGTATAGTAGGAAAAATCAACATTAGTTTAATAAAAAATGTCTCAGAGTGTGGGAGATTTTAGAAAAGCAGTAACATTTGAAAATACTCTAGTGATGAGATGTCACGTTTGGAAGATACATGGAAAATTTTGTGTGTGAGTGTAAATTTGTGAGCTTCAGGGAACAAGTGTATAATGTAGTCATCATTAAGTTTTTTGATGTTCTATTTGTAGTAGCATAGCTATCCACCACTATGCCTTTTTTCTTCTCAAAGAAGGCAATTTTGTTCAGTTAATAAACTGTGAAGTCCTGGAGTTCAGGGATAGCTGGTTTCTTCATTATGTGTAACAGTAGATTCACATTCTGCTAATTTGGCATGAATTCACTGGCAAGAATTGTAATGTTGATCAATAATACGTGGATGTAATTTAACCAGGAAGTTATAGGAAGGACTTTAATGTGCTTAACAAAAAGAAACAAAAAGTTTTGGCTTATCTGACATTTAAATTATTTCTGGATTTTTCTATTTCTTCATATTTTTCGGGAAATGGCCCAGTCATTTTTCTGAGCCTCTCTTTCCTGTGTTATCCTAGGAAACCTCAGTAATAACCTTGACCATTCATCACTGTGTGTAGTTTCAAACCTACTCACCAAGGATGCGCTACTGCATATCTAATACTATCATTTCTATACCTGACATGAGGACCCTCATTTTCAAAACTCACTTTTTAAGCCGTTGCCCCACAAAAGGATATTTTGTACAAATGAGACTCCATTTCTTTTTCTTTCCTCTTTTCTTTTTTTCTTTTCTTTTTGTACGGGGGAATTAAACCCAATGCCTCTGCACTAAACTATACCCCCCAACTTTCTTGAATTTGTTTTATATTTTGAGATGCGTTTTCCCTAAATCACTAAATTGCCAAGACTTGGCTTGAACTTCTGAGGTTCTACAGCCTTCTAGAGTGCTGGGATTACCGGCTTGTCCTACCATACCTGGCTACAATACCCAAGGTCTGTACCAATGTGCTGGTTTAGTAAGAATAGAGAACAGTATATAGCATGAGCAAAAATGAAAACAACGATCTCAAAGCATTTCTATAACATGCTTATTTTTTATTCACTTATCACATATGGTTGTCAGAGGACTGGCGATCTGTCATTCTGGGGCTCTACACAGTGGTAGGTGCACTCTCTTCTAACCGTACCATATGGGGCATGCAGTCCCCTCAAACATAGGACAGAGGAGACTCTCCTGACACTTTAGTTGAACATTTTTATTTCTGCTTATACTTTGTTAGCCAGAACATTTTTTATGACTCTCTAAGTGCAATGGGTTGGGAAATACAGGTAGGAATTAGGACTGGAGAATATATATATATATATGTGTGTGTGTGTGTGTATTATACTTTTGAAAATGATTTTCACTTTTTATATTTTGATTGTTAATCAATCTAAATATTAGCCTTATTTATGCTTATGTATTATTTTTAAATTGATTCAATTTCTTATGATCTTTGTAGTATACTACAGAATACAAATATTTAACACAATTATAAATTTGTTTTCTTTCAAACATTTATTTCCTTTTTAAGTTTTACAATTAACAGTTATGATGTATAGAACAACAGTTACAGTGCAAGTTTCTGCTGTTTCTTTTACGAAATTTTATTTATTTTCTCCAAATGTAAAGTGGCAACCCACATAATGATAACGTTTTGACATTCCTCCTGTATTTTTAGTTTTTATATTTGTTTGTTTTTATATATTCAATCGGGGAATTTTGGTTTGTTCCTGGGTTCTACAGAATTTTTATTCAGAAAAATATGTGTGTGCTTAATAAAGGTTGATTAAAAGTTGTAAATATGAATATGATCGCTGCCATCATAACAGACACTACATTTCCATCTATGATTGTATTTTGAGGAAAGCTATTCCAACATAATTTAAACAGTAGTGTTAATAATATAATTGCAAGCCACAGATCAGAGGGAGATATAAAGCTATTTTGCTTTAATTGGATATGATAAAAGACCTTTACTGTGGAGTACCTATATTTAAGTTAATTATCAAATCATAAAATGACCTTCAACAAGATGTGCTTGTCTAGAGACTAAAGACAGATGGACTTTTATGGATTGGAAAGACAAGTTTAATTTTGCTAATAAAATCTAAAAGGAAAGAAAATGAGCCAGGTGAATTCTTTAGTATCACTAATTAGGCATATGGTAGAGACATTAAAATTACAATCAGACCAAAAAAAAGTTCATTTACTTTTGAAATTTATAAAACATATGACACTGTGCACTACTGTCTCTTGTTACATTTGGAGAATCAGAATACAAAAATTAAATACTCTTTAAGAAAAATATAAATAAACAGAAGTTACGGAAACACAATAATAAGCTTTTAAGTAGCTGAGTTATAGTACTTTAACTCTACAAGGAGAGATATATTTTGGCTCACCGTTTCAGAGGATTTAGTTTCCACGGCAGAAACATCATGGCAGAAGGCCATGACAGAGCTAAGACGGTGAGTTCATAGCACTCCAGAAGCAAAGGACAACAGCCCCAGAGGAAGGGGCAGGGAACCAGTTACAGTACCGATGATCACATCTCTCAACCACCCAGACACATCCAGAAGTGTGCTTTACTAATTCCTCCACAGCTCCCATGCCAACCAAGTTGACACAATCGAGTTTCACTATTAAAAGAATATTAATTGGAATATCTGTGGAAATACATCTAATTGAACAATATAGTGACATAGATTTCTACATAGGAATCAAAACCCACATAAGATTAAATAACACATGTATCAGTTTTTAGCTAAATAATGAAACAAGGGTTTGGTAACTTAATAATAAGAGGAATAGAGCTAAAATATAACAGACCACAATACAAAGAATACACTTTAGGTCAGAAGTTGAGCTCGTTTTCTGATCAATTGTCTGTATGTTCTAATTCAAGATCAAGTGCAAATTAATGACTCTAAGGATGTGAGAAAGTCTTGAACTCCAGTTCTTCCATTGATCAAAGTGATGCTCACATCTATCATTTAGGTTTCCTATGAGGATAATGAATTTATTGTTCTTGCTTAAGATTGGTATTGGTGATAGAGAAGGCACTGGTGGAATTTAGGGAAGTATGATTAGTTTTATTGAACTGATTAGAAGTATTCAAAATACAAGAAATAGTAATTTGTTTTATTTTCTCAATATATTTGGTGTAGAATGGGTAAATATAAAATAAGTATATGATGAAAATATGATTTAGGTTCCAAATGAAAAATATTTTTATTCCTCTTTTTAGAATAAAAATTGCATAAACACAGTGTAGAAAAACTAGTATAATCCACGATGAAAAATTAAAATTACTTGTCCAGTATTATTTCATTTAACCTGCAAATAGCTCACCTCCTCCTAATTTATGTAAAACAAATTCCAGTAAAATATTTTGATTTTTAAATATTCTGATATATATCTCAAAACACTGTTTTAAAATATAAAACATAAGCCCAGTAAGATAATCACAATGAAAAACATGCATTAAATATCAGTAAATAGACTAATTTTTAAAATCCTTTTTGAAAAATTTTAAGGTAAATCTGAAAGACTTATTAGATTGTGACTCTCAAAATTTTTTAGGTATTTTCTTTCTTTTCTTTTCCTTTTGTTTTAATTTTATGAATAATCATGTAGTGAATTTTATGTTATGCATACATTTGCTAAATATATATATACACACTATATTAACATATGTGATATTTCCTTTACCTCAGAAAGTTCCTTATGCCAGTGTCGGGACAGTTTCCCCTCTACAAGCTACTACAAACCAGATTTCTTTTATTCCATATATGAAATTTACTTATATTTTAGCTTTTATAAGGAAATTATTTAAGATGTAGCATTTATAGCTGAAATATTTCATTAACTATAATGAGATGAATCCATTTTATCAGTAACTTTTTGTTTTATTTTTTGGAGATATGGTCTCATTATGTCACTCAGGCTGTCCTCGAACATGTAATCCTCCTGCCTCTGCCTCCCAAGTTCTGGAATTATAGGTGTGCACTACCATGTCCAGTATATCAGTAATTTAAAATATATAGTTAAGTGACAATTCATTATATAGAATATTTTATGTTTGAGATATGTATTCACCTACTGATGATTACCTGATCAATTTCCAATTTGGGATTACCATGAAAAATGTTTGTTGATAGAAAGGTAGATAGATAGATAGATAGATATTACTATTATTATTAGTTTTTTGTTTTTGTTTTTGTTTTATTTTTAACTGAGGATTACACTTAAGGAATGTTGAGCTACACCCCCAACACATTTTTTATTATTTTCCTTTGAGACAGGTTCTCGCTAAATTGTCCATGGACTCAAACTTGCTCTTCTGCTGCCTCAGCCTGCAGCTGATTACACGTAGCTGGATTACAAGCATGCCTCACCAAGACAAACCTATAATTCTTAATTAGTAAGTATTTGCAGTCTTTCTAGAACAAGAATGCTATCCCTGATACATGTTAAAACATTATGTAGATTAATCATTACGAACATGGATATAATGATTTATGAACTTCAAAATGCTCATGAATGTATGACATAAGCAAATTAAATAATCTTTTTTTTTTATGTGGGTACCGGGAGTCAAACTCAGGACCTTGTGCTTGCCAAGCAGGCACTTATGCTGCTGAGCTATATCACTGGCCCAAAATAGCCTTTTGGTCAATGGGATATTAATTAATGCTATTTTTGAGTCCAATTATTTGGGAATTAATAAATTATATAATTCAATAATTTTAAATGAGTAGCTATAACTAAACATAATGAATATGGTCCTCAATATACAGTAGTATAGAGAATACACTTTTTCCCTCATCCTTGAAATTTAGTGGAAATTAGAAAATATTAATCAAAGTACACAACTTATAAATATTTCTTAAAATAGTTTGAGGAAGGAACTTACTAGATAGGGTGTGATTTAAAAAAAAATAGGGCCGGTGAGATGGCTCAGCGGCTTAAGCGCCTGCCCGGCAAGCGCGAGGGCCCGAGTTCGACTCCCGGAACCCACATACGAAAAAAGGGCCAGTGCTATCGCTCAGCGGCACGGGCACCTGCTGGCGCGCAAGGTCCTGAGGTCGACCCCCCCCGGTACCCACAAAAAATAACTGGGGAAACTGAGGCACAATGACATTAAATAATGTGTTTCCATGTTTTACAGCTAACAAAAGTCTTCCTGAACAGTCTGAATTCTAGTCATGAACATTTTTATTTCAGAGCTTACCTTACCTTTCTTCAGTAATTTGTACTTAATGTTCTGCTTTAGAAAAATCCTCACAATTTGAAGACGCTAAAAGTTTTCTGCTCAGAAATATTTGCCATTTATATCTTACTACATTTTTTTAATTGTTCTGGACTTTCCTTTATTAAAAATATGTAGTTTGTTACATCTTGGTAACAAATGTAGGTAACATTTATTAAAAACTGATTGTGAGACAAGTCCAATGTGTAACACGGGACATATTGTAACAAAATTTTACAATGATATCACTGATGTCTACTGTTCCAGGAACTGTTAGGCACTGGGGAAAATGGACCAAATGTCTTCGCATTCATGTTTGTTTAGGAACCATATAACTTTCCACTTAGTTCACTCCTTATAAAGTCCGCCATCAATATTCCACAACTCCTTCATCATGTATTTGTTTTATTGATACAATAAGCTAAGCAACCTACTTTCCTTCATGCTCCACCTCTTTAGTTAATTCTTTAAACTGCAAAGAAGTCCTTACAACAGTCCTTATTAGGCATGTGTGCATACACAAATATGCTAGTCTCCTATAAATGTGCTCTGCCTTCCATTTATGAACAAAATTTTGTTTTCAGAATAAAATCACATTTAGTCTTTAGGCCTTTCTTTATTTAAATCTTGCCTTTTACTTTAAAATGATAGATGTGCATTCTTATTTTTAGGCCCTGCCTTCAACCATAGTAAACATACTCAAACAGCTAGCTTTGTGCTCTGCCAAATCCTGGGTCGTAGCACATATGCTTCCTTCAATTCACTTGTCCCCTTCAAAGAGAGAGTACACAATATGGCATGATGCCTCACAGATTAGTTATTCAGTGAACATTTATTGCCAGAGAAAATAAATGCTTAGCAGCTAAATTCCTCTTCATTTCCTTGTTTAACCTTCAGGTTTCAGCTTTTCAGCTTTTTGTAGAAAGCCTTACATCATTTGCACTACAAGAATCACACATAAGGGCCTTGTATTCAAGAAAACTAAGTATGTTAATTTGCTGTTTTATTTTCATTCTCTCCTTGTGTAGCTTTTACTTTTTGCATCCACAAGCCATAAATTAGCTGGTCAAATATTAATTAAAAAATATCCAATATCAACTTTAATTTCAATCTGTAAACATGGGATGATGGGAATTATGCATCCAGGCTGATGTATTCTTTGTCTAAAAGGGTGATACCTGCTCAGGTCCAGTGGACTAATGACATATGTGCACTTGTCCAGTATTTTTACATCTTCTACCTTTTCAAAAGTTGTTCAAAATTACAAACTTTTCTTTTAAATGTCAGTTTTAAAATACTGGCAATTTATTTAAACCTTAAGTGATTTTTTTTTTTATCAAATTTGTAGCTGCCATTTAAAATTATACTAGAACTGTAGTTATTCCTTCACACTGATTCCCAGTTATTTCTTTATGTAGCAATGTACCATGTAAAATATTTTTCCCTCTTTCCCTCCTGGTAAATGAAATACATTGCAAACTCTGGAGATCAATGATGAATGCACACACGCACACACACGTGCACATACACAGACACACACATTGTTCACAGCTGGTAACAAGGAGACAGCCTAGAACACAGTAGTAGATTCTTATATTTGACTCTTAAGGAAAGATATGGAAGGCATGTCTTGATTAATCAGTCTTTATTACATTGTGAACATAAGTTAAATATGTATGTTTCAATCTATTTAGCCAAATTTTTAAAATTTTTCTAACCTTTATAATATAGATTTTCCCACAAATGCAAATTTTCCACTAATATTCGCATTTGTCAATATGAAATTTACTATCCATTTGAGGCTAATCAACTATAATAAATGACCTTTAGTAAATGATCACTTTTGAATTTTAGATAACTTTTTGTGAGGTAATTTTTACAAGTGCTAAGCTTAGAAGTTTTGTTGTGAACATTTTCTATGTGGCAGAAATATTGTAAATATTGGGAAAATGTAAAGGATCATAGAAATCAAATCGTAAATTAAAAATTTCTTCTCATGATTTCAGTCTCCTCTCTTACACACTCATAAGTGTTCCCTCCAAAACAACCTTCTAAGTTTAGGTGTACTTTGGATAAAGAGAGATTTCATTTAGCTACCACTTTGAAGAAGGAAATTCAGTTTTATGCCAGGCAGTTTCACGATACCTCTAGTTCGATCCAAGAGGAGTCATTTATAACAAACTTAATGAACTAAGCTTACATACATCACTATACATTTTTTGGCATTTTATGACTAAATTTAATGGAATCAAAGTTATTTGTTTCTATTTGGGGAAACCAAACAGGTGAGAAGACATGGGTTGTATATCTTTTCAAATTATCACAAAAGTATGCTGTAAGCTATTACCTGTTTTCTGCGAGACTCCTATTCCTCAAAATGTTTCAGGAAATTCGTCCTGGTCTATCACACTCAAACAGTAGTTCACAACTCCTTATCCAATTGGAAAAGTAAAACTATTTTGTAGTTGAGGAAAGAAAAGAAAAACATTATTTAGTATAAGTATAAGGGAGATTTAGCATTGACTGAAACCTGTGTAATTACTTTTATAAAGAAAAATTGTTGATACCTTTGCTATTATTACATCTATTTCTTGACTAGTTTTTAAGAATTCTAGACTCTGAATTATATTTTATTAGAAAGGAAATACAATTTCAAGAGCAACAGCTACTATTAATAATAATACTTTCTCTAGAGGTTGATAGAGAAATATAATAACCAAGACAATACAATACATTTTGATGTATTTTTTCCCATTAGATGTACCAACTACAAAAAGCTCATATGGAAGAGTTTGGGATTTGTGTTTTTACTTTTGTATTCTTTCATGAAGCCAGTTTCTTTGAATGTAATAATTTCTCACTTACCCACTTGTATACAAATACACTTCTAACAAAAATAGATCACTATCTTGACAAAGCACAGAATAAGCTATCTCAAACAGAATTATAAAGTAGAAAATTTTTTCAAATCTCTTTTGCTTAAAATTTGAAGACATTATATGCTCTTTTAGGGAAATTATTAAAATATTCTGGTGGAATTGATGCAATCTGAATCTATTTGTTTCAATGATTTTATTATATGCCTTTACATTTAAAAAAAGTTGTGTTGAATTTGAGGGATTTGGAAAGAAGTTGGACAATCTAGTTTAACCTAACAGTGTTTACTGAAGTGTGCGTGTTAGTTTCATCTCAATATGAAAATGTTTCATTATAATGAATAATCTAAATACAATAATTTTCTCCTTCATATGCAAACACACTTCCACTTGAGAAGCTCTGTTTTAAACCATTTCACCATATTTTTCAAGTGGACATAGAGTCAAGAATAAGGAATATGTGTGATAACTATTACCCCATTTAATTCTGCATTAATGTAGTTCACAGGATTAAACACAACATAAACATGTAAAACATTTAGAAGTCAATAAAATATAAATTAGAATTAATTAGAATTAGTTAATTAGAATTAGAGTTAAGTACATTTCACACAAAAACATTATTCTAACAGTTCCACTTAGTGTAGTGCCATGTATCCATTTAAAACCTTCAGTCTGCTGTTAACTTTGACCAACATAGCTTTTGTAACCCTCAGAAGGTGAAATTACTTTCCACATTTCAGAGAAAATAAGACACTACATATAAATAGAAATATTTTCTGACAACTGTGTTTATACATTTGCTTAATCCCTTCTCTTTCTCCTAGTTTTTACACCTAATGCTTTCATCTGGATTATGAGTATAATATATTTCTGCCATCTCAGGAGTGAATTTCCCTTTTCTAGTTACCAACATTCTTCTACCTCTGCTTTCTGATTATGTCTTTCCCCAAAAGTTTTAATATTGCCTGTGTCTTTGCCTCCTCAAAAATATTTTCTCCATAGACTCTTCTTTCTCCACAACTTATTAGCTTTCTTCTTTTTCATAGGCAAAAATACTGAAAAAAAATTCTCTTCATTCTAGTTTCTTAGTCCTGTTCACCCTTAAACTCCACATATTTTAGCCACTCATCCCAAAATAACCTAAAACTTTCTATGTCAAATTCTTTATTCATGTTTGGGAAGTTTTCTGCCATTATTTCTGTGAAGAGGTTTTTTTAAATGGTTTTTATGCTGTCACCAGCTTTTTCACTGACCCCAATCAACCTTATGTTGTTCTTCTTTGCTTCATCTTGTAGCTGTTGGATTGAATTTTTGTGTCCCTTGCTATTTTTAAAATATCTTTCTTTTCCTGGTGGCTAGCCACATTCTTGTTTTCCAGATCTGATATTCCATATTCACCTTTATTCCATCTATTGCATATAATTTCAATGGAGTTTTTAATATCCTGGATTTCTGTTTGGATCTGTTTCAATGATTCCATTTCTTGTCTGTGTTGGGCATTCATGGTATCCATCATTTTCCTAAGCTCCTCTATTTTTTTATCTGTGTCTGCTTTCATGTCGTTCATTTTGATTGTCATTTCTTTTTGCACCTTAGATATTTTTTCTGTGGCCTCTTCTATTTTTTTCACTTCTGCTGCTATCATTTCAGAGAGTTCCAGTGGTTGGCTACTGATTTCCTCTATCTCCTTGTGCTCTGGATCTGTCCTGGGTGGATCAGGCATTTGGGGTTGTATTTTGCTTCTACTTTTTGTCATTTTCTAATTTTATTTTATTTTATTTTCTGTGTTGGTGCTTGTATATTTCTTATGTTAGATAGTTTTATCCCTGTTGCCTAGGTTTTCCTAAGAGATGTCTTTTCCTCGGCTTGTCTTCCAGATATAGGTGGTTTTTGGTCTTTATGTCTATCCCATGAACCTACTTTCCCAATATATTAAGAATGTGGAGTTGCTATCAATTTGACTCAAGGCCCATTCCTTTGGGAGTGGACTATGGTGATGGTTATAACTCCTTGTAATTGTTGCAGTGTTGTCCTTCAGGGGAGAAAAACTGATTGTAACAGGTATGGCATCCTGGTTAAAGTTGTATGGTTAGCAATAACCGTAGACTCAAGCATACCTTGGCTACTGACAGACTGAGGTAACTATTAACCTGATTTCTTTAACCATAGGAGCAAGTTTTATAGTTATATAATATAATCCAACTCATACCAGGAACTTGTACGCAATGTTTTTACACTTAGTAGAGTGATTTTACCCTGCTTTGGGGTGTTTTAAGAAAGGTAGTGGGTAGGATGGAGAGGTGGATGAGCAAGTGTGGTGTGCACAGGATGACCATCCAAGTCTTGGATAATTGTAGGATACAAGAGGGAGGGATTAGCAGAGAAAGCCTAGGAGTATTGAAGTTAACCAGAAAGAGAAGAGACAGTGTTTACTCACATGAAAGACTCATAAAATCAAGCAAGACAGTTGACAAAAGAGGGAAGAGGACAAGAAGAATAATACAAAGAGAAAGTTTAGAGAGGAAAGAGAAAGAAAAGTAAGAAAAAAGGGAGGAATAAGAAAAAACAGGAAACAAAAATAAGCACACACAGAATAAAAACAACAAATATACAGAAAACACACACACAGCGGGCAACACAGAACAGAGAAAAAGAGAAAAGGGAAAAAACAAAAAACAAAAACAAAGACAAACAACAACAACAGAAACAAAGCAATAAAAAAAAAAACCCAAGAAACAAAACACACTAACCCAACTGACTACCAAGAGGAAAACCCATTGGACAGACAAAAATAAAAATGGTGAGACTCCTCCTAATTTTGAAAGTCTTAATAATTTAAATACAATAATTTTAAAATTTGAAACTTTTAATAATTAAACAAAAGAATTCACTATATGGTGAGATGGTCCTGGACTATGATGGTGTTGTAGAAATCTGATATCAAACCAGATGGAAGACTCTTTGCACCTGAGGACTTGAAAAGCAACCTTTATTACACTAGCGGGCTAGTGGGAACCAAGTTCAAATCACTAGCCCAGAGTCAGCTTAGAGTTTAGCTTTAATACATTTTTGTGAGCCAGAAATACAAAGCTTATTGCAGGTTATTACATTACTGTTTACATAGGCTAAGGAATATGTCATCAGGCAGATTTGTTCTGGGCAAGCTTTGCTAGGGAGGGGCTGTCTGAATGGGCAGATAAAATCAGATAAGCATGTCCTTGACTGGGTTATTTTGTCCTAGGTAAAAAGTTTCTAAAATAGACAAGCAAAACAGAATATGTAACAGGCTAAAAAGTATAGACGATACAGCTAGATTCAGTCAGATAAGGCTGAGCCAAACTGTCTCTGAGTTACACCTGGTGTGGTGGTCAAGGCTAACTGAGTCTAACTACGTGACAAGCACTATGAGCTTAGACAAAAGCTACTAATTGATTTCCAATTTCTGCTATAAAATTTCTATAAGTTTGCCATTACAATAGTTCTACTACCATTGTTCTACTTTACAATAGTGTGAAAGTGATGCAAACTCAGTGATATAAATATTACTTTGAATTTAGTATTTGTCCTTTTCCCAAGATACTAATATATGAAGTGATAATTTCTTGCAGTGCAGCATAGCAACAGTTAGTGACAGATCCTTGTCGATCACACAATCATGATAGTAAACAACTGATACTCTGTAGTGCACTGTGTTGCTAGTCAAGTTAAATATAATCAGTGTATTCTTGACTCCTGAAAGTTTCAAATTACTATAGGTTCATTGAGACACAACCCCATAGTAAGTTGAGGTACACTTGTATATCCAATAAAATATAATCAAAGGAAATATGAGTGACCTATATCAATAAAAAATGCTTACATTGAACCATTTAGATAGCTAAATAGAGACAGAAGACACAGAAAAGAGATTGAGGTGCACATAGAATACTGTGAAAATTATCTTATACACCTTATAGCTGTGTCCAAAGGACATGAGTGTCAGAATATAAGGAAGTAATATTTGAAAAAGTACTAGCTAAGAAACTTTCAAAAGTAGTAAAGCATATTAAACTTCAGATTCTAGAAAATTTGAATACCCTTTAAAATATGAATTTCAAGGAAATCATGAGCATACATAATAATGTAAAATCGTAAATTAACAAAAATCAAAAGAAAATTCAAAAGTCCAATATCTATATAAAAATTGGATTGAAAATTTCATGAAAACCACAATATATTTATATCAATGGGGAACCAAGACTGGCAAGTGATTTAAAAAAAAAATGAGCTACAAATCCTGAAATAACTCTAAAATAGTACAAGATTAGAGGGCCGGTGAGATGGCTCAGCGGCTTAAGCGCCTGCTCGGCAAGTGCGAGGGCCCGAGTTCGACTCCCGGAACCCACATACAAAAAAGGGGCCGGTGATATCGCTCAGCGGCACGGGCGCCTCCTGGCGCGCGACGTCCTGAGGTCGACCCCCCGGTACCCACAAAAAAAAAAAAAAAAAAAAAAAAAAAAAGATTAGAGCAGTTAATCTAAATTTCTACATTCATCTAATGCTATTTAAAATGAAGGCAAAATAAAAATGTGTTGATGCAAATAAAACATTGCTAGGCATTACAATGAAAAGGTCACTTCTAAGAATATACATGTATGAATTAAAAACACATGTAAGCTCACATTTTTATGCACAATATTAATAATAGTCCAACTGTAGACTTTACACACATCTATATTAATAATGTAATGGCTAAGTTAATGGCTGTACACTTCTGCTTTGAAATTAGATGCTATTAAGCTGACCTAAAATAGATTCAACTGCTGTGGTTTACTTCCACTTCACATGTTGTCAATATTTTTTACATACAATAACTTGGCAAACTGCATATTTTCATGATAAGGATACATGTCACATGTAGTTGCTTTTCAAACCATTAATCATGGCATGTCACTAATATGGCCAAAAGAATAACAGGGCTTATTTAAAAACACAGTATTCAGATTATCTACCTGGTAAAAGGTCTTGTACAAAGAGTGATCAAGAAGGAGGAATTATTTTCTACATGATTGACTTGTACTTATAAATGTATTTGTCTCATCTGCAGGCATATAAGAATTATTATTACTGCACAAGTAGATAAATTCTGTCTTCTTTGTGAACCATTACAAAATATTTCATAATTTTACACACAAGCTTCACAACACCATGCTCATTACTTAGCTCACTCACAGAATATGGTGGAGGCTTCCTCAAATGCTTGACCCTGAAATTATAGATGCTTAAATATCACACTCATCACTTTCCCCAGTTTTTTTCATGAAAAATACTAATGGAACCAAAAGAATACCATCAAATATCCAAAGCTATCAAAAAGTAGAAACAACTTGACTTCAGAATATACTATGAAGCTGTAGTAATCAAAACAGAATGTGTATCAGTCAGTGTTCACAAGAGTAACAGAATATATATACATATATATATTCATATGATTCATTATATTAAATGTAAGCATATATATGGTTCCATAAATCATATGTGTAATATTTTATTATATATATAGGCTTACAATGGCTGCCGGTGGAGTCAGGTGTAGAAGAATGCAAAAGGTCTGTAAGGGCACTGAAAAGCCGTACAACCCAGTCAAGTTGGAAGACCTGGAGCTCACCACACAATCCTGCTGGAGTCTGCAACCAGAAGCTACAGGATATAAGTTGGAAGGCTGCATTGTCTGAGGTGGAAAGCTGAAGAGGCTGTGCTGCAGGAGTGAAAGACCTGTGCTGAAATCCTGGAGATAGACATCCAAAGGCAATGACGAAGACAGGAGCTCCTCTGAAGCAATGAAAGAGAGACTTCTTTCTTCTCTTTTTATTCTATTCAGGCTACAAGCCGAGTGATTGGAACCATTCACACTCAGGGTGGGTCTTCCCTCTTCTATAAATCCAACATTCAGTCAAACCCAGAATGATGCTAAGCCAATAGGCTGGGCATTTCTTACACAACCTGACAAAACAGTTAACTATCACAGCATGGAAGTTACTTAAAATGAGGTATTTAAAATGGCACAAAAGAGAGCGAAATTGTGAACACACACATCTGATTTTCAATAAAGGTCCTAAGAATATTAATTGAAGAAATAATAGTCTACTCAATAAATGATCTTTAAATAATTGGATATCCACATGTTGAAGAATAAAACTAGCTATGTATCACTCACCAGTTACAAGAATCAACTCAAGATGGATTAAACAACTTATATTTTATCAGATGAAAACAAAGCAGAAGAATACCATGCATAGTGTCTTAGGACAATATAATGATAAGAAATTTTTAGAGGAAACCTCAAATGCACAAGAAACAAAAACAGGCAAGTGGGATTACATGAAACTAAAAAGCTGCACAGTAAAGGAAATAGTAAAAAGGTGTAGAGAAAGCCTATAGAATGGGAGAAAATATTTTCAAAATATGCATCTATCAAGGGGTATTCCCAAAATATATAAGGAACTCCAAAATCTCAATAGAAAAATCAAATAACTCAATTAAAATATGGACAATATATCTATACATCTATCAAAAGAAAATATACATGTAGTGAACAGCTACCTACTCATTATCGCTAATAATCAAGGAAATAAAATAAGATATTCCTTCACCCAATAAGAATGGCTATTATCAAAAAAATCAAAGATAGCAAGTTCTGGTAGAAGAGTAAGGAAAAGGGGATCCTTGCACACACTTGGTGGGGACATAAATTATTATAGCCACTATGGAAAATAGTAAGGCAATTTCTCAAAAAACTTAAAATAGGGTTGCTGAATGATACAGCAATTCCCCTCCTGTGTATATATCCCAAGGAAATCAAATTGCTATGTTGAAGAGATATGTGGATTCCCCTATCCATTTCAGCATTATTCACAACAGTGAAGTGAAGAGAATGGCACTGTCTGCCAACTGATGAATGAATGATAAGGATGTGGTACATACAAACAATCAAAAATTATTCATCCAAGAAGGCAATCTCATAATCTGTGATACCATGCATGGAACTGGAATTATGGTAAAGGAAATAAACCAGGCACACAAACACAAGTGCTGTGTGTTCACACTCATGTGAAATATGAAAATATTGATATTTTACAAATTAAGAATGAAATGGTGGTTTCCAGATGCTGGGGAGAGTACAGGAAGGGGAGCAGAGGTGGGGAAAATGGGTCAGTGGATGCAGTGTACAGTTAGATAGGAGCAAGTTCTGGTGAGTTGTTGCTCATCAACAGAATATAGAAAACAATAATATACACTACCTTTCAAAAATTTAGAAGAAAGGATTTTGAAAGTTTTCACCTTGAAAAAATCATAAGT
The DNA here is from genome assembly GCA_028451465.1 of Erethizon dorsatum. Classification (NCBI taxonomy): domain Eukaryota; kingdom Metazoa; phylum Chordata; class Mammalia; order Rodentia; family Erethizontidae; genus Erethizon; species Erethizon dorsatum. The sequence continues at coordinate 76,070,917 of CM051833.1, read as the reverse complement.
ATTTGCAGGCATAGATACTTTAATCCTGCTTTAAACATTTTGTAGTGTATGGAAGTATCATCACATTACATGATACCCAAATCATACGTGCAATTTTATGTTTATCAGTTAAAATACATTTAGTTTAAAATTTGAAAAAACTAACATGAAGAAAATTTCTTTTTAAAACTCCTGTAACTGTTTTGAACCACATATGACCTCCCTATTCTGAGGTCTGTTTACCTCGCTCTTCATGTCAGCTCTTAACATTGTCCTTTCTCACTGTCCATATTTAAGCCTTCAGAATGCCTGGTGCGAACTGCAATGCATCATACCTTCACTGTCTTACTGTTTACACGCAGTCTTCAATTTGCCTATTAAAATAAAGAAATTTCTCTTAAATGTGTTCTTGATATGAGTGTGTACAGATCACATTTTTACTGGCATTCTATTCCTTTTCTCTTTATTTTTTTATCTTTAACTTTAATTACAAAAAATCCACATATTTTTATAATACTGTTTTATAATCACTAGGAGATTGTATCCCTAATCCTGAAGAAGAGTTTTCTGAATTTACTATATTGGTGCTGGAATTGATTAAAATAAGTATCTTTAATTTTTACTGTGAATATTTTGTACTCAAAATGATACCTAAATTTGTTTTATTTGAAATACTTTATAAAATGGAGTTTTACTAGGAAGTTATAAAAAAGAATGTGTAGAGAAGCAAATAATGTTTTGAACATTCAAAATTTAATTTAAAGAAATTTTCACATATTTCTGCTTTACTCTTACATGCAAATGCACCTGACAAGTTTTTGCATGCTAGGAAAGTTATATTAGGATTGAGACCAGAATGTTTCCAAATATCTAAGGCATATATTTTATCTTTTTATATATAACTAACTAAAAGTATCTGTACTTACAACTTCCTAATATGTTCTACAGTGTAAGGCTATTCTTACAGTATCATGAAGCATCATAAGCCAAAATCCTAACAATTGAATAAAAGGATTGGGTGGAATTATCCTTACCAGGCAAGACAGGAGGTAATAAAATGAGTAGCTAGGGAGGGTGAGACCTACTTTCATTTTTATTCTGTTACATTCCAGAATACCAGCATGTATTCGATACTGAAAATTTGCAGAGTAGTTCTATCTAAATTTCTACAATATCTTTATTTTGGTCATGTATTTGCTTTATCATTAACATTAAGAAAAATGATAAAACAAAGCAAATAATTGCAACAAATTCTAACACTTAGACACATCAAAATAGTGTTATATTTTCTTCAGGGTCAAATTTTAAGAGATAAAACAGGTTCTATTTTTATATTATTATTAACAAGAACAAAAAAAGTGATCCTTCTAATCTCTTTTCTTCACTTCTTTTCCTCTGTTCTTCACTCTTCTTTCCTGCCTTTCTCTCTTTCTTCTGCCCACAAACAGAAAAAAAAAAAAAACTATTAAATATTGAATTTTAAAAAAACCTATTTGAAATGGAGCAGTGTTAGAAGAACTGAAAGGTCATAATTTATATTAACTAAAAAGAATTAGGTAGGAAGAATGTCCTTGGAGAACTCAAATCACAAGCTCTATGTGAAGAGACTGTAGGGGAAGAGGGAATTTTATGAGACAAAACATCTTAGGAGTTTGTTTTAGAGTAAGACACTACACGTTTTGGCACGAAAATTTAAACAGCTAATCTAAAATTTGGGGGGCAGAAGTCATAACTAAAACCCTCTCTTTTTTCCTAATGCATTGTTTAATTTCATGGGTGATTGAAATTTTCCATTTAAAAAATATATTCAGTTCTCCAAGAAATATACTTATCGGTAAACTATCCTCCTATTAACACAGATAGAGCTCCACAATGGTTGGTTGATTATACATATAATAATCATAGCAAAGGTAATTTGGTTAAAGATGAATGATTCATTCATGAGACTGTGTAATCTTTCATTTGAGAATGAATCAATATGTATTTTTGGCAATTCTAAGGGCTTTTAATAAGAGTAGTTTTACTTCATTATAAATTTCAATTTAAAGCTGAAATTTAGTAAATGGATTTGTAATACCATAGTTTTAGTTATAATTATAATGTGGTTAACTGCGTATTCAAAATAGGTCTAATTTCATTAAATAATTATTCCAATATGTCATCGCATCATGTAATAAATATATTACATATGGAAAATGAAATTAAACTTATTAGTGTTCTATAATTTAAAAATGATTTTTGTTGTATCTCTAATGATGTTAGGTCCTAGGTAGACAATATTGTATTTAGTTTGAGATAAATGTTTTGCATTTGTCCATTTGTCTCATTTTAATTTTTAGGTAAAATTTCAACAGAAACAAAATATGTATTGAATAGATAAATCTTCTATATACCAACTACTGAATTGTCACATAATGAACATTCCTGGGTCACTGTTACTTAGCTTAAATAGAAAAAGGATATTTCTAGAGCTGTAGACACATTTTATTTGGATTCTATAACACTATCTTAACTCCCAATAAAAGGCAATTTTCAGATTTTTATAATCACAGCTTATTTTTTTTACTTTTACTTAATAGAAATAGAGGCATAATTTTATATATCCAGCACATTTTTTCAAACGTCATGATGTGAAATGTCCACAAGAAGAGTTTTCCAAGATGTTTTTGCCAACACAGGATCTAATCCTCTGAGTAAAATTCTCTCCGTTGCCCTATTTCTTACCCGACCGTTGTTACTTTCCATCCTATTGCTTTGGCATCATTCTATTAGAACCAATTCTCCATGGCTTTAAATAGCTTTAAACTGTGCACAAGTGAATATAACTTTCCAGTTCCTTATTGACTATTAAAACATCATTGTAAAGTATTTATTAAAATACTTACCCATCATTTTATATTTTGTTGTCTTTTTATTATGATTTGAAATTTCTCTGTGTATATTCTGGATATTTGTGGACTTTGCTCACTGCTTGTATAGCAAATAACTTTGACCATAGCAAGGTATGTATTATCACTCTCTTGATAATACCTTTGGATTAACAAAAAATCTTAATTCAACATAATCCAATCTGTCAGCTTTTTATATTGTGATTAAAGGTGTTTTGTTTTCTCTTTTATGAAATGTTGTATTACCTCAAACTCAAAATATTTTTGATATTCGTTTCTGAAAGTTCTAGTGTTTCTGCATTTAGATATAAAATAGATGTGAAATTCATTTTTACACACAGTATAAAGAAGAGGTCTCATACTGTTTATTCTAAAAACTATACTTACCTGACTATATTACGGTGTCTTTTATTATAAATTCAGTGACTATATATGAAGAAGATATCTTTAAATTGATGTTCTGTCTCATCAGTTTGATTCTTGTATTTAGGTGATATTGTTGAATTAGAGCAGCTTCATATTAATACTTAATATCTGGTCATATTATTCTCTAAAATTTGTTCTTGTTCAGATAGTTTTCCTGTTATTGGCTCTTTTTACATAGAAATCTTAACATCAAGCTATTAATTCTCCCTCTCTCTGTCTCTCTCTCTGTCTCTCTCTCTCTGTCTCTGACTCTATATCTCTCTTTCTGTAAGACATGTCTGTTAGAATATTGAATTCAACTCTATGTCATATAAATATAACTTAAATATTTACATTATTAATAAAATACTTCCAATATGAGCTCCCTCTATCTCCATATTTATACTGATCTAAAATTTCTCCAATAACTTCTTGTATATATCACTGTGTGCTTTTTATTGCCATGTTTAGTTAATTTGTTAAAATTGTTCTACAGTATTATTTTTGCATAACATTTAAAGAATGGTACAATTCAAAAAATGTTCAATTTCTGTTTACAGTTCTTATGTTGAAGAACATTAGTGTTTTTACATTGAGTTTTTTTTGAAATGATAAATTTCCTCACCAATTGTATGCCTTTATCTGGAAATTCTTAAGATTTAAAAACATAGTTACCTTCTCTGCAAGTAACAACCTCTTTCTTACTTTATGTTTTTATCATTTACACTTCTTAATGCCTAGTGATTCCTTTGACTAAATTCTCCAATATTATTGTGAAGACAGGTGGACTTACAGCAGTAGAGAGCATCCTTCCTTCATTCAAGATCTCAGGACAAACGCTTCAATATTTTACTATTATTTCTGGTGGTTGCTACAGGTGACTGGGTAGCATTTTATGTGTTTAGGATATCAGACCTCTTTTTTTTTAACTTAAATGTTTTCTTTAAATCACAAATGTCAAAAAAAACACAAATATCTGGTAAACTTTATCAAATGACTTTCCTTGATTTGCTGATATGAGTTTTAAAGAAAAAGTCCCCCCCGTTGTTTTCTCAATATGTTGATTTTTAAACTGGAAACCCGGGCCAGTGAGATGGCTCAGCAGCGTAAGTGCCTGCCTGGCAAGCATGAGGGCCCGAGTTCGACTCCCGGAACCCACAAACGAAAAAAGGGCCAGTGGTATCGCTTAGCAGCATGGGCGCCTGCTGGCGCGCGAGGTCCTGAGGTTGACCCCCGGTGCCCACAAATAAAATAAATAAATAAATAAAAATAAACTGGAAACCCATCTAGAATTTCCAGAATAAATGAAAAGTTGGTCTTTGGTACTACATTTTAATGTAGCACTGTACTTGCATTGCAGGTGTTTTATTATTATTGAGCTGTGCTACCTGGGCTAGTCTCCAACTTGGGGCTCGAGTGATCCTTCGCCTCATCCTCCAGAGTAACTGGGACTGCGGGTGTGCAACACCATAGGTGACTATGAGTATTTTTGATGTATTTCTTTTTATAATGTTAGTTTCCTAGAGTACACTTGTTAATTTTTTATATCATGTTGTTGACTTGAAATATAAATTGATGAAAATATTCTATCTTTCTTTCTAATGGAAAATTTGTATATAATCAATGGAATTTATTTTTAATATTTGAAAGAATTCACCCTTCATCAATCAAGGGAAAGATATTACTTTAGGAAAGATTTTTAAAAATTTAAATATAGTAGCATACAGATATTTTATTGTAATAAAATACATATAAAATTTACCACTTTAAAGTTTATAATACTATAAAGTTTATAATTCAATGACATTTAGTATTATTGCATTGTCTCACAAAGATACCACCACCTAATTCCAACACGTTTAATCATCCCAGAAGAAAACCCTGGAATGCATTAAACAGAGACACTCATCAGTTGCTTCTCCCCGGTGTCTGCCAGTCACTAATTTGCTTCCTGTGTGTATAGATTTGTCCACTGTGAACATTCTGCATGAGTGATATTATCACATCACCTTTTGCATCTGACATATTTTACTTAGGGTAATGCTTTTAAAGATCACTCCTGTTGTAGCAATATATAAATGTTTTACTCTTTTTTTATGGTGAATGTTATTCCATATTTGGTTTATCAATTCATGAACACTGTCAAGGTTTATATCTAGATGTCTCCCTAAAGAGCCATGCACTCATAGGTGGGGTTTTGGGAGGTGGGTGGATCATGGACATGTGATGCTGGATTATGGGTGTGTGATCACTGAACTGGTCCACTTATTGAATTAGCATAGTTCTGGTGGGACTCATTGAAGAAGGAAGATCCACCATGAGTGTGGGTGACACCAACAAATAGGATTGTTGGTGGGTGAAATAAAAAGAGAAAGGGAGGCTAGGTGTTTGCTGCTTCCTGTCTGTCATGCCATAGTCTTTTTTCATCTGCTAAGCCCATCTATTATGCTGTCTTGACATGGACCCAGCCAACTATGGATTGAAATTTCTACAAACTATGAGTTAAAAGAGACTTTGTCTCTTTTAACTAGTAGGTGTCAGATATTTTGTCTCAACAATGAGAACATTAACGAAGAGTTGAAGTGGAGTTGCTAGGTCATTTGGTAATTCTATGTCAACCTCACCGAGGAACCACTAATCTGTGGGTAGTGGTTACGTCATTTTTGATCCTCATGAGCAATGTGAGATGGTTGCCGTTTTTCCATGTTACCCACACTCAATTTCCGTTTTGTTTTTCAGTCTTTTATTATGGTTATCTTCATGGGTGTGGATTGGTATGTCATTGGATCTTTAATTTGTGCCACTCTGAAAATTGATAAGATTGAAACACTTTTCCTAAGTGTGTTGGCCTTTTATATAGACTTTTTGAAAAACCCTATAATCTTTTGCCAATGTTTGTAATTGTTTTGTCTTTTAGAGCTATAGGAGGCTGTGAGATGTGTAGATTCATAATTTTCATAAAACTTTTGTACATTTTAATTTTCTTGTACTAATTTATATATCATTTAATTAATATTTTAAAAGTCCTAAAGTCTGACTTAGTTCCTACTTTGCATGGTTATGAACTTTTCCAAGATGTGAGATGTTACATTTTTAAATCTAATTAGTTAATATATTTTCTACATTTCTTTTTTCTTTGACAAACTGGTTGTTTAAAAATATAGTGTTGACTTACCTTGCAGTGGACATCAACCTGAATTCCTTTGCGATTTGAGGGGATAATTTGTGAGATTTTATAGAACTTTGTATAGTTATTTTTAGCCTTGTTTATATTAAAGTGCATTTTCAATTTTGATAAATATTTCATGTGATCTTCAGTATAATGTAGCTTCTACAGTTATTGTGTATACTATAAAATATATATCAATTAAAACATTGTTTAAATATTTTATACTTAAAATTTGCTTCTATTTAATTATGTGTGCTTAAATGTTTCTTTTGGTAATTTTATTATTTAAAATTTAGAAGTAATATTTTGTGTATACAAATGAATATTTTGAATTGACAATATTAGCTGTATAATCTAAGATTTGCAATCTCTAATTCTTTTCTTCATGCATTTCAGACAAGTTATTCTTCCTAATACAATAGAAAAAAATTTGGTCATTAGTATCTGCTGTTGAGAGAACAAATGGTACACTCTGTAGAGTTTAAAAAGTAGCCTCTGTTTCAACCTTAAAGAAAGGTTTCCTATGTGAGTTGAGAGAATTTAAAAATATTATTTGTACATAATGAGGCTGAGAAAAATCATTCAAATAACTTATTTTAATATGAAATATATTAGTGACTAGACAACAGGAAAGTAGGTCAATTTCTCTAAATCTTAAATTTCTCCTTATTTTGTAGATTGCTATGATGTTTATACCACATCTAACCTGTAGTAATTAAGTTTGCACTTATCATTTGATGTAATATTTATAATTTTTGTATGAAATGAAAAATGGTAAGAAGAGTAAGATTTTAATATTATCAATAAATTTATTTTGTTCTTTTATATTTTATTTATTTATTTTTTTTGTGGGTACCAGGGGGACGACCTCAGGACCTCGCGCGCCAACAGGCACCCGTGCCACTGAGCGATATCACCGGCCCCTTTTTCGTATGTGGGTTCCGGGAGTCGAACTCGGGCCCTCGCGCTTGCAAGGCAGGCGCTTACGCCGCTGAGCCATCTCACCGGCCCTTTATATTTTATTTTTAATGGCTGAGTTAGTAGCTACCTGGTTATAAAACTTGATTTAAAACTTTTGTAGTTAAAAGTATTGTGACTATGACAGCTGTACGAGCTTCAAATATTCAGTCTGCCATCCGCCTGCTCAATCCGGTGGATTAGAGCTGAACTCCTGGGGGAAGACTGCCTTACCTGCAGGCGCTCACACAGGTACCCGAGGAGCTAGTGTCTAGACTATGCAATTTCCATATGAGAAGGTCAACTATATTCCAAGCTTGACTGTTTTTTACCACATATAGGTCAATATTTATCTGGCAGCACAGAATTGCTTTATTCCAATTACTGCCAGCCAACACGATTTCAAATTCCCTCCTGCCCAATACCTATTCTATCAAAGACTCTTCTGAGAGAAATGTGTTTGTAGCACATTTCTCTGAGTCTGTCCTGTTTATTAGTTCTTTCACATAGTCTGAAATCTGCTGTTCAGTAGTTCAGTTGCAAGTGAGGAATATTTTCATGATTCCTTTCCAAATAAGTGTAGCTTTTCATTACGTGTTTGTGTAAATCCATCATCATTAAAAGCAACGACTAGGCACATTAATTATAGTTAATATGAAGTAGGAGAGGCTTCCTTTTAAGTGATTTTTGCTCTGTTTTTACTGTTATGATTGGAGATTATTTTGTGTGATTGTTTTAATTTATGACTGCTCAACTTTCTCCTGAGATCTGGTTGTATCTTATGGACTACGCATGTTGTCACATCGACAGGGCTTCTCATTTTTATCCTGTTAATAGAAAGTTAAGAACTATATTGATACCCATACTTAGCAAGTGCATAATCCCTTTATATTTGCATTTTAAAATAATATACTTCATTTTTCAACAATTTAATATGCTGCCTCATTTTATTCTTTCACTTTAAGTATTTAAATTTATGTTATGTATTACTAAAGTTCACTGTAATTATTTATACAAGAAAACTGGAGCATAAGCAAGTTCAAAAGTAGGTAGACAGGGCCGGCGAGATAGCTCAGTGGCATAAGCGCCTGCCCAGAAAGAGTGAGGTCCTGAGTTCGACTCCCAGAACCCACATAAAGTAAAAAAGGGCCGATGATATAGCTCAGCAGCACAAGTGCTTGCTGGCAACCACGAGGTAGTGAGGTCGACTCCCGGTACCCACATTAAAAAAAAAAGAAAAAGTAGGTAGACAAATGAAATGTGAAAAAATGTTATTACATTCTTAGTAAATTTGACTTCACAGATTTATTTTCTAAATATAATCAATTAAATATATTATTTGCTAGAATTTTGCTCTAGATTTAAGTCTTGAACCAATATCAATTCACAACAGAAAAGAGTGATTCATAACATCATAAAGTTCTTGTCTGAAAATACACTTGTTTTCTCATCTTATGATGAAATAATTTGAGATACATTATTGGAGACTGACAGAAAATGTAAATAGATTTTGTTTCAAGATTCCATTAAAAGAGTGGGTATCAGTTTAAAGATTATTCTTCATTTTGAATGAACATTTGAATTTATATTTATATTTATATAATATCCTGAAGAGTGGCTACTATTCGATAATATTTCTTTCCTGAAGCTGTCAATTATAATATTTTAATATTCCACTGACAGATAATTGAAAACTAGACTTCTGAGTAATTTAAAGGGATACTGGTGAGTTTTCTGGTTTATTTTGTATATTGTAATGATAATATAGTCTACAATTTATTTTTCCTTTAATGGTTATGTGTTGTGTTTTTCCGGACATTATTTTAGAACTAATGGTAGGAAAAGGCATAATCTGTTTAAATTTTACTATGTTTTTACTTCCAAATAACTTTTGAGGAAAAATTTAAACTAACATTCCTTTTTAAGTAAAAACAGCTTTCTTTTGCTGATGTAATATTATTCCTTTAATTAGCTAGAATCTAGTTTTTAAAACCTACTTTCAGGTAAATTGTTCAATGTCAAGCAAACATAATGATGCTCAAGAAAATGTTTAGTCTGTGACTTTTATTTGTAATATTAATTTGAAAATATGCAATGAGCATTTTATGAAACTATTTAAGATCAGAATAATCATTCAATTGTAACACATGAAAAAGCAACAAATGAGAATCATTATGATCTATGTTACAACTGGTTTTCCTCATTAGACTAAACAATAGCTCTGAAAATTATTTTTCTTTCTTATTTAATTTAATTAATTTATTGCTCTATAATAATGCTTGGGATTAAAGCCAGGGCCTTGCACACAATATGCATGCTTTCTATCACTGAGCTATATCCTCAACCTTAAAATATCTTATCTTGAAAACAGCAAAACTCATTCAGAAACAGACAGAGAAATAACATCAGAACTCTGGGATTATCATTGGGTCACAGTATTAAAACTGCAGACATCCCACTCCAAAACTAACACTTTATTTCCAATTGTCAGTGGGAGTTTTAAAATTTACCATCCATTTCTACCAGTTCTATATGTGAATTTCTTAAACATTTTAAGTAAAAATTTTTAAGTCAAATTTACAGCTAACATTTAAATCTTTATAGAAAAAAATTACTACTTAATATTTTGATTTATATAAATACTGAGGGTAAAGAAGATTTTTTGTTAGTGATCAGCTTACAAATTAGTTGATAAGTTGATGATAAATGAATGTATAATAGGCGATAAGACATAAATGTAACAATTCCTGTCCTTGAAGATATGGAATAGAATAATTACCAGGAAATGAGTATTTGAAATGTAGCATTGATTCATAGAATGTTTCGTAGTAAACAATCCACTGAAAGGTTTTATTTTGAAGAGTCCAAAATATTCCTCAGAGAAATGTTGCTTTGTTAGTTATTTAAAAATTTATTTATCCCATGAATGAGTAATAAAGTTTATAAAATATACACATAACAATAAACATGGATTCCATTAATATTTCTGTAAACAAGGACAAAAGAATAAATGGAGGCTATGTCAGATATACATTGATATTAAATTTATGAACTAAACAAATAAATGACAAATCCTTCAATTACATACCAGGCTTTTACTACACAATGCCCCACCCTTAAGTGTGACTGCACAAAAAGTCTCAGCTCCTTGGCCCACACAGCAAGACTTTGTCTTGGACAGACAAGAGTTTCACACAAAGATGAACCCTAAACATCGTGCACACGCTCTATCCTACCCTCTCTAGAAGATAGCTGTTGTCAGCCCACTGAGGCTAAGGATACACAGACTGCTGCGTAATCTACGTTTTGTAATACAGACCCAGTGGAAAAGTCTGCACAGGCCCCCAAATAGATGTGAGACTATTTCAGTAGAAAAATCATAGCTCTTGGTACTTGGAAATTTCGTGAAGAGGGAAATGTGGACTACAGGTATTCATGCTCTTTGTATTTTATTCTGTGGATTCCTCCTCCTGAGCAAAGGGAGGGCAGTTAGAATGGGGGCTTGAAAGTTCAGGACCCTGGATGCATGCATCTCACTAAGGCCAATAGAGAAGTAAGGCAAATGAAAAAGAAGTGCTGGTAAACACAATGCTTTGAAGAGCGTAAGCAGGAATTAAGGGTTAAACAAACGGAGCCACCGGTTATATTACCAAAACACTTGCAAATATGCAGTTAAGATTCTAGAATGGAATAAAAGAAGTAAGATAATAGATATAATTGTATAATAAATCTTGAATTTTTTGATAATGAGACAATGGTACAATTGAACTGAGAGATACTTTTGGTTTTTCATAAATGCGATGCAATTAAATATTGTGAATAATGTCTGTAACAACATTGTCATAGTGAATACTACAGTGATATTCACATTATTTTCTGATTTTTACCTTTCTAGGTGGATCACCAATTGGAAAAGTTCAGAATAACGCAATTTTGACGCAAAGACCATGTAATTTCTCTCAATTTTCCTTTAGCAAGCCAGTTAATGGCTGTATAACACATAGTACCGAAATGTTACTAAAGTTCAACGATCTCCCACCATCCCTGTGGACTTGTAAGAGTGAGAATCAAATCTAAACCAAGCATTCTTTCTTTTAGGTTTGTCCTTTTTTCTAACTCTACCACATACATAGGCACAGCCATATATCCTTCATATGTGTTAAATAAACTTCTTATAAACATTATTTTATTGCCAGCATACAGAATAGATTTGGGAAACTAAAGGAAATTCTAAGGACATATTACATATGTGAAAATAAAATTTAAGGCCTTAATTATGCCTAATAATTTCCCCCTTGGTACAGAGTCATTTTTTTTTTTCTGTGGGTAGCAGGGGTCGACCTCAGGACCTTGTGCACCAGCAGGCACCCATGCCACTGAGCGATATCACCAGCCCTTTTTTTCCTTTATGTGGGTACCAGGAGTCGAACTTGGGCCCTTGCACTTGCCAGGCAGGCACTTATGTCGCTGAGCTATCTCACCGGCCCCGAGAGTCATTTAATATTTATTTAATATATTTTTACTCTCTTAGATGTGAAAATTTGGTTGAAATAATGGGTCCCTGAAATAATAAAGATAAAGTGAACTTGGCATGACACAAACCTCTATTAAATCTTGACTCCACTGATTGCATTTGTCAAACCTTGCACAAGTTATTATCCTCTATATTAAACATTGATGTCTGTAAAAATATTTTTAAGCCATTCAAGGTAGTATTAAATCACAGGACTATATTATTTAGCAGAGTTTCAGGCATTCATTAAGCTTTACATGAATAAAAATTTAAAATTATAGCAGTGACTAATACCAAAGCCATAGTAAACAATGACAAATACAACACTAGTGTAATATTAATAAAGCAAATCTTATCAAATTCTAGAAATGAATTTCAAGTCAAACAAAATCAACAATCTCTGTTTTGGTAAAACTCTAAATCTATGTAAATATTTCTATGGTTTGAAAATAGTTTGCTGTGTACATTCAGTTCTGAGAGTACATCCTGATGATTTGACTTAATGGTTTCATTATATATTGATTTTGCCTTATTCACTCCTGTAGTGTGTTGTATGGTTGACTCAAAATAATATATTCATGTTCTAATCCTTAGTTCCTGGATAGTTGAACTATTTGAGCTATTTGAAAATATAATTTTTGCTGTATATCCGTATAACTTAATAATTATCTAGTTAAGAATATATAAATGTGCTCATCCTATATTTCAGGTGGGTACTGGAGGCCGTGAAAGTATCAATAAGAAACAGAAAAAAAGCACACAAGAATTCAAAGAGGAAAAGCATAGGAAGGCGGAGAATTCAGTGATGCGTGTGCAGATCAAGAAATACTAAGACACAAACGCGGTTGCCAGAAACTCCGAACAAACTGTGAAACAGATTCTCTGAGTCCCCAGAAGGAACCAAACCTGCCAATACCTAATTTCAGATTCTTGGCCCCCAGAACCGTGAGAGAGTAAATTTGTGTGTTTATTTTATTTTTTTTTTTTTTTGTGGGTACCGGGGGGTCGACCTCAGGACCTAGCGCGCCAGCAGGCCCCCGTGCCGCTGAGCGATATCACCTGCCCCTTTTTCGTATGTGGGATCCGGGAGTCGAACTCGGGCCCTCGCGCTTGCAAGGCAGGCGCGTACACCGCTGAGCCATCTCACCGGCCCTTAAATTTGTGTGTTTAAAGCCACCAAATTTGTGATTGTTTGTCATGACACTCCCTGGAATTGAGCTAGCTGTCTCATCCATGTATGTTACTTTGGGGTCTTATTTTAATTTAAAAATTTTAATCATGATGTAGATAAATGGAGAAAGAATTATAAAACTATATTTTATGTATATATACATATACATATTTACACAAATTATATCTACAGTTTAAGAGCTCATTACACAATTGTTTTTTAAAAGCAAATGGAGGGCCGGTGAGATGGCTCAGCAGCGTAAGCGCCTGCCTGCCAAGCGTGAGGGCCCCAGTTCGACTCCCGGATCCCACATATGAACATAGGGCTGGTGATATCGCTCAGCGGCATGGGCGCCTGTTGGCACACGAGGTCCTGAGGTTGACCCCCGGTACCCACAAAAAAAAAGTAAATAAATAAATAAATAAATAAAAGCAAATGGAGTGTCTGATATACTTTGATCTTATTATACCACAAATATTACTTAAAACTTTTCACTGAACAACACAAATGCATTTTTCCTTGTTTCTTTTTTAAAGCACTATCTGTCCTGATTTCTATCATGAAGTAATATCATCAATTGTAGCTTTTGTCATGAAATAAGAGCTGAACGTATTTATTTATTCATTCATTTATTTATTTATTTATAGAAGCATGAAGGAAATGGTCATTTCTTCTTAATGCCATGACATCCTAAAGAAGACTGCTCAGGCTGATACTATCTTGTTTTCTGCTATAGTCTATTTTAAATTAGGTGAAAGCACTCAAAATAAAACACTTTAGGTGATTGCTTGGGGGAAAAGAAGTTACAAAGAAAATTCAGATTTTGTGAATTGTAAGCCATTCTTCTCTGAATGTCTAAGAAAGTAATGATTCCAATGTTTTCAAAAGTGAAATCTCAGCAGGGAAGTGATTTTAAAAATGATTGTAAGCTGGATAAGGTGGCATGTGCCTGGAATTCCAGCACACTTTGAGGCTGAGACAAGAGGACTGCAAGTTTGAGCGCCACCAAGGCAACTTTGCTAGGCTGTCAAAATAAAAAATTTAAAAAGGAATGGAGAAGTAGCTGAATGACAGAAGCAAAGGTTTTGCTTTCATCTTAACTTCAACTATGACCCTATTATAATCATTGCATGGAGTTCTGAATAGAGTTGTGGTTGGAATTATCTTCATAGTAGGATATATTATTTTTTTCTTTTGTTTTGTTGTTAGAAATGTAGGTTCAAGATTTTATTATCATTTTGTGTAAAAATAAATTATTTTATTCAAATTCTCAAACCTATGTCTAGATTTCTCACCTGATTATGAAAATTATTTTAAATATGTGTATCCTAAAGGCATTTTTATGTGAGGTTTTCTTCTTTAATTTCTAACTCCTTAAATTCTTAAATTTTCTTCTTTAATTTCTTCTTTAATTTCTAACTTCTTAAATTCTTAAATTTTCTTCTGTAATTTCTTCTTTAATTTCTAACTCATGCGATTTGTTTACTGAACAATGTGCAAAAATATGTATTAATGCTAATTGTATACAATTGTTTTTAGACATAATTGGGTTAGTACATACAAAACAATATTTAATCAGAATTAACCGCTTTTTAAACTCTAATATTAGTCATTTCAGTGATAACAGATAAGAATCTGTAGTAATACACATAGTGTAGTAATCACATAGGCACATTAGGTCGCATAGCAGTGCTCTCCATTAGGCAAACAAAGCTATGAAGTACAGAAATGTAACAGAGTAGCAGTTCTGCTTCCTCCTTCTCATTTGGCTATAATATACCTCTGTGGGGAATGAGCCACAGAAGAGAATATTTTGGAATTTGAAGTAAGTAGTTCCTGAAATGAGATTCAGTTAATAGTCTCAACATATTTTGTCTTCCGAGATAAAAGCAGAGAACAATGCTTTTACATAATCAGTATTGAGAATCCAAGGCACTCTAAGCACTGACAATACGGTATGAATAAGATATCTTTGGTTAATTTGCCACTTTTGAAAACTAGAAGAAATCTGACCCAGATTTAGTAAAGACAAGTTGCCAGGACATCAGTTCAAATGGAAGGTTTCCACTCATTGTATCCTACACATGCTCTTAAAAGGCCTCAGGAACAACAGTGAGCCGCGGGAAGTGAGCTTCCTCACAGCCCGCTAGCACTGGTCTGAAAGAATCACGCTGTTTTCATTGTAGCCCACTAGATTGCTGCTGCCAGCTTGGTGTAAGTTCCGTGGTCATTTTGCTTTGATTTCACTCCGAGTTCTGTCACGCAGAAACCAATCAGGAGAGACTGTTAAATCGTCTCACCTCTAAAACAGACGCTGAGCTTGAAATGCGTCCAATGTCCGCTAAATCTTTTCATTTCGAGATGATGGAAAAGGGCCACAAGAAATAGCAAACCTTTTTTCAATTGGAGCAAATAGCTACAATCAAAATCCCGAAGCTTTTAAGTTTAGTTTACAAAAAAATAAGATTAGCTTAATGCATTTGAGATGGAGAAGTCTCGGTTTTTCTATTGTTATCTTTCATCGTATAATTTTACTTCTGGGTAGTGGAATGTGTACAAACGGGGTATTTAAAAATATTAGGCTACACCATAAAAATAACAAACAAATTTATAAATTGTTAAATAGGGGTCTTATATTCTGATATAGTGATCAGTATTAATCAGTTTAGCTACATTATGTCACATTTATTACAGATTGTGTCTGACAAAGTTTATTATTTTTGTTTAAGGATTTTGTCCACAAAGTAATCGTTATTTTGACTTTACAAAAAGACTGGAGACGTATGAGCAATTGTTTTCATAGTCCAGATTCAGACTGCATCTGGATTCTATTAGAAATAAATGTTAAAGTGATTTTCTTTAAGCATAAACGATCCTTATTTATTTAGACTGTGTGGTTATTCCAATAAATAATTTGAGTTTTTTTCCTAAGCAGCTTTTGCAAAACTGTAGAGAAGAGATACTGATATTCTCTCTTCATTGGGATCTTGCTGATATCGTTTACAGATAAATTCATCCCGGAATCTCAGGGGCCTCTGGTCTACGTGGCCTGGCTTCTCCTCACCAGAGTACAGATAAGAATGGGTAGGAAACTTAACGATGGGGGGGGCTATTGAAAAAATGTTTAGTTATAAAAACAATAATATATTTAAAAAATAAAAAACTATACTGTTTCAGAAAGCAGAGGTTTAAAATTTTAAAAGCAAAAAATGAAGCACAAATCATTTTTCTTCTTAAAAGGTAATAAGATTGGACAACACGCTGAACATCTGTGAGACATCTTGAATTTCATTTGTATCAAGGGGACCTTAAAGTCTACCTTGTGAAACAATATTTGAGAATTAAAAATTTTGGCAAATATAAAATGCAAGGCATACGAAGATTCATTACATATGTAATTTATATATGTACATACATTACATTTGTATATATACTTATATATTAATATATCTGTTTTTGATAAAAAATCTTTTAATGACGCCTCCAAGTTTTTTCTTGTATGGTCTTTTTTAGCTTCTATTTAATGTCATGTTTTAGATGATTTAAATTGCTCTGGGAAAACAACTCATTGCATAGAGTCCTTAATTCTCTAAAAAATGGCTCTTTCTCCAATTTCAAAAACCAAGAAGCACAACGTGTAAATGACAGTGATCAACAGGTTTCTGTTACAAAATCAAATAGGTAATGATTTGTCTTTCTGTAATTTTCAGCTGCATTTTTGTACTTATTTTTAAATGCAAATGTGCAATTTCTGAAGTTTGAATGTTTATTGATTTTTTCCCACTTTTTTATTAGTATTGGTTTGTAGTGCATAATCATCACATTTTGAATGAATCCTTATTTTAGGTTTCATTTTAATTTCTAGTATCTAGTTCATTACTAATGAACTAAAATATATTCATGGCTCTTGCAATTAAATGAATTGATGATAAAATACATATTTGGATTTAAATATCTCACCTGCCAGTAAAAGTTCACTCTTTATGTAATATCATTGGAGAAATCTCTGTATTGGATAAAAGAAAGTTGGTCAAAATTTTTAAAAAAGCTTCATTTAATTTATATAAGCATTGGAGCAGATTTCAAATATTAACTTAGAAATATTCATTGACAGATATGAATGTCCTGCAAAATTCTACTGAACAAATAATCTCCCAGCTGGTGTTAATCAGTGAGTCTGTTCCCAGACTGATCTTATTAAGAGCACGCACTAGAATCACTGGTCTTGTATTTGTTGATATGTAACAGACCGCTCCACAGTTTAGTGGTATAAAACATTCATTTTAGTATACTTATGAATTTGTGTGCCAGAATTTCTGGCAGGACATGATTGGGATGATACCCGTTTTCTACAAGCAGATTTCTTATGCGCATCTCTAGTGGCTCAATTCTCAGGACAACTTCACAGGCCCAGCCTAGGATCTGGGGTCTGTCACCTGGGAACTCATTTCTTCTCCATGTCATGTGTGCTGGTGCTGGAATGTCCAGCATCGGTCCTTTGCTCATATGGGTCTCACTGAGGTTGAGATGACTGTAGGTGCTGGGTCCCTCTTCATCCACATGGCTCTTTCATGTATGATTTCATGGCTATCTCAGGCTTTTCACAGCATAGTGATCAGATTAGTCAGACCACTGATACAAATTTGGAGAATTTACTCACATATCTGTTGTTTTTACTGTCTTTTGATATTTAAAAATGAAACAATATGAATTCTTTTCTTGGTAAGTAACAGGTGATCAGAAAATGGCTAACCATTAATCTAAGACATATTAAATTGCAGGCTTACTCTATTTTGTCTTTTAGAAACCCATTAGAATATTTATTTCTTTTTCCTTTGAGGACAGGATGTTTAATGCCTCAAATCCAGTTTTTCTTTTTACAGAAATAGTATAAGAAAATGTGAAAGGTGTTACAGATCCTTACATAGACTTTCAATTTCTTCATCTGTGTCCCATGAAATGTAGGCATAAAATGGGATGATGACATTCAACGCACATATTGCTGAATATCCTCATAAAGGATAGAAGGGAAGGAAGGAGGAGTAGTCAAGGAGGGACTTTAATACCAGCCATAAAACCGTGAAAGGAGAGAGATGAAGAATTGGATAGGAAGATGTTCAGATCACTGGATGTTCTGAAGGATATGCAGATTAAATTGCAAATGCCAAGGCAAAGTTACCTTAGAGGAATCCCATATTAGGCAGGAATAATCTACCACAACTGTCTCCACTGTGTTTAGTTAAAGGTTGAGCACCATCCTGGGAAGCATGGTGTGAGGCTGACATTAATGAATTCAAAGCTTAGCAAACGGAAGCTGAGGGTTCACTCGGTTTCCTAAAAGCGGTTGCTATTACTATGGTAGGAGATCTGAGTGGGGCACATCCATGTCCAAAATGGTACCTGTTTTCAGCTAAAAATTTAACAAAGCATGTTTTAATACACAGCATTTCCAAATTTCAATTGTTTTGAATGCTGTATAAGAAGAATCATCTCCTCTTTCCTGTTCAGGCAAGGGGAAATTTTTTGATGGTTTTTATATTTTATTTTTTTCTGTTACCACTGTCTGTTGACTCTGTCTTGAAGAATATTATTTAAATACATACACTGTGCTGACTACACTATAGTTTTTGGCTTACATAATCTTTTGTTGCTCTTTTAAAATATTATTTTAAAGGGTTCTGAGAAAGATAAATATGTGTGTAAATAGGGCTAAATGCTCAATAAGTGGGTGTTATTCGTAATGTTTTATACATACATAATAGGAACTCTACTTCAATAGACAATCCATTCTCTTTTAATCGTCTTTCTGGCAGTATTTTCCTTTGTTTATTAAAACTTTGCTTTGTATGTATTTTAACCTATTGTCTCTTTTTTAACTATCCAAAATTACCAGAAGACATTTAAATTTTTTATAACTATTCTTTCTCTTGATGGAATAATATGTGTTGTGACCCTCACAATTTATTCAAAAAATTGCAGCAACTAAGAAAAATACAGCCTAAGGTGTGTTGCCTTCAAAACTAGTGTTGACTCAGAAAATGGGATGAATTAACTGGTACGATAGTTTGGAAGAAAAGCTGGGTACGAAATTTTGGAGAAAAAGACAACTGGTAATCATTTCCTTTCTCTTTCTCCAACTCAGTGCCTTCTCTCTGCAAGAGAAACAAATTTCCTTTATCATGAAAATGAACACTCTTGGAAAGAACTTTGGAAAGCTGAAGAAGACAATCAGTCCAGAAGAGTAGAAGCCGCGGGATCTTTGCTGCCCTACAGCAATGAGGTAGACTAGCAAGCCAGCAATAGTTCAGATAACTTTCCCCAAAACCTATTAACGCCCAACATCCTTCAAAGCATAGATAAGCATTTTCTTTAATTTCTACCTTCCAAATATTACCACAAATTAATCATTTTCCACTTCCAGTCTGAAACCAAACTAAGGAAATCATTCCGGAAATACTCCTTGTCAGCTTTGCATCTATACACAATTATTTAAATATGATTTAACTTCCAAGTATAGATGAGATCAAATGTTTTTAGTACCTAACATGATAAAACTATTGGTCATATGAAAACAAACTAACCTTCTCCCTAAAAAAGGATAGAAGTCTCCTTTGTATGATGTTTATTCCCGTCCCCATCTTATTTCCTATAATTTAAGTGCTGATATGTGCTAAGCTATTATTAATGCTCTTACCTTTGATGGGAGAATAAGAAAGGAGAAGACATATGCTTTATATATAAATACTGTTCTATAAAAAAATCCAGAAAATCCAAAAACTATTTTCATAATTTCCTGTGTAGTTACAGCTGGTATTTACCACCACCTTCTTCTAACTACAAGTTTCAGATTTCTTTGGCAATTACCTTCAATAGCAAGACATGGAGATATGAGGTGCTGCCAGGGCAACTTATTCAAATATATTTCCCCCTCTCTTCCATGATTTAAGAACAATCTTATGTCATTGCTAGTTTGGTAGCCAGGTCTATAACCCTCTTCTTTGCTTACTGATTCTGTGACAGGAGATGGATGTGTCCATGTGAAAGGCCCAACCCCTAGTTTAATGAAACTGTTACTGTGCCCCACTTCAAACCTTTCATCTTTCAATGAAGAAAAACAACAAAGTTCTCTAAATCTATAGCTCTGTTCACATGTTCTTAATAATGTCTTTTGAAAGACTCAAGCTTTAAATTTGATAAAATCTTTTTGAAAGGATAATAATTTTCCCTCTATCATTTCGGCGTTGTATCTAAAAATCCATTAACATAACATAAGCACTATGTCTTATATTTTAAATTTTATATTTGCGTCTTTATGTGCCAAGTTGTATTTGTTTTGGTGTGCCATGTGGGTCATTTTATACAAGAATATCTAATTTTCTCAGATCATTTCTTGAAATAGTTTCCATTCCCTGTTGAATTTTTGCAGGCAAACTAGCCTTAGTGAATTTTCCCTGAATCCAAAGTTGTGACCAGAAGCCAGGAAGCGGAACAGCAGGGGTAGAGGCCACGCCCTGGTGCCCCACCCTCAGCTCACCCCTTAGTGCCTTCGCGGTTTGCTTCAGTCCCGGCTCATAAATTCCACTCTCATTTAATGGCCATACGCTTGCAGACTGCACCCAAATATGGTGTTGTTGAAGCAGGCCACATTTTTTGAGGGCATCTTAGGTAATGTAAATTGTATTCACATGTTCAAGCACTTAGTCTCTACTACTGAAATCTGAATTTCAAAAATTTGTTCTAAAATCCTAAAGATTTTCCTACTTCTTTTCAAAAATGATCTACCAAATCTTCTATAAAACATTCCTATTTGTTACAGACACATCCAACGCAATCAGTGTGCTGGTTCATGCCGCAGAGTGGAAGAATAGCTTTCATGATAGCTGGGACCAGTGGAAACTTTCCTCTACAATATTCTGAGGAAACGCTAGCATTTGAAATTTATTTAAGTCACTTTTTAGCTAAAAGTTTCAAACAACAAATCAATCAAATTTTTAAAATTCCTTTTAGTCACTCAAGTTAATGCAAAGAATCTAATTAGTGAATCTGATTGGTCGGAAGCTGACTGATGAATGCGTATCAACTTTATCACTAATAGTGTACCTCCCTTTGGCTATAATTCTATTTAATTTTTCAGTAATTCCACTACAAGTTTCTATTGTTTGGCAATGACTATAAAATATGAAAAATGGATTTCTGAAAAACATTATATATGCAACAGATTTTGACCTACTTATTTGATAATCTTTTTCTCGTATTGGAGAAATGAAAGATTATAGTGTTTATTTAACCACAGATCATGTTTGATGGAAAAATTAGGCATGCTTCTCATAAAAGTGTATAACTGATTTTCTACTCAAAGAAATCATAAGAAAAGGACAAGAAATTTATACAAGTATTATGATTATTTGTTAAGTGTCCAAGCTGACAAGACCAAAGTAAGCACAACAAGTTGCTATATTTTATATGAAATAAAAAGCAGCCGTGTTTATATCAGACTGATTTTCAAGTTTTAACCAAGTAGCTAGATATAAATATTTTGGAGATGGAATATAATTATTTGTTCACATGTCCTTGTGTGCATATGTCTATTAGCACATGTTGGTGCATGTGTGCATGCACGGTTGAAATATTTTATGGTGAAGGACTGTGTGGATATTTTTTTCCATAATAAATGGATTATTTCCACTGATTATTGCTACATCAGTTCTTTTCCGAAATTTGCTTGAATTTTTCTCATGTATTCATCAATCCTTGATTTATCCCTCTTCAGTCTTAATTTATCATAATTGATTGATGCTGACTATTTTAGGAGGAAATTATTTAACTGTGACTGACTGGGGACATTTAACTTCATTGAACAGAAACAGCACAAGGGGAATGGAGGAAACCAGTAGATGTCGGTAAATATGCTCATTTGTAAAAGGCAGATTTGAGACAGAGTTTGGCTCCTTGAGCTGAATAAAAGATTATTGAGATTAAGTTGATATAACTAATTGAATTTAAGCTTTACTTCTTTCTTGTAAAATAGAGTTAAGAGGAACATCATCTTTGAAATATAATAAGACATGAATATGTTCAAAGATTACATAATGAGATACAAGCAAAATAAATACAAATCAAGGAGATAATCATATTTAAAAACCATTTCAGAAATATTTACTTCTGAGACACAACCTTTGAGAGAGAAAATCGATACAATATATATTACATTGTCTATATGTGGTGTGCACGTAGAGTCAGGAAATATCTTAGAGCCATTCATATTTTACTGATAAGAAGCATTAGCTCAAAGAATCAAAACCACAGTCAGCCAATCATCCCATGCCTTTTCAATTTTCTTATTCTGTTTGTATTGTTGGTTTTATTGACATTTCTTTTACATTATACTCCATTTATTTTTCCTCAAAATAAAAAATGAAATACTGATGTTTCTTATAAGAAGACCAGAAAAGAGGTTTTATCAAATCATAAGGTAAAATGTTCTTGGTGAAAAATATTTACATGGTATTTTAGATAAAGCTACCATTTAACAATCTGGTGGGAAGATAATATTTTTTTAAAAGTAGATTAAATATATTAGTATTTTATATCTTCTGGAAAATTTGTATAAGCACTTTTGGGGATATTGAAATTAAAACTTCTTTAGATATTAGCTTATGTAAATTACTATTAAAATTTACTAAATTATCAATTATTTAAAGAAATTTAATAATACCTAAATAGGGTTAAAAGCACTAATTAATTATAATTTATATGCCTGTAGCACTGTATGAAAAACATAATTTGTTTTACTTAAGATAAAAGTGGGGTGTTAGTAAATCTTGATTACAGTGAGAACCTGCCCGGCCAGAACATGTAACATACAGGCAGAGGAAGAGGTTGATACGAAGATAACTTTTACACATCAGTTAATTGCTTCCCTATATTCAACTACACTTTTGTACGCTCTCTGGGACTTTTTGTTCCTTCAGAACTTATTCATCTGAGTTTCTTCCTATAGTTTGCAGCATATGAGGATTGTAACACAGTACTTCTATTTTCTTTATATAACACTTCTTTCAGACTGCATATTCATTCCAGTATGTCTGCACTCAGAGGCATGTTAATCTTTTGTAAGTAAGGAAAATGAAACCATGTTGCAGTGTTGTAGAATAGCACTCGATCACAAAATTCATACTAATTTAATTCGGTTACAGTGAGTTATGAATACAATGACATGCTGTGGTGACAAGGTTATATGTTGGCAGATATGATGCAAAACATCACACAAATATGGGTATTAACATCAAATAAGGAAATAAATTAAAAGTAGAAGGGATAAGGACTGGATGTACTGTGAGTTTTGCATTCATGAGCAATCCTAGTTTGCTTTCCCAGCATCATCATTCACCAGAATCTGTAACTGTGGCATTTTGATGAAGGTTGTCTCAATGTGATTGGTTGCTTTCATTTTTTAGATGTTAGAAACAGTCCAAGAAACAAAATAATATATCAAACGATGCAAGAGAAAATGAATTCAGGAACTTTATGCATAGTATTTTGAATGATGAGGGCAAACTTGCTTGAAAACAAAATTATGCCAGCTAATATATAGACAGCTAATAAAAAAAAGTAATTCCCAAATATAAAGTAATATTTAGAAACATAAAATAATATTCACATATGCATACATTTGTTAAATTAATGTTATATTTTATTACCTTGTCTCTTAAAATGGGGTCTGTTCACCAAAGGATATTCTTTCTCTCCACGCATTATACACTTGGAAAAAACTTGTAGCGCAGAAAAAAAAAAAAACAATATTCAGTCCCATTTAACCTGCATAATTATTTAAGTGGCCATTTGTTTCATAGTTTTCTGCTTCTAAATAATGATAGAGATTTGAAGGAGGTTACATATACTGGTCTTTATATAAATTATATAACAGCATTATTATATCTAATTTGAATTAGCATCATGAAATTATTTTCCTTAATATTTAATCTTGATGAAGTTGTAAGAATTTCTGATTTTGGACTTTAGTGTAATTTTAAGAAAATAAATGATTTAGATACTATGTGATAACATGATTTTATAAATGATGAAATAAGTGAGCCCAAGGAATTGGATGACTAACACTGTCATACAGTTTGTATGTATATATGTCCACTTAAAGCAAGAGAAAAACTTTTTTGGATGATATGAATATAAAATTCAAAGGAAAAATATCTCCTGTGAAAGTCCAGTTTCACCAAAGAACCATTATTTTCTTTGTAGTCCCAGAAAATGTTAAAATTCTGTGTTGAAAACTGCAGTCCCTCCATCATTCTCAAGTAAAAAGTACATTGTTTAATAATTATATAATTCATTGGATAATAGTAAAACATTAACCATAAAATGAATATAAATTATTGCTTTAAATAATCTTCATTATAATTCCAAATTATTGGACTTTATTGCATTCAAGTGTATTTTTTTCAGGTCATGATATTTGAGATCTAATAGTGCAAATGTATTGTATACTTCTCTATAGACATTATAATGATTACTCTTAAATTTTAGCTCCAGACTCCAGATTATTTCATTGAATAATATCTCTTACACACTAACACATGTAAATTAATTATCAATATTTTATTTTAATATATAAGGCATAAGCCACACTGGTAAAATATTTGACAAGTACAATAGAAATTTTAAGTTTTCAAACATCAAATTAAATCCACATCTTCCAATATTACAAGTGGAAATTTACCAAAACACATTTTATGAATAAGTCAATATAATGAAATGCACAAAGAACAGCCTTAGTGTGCGAGCATCAGTATGTTTGCTGAGGAAATCAGTCTAAGATAACCAAATCCTTTGCAATCTTCAGGTGTGAGCCTATTTCATTTAGCCCTGTTTAATTCCAGGTATATTTATTGTGCATAATGAGCAAATTCTCTGTAAGGTCTGAACCCTAGGGTCAAAGCTCAATGCTTAAAAGGAGCATGAAAGTCTTTTGGAAGCTACGTGGGGTACAAGAGAAGTGACATAAGTGTCCACATTTTATTGCCAGATGCACTGTGGCTGTTCAACTGAAGAAGTCAAAGCAGCGAGTATTATACCAATAATCAGGTGCTCCGTAGATATCTACCTCAAAGTGGAATTCTGTGCTTTTAGAGCACAATGATTCAATTAAAGAGAATTATTCTCCCTGCTGTCTGATACTTTAAAAGGAGTCATTACATTATAATAAGGATATTTACTTGTAGATTTTCTAAAAATTTTAAGATTTTATTATTACCATCATACACGAGCTTTCCATTTATTTTATTTTATTTTATTTTTTTGGCACTGGGAATCAAACTCACGACCTCACGCTTGTTAGGCAGGTGCCACTCCGCTGAGCTATATCCCCAGCCCATTTAAAAATAATATGCTAAGACTATACATTATAGCATCTTAAGTTTTTTGTCATGGTTTTCTATTTGTTAAACAAAATTAAATAAACAATCAAACGCATACAAAGTCGCTAATAATTTCTTTAACCCTGTAAGTTGAAAAAAGTAATGTGGTTTTAACTTCTTTTGACAAAATATATATAAAAAATGAATTCATCAATGAAGTATATGTGTGTTTATAATATATTTATATGTTTTATATAAAAACATACATATAAATAAATATATATCTGTATGTATATTTGGACTTTAAATTCCCCCAAATTTGTTTTTTTTTCTAGAATAGTCCTAAAGTGCATAGAACATGATTTGTAAATAATCTTTTCATACAATCTAATTCTGTGTATTTTTATTGATAACACTTACACACAGACTAAATTATCTGAACTAAGCATTAGATAGAAACAGAGAGACAGAGAGAGAGACAGAAAGAGAGAGAGAGGAGAAATGACAGAGAGTAGTAGTTGGGGAAGGGAGGTAGAGAAAGAATGAATTATGGCAAAATTTAGAGCCCTCAATTTGGTGACTTAAAACAGGTAGAATGATATTGATCATTGTGGTCTGCAAGTTGACTTCAAATCAATAATGTCAGTCTTGTGTCTAACCTCCAGTTTCTGGACATCAATTTCTAGCTTCCAAGATTCAGTCCATTTACAAGACCCAGCAGCTACCTGTACAGCATTACTAGCTCTACATATATTATTCTGAGACCAGGCTGAAAAATATTTTTCCCATGACAAGCCTAACTCTGCAAAGATACTTTAGTTTTCTGTTTTCATGCAGGTTAATTTCCTGATGGCAAAAGCAAGACACATCCCAAATCCCTAATGCGAAGGTGCTTGGATGCTTCACATAGCATAGGGCATTGTTGCAGATATGAAGGTTTTATATAGTTCAACTGCAGTATATTTGGAATGGTGACTTAATAAATTACCCATGGTGGAAGTAATCTAGGTTTTAGTAAGTAATTAAACTGTACATAAAATTTTGAAATGTATTTTATACATGTGGCCATTTGTATTCAAATAATTCTTCAGAAAATTACCATGGTTGTTTACTATATTACATGTGTAGAATCTGAATCTTATAAAGAAATGTGATTTTATCAGAAACATCCAATATTGGTAGATTTCTTAATCTGTACAAATGACTATTTCAATTTAAAATAGGATAGGTGGCAAGCAATATAAATTTCTTTCTCACAAGTCCAAAGCTAGGATTTCAAAACCAATACACCAGAAATCTTTGTGTTTGATGAGAGCCTGTTCATAAACAACCAATTTTCCCTCGCATCTTTACTTAGTGGAAGGGGCAGGAAGCTCTCTTTGGAGTGTTTTTTATAAAGACATTAATGTCATGAAGTTTTTACCAGGATGACACAAATACCCTGCAAACGCCTCATCTCAACATACTATCTCATGTAGTATAAAGAATTCTACCTAGGAACTTTGGAGCAAAATAAATATTGAGTTTATAGCAAAGGGTGGACTTCAGATTTACATGTAACCCAAATGAGTCCACAATTCTAGCATTCTAAGACTAGAGAGAGGTCCCAGTATAAAAGAAAGGATAACAATTGGGATCCTGTTAAGGAATTTAGGCCTTTGCCATGAAGGAGAGAGAGTTGATGGAAGGTGCTAGACCAGGGAGAGGAGGAAGATATTTTGTGACTAAAGCCACAGTCTAGGGCGATATTGATACACTGTGTCTTTCCCTACCCATCACAATTATCTTCAAACACTATACTAGGTTCTAGAAGTGGAACAGTGACAAGCGCACTTTGAGATCTTCTCTATACTATAGCAGCATGAATGGAATAAATGATTATACATAGGCAATGGAAACTCATTGAAATGAATAGATGCACTCTCTGATGTTACCAACATCCCCATCATAGCTACTGCCAAAACACTCTAACCAAGCAAGCAGCAGTACCGTCTAGTCCTTCAAGAAGGTGGGAGGAAATTGAGATTTATGAGTCTTTAGAGGTGATCATTCTGGAAACGCTGTTGAGAGATAATTTTTTTTCTCCCATGTACTTCAATTCAGAGTCCTTGATAAATAGATCATTTGGGAAAAACTGGTCCCATCTGCCAAATTCGTGATTTCTGA
This sequence comes from Erethizon dorsatum, assembly GCA_028451465.1. Taxonomy (NCBI): domain Eukaryota; kingdom Metazoa; phylum Chordata; class Mammalia; order Rodentia; family Erethizontidae; genus Erethizon; species Erethizon dorsatum. The sequence goes on along the minus strand of CM051833.1, from coordinate 76,043,298 downwards.
TGCATTTGTAAGATTTTAGGTGTGAGAATGACTTTTCAATATTTGACATAAATAGGATGCAACAATATTCCTGCTTAAAGAAGGGTAAAGTTTAGTAGAAAAACCTTTACTACATTCTATGGTCTTCACTGAATATTTTAATGCTAAAATTAAAGTAACGCTTTCATAAATAAGATTTCATTGTTCACCAAAAGATTTAGGACAGGTATTAAGAAATTATAACTATTGAGGATATCTACTCACAATTTAATTTGATTATACAGAATTGGAAAAAAGGTCTCAGTTCCATGTTAATGCCAGGCAGGCGCACGCGCACACACACGCACACACATTCTCTATACCTGTATTTCAGTTTTAAAGGCAGAAATAATTCACAGTCAGTAATTTTTGATGCTATTTGAAGCTTTCAGAATATTTATGTATTGTAGCACACTCTTTCTAAAAAACTCTCCATTTGCTTTCTGCTTCTCTTACTACACTGCAGGGTCTGCACTGATGGATTATCTTTATTGACCACATTCCTGCAATTCATATGTAAAATTTTATTTTCACATCTTGTATACTCTTATCAAGTTTGATACAATTTTGTTCATACCATAATAATAAAAATGATAACAAATAATGAATAATAATTCATGAAGTTATTATCTAGGTGTTTGTATATCTAGAAATATCTAGGTGTTTGTATTGCTACTCTTTTTTAAGTAAGGAAACACTTCGTTCCTCAAGAAGAATGACCTACATTTGGAAAATGTGAAGTGTCCGAGTCTCAGTAAAGACATGAGACATGATTCTCAGTAAAGTAACATATTTTGGAAGTGAACTTTAAGAATGTTATACTTTATGCCTTATAAACTTAATGCATGGGAAGGATCACCTGGAAGCTTTATTAATAATGCAGACTCCCAAGATACAACCCAGATTTAATGAAGCTGAATCTCCAGGGAAGAAGCATGGGAATTCTGCTTTCAATAAGGTTCTCAGATGATTTGTGTAATCAGATGACTATATTTGAAAGTGAAGTTCAACTTTGGCTGTGCCTCATGGCTGACAATAATGAGTGTAAAGCTTCTGTCAGGCTAACATATTTAGTTTTCACAGTGAATTAGCAATTATTGAAATATTTTGATTATAAATGAGTGAGTAAATTTGTATTATAGAAAAATAACTCTGACAGCAATGAAAAATTGGTGGTTGATATTTTAAGCAAGAAGACAAATAAATGCATTTGTGACTCAGTGAAGTAGGTCCACATCAGGACAGTGACTGTGGTACCTTCAAAATGAGCAATGGTTTGGATTAAGAACAAAAAATAAGAACAATGTATTGCATTAGTCTGTTGGGGCTGTCATAAAAAACACCACACCCTCCCCACGAGGAGTGTAAACATCATGTAGTACAAACATGTACTAATAAAAAATAAAAAATAAAGTACAAGTATTGACCGTTGAAAAAGACACTGCTTCCATAGCTTAAAATAATAGAAGTTTATTTTCTTTTTTCCTTATAAAAAATAAACAAAGTGAAAGACTTGTCCCTTTAAAAAGAAACAGCCTCAGTAACTTAAAAAAAAAAAAAACGCAAACAGAAAACCCCCAGCAGTTTATTTTCTTAGGTCTCTGGCTGCTGGAAATCCAAAGACTAAGCTCTTATGTGGTATTTGTTCTGAGGCCTCTTTTCTTGACATGCAGATGTCTGCTTTCTTGTGTTGTCCTCATGTGGCCTTATGTTCTTATGTGTGCACAACCCTGACCTCTTTTTTTTACTCCATCCAAAATTTGTTTTCTTATAAAGACTTCACTCAGATAGAATACGCCATACTGTAAGGCCTTAGTTTTAACTTAACTGTGCTTTTTTTTTTTTTTTTTTTTTTTTTTTTTTTTTTTTTTTTGTCTTTTTGAGACAGAGTCTCACGGTGTAGTTCAGGCTGGCCATGAACTCACTATGTAGCCCAGGCTGGCCTTGAACTCACAGTGATTCTCCTGCCTCAGCCTACTGAGTGCTGGGATTACAGGCATGCACCACCGTGCCTGGCTTTACCTGTGTTTTTAAACGTCTCCAGTGGTGTAGGTGTTCAGCATATGAATTAAAATGGTGGGAAGCACTTAATTTGGTCCACAGCATGTATAAAGCTCAGATGACTCCAAGAAAGACAGATTTGACATCTGAGTTGGTAGAACTATATACAGAACACAAAACAATAAGCTCCATTTTAATGCAATCTTCAAATTGCTTATGAAAAATTAAAGAGCAAATGCAGCTAGACACCTAATAGACATGTATGCACCTCTGTGTGTAGGTGAGCTGTACGTATCATTGCTGCACTTAGAAATATTTTATGAAATGGTAAAAAATTAGAAAATGAATAATTTTTAGATTTCAAAATATTCAGAACTGTGATTAAGACTAATTCCTTTTTTCCCTTGCATCCTTAGTGTTGTGCAACAACCAACTTTAATTCACCCTAGCAAGAGAGGCTTAATTATGTATTTCATTAATTTCAGCTTCCACATTACTTAGCCTTTCTTCTTCCCTTCTTTGTGTTCGTCCCAACGCTTAGCTGGATGTAAACATACACCGGTTAATTAGATATAACTGTACTAACACAGTCTCTATTGCTTTGATTGTCTTTCTAGATAGAAATTGGTTTCTCAGCCATTTGACATATTTCAAGGTTTTCACCTCTTTGGTATATGTTCTTTCTTTAAATGATTTGACAAAAATAAGTCTGTTCAAGCAAGGCTCTGTGCTGCAGCAGCTTTACTGTGTGATATAGTGTTTCGAATGCTTGGTTCCTTGCCAGTACATTTCTAAACAAAAATTAAGTGAGTCAAAAAATATTTTAAACCTCAATATGTAACAGAATCATATGCAAAAAATATTAAACTAAAAGTATTCAGCAAAGTATTCTAATACAAATAAATTCCAGTGATTTGTTTCTGGTTCTCCAGAATTATGAGAGTATTATCAGGATTTTTGAGTCACCAATTTGCAAAGGAATACAAATTTACTCACTAATGCAGCATTATTTTAACACACTACTTCTTGAAGAATGAATAATAACTTTTTTATATAAGTAATTACCTTCACTTGAACATATGCTCTTTTTGATTAAAACCATCATGATTTTTCTCTTTTAAACTAAAGTTGATAAGAAATTTTGAGAAAAATTTGTACAATAAAATACATTTCTTATCTTGGGAATTCCTAAATACCTTTTCTTGAAAAGAAAATACTATTTCTTAACTTCCTAATCCAATATGAAGAAATACGCTGTTCTCAGTTCATGAAAATTGAGGGGAAAATATATACTTGTATACATTTGAACTCATATTTATCATTTATGCATTGTGTGCACGTGTTTTATCATTTCCTTTGAATATATTCTTTCACCAATTGCTAAAATTACATTGAAGAAAGATGCTTTACTTTTATTGACCTTGATTTTCTAACAGGGGAAATTCATACAAACATAGTGTAATATTAAGCACATTTTTATATTTATTTCTTTCCCATGAGGGTATGAACAATTAATTATCAAAGTGGAAAAATTTCAATTACTTCAAAGGTCAGCTATAAATTCTTGTCATTATCAGCCTGCACCATCTGCATGACAGCAACATATCAGTTTAAAAATATGTCTATGTGTTTTTTTTTTAAATGTAATTCAGTCCATTTCCTTCCCCAAACTGTTTTTCACTTCCTACTGATGGGAATAAAAATTATATATATAAAGTTATATATATATTATATATATATAGTTTTATATATTTTATATATATAGTTATGTATATTTAGTAAAAAAATCATCTTGTCATTCCAAATGCCATTACTTAGAAATAATTATTTCATAAAAGCTCTCATTGGTTTCTCACTTTTCTACATTTAATGAATTGTTCATATCCTGTTTCAATAAAGTTGAAGAATATTTACCTTCTTACCTTTTACCATATTCAGAGTTTTCTCTCACTCTTAAAAAACAAGTGAGCCAACTCATTGCATCTAATTTCAAAATTGAAACAAATCAAGCAGCAGCATGTGTATCCATCCCTGTGCTATTCAGTGGCTCCATAACCTGGACAAATCTTTTCTGTTTCCAAGATGTTGCTGCAGCTTTCTAATTCTAACTAGAAACAAACTTACAATGTTTTTTGTACAACTTTATGTGTATTATGTGTGATTTTAAAATGACGTTTAAATGAAAAATATAAACTGTTAATATTAAAAAGAAGTACCATGTTATCAGCTATCGTTTTACCCATGTTGGAAATGTACATATACAAATTGTTGCTCAGAAAGTTTCAATAATGAGATCAAAGTTGTTAGAAGATATCCCTGTCACATATATCTGTAACTCTTTTTCCCAGTATTACACAAGAACTGTAAGGAAGGCAAAGCTGATGTAAGTTGATTTTATCTGGAATTTTATTTTTAATTTTCTGGGGATGTATTTAGTGATATTTCTACACTGATTTCTTAACCACAGTATCACTCCTGATGACTATTATTGTAGTCAGGAAAATTATTTGTATTAATTTAATAGAACTTTATAATTATTTGATGTTCTTCATCTTAGTCATACTATATTATAATTATTTTGTTCTCCAAATATCTGATTATAGTATGGGTGTAGTGACAATTCATTTAACCTATTGGATTTTTACAGCTCTCTTACTTTACAAATCTAAGGAGATTGACCAAAACTTTCAACTTTTGTTTTACTTAACTTCTATTCCATATAATAATAATAATAATAATAATAATAATTTTTTCTATATAAGTTCCTCTAAGGTTGACCCTGTCTGATTAACAGATTCATACAATGAACTGGCTTTTCATATCTCCTTTCTTATATCTACCATTTCTTTTCAACTTAACATGTATAAAATAAAAATCGATTTTTTCTTCACCACTACACCACCAAAGCTACTCCTCTCCACACACTTCCACAAGTCTGTACATGGCAATATTATTCACCAATTTATTCAAGCTAAAAAGGTGAGATTCAGTGTTGGTTTGGTTTTCTCTGTCATCTCACACTCATAATATGAACAATCTATTTCTGAAACTGAATAGGTAGCCTGAAAGTATGCCCACACATTTATAGACAAGCAGACTCCAATAAAGTTGCTAAGTATATGAAGTAGAGAATGTGGAAGTATTTTCAATACATTTTGCTGGAAAAAATTAATATCCAATGAAAAATGAAACTAGACCTCAATCACTCCTATAAAAGTTAACTCAGAATGGATTAAAGACAAATATAATATTGAAAGCTAAAAAACTGCTAATAGAAAACATCAGGTAAATATTTCAAGACATTAGAATAGGCAAGGATTTTAGGGTCAAGATTTCAAAACCAGGGGCTGGTGGTATAGCTCAGTGGCATAAGTGCCTCCCTGGCAAGCGCAAGGTCCTGAGTTCAACCCCCAGCAACCAAAAAAAAAAAAAAAAAAATTTTTCAAAACCATGGGAAACAAAAGTAAAAATAGATAAGATTACATCAAAGAAAAAACAAACATACAAAACCTTCTGCACAACAAAGGAAAGCAATGAAAACTGAAGAGGAAAACTATAGAATAGGATAAGTGCTTGAAAAATATATATGATAAGGGATTTATATTTATAATACAGAAGGAACATCAAAATTCAATAACAAAATCCCTGATTTACAAATGGATTATAGAATTAAATAGATATTTGTCAAAAGAACATGCAAATGACCAAAAGGTACATGAACAAATGCACATTACTAACCTTGAGGGCAATACAAATCAAAACCACCATAAGGTATTATCTTAGTTTAGTAAGAATGATGTATTAAAAAAGATAAATGATAACAAGTGCTGGTGAGGATGTGCAAAAAAAGGGAATTATACACTGTTGGTGATAATGCAAATTATTAAAACCACTTAAAAAATAAAGTTCCTGAAAAAGAATTACCATATGATCCAGAAATCTACCTATTGAGTATGCATCCATACTATCTAAAGTAAATGAAATCTGCATCTTAAATAGATATCTGTCTTCCCATGTTCATTGCCACGCTCATTAAAATACCCAATAAATGAAAACATTCTGAGTGTCTTTGATGACTTAGGAGGATTTTCAATTTAATTGGCTTGGGGTTTGTCCAGGAGATTATCAAACCGCTCAGTGTGTGCTTCTGGATGGGTCACAGAGATATGACCTTGGCTTATATATCTGAGCTGTTCCTCTGCTCTGCTTCTTGGCCACCACAAGGTGGGCAAAATTCCTCTGCCACACCCCTCTGACACGATACGTCTGCCTGGGAGCCAGCCAACCATTGACTGAATCTTCCAAAACTCTAAGCTGATAAAAAGCCCTCATTTTTTAAAGTTGCGGGTGTCTAGTGTTATGAGAAAACTGCAATGAGAAAGCTGACTAATACAGAAAATGTGTACTAAGAGTGGGGTAACTGCTGTGACTATATCTTACCAAATGGTTCAGAAGCATTTGAAATTAGTTTGTCAGTAGAGTTTGGAAAAGTTTAGAAAATTGGACTGAAGAAAGTCTAGAATGACATACTCAGAGCTTAAGTGTTGGTTCTGGTTAGGCTCCGAAGACCAAGAAATGGATATGAATGCAGACAGTAAAGGTTAGGTTCAGGAGGTCTCAAATGGGACCGAGGAATCAATTGGAAATTGGGTAAGAAGTCAGGCATGTTACATGTTACAAAAAACTTGTCTAAATTATTCTCATGTTCTGAAACTTTGTGGAAGACTTAGATTACAGGCCATGGACTAATTGACCTGGTGGAGAAAATTTCGAGGCATCTCAGCATTCATGCATAGGTACTTTTGACTCCTTACAACCAGACTTACAATGACAATTAGGGCCAAAAATTAGGGCAGAAATTTTGAAAATAAATGCTGGCCTGAAAAGAATAAAGGGTAATGGGTGTCAAAGGAGGTGTGGTTGCCAAAAAGGATGGTGCACTAAAAATCAGACAAATATTTTGTACAGGACCTTGAAAAAAGATGTCTTGCGGGCATCCTAGCAGTGATCCCAGTGATCACAGGCTCAAGGGTGTAAAAGTGTAAAAAATTCATTTTAGAAGAGAGCCCCTGGCATCTCTGCTCAAGAAGAGTCTCCTAGGGAACTGGTTCCCCGTAATTCATTTCACAGTACTCAGCCATATGTGCACTCTGTCAGCACTGCAGCCATTTTCAAGAGGCCCTGGCTATTGCTCCCACGGAGAGCAAACCTTTGTGTCATCCACATAATCCTCCTTGTACCAGAATGCAGAATATAGACCTTATGGGGCCATGGAAGCTTCCACCAAGATTTCAAAGAAGGCCCAGGCACCCAGGCAAAGATAACCTGAGAGGGTAGTGCACGGAGTTATGAGAATGAAGCCAAAGGTACAGAGAAAAGCCAAATAATTTACAAATGCCAGGTATATGGAATGAATGCCGAAGAAAGCTGCAGGCTGTCAGTGAGCCAGCCCAAGTGAGAGGCCGTGCAGATCTCCAAATGGAAAGGCTATGCAGTGGAGCCAGTCAAGCCCTCTGACACTCACATGTCACCACTGTTTGCTCTGGATGCTGGGTGTGGAGCTATAGGTTTAATAATTGCCTTGCTGGTTTTCAGTCTTGCTTTGGTCCTATTCTTTTTTCTTTCCTTTTTTTTTTTTTTTTAATGTGGGTATTGGAAGTCAAAGTCAGGTCAGGACCTTGCACTTGCCAGCAGGCGCTTGTGCCGCTGAGCGATATCACCGGCCCTTTTTTTTCCTTTATGTGGGTACTGGGAGTCGAACTCAGGACCTCGCGCTTGCCAGGCAGGCACTTATGCTGCTGAGCCATCTCACCCGCCCAGTCCTATTCTTTTTGATCTCCCTATTCCTCCCTGTTGGAGTGGAAATGTTTAGTGTATGACATATACTTGGAATTCTAAAATTTTTTTTCCAGATGTTCACAAGTAAGAGTTTGCCCTGATTCTCAAAGGAGTCTGAATCTTTGGCAATGCTGGGTCTGTTGAGACTTTGGGGAAGGGACGATTGTGTTTTGGTTGTACACAGCACAGTTCTATAATGTTATTTAAAAATTGTGACCTATTGTTTTAGAGGTTGAATATAGATTAAGGACATGTGTTTGAGTATCAAGTTGACAAGGGCTGGAATGTGATGATTATCTTTTATTTTGTCAACACTATTGGCTTGCGAGATGTCTAGAGGATTAGTAAAGCACGCACTTGTTGTATTTGAGTAGATAATGGTGGAGTGACCTTGGATTCTCTACCTGGTTTTTTATCTCTTCCTCTCTGCTTCTGTTACCCTACTTTGTGTTGTGGTCACCATGAGGTAAACAACATTCTTTGGCATGTCCCTTTGCTATAATATTTCTGCCTTGAAGCCAGACAAAAGTACACTGAATCCCTGGAAACTGGAAGCGAAATTATACCTCTCATCCTTTAAGTTTGGTGCATCAGGCATTATATCCCAGCAGTGAGAAAGCTGACTAAGACAGTGTCTATCCACTGATGCGTGGATTAAAAACAAAAACAGGATGCAGATGCACCGTGGAGTTCTTTGGATTGCTATCCTTTGACACAGGTATGAAAGTGGAAATAATTATGCTACATGAAATAATCTTTACATATAGACACGATCTCACTCACATACAGAGTATAAAAGACATAGAACTTATAAAATTTGAGAATAGAATGGTGATTCCCAGTGGCTTGTGGGGAGTACAAAGGAGGGATGCTGGGAGACAGATGGTTGTATGGTGGCAATAGACAATGAAAATCTACTGCATATCTCAAAATTAAGGATTTTATATGTTTTCACTATTAAGAAATGATAAATAATTGAGAAGAGAGTTATGCTTAAACTGATCTAATCTTTACGCAAATTACATATGCATTGAAATGTTATATACCTCATTAAAATGTATAGTTCTTGCTTACGTATCAAAAATTTTAGTTAAAATTAAGTATTTGCACAGTACTGGTAACTACATTTCCCCAAATTTACAAAATAGAACAAGACTCTCAGTCTATTTTATTTCCTTCTAAATTCAAGAGTTTTAATTCTGTTGCTTGCAATTTATATTATGGAATTATACTAAACTTTACTTTTGTCTTATTGGTCTAACATAAAGATACTGTGGTACTCTTTTCCAGTGAGTCCCACATTCCACTGTTTTAATTTCATTCCTTTTATATGAAGTACCTGTGTGTGTGTGTGTGTGTGTATGTGTGTGTGTGTGTGTTTTCTATCATGTGTCTGGTGTCTAAAATACTTCACTGTTCTGAATAGTGAAAATATCTTTACAATTTTATGTCAAATTACAGTTGGGCTGAATATACTATTTTGCACTCTCAGTACAAGTTTTTTTTTTTTTTTAATTGAGAAGTTTTTGCTCTAGAATTGTATGCATTGATTCTTCCCCTTAAAAATATTATGTTTAGGGCCGGTGATATAGCTCAGTAGCATAAGTGCCTGCCTGGCAAGTGCAAGGTCCTGAGTTTGACTCCCGGTACCCACATATTAAAAAAAAAAAAAAAAAAAAAAAAAAATATATATATATATATATATATATATATATATATAATGTTTAAGTAATTATCATCTCATTTTTCTCAATCCATTTTCTCATATTTTACATTTTCTTTAAAAACTTTTACAATTTTCTGTTTAGTACTTGAAATTAGAAATCATAAAGATACAGGTATACATGTAGCTTTTAAATAAAGTTTCTTATTCAGAAATTGGTGTACTCTGAAATTTTTTTATGTAGATTTTGAAATTTCACACTTTGTTCCCTATAATTAGTTATTTTTTGTGCTGCAATTTATCTTTGCTATCATTTGAGAAATTTTATTCTTCATTTATTATACCATATTTTTTATTCTTAATTTTGCTTGTTAGATCATGTATGATTTTTAAAACATATTTTTATTAAATTACTATTTTTATTTCACATGTATAGTTGTTTTATTTTTCCTTTTCAAATAAAATGTTTTTGGGGAGCACTATTAATTTATCCATCCTTTCTTTATCTCTGACATCCATCTCTGCTTTATCGTTCCCTGCTTTATATTCTTCCTATCATTCATGGTAGTTCTTTTAGTTGTCCTAGGAAGCACTTTACTTTCTTTGATCATTTGCCCATTGTTTTATGCAAAAGCTCCATCATAGATTTTCATCTATCAAGACTCCTTTATGAGAGCACCACTATGTACTAAGTAAAAGACATTTGCTTTTATAAACAAAGTATCAATTTCAAAGCAAAAAAGAGTATAACAGTTCTTTTTGGAGGAAAAAAATAAACAAATTATGAGAGAAATTTCTTCAGAGAGTTTTCCTTTCATAAAATTACAAAAACTAACTAGGATCATCATAGTTCATGTTTATGTCAACATTACAACTTAAAATGTAATTCATTTTAGTTATTTCAATCACGTCATTCAAAATCCTTGTTGTGGAATATAATTGCTTATGCCTTTTTCTAAGTTTCAAGAACTTTTCAAGAAACTTCATAATCCACTTTTAGCTGTTTATATAATAAAATAGTGTTAAAGCTTATTGTTTTGAAAAAAGAACTTCTAGTTTCAGAAGTAATACTCTAAAAATTGAATTAATATAGCCAATTGATGGCTTTGAAGTAAAATCCATTTAATGTGTTTCAAATTTAAATATCTTTCTTAGTAAGTGGATTATGTACCTCATCACTTACTTCCCAACCATCAATTTTGCTTTCATCTTTCAACGGTAATGTCATTTATGACATATAAGCAAGCTTGCATTTGGTTAGTAAGTTGGATGAGAGTCATCTATATTTACTGTCAAAAGCAGCAGTAGAATTCTTGCATCTGTGGAAATAAATTCACTTCCAGTATGAAACTATAAATCTCTTCAAAATGGGCTTTTAGCAAAAGCATATAAAAGCAAACCTGCATCACATTTCTATATTAATTATGGAAATAGTGGCAATCAGTCCAACTGCATTTGACAAAATGATGCCCTGAAACAGTCCATATGAATTTAGACTACAGATATAATCAAAATTTAAATTGATATTTTGACATGAAATAAGTAGGAGAGGAGGAAGGTGATTGAAATATTAGTTTTTGGAAATTTTTTAATACTAGTGAAAGATAACAATTCTTCTAAATACAGTGTGTGTGTGTGTGTGTGTGTGTGTGTTAAATGTCCTAAAGCAAGATACAATCTAATATGGTAGTTCAACTCAAGTCCAAATGCTTATTCAAGAAGTAAGTTCCAGGAAACTTATAAGATTCAGATTATGAATGGAATTACAGAGGAATCCTCACAAGAGTTTAGCAATGAAATATTCTAAGACATATGTAAGACTTTGTGTGTGTGTTTATGCATGTGTGTGGGCATGTGTGTGCTTCAAATGCTGTCTAAAATCTCTGCAAGAAGAGAAAATTAATTTCATAAATACATGTTACTTGAATAGTGTGTGTGTATGTGTGCACATGTGTTTGTGTATTCCTCATTTAGTTATTTTTGTGTAGAATAAAATCTTCCTAGACATGCCTGGAAATAAAACTTCAGAAAAGAATGTAGTGATATAGCTGTCATCCATTAGGAAAAATCCAAATGTAAAAATTCAAAGAAAAATTAATTGGGGAATATAAAGAAGAGAGTCAACTATGATGATCAACCTAATGTGGAGCATCAGTTTATTAATTGACTCATTCATTTATTTAAGAATGTGTGCGTTAGGATATTTTATTCTTCAGTAACATAAAAATGCAGAAAAAATTGATGATCTGGACTAATTCAATCGGGTGAGTCTAAATACTGGAATGAAAAAAGTCCGTGTCTGTAACAACCATCTAAAAAATTTAAGAATGATTGAAAATAAGACAAAACTCAGGCAATGGCTACCAGACAGTCAATCATATAAACCGGACAAAATAACCCATGATACAAACCTTGAAAATTTTGGGTTTAAAGAGCATACAAAAGGATGTAATTGGGCTTAAGTGAAAATGTACAAACAATACTGGGACTATTAAGATACAATAGCATTCTTTGGTTTTAAAGAACTCACAGTTCATTGTAGAGGAATAATAAAATCATTTGTATTTACAATGCCGTGAATACAATACCTTGCAAAATGGAGAGCTGGATAGACTCATATGGCAATACACAAGAAAAGTTAGATTATGGGATGCAGAACATCTTCACAAATGCTTGATAACATTCTTAGGTACATAGGCGTCTTCCCATTGCAGACTTAATGAGAGGGTGCAACATACACAGAAGGTAAATGAGAAAATATGTAGCCAGTTACAGAGGTTTACATACAAATAGTCAAAAAAGGTTGTGCATAGAAAATAATAAAAGATGTGCTTCACATGAGCCCACTTATAGAATATTTTGTGTCATTCAAAACAATTTAAAAATTGGGCCAGTGAGATAGCTCAGTGGCATAAGCGCCTGCCCGGCAAGCGTGAGGTCCTGAGTTCGACTCCCAGTACCCATATAAAGGAAAATAAGGGCTGGTGATATCGCTCAGCTGCACAAGCACTTGCCTGGCAAGCGTGAGGTCCTGAGGTCGACTCCCGGTACCCACATAAAAAAAAAATTAAAAATTATGAGGAAACATTTATGGAGTTAAGGTAGATAATGTTATAAAATTTGTAAATGTAAAGCACTAGTCTACTAGTGACCCTTACTTCAATTCCTTGTTGAAATTTTTCCTTATCAATTAATTCAGTCCAGATCACCTCAGTGAATACTGCATACCATTAATGCTGCCTTTTGAATAATTCTTAAAGTGCTCTTCCTGCTTACACAATACATATAACTTTACAACATATGTTTATATGTGAATTTATTGTCCATCATACTGACATCTTGAATACTAGATGCTACTTTTTTATAGCAGGGCTACTCAATTAGTAGTTCTTGCCTTACAACATAAAGGGTGAGAAATTAAGTGGCCATAATGATGAAAATAAGTGAAAAATTTCAAAGAAACAAGTAACATTTTATTCAATAAAGGAATAGTAGACACATAACTGGAAATTTAAACATTGTATTATTATTTTATTTCATCAAAAGTAGTATGCTTAGTGTCATGAGTGGCACTCTTTCAAAAGAGTAAGTCCTTACATCTTCAAAATTCTGAGGCTGAAAAAATAAGCTGATACTTCATTCCCAGCTCCTTGAAGAAATAATGTAAGAAATAAAGAAACCATAGGTTGCTACTTTCAATACAGACCACATGCATTGTAAGGGGAATTCTGGTTCTAAATGCAATTCTCCCAGGAATTTCCACAATCCATACCCAGTCTCTAGGCTGTTTCCAAACATTTCATTAATCCACTCAAAATGTGATTTTACTTAATTCACTGAGCCACTTTATCTATAGTTAGCTACCAGTTAACTTCAATTAACTAGTGTGGCCTAGGTTACACAGTGATAAATGGTATAACATCTCAGAAATGTTTTTCTTGGATAACCGTACTTGTTCAAGGCATCTGTTCATACAAGAATTCTGCTCATGACAAAGAACCACAGGCTAGGCACACTCTACTTTCTTAAAACACCACTATTTTAACAGAAGGGTTTAGAGTTTGTCCTAGCAGGACAAGAATTCATACAATGAAGTGCATCAGGAAACTTTATGTGTCACTCACAGCCACAGGACAGAACTGGGTCACAAATCCCTTCTCAATTCCAAGGGCCTGAATACTAGACTCAAAAATTCTCAAATGAAGGGAGAGAAGAACCATCTGAGAACAGTCAGTCATTAACATACCTCACATACATAAATAACACGATATGATTTTATTGTTCTACAGAATTATTATAAGGAAGACTCAACAAGTGTAGCTTTTATGTTTATCGAATCTTTAGTCTACATGTAAAACCATGTTTCTGTACCAACTTTTATACATACCAAATTTTACCAAGAGAAATTTGTTCCATTTTACCTGAAAAAAAAATTAGTCAAAAAATATTAATTTCCTTTTGACTACCACTGCATCCAGTTCTGTAACTAAAGGTTTGATCTGCATTGACTTCAGGATGTTTCCATAACTTTGCTCTAGAGCACAGGTCATGGAGCAGCACAAGTAATTAATGCCCCTGCAGGTATGGTTTCCACAGAGGTAGTTCTGTCACAGTAATATTCAAGAGATTTTTATTAAAGATTACCTGGACTTAGTTGTGGAGTTTCCTAGTATGAAAATGCATGGGCAACACCCTAAATGTTACACTCTTCGTACATAATATAACAATAAAAACTATAATTTCATGGGTACCAGGAAATGGAAAAAGTCACCTACCTAAAACAATAGCTTCAAACTCAAAGGTACAAAACCATTTGGTTATATCAATTTCATGAATTTTATTTGGACACAAAATATCAGAAAACACAAGCATCATATGCATTTGTGAGATTAATGACACTGACCTTGAAAGGTCTTCTGATCAAAGATGTCATTTAGACCATCAATATCATTTAGACCATCAATGAGATTATTAATTTAAGTCTACTTATTGGAATTTTGACCTAATATATAGTATGAAATGATATTCGTAGACTAAAAGAAATTCTATAATGTCTTCTCCTGAAACAACATCTTTAAATAAAAAGGTGATTATTATGGTAAGAAGACAATTAGGTATTTTGGAATGGGACAGAATCTAAAAAAAATAAATAAAACTGAATTTTAAGAATCACAAAAATCAGTGCCACCCTCAGTGATTTCAAAATGTATTAAATTCTGTAACAGTAAATTAATCAGCTTTCCTATTACAGGGACAAATATCTGACACCCACAATTTAAAGAAGCAGAGATTTACTTGGCTCATGGTTTGAGAAGGCTTAGTCCATTGTCAGCTGGCTCCAAAGCAGAAACAAAATGATAGAAAGGGTGTTGTAGAGCAAAGCTTCTTAGTTTCTGGCTGCTGGAAAACAAAGCATGAGAATAGCCAGAAACAAGACACACAAATCATGCAGGCACCCAGTGTGTTTTACTAATCCCATACGTTGCTCTGAAGCCAATCATGTTAATTGTTTCATAGCAGCCCTGGTCAATTTACCATCCAAACACAATTCCTTAATCCAAATAACACAAAGTTATGTCCTTTTTCCTAACATGATGTATCTATCCTGCATAAACCTGAAAATGTTGTAATGCCTTCTCTGAAGTTTCAACAGTTCCAACAATGGTTAAAAGTCAAAAGTCCAAAGTCTTATTCCAAAAACTCAAAACAAACTCTTAGCTCGTTAGCAAGTTAAGGGGGATGATCAAAATATATGGTGTTTACATTTCAAAAAATTATAACAGTAAAAGTCATATTGCCATTAACCCCCTTCAAATACTCCTCACTTTAATACTTTCTTCCATACATTTTGTCACTTATGAAGCTGTTCCAAAAGTCTTTTTTTTTTAGTTGCTTTGTGGTGGCTGCCTTGATGTACTGAATCAGTTGAAAACATTTACTTTTAAAGGTCATTTTGACTTTGGGAAAGACCTAGAAGTTGCATAACACCAGAAGTTACATAATGCGTATAATACACCATAGTTTAAACATCGGGTTGCCTTAAAATTTACTTTGCCATATCAACTAGTCAATAGCTCTTAAATTCATCCTTTTGTAATGTGTCAAAACATGATAAAATGTGGACAAGTTATTTGCCAAAATGCAACACATATAGCACCTAGTCTAATTCCCAATAGATTCTTCATCTGAAGTCTCATGAGACTGGCTTTTTCTATCTGTATTTCTATCAGCATTCTGGTTTTCTGAGCTCTAGCCAGAACAGCTCATGGGGCTGTGCTTATTGCCTTCTAGGACTTCTCCAGCCCATATTTCCAAACTTTTCTAAAGTCTTCCTACAAATCAGCTCCAAAGGTTTCTGAGCCACATGTTCAGATGTAGTCAGAGCCATACCTTGACTTCTCTGGTGCCAATTTTCTACATTGATCAGCTGTCCTTCTGCTAGGACTCCAGCTCTCACACACATGATTTAAACAAGAAGCAGTGTAATTGATCAGGGTTTCAAAATATTCAATCCATGAGTCCCTGGCTCCATGGCACAAACATCATGGCAGGACAGCATGGAAAATCAACGGTACTTAGTTCACGATGGCCAGGAAGCCAAGAAGAGGAAAAGTAGCAGGAAGGAAGAGGATAGGAACCAGATATAGCATTAAAGGTGATGAATTAATGATCTACCCAGAGCTACACATCCAGAAATGTGCTTTACTAATCTCCTCGGTGGCTCTAAAGCCAATCCACTCAACATCCCCTTTAACTCACAAATATGCACATCTAACTCACCTGTTTATAAATAAACATTTAACATAGAGAATTTCAGTCACTTTGGATGCCATGCCCCCTTTATAGTCTCTTTTCTACAACAAACCCAGATCTATCTTATTGTTCAGTTATTGATTTATTAAACTTTTTTCTGTTTCATTAAAAACTGTATACCACAAATGGGAAGGAGTCTCTCTTAAAACTTATTGCTTTCTTAAACTATAGACTGCAAATCAACCTGCAAGGGACTTGAGTATCTTAGCATCAAAGAGTGATGAAAAGATTCAGTGAAAGCTAAAATTATTTTTAAACTTATTACAACAAAAGATGTACTGCCAACAATGATGGAAACACCGTGTTCAAGTGGAGATGTAATATTTTGAGGGTGAATAATGGCAATGTGTCTTTCAATGTAATATTTTTGAAATGTATACATTCAACATAATTCATAATTACCCCTCGCTGATTAAAAGTTTATGACAAATTCTGTCAAGTAAAACCTTTTTGATTTGTTCTCATCCACCATATTCACCAGATCTGGAACCAGACAACTTCTGGCTCTTCCACAAAGTGAAAATGACCATGTAATGTAAATATTTCTAAACAATTCAAGCACTGAGGAAGAGATAAGAGGCCAACTAAAGACATTCATGAATAAGAACTTCCTGAATAGCTTCAGAAATTGACAAGAAAGAGACGGGATGTGTGTTCAAAATTAGAGCCATTATTTTGAGAGGATTAATGTCACTAATTTTTTTACTGTATTTTTTATAAATTTAAACATTTACTGTATTTTTGATCATATCTTTTATATGGGGTGTCACATTGATTCAGTTTGTTGTGGTAGGAAACAATAGTCACCCAATATATCTGCTGAGAAGTATTTGCTTCCTGGAATGGGAGATAATGTGCCCTAAAGTGCAGAGATTTTAATCCTAGTGAAGTTAATGGTGGCCTACAGTTTGGAGGTATATTATTGGGCCTCTTACAACATAAATACCACATTGTTATGACTTTTGTTCATTACTTGCCAAGTATCAACAGTGTAAGCTTTTTTGATAGTGCAGAAATGTACGGTAAATTTTGTTTATGCTGTTTTATAAGGCCTAAATTTTTTAAGTAAGGCTCAGAACAAACATTATGTTTTCCCCTTAACTTATTAAGACATCAGTGAAAGCAATAACTAGGTTATTGTGTATAAGTGGTTCTAATGCTTGTCAAAGTGTCTGTAACAGAAAATAAAGTTCAATGGGGCCAAAAAGCAAGGAAATACTATCCTTAGCAGATGTTCTTAGTTTTTTCCAAGAAAATCATATCTCTATAGCAATTTTGCGTGGATTATATCTGTTCAACATATGACAGAATGCACAAATTATTTTACTGAAAACTGGATATGATTATTGTGACAGGAAGGGTTAAAGGGGAGCCCCTGAAGGGATACCTTCACATCTAGCCATGAAAACAAAAGTCAGAAACACAGATGTCTCCAAAAGGAAATGCAGATAAAGTACCACTATCATGCCTTTGAAATATGTGGTGGATATAACCTTATTATCCCTGCTTTCAAATCCTCTTGTCTGATCTCTGCAGAAATAAGCTCTGTCCTATAGCAAATGACAGTGCACTATAATATACTTAACCAGATCTTTGCCCCAGTGATAGTCACTGTTTTAATATGGTATCTTTCTAGGTAAAATGAACCTGGCTTCTGGTACTTAGAATGTGCCAGTAATTGTAAGAATGTTTTTTTCTCAATCTGTATCAATAGGAAAAACAAAAGCTTGGGTTTCTTGCCTTGACAAGACATTGACAGTATTAGACACTTTCTGTTTTACCTTATTCTTCAAAGTTGGTTGCATTCTAGGAGACCAAGAAATGCAGTGGGGAGGAAGGTGTGGGGAAGGGGATGAAAACAGAGTTAAGATTTGTTCAGTACATGTACCAACTCCCCACAATGAATGTAATCATTAGTACTGTCAACATGTACTAAAAAATAAATTTTAAAAAATTAAAAGACAGAATTCATAGGACAGGACAGCACACTGACACGTGTAGATTTGACCTAATCATTTTTAAGTGATCTAAATGTCTTTGCAAGACACCTGCACACTGGAGGGTTGAAGATAAACCCTATGAACACTCATGGTATGTTTATGTTAATGAAGATTTTTAAGGCCCAATGATCTGCAGCATTCTGTTTTTTTTATGTGTGTGTGGGTACCGGGGGTCAACCTCAGGACCTCATGTGCCAGCAGGCGCCTGTGCCACTGAGCAATATCACCGGCCTTTTTTTCGTATGTGGGTTCTGGGAGTCGAACTCGGGCCCTCGCGCTTGCCATGCAGGCACTTATGCCACTGAGCCATCTCACTGGCCCTGTAGCATTCTGAATATCCTCTATGAGGTGAAAAAAATTGTTATTGCCTCTCACATCTTCACTAATAAAAATTTGATGTGTTTTATTATGTGACATGAAATTTAGGGGCAGAATTTTGAGCATGTGAGAATACTACTTCATTGCCAATTAACAGATATCTTTTAGTCCGTTAGCACTTTATGCATCCCAGAGCCTAAGTGCTCTGCATCAGAGTAAGTATGAAGTAGAATTGCTTTGTCACTGGGGCCATATTATTTGAAAGATAAGGTAGGGTTGGAAGTAATAATGATGAGTATATATCTAGACACCCTTTCTATCAAATTAAATGAAATTTGAGAAAATACATCTTATTATGCTGGTGAAAGTCTACATTAATCAGATTCAAGGAATTCATTCTTTTTGGTGAATATTTTAAAAAGTAATTGAGTTGCTATTAAGCCTTGGTAAAGACAATATGCCTATAAAGGCTCATGAGTTGCCTGAGTCAAGTGGTGAGGATTATGAAGCTGGAAACCATTTGATGATGAAATATTATGCTCAGGATGTCCTTGAACAGACCTAGAAGACACAAGAAATTACATGAATACATGAGATTCAGAGTATCTATTTCTTTTCCAAAACTTCCTCTGTCTCAACCCTAAGCAATGTATTCACATTTTCTAGAAAAAGAAAAAAAGAATATATATATATGAATACTTGATCCCAAATTATAGTGGCACTAGTGTGATGTATGGCACAAATCTAAAATGAACACCTGAGATTCCTCATCAGAAGGCTAAAAATGTCCAGTCATCAAACACCAGTGGAAGACTACAGAGAGGATTAGAATACCATGGAAAGAGGTCTTCATAGGCAGCATACATAAAATAGACCAAAGCTAAAAGTCAAGTAGACATTTAATGAAATCTGCTCTGGTAAACTGCAAAGAAAAGGTAGGGAATTTCAAGTAGTAGCCCTGCAAAACCTCAAATATTGATTAAATTGACCCTGAATCTCAAATTCAAAACCTAGAATTAGAAAATATTTGCAAAAGTCAGACTTAAAATATATTGGCTTGAGTATCTTTAGTTCTACAAACACATCACATTGCGTGGCATATAAAAAAGTAAGAGAAAAACAAAACAAAACAAAACAAAACAAAAAACACTTAAATTTGCTAGTAGGAAAAGCAGCCAGCAGAGCAAAGATCAGAAAACACACATATTTACAAGATTTAATATTATTATGAGTATTCCATTAAGGGATCTGGAGTACAGTGTGGAAAATATAAAAGAGAGCATGAGTATTGCACCCGAGAGATGGAAATTATAAAGAAAACCAATGGATATTCTAGAAACATAATTTGAAATGACAAAAATAAAGAATGGCTTTAACTGAATAAAGAAAAAGGATTTGAAACTTGAAATAATTTGGTGAAAATATTTTGACACATAAATAGAAAAAAGTCAAAGCAAGTTACAACAGAACTTTGATGAACTAGGTGGTTGATTGGGATTAGAGGACAGATAGCAAATGATGTAAATGGACATACAATTTTAATCTAAAGAGAAAGAGAATAAAAACAACAGATAAAGAAATAGGAATGAGAATTTTTCAAAAATAATGATGGAAATTATAAAGTTCAGGAATGGCAGCTGACATAAATGTCCACACTCATAAATTTTTAAGAATAACATATCAGAAATTTTTAAAACAAAAAAAAAATATTTTCAGGGGGAAGTGTAGGAAGATGGCAGAGTTTTGAGAAGCAGACACCAAGCCGCTCTGAGTGTCGCTGTCCAGACACTGGGATATAGCAGCTTGAGGAGGACAAAAAAGAGGGAAGTGGCTCCCCTGGATGCAGGAAGGATCCAAAGCACAGTTCAGGGCACACAGAGAGAGTGAAGAGAGAAACTTCAACAAGGAAGAGGGTGACAGCTGGCCCCTTCTCCCTTGGTAAGGAGTCCATGCAACAGAAGAGGTTCAAACCTGCAGACACGGTGACTGCCAGTGCCCTAGGGGCCTCCGTGGAGGGAGGCGAGACACAGTGGTGCAGAGAAGCAGTGGCAATGAAGGACTGCACTGCCTGGCGGTGAGTGCTGAGGCTCAGCCAATCCTGTGAGAGAGCGATTGGCCACGTGCCATTGTGGGGTGGCGGCTGAACTCAGAACACAGGGCAGCTGCTACTCCATCCACTGCTCCCAGCTGGGCTCTGGCAGCAGGCCAAATGCATCTGGTCTCTGCCAGAAAGTGCTGAGATTTTTCACTAACCTGCCAAAAAGCTCTTTTTGGGACAGATCTGCACTGAATGGGACTCCGTCTCCACACGGTGTCTACAGCAAGAGACAAACCTGCAAGGGAATATTTTTTTTTTTCTTTCTCATTTTTTTTTTGTTCTGGTGGTGGTTTTTGTTTTGTTTTGTTTTTTGTTTTTGTTTGTTTGTTCTTGCCTTCATTGTTGGATCATGTTTTTATATGAGTGTAAACAGAGTTTCTACCCTCTTTGTGATTCTGGTTCTGATCTGTTCTTCTTTTATCCCTTCCTTCTCTTTTTCCCACCAGTCTTCTACACCAGTTTCCCAATGTTAGCAGGATCTCTCTTTGTCCTCCAGCCTTACATCTAATTACTTCCTCTTCTTCCAATTCTTTATTTTCTCCTTAACTCATTTTAATTTAAATTCTTTAGGGCAAAATTGACATATTAAGGACTTGTATACTGCATATAATTTTCTGGCTTGTTTTAGGTTTTGTTATATAACCACGAATCTAGTTTATATGGTTAAAAGTGGCAAATAACTGGTTAGCTCAGTCTGTCATTTTCTAGGCTGCGTTTGATGCTTTAAGTACTACTATAGCCAAAAGTGACATAATTGTTCATAACAGCTTTTCTTCCTGGTATTCCATGACTGAGATTGTCTAAGGGTCACAGAAAATATTCTGGCACAGTAACAAAGAACCAAAGACTGGGCCACACAGGCGGCAACTTTTCATGTCCAACAAATTGAAGAGGTAGGATCTTGCAGCAGGCTCTAACCCAAAAATAAGGTACACCTGGAAGATACCTTGGAGAAGTAGTCATCTTCTAAAGGTTTTTAATACTAGCAATAAAGCAACCTACCATAAGCAATTTACAAGCATCACCCCAGGAATTAAACTAAAAGAAAGAAAAGAAAATGAGATGACACTTATGCAACATGCAACCCCACACATCCAGGACACCAAAGGCAAAACCAGGGGTCAGTGAGGTGGGGCAATACAAAAGCCACCCACCTGGCATCTCTGAAGTGGTAACAACAAAGCAATTGAATGAGGCTCTGGGAAAAATTAAATCAGAAATAATTTAACAGATAACTGCAGAGATAATGTCCACAATGAAGACCATGCTTAAGGACACCAGAGCAGATACAGAAAAAAAAAATAGATGAGCTTAAGAAAATTATGGAAGCCATGAATCTCAGCATAGGAAAGAAATGGAATCCATAAGGCAGATTCAAACATATCCAGGAGAACAAAAATTCCATTGAACGTATTTGTAGCAGATAAAGCCAAATGCAAGGACAGGATTTCAGATATAGAAGACAGCTTGTGATTAGTGATCATGAAAAGAAAGGTTCTTAAAAATAGCAAGGGACAATGAAAAATCAATCCAGCAGCTGCTGGATAAGGCAAAGAAGAATAACTGAAGACTGATTGGATTCAATGAAAAAGCAGGAGATAGCATAAATTATATCAGAACACTGTTCATAGACATTATAACAGAAAATTTCCCTGGTAGAGAAAAAGAATTTGATGTACAGATAAGTGAGGCTTATACAACTCCAATTAGCCAAGATCAAACAAAATTTTCATCCAGGCATATCATAGTCAAGATTCCAGCAATTCAACACAAGAGTAGAATGTTAAAAGCTGTTAGGGAAAGAAACAAATAATCTACAAAGAAAAGCCCATCAGAGTCACAGCTAACTTTTCAGCACAAACCCTCAAGTGAAGAAGAGCTTGGAATGATGTATTTCAATTTCTAAAGGAAAAGAACCTTCAACCTAGATTGATGTACCCCACAAAACTATCTTTCCACACTGATGTAGAAATAAAATACTTCTCTGACAAAGAACATCTAAGAAAATTTATGACCACCAAACAATCACTCCAAAATGTTTTGAAGGACATTCTAGAAAGAGATAGCATGGACTACAACTCCTTGAACTCCAACAGAAGGAAACCACCAGGCAGGGCAAACAATTAAACAGAGGGAGGAAAAAATGAAGAGGGGGAGCCAACAACAGGAATATAACATGACAAGGATAAGTGAATAAATATCAGTTTTAACTATCAATGTTAATGGTCTCAATTCACCAATTGAAAAGCATGGACTGGCAAAATGGATCAAGAAGCAAGATCCAACAATATGCTGCATACAAGAAACACATTTAATTCAGAAAGAAATTCATAGACTGAAAGTCAAAGGACGGAAACAATACTCCAAGTGACAGGAACCTAGAAAAAAGCATTGGTAGCTACTCTTCTTGCAAAATGAATTTCAAGCCAAGAATGATTCAGAGTGATAAAGAAGGTCACTACATCCTTGTAAAGGGAACAATCCAGGAGGAATACATAACAATCATAAATATATATGCAACAAATACCAGTACACCCAACTATATAAAACAAATATTAATGGACATGAAAAATCAAATAAGCATACATTGTATTGAGGGATCTCAATACTCCACTGTCACAAAAAGAAGGATCAACTAGACAAAAAACCAACAATGAAATATTAGAACTGAAACAAACTTCTGAACAAATGGACTTAGTAGATGTCTACAGAGTGTTCCACCCCACAACATCAGAATACACATTCTTGTCAGATGGACATGGGACATTCTCCAAAATAGACCACATACTGCTCATAGAACCTGCTTAAGTAGATGCAAAGGAATTGAAATTATCTCATGCGTATTATCAGACCATAATGCAATGAAATTTGAAATCAATGGCAAAAGAAACAACAAGAACTTCCTAAACACATGGAAATTAAATAGCACCCTCCTGAACAACCAATGGGTCACAGATGAAATTAAAGAAGAAATAAGAGTTTCTACAACTGAATGATAATGACAAAACAATGTAATAGAACTTATGGGATACAGTGAAAGCAGTCCTAAGGGGAATTGATAGTAGTAAATAACCATATCAGGAAAACAGAGCAAGCACAAATAAACGACTTAATGGTGAACCTCAAACTTCTAGAAAAAGAAGAGCAGGTGAAGACAAAAGCTCATACAAGGGAGGAAATTATAAAGATCAGAGAAGAAATTAATGTATTAGAGACTAAAAAAATACAAAGAATCAATGAATCAGAGTTGGTTCTTTAAAAGATTAAATATAATAAACAAAGCCTTATCCAACCTTATTAAAAAAAGGAAAGAAAACACTCTAATCCATGCAATTAAGAATGAAAAGGGTGAAATCACAATGGACCCTGAAGAAATCCAGAAGATCATCTATACCTATTGTGAAAATTTGTGTTCTAATAAGATGGAAAATACAGAGGCAATGGACAGATTCCTAGATACATATGAATTACGAAAGCAGAATCAAGAAGATATAAAAATCCTAAAAAAAACTGATATCAATCAATGAAATCAAAGATGTAATTGAAAACCTCCCAACAAAGAAAAGCCCAGGCCCTGATGTATTCACTGCTGAATTCTACAAGAAATTTAGAGAAGACCTAACACCACTACTTCTCAAACTTTTAATTAAATGGAAAGGGAAGCAATACTTCCAAATTCATTCCTGGAAGCAAGCATTACCCTGATACCAAAACCAGAGAAGGACCCAACCAAGAAAGAGAACTACAGGCCCATCTCCCTAATAAACATAGTTGCAAAAATCCTCAATAAGACACTGGCAAAACAGGGCTGGTGCGATAGCTCAGCAGTGTAAGTACCTGCCTGGCAAGTGTGACATCTTGAGTTCAATTTCCAGAACCCACATAAAGCAAAAAGAAAGGGCTGGTGATATCGCTTAGTGGCACAAGTGCTTGCTGGTAAGCATGAGGTCCTGAGGTCGACTCTTGGTACCCACATAAATAAAAAGGTACTGGCAAACAGAATGCAGCAAATAATCAAGAAGATTATACATCATGACCAAGTTGGATTCATCCCAGAGATGCAGGGATGGTTCAACATACCCAAATCAATAAATGTAATAGACCATATTAACAGAATCAAGGACAAAAATCATATGATCATCTCAATAGATGCAGAAAAAGCTTTTGACAAAGTCCAGCACTGATTCATGATAAAAACCCTGCAGAAAATTGGAATAGATCATCTTTATCTCAATCTGATTAAAGCTACCTATGACAAACCAACAGCCAATATCATACTACATGGACAAATACTGAAAGCTTTCTCTGTAAAATCAGGAACAAGACAAGGATGTCCACTGTCCCCACTCTTATTCAACATAGTCCTGGAAACTTTAGCCAGAGCAATTAGACAAGAGAAAGAAAGAGAAGGAATAATGATTAGAAAGTAAGAAGTTAAATTGTCATTATTTGTAGATGACACAAAACTCTACATAGAAGACCCAAAAAACTCCACTAAAAAATTGCTGGATTTAATAAGCAAATTCAGTAGTGTAGCTGGATGCAAAATCGACACTCAAAAATCAGTAGCCTTCCTGCACAAGAATAACAAACTCACTGAAAGAGAAATTAGGGAAATGACAAGTTTCACAATAACATCCAAAAAAATGAAATACCTAGAAAACAATCTCACAAAGGATGTAAAAGACCTCTACACTGAAAACTACAGTACTTTGAAAAAGGAGATTGAAGCAGATATCAGAAAATGGAGATATCCCTTGCTCTTGGGTTGCAAGAACCAATATAGTAAAAATGGCCATACTTCCAATATTGTTACACAGATTTAATGCAATTCTGGTCAAAATTCCAAGAGCATATCTCACAGAATAGAGAAAACAGGGCCGGTGACATTGCTTAGCAGCATAAGCGCCTGCCTGGCAAGCACGAGGGCCTGAGTTCGACTCCCAGAACCCACATACGAAAAAGGGGCCAGTGATATCACTCGGCAGGACAGGCGCCTGCTGGCGCGTGAGGTCCTGAGGTTGACCCCCGGTACCCACACAAAAAAAAAATGAATGGAGAGTACAATCCTAAAATTCATTTGGAACCAGAAGAGATCTAGAATAGCAAAGGCAATTCTTGGCAACAAAGGCAAGGCAGGGGGCATCACAAACCCTGATTTGAAATTATACTATAAAGCAACTGTGATAAAAACAGCATGGTATTGGCAAAAAAAAGACCTGGCGATCAATGGAACAGATTAGAAGATGCTGAAACAACTCCTTGGTACTGAGCCACCTTATCTTTGACAAAGGTACCAAACACATTCACTGGAAGAAAGGTAGCCTCTTTAATAAATGGTGATGGGAAAACTGGCTCTGCACATGCCAATGATTAAAATTAGACCCATATCTTTCCCTGTGCACTAAACTAAATTCAAAATTGATCAAAGATCTAAATATTAAAACAGAAACATTAAATCTCCTGGTAGATAAAATAGGTAAAACTCTTGAAGACACTGGCGTAGGCAAAGACTTTATGAATAAAACCCCAAGGGGACAGGAACTATCACAAAGAATCAACAACAGGGATCACATCTTATTAAAAAGCTTTTGCACAGCAAGATAAACCACCAACAGAGTGAAGAGACAACCCACAACGTAGGAGAAAATGTTTGCCAGCTGTTTCTCAGACAAAGGATTACTATTGAGAACATACAAAGAACTAAAAAAAGTCAGACCTCCCAAATTTAAAGACCCAATCCAAAAATGGACATCTGAGATGAATAAACATTTCTCAGATGAAGAAATACAAATGGCAAATAAATATATGAAAAAATGTTCAACATTGCTGGTCATTTGAGAGATGCAAATTAAAAAAACACTGAGATTTCATCTCACCCCAGAAAGAATGGCTTTTATCAAGAAATCAACTAATAACAGATGCTGCAAGGGCTGTGGGAAAAAAGGAACCCTTCTCCACTGTTGGTGGGAGTGTAAACTGGTGCATCCACTGTGGAAATCAGTGTGCAGATTCCTCAAAAACCTAGGATTGTATGTCCCATTTGATCCAGCTATTACCCTCGTGGGTATCTTCCCAGAAGAATTAAAAACATCGTACCACAGGGATATATGTGCACCCATGTTTATAGAAGCACAATTTTTAATAGCCAGAACGTGGAAACAACCAAAATGCCCATCAACCGAGAAATGGATAAAAAAGATGTGGTATTTTTATATAATGGAGTATTACTCAGCCATAAAGAAAGACAAACTGGAGACTTTTATAGGTAAATGGATTCAACTCCAGAAAATACTCATAAGTGAAATAAACCAGACGCACATGTATAAACATCATATTGTCTCCCTAGTGTGAGAAACTGGAAGAGTGAATAAAATCCAAAATCTACAATAGATAGGGTAAAACAGGAAGAAACTGTTCAAAAGGAAAGAGAAACTGGGGTGGGGGAATGGAGAAAAGAAAGAAGGGAAAAGAAAAATATTATATATATATATATATATATATATATATAATATGTAAGATAGATTACTAATTTCACTTAGTTCATTGAAAAGAAAGGTTTGTGCTAATATTGTTTGGACAATTGAATGCTGATATCTTGTACCCTGAGTGATGAATTTAAAGACAACAATACAGAATGTATTAACCATTGTAACCCTTCTATTATGTTGTTTTGAAATTTTGTTGTATTTTTTTCTCTTCAAAATAAAAAAAATTTTGAAGTTATTTCATTACCAAATGTCAATTCTTTAAGGAAACACATTCCTAAATGTGAGCTATGTAACAAGAATTTTAAAATACTTCAAAAATTGATAGAGTTGAAAGGAGAAAGAGATCAACATGTAATTGTAATTGGAGATTTAGTTTGTTTTCTAGTATCTAGTAGACCAATGGAAAATAAAATTAGTAGGCTGTGGAAAACATACATAATAATTAATCCCACTTTTTGTTTGTTTTGTTTCATTTTAAGAGCAGTTAGTGGAGACAGGCATGGTGACACAAGTCTGTAATTCTAGCAGTCTGGGAGGCTGAGGCAGGTAGATCACAAGTTTAAGACCAGTCTGAAAAACAGCCACCTAGTGAGACTAGGTGTCTCAAAATAGATAAAGAAATAAAGAAGTAATAAATAAATAAAAGGCTGGGGTTGGAGCTCAGTGAAAAGGCCCTGAGATCATTCTCCAGTACTGAGGGTGGGCAAAAAAATGTTAACTGAAAGTCTGGGCTAGTATTTGGGTGCCCAAATAAGGTCCCTCAGTTTAACCATCACGGAATTCTTTTAGCCGTAATGACATTGCTACTTGTTTCATAGAGATAATGCTAGGTGAATAATAATTATACTGAAATTGTTTTTCATTGAATGCTCACGGGTGGTAGAGATATTATGGGAAATTTGTCAGTTTTGTAGGTTTAAAAAATGCTATTCAGGTTTAGAAAAAGCCCTTTGCCAAAAACTCAGTTGAATCAGGCTTAAAATTGTTAACATTAATTATCGAAAGCATTAATTAGAAGAAATGAAAAGTGTAATAATAGGAAATAGAGACTCAAAATGTTTTTTTTTTTTCCCAAAGATGTTTCAAAAAAGTGATGCTGTTGTATTGTGTCCCTAGAATTTGTTTGGATCCTATCAATTGATTCTATACCATAGTTATAATAGAGTACTCAGACAGAACCAACACAGTAAAGCCATCAGTGACCACTGGGGCTGAAAATGCACGAGAGCCTCGCAAAATGTCACTGGGACACATTCGGTCCAGGCATTGTCCGTCAGTGTGGCCTTAGTAGCACTCTGTCTGTGTGGGTACATCACATTTCAAGCCTGGCACTGAGCTGAGCCAGCAATGGCAAACCAAGCCCAGATCACTCAACAACTAGGCTATTATTCTCTGCCAAACACCACCCAGTCATTTCTTGGCTTTCAGGCTCATGATTTGGGGAAAAAAAATATAGATATTACTCAATGCAGAAGACTGACAGATTAATACATGTGCTGTAAGGAACGTAATTTTGAGGGCCCAGGTTTCATTACAGCCACGTGCCAAGGGAAGAAAAAAATACAAATTCAGTGAGTCATCTGATGCATATCCTTTTTATATGAGCAAAAAACTATAAATATCTTTCCACCCTTGATTATTATTCTGAAGAGTTTAAGGGAAAAGTTATCCATTTCACTTTGGAAACCATTATGAAGAGGCAAAATATGAAAATAATTTGAAACCTATTCCATAGGAGAAGCCTTGTTTTTCTAGCATAGCCTTACTTCCTTTGCAGAAATTGTTAAGTGAATTGAACAGAAGGAACAGTGTTATCCTTTTTCTTTTATACTCAATGCATTGATAGTGGCTTACATAAAATTTGTGATTAATTCACATTTCTTATACACTACTAATTAGATGCAGAACAACAAAGGATCACTAATTTTAGTGCACTTTTCCTCTATGCATGTTGTAGCATTTCTATTTCACAAGCTGCCTTTAGGCACAGTGAGCGTGGCTGTCCTGTGCAATGAGGGAGTGTGCTGTGTGTGGCTTGATGCACTGCTGTTCACATCACAACCAAAGACAGCAGGCTCCAGTTCACACAGTACAAAGTAAGAGCAGAGAAAAACCTGGGCTCCATTATTAGTTGAAAATCTGTTTTTTGCTTACAGCAGATGGAAGCAGTGTCTGCCCTAAGATTACCCCAGTCAACATGAAATCTCAGTATAAAATTCTAACGTATAAGATGTTCAAGATTTTAAACAGCAATTTGCTATTATTCATTTCACCAGCCATGGCAATATAAACCTGGAGTTCAATGAGCATAAGAAGCTAAACATACGTTTTATCTTGTATACATACTAAAATATTCACATTCATAAATGCAAAGTTTTGTGCTTTTTTCTCCTGAAGAATATACTTCCATATGCATGATGTGTTTACTTGGATGAAATAAATCATAAAGCGCAATGATACAATGTGACTATTTTCTACCAATAATGTTTTTCCATCAGGTACTGCAACAGTGTATGAAAGTAAACCAGAGCTCTAACTCAACAAACATTAACAAAAACAAAGCAAAATGGAATAATGTAAGATTCAACACCTCAAACCTCAGCAAATACTGCTTCAGGCCTCGTGTTCCCATCTTGCTATGGTTTACATTTGAATTAAATTTCCAATTTTACGGAGTGGCATGAAATCTAATAAAATCCTCCTCATTTCAAAAATTGCCAATTATATTAACACTGTGACATCATAAAACTTAAAACACACAAGTTCATAAAACAATATACAATTGTGATTAAGAAAAATGTTTCTTCTTTATATAAGACTGCCTATGTTTTTGGAAATACAATATGTGAAAAACTAGAGCATCTTAGAAAAATATTAATAAAAATATAGTACACTGTTTTATTAAATTGCAAAATACATTTTTAATGATGAGCAAGCATGTGAAATATATTTGAATTTGATATTCAGAATTCTTGATAACAATTGTCCATGAGATTTAATAAAAATATTAAACAATAAAGCATGATACTTTTAGGGACTATTTTAATTAAGTGTATCTAATTTTACTTACAACATTTAAATATGTTTGGAGGAGTAGCTAAGAGTACTAGGGATTCTGAATAGACAGCAAAATGAGCAATGCAGATTTCCATTTGAATAATATGGTTAACAAATCTGATGACAAGAAAAATCTCTAGGATACCCAGGACATGATCATGTTGTGATAAATCATTAACTACAAGATTTCTACATCAGAAATTCTAGAGACTTAGAAAAAGAATTGATATGTTTTAAAAATCAATCATATTGAGGTAATACAGGCAAGCCCATGTTTACAGCAGCACAGTTCATAATAGCTAAATCTTGGAAGCAGCCTATATGTGTATCAAGAGATGAACGTATAAGAAAATGTATTTACACACAATGGAGTACTATTATGCCATAATGAAAGATAAACTTGAGTCATCTGCAGGAAAACGGATGTTTTCTTGAGACCAAATGGATTTCTTGAGGTCAAAATGTTAAGTGGAATAAATCAGACACACAGTTAAAATATGAAAAACCCAGAGTAAAAATAAAGAGCAAAATAAAAGATAGATAACAAAGGGTAGGGAGATCATTCTCGAAGAGGAAAAGCATCAAGAAATGGAGGGAGGGAAAGGAAAGGAAAAAGGAATTAAGATTTGTTTTGTTCATGTACCAGCTCCACATAAAGAATGGGAACTGCATACATGTACTAATAAAGTTAATATGTAAATACATAAATATCTTATACTCAAGCTAAAAATCAATCAGGAGTTTCTTTCCATCTTTCTCTCTCTGTCCCTCCCTTCCTTCATTTGATCTATATTTTTATTTAAAAAGTAGCTATTTTACTTGAGTATGTTTGTTATTTAAAGAAAATTTATGAAGACAGCACTGTGAATTACCATATATTCCCACTATTTTTGTTTGTTGATGTCTTATATTACTATTATGCATTTAAAAATATATTTGTGCAATATTATTAATTTAATTATTATTAATTATTATTATTAATTTTACGGTTTTATTCAGAGTTCCCTAGTTTTTAATCTAATGTCATTTTTCTGTTTGGAATCACATCCAGAAAACTACATAACAGTTTCTCACTCTTTCCTCTGAGCATCTTCTTGACTGAGAGTTTCTCAGATTATTCTTTCATTTTGATGAACTCGACAGTTGTGAGGAATATTAGTCAGGTATTCGGTAGGATGCTCTTGTGTTGGGATTAGTGTTTACGTTTTCATTATTAAACTGGGATATTTGTTTTTGGGAGGAAGACCACAGGAACGGAAAGCTGCTTCACGACATCATATGGTCTTTAGATGTACCAACATCATATCACTGTGAGGTGACTCTTAATCAACTGGATGAGTTATCATCTGAGAGCAGCTGCATCACAGTGCCACATCTCTCCCCCTTTCCAGTGCAGTCTCATTTTTAAAGAGTGGAAAGTTCTGTTCCATCTTCTTCTGGGCAGAGGATATACGTAAAATAACTGGAATTTGCATGCAAGGAAAATTTGTCTGTTTCTCTAATGTATTTCTTTATTAATCATTTGTTTACATTGGTATGAATTCATACATGTTTTTTTATTCTTTAATTTATAATAAAGATAGTTTATTCTTTTTGTTATTCAAATTGTTCCACTCTTTCACTACTGTGAGCTCTTCAGCAGACTCCCATGTGGCCCCTGTACCTTCTCTCTCTCTCTCTTTTTAATTCTCATCTTGAATTTTTACACCCTTGTCTTAGAATCAATCATGTTTCTCAGCAACCCGGTATCTTTTATTGAGGAATAGCATAGAAATAATGCCCTAGTCACTAGTTGTGATTATTATTATTGAGATTGCATGGCCTCTAGGTCCTCTTATATGACAATGCAAGGAAATATATGTGTTCACTCATAAGTAGTGTATGTACACATAAGTGTAAATATCTCTGTATGCAACAATCATATCTATATTATCCTAAATATCAGTATCTACTGACATCTCCAACTCTAATCCATTATTACCAGGTTCATTGTAGCCTCTTACCCTTGTTTTGTCTGTAAACTTCTTCTCCAGCAGAGAGAATCTAGGTGCTGCTCTCCTCCATCCATGTAATTAATCATTCAATCCCAGTGTACCTCTGTAACAGTAACTGAACTGTGAACCTGTATCCAATGGACACCTCAATTATCAAATGCCTTGCTTACATATTTTTTTACTTCAACCTTACAGACTCCACTCATTTCTAAAGTTATTTATGTCAGCATGATCCTATACCCGACTCCTCCACCACTGTTTCACACTTTGTAATGCACATAAACTGTATTGATATTTTCCCATTTCATCATAGGTTTCCTCCACTTCTTAAGTGATTTGTTTTAATTTTGCAAATGTTAAGTTTCTCTCTTTGTGCTTCAAAATTCTATGAATTTTTAAATGTATATAGATATTTCTGCTCTCCATTTCTGTCTCTTTCCTCCTCTTAATCCTCTTCCCTCCCTCCTTTTACTTTTTCCCTATTTTCTTTCTCTCCTTCTTTCTTTCTGTTTTCTCTCTCTCTCTTCCCCTCCATTGTTCTTTGCTTCTTGTGAATATTCTTTTGTTTGTTTGTTTATATCCTGA
This sequence comes from Erethizon dorsatum, assembly GCA_028451465.1. Classification (NCBI taxonomy): domain Eukaryota; kingdom Metazoa; phylum Chordata; class Mammalia; order Rodentia; family Erethizontidae; genus Erethizon; species Erethizon dorsatum. The sequence goes on along the minus strand of CM051833.1, from coordinate 76,010,422 downwards.
ATGTCAATTTGTTGAATTAGAGCTGGTGCTATAGAGCTGGGATATAGATCAATGGTAGAGTGCTTGCCTCAATCCATAGCATCACAAATAATCAAAAACAAAAACACAAACACACACATCCAAAAACAATAAAAAAAAACCATAAAGAAGAGCTATTCCTATATCCTGGAGGTAGCATTAAATATTTTGACTATAAACTATTTGTACTTTTTGTTGTTGTTCTCAACAATTTGTGAGTGTTAGATGAACTTTCATTTTTTCAGAAAAAAAATACTGCTACAGAAATAAACAGAACTAAAAGAGAACAAAGACATCACCTTCTATGATTTTAGTTAAAAACAACTATGAGAAAGACAGAAAGATCTGATGACAGTTTATACTTGAGTAAGTTAGGTATTCTTGTTTGTTTCTTTGGGGGTTGTGCTATTTCCTCAACTGCATATTAAATAAGATATTTTGAGTTGGCAATTAGAGGAGATAATATGAAAAAGAAGCAAGACTTTTGTTGAAAGCAATCTTCAGAAAATGCCAGCATGCCCGGAAATCCTATCTATCACAAGATACCTTCATGCAGGAGGAACAAGTTGGTAGACTCCAAAAGAAAATCCTGGATCCTGGCATTGAGGGTGCTTTATAACAAATTGTTTTGGGGTACTGTGTAGGGAGATGTGTGGTCATTAAAGGATTGGAGGATGTAGAACTGACTGCCTTGGGAAAAGGTTTAGATATGCTAAGATATATTATATAACTTCACTAATATGGTTTGTGGAATAGTAAGTTTACAGGTTACTACCCCCAAAAACTGAAAATGGCCTCCTGAAATGCAGAGAAGAACAAATACCATACCAGGGCAGGACACAAGGCAGCAAAGTGGAGTGCGTCTCAGTGGATGGCAGTGCTAAGGGTAGCCCATTGACAGGCCACACAGAATTGCATGCCACTGTGAACTATAGCACAGAGCCAAGTGTGTATGCTGGCCAGACACACACACAAACTGGCACAGCCCACACTCAGACTTAGTTTATTAAATGTCCTTAGAAAAGGATCAATTAGAGAAAGAATGGGATACAGAGAACACAGGATCCACAATTTCATTGTTAATAGCTTAAAATAATTTAATCTGACAGAGTGAACCTGGAAGTGATAAGAGATTCTATTATCATTTGGAAATGAAGACTTGTGATGCAAATTGAATTCAGTCCTATGAAAATAATTTTCTATGTTTGCACATCTGAATTAGAGGTTTGTGAAAGGGAAACCTCTACCCTCTACTCTGCCTTTGATAATGAAATTTTTCAATGTTTCCTTTAAGGCTTGCTGTATGAATTCATTTTTATGGTGAGATTGCTTTGCTCCTGTGTGCTTTCTTAAATGCTGACTGGATGTTTTTCCCTTTAACCTTAGAAAAGCGTATCTCTCCAACTTGAGCATCCTTTGCCTGTCTATGTGCTATGCAGTGATATTTCTCTGTCAAAGGACCAAATCACATTATCTCTGACACAGGAAATCACTTCCTTGTTGAGTTTAGATCCAAAAAGAGATCTCATATGGTGGAACGGGGCTTCTCCTTCTACAGAAAAGAATAACTTTAACTATTTCCTACCCATTTTTGTAGGGTAGGAATCAATATTCTGATTTAACAAATGAGTAAGCTTTTAATTTTTCCATCTGACAAATAATTTATTTCCAAATAGCATGTAGAACTGAATGTTATATTTTAGGATAGATTTTTAGATAAGCTGCTGTATGTGTCCTATTTATATAAATTGAGTTAGAAAAATTTTTTTAAAGTGACAGTAAGTAAATATTCTAATTTTAAAACAAAAAGTTTTGAAGTTTTTAACTGTACCAATACCTTCTTTATGGGCTAAAGGTTGAATTTATACAAAATTAACCAAGAAAAATTAATCGAAAGCATATCAATTAAAGAATATTATTGGGGCTGGTGAGATGGCTCAGCAGTGTGGGTACCTGCCTGGCAAGCACAAAGGCCCAAGTTCGACTCCTGGAACTCATACAAAAAAAGGGCCAGCGATATCGCTCAGTGGTATGGGCACCTGCTGGCGTGTGAGGTCCTGAGGTTGACCCCCAGTACCCAAAAAAAAAAAAAAGATTGTTATTGAATGATGTTAATTAAGCCTATTAAAATACTGGTGAGAAATTTTTAAAATCTAGAAAAATAATTGACAATGTTTTTACCAGCCAGCAACATGATTCCCAAAAATCAAGTGTGTTAAACTTAAAATAATGGAGTGAAAAATTCTATCATATCATTTTTAAACTTTTGTAAAATAATTGTAAACAATGTGAAAACAGTTAACAGTACATGATCCTAACTGAAACTTTAATAGAATGAGTTTGAACTGCATGTATTGCTAAAAATATGTGCTTATTTATCTTCATATATGTTTTTATTATCTATGGTCACATACCTTTGATGTTCATTGTGATATACTAAAGCCTTTTACTCATGCTTCCAGCATTGAGTCTTGTCTGTCATTAAGGTAATTCCTTTTTGTTACCTCATGATGTCTATGAGAAGACAGTTATCTTTGTTTGCCTACCTATTATAGGATGTGACATAATTCTTTGTCATACAACATGCTACATGTAGACCAAGCTTGTACTTGTGAGAAAACCTCATGATAATCCGAAATAAAATGCAATACACAAATAATTTAAACTTACCACAGAAGTGTTGAGTTCTAGGATTCCTTTTCAAAGTACTTTGTTTTTGAATCTCACTCTGCGTTAGAAAGATGCAGTTTAACATCTACTCCTGTGATTACAAGTAATTTGAATAAACATGTTTGTTTGGTGCTGGACCAAAATGACAATACATCCTAGGGTCAAGAAACAGACTTCCTGGGCCGGTGAGATGGCTCAGCGGCTTAAGCGCCTGCCCGGCAAGCGCGAGGGCCCGAGTTCGACTCCCGGAACCCACATACGAAAAAGGGGCCGGTGATATCGCTCAGCGGCACGGGCGCCTGCTGGCGTGCGAGGTCCTGAGGTCGACCCCCCAGTACCCACAATAAATAAATAAATAAATAAATAAAAAAGAAACAGACTTCCTGTTCCATCCCCCAAGGCTGGCTATGCCCCTGGAGCTGACCATGCCCCACTTGGCTAACAGCACAATCACTCGTATTTTGACATGGAGAAGTAAATCCCAACCTGTGAGATGTGAGACATGCTGAGTTTGGGTCTCCCTATGCCAAAGAATGGACTGAGGAAAAAGGAGGTCAAGAATAGGAAAGGTCTATTGAGAGAAAACTCCTGACAGACAGGAGGGGACCTGAAAGTGTGCCACTTTATCTAAGAGTATTTTATAGAGCAAAATCACAATCTGAGTAGCTATGGGTCAAATTACAATCAATTTAGAGAATTACAGGTATATTTGCTTAGCTAATATTAATCCAGTAGGGAAGCAAGGCATGTAGCAAGGGTATATCAGCTGACATCATTAACCTTAATTTACCTATAACTTCTAATGAAGAAAGAAAACAGGCGCTCCTGGAAAGGGATTGGAATAAGGGTCAGAGCATTTTCCTCACCCACCTATGCACGTGATGCATTATCTGGGTTGATTGGGCCAGGTGTTGCTAATTATGGAATAATCTCAAGCTGCTATCTATCTCTAGGAAAGCTGGTAGGCCAAGTTATCTCATCTCCATCATGAGGCTTGGCTGTCTTCAGATTCACCGCCAGATACCATTTCAATGTGTCTCATCTTCTGCACTGACTCCCTCAAGGTCCTGATCCCTTTCTGATAGTCTATTAATTTCTATCTAATTTAGCTGTCTATAATACCTGTGTAAGTTACTTTTCTCATTGCCAACACCCACAAGTCAAAGGAGAAATGGTTTTTGTTGGCTCACAGTTGTAGAGGTTTCAGTCCATATTCAGTGGGCTCCAGAGCAGGGGGGCATGGCAGAGGAGAAAGGGTAAGCAAGAGGCAAGGAGACTTTTTTCTCTTCTTTCCTTTTTTATTCCATCTAGGCCACAACCAATTTGGTTCATGCCACCCACAGCCAGGGTGGGTCTTCCCCCTTCAGTAAATCCATTCAGCCCCACCCAGAGCTATGCTACAACAATCCCCAATGAGTGGACTATTGAATCTGAAAATAGCTTAGTTAGGCTCCTTTTAATTTTTTTTCCTCTTAAAACCCTAAAAACTTTGTTATCAAGCTTGCCTTATAGTTGGGTTCTTATCTCGTGGAATCTTATATTTACTTTCAGAAAGTTAAAAAGTAGAAGTAAGCCAGGTATGGTGGCCCATACCTATAATTCCAGCACTCTGAGAGGCTGAGGCAGGATGATTGCAAATTCAAACTCAATCTGGGAAATTTAGTGAATTGACAAGACTGTCTCAAAACAAAACAAATTAAAAATTCAAATAAAAAATCAAGACAAGTGTCGGTGAGATGGCTCAGAGACGTAAGTGCCTGCCTGGCAAGTGCAAAGGCCCGAGTTCAACTCCTGGAACCCACATATGAAAAAAAGATCCGGTGATATCGCTCAGCGGCACGGGCACCTGCTGGCGCACAAGGTCCTGAGGTCGACCCCCGGTACCCACAAAAAAAAAAAAATCAAGACAAAAAAGAGCTGGGGCTGTGACTCAGTGGGAAGGCCTTGGGTTCAATCACCAGTTAAAAAAAAAGAAGCAAATGTACCAAATTTAACTAATAATGTTAATAAAATTTTGACAACATTGCTTTTATATAGTTTATACCCAGTACCAGAAGGTGTATTCCTATGTTTTTTTCTAATGATGACTTACTTTGCTATAAACAAACTGAAACAATAAATGTCTACAAAATTTCTTGAAATAGAAGAATATTTTTTAATGTGATGACTACTAGACTTTGTAGAGAACTTGACAAAATTCAAGTAATAATGCATGGACAATCAAATTCCATGTTAAACAATTCAATAATTTACTCTTTGGCCTTTGGATGTTGTAAATGATAGCATAGTTGACATTTCTTGAGGTTCTTTTTTGAAAAAAAGAAGTGTTGGGTAGAAGGAATCATCGCTGTCCTTATGATTCTACAGTGACATTTTCTTAACTTCCTTAGGTAAACAGGTGTTATTTGTGACAGCAAATTCAAATTCCTTCTTTTCTCCTCTTTTCACTCTTTCTTTTCTCTTTCTGTCTTCCTTTTTTCTCTTCTTTCCTTCATTGCTTTTCCTTTCTTTTCTTTTTCCTTCCTTCCTTCCTTCCTTCCTTCCTTCCTTCCTTCCTTCCTTCCTTTCTTCCTTTTGTGGTTGTTATAGATCACTTTTTTGAATGATGTGCTGAATCCCACAATACAATTTTAGTGCCATAGTGTTCTTGGAAAGAAGTCTCACAAGGAAGTATCAGTTTTAAACTAGGAGTATTTATGTTTCATTCTGTCTCTTATTGTTGACCCATAATTTGTCAGCCCGCTACTTATTAAAAATCACATTTTTCTATTGTGCAAAGAATTGGATTTTTTTTGTGTGTGTGGGTACCGGGGGTCGACCTCAAGACCTCGCACGCCAGCAGGCGCCCGTGCCGCTGAGCGATATCACCGGCCCCTTTTTCGTATGTGGGTTCTGGGAGTCGAACTCGGGCCCTCGCGCTTGCAAGGTAGGCACTTATGCCGCTGAGCCATCTCACCAGCCCAAGAATTGGATTTTATCACAGATTCTTTTCAATTGCTGAAACAGTTTAAGGAGAATGCGAAAGTTGAAACTAAGGTGTCTTTGCTTTCTTGACCTGGAATCAGAATAGAGACAGAGTCCTGATTTACATTTGTTTTTTAAAAATATGAAAATTATGATAGTGAATCAATCTCATATTTTTATACTCAAAGTTTTTTGAGAAATTCTTTCTCCCTCTGATTTTTACATAATTTGTTTTGGTTGCTATAATTAAAAGTATATTTTATATTCCTTTACCAAAATTTAAATAAGTATACCTACATACCACCACCTAAAGGACACAAAAATACACTTTACAAGGAAAGGGAATTTTTTGTTTTGCCTCAATGTTTACATTTTCCCAGCTATTTTACTTTTTACAGTAACCACGTCTTATTAATCCCTCCTAACTGTACATATGAACAGATTCAGTGTACTACTTTTCAGCCCTCCCTGCATGCATGCCATTCACAATCTGCAGTAATCACTATTTTACTTCCAAGCTGTCTTCTTTAGCCTCCACATAAGAGAGAGAACATACATTGCTTCTCTTTTTGTGTCTGGCTTGTTTCACTTAGCATAAATGTCTCTCAGTTTTATCCATTTTGCTGCACGTGACAAGATTTTGTCATGTATAATTGCTGAATAGTAATTTTGTATGATAGCACAAACACACTTTCTTTATCTGTACATCCGTTGTTGGGCACCCAGGGTGACTGCATGTCATAGCTATTGTGATTAATGCTACAATTAACATTGGTGCCCAGCTATTTCTTTGCCATACTGACTTCATTTCCTTTGGATATATAGCCAGATGTGGGATACCTGGAGTATATGGTAAATGTTTTTAATACATTTTTAGAAAACAAATAATAGTTGAGCCATAGCCTCATTTATCAAATGAAAGGAAACTTGAAGATGAGATTTTCATAGTTTCAAATCTGGAGATCTTCTCTTATACTTCATTTAAAATCTAGGTAAATTACATTAACTATTGTTCTATATCCTATCAAAAGATATGTCATATTTAGTCTGAGCTTTTACCTTCATACTTTGTAATTTAAAACTTACCATAGTACTAATATTACGTATAACTTACAAAATCTCAATCCCAACATTTCCAAAAAGTACTTACTCTTTTTCCTCCTAGGTACTTTAAACCGAGCTCTCTAAGTATTCTTTTTTATTATTAATGACATAGTCATTGAAACACTCCAATTTTGCCTGGATACCATATTTAATTCATCCCCCATTCAAAACTGTAAACTGCAATATCTGCTTCTTTTTTCCACTTCAAGTGAACTTTGCATAAGGTTTCAACCTTTTCTTACCTGTGCTATCAATTTTTCCCATTACTCTCATCTTCAGTGAAGCACTATATTAGTAGAAGAGTTTGTCTTCTTTCTTCTTAATACATCTCTTTCATTTCCCATACAATTCAATCAGATCACTACTAGTCAAATAGCTTGGATGAATTATTAGTTAATATATACTAAATCTAAATTCTTTACATTTGGATTAATAGTATTTACTTTTAATTTTTTATACCTGTTTGCTCTATGTCATGCACTAGTTTTTTTGTTTTTGTTTTGTTTTTTCTGGTACCAACAATTGAACTCAGGACCTTGCACTTGCCAGGCAGGCACTTGTGCCACTGAGCTATATCCCTGGGCCCCATGCACTAGCTTTTAAATACCCATATTGTAAAAAAGACTGAAAGTATGATGTGTATTCACTAATTCACCACTTTTTTGGAGACCTTTTTGGATGTACGGAAATCACACCTTTTTAAGAAAATTATTTTGGAAGAGAATATTAAATGATAGCAAAAACACAAGAAGGCTTATATTGCCAAATGATTTTCAACAAACTATATTTTTCTTCTCTAGTTAGTATTTGGAACACTCTGAGATGTTCAGATTTTCCACTCCTTTGTTATTTTCAAATTTTAAAAAGCAAATTTGTTTTGCCTATCCAGAATTTCTGAGGAAAGGTAAACAAAAAATAAATGTGGATTTCCCTTGAGAAAAAAAATGGCTTTCATTTTCTTTATTTATTTTTTCTTTATTTATTTTTTGGTGGGTACCAGGGGTCGACCTCAGACCTTGCACTCCAGCAGGTGCCTGTGCTGCTGAGTGATATCACCAGCCCTCATCTTCTTTAATATAAAATAATTTGATAAATGAGAGATTCAGTTCCAAGTTTTTATTTGGATATGGACTGAGAAATATGTTACCTGTTTTTAATAATAGAAATATCACTCTTCACTCTATTGATACACTGTATATAGTGTGGCAAATTTCAAGGCTTTCTTTGAAAATCTCATATCTTAGTTTTCTCTCTTTTAGAAATTTTACAAAATTTTTAAATAGTCTAAAAAAGAGGTAGTTCTATGTCTAAGTGTTGTTCTGTCAAATCCATTACTAAGAAAAAAAGATAAACATATAGCAAATGACCAGGCATCTAGGAATTTTCTAGAGCTCTTAGAAATATGTCTGTTACATAGACAGAATTTTAACTCTCATGATTTTCAACCACTAAAATATCATGGGTATTGTGCCTATGGATATGTTAATGCTACCTGACAAAAGGAATTTAACAGATGTATTTAAAGTTTCCATCATATTCATTTAAAAATACATGAATTGATTATCTTAGATTATCTGGATGGGCCCAATGTAATTACTTGATCTATTAATGTGAGTGACTAGGGGCAGAAGTCGTAGAGATTCCAAGGTGAAGTGAGAATTAACCCCACATTGCTTAAGAGAAGCTGCATTGGCAAGCATGGAATGAAGTCAGGATTCAAGGGCCTCAACTGGCAAACAGCAAGAAACTGGGCTTTCACCTCTCTGCCCTTAGGGTTATCTAGTTTGGCCAATGAACTAGATAACCATGTGAACAAAGTCATCCCCAGTTTCTCTAGCTGACTGAAACTTGCTGACACTCTGACATCAGTTTTTGACACCCTGAGTAGAAAACTCAGTTGAGACAACTTGATTTCTAATCTACAAAAGTTGCTGAGAGGTGATGATAAATGTATGTTGTTTTAAACTAAGTACATGGTAATTTTTCAAGATAGCAATAGAAAAGTAATACATGTTCTTTCTTTCATTGCATTCTTCTTTACCTGCCTGTCAAAATACTATTGATTTTTTTTTGTGTGTGTGGGTACCGGGGTCAAACTCAGCACCTCACATGCATGCCAGCAGGCACCCATGCTGCTGAGCGATATCACCAGCCCTTATTTCGTATGTGGGTACCGAGAGTGGAACTCAGGACCTCGTGCTTGCCAGGCAGGCGCTTATGCCGCTGAGCCATCTCACCGGCCCACTATTGATATTTTTAAAGCCCATCTCAACTATTATGCTTGATCTTCCCATTCTGATGAATTATTGCTTCTATTACCAATCCTGTGTATTTGTGCAATAAGTATGTGCACATTATATTTCTCACTAAATTCTAACATTAGACATATCTCTGTAATCATTTCTTTCATTCATTTATCTGTCTACTTTTGTACCTATAACTGACACATCATAGGATTTCCAAAAATGTAAGATGTTGAACTGAAATGAATTTATATGTTTATCCATTCAGTTCTTCCTTTTCTTTTAGATGTCCTCTTCATTTCATTTATGAATATTTATTTATTTTTGCTGTGCTGGGTATCAAATCCAGAACCATGAACATGTTAGGCAAGCACTCCACCATTGAGCTATATCCTCAGCTTCCTCACTTATTAATATTTGTTGAGGGCTTTTTCTATGCAGACTATATTCAAGATGGGATGCTATTGAAAGGCATAATTATGCTTTTGTCTGTGATTAGAATTCCCATAAGCTCCTTGTGGGGACAGCACATAATTACCAGATTAATGAAAAATAATCATTTTAATTACTGATGATCAGTCATGTGGCATGATGAAAATAAGTGGAGAGTCTTTAATTGGGGAAAGCACAGACTTAGTAGATGACCATGATGCTGAGACAAGAATGGTTCTAAGGAGCCAGAAATGTGGAGATCTAAAAAGGGAGAACCTCTAGACAGAAGGAATAAGTTTCTAATGTAATTGAGAATAAGCTTGGAATGCTCAAAGAAAACAAAATCTTCCTGGGATACATGCAGGCCTTATGGCAGGAAGAAGATATTTTAGTATCTCTTAATGGACTTTAAAGGGAGAAACTATTTCTGTGCTATTTAGGAATCTGTGCCAAAAGGTGCAGAATTAGTATTGGAGCATAGATTATATGCAGTACAGACATGGTTGAACTATATTATTTATTTATTTATTTTTATTTTATTTTATTTTTGTGGGTACCGGGGGTCGACCTCAGGACCTCGCGCGCCAGCAGGCGCCCCTGCCGCTGAGCGATATCACCGGCCCTTTTGTCATATGTGGGATCCGGGAGTCGAACTCGGGCCCTCGCGCTTGCCAGGTAGGCGCTTCTGCCGCTGAGCCATCTCACCGGCCCTTGAACTATTTTAATTGGACTTAAAATTGAGCCAATGTTAGAGAACCAAAATAACATATTGTATCTTTTTGACTGTACTGTGCTTCCATAAGAGAGTGTTGTGATATAAACACTGAGTCCACGTGATTTTTTTACATATGGAGTTCATATAGCATTTTGTATTGTTTTGCTTTCAGCTTTCAAAAAAATCTGTATCCTGATCAATACATTATTTTCAAATATTCTTAGAATCACACTTTAAGAAAATATCCTTTGTATCTAATCATAAAAATATATCTGAGTGTGTTACAGGCTGACAAGCTGAAATATTCTCGACTGTGGGTAGTTGCATAAACTAAATAATTTTTTCCCACCTTGGGCTACAGTTTCCTCATATGTAAATCAAGAGGTTAAGCAAAGGACTCCTGGATATTCTTTCAGCTTTAAAAATGTATGCTTCTTTGACCACATTTTAGTAATAAACTGTGCTTAAAAATATACATGCATACATATACACATAATAACTGCATTCTTCAAAGGATATTTTATTTGAAAGGACTATATTTTAGTGTTTAAAAGAGTTCTGAGAATCACATATTTCAACTATTCATAGTCAGAATTTCAACTTTTTTGAGTTACCTGTGCCATCAAAAGCTATAGGTCTATGAATGCTTGCCACAAAAGCTGATTTGTGAAACTTATATATAGCCCATGTTTGAGTATTGAAAATCACAATATTCTATTTAAATTAATTGTAATTACATGGTCTGCGAGATCCAGTTGTATAAAATTAAAGTAGTAATGGTATATTTTAGGATATTCACGTATTTTCCTATCATACTGGTGTATGTCTTTCAATAATTTATTAATATATTCTGCATACAGGTTTCTTTTTACTATAAAGCATAAGACTTTCTTTTTGTGGGTACTGGGAGTTGACCTCCGGACCTCGCGCGCCAGCAGGCGCCCGTGCCGCTGAGCGATATCACTGCACCTTTTTTCATATGTCGGTTCCAGGATTCAAACCAGGGCCCTCACGCTTGCCAGGCAGGTGCTTATGCCGCTGAGCCATCTCACCAGCCCAGCATAAGACTTTTTGCTTTTGGTGTCAGAAATCTCCAGGGAAAGGGGATATTATGTTTAAAAATTATAAATAAGGAGATAATTTCATGATTTGGTGGCTATCACATTTTCATCTTAGGAATCGACCGTGCAGGTTTTTAAACGATAATATTTCTGTATTCTTGCTCTCCATCTTCATTTGACCCTTCCTCTTGCTTGAAATTCTTGGGATAGTTAAAAGGATGAAAATGCCCACAGTTGAATACTCACTGCCTTACATTTGCTGTATTTCTGTCGCTATGAAAAACTTTGTCTAACTTTTAGATTTCACCCCTTCAGTTTCCTGTGGGTTGATGTGGAACAGCCTGTGCACCACATGCTGAAATACCAAGGCTTCATTTGGCATAGCTGTTAATTGGGGACAGATGGCATTTCACCCCTCTCATGGACTCTCCCCTTCTCTTCTCTTCTTCACACATGTTTTTCCTAAAGCATTAAAAATTGCTCCAAACCAAATACATGATATATACATATTCCTAGAGGAAGTTGCAGGGCATCTTTTTTGGCCTTTGTTTTTCCCTTCTCTTTTCTGTTAATACACTTAAGGTTCTCACTGTTTAATTTTTAAACTTCGAATCTTCCTAGAAAGCATCTACTATTTAGTTTCCCATTTCCTCTCAGAAATGTTATTGCCATTTTTTTCATAATCAGTGTGAGGAAAGGGTTGCATGGAGATTTTTATTTTTCAATATTCCTCTTAAAGGTCTCACAATGCATTGTGTTCATTACCGTATGGATATTAATCATAAGTTTTCAGCTGCCACAGTGTCTCTCTTCCATTGAAAACAGGTACTTGAGAATAGCCCAAACTGTGTCACCACTGCTAATATGTGTTATGCAGTTTTTACAATAAAATGTACAGTTCTGTCTTAGTCACTTTTTTGTTGCCATGACAAAATACCTGACCCCCACAAGTTAAAGAAGGAAAGATTTATTTTACCTAAGTTTGTAGAAGTATCAGTCCATAGTCAGCTGGCTCCAAGGCATGTGGCAAGGCAGAGGGGTATGACAGGCAGGAAGCAGCAAGGCTTCCTTCATTTTTCTCTTATTTATTCCATCCAGGAAGCAAGTCTACAGGTTGGTGGTTCCCACAACCAGCGTGAGTCTTCCTTCTGCAGTAAATCCATCACCCTCACCCAGAACTTTATTAATCCAATCAGTGGACTAATCCAGTATCACAACCCATGATCTAGTATCATACACCCAAGGTCTAGTCACCTCCAGTTTAAGAATGTATTTAATTTAAATTTAAAAAGTAAAAAAGTAAAAAAAAAAAAAGCAGAAAAAAAAAAGAATATGTGTAGTCTCATCAATACTTGGAGATCAACAGCAGTTTCCAGTCAAGTATATGTTGCCAAACACTTGCCCCAGGACTTACTACATGGTAAGCTGAAATAAAGAAAACAAAGACTCAGATTGGCCCTGGAAAATTCCAAAAACTCCAAACTAAGATGCAAACACAGCAGACCTCTGTGAGTGAACTAGATTAACCTTTCTTTCCCTGGAGCTCAATGAAAGTTCATAGATATAGACAGCATTTCATACATGCAGTTAAAATAGAGTGAATTATGGAAAGCAACATGCATAGTAAATGCAGCTGACATGGCTCAGCACCCTGTCAATCATGCTGTCAACCATGCTCCAGAAGACCCAGTGGGTTGTTTTCCTAAAACAGGTGCAAGTTACACCCCTACACTTTATGCCTCCTGCCTTCATGCCATTTTCCTTTCTCTGGCATGAGCCTGCTCACTCCGAATGTACCATTTCCTAAATAAACTTTATTGCTGTCCCTTTGCCATCCTGTGTTATGTCCCATTCTTTGTTTGCCCTATGCAACCTGGGAACTAGTGCCCAGACCCCATGACCCACTGTATCACAATGACCCTGTATTGGCCCTATATGACATGTGATTTGCACAGTTTCTGTACTCAGTCTTTGGATAGAAGTCACATGGAAGGGATCTACCCTTGGTCAAGTTAGTTTTCTGCAGATACACAATACAATAAAGAAGGTGAAAGAAACCTGCTGGCAGCACGTCCAACAGCTGTGCATCAAGTCATTGGCAAGCCTGGATGGACTAGGTCTAAAACGGATGATTCATCACACTGCTGGGATCTGTGTCATACCTTTGTGGCCAGCTCCTTTGGGATGCCATAGCCTTCTCATACTGCGATAAATTTAGAGGACAGTTATTAGTATGGCTGTAGCTGCAGCTCTTTGTAAGGCCACACTTGATACTCATTATCTCTCTTTTCTACTACTCATCCTTCGTTATCATCACCCTGTGTTACCACATCCGATTGAGTACTGGCATACAAGAAGTGTAACTTGATCCCTATTTTTTGCTATCTTTAAATGTAATTTAAAATATATAGAGATAAAAAAAGATGTTATTTCAAACTTTGACCCATAATCACCTAAAGTTGTACTTATGAGAATTCAAATATTTTTAGGCATTATGGAACATATTGAAGGTGGAGAGATAATCACTAAAGAAAAGAAGAAAGAATAAATGGAAAGAAGAAAATATTAATGAAGACCATCACCTATCCCATGTCTATAAAGCATTAATGAACTAAAGCTTAAAATTTTTAGAGTTGCTTGAGTTTCTTTCCTATGACTAAAAATAGCTTGAACAATATATATAATGTAAGGGTAACCTGTCACACACTCATCAAAATGTTTGGCATATTTTTTATACCTAGCTTATAAAGTGAACTACAGGACTAAACATGGAAACAGAAGTACAACGTGACAATAAAGCCGTTTGATCTGGGCATTAAATTCGCAGAAAAAGTGATTTAGCTTTCTTAATAGAAGTCTGGTCATTACATAAGACCAAGCTGAGAAGTGTTGGTGTGTGTGCATGTTTTTATCCTGGGTGCTCTGTTACAGATTCCACTGACAGTAAAGTATCTCCTGCTGTGACAAGTATTGATCCGAGTCTTCCTTTGAGACTGCCAACAAGTCAAACTGTAGCTTCCTAAAATTTTCAGCTGGAACAGTGGTTTGAGAGAACTGTAAGTTTACAAGAAAGTCGTTTTTATTTTCCCATGGATAAAGAAAACCTGATTAGCATTCTCTGCATATTCAATGATTACTATATAGCTGCTTTATCAACTAAATGAACAAATGATCCTAAAATTGAAATCAAGAGTCGCTTTTACTATTTTATAGAGGTATATGTGTACATATGCCTAGAGAATGTAATAACCAAATGTCTTGTTACTTTTCTTTCATTGCTGAGGAAAAATACCCAACACCTACAAGTTAGGGGAGGAAAGGTTGATTTAGCTCACAGTCTGTAGAGGTTTCACTCCATAGTCATATGGCTCCAAGGCAGGTTGGCAAGGCAAAGGAACAATCATTCATGGTGGCAGAAAACAGCAAAAGCAACCATAGAAAAAGGGGAGAGAAGACTCTTTCTGTCTCTTATAGGGCATGCAGATTACCTGCCCGAGGGCAGATGTAGCACTCACACCCACCCTTAATCCCAGCATTGGACCATGAATCAATCACAAACTCTAGATTCAGCTGCCTCCAAAAAGCATCACCCCATGACCATATGAGGCTTTGGAGGGACATCCAGACACAAACCATAACACCAATATTCTCATAAACAGTATAAAATGAGAATACATGTGAAGTTAACTTTACATATCTTTGAATTTAGCATAAAGCGGTATTTTAATGCATACCTTTAAATTTGTTCTTACACAAAAACAGTTGAAATTAAATACTCTACATAAGAATATACCTTATATACCTTATATATTATTACTCATAACATGTTTTTATGAGCATTATAAAATAAAATAATTAAGACCCTGTAAGATTTAGACAGTTGTAAATTTAAGATTCAGGTAAGATATTAAGGGAAGTTTGCATGTAATTATTATATTAATATTTAAAGAGTAGGATGGTGAGATGGCTCAGTGGCTTAAGCGCCTGCCCGGCAAACACGAGGGCCTGAGTTCAACTCCCGGAACCCACATATGAAAAAGGGGCCGGTGATATCGCTCAGCGGCACGCGCGCCTCCTGGCACGTGAGGTCCTGAGGTCGACCCCCCGGTACCCACAAAAAAAATAAAAAATAAAAAATAAAGAGTAATTATTAATGATATCTGGAATTGTTTTAAAAATGGGAATACAAATACCTGAAGTTCTAAAAATTACTGCATTACATAACAATTAAATACATGCATGACATGCTAAAAAATAACAAACCTTGCAATGGAAATCTATTCTTCAGTAGCATATTTTAATTTCTCAAACTTCATAACAATATTTTACCTTTTATTTCTTTTTTTTTTGTGAGTAATGGGGGTCGACCTCAGGACCTCATGCGCCAACAGGCGCCCGTGCCACTGAGCTATATCACCGGCCCTTTTTTTATATGTGGGTTACAGGAGTCGAACTCGGGCCCTCACGCTTGCCAGGCAGGTGCTTACGACGCTGAGCCATCTCACCAGCCCTACCTTTTATTTCTAAATTTGGTAACATCTAAGAATAAACTCATCTCATAAAATAGCAACTCTTATGTAAATAACTATATTCAATTACTACTTACAAATATGCTGTTAAACAGTTAATAGAAGTAAATATGGAAATGAAGTAATATTAAATGAATTAAGTAATCTTTTAACAGACTTAGGAAGCAGCATTCTAAATCATACTAAAGTCAGTAATTACTTCTAAAACAGTCAGGAAAATTAAATCTGTAAGGTTAAGTACCAACAAAAAATCTTGTAAAACATACAATTTGATATTGTATTCTATTTATAACTATTTTTGTGTAAACCTTATGTGGTAGAAAATCATAAACTGGTTTGTACTTAGTAAATACAGTATCTACTAATTATTTTACATTTATTGGAAATTATATATTGAGTAATAAATTTCCAACCTTTTATTTTTATTTTCATTTTTTCTTTTGTGTGGGTACTGGGGGTCAAACTCTGGACCTCACATGCCAGCAGGTGCCTGTGCCACTGAGTGCTATCACCGGCCCTTTTTTCCTATGTGTGTAGCAGGAGTCGAACTCAGGACCTCGTGCTTGCCCAGCAGGCACTTATGCTGCTGAGCTATCTCACCGGCCCATTTCCAACCTTTAAAAGAAGCTTTCCATTGTATGTACACATCTGGTATAAGTACAGTAAAATTCCACTAATTTTTCTTCAGTTTAAGAGCAAAATGTCAGCACTCATATGATAATATTCATTTAGTTGAGGAATGAATAATCTCTAAATATTTGGAAATGAGAAGTAAACAATTTCTTTTAATACAAGGACTTATAATTCCAAACTTGAATGTAAAATATTTTAATAAAATTAAACAAACTGAAAAATATTACAAAAATACCAATTTTTCTCTTTTTGGAGAGTTCATCAGAAGAGAAATCTCCCTTGTCAATCACCTAATGTGATATTTGGGACAAGAAATAAAGTATCCACCTATATAAATGGAATTCATTCACAGTGTGTCTTCTAATACTCAGGGGCAGGACACAGAGGACTGCAAATAAAAAAAATCAAACCAAGTCCTAAATACCTACTAGTTTAGTACAGAAGATACAAAAAGCCAAATCCCACATAATTAAGAAACAAGATTTATACAATTTATTCATGGAGAAAGCTTAGTTCTTAGGTAAAAAAAAATAGATTTCAAAAATTTTGTACAATATGGTGCATGAATTTCTTCCTAATGAAATTATATATAAGGCCTAATCTACACAGACATAACAACGCTTTAGACGTTGCATTTATTATATATGCAAGGCTGGGAAACAATATTGACTACTTCATATTTGCTTGTTTAGTAATTCCTCACTGGTGAACACATTTCTTCTTTGATGGGATTTCTAGATACAATCTCTGGCTTTTTGATAAATTTCTCTTTGAATAAAATAACTTTATAAGATTAGCAAAATTTCTATGCTTTTCAGGGTGACAAAGAATTTGTTATTGAAGAAATAAAATCCTTTATTATAACATCATTTCTTGGGTAACTTTGTGGGTTTTCAGGGGAAGGGGTTGCATAGGCTGAGATTCATTCAGGTTACACACCTGTATTCCTTCGCTGATACCCCACCTCCTCTTCTTCCTTTCTTTCTCTCTCTTTTTTTAAAATTTTCTCAGAATGTGAGAAAATTCTGGCATGAAATTTTACATGAATATATTTTTCAGAAATTATATCTGAAAACAGGATTAATAATGCTCATTTGCAGTAAACTGGTAATATTAGTCTTTTATTCCTTGTGTTTACAGAACGGAATAATTTCTAGCATGTTAGAAATGAGAATAGACACAATGGGCTCATACCAGTCCTATAGCTAGACTGAGTAACTTGCACATTATAAATAGTAGTTTTAACTATTACTTTTGTCTGTATTTTTAAAATTTGGCACTACATGCAATTTACAGTCATCTTGGGGAGTGAGTACCTAGACATACTACAGCTTGTTTCTTTTCATTCTTAATTCCCTCTACCTTTCTTCACCACTCCCTCTTTCATCCTCTGTTTCCCCATCCCAATTTTTATTCTTATTGATATTATTAATTTTAACTTATGTTATGGCTATAATGTTTACATTCACTGAGCTTCCTAGTCATGGCATATCTTTATTCAACTTATTTCCACTTTTCCCCCTCCTCACCCTTCAACCCTTGTTCCCTTGGACCACTTCCCTATTGGAAGAGATCCATCCACTTGTCCTCTTTATCCATCTATTATTATCATCTTTATTTGTATTTTGCCTCACTCAAAAGAGAGATACCATATGGTATTTAAGCTTCTGTCTCATTTATTTCACTCAACATTATATTTTTCAAATGCATCCATTTATTTTCTATAAATGTCTCAAATTTTCATTCTTTATTGTGGAGTAGTATTCCATTACACATAGATACCACATTTTATTTAATCAGTCATCCATTGATGGGTATACAAGATGCTTCCAGGATTTAGCTATTACACATTGTGCTGCTATAAACTTTGGTATGCATGTATCACTGTAGTGTGATATCTTAAACTCTTTGTGGAAAATACCTAGAAGGGGATAGCTGGGTCATATGAAATTTCTAATTTCAATAATTTGAGAAATTTCCATAATGATTTCCATAATGGTTGTATTAGTTTTCATTCCCACCAACAATGTGGGAGGGTTCCTTTTTCACCAAAGCCACACCAGCATTTTTTACTGTTTGATTTCATAGTGATTCCATTCTTTCCAGAAATGATGGAATCTTAGCATTGATTAAATTTTCATTACCTTAATGGCCAAAGACCTTGGCCAGAATGTGTCACTGAACATGACTTTGGTAGGACTGATGCCCAGGTAGTGGAGGAGATTGTGTTCATGGGCACGAGTATGAGTCTGGACATCAATGGTGCAGACATAGAGGAGCTTGTTGAGGACTACAAGGAGGAGCTGATGATGGAAAAACTTGCTGAACTCCAGAGTGAGCAGCAGAAGGCATTCACTGAGGAGCATCCACTGAGGAAGAGGAAGATATGGAAGAGGTTAGCAGAGATGTGATAAAATCCAGTATGGAAAATGGAATGAGTGCCAGGGTTTCCTCAAGAGCATCATCCCAACATAAATGTAACAGAGTATTGACTATGATAAATGATAACATGGACTCTCATTTCCAGAGGGTTATTCAGCACAGGAAAAAACAAGTGAAATTAGACAGATTTTTTTTTGTCAAAATTGGCCCTGCAACTAAAACATAAAAGAAGAAACCCCTGAAGGAAATCTCACTGATATTCTTATAGAAGGGGACTCTCCCTTCAAACACATAACCTGCTCCACACTCACTTTTCAGTCCTCCATGCCAGAAGTCACCTAAAGCAAGCTTAGTGTTCCCTTTCTTCATACTGTACTGTAATTTGTTTCATATTTCTGTGTTTAAAAGAATGCATACGTTTCAGAATGCATTGATATTAGTTACATTGATCTTTATGGGGAAATTTGATTCAGTTTGCAACCAATTCAGTTCATGACCAGAATTGTGAAACAAATTAAGTTTGTGAAGTGAGGTACCACTGTATTTCGGAGATTTTCTTCCATGATTTCTGTAAACATGTTAGTAAATCCATCCGGTTATCATCTAGTTTTCTCTAACTCCAATTAGCCTTAGATTGGCCTTCTTATTGTAATCTACTATCTACTGCATAATCTTCTCCTGTTCTTTAATTTCATTTGTGGCTTCTTTGAGTACTTCATTGTAACTCACTATGTTGTCCTCAATTTCAGACACGCTGTTTTCACATTTTTGCAATTTATGGGTTCTATACCGATTTCTATTTCAAGTATTTTTATCTGAAATCTTTTTGAGGATTCTATAGTCTTGTCAAATCTGTCATTCAAGTTTGGAACTGTTTTTGTTAGCTTGTCCAGTTTCTTACCTATTTCCCAAAAACTCACCATGGGCATATTGAGTAAAATTGCAGTGAACTTTTGGGTCCTTTCCTTTTTTAACTCATTTAGTTTCTTCATCCCTTCTATATATTTTTCATTACAATAGTAACAAGCCAATCAGTTATGGTGGTATCTATCAGAGCAAGTAGAGAACATAACTTGAGACCCAATTTTGGATCTCTCTCTAGCCTAGGCAAGAAATCCACAGTTATATTGTAAGCATCTTAATAGCCCAAGTAGTGATGTGTGGCTTGCATGCACTAGATGTGATAGCTATGTCTCATCTAATGGTTAAAAAAGCATTCAACAATAATTGTATATAATCAATTATTTAAATCCAGGGAGTCAGAGGCTAGGTAATATGGGGGGGGACATTTTTTAAAGTCTTCTGCTATATGGTGTGGGAAAGATGAAGAGGAGGGGGAAAGGATCTTTATGGCAATAGAAGGATGATATATATTTAGATGGAGATAACAAGAAAAACTGGATATAAAACTGGTAGTGAGGAATGAGGATGAGAAAGGATTCTGTGACTAATATGAATATTAGAGGAAAAAATTAAAGGGAGAAAATTGAAGGGGGAAGAAAGAAAAGAAAATTAAAGAAAAGATAGGACAGGAGAAAGTAGTCAGGCAAAAAAGATATGGATAAAAGTACAAGGAATAAAATGTAGAAGGAATAAAAAAGGGACAAGCAGAAATTCCCTCACCCTCTATAAGTTATATTAGAATAAAAGGAAAGAAGAATAAAAGCACACACATACACACACACAGAAAATAATGTAATAAAATAGGAGGGTGAACAGAAGGAGGAAAACAGAAAAAATAAAGTTTTCTATTGTTTTGGATGCATGGCTGTTTTCCACAGCCTAGGAATGAGGAGCAGAGCTCAAACCAAGGCATGATTCTGCTCATGCTGGTAGTCTGAGGTGGCAGCCTGACCAGAATGGTGCTGGATGCAGATATGCACATACAGTGGGGACAGGGCACCAATGTAACCTTCCAATCCTGTGTAACAGGCTGAACCTGGCCTCTGACTGCAGGATCTGGATCCATATTCATCATCTCCAGCCCCCCAGCAGGACTCCCTCCAGCCTACTCTCCAACTACCAACTGTCTCTAATGGGTGTCCTTTCCTTATTCACTCTGGGCACTTGACAGTGTGGAGTGTGGCTTTGAACCATGGGACTGCTCTGGGACACATGTGCTAACACTAAACCCTTTCCTACAATTGCATCCCCTACAACTCTCCTTCCACAATTGGGGCAGCAGGCACTGGACCAAGGTCACTCATCAACTGTTAAATGAGCAAGGCCACTCTGGATGCAGTATACCACATTTTCCTTGCAGGGTCCAACTGCCACTGATTTTCTCAGCTGCAATGCAGTTCTCTTTGAGTGAGAAGCTTTTAGCTTCATTTTGTCTCCAGGATGGGGGCTGCCCAGCTGCTGTCAACTCCATATGGCTTCTGGAAGGTCTCCTATGTTCTCTGTGATGTGTTCTATTTCTTCTGTATCATTAACCCTTTTTTTCCCACTTTAGTCAGTTCCCTCCTGGCTCCTCTCATTCTGATTCCTCCCAATGCTACTGTTTTCCAGACTCTACGCATGTTGCCTTGAAGAAACCAAGTAGCTGGCACTTACTGCTCCACCATTTTTTCTTCCTCTTTTATCTATATTTTTATCTAAATGATGTAGCAAAAATAGGATACAAGACAAAACTTAACATAGTTTTGCAACCAAGATAATTTATAAGAGCCATATATTTAGCATTTAGCAAGTGTAATGCAATAGGATATCCTTCAATTTATTAAATAATAGCTTTGGTAGTAGTATTTATTACACAAATTCTTTTTTAGAAATTACTAATACTTGACAATGGATTAAACGTTTTTACTTGTAATATCTCATTTATTTCTCAGTCTTATGGAGAGTAAAATGAAAGCCCTGAACTAATTACTTTTTAGAGGACAAATATAATATGACATTTTCATAACTATATTCATAATTTTTTATACAGGATAATCATAATCATAACAAAAACTTTCATGAATAAATATAATTATTGTCAGTTACATTTAGAAGAAACATACCCAAAACCTTAATGCCTATGTACAAGATAGGTCATGACATGAAGACATAAACACATATATTTGTGTTTTATGAAAATCTCAATATTTCTGAATTCATACTATAAAGTTAAATTCAATTTAGAAATAGAAAGCAGTCCAATATGGCTATATACAATTTTAAATATTCTTTTTGTATGCCCAGCACTTTTAGTTTCTATCTCTAATTTTAAGTTAACTACACAAAACAAAAAAAGAGGGAATTGCATTATCAATTAATGAATTAGCTGAAGAAAAACAAAGGCACCTTTTTTAACATATTTCCATTCCATACTGAATAAATATGGCAAATAATTACTTTGTAGTTAGTATTTCTGTAGAAAAAAATTTATTTTTCTTCCTATACAATTTTATTTATTTACCTTTAGCTTTTTTCCCCATGGTCTGAGCAGCCAGCTGGGTCCTGAGCGGGGGTGATGGGAGATTAAGCAAAAAAAAATAGACACATAATAAAAGGAAAGCTGGGACCAGGCTGCACCTGACCTCTCTGACGGAGAGGCAATGACAACCCAGCATGGTCTGCATCTTTATTTATACACAGTAAAATGGGGGGAAGTGTGCTACAGGGTCTAAAGTACAAGGTCCCAGTGTTTTACTAAGAATGCTGAAAGTGAAACATTGTCAGAGCTTTCTGTGCCGTAGTTAATAGGGAGGAACACCAAGGCCAGACACCTGTGGGACTGGCTTTCTCAGGTCCCAACAACTTGTTCACATGGCTCACTCCTGGCGCTCTGTGTTCTCAGGGTTGGCCTTGCTCTAGACCCAAATGTGTGGTCAATCTCCAGCTCAGCTGCTCCCCACATTTTTTAAGCTTTTGTTTTTAATTATAATTTAAGAAATTATAGTTGGCTATGTTTAGGGAGTAAAATATAGTCAACATGGAATAATTATATAATGAAAATAAGCCTTAAACACTTACACACTTTAAACACTTATTTTCATGGTGAGAATATTCTAATTTATTCTCCTCATTATTTTGAAATATACAATACATTATTTTTACTGTATTCACCATGCTGCAAAATAAATCTCAAATAATAAGGAAAAACATGCCTCCTTTTCAGTGGAGGCTTTTTACTTTTAACCATCATCTCTGCATCCCCTTCATGCTAAGCCTCTAGCAACCATTACTTACTCTAGGCTTCTTTAGAATTCAAGTGTTTTAGATTCAATAAAATTGAGAATCTGCAGTATTTTTCTTTTTGTGCCTCAATTATGTCAGATAACATAACCTTCTACAATTGCTTTATGCCATGGCAAATGAGCACATTTCTAAGACAAATTTTGAAATTTCAATTCTCTACATGTTAAATATGTCAACTTTGTTTAATGTCCTTCAAAAGCAATTTTGGACTAAGACAGTGTGTCAATTGTATTTTACTTTGTTTCTGTTAATTTATGTAGCAGTCTTAAACCTTAAAGACATTTAAATGAGTTCATGTGAAGCTGTAGAAAATAAGTCACCAAAGATCAGTTGAAATAATATTATCTTATTAGAAACTGTCACTAAAATGGAATATAGACAAAATAAATATGTACGTGAATTGTATTTATTTTCCTTTGAAAAGATGAGGGAAACTAATAAGCATGGGTTAAAGCATATCTGACAAATGGAATACATAGTTTAGTACCTGAGTAAGAAATTTTCTCATCTGATTTAGATTGGAATTCCTCAAGTGCAAGCTCTATTTTGGCAATCTGCTAGAATTCTCTATACCACAATTTCTTCTCCATGAAATGCAGATAAAAATCTCATGGGATTGGGCTGGTGAGATGGCTCAGCGGCTTAAGCGCCTGCCTTGCAAGCGCGAGGGCCCGAGTTCGACTCCCGGAACCCACATACGAAAAAGGGGCCGGTGATATCGCTCAGCGGCACGGGTGCCTGTTGGCGCGCGAGGTCCTGAGGTCGACCCCCCGGTACCCACCAAAAAAAAAAAAAAAAAATCTCATGGGATTGATTAATAATTAAATGTGATAATACAGGAGAAATATATATAATATTGTTTGTGATGAAACAGGTATCCAATATTGGTACATAAATGATCACAGAGAAATTGAAATATGCTACTGAATATTGTATTCTCATTATACATTTTTAATTTCAGTTAAAAAAGCTTTTATGATATATTTAGAAGACCAGATAGCAAAAATAATCATGATCCTTAAACATAAGCTTTTTACCTAAAAGGAGGAGAGGTTTCATCATTCTATAAATTTTAAAATGTAAACTAAGCCTAAGTCATCTTTATAAAGTCATGTATTAATGTAAAAGTTATTTTAAATTCTCATCCAAAAACTATATTTATATTAATGAACATCATACGATAACCAGGTGTGGTGGTACAGACCTGTAATCCCAGAACTCTCACAAGTAGAGATCAAGCAGACAGGTCGATTTAGTCACTTATTCAGACAATGTGTTAAAATAAAAAATTAAAAAATTGGTTGGGGATGCAAAACATTTTGAAGGTTCTATGTTTAATCTGCCATACAACCAAAGAAAAATTCCAGCAACAATTTAAGTATATTTACACATTATTTTTAAGCTTCAATAAAAGTGCATCTATTTATATACCTGCATACATAAGTATATACATATTTACAATATTCATATTTCATGGCTGAATTTGTATTGATGTGAAATAAATGCTTCCATCTTTTTAAAACTATGTTTAACCAGTATTACTTATTCTAATAAAAACATTTTTACATATAACTATGTTGCCATCTGTAACTGTGTCTTATCACCATGTTCTACTCTCACAAAAATATTGTCCATAGTCAACCTTTCATATCCCAAACTTGGGAAAATTTGACATCCATGCATGCATAAAATGTGAATGGCATAATTTTTCTTCGTGAATACCATGACTTACTACATTGATCCCATAAGCTCTTGCTGACCTCAGTTTCAGTGTCCTTCACTGGATGCAGTTTCAAGGCTACAATTCTAACTACTTTTAATACTGTTTAATATTCCTCTTCTATGCATATTAATTACTAACACCATTTTTCTTACAAATCTTTGATCTTTCTGTGGCTTTTGAGTTACCCAGCTTGTGAGATTTTTGCTACAGTGGCCCAATCAGACTAAGAAACTATGGTGTGTTAATTATTTTTTGTGTGTGTATGTCAAGATTTCCATGACAGGTGTAAATTATTTTCTCATTTACACATTCATATGCATAATAATGTATTTAAAAAGAACTGAGGAGTTAATTTTTTTTTTTTTTTTGTGGGTACCGGGGGGGTCGACCTCAGGACCTAACGCGCCAACAGGCACCCGTGCCGCTGAGCGATATCACCGGCCCCTTTTTTTTTTTTGTATGTGGGATCCGGGAGTCGAACTCGGGCCCTCGCGCTTGCAAGGCAGGCGCTTATGCCGCTGAGCCATCTCACCACCGGCCCTGAGGAGTTAATTTTATTCTTAATCTATACTTTAATTTTTATATCTAAAACTATTCTTATATAACATATTATATGTTAAGAAGATATATTATCTAATGTTATAAATATATAAGCATTTTGTGTACAAAAGAATGCCATTTGATAAATGTTGGAATTTTTATTTGAATTTTTTCTTCTTCTAAAATTTATTTCCACATATTATTATACATAGTTAATTAAGTTACACTATAAACCTTTGATGGCATTAAGGTTTCTTTTAAGGAAAAACACTTCATTAGTTATTTAGTTTAATTTTGGAATGATAATGCCAATGAATGTTTGTGATGTTCTCAAAAATTTAAGATATTTCATGTTTTAAAGTTTACAAAACAAACATACTGTAGAGTACAAGAATTAAAATTCCATATCAAAAATATTCGCATACTTAAAATATTTTATATTTTTACTGAGAACAAACAAGGGATTTGTGCCCTGTGCTGACACACAAAAAGAATATTAAATGTTTTGAAATTTTATTGTTTTAACTATTTTATTTGGAAATATCTTTAAGTGAGAGACCTGCACTTCTTTTTCCTGTATTTATTGTTATGTAATAATTTTAAACATTTCTGGGGTACAATATAGTTCAAAACATGTGCATTTGTGTGCATATCAAATTAGTGTAATTAGCATTTCCATTTCTTTAAACAGTCATCATTTATTCATGTTGGGACCCTTCAAGTTTTTCTTTTAAATTTCTTTACTAAATATAGTATGAATTGCTGTGTAGTATACTCAGGTTACTATGCCAGAAAACATTACATAAGTTCATTCACTATAATTGTAATTTGGGTCTTTTTTTTCTTCCTTTCTCAAATTAGTTTTCTCCTGCCTTTCTCTTCCTTTCATGCCTCCTTTCTTTACTCAGGAAAGATCAGTTTCCTATAAAACATGATTTATAAAATGTCTATGTTCACTGCCAATTAAATTAAAATTGTTATTGTTTCTTGCTTGTTATTTTATGCATTCTTAAAAATCATTTTATAAATAAGCCAAGTTTGAAAAAGTGAAAATTTGACTGAAGAATTTTATCTGCTACTCTGGTCCTACTGTTAATAAGAGATTAAAGAGGGCCGGTGAGATGGCTCAGCGGCTTAAGGGCCTGCCCGGCAAGCGCGAGGGCCCGAGTTCGACTCCCGGAACCCACACACAAAAAAGGGGCCAGTGATATCGCTCAGCGGCACGGGCGCCTGCTGGCGCACGAGGTCCTGAGGTCGACCCCCCGGTACCCACAAAAAAAAAAAAAAAAAGAGATTAAAGAGATGTTTAGGCATTTTAAAGCTATAACTCAAAACGTATCCTATGAATGTAGCACAGATGTATAACCTCCTGGATTTATTGAAAATGAACATTTTTTATTAAGAAATGGCATCAGGACTCATTGGTAAATCAAGATAAGTGAGGATGTGGCCTTCGATATCTAAACTCAAGAGGTTTACATGCATATTTGCATGTGAAATATAATTATATTGCAACTAGAAATACAAGAATTAATTAGGTATGCCAAAGACAAAATAGCAACTACCATGAGATTGAAAAATTAAACATAATGTATCATCTTGAAATTTATAATCAAATTTATGACCTTTTACTACATCAGACTTAGTGTTATTCTGGTAATATCCAGATAATTCATGTTATTTTAAAATACCAGAATTCTTGCTATGCCTTTCAATTTTTATTTATAAGAAATATCATCAAATAACTCCAGTGCAGTTTTCACACCATACTAGTTGACTCTCTGCTTTCTTATTCTGTCTGAGGTGTCTGTCTTATTCTTTCTTATTCTTTCTGAGGTGTTTACCAAGCAGTCTTCATATTTGTAAAATTTTTATTATGCCTGATTGTTATTGCAGTTTTTATTTAAAAGTCTAAGCTCTCACTTGGCATGGGAAGCAAGAAGCTAATGAATTGATATCAGACAGATAATGTGGGATATGGTAAAGACGTGAAGCAGAACTGCAGGAATCCAATAGAGCTTCTCAAATAATAGAGGCTTTCCGTGCAGTGGTGTAGTTAATGGACACAAGTTTTCAGCTTCAGAGGAAATCCTGATAATCCATATGGAAGTAGCCAAAGCAGTGATGCACAAACAGCAACAGCAGATCAGCTAAGGGTTGAAGAGTAAACATAGAATAATTTTTTTAGGTTGCATAAAAAGAAATGGCTCACCAAAATACTCAAAGGATATCTGTCTGTATTTTAAAAGCCAATAATTTTTGTTATCATTTATATTATATATTACTTTAATATTTTTATAATATAAGTGATGCTGGAATTTCATTAAGAAGTTTGTTTAGCATATAGTTTTAAGTAATGAAACTTCATCTAGCCTTAAGGAAGGCAAATTGGACTTTATACTCCTATGATAAGAATTGGGCATATTTAATGACCCCTTAGGCTTCACTGATTTATTTTCTTATGTCATCTTCACAATATGTGAATATAATTATTGTAAATATTTTACAGATGAAGGGTCTGTAACTTAAGAGTTGCAGTTAAGCTTGCATAGAAACCAACTCTTATTAAATGCAACTGTGAAACTGTGATTATTAATTTAATATACAACAAAACATCAAAATTTTAATTGAATATTTTATGAAGTGATTTGTAAGCAGTAGATTGAAAGACAATGATTGCTAAAGGGAACAAAAGAATTCTGGGTTTAAAAATAATGATATTATACCATGTCCATAGTGATAAGTAGCAAATAAACTTAAATTATAAAAATAATTTTGCACAGGCAATCTGATTATATTTTCATATTTAAATTTTGGCTGCAATCAATATTGAGGCACATGTGACTTTGTTCCTTCCTGGACAAGTTGAGCTCAGCACACTGAGACAGAATAATGGAGGAAATTTCACAATTTCTAACTGCATGCTTTTCCCAGATATTAAATGTCAGTTTTCCTTGTGGCTACAGGACATAGGGCTAGAGCTAAGTATATCAAGCAACAGAACCAGGAAAAAAGGAAACATATCAGTTTTATGACATTAGCCATCTCTCTAAACTAGGACAAGAATACTGTTACTCATCAGAACAACATATGATTTTTGTTTTGTTTTGTTTTATAAAACAGCTTTTCCTGGTTCTGTAGTTTGTCAAGTAGAGTCACGGGAGCTCCTATGACAGAGTGCAAGAGCGTCTCGGTCAGATTTCCCATTGCCGTGACAAAATACCAGACTTCCACAACTTCAGGAAGACTCTGTTCCTTCTGGATCATGTTCTAGAGGTTTAGTCCATGGTTAGCTGGCTCAAAGGAGACACATTATGGAAGGGTGTGGGGAAGGAAAACTACTCAACTCCTGACAGTCTGGAAGAAGAGCAGGTTGGGAAGAGCCAGAGAGAAAAAGGCCAGAAACATATAGTGCCCAAGCTTGTGTCCCCATGACCCACTTCATTTGACAAGGCTCGACCTCCTAATAGACCATTGATCTATAAACTAATCAATGAATTAAAGATAAACCATTGATAAATTTAACCCTCACAATCCAAGCACATCTGCAGGTGTCTCTCAGTCTGGTTCAATTGACATTGCAGATTAGCTGACATGAGGAACTTGAAGGTATGGGTAGGTGTTCCAGGGAAATCACATCAAATCACAAAGCTTTGAGGTCTCCCTGGCCATCACCACTTTTCTTATGCTCTTTTACGCATGGAATTTTTATGCATCGTGACCTAGTATAACAGTTATTTTCTTCATAAACTTACCCTGATTATCCCACTCAGAACTCCTTAATGGCTCCTCTTCAGTTTACTAACTCTATAACTTATATTTGTACTACTACTATAGTAATTATCACATTCTCTCTGGTGTAATTATTTGGTATACTGATCTTCTTTTCCTTTCTCTTTGGGCATCTAGAAGAGATTTATTAATCAACTACCATGAACCACAACTTTCCCATTAAATAATATTGCAATCTCTTTCAAACTGCTTCTACTTTTAAATGATGGACTTATTGTTTATAGGTGATACACATATAAAAATAAAATTAAACAATTATAACATAATTTAAAAATACAAATACACTGTGATTGCTACAAAAATATATATATATGGTGGATAGGATTTTTAAAATGATATGATTTCTGGGTACTTGATAAATTTATCTTGCTTTTGGCAATCTTGGGTTTAACAAATATACAGTAGAAATTTTGGGATCCTAATTATTACTCCTTCTATAATTAAACAGAAAGTCTTCTGAAAATAATATCATATATACAAGTCACAAAGATATACTTATATAGAATGCAGTTCATAAAAATATAAAATGTTATCTGTATTTGAGCTATAGGAAAGAGTCAGGCTTATGATTATATAATTTAAATGAAAAAAGAGGAAAGGAAACAGTCCCTGTGCTCCCAAATCTCATATATTTGACATTTATGTATCTTTCAATAAAAGAGACTGGTGTCCTGTGCCTTTTTATGGTGTAAATTAAGAAAACATGCTTGTAAATGACCCTTTTGCTTGCTGCCAGTGAGCATGCTGCAGGTCAGGCCATGTCCATTCTGCTGTAGTGAGGAGTCCTTTTAATGACCACAGGGGTAAGATAATAGCTCACTAAAAATCATTTTAGGCCATATTAAAAGCCAGATACACAAGAAGAACTTCTGTAATACATCTAAAAATACTGCAGAAATTTAAACTGTAAAAATATAATAAAAAGAGTTTCAGTTTGGAAAAAAGCTAAGTCATACATCTTTTTAAAAACTTATTTAATCAATAAAATCAATAACATGTAGTTTTCTGACAGTGTTAGTGAATGGCAAACACATGAAGAATTGACAATATTGTATGAGTCCTTCTTTGGGTTGTATAAAATATTATCCTCTTTAGAAAACTCCATATTTTTTATTGCCATTACGTGATTAAACCCAACATACACCTGTGGCTTGGTACAACATATTAGTAGGTTAAATTGTAAGACATTAAGTGACTTTCCCCCATCTGAGGTACCTGAAACCCTCAGATGTTTACTGTTTTATTCTCCTTTGATATAAATTAATGCTTCATGACAACTTCATCCTAAGAATATGAATTAAAAATATATATCACGTTATATCTAAAGTTTGAAACTCCCAATTGAACATTTTACTACTGTACACTAATGAAAAAAACTACAAAGAAGATATTTTTAAAATACAGTTTTATTACATTAATTTATTTATTACATAATACACGGAATCTAAAAGAAGATGACAAGAAAGTTCAAGTACTGTTATTAGACAACAGGAAGGGATGAAAGAGATGGAAGAATGTGTGTAAGGTAGGCAATGGGGGTATGAATATGATCAAAATAATTATACAAATATAATCCTACCAAAACATATGAACATGGTGTGGGAAAATGTGTGAGAGGAGACATAACGAAGTGGGAGAGGATGAATAAAATATGGTTTGTGCTTAGAATGAATTCCTCTGAGCATTGCTTTTTAGTCTCTTACAGCATGGTTTTCAATATATCACGTTGTTGCAAATGTAGATCAACATATAGAAAACAATTATAACTATCTATCTATATTTCTCATAATGAAAAACAACTGATAGGAGAGGAAATATCCCTTATTCTAAAGCAATCAGAAGTGCATTTTGTGGTATGCATGTAGCTGGTATGTATTTGAGATAGAGTCTCAGTTGACCATGCTGTTCTCAGGTGCTGGGACTCAAGCAAATCATAATGTTATAGGTAAAATTCTTTAAAAGTTGTTCATTACACAAAGTTGGTATGTAACAATGATGGAAAATACTAGTAGGAAGTAAATAAAATGTAAATGTTCATACACATATTCATCATCCACATTGATATTCCATAAGAGCAAATAAAATATTTAATTGTCCTTTATAATATATTTAATGTGTAGCATTGTGTAGGCAATAAAAATTTTCTTTAATAAGAGATGAATGAATAAATGAATGAATGGGCTTTTTTCTAATTTTCCATTTATTATATTTTCAAAGTTGCCAAATTTACTCATTCTTTATTGAAAAACAAATTTTAATCCATTAACTTCTTTTTAATTTTAATTTTTCAAATTTTACTGAAGTATAATGTATACATAAACATTTTATGCTTTAATGTTTACAACATGATGGCGTAATAGACATACACAATCTGAAATGATTGCTGCCATCAAACTGATTAATACACACCCACCCCTCATTGAGTCATCTTTCTATGTGTGCATGTGTGCATGTGTGTAGAGAGAATACTCAAGATATACTCCCATTTTCTTTATCATTTCATCCATCAATGGATGCTTAGCTTCTTCTCATGCCCTAAATATTGTGAATAACTCTAGCATGAACATAACTCTCCAAGAAAATACTATTTTCTTTAGATATGTGTACACAGAAGACAGTCTGATGATATTTATTCTAGTTCTACTGATTGATAATTTTGAGGAATAACTATATTGTTTCACAACATAACTGTACCAATTCATACTTCTAATAACAAAATAAAAGTATTACTCCATATCTTCACCCTCAATAGTTATCTTTTGCTTTTCTGATAATAAACTCCATAACATTGGTGAAATGGTATCTTAGTTTGGGTGTGATTAGGATTTCTCTGATTATCAGTGATGCAAAAAAATGTTTTTCAGTAACTGGAGGCAATCTGCAAATCTGTGATGAACAAGTTTTATTCAGGTCCTATCACTTTTTAAATAGAATTATTGTAGTCATTCTCTAATTTTGCTTTCCTTGCTTATCCTTTTAACATCATATCCAAATAAATCACTGCAACGATCAGTATCAATGATCTTCCCCCTGTGTTTTCTTCTCAGAGATTTGTAATTGCAGGCCATACCTTTTAGTCCTCAGTTAGAAATATGGGCATAAAATTATATGGTGTCTCTTGCATGAGGAACACAGAAAATAAATAAAGAACAAAATTGAAGAGAGGTGATAGGAGAGAGGGGGTAAGGCTTTGTGGATATAAGAAAGGGGTGTAGGAAAGTGGGGAGAGAGGAGAATAAATAGGCAAGGCCAAAGAAAAATGATCAAGAAGCAATATGTGTGTGTAGCAATTCCCCAAGATGAGTATAATTATTATGTATCACAAATTATATATAAAACACACACACACAATGCCAAAATTCTGAGCACATTTATGCTATTGGTTTGTTTCATTTTGATTTTTTTGAGACAGGATCTCACTACATAGTTCAGTCTGCCCATGAGTTCACTATAAAGCTAGGCTGCCCTCCACCTCTATGCAAATCCTCCTGCTTTGGCTTCCAGAGTGCTAGAAATATATGCATGCACTGCCACACCTGGCTCTAGCATATTTAGGCATCCCATAGCAAAAGAGTTCACAAGCAAGACTACAAAAAGAAAATATACAATAGTAAATGGATAAAAATTAAAGAAATATAGTAAAATTAGTCAGCAGTAGTGGATGAGGGACACAATTCACATAACAAAACAATGTATGAAAGATGTCTGCTTTTCACTGGAAACAATAGACCATTGTGTTTAAAATTCTGTGAAAAAACTTACAATTATCTATTTTCCAATTATTTATTTTTCATAAAGGTGACAGGAGAAAACTTGCTTATAAAAGAAGTCTTGAAGGTTTTCTTGCCAACAGACCTGTACCACACAAAATGTTAAAAGATGTTCTTCCATCTGAACAGAAAAGACACCAGATGGAATCTTGGATCTACAGAATAAAAAACATGAGTAAAATAAATATGTGGATAATGTCAAAAAATCTTATTTGCTTTTTTCCTCTGATTTGTTTAAATAGAATTCTACAAAGCAAAAAGAATAATACATTGTGTGATTTATAACTATTTTGAAGCAAAATGATAACAAAACTGCAAGATGTGTAAGGTTAAAAGAATTCTACTTGTTGTAACATTTTACATGAAGTGGTACAATAAGTAATCTATTCCACTATCATAGTACAATGAAGTGCATTATGACCACCAAAAATGTACTGAAGCAGAAATTCATACTCATGTAAATACTGAGTGGAAAAAAGAGTGGTAAATAAATAGATACCCAACACCTAATTTAAAAAAAATAAAATAAAAGTAAGAATCAAAGCAAAATAAAGGAACAATAAGAAAACAAATTGCAGAATAGTTTACTTAAACAACATCATATATATAAATGCACTATTTTATATTAAGTATGGAATTTTAGAATATTTTCTCCCTTATATCACAAGTATTCTTCCATTATCACATTCAGATTGAAATGTGAAGAAGTACATTTGGTTATATAAAGGAAAGACAAAGACAAACACATTTACCTGAAAAATATATGATTCCATTTATCTAATATGGATAAATTAAAGTTGTGAAAACCCATTTATAAAAGCCATATGAAGAATATCATGAATTGATTCAGCTTTGGCAATTCATATGTATCTAGGAATCTGCCCATTCTGTATTTTCTATCTTATTCGAATAAAGGTTCTCAAAGTAGGTATAGATGATCTGGACTTCTGTAGAATCTATTGTGATTTTACCCTTTCCAGTCCACATTGCATGCATTTGAGTCTTTTCTTTCCTTTTTATGATAAGGTTGACTAAGGATTTACCAGTTTTATTTAATCTTTTGAAGAACCAACTTTTCAACTCAATGATTCTTTGTAATGTTTCTTAGTCTTGATTTCATTAATTTCTGCTCTGATCTTTATAATTTCCACCCTCATATGCACTTTGGGCTTGACTTCTTTTTCTCGAAGTTTGAGGTTCAACATTAGGTTGCTTATTTGTGCTTACTCTGTTTTCTTGATGTGATGGTTCACCCTTATGAATTTCCTTCTTAGCACTGCTTTCTTTGGTCCCATAAGTTCTGATATGTTGTATCAGCATTATCATTTAATTGTAGAAACTGTCTAACATCTTCTTTAATTTCATCCGTGACCCATTGGTTGTTTAGGAGGGTGTTATTTAATTTCCATGTGTGTATATAGTTTTTGTGGTTTCTTTTGCCATTGATTTCCAGTTTCATTGCACTATGGTCAGGCAATATGCATGGGATAATTTTAATTCCTTCACATTTACTTAAGCATGTTCTATGAGCCACTATGCGGTTTATTTTGGAGAATGTCCCATGTCCAGCTGAGAAGAGTGTGCATTCTGATGTGGGGTGTAACGCTCTGTAGACATCTACTAAGTCCATTTGTTCACAGGTTTGATTTAGTTCTGATATTTCTTTGTTGATTTTTTTGTCTACTTGATTAGTCTATTTGTTACAGAGGGGAATGGAAATCCCCTATTATAACTGTGTTAGTGCTTACTTGCCTGTTAATGTTTGTTTTATATAATTGAGTGCACCAGTATTTGGTGCATATATATTTAGGATTATTATCTTTTCCTTTTGAATTTTCCCTTAACAAGTATGTAGGAACCTTCTTTTTCTCTTGCAATCAGTCTTGGGTTGATATCCACTTTGCAGCAAATAGACTAGCTACCCAGGCTTTTTCCCAGGTTCCTATTGCATGAAGAATTGTTTTCCATCCATTGGCTTTCAGTCTATGAATTTCTTTTGGCGTTAGATGTGTCTGGTATGCAACATATTGTTGTATCTTGTTTCTTGATGCATTCTGCCAGTCTGTTTCTTTTGACTGGTGAATTGAGACCATTAACATTGATAATTATAACTGATATGTGTTTGCTTATCCTTTTCATGTTACTTTCCTGTTGTTGGTTCCCGGTCATTCCCCTGTGTTTAATTGCTTGCTGGAGGGCCTGTGGGATAAAAGGAACCCTTCTCCACTACTGGCGGAAGTGAAGTCTGGTGCAACTACTGTGGAAATCAGTATGGCGATTCCTCAAAAAACTAAAATTAGAGGTTCTACTTGATCCAGCTATTCTCCTTCTTTTTATCTTCCCAGAAGAACTAAAGACATCATACCACAGTGATATATGCACACCCATGTTTATAGCAGCACAGTTTGTAATAGCTAATTCTTGGAAATAGCCCAAATGTCCATCAACCAATGAATG
Organism: Erethizon dorsatum; assembly: GCA_028451465.1. Taxonomy (NCBI): domain Eukaryota; kingdom Metazoa; phylum Chordata; class Mammalia; order Rodentia; family Erethizontidae; genus Erethizon; species Erethizon dorsatum. The sequence goes on along the minus strand of CM051833.1, from coordinate 75,975,204 downwards.
GGTAAAGATTTTTCTTTTTATATATACAATGGAACACTACTCACCATAAAAAAAGGATAAACTTGAGAAATTTCTAAGTAAATCCTTGCACCTTGAAATCAGACACACATGTGTAAATATATTTTTTTCTCTGGTGTGAAAAACTGAAGGTGTAAATAAGGACAAAAATATATAACAGATACTGTAAAATAGGAAGACATTGTTCAAAGGAGAAGGGGAACTGGGGAGAGGTGGAGGGGAGAAAGGAAGGGAAATGAAAAAATATGAGAAAAAAAGGAAAAAATGGAAACAAAGCTTTTGTAAATAAGGGGAAGAGGGCTCTAAGAGAGGGAAAAAGAATGGGAAAAGAGAAAAGTCAATATATATCACGTACAGATACAAATTTCTTATGATGTATATGATTGTTATGTATATATAAAATGTACCATTAAACATAATATGAAAAATAAAAAATAAATGAATTATAAAAAAACTAAATCATTCATCTATAAAGATTTCTAAGGTGCAAATGAACCATACCATGATTCTAAAGCAGAACTGTTCGGCTTTTGGAAAAGTGGACTTCAGAAGTGTGATTTTTTTATTAGAAATAGGTTGAAATGTCATGTTATCTTACAGCCTTTCAAAAAATATTTTATTCAAATCATTTCACATTTTCTGTTTTTTTCTGCCTTCCTTTCCCCCTCCCTTCTCCCTAGCTCCCCATAGTACTCAAGAATTTATGCAAATTGAAGGAAGTTTTAGTCTTCAAGTCCTGGGCTATTTCTAGTTAACTATTTTTTCTAGATTGTGGTTCATTCAGAACCTTGAAATACCTTGGTGTGCTCACCAAACTCTCTGATTCATAAAGATTTAAACTCTATTTTGAACTTCAAGAACTGTGATTCTTTGTTTATCTCTGATTAGCTTCACAAGTTTGCCAAGATTATATCTAGCATGGTGCCAAAACTAGGCCTACCTGTATAGAGCAATTTACATTCTTTTCTTTATTTTACCATCAGAAGCGTTAAATACCTTTCTAGAATTTTAATGTTTTCTATTTGATTTTAAAATTATATTTATCCTTTTCTTCTTCAAGTTCATAGTAAAACAACGTCTTGTCTATAATTGTAAGAAACAAAGCCTATACTGATAATTTTCTTTAAAAGAAAAAATGTCCAAGGATATTTGATTCAATTTACAATCTATGAGCTGGCAGGTGAGATAGCTCAGTAGCATAAGCGCCTGCCTGGCAAGCGTGAGTTCCAGAGTTTGACTCCTGGAACCCACATATGAAAAAAGGGCCAGTGATATCGCTCAGCAGCACAGGTGCCTGCTGGCACACAAGGTATTGAGGTCAACCCCCAGTACCCACAAAAAATAAAAAATTAAAAATTAAAATCTATAAGCACAAGAAAGAAGGTTTTATTCCTAATCATTAAAATCTAATAATTTTGTTTCTGTGATAATTACAAATATATATATATATATATATATATATATTTACAAATACAGATAATTACAATTACAAATCTGTAATTTACAATTACAGATAATTACAAATATATATATATTTTGGTACCAGGAATCAAACACAGGAACTTGTGCTTGCTGGGAAGGCTATATCCCCTTCCCAAAATTTAAAAAAATATAAATCATTATAAACTTTAGAATGATTTCATAAGATGAAAATATTTTAAATAAATTTATTATTTATTAAAATTTTATTTGGTTTAAGCATCAATATAATTTTATTTTTTAACAAAAATTTAGCTTTTACTGTTAAAAAAAATGCGGGCATTAGTTCCAGATATACTCTGATCTTTATAGGATAGTCATAATTAACTATAAAGAAAACAAGGGTAAAAAAAGGAGTAGTGGAACTGTCAATTGTCCTAAAGATTATGAAAAATCTACACTCAATAGAAGTAATTATGTACAATGTTTATAAAAATTAATTCATCATCAAATTACAATGAAAAGGCAAACAAAGTAGTTTTATAATCTAAAAGTTGTCTACAAATGATTCAAATTCAATGTTATTGATTCATTTCAAATTGTCCATCACTTGCTTTATATTTTTAAATCCAACTATAATTATTATAATGTAAACATTTAGAGTTTTCTTATAATATCAACAAAATGTTTTTCATTTTGCTGTCTATGCATTATAACTAAAAAAGAGTAAGGATACAAAGAATTGATGTTCAGTGTTTTCTTTATGATTTTTGCTAGTGCATTATTTAGTAAACTTTGACCAGTAAATATATAATAGATACATAATACCTAAGTGTAGAGACTGCTATCGTTTTACAGATGAGGAAACTTAGTCAGCAATTTAAAGCAGACACTCCTAGCACAGAAGAGTTGAAAAACTGAATTACAGGGTTTTAAATTCTAGATTCTGTCACCCAACTTCTCTGTGAAGGACCATTGCTCTATATCTAATACGTATCATTAGCTTCTTGGAAATCATTTTCTTAGAAAAATTTATTTTGCTATTCATACTGAACATGCATATTTTCTCTTACTATGCACACTATTTTTCAAAAACTCCATTTAAATTATGCATTTTAATTTTTTTTTTACCAGAAATCAAACTCAGGACCTCATGCTTGCCAGGCAGATGCTGTGCTGCTGAGCTATATCCCCAGCCCTGCCTTTTAATTTTTGACTTTTAATCTTTCACTTTATTTCTCCTCTCAATAGTGTGAAATTTATTTTTTTTTAATTTTCTTTTAGCATTAATTTTAAAAGTTAAACAACATGTGACAAAGACTAAAAAGATTAAGCATCAGTGAATTCTTCCTATTAAGCCAGGGAGAATGGTGGCAATTCCATTCCTTTGATTGGGCAGCAGTTCTTAACAATCATTTACATTTTTTCTCATGTTGACCATTTCAGAAATGAAACCAATAACTCAGGGATACATAGTCAAAATCTCCACCAGATATCATTTGAGATTTGCTCATATTTCAGTTATTTCACTTATCTCATTAATTGTATATACTGTAATATATGGTATTTACTCTTCATCTCTACCTTCCAAAATCAAATTGTCTACTTCACCCTTCCATAAAATAAGAAATACAAGCAGCATATTTATAAATTCAAGGTAACCTCCACATCATTTACTTTCCTGTATAGCTTAAAAAAAGGGAACATACATTTTTTGTTAAAGTATAGCTGTGTTCATGGGTACTGCTTTTTCTATGTGTCACTTTTTATAATAAAGCTGAGTGGATTATCTTTTAATTTCCATACCTTGACCTTATTAAAAACACATTTAATCAATGTAATGACTCAGATAATGTAATACATATGTCATTAGGAGTCAGAAAACAATTATTTGTGACTAATAATCAGGTTTCTTATTTTAAGGAATGCATAGCCCAGTAATGGTACAGATATGTAACTAGTATACAACAGACTCTGACATAGAAATTACAGCTTAGCAGACACCTTCCTTTGCTGGTAAGATTCCAGAAAATTGTCAAAATATTTTATTAGTAAATCAGGACTGATTTTAAAATTCACTCTGAATGTGACTTGTTAAATCAGGCTTTTGGCAGTGTTCTATTAATCTGACTTTTCTTTTAAAAATGAGACAAACAGTACACTGACAGAATTATTCTCAGATGAAAACTTTATCTGTGACAAGAATTTGCTAGATCATTTCTTAGAAAATCAAAATTTGAAGTAGAGAAACATAAGAAAATAAAAACAACATATCAAAGAAAATGAAGTCAAAACCCTAAACATTAATTTCAGCAAGGAAAAAGTGATCACCACCACCAATGTCAACAACTAAAGCAACTTACTTGGTTTGAGATTTCAGCACTGACAGTGAAAGTATTCAACCTTCATATAAGTGACAGTAATGAAATATTTCATTTTGTGTGTGATCCTAAGTTTTTATACCTCCCTATATTAGTGTTATAGTTCTTTATGTACCTGATACCATAAAAAAATTACTCTGCTTCTTTTAATGACTGAGAAGTTGTAGTATTCCCTTTGGAAATAAAAATCACCCTCTGCTCAAGATCAAACTTGACAACAATTTTTTATAGACACCCATTTCTGTCTTTGTACAGAAAATTCAAACTTCTGTGGTTATAGTGATACAAGTCAGCCACAGTAGAATATATTAAGAAACTCCCTTCAATTCACATTTCTTCTCCCAGGTTTTTGCATTGTTCTACAAGTGCCTCACTAGGCAAATACTTTTTGAATCACATCTTCTGATTTGCAAATAAGATAAATGGAAGAGGTGAATTGTACTGTAATATCTTCACTATTCAGGCAGATTTAGAAAAAATAAGTAGATGAGGTAGGAAAATGATACATATGAGATATTGATAGGTATTGGTAAGTTAATAAAATTTAAAAAATATATATGTAGCACCATCAAAGTAACTCTTCAGCCCAAACCTGCGTCTACAATGGCCAACTCTGTAACTTTTTATGGCTGACAATGATTTCAGCTCCAATTTCTACAGAGGCAAAATGAAAATCATTACATTGCTTCTCTAATGTGAGCACACAAATTAATGCTCATAAGCAGCTCAATACAATATCTTGCTAATTTGTAACATATTAATACGTGGTCATTAATAATAACAAATGCTTAGACAATTTCCTTGGGTCTAGAACATGTTATAATATTATCTTTTACTAGGCAAAATTGGAAATTAAAAGATTTTGAATGTTAATTTGATTAGAGAATTCTTTAGTTAGTTGCTTCAAATATTTGTCTTCTGCTTTTATTTTCTAAGTTATTTTTAATTACAAATCATTTCCACCTGATCATTTTTATTAACTTTCCTTCTCAGATGAGCTGTGATCCATGAGGTAACTTATTTTGGAGACTCATCTGCCCTTTTTTATTATTAACAACTTCTAACAAAATATATGAACTAGATTTTCTTCAAATCATTAATAGCGTCTCTTCTGCCTCATTGCATTTTGATAGGCTTATTATTTAATTTTGTCTGCTAAAATTATCACTCCTCAGCTCATTTTGTGCTATCCTCTTTCAACTTGCCTTTTGGATTTTCTGATGTGTTTCTTTTCAGTGTCACAGTGGAAAGAGCCTTGGGTTTATATATTTATGAACATGGATGAATAGTGTGTATAAGAATTTGGAAAGATGCTTATCCAGATAAGTTGTAATTCAGCATTAATGGAAAAATTGAGTATAAAGCACAGAAAATCCAATGTTCAGTATTATTCTACATAAAGCATTTCTTTGAGAAATATGGAACTGTTAAACCTGAGTAGATAACTTTTCTTCTTAGTGTTTTATATGACCCCTTATCTCTGCAGTGCAACCTCCAATATTGTTTCAATGACCTTCCTTTCCTTTATTGTCCTGGATCTTGCTATCTTAATCACATATCTAAATGAGATTGTTTACCCCTTTTGTATTTTTTGCTTATACTCAGGCTTTTGTCTTGGTATGATCGTACTGTAATTCATCATCATTCTTTTTATACTTCTGCATCCTTGAATTCTGTTATATCAAACATGTCTAAATATTTTCTTATTAAGAGTAGTATGTCACTGTGAAATGTCTGTATGACATTTTGATATTTTGCTTTGTCATACATAGAGAAAATTTGTTTGGGTTTTTATTTTTAATCTTTGTTTTTTCAAATATTACAATTTCATGTATTTTAAGGTTTCTTGCAATTACCAATGGAAACAACTTACTTGATGACGTACTTGAAATTTTGTGCTACTAGATGAAATAGCTCTTATTAATGTGATTAAATGTTAAATAAGTAGATACTTGGCTTTTTATTAGTGAAATACAGACAAGAGCCCTGATATGAATGTTTCTTATACCCTTTCAGGTACTGAGATTGTTGCAGACACATTAACTGTCAGTAATTTGTTTTGAAACTCAGGTAAGCTATGGTAGCTTTAAAGCACAGGATGTCTTAAAAAGATGAAGTTATCATTTACTCACATATCAAATTAATTTTTTCAGATAAACGTGTGTGGTATATATTTTAATTGTGCATGTCAGTGTTATAATTTCAAGACACACACCCCCTTCTCTATTAAGTATCAACAGTTAGAATCATGTATTTTGCATTTAGTTTATTTAATTAGATAAATAACAATATTCTGAATGTAAAATAATAATAAATTTAACAAAATAATAAATTCTGAATGTAAAATAATAATAAATTTAATAAAATAATAACTTTTCTTATTTTTTAATCATTTAATAGAGCTGATAATGGAAAATAGCGACAAATATCTTTTTAAATAATTATTTGAGGGACATTAGGGGATATATAATAAATATTAAAGATTTTTAAAAATCAGGAGAAGCTTTGGAAGATGGCAGAGTGTTGAGCAGCAGAGAGAGAGACTCGCTGAGAGTCGCCATCCAGATGCTGGAATATAGTGGCTCAGGGAGGACAAGAAAGAGGGAAGTGGTTCCCCTGGACCCAGGAAGGATCTGAAGCACAGCTTGGGGCCCACAGAGAGAGTGAACAGAGAAATTTCAACAAAGAAGAAGGAGGTACACACTAGTGAGTTTTCCCTGGGTCAGGACTCACTGCACGTGACAGGAGCAGTTCAAACCTGCAGGCACAGTGACTGCTGGTTGTCACCCAGGGCCTCCCCAGAGAGATGCTGCAGTGGTGCAGGGGAGCAGCAAATATGAAGGACTGCACTGGCTGGGGGTGAGTGCTGAGGCTCAGTCATAACTCATGAGAGAGCAATTGGCCAGGAGCCATCACGTGGGGGGACAGCAGAGCTTGGAACTCAAGGCAGCTGTGGCTCCATCTATGGCTCCCAGCCGGGCTCAGGCCCATGGAAGGTGTGATGATGGCTGCAGGCTGAATGAGCCTGGTCTCAGAAAATGCAGGCTCACTGAGATTATCCACTACCCCACCAAAAAGCTACTGTTGGCTTGCTGGGACAGATCTACATAGAATGGGACTCTGTCTCTGCATGTTGTCTACCAGCAACAGCAAAGAACAACCTGGAAGTGAACTATTTTTTCTCATTTGTTTTTTATTGTGGCGGTGGTGTTTTTGTTTGTTTGTTTGTCTTTTCCTTCATTGTTTGTCTTGTTTTTATATGAATGTAAACAGAGTTTCCAGCCTCTTTGTGGTTGTGATTCTGTTCAGTTCTTCCTTTTATCTCTTCATTCTATCTTTTCTGCCAGTCTTCTGCACCAGTTTCCCAATGTTAACTTGATCCCTCTTTGTCCTCCAGCTAAGGCCTCCATCTAATTCCTTCCTCTTTTTCCACTTCTCTATGTTTTCCTTAACTCATTTTAAATTGTAAACCCTGAGGGCAAAACTGACATATTATGGACTCGTACACTGCATATAATTTTCTGGTTTTAGATTTTGTTATATAACCACAAATATAGTTTATATGGTTAAAAGTGACAAATAACTGGTTAGCTCAGTCTGTCATTTTCTAGGCTGTGTTTGATGCTTTTGGTGCCACTATAGCCAACAGTGACAAAATTATTCTAAACAGCTATTTTTCCTGTTATTCCATGACTGAGATTGACTAAGGGCCACAGAAGATACTGTGGCACAGTGCCAAAGAACCAAGGACTGGGCCAAACCAGCAGCAAATTCTCATGTCCAACAAGTTGAAGAGGTAGGATCTTGCATCAGACTCAAAACCCAAAAACAAGCTACACCTGGAAGATACCTTGGAGAAGTAGTCATCTCCTAAGTGTTTTAAATTCTAGCAATAAAGCAACCTACCATAGGCAATTTACAATCATCACCCCAGGAATTAAACTGAAGAAAGAAAAGAAAATGAGAAGACATTTAAACAAGATACAACAGCACACATCCAGCTTACTAAAGGCAAACCCAGGATCAATGAGGTGGGACAATCTGAAAGCCACCCACCTGGCACCTCTGAAGTAAGAACAAAGCAATTGAATGAGGATCTGGAAAAAGTCAAATTGAAATAATTTCTCAGAAAGCTGCAGAGATGGTGTCTACAATGAAGACCATGCTTAGGGACTCTAGAGCAGATACAGACAAAAAAATAGATGAGCTTAAGAAAATTATGGAAGCCATGAATCTCAGCATAGGAAAGAAATGGAATCCATAAGGCAGATTCAAACAGATATCCAGGAGAACAAAAATTCCTTTGAAAGTATTTGCAGCAGATTAAGCCAATGTGAGCACAGGATCTCAGATATAGAAGACAGGCTTGTGATTAGTGATGAAAAGAAAGAATTAAAATAGCAAGCGACCATGAGAAATCAATTCAGCAGCTGCTGAATGAGGCAAAGAAGAAAAACTGAAGGTTGATTGAAGTCAAAGAAAAAGCAGGAGAAAGTATAAATTACATAGAAAACTGTTCACAGACATCATGGCACAAACATCCCTGGTAGAGAAAATGAATTTGACAAACAAATAATTGAGGAATATAGAACTCCAATTAGCCAAGATCAAACAAAAATTTCAGGCAGGCATATGATAGACAAGATTCCAGAAACTCAACACAAGAGTAGAATATTAAAAGCTATTAGGGAAAAGAAACAAATCATCTATAAAGGCAAGCCCATCAGAATCACAGCTGACTGTTCAGCACAAGCCCTCAAGTCAAGAAGAGCTTGGAATAACATATTTCAGGTTCTAAAGGAAAATAACCTTCAACCCAGATTGATGTACCCTACAAAACTATCTTTCCAAACTGATGGAAAAATAAAATACTTCCATGACAAAGAACATCTAAGAAAATTTATGACCACCAAACCAGCACTCCAAAATGTTTTGAAGGACATTCCAGAAAGAGATAACAAGGACTACAACTCCATGAACCCCAACAGAATGAATCTACCAGGCAAGGCAAACAATTAAATAGAGGGAGAAAATAAAAAAAAAAAGAAAAGAAAAGAAAAGAGGGGGAGCCAACAACAGGAAAATAACATGACAAGGATAATTTAATACATATAGTTTTAACCATCAATGTTAAGGGTCTCAATTTGACAATCAAAAGACACAGACTGGCAGACTGGATCAAGAAGAAAGATCCAACAATATGCTGCATACAACAAACACATTTAATTCAAATTGATATCCATAGACTGAAAGTCAAAGGATGGAAAACAATACTCCATGTGACAGGAACCCAAAAAAAGCAGGGGTAGCTATTCTTTTTATGGAAAAAGTGAATTTCAAGACAAGGCTGATTCAGAGAGATAAAGATGGTCACTACATCATTGTAAAGGGAAGAGAGATAATGATCATAAATATATATACAACAAATACCAGTACACCCAGCTATATAAAACAAATATTAACAGGCATGAAAAATCAAATAAACACTAATACAATCATATTGGGTGATCTCAATACCCACTGTCACAAAAAGACATGTCAACTACACAAAAAATCAACAATGAAATATTAGAACTGAAACAAACTTCTGAACAAATGGACTGAGTAGATGTCTACAGAGTTTTCCACACCACAACATTAGAATACACATTCTTGTCAGCTGAACATAGGACATTCTACAAAATAGACCACATACTAGGTCATAGAACCTGCATAAGTAAATGCAAAGGAATTGAAATTATCACATGCATATTATCAGACCATAGTGCAATGAAATTGGAAATCAATGGCAAAAGAAACCACAAGAACTTCCTAAATACATGGAAATTAAATAGCACCTTCCTGAACAAACAAGCGGTCACAGAGGAAATTAAAGAAGATGTTAGGCAGTTTCTACAATTGAATGATAATGACAGTACACCCTAACAGAACTTATGGGATACACTGAAAGCAGTCCTAAGAAGGAAATTTATAGCATTAAATAACCATATCAGGAAAACAGAGCAAGTGCAAAAAACTTAATTGTGAACCTCAAACTTTTAGAAGAAGAAGAGCAGATTAAGCCAAAAGCTCATACAAGAAAGGAAATTATAAAGATCAGAGCAGAAATTAAAAAATTGGAGACTAAAAAACAATAACAAAAATCAATGAATCAAAGAGTTGGTTGTTTGAAAGATAAAATCAATAAACCTTTATCCAACCTTATTAAAAAAGGGAAGGAAACACTAAAAGCCATGCAATTAGGAATGAAAAGGGCAATACCACAACAGACCCTGCAGAGATCCAGAAAATCATCTATACCTACTTTGAAAACTTGTATTCTAAGAAGATAGAAAAAGCAGAAGAAATGGACAGATTCCTAGATACATATGAATTACCAAAGCTCAATCAAGAAGATATAAAAATCCTAAATAAACCAATATCAATCAATGAAATCAAAGATGTAATTGAATACCTCCCGACAAAGAAAAACCCAGGCCCTGATGGATTCACTGCTGAATTCTACAAGAAATTTAGAGAAGACCTAACACCACTACTTCTCAAACTTTTTAATGAAACTTAAAGTGAAGCAATACTCCCAAATTCTTTCCTGGAAGCAAGCATTACCCTGATACCAAAACCAGAGAAGGACCCAACCAAGAAAGAGAACTACAGGCCAATCTCCCTAATGAACATAGATGCAAAAATCCTCAATAAGATACTGGCAAACAGAATGCAGCAAATCATCAAGAAGATTATACACCATTATCAAGCTGGAGTCATCCCAGGGATTCAGGGATGGTTCAACATATGTAAATCAATAAATGTAATACACCATATTAACAGAGCCAAGAACAAAAATAATATGATCATCTCAATAGTTGCAGAAAAAGCTTTTGACAAATTCCTGCAACCATTCATGATAAAAATCCTACAGAAAATTGGAATAGATCGTCTTTACCTACATCTGATAAAACCTATCTATGACAAACCAATTGCCAACATCATACTAAGTGGACAAAAACTGAAAGCTTTCTCTCTAAAATCAGGAAGAAGTCAAGGATGTCCACCATCTCCACTCTTATTCAACATAATCCTGAAAACTTTAGCCAGTGCAATTAGACAAGAGAAAGAAAGAAAAGGAATAACAATAGCAAAGGAAGAAGTTAAATTATCATTATTTGCAGATTACATGATTCTCTACATAGATGACCCCAAAAACTCCCCTAAAAACTGCTAGATTTAATAAGCAAATTCAGTAGCATAGCTGGATACAAAGTCAACCCTCAAAAATCAATAGCCTTCCTGTACACGAATAACAAACTCACTGAGAGAGAAATTAGGATAACAACACCTTTCAGAATAGCATCCAAAAAAAAAAAAAAAAAGAAATACCTAGGAATCAATCTACCAAAGGATGTAAAAGACCTCTACATTGAAAACTACAGTACTCTGAAAAAGGAGATCGAAGAGGATATCAGAAAATGGAAAGATATCTCTTGTTCTTGGTAGGAAGAACTAATATAGTGAAAATGTCCATACTCCCAAAATTGTTATACAGATTTAATGCAATTCTGATCAAAATTCCAACAACATATCTCACAGAATTAGAGAAAACAATCCTAAAATTCATTTGGAACCAGAAGAGACCTTGAATAGCAGAGGCAATTCTAGGCAACAAAGGCAAGGCAGGGGGCATCACAATCCCTGACTTGAAATTATACCATGAAACTACTGTGATAAAAACAGCATGGTACTGGCAAAACAACAGACCTGAAGATCAGTGGAACAGATGAGAAGATGCAGAAACAACTTCAGACATATTAATCCGCCTTATCTTTGACAAAGGTGCCAAACACATTCACTGAAAGAAAGATAGTCTCTTTAATAAATGGTGCTGGGAAAACTGTCTCTGCACATGCTGAAGATTACAATTAGACCCATATCTTTCACAATGCACTAAACTAAATTGAAAATGGATCAAATATCTAAATATTGAAACAGAAACATTAAATCTGCTAGAAGATAGAATAGGTAAAATTCTCGAAGATGTTGGTGTAGGCAAAGACTTTATGAATAAAACCCCAATTGCACAGGAACTATCACAAAGAATACAAAACTGGGATCTCATCTTATTAAAATCTTTTGCACAGCAAGAGAAACCACCAACAGAGTGAAGAGACAAACCACAATGTGGGAAAAAAGTTTGCCAGCTGTTCCTCATACAAAGGATTACTATCGAGAACATATAAAGAACTCAAAAAAATCAGACTTCCCAAATTTAAAGACCCACTCCAAAAATGGGCATCTGAGATGAATACACACTTCTCAGATGAAGAAATACAAACAGCAAATAAATATATGAAAAAATGTTCAACATCACTGGTCATTCAAGAGATGCAAATTAAAACAACATTGAGATTCCATCTCACCCCAGAAAGAATGGCTATTATCAAGAAATCAACTAATAACAAATCCTGGAGGGGCTGTGGGGAAAAAGGAACCCTCCTCCACTGTTGGTGGGAGTGTCAACTGGTACATCCACTGTGGAAATCAGTGTGGAGATTCCTCAAAAAACTAGGATTGGAGGTCCCATTTGACCCAGCTATTCCCCTTGTGGGTATATTCCTGGAAGAATTAAAAACATCGTACCACAGTGATATATATATATATATATATATATATATATATATATATATATATATATATATATAAACCCATGTTTATAGCAGCACAATTTGAGCCGCTATTGGTGCTCTGTCTGGCTCTGGCTCTGGCTCTGGCTCTGGCTCCTGTCTCTGTCTCTGTCTTTCTCTGTCACTCTGTCCCTCTGTCTCTCTGTTTCTCTCTCTGTCTTTCTCTTGCTCTTAGTTTCAAGGATATAGTGTAAGTAGAACTATGTAGTACTTTTTAAAATTTATTTGAACTTATAGATGTGAACAAAACTTATGCACTACAATGGGGTACGGTGTGATATTTCAGTACATTGTGTAATGTTTAAATCAAGAAAAATGTATCTCTGCAAATATTTATCACTTTTTATGATACAATCATTTCTTCTACTTTTCAAAGTACGAAGTTCTCTATTGTTATCTATAGCCATCCTTCTGTGCACATTCACACCAGGACCTTTTACTTAAGTCTAAGCATAACCTAGTACACCCATTTATCAACTTTCTCCACCTCACCCCACTCTACAGTCTCTGGTAACCACCATTGTACTGCAGACTTTGAGATCCATGTTGAGAGATCCCACATTCTGCGCCTGGCATATTTCACTTACTATAATGATTCCCATTCCATCCACCTTGTCAAAAGGACAGGATTTCTTTCTTTCTTATGGGTCAAATGTATTCCATTGTGTATATACAACATATTTTCTTTATCCATTCATCAGTTGATGAACCCTAAATTTCTTGGTTCCTATGAGTAATTCTTCAATGTTTATGAGAGTACAAATATTTCTTCTGATTTTAATTCCTTTGTAAATATACTAGAGAGAGGGATTGGTGAATCATATCATGGATCTGTTTTAATTCTTTAGGCAACTTCTTTACTATTTTGCCTAATAGCTGTACTAATCTACAGTCCCACTAACAGTGTAAATGTGTAAAAGTGTTCCCTTTTCTCATTTCACCCACACTTGTTATATTTTGTTTTGGATAATAGCCATTGTTAATGCAGTGAGGTCATTTGTCATTCTGGTTTTGACTTTCATTGCCTTTATGATTAGTGATAGTGTGCATTTTTTCATATACCTGTTGCCTTTCTCCTTTTTAGGAACTGTCTTTTAGTTGTATAGACCAACTTTCCCTTTGCTGGGACACAAGATAGACAATTTAAGAGAGGAAATTACATATTCATCTTCTGGTTTCAGTGGTTCCAGTCCATGATCATCTGGCTCTACGTTAGAAACATTATGGTCAAAGAGCATAGCGAAGCCATGTTACTAACTTCCTGGTGTGTGGGAAACAGGGCAACAGGGAGAGATATGTCCTCCAAATGTGCCCACAAATGACCCACTGATCTTAAAAGCATGTGGAGCACTGAGTAGCAGTGTATTGCAGTGCTGGGGCACAGCATTCCCATTATGCAGTCGCCTCTCCATCCAGTCAAGTTGACAATAAAGATTAAGTGGGACATAGGCCTATCAGACACTATTTAATTAGGCTATCATTTGCTAATAAGTTTGTTGTTCCTCTTATGTTCTGGATATTAAAGATTTATTTATTTATGTATTTGTTTTCAAAACTAAAGATCAAACTCAGAACCTGTGCATGTCAGCCAAGAACTTGAACGTGAAATTCACTCACCAGGCCTCTGTGGACTAGTCCTTTATGTGATGTATATTTTGGAAATATTTTCTCCTAATCTGTACATTGTCCCTACGCTGTCAATTGTTTGTGGTGCAGAGCTTTTTATTTTGAAGCATTCTCACTTTTATAAATTTTAAAGGTCATTAATTCATACTATCCTAATCCAAACTATTTTAAAAATTAAAAAATATTTTTTAAAAATATTTAAATGGCTTTAAAAATTTTCATAGTACATTAGTACCAAAAATAAAATAGTAAAATATTTATTTCATTTTTTTTAGAAAGAATGTTATTTTAAAATTTCCCTCCCATTTATTATAATTGAATTGAAGAGAGAAAGAAATTGAGAGACAGAAAGAGAGAGAGGGAGGACAAGAGAAGAGAAGACATGTTTTGATATTCTCTTAATTTAGGTTTTACCCAAAGCATATCCTACAAAAAGGGTTGTGTTCAGGTAGTGTTTTTGTTATTGGCTTCAGAAAAGGTGAGGAAAGGAGGTAAAGAACAGAGAATTAGAGGGAGAATAGTGCTAAAACAGCAAATTTATGGCCACAATATTGTATGTGATTGAAACAAAATTCTGGAAAGACATTCTGAAAAATCATGAAGTACATACATCAGCATACTTCTATTTTAAATTGAAAATTGTTGAAATATACACTACCTTTTGTATCTCACTGGTGAGTGTTGCTCCTACTATGTCATCAACCTAGATCTTCAAATTGCAGTTGTCTATCATCAGCCATTCTGTTGTTTGAGAAAACATCATGAAAGAAATGCAGAGACATGAAATAATAAATATAATGCTGACTACCTTCCAGAGTATGTGTAGCATATCTAGAGTTGAACTCAGAGGTAAAGTTCAATAATACAAAACAGAGCATCCATAATATCTGTTACAATTACATTAGTTCCATAAAAGTGTTGATCCCATATTGTAAAAGGAAAGGCAACTGAGTTCTTTATTACAGTATTCTATTAACCATGATAATGATGAACTTATAAACCAATTCTGACACATATTTTAGTAGTACTGGAAATTGTTTTCAATTTTTTTCTTTCATATTTTCATTAGCACACATTTGCCGTATATAATGATTACATTAATTGCAGGGCATTGGTACATATACACATCTTAATTTTCTGTTCTATGTTCCCTTCCCCCTCCATCGGTCCTTGATCCTCTTCCCTTTTACAAAAGATCTAGCTTCCTGTTTCCTATTTACTTTTATTTCTCTATTATGTTTATGTGGTATACATATTCCTAAAATAAATGTTGAATAAGCTGTTTCAACTCTAATATACCATTTTGTTTAAAAATTATTAGCATATAATTCAGCAGTAATTAATTTACTAATTAACACAAAAGTACAGCTCTCAAACTGTCAATGTTTTACAAGTTCTGTGTATATAACAGATGCATACAGAGTTCAGACTAATAAGTGTAGGTCTCTCATAGAATTATAAACTACATGTAGATATTTCTCAAAAGTATTTTAAAAATGATCCCTGAGTACTTTATATAATGCTTATATACAAATAATTGAGTAGAAAGTAAACTCATGTTTTGTCTGAGGTATAAATATACTTCATATTTCAGAATTTTCACCTTTTCCTGTTTCCCTTATTAGGACCTATCACTGTTTTCCTAATTAAATTCTTTAGTAGGCATTCTTGGCTTCAAGTATACCAGCATAATAATTGAGACAAGGAAAAATACAAGTGTGAATCTTTCAACACACAAACACACACACACAAATATTTAAAATAAACTCAGACAACTAAATTAGAAATATAATGTAATGCACTTAAAATTGTAATATTTTTATTATTCTTCTTCTTTGTTTATTTTTATCCACATCTTGTAGTTGTAATATTCATCAAAGGCTATGGAATTAGTGAATAGTAATAACCTTCTTTATTAAATATCCTCTAAATTGTTAAAATAGAAGTGGGTCTTTAACTTGAGATCAGGTCAACATATAATCTTCAAATTGAAAACCAGACTAAAATTTCATAGTATAAAAATTGTTAGAAATATTATTCTGTCTCAAAATTTGATATTCAAAATTACTTTGTATTACGGTTGAGTAAATTCCAGCTGTTTTTTTTCTCTTGCATTTTCAAATGTAGGAACATTCAAATATTATTTTTTTTTATTGCTGCAAATAGTTTGAAGTTTATGAATTTTAATTAGTGTTAAACTTTTTTTATTATTACTGAATATACATTAGTAGTCACTTTAGAGAAACAGAGAGATTTCTCTTTTATTAGCTTTGGTTCCAGCTATAATCTAAATTTGATTCAAAAAGAAGCAGGAAACCATCATTGTAATAAGAAGTTTAGTATGTAATATTCCTTCATTTTAGAATATATTATAGATAATATGAAGCTTAAGATGCTATAATTTGCCTTCAAGCAACATCTTCTGCTCAGCACACTCACAATGGTCATATGATAAAAATTATTTTTAAAGTTTTTCTAAACTGGGATTACTGAGAGTTAATAAACTACATGCATTTTACACTATCACACATGTAAATGATTATGTAATAGTACAAATGGATATCAAAATGATTTTTTTATTTTTCAGAAAGTAGTTTACTACCATTTAAAATTTATTCTTTGCAAGCTGAACTGAAGCATTAATTATTCAGATTTATCACAGCAAGCATCTTAATTGAAAGCAAATATGAAACAATACCAAGTGACTAGAGAAGGCAAATAGCAGCACAATTTGCCTCTAGATGATTAAACTTTAGAGCTAAAAGGAATTCTTCTGCTATTATCATTGAAGACATTTATACCCTGTTCTCTTAAGTGATTTATTCTAGGGCCTTCAATGATTAAGTGTTGGATTTTATTTAGAATTCATATTTCAACAATGAAATTCACTGTTCCTTTTTATGTTTTCAAAATAAAATGACAAACTACATGTGTATAACTATACATTAAGTTACCATAAACTATTTTGAATAAAAGTTTATAAGTAAACAAAATCTATAAACATATGTACTATATTGGGTTTCATTTCAAGATACCATAGTCAACCATGTGCACAATGAGCCAGTATAGAGTTAATTTTCTCTGTTCTAAATAGGCAAAGTTCCTAGAAAAAGGAATTCTCTCTCTCTCTCTTGCCTTCTCTCTTTCTCTCTCTATCTCTCCCTCACCAGATCTCAAAGATTGAGCAGGCAGGTTTCCTGAATTCTAACATTTATAGGTTTGAGAAAAATACTTGTGTGATTTATGCTAATGGAAATGATATGTAGTTTAACCTTGACCGTCAACATGACTGGTTTAAGAGACTGCTGGAAATTAATTGATTTATTAGGGCACAAAACCTTATAGATGAGTGGGCTTTTAAGAGATGGGTCATACTTGGAAAAAATGGCCACAAAGGAACTGACCTTAAGGACGATATATGGTTCTTACCCCTTTCTCTCTGGCTATTTTTCTGATCTCTGCTTCCTGGCTGCTATGGGATTAGCAGCTTTCCTTTGCCACACACTGCCACCACGCCTTGTCTGCCGTGGAGCCAGCTGACCCTGGAAAACATGAGACAAAATAACACTTTTTACTATGAAATGTGTCAAGCATTTTGTTTCAACAATAAGACAGTTGACAGCACAGGTAATTGGTACCAAGAGTGAAGTTTTTACTATGCTTGTATTTAACCACATAGGTCAGAAAACTTTGGAATTGTTTGCAGGAGGAATTTGGAAGTATTTGAAAATGTGGTCTAGAGAAGCCCCACAAGGCTATAAACACAACTTGATGGGTGATTTTGGTTACATTTCAGAAGATCAGGATGCTTAGAAGAATGTCAATAAAAAAGGCCAATTCATAACATTACAGATGGTAACAGGTACTCTGTTGGAAATTGACCTAGATGCCAGGTCTGGCAAATAGGCAAATAATTCATCTTTGTTTTATCCAGGGGCAAAAATTTTCTATGAGACTTTAAATAGCAATGAATTAATTGATCTTCTGGAGAAATTTTCAACACACTAAACTTTCAGGCTTTCAATATGTAACGTTTAAGCTTAATTGTCAATTTATTTGGCATGGGACCTGGGTAGAGTATTAGTAAAGCACACTTCTTAGTGTGTCTGTTTGCATCATGGAGGTGAGACCATGTGACCTATACCTAGTCCTTTACCCCTTCCTCTCTGACACTGTTCCCCTGCTATTCTTCCTGCCCATCATGAAATAAATACCATAGCTTTGTTACACTATGCCCCTCCTGCATGACCCTCCTGACTTGGGTGCAGTAGACCATGGACTAAATCCCCTGTGAGCCAAATAGACCTCTCCTCATTTAAGTTCTGTATGTCTGGTATTTGGTCCCAGTGGAGAGAAAGCTGACTAATACAAACTTTAATATCAAGAGAGGAATAGTTTTTGTGACTACCTGACTGCATGGTTCAAAAACCTTTGGAACTGATTTGCAAGAGAAGTTTGGAAATGCTTGGAATGGTGGGCTAGAGAGGTTCTAGAAGGCTTTAAGCAAAGCTTGCTGAAAGAATATTGTCAGAGCTCAGGATGCCAAAATATTGATAGGAATGTGAAAAATAAAGATAAATAAAGAAGGTATCAGGTATGAAAAAAACTACCATGGGCAATTAGACTGAAGTCCATCTACCTTACACTCTGAAAGAAAATTTATTATACTTTGTCCATGTCCTGAGACTTTGTGGGAGACAGCGATTAAGAGTAGTGTACTAATTGATCTGGTGGAGGAAATTTCAAGGCAGCTCAATATTCAGTTTGTGGCTGCTCTTAGCCAAATTTAGAGGGAGAATTGTGGACAAAAAGCAGAGCAGAAAAATGTGAAAAACTCAAATTTTGGCCCAAAGAAATATAATGTATAATGTTGAGGTAAAAAGAACTATGGTTCCTGAAGATGTTATCACCATTAAAAAGAAGTCAAGCATAGTATATTAAACATATATTATAAATATTAACATATATTAATATACAATTGAAAAAGTGAATACATACATACTTATTACATTAATATTTTATTAACTAGCAGCACAATAATTTATTTAATTTATTAGCTGAGTAAATTGTATTGCTTTCAATATCCTGAATTTACCGCTATGCACTTCGAACACTCTTGTTTATAACTTTTTATGAAAATTTTTCTGTAGAATAAGTTTTATAACTTTACCATAACTCCTTCCTGGCTGCCATGAACTAAGCAGATTTTCTCTGATGTACCCTTCTGCCATGATGTTCCTTCCTTGACTCCAGCCAAACATGGGCTTAATTCTCTGAGTAAACCTCTCCTACTTTAAGTTGTAAGTGTTGAGTATTTGTTCTTAGTGACAAGAAAGCTGAATATACAGGATGGACAATGCTGATTTCTTTTAGCCAGATTTATATTGTAAATCTGAAGCAAAAAATATGTGAAATAATTTGAAAATCCTTCAGTTTTCCCATAAAAATATACTTTAAAAAATTGGGAAAAATATTTGGTTGGTGAAAAGATTAGTGCTATTGAAAAGAAACCAATTAGTTTGAACCATTACAAGAAAAGAGATGACTTGATGGCTTTTCAGGAATCAACATGACTCCACCCATTGCATGCTTATGGGTGAAAATTGTGAATGTTTCCCTTTTTGGGGAAGAGAGCACCTTTTGAGAAGTGCTGCTTAGAGATTGGTCTTCCAGGATCCATTTCAGCATCTTCAGCTTCCCAAAGTCCATTGCAGCTTTGTTCCAGGAGGGCCAGGCTACTGATCAAGCTGTCAGTAGATTTTTGTACCACATGTGATGGGTTTTTACATGCAGGAAAATACAACAGTTATGGAGTCATTCAGGCTACTAGTCAGATTTCAAAGGAAGGCCTGGGAGGCCAAGCAATGCCTGACAGGGCCACATCACACCCCAACAGGAACTCCTGAGAGGGCAATGTATGCATTTTTGGGAGTGAGGTAGAATTTGGATTGGGGACCACAGGAAGATGCAAATGTCAGGAATGTGGAGTATCTACAAATGAAGTTTGCATGCAGTTTGCAGAGCTATTTCAGGAGAAAGGAAAAAAGAATCGCAACCAACAATTCCATAGAGTGGGACTCACAGGCCTTCTGGAATTCACCTCACACTACCATGTGCCCTGCATGTTGGCAATAGAGTTAGAAGAATTAATATTTTCCCTACTTGGTTTTGGTGCTGCTTTGGGCTAATTAATTTTTATTCTCTGACTTTTCCTTTTAGAATATCAGTGTCAGTACTGGGTATTTATTACTGAGATAGTTGCATCAATTATAGGAATATCTATTGGAAAATACAATAGTTAAATACAGCAATATAAATAACTTTGGTGTTTGGTATTTAGATATGCTAACTTCTTCTCTCCTGCTTTCAAAGTGATTTTATGTATCAACCCTCCAAATATACTTCAAGTCCTATGTTCTTTTCTTTCATTATATGATTCCAACATTTCTTACATACTTTTGTCTAAGTTCTTCTTTTCATGATTCAGTTGTTTTTTTATTCTGAGAAATTTTCTAGTTTGTTAATGCTCCCCACAAGAGTGCTTAAATCATTTATAGTGTCAATTTTACTTAAATTTAGTTATTTTTTTAAAAACTTATATTAGCATTAAATCATTTGTACTTTCTAGTTCTCTGCTTAAGTTATATTATAAAAAATTTCATGGATATGTCAGTCTGACATATTTGTAATTTCTGTTTATTTTCTGATATTTCTCTAGGTTTTCCTTTAATCTTTCTTTTAAACTAATTATTGCTAATGGAATTTTTAACAATTTATATGACAAATTATCATGGTGATACAGACCTTGATGATTTCATTCACCTCAAGAGTGAATACATTTGTTTATAGAACCAGATGACATTAATCCAATGACATGGATCCTTGTTTCTGATTCTCTATACAGGCAAGGAACTGTCATTCAATGCCAATGTAAACCTGCATATTTTACTGGGATCACAACTCTTTTGCAGGCACTAGCTCTGGCTCTGCTCTGCCTCTATGAACCTCCTGAATTTCTCATGTTCTCCTACTTTTGAATCTGCCAATTTTCTCATAAATACAATTTTGAGTTCCATTTCTTCTTTATTTGAAGTTTGGATCCTTTCCCATCTTTACTACCTTTAGAACCTTGTGCAGCTTTCAAGAAGAATTTAAAAGAAAGATTTCCTCTATATTTTCTAGGTGTCTTCAATAAAAAGTTGTGCAAATCAAGGTATCCCACAATTATAAGAAATCAGAATTTGATATTTTTGTTTGTTTATAGCCACCAACATAAGTGCATATTATTTTGCAGGCTGATTTTAACACTCAAGCATCTTTTCATCTTTTATTTTAGTCTTTTTGCAGATCTGAAAGGTTCCTCTAAAATCTCATGTGCTTGGAGGGTGTTCAATCAAGAGGACTGTGTCCGTTATATCCACTGCTGAGTTCAGTAGTTGAATGTGCAGTTAGAAGGTAGGGCCTAGTGGAAGGTGGATCATGAAGACGTACACTGGAAGAAGACATTCTTGCCCCTGGGTTCTCCCTTCTCTCTCCTCTTCCTGGCTGCTAGGATGAACAGCTGTTCTCTGCCAGGTGCTTCCACCATGCTGTTTCTGCCTGGAGCCACTTTAGTTTGGACTGAATCCTCTAAACATCATGTGCCAAGATAAACCTCTCCTTCTTTAAGCTGCAGGTGTTGGGTGCTTTGTCCTAGTGACAAGAAAGGGATGAAGACAAACAGAAACAGTAAAATGAAATTCTCAGTAAAATGGAATAGTTATTTTCTAAATACAGATATTAATTGGTACTAAAAACCATGTATGTTATTAGTTGTTTTCTTGATAATAGCTATTCTTTCTGGAAAGAGAAGGAATCTCAGCATTGTTTTGATTTTCATTTCTCGACTGACAAGTGATGTTGAACACTTTTTCATACATATTTGACATTTGTAATTATTCTTCTGAGAAGTGTCTATACATCTCAGATGCCCATTTTTGGATTGCATCTTTAAATTTGTAGGGTCTGATTTTTTTCAGTTGTTTATATGTTTTTTAGATATTAATCCTTTATTTGAAGAGCAGCTTGCAAAGAATTTTTACACTCTATGGATTGTCTTCAATTTGATGGTGATTTCTTTTGCTGTGCAAAAGCTTTTTAATAAGAGCACAATTGTTGATTCTTTGTGATAAATCCCGTGTGTTCAGGGTTTTGATCATAAAGTCTTAACCTACCTATATCTTCCAATTTTCTACCTATTCTATCTTCCAGCAGATTCAGTGTTTCTGTTTTAATATTTATATCTTTGATCCATTTTGATTTTAGGTTAGTGCATGATGATACACATGGGTCTAGTTTTAGTCTTCAGCATGTTTAAAGCCAGATCTTCCAGCACCATTTATTAAAGAGTTATCTTTCTTCCAGTGAACATGTTTGGCTCCTTTGTCAAAGGTAAGGTGGTTGAGTGCATTTGGAGTTGTGTCTGCATCTTCTAGTCCATTCCATTGATCCTCAGGTCTTTTTTTTTTGCCAGTACCATGCTATTTTTATCACAGTAGATTTAAGCATAATTTCAGGTCAGGGATTGTGATGCCCCCTGGCTAGCCTTTGTTGCTCAGGATTGCTTTTCTATTCTAGGTTTCTTTTGTTTCCAATTATATTTTAGGAATGTTCTTTTTAGTTCTGTGAGGTATGTTAATGATATTTTGATGGGACTGCATTAAATCTGTACAGCAATTTTGGGAGTATGGCCATTTTTACTATGTTGATTCTTCCTACCCAAGAGCAAGGGTTATCTTTCTATTTTCTGATATCCTCTACAATTTCCTTTTTCAGAGTACTGTAGTTTTCAATGTACGGATATTTTACTTCCCTTGTTACATTGATTCCTAAGTATTTTAATTTTTCATACTATTCTGAAAGATGTTTCAATAATTTCTCTCTCAGTGAGTTTGTTATTTGTGTACAGGAATGCTATTGATTTTTGAGTGTTGACTTTGTATCCAGCTATGCTACCAAATCTATTTAATAAATCTAGAAGTCTTTTGGTGGAGTTTTGGGGTTCTTCTATGTAGAGTATCATGTCATCTGCAAATAATGATAATTTAACTTCTTCCTTTGCTATCTTTATTCCATTTATTTCTCTCTTGTCTTGTTGGTCTGACTAATGTTTCCAGAACCATAATGAATAGGAGTGATGATAGTGGACACAATTATCTTTTTCCTGATTTTAGAGTGTAAGCTTTCAGTGTTTGACCATTTAGTATGATGTTGGCTATTGCTTTGTCATAGATGGCTTTTAATCAGATTGAGATAAAGACCATCTATTCTTATTTTCTTTAGGGTTTTCATCATGAATGGATGTTGGACTTCAAATGTTTTTTTCTGTGTCTATTGAGATTATCATATGATTTTTGTTCTTGGCTCAGTTGTTATGGTGTATTACATTTATTGATTTGCATATATTGAACCATCCCTGAATCCCTTGGCTGAATCCTACTTGGTCATGGAATATAATATTTTGATGATTTGCTGCAGTTTTTTGTCAGTTTCTTATTGAGAATTTTTCCATCTATGTTCATTAGGGATACTGGCATGTAGTTCTCTTTTCTGGTTGGATGCTTTTCTGGTTTTGGTATCAGGGTAATTCTTGCATCTAGGAATGAGTTTGGGAGTATTGATTTCATTTCAATTTCATTAAAGAGTTTGAGGAGTAATGGCATTAGATTCTCTCTAAATTTATTGTAGAACTTGATTGTGTATCCATCAGGACCTAGGCTTTTCTTGTTGATAGATTTTTAATTACATTTTCAGTTCCACTGACTGATAATGGGTTATTTAGAATTTTTATATCTTCTTTATTCAGCTTGGGTAATTCATATATATCTAGAAATCTACCCATGTCATCAATTCCATTTCATTAGAATAAAGTTTCTTGAAGTAGGAAGAAAACAATTAATAACAAATGCTGCAGGGCTGTGGGGAAAAAGGAACACCTCTCCACTTTTGGTGGGAGTGTAGGCTTGTGCAACCACTGTGGAAATCAGTGTGGAGAATCCTCAAAAAACTAGGATTAGAGGTCCCATTCCACCCAACTATTCCACTTCTGGGTATTTTCCAAAAGAATTAAAAGCATCATACTACAGCTATATATGTGCACCCACATTTATAGCAGCACATTTTGTAATAGCTAAATCTTGGAAACAATTCAAATGCCCATCAACTGATGAATGGATTAAAAATATGTGTATTTTCATTTATATAATGGATATTACTCAGCTATAAAGAAGAATAAAATTGAAATATTTATAGCTAAATGGATGGACCTTGGGACCATAATCTTAATCAGACACACCTGTGTTAATATCACATTATTTCTCTGGCATGAGAAACTGAAAATATAAATAAGAACCAAAATGTACAACAGATATGGTTAAATAAGAAGAAAGTATTCAAAATGAAAAGGGAAATAAGGAGTGAGGAGGGAGAAAGAAAGGAAGAGAAAGAAAAAAATGAAAAAAGGAAAATTCAAACAGAGCTTTGTGAACAGGGAAAGAAAGAGGGGTTGAAGGGAGGTGACAGGAATTGGGAAAAAAGAGGAATCAAGATATATCACATACAGGTACAAGTTCCCTATCATGAATGTGATCTTTATGTATACCAAAATTGAACCAATGAACTTAAACTAAAATAAAAATAAAAACTTAAAACATACACATGAAAGAAGAAATTTCTTGTAGTTAATTGAATATAATAGTTCTGCCTATAAAAACCGCATAATTTTTGATGCATGAATAAAGATGATTAATTTTTATAGATGATTACTGACCAGTTAAAAATGCAAAGGCTAGTGCAAAATGTTTGACATTTTAGTACAGCTGCATATTGTCACTGTGAGTATTAAACATCCTTTGAAAATTATTTAGTTTAAAAACTACATTATGTTAAAAAGAACACACAATAAAAATATATTTAATGAAACAACTGAATTGTCCATGTGTAAAGTAGACACAATTCCTCTAGTGTTATGTGAAGTATATTCAGTTCACCCATAAGAGAAATATTGGCTTTACTGTCCATAGAAATTCTGAAATTTTCCTTACTAAAAATTCTTATTAATTTTTACTCTGTTTTGGTATTATGCTATCTGCAAGGTGCGAACCCTTGTACTTAAGTGGATACTTAAGTAATCCACAACAGAATCATTCACATTTCATGTACTAATAAGAATAGTAATATCTACCATTTATCAAATACCCATTTTGCTCCAGGAAAATTATAACTGTGCCTAGGATTGCATGCACACATTCACTATGAGCCTCTTTGGGCATGCAGGTATTCACTTTTGGGGAGTTTGGGGGACAGGGCTTATATCCCTTTGGGTTTGTGCTTTCCTAGTAGTTGTTATGTTTGTGTATTTATGTAAGTGCAAGTATATATGGTGATGTATACATTAATATATATATTTGAAAAAAAATATATATAGAACAGCAATGCCAAATATAGTTTCCATATTTTACATTTCACAAAGGAAATGGTAAAGGCCTAAGAAAGGGCAGAATTTGACTTCACATCACAGGATTATGTATAGGTCAGTGTGTTTCACGCCAATCACACTGACCACTGGCCTTCAAAGACAAACTTCAGATAAAATTATTTGTGAGTTTTGTGAAATTTTTAATCTTTTATTTTTGTTTCAATGCAACATGAAAATAAAATAACTATGTTCTAGATCATTTATATTGTAACCTCATGGAAATGATATAATTTCTTGACAAACTGCTGAAGTGTTTGCTCTTATTCACAACTGAGTCACAGTAGGTAGTAGTGCATTACTTGAGCCAATGGGAAAAGAAGTAGTACTAATTAATAAGACAAGTACTAAAAGCATTTTTAAAATGTGAGTCATTTATGTAAGGTTGCATACATATGCCAAAGTCAAGGAGCATTTGTGATGAATTAATTTCACATTGATAGTAATATACACAATTATTTCCAGAAGTTATTACTATTAATTCCAGAAGTTATTAATATTAATATTAGGAATTATCTTGGTTCTCATCCTTTGCAGTTAAATGTGATTTTTTTCAAAAAAAATTATGAACGATTAGTATAATTTTATCTAGTTTTTAATATCCATATTCAATATTATTGGAATAAATATTATTTCAGCCAATTTCAGGGATGATGCAAATTAATTTCTTTTGAAATTGATCAATATGTTGCCCTTGTTTTAAAAATGCTAGGGTGTGAATAGTTAAGCATTGTTAAATTAGGAACATTAAGGGCATAAGGCAATCAGGCATGTGGGGAAGCTACCAAGTGTGTAAGCACAGTATCTCCTGCATTTAATGTAAAAGACCTCAAGATAATTCGGGATCAACTAGGGAGGTGGGAGGATACAATATACATTTAGTAATTCTTCTTTTTCCTTAATGTTTAATCTGAGTGGAGACTTCTCCGTACTATAATAATTACCTAAAGGCAGAATAAAATAAAAATTCTATTCAACTTTAGAGCTGTCTTCTTAAACATTATGTATTCATGATACTCATCTTGAAATTTAAATCATTTTCTTAAAAGGGAATGATAAATTTGACCTCTCAGAAAAGGTACTCTAAAGAAGTATAATTACATACCCATAAAAATGTAGTTAGATATCAGAACAAAATAAATATCAATATACTATCTGCATAATATGCATACTACCCAAGGCATCTCAAATTGCTATACATTTAAAATATTGAATTCTAAAGGAGTACCAAGGGGTCACATTGCAAGTCATTTCACATTTATGGCATATAGAAATAAAATTTTAGTGTTTGGAATACATCATCTTCTAGACCTCTTTTTAACTGCCCTCTAAGTGACAATCCCTTCATCATTTTAAGTAGGTATTCAATATGAAATATAAAAGTTCACATGTTATTGATCAAGACAAGTAAAATTAGTTTTTATTTATTTCATTTGAGAGATGACTGTTAAACTATTTCTGTCAGTTTAATACAGAAACATTTCTCTCATTTTTTCAGACTCATTCAAATAGGAATTTTCCATTGTAGTGATTTGTAGTTACAAAGGGTCAGATAAATTTTAAGTAATAACCCATGAATAAAAGAATCCTGACATTGGGGGTCATGATGAGTTTGACTTTGTCTAGAAATTTTGTGCTTTAAAAGTGGAAGAGACAGTGAGGCTAGGAGGTAGGAAGGCAGGGTCTTTTCCTAGTTGGGGAACTTAAATTTCATTTTCATACCCAAACTATAAGATAACATCTGGAAATGCTTCCATTAAACACAATATTTGCACAGTAGATATTAAATTCAATAATAAGTACAAACTTCTGAAGCAATGCAAAGTATTATAAAGTTCCTAAAGTAGTAAAGAAAAAATATTGGAACAGATATTCAATTATCCATAAATTAGGTGAAATTAGAGTAAAAAAGCGTGCCCCTTTTTAAAGGCAGAAAGAATGAGAAAAGTATCAATTTTAGGATGATTTTATCACTTTCTGCAAGAAAACAAATAAGGATTTTGACAAGGATCACACTGAAACTGTAAAAAGACTTGGGAAGTATTACCATGTTGACATTAATAAATTCTCCAATTCACAAATACCATATGTTTTCCCACATGTATAAATCCCTTTAATTTTTTAATGATTCATAGTTGAGAACAAATTTTATGCTTTTGTTATGTTTACTTCTAAGTGTTTTAAATGTTGTGATGCTATTGTAAATGCAATTATATTATTAATTTCACTATATATATATAATTTCACCATACATATATATACACACATATATACATATACATATATATGTGTATATATATATATTCCAGGAGATAGAGGAAAGGGGAGGGAAGGAAGGAGAGAGGTTAAAAAAAGACTAAGAAATATCATGTACATATACCAATTCCCCATGATGATTGGAATTGTTATGTACTACAAACATGAATAAATATATAACAAAATGTTGTTGTCTTTGACACTTACAGGGGACAATCTCTGACTCAGATCAAATACTTCTAATTTTCTAAAGAAGTTTCCACAGGTGATATAATTCCAGTTACTACAGAAAGGGAATTTAGAAGATCTCTTATGATGTTCTCCCTCCTCCTATGGCTGCTAGGCTGCTGGATTTCACTAGAATTTTATGGTCTTTGATTTTCACTGCTACACTGGAGCCAAGTGGAGAGATATAAAAATAGGACACTGTGAAGCACACAGAGTTCCTTATTTTATTCCTAATTTATGTAGCTTTTCTGAATAAACATGCCTTGGTTTGTTAATTGGTTAATTCCTAGAGTCTTTAAAAGTATATTTAGATAACCCTTTCTAGAATATTTTTTGTTTATTTTGTAGAATAGATTTTCAGAAAACTTCCTTAATTTTTTATTTTAAAGATATATTTTTTAAAAATTATCTGAAATGTATTTGGTAAAGAGATTACAAATTATTTAAGGTAGCTTACAAAATATTAAAACAATTATACCATGTCAAACTTAAAGGAAGGAAGGATAATTAGAAAAGTATAATTCAAAAATTAGAAAAAAATGGTATTCATTCTCATTCAAAGTATATAGCAATAGTTACATTTTAAAAAAAATCATTTTAAATCCATGCTATCAAAGATACATTATCTGTGATAATGGCTAGCTGAGCACTTGCTCAGGAGTGTTGAAAATATTTCATAATACATAATATTTGTAAGCACTACATTCACCCATATTTACACACATAAACACATGAAACAGAAGATAAAAAGTACTCTATTACTCTTATTCTCAAATCTGTTTGTGTGTGTATGGGTGTTTGCAGGTTTTTGTACTGTTTTTATTCAATAATTTAAAACAAGTGACCTGATAGTGATTAGACTGATAAAGGCTTAAATCAAATTTACCCTCAAGATAACTGCCAATTGTGTTTGATTTTGAGGTTGAGTCATTAACATATTTTATGACAGTGACATTTAGAACAACTCTTGTATGTATTTACATTTAAGTGTGGTCTCTTGTTTTCAAAATTAAAATGTCATTTTTTTTTTGTGGGTACCGGGGTTCGACCTCAGGACCTCGTGCCCCAACAGGCACCCGTGCCGCTGAGCGATATCACCGGCCCCTTTTTCATATGTGGGTTCCGGGAGTCGAACTCGGGCCCTCGCGCTTGCAAGGCAGGCGCTTACGCCGCTGAGCCATCTCACTGGCCCCTAAATGTCATTAATTTTTAAATGTGTGTTTTTAACTAAAAAAATGAAATTACCTCAGGTATTATTAAATAATTTGATACATTTTGTTACCATTATTTTAATTATAAATCTGTGTCAAAAACAAATAATATTCTGCTTTCAGAAAGATAATATAAGGTGAGGGATATTTAAATAATTTAGTACCATTTCTTTTCATGTATTTTTACTTCTGTACACTCTGTTCCACAGCACACCAACAAAGAGATTTACCCATTAGTGCTTCTTATCATTCCAACACCTTCACATTATTTTGCAAACTTACCTGTGGGTTAATCCAGGTCATTTAGTGAAGTTTCATTATAAAATGAAACTTTTCTCAATTAGAAAAGGCAGATGATCCTTTTAAATATAAAAAGGAATGTGGCATTTAAATACATAATCCTTGTGTTTTAGGAGGAAGTCTCATCTGTCTTTTCTAATACACAAATTTGTCATCTATTTAATGGGGGGTTGCCTACCTTTTTAATATTAAGGGGCTACATAATAAGTGGCATCTCCACAAATGCATCTAAAACTAAATCTGACACATAGTACTTATTAAAGAATTTTATTGCCACAGGTTCTTTGTAAGCCTATTTATTCCATAGATTGGATGATAATAGCCTAAAATTCATTTGGAACCAGAAGAGACCTAGAATACCAAAAGTGATTCTGGGTAACAGAGGGAAGGTAGGGGGCATCACATTCCTGACTTGAAAATATACTACAAATCTGCTGTGATAAAAACAGCATGGTACTGGCAAAAAAATAGACCAAGGATCAATGGAACATATTAGGAGATGCAGAAATAACTCCAAACACACTCAGCCATCTGATGTTAGAGAAAGGAGCCAAATGCCTTCACTGGAAGAAAAATAACCTCTTTAATAAATGGTGCTAGGAGATGTGGCTTTCCACATGCTGAAGACTAAAACTAGACCCATGTCTTTTCCCGTGCACTAAATAAAATCAAAATGAATCAAAGATCTAAATATTAAAACAGAAGCACTATATCTGCTAGAAAATAGAATAGGTAGAACTCTTGAAGACATTGGTGTAGTGAAAGACTTCATTTACAAAATCCCAATCACTCAGGAAATATCATAAATAATAAACAACTGGGATCTCATTTTATTGAAAAGCTTTTGCACAGCAAAAGAAACCACCAACAGATTGAAAAGACGATCCACAAAGTGGGTGATAATTTTGTCAGCTCTTCCTCAGAGGACTAATACTTAAAATTTATCAAGAACTCCAAAAAAACAACCCCCCCCAATTTATAGACCCAATCCAAAAATGAGCATCTGAAATAGACATTTCTCAGATGAAGAGGTAGAAATGGCAAATCAATATATGAAAAGATACTCAACATCACTGGTCATTTGAGAGATGTGAGTTAAAACAATGCTGAGATTCCTTCTCACTCCAGAAAAAAATGGCTATTATCAAAAAAAAAAAAAAAATGCTGGAGGAGCTATGAGGAGAAAGGAACACTTCTCCATTGTTGGTTGTAGTATAGACTGGTGCAACCACTGTGGAAATCAGTGTGGAGATTCCTCAAAAAACTAAAACTAGAGGTTCTATTTGACCTGGCTATTCCCTTCTTGGTACCTTCCCCAAAGAATTGAAAGCATCATACCACAGCAATATAGGTACAACCATGTTTATAGAGGCATAGTTTGTAATAGCTAAATCTTAGAAACAGCCCAAATGCCCATCAGCCAGTAAATGGATAAAGGAGATGAGGGTTTTTTTTCATACAGTGGAGTACTACTCAGCCTTAAAGAAGGATAACCTTGGGACCTTTCTAGCCAAACGGTTGCAACTTGAGAACACTTGAGAGAACTTGAGAACACTCTTAAGTGAAATAAATCAGACACATATGTTTAAATACTACATTTTTTCCTCTGGTGTGAGAAACTGAAAATATAAATAAGGACCAAAATGTATAATAGATATTGGGAAATGGAAAGAAAGTGTTAAAACAAGAAGGGGAACAGGGAGGGTGTAGGGGTAAGGAAAGAAGGGACAAGAAAACAAGAGAATAGAAGGGAAAAAAAGGAAACAAAGCTTTTGTGAATAAGGAAGGGAAGAGGGTTTGAAGGGAGGGTAGGGGAATGATAAAAAAAGAGGCGGCAAGATATATCATGTGCAGGAACAAATTCCCTGTGATGAAGGTTATCTATGTACATCTAAAATGTACCAATAGAATTTTTAAAAATGCAAAATCAATGAATGTGAAGCAGTAGCCATTTGTAGGAGGAATTTTGCAACAAGTGAAAAGACACTGTACAACCAAGAAAATTCTAAGAAGAAAAAAGGAGAGTGCAGGTATATCAGAATATGTTGGAGAAACAGAATACATTGAAGCTTAAATCTTTAAAAAGAAATCTTGATCATGACTTTTAAACCTTCCTAACCCTCAGCATGGGTGACTTTTCCATACTGCAGTCAGTGAACTTGGATTAACTTTGGACTCTCTTCTTCAGTACCTATAATCAATGAACTGGAAATTGTTACCTTCAAATTTAACCCAAGCATCAAACATATTTCCCCTTCACTCACCACTGTTCCACTCATCTTTAGTTCAGTGTTCCTATACAGTGTACTCAAAATAAAATACCACGTGGTCCTGCTAAAATATGGGAGGCTCCATCGCTGCACTTCTCAAAATTTGTGGTGGCTCTTTATTGGCTTCAGAGAACCTTGAATTTGTACTTAATGTCATTATCATGTTCTATTTACTGATCAGTTGATTTGGTCTTTATTCTGCTGGTACCAATTGAATATATTTAAGTTTAGGAAACATATTTATCAATGCTATGAAATTTTCAGTCATTTACTTAAATTCACTAGCTAACTTTTCAACTGAATTCATCTTGGAGCTACTTTATCCAGTGTAACTTTTTTTGTGTGTCAACTTCAGCAGGCTACCTACCTATTCAATCAAGTAGTAATTTAGGTGTTATGATGAAAGTATTTTGCAGATGGGATTAAGATGTACAATATATCCTTTTGGCTTGGAGTAAACTTTACTTCAGTAACTTCGGTTGACCTCATGCAGCGTTGAAGGCAGCAAAGTTAAAACAGTTTTTGTAGTATGAAGTCTGGAATGATTGCACCCTGCAAACCTGCACCACAAATCTTAGACTTCCCCTCCTCCACAATCATGTAGTCAATTGCTTAAAATAACCCTTTTATTTCACAGAACTTTTTCTTTGGATAACCTGACTAATTGACCTAATTTTTCATGTTTTTATTTTATGAATCTCGAGGCTCTTCTTCCCATACAAATCTATAAAACTTACTCCTTATTCTTGCTCCTTTTGTGTTTACAAACTTATTTTTGCATTTTGGATATTATGTATATCCATTTTTATTATTTTTCTTTATTGTTATTGAGTTCTATTTTTGATTTTTCCAAATAAAGAAATCTAGGGGTCTCTATATTAATATTGGCTTTCTTAAGATACCTTGTGAGTTTTAGAGAAGTACTCATGTTCATGTATTGCCCACATTTCATAATGTATGGGCCTAGCAACCCACAATTCCATCTGAAGAAGGAAACACAAAAACTATGTGAAAAATGTTGCAGAACCTAGTGTTTGACAAAATACTAGGCTTTCAAGGAAGTCCTAATTTCAACATCACTTTCTTGTCATTATATTTGCATTATAGCAGAATGCTAGATAAAATTGACATGAACACCCCCTTATGTAGAATGTTAATGAAATGCCTAGAGATGCTATTGTTGTGCTGCAAGAGAATGGGACACATGAGAAAACCACAGCTCCAAGAAGAACCTAATGATGTACCTTAAATACGATGACAATCAGAAGAGAGAGTACCATGTGGGAAACATAATCTATGTCCACTCTAACCTGCTTTTGATTGTAATTTATGTGTATTATCCCTTAAAAATAATTCTATATCTGTAATAGTCCCAGTTTTATCCATGCCCTATTTTTACCTTGCAGTATAGATTGATAGACTAATCTTAGGTCACATTAGGAGTCAGGAATGTTTATCATTGGACAGTGTTTTCTTTTATAGCATAAACTCTTTCAACACACTTCTCTTAAATCAGTTATAATACTGACTTTGACATTTTATTTATTCTTACAATATGGAAGGGATTTTTATTCATATTCATTTGCCATGCTTGATGTACACTAAATAAATTAACATGGTAATGATTACTTCCTTCAAATCTTAATTATTACCTTAATTCTCTTTATCACAGCTATAATACTTATTCTACTGTATAAATCCCAAATATCCTGATCATATATGCAAATTATAAATGTATAAAATGCCTCTTTAAATTTAAAACTTTTTTTTTACTCTTCATAGATCCACTATTTGATCTAAATATAGATTGAAAGCATTGCATGGATTCTGGTTCTTCTTTTCTCATAACTTATTCTGGCAGTTGTCACTCTGTGTTCCTGAACTTCGCAGCATATTTCTTAGTCTTTGAAACTTTAATGACTGTAAATGTACTTCTAGTTTCATTGAAAATAATTAACACACAAATTTTGACATGCAGCTATTCTTTCCTTTATCTTAAACAACTTTTCCAGTTTTTTTCTTATTCTCTTTTGTCCCCCATGTTTTCATTTACTTTTAGACACATACTGTATATTTTTTACAAATAGTAGAAGAGAAAAAAACTAGGGTTTTATATATAAAATCAGCAATTCCTTATCTTTTTATTGCAGGCCTTTTTTCCAGGTTTTGCCTGGTTGACCCTCTTTCTGATTTTAGTCTAAGAGTCTGAAACATTCTTATGTCTCCTGGAGTCTATCGCTTATTTCCAGTGAGGCTCGTTTGTTTCTTTGAACCATCTGTGAGATAGACAGAGGAGGCACTATGATTCTCAAGTGAATTCTGAAGTACTTACTGGAGATGTTGAGGTACTGAAAGTTCATGTAAAGTGAGCAGAATAAGTGCTCCAATGTGCTTTTAAGCATTATTTTAAAGTGACACCAAATACTTTTAGTGTGTTAGAAATAATGTCTGATAAAATCTACCAACTGGCAACCAAATGAGCTTATTTTAGAGGAAAGATTAAGTGCCTATGAGTACAAGAATTCAAATCTAACTCATTTCAAACCTATAACACATACTCATTTCAATACGTGACACTGTTTCTACAGTTAGATATTCTTGGCAGACATAGAAATAAATGTATCTTGACACATACTAATCATGACTTGATATGAGAGGGTTTGAAAAATCAAGGAATTATGATTCATTCAAATCCTAAAAGCACCCAGAATATCTCTCAAATATTGTCAGAATGTTTTTGTTAATTCTACCATGTCTGGTGAAGATGAAAAATTGTTAGGCTCTATTTCATTCAATCCTTCATAGAGTTGTCACTTGTATTGAAATTTTAAAGAACTGCTCAAGTTAAGAACATTATCCTGAACACTGCAGTTGTGTATGTTTATGTTCGTGAGTATGACTAAAATGTGGGGAGATACCTGTAACACCAACTTCTCCGATATATCTACCTCATGTTAAAATCTCCTTTTGATAGTGATAAAACATTTGCTTTGTGATTGATTTATCTCTGGTAGCAC
Source organism: Erethizon dorsatum (assembly GCA_028451465.1). NCBI lineage: Eukaryota > Metazoa > Chordata > Mammalia > Rodentia > Erethizontidae > Erethizon > Erethizon dorsatum. The sequence continues at coordinate 75,940,291 of CM051833.1, read as the reverse complement.
TCTATCACTAAGTACCAGGAAGGTATTTATATTTAATCAACATCATCTCATCCTTATTTCTCTGCTTCTTACAGTTGATATTGTTGGTAACATCTTTGATTTCTAGTTATTTTTTTAAGTGCTACAATATATTTTTGCAATTGTACCTTGGGTTAAATATGTTCTCACTGGTAACATTTAGGTGTTCCAATGTACTTCTAAATTCTTTAGTTTTCCTAAACATAATTTTAGATAAACTGGCATGAAGCTCTGACCAAGTAAACTTCTATTGGATTTAAGTTGCTTGCCAGGAGTTTTGAGTATATAAAATACAAAGAGGAATATACAGACCACAGTGTACAGAGCCTCAAACTCTCAGACAAGGATACCGATGATGACAATTAGTGGTACTTACAAGGCAATGAAAGCCATGAGTGAGTAGTAGACAGCTTCCTACTAGAGCAATCGTTCGTTTATAAGGATTGAGCATGAATATACATAAGCTGTGGAAGCAAAGACACTGATGAAGTTGTTATCAAGGCACAGCCAGGGCAATAAACCAAAGTAGGAAAGCTGAGCATGAAAAGGATGCTATACATCATCGGGGGATCCAGTTTGTCTGTGAGAGCTCTGCTGCATCAAGTGTCTTGTTCTCCCACATTTCCATAAGGAGACTTCCAGAAATATAGTACTAAGATGGTCAGAGCCCTTGTTTTTAATCAATCCTTATAAGTTCAAATAACAAAATAAAATACCTAAGAAAATGTTTTTGTAGGAAGGAAAAAGGTACTGTGCTCAAATGGTCTCCCGGTCTCTAAAGAAATGCAGACCACACTGTCTGAAGGAAAAAATATAAAATACGATAAAAAAAAAAATGGATTTTTACACTATCTGAAAAGTTTAAAGTGATTTGCTTTTTTATGGACTATCTGTACAACATTAATGCAAAGCATTAGTGGTAAAGGAATTTTCTATTAAATGTAGACTTGCAGAATTATAAACTAGTGCATTCATTAGCATGGATTTCCTCAAAGAAAACTCAAAGTACTGCCTATAAACACGCTCACAGGACTCTTTGTTCCATAGATAAAGAATACCAGAAAAAAAATATGGTGCAAGATTACCCAGGTTTGAATGATGGTATCAGTTCCAGAATTCATTTTGAAAATTAATAACAAATGCAACAAGGTTAAGAGGTGTAGCCTTTGGGAGTATTACTTACGATGCTTTTGCTCCCATGTGTGGAATATTATTGTTATATAAAGGTGCTCAGAGTCTAAGCAGCGATGGCAAACTTTTTAGAGCATTCAATGATACAAAAAGCCCACTGTGGCATGAATACCATAGGTCCTCCCCCACTGGTCTAGGGGAGCTCTCTCTTGTCTTTCTGCTCCTTATACCATGTGAGTACGTACTGTTTGCCCCATTTGAAAGACACAGGAAGAAATCATTGTCTGTAATGGAAAGAGAAGCACTCACCAGACAACAGCACCCTTCTCACTGACCTTAGATTCCCTGGCCTCTTGCACAGGGAAAAATACATTTCTATTTTTTATAAATTACTCAGCACGTGGACTAAGACAATGATAAAAGACTTACCATTAAAGGATTGCTAATGTTCTCAGATGTAACCGATTAATGCAATTTGAACCTACTTTCCGAAATACTTATTTTGAAATACTTATTAACTTCTAAAATAGACAAAATATTATTTTTCTAGAGAGATGTAAAAATGAGTACAGTGTCAACAAAAAAATTTTGTATTTAGAAAAACATATTAATCTGATTATATTCTGCTTAGTTCTTGAGAAGTATATTAAGAAATTATGATTCTAGCTGGAGTATATTGCTTTTCAAATTAGTGTTTGAACATATTATTGAATATATTTATTTTATGGTATGAAATAAATACTTAAGTATCTCAAAGAATGAGGAAAATGCTCTTATTTAAATATGTATTTTTAACCAGCATGAGTGTGAGTAATACCTATTATGATATGATATTTGAATATGGTATGATAATTTTTGAATGTACAAATTCATCGTTTTTCCTTATGGAAGAAATGAAGTTTCTATTTTTATGAATCATACACCAAAGTTTCTTATTGAAGTTGTTGCTTTCTTCCCAGCTATTAGAAGATCTATTGATATTACTATTTCTTTGTTTTGGTAAAAGAAACAACACCTTATTAAATGAATACTACTATTGTCATTGAACATATTCCTTTATAGTTAATATTTGAAGTTAGTGCTACTACAATTGTAAGTCATGAAAATCATCAGCTTTTCATAGCTTTATATCTCTTTATTTGTATGTTTACTGTATGGTTAATGCAATGTTTTATACTTTTAAAATATTTCTACAATATAGAGCAACATTTCCCAGACTTACTAAGACAGTGTTTTGCTGTTTGGCATTTAATTTGTCACTCTATTCAGATGAAAAAATTTAGTCCTGTGTCATACAACTTTTAGTAGTATTGCTGTGCAAACAATGATATCAAAATTCTTGTATATTGCCTAAGCCTTTTTTTTCATATTTTCCACTGAAATCCCATTGGCATAACTCTATCAGTATACAGTTCTGTGTTATCGCTGTTTCTATTACAAGGTATAAGTTCAGCATTTAATCTTCTATTCAACAAACCTTGGTAAGCCTGCACTCTATAAACCTGGGTTTCTTAACTTTCAGCATGCATCAGAATGATTCTGAAAGCTTCTAATAACTCTAGCTGACATGCTTGTCCTCAAAGTTCTGGAATTAGCAGTGACCTCAAAATTGGTGTTTCCAAGAAGCACCAATTTTTTGATGCTGCTATTCTAGGCACTACATGTGGGGGATTGTTGCTAGAAAGCATTTTTAAAATCTTTTTCACATGTTGATTTTCAACTTAGATGATGCCTGGGTATCTATCTGAAGTATTGATATAAAAAAGTCCAAAAGGGTTTAATTGTTCTGGCAACTAGTTAATCTAGTTTAATCTGGAATTATACTATAACTGTGTTTCTTGAAAATCTATATTGATTACCTTATCAACATCTCTCTTTAGCCTATAGGGTCTCATTATTTTGCTAGTCTGGGCCCAAAATCCTTCTGCCTCAGCCTCCTAAGTAGCTGTCAACACATGATTGCACTGCCACACCCAGCTAAGTTTTCAGCCTTTAAATATTCCTGCTCATGAAATGTGGAAACATCATTATTTCTATTACTACAAATTTTTGAGAATTTGTAACTTAATATTTTGATTAATCTAATTCAGATGTGAAGTGAGTTTGAACATATTTCTGTCATGTTTATTTTCACTTACAAATTTGCAAAAAAGAACCAAACTAAAAGTGTTTTCAAATAACAATTGTTTAGCATCCTTATAATTGTCCAGTTTAAAAAGCAAGCATAAAAATATTCAGCAAATTGATTAATGACTCAGCTTTTACTTTGCATAATTTCAATAATATGTGTGCTGTGTCATTCCCTTACTGTAACTATTTATAAGAATTTTGGTAGTCAACTAAAAGAAATATAATTTATTTTAAAAATTTCAAATGCATTGTAATGCTCTCAAGTATAAATCTCTCACCAGTGTTAGTTTTTCCAACTATGACAGAGTCAGCTTTGCCATAGAGGTCAATGTGTACAATAGTCAATCTGGAGTTTATCTTTCTTTAAGTACTACAATATTTTTTTCTATGAAACTGGTTGTCAGAAATACATGTAACATTATCTTAGAGGTAAAATCTTTGTACAAAAGGAAGTCAGATTTCTTTGTACCACTGTTTAACATAGAGTATGTACTTATATTACATATATATAAATTTTTGAACCTGACATTGTATAAGGTGAACCTTAAATAAATTCAGAGGTTCATTCCCTAATCAACTAAAGTAGCTAAGTGAATTTTCAAAAAGGTTGTTGCTATGCCAATATCAGTTCTTGAATTTATAGCTCTATGCTAATTTTATCACATAGAGATAACAGTTTTAAAATGATATTATCCACCGTTCACTCCTTCATTTATTGAGTGCATATTCAACACTCACTCAATGGCAGTTAGTATATTAGGGATTCACATATGCACTAAGTTCTCTGTGGCACAAATAATAAATTTTTTATCTTATCCCCATATTACCTGTTTCATTTTGTGTTTTCTTTTTGAAAATTTTATCCCAAAAATTTGTGAAACCAAACTAGGAGAAATCTTCTAAATAAAGCTGTATCATTTAAACCTGTAAATGTGTTCAGGGCTGTGGTAGTTTATTCTGGATGCTATAAAAATGTAGATAAGTATCTATTATTTTGCACTTGTATGAGACTCTCCTGATTCAGCTGAAACCTTTTTCCCCAAGTGACAAAACCAAAGAACTTATGCAACAAAGAACACTGTTTAAACCAGCTGATCACCTAATTTGATTATATTGAACACTTTACCTCAATAAGCAAATCAAATGCTCTATCCCTGGATTTCTTACTTGGTGAACTGCTGAGAAATAGATGATAAGGCTCACCTGAATTACGAGTTTAACTTACATTATCATGAAAGGATTAATCAGTGGAGGAATATATTACAGCTTATCTTGCTCAAAAAGAGTAAGAAAAGATAGACCAGCTTCCCATGAGAAAAGATGTAACTTCATGAGGAAAACTAGGGGCCTCCAAGATGCTAGTATCCTTATTCTACAAATTTCTCTTGACCTGAGCCAATTTAACAATCTATGATTTCCTTGAAATTATTTCTTGACCATAAAAGAATGAATTTGTTTCCTGAAAACAACTGCAAATAATGTGAAACAAAATCTATTGAACATGAATTGAGTAAATATATATGTTCCAAATAATCTAATAATTTATAAATAGGGCATTTTTCTACTCCCTGGAAAAAATATCTCGAATATTACTGTCATTTTTATGAATGAAAGAAAATTTAGGCTATAATATACTTTAATTTTTCAAAATTTCTAAACAGAAAGAGGAGTTATAAGTTATGTTGTGAAAAGGGTTCATTGTTAAAATAACTGTAAATATCTTTGTATGTAACAAAAGCTTGCTGAGATGAGTACGCAGTGGAAGGATTTTTAACATGAACAAAAACCTGTCAGTGGCTTAATGGTCCTTTTATGTAAGCAGTTTCATAGGCTTTTGGCTTCTTCAAATTTCAGTTGATAGATATGGGTAACCTAAAACATAAGGACAGAAATATCATGCTTTAGAATGTAAAGACAAAATTATATTTTAAGTCAAACTACATTCACCATGAAGTTTCTCACAGAAAAAAAAAAGTGTTTACCATCTTTCAAAAAAGGATATATTAAAAGTTACTGATTTTCTACAACCTGTTCCTGACAGCTATTTCAGAGTAAGTAATACATCACTTGGGTGATGGCAATCTGATGATGTATTGGAACTATACATCATTGTGGTGACGGTGCTTAATGACAGACGAGTCATACATCTTCAGGTAAAGCTCTCAAATTTAGGTCTGCCTGGAAAATAGAGTTTGTGGAAGAAGAAAGCATCAACGTTATGAAAGAATGCATGTAATAAAACATAGTTTGCTAAATCAGAAGGCTGTATTTTTGGATACAGAAATGAGATGTCTTAACAATGTCCATAATTCCTTTTTTGTTATGTAACAAGTTTATTGCAACTTTAAAATGTCTTTTGTGGTAAAAAAAAAAAAAGTTCCCATTTATTCTTGTCTTTTTTATCCTTCATCTATCTATCTTTTCCACATGTATCCTTGTGTATTTCTTATTTTTTTCCTTGGAACTAGAAGAAATCTCCTTTAGCTGAGAGTATTAGAAACAGTGACACTTTTCTTGCTAATAAGTACTAGCAAAATAAATAGAGGTGGAGTTATTTATCAACTTATTTCTGCTTTTTTGTTTGTTTGTTTGTTTTATTACTGAGCTCCTCAAAAACACATTTTGGGGGTCTGTGGTTCTTTTAAGAGTTTAATGTTTCATGTTTACATGGCTATTATGGGCAACTATCCCATTTGCATCTATTATATTCATTTAAGGAGAAAATTTTTTTAAAATGAGTAAGACAAAAAGGAAAGCAACATCGTAAAAACTGTATATTTTACTACATTTATAAATTATTCATGTATAAGTATTTTCAAATTTACTTTTGCATTTGGAATACGATGCATCTATATCTATGTCTATCTATATCTGCACATATGTAGAGTGGAATTTTTTCCTCTAGTGAATTGTTCTGATGAGAAGCATCCATTTAAATACAAGGAAATTAGACTGCAATCCTAGCTTAAGAGTCTAAAAATTCAAAAAAAGAAAAATAAGTTCAGTTACCCATAAGTTAAATTTAATGGATGATGGGAAAATTAGAGATATTGCTTTGTGTGACAGTCACACCCAAATTTAATTTCCAAGTCTGAGACGTATTGTTTGGGTGACTATGGCGGTATAGTTAGCCATTTAAATCTCGACTTGGTCTTCCACTAAACTTTTAGATCTCATATCTCTCTGGATTTGAATATGTATATGAAAGACAGGGCACATTTTAGATGCTAAGTAAAAAAGTATTATAGATTATGGTCCAACAACCTAAATTTTTAAACAGGCCATGAATAATACACAAGTATTTCTCCCATAATTTGGAAAAAGACCAAGAGAAAACAACTACTTTATAGTAGAGCTTAACCAAAACTGTAAAAAATTCAAAGCCTAAACTTTTAAATTCTGAAAATTGTATTTTTGTTTTAAACTTCTTCAGCTTAGAACCAGTCTTGTTCTGTTGGATGAAGTTATTGGTCTATCCATTTCATTATTCAGAATTACAGATTTTAGGATGTGGAATTTATTTGTCTTTCATCATATCTCTAAAATATGAGAAGACATTTAAGTAAATATTCCTTTAGCTTTTAAAATATGGTATGAAACCTAGTTCCAGCAAGCAACACTGTGATGCTTCATGATGGGCTGAAACTAGAAACTGAAAGAGTAAAAAATAGTTGTTCCCTATCGGCACAGCTACAAACTTCCTCTGTTTTAACCATATACAGGAAAGATTTCTGTGCATCTTTGAATACCTGTTTTAAAAAAAAAAAACTTCTTTGAAATGAGATTTGCAAAGAGAAATGAATTATTTAATTTGCAATTTAAAATTCCTAAAAATAATTTGCTTACAACTCCTTGCGTATGAAAGTTGTATTCCATTCACTGTGGTTTTTGTGCCAAGGACATGTCAGAAAGTCATTATTTTCAGAGGTAATCTCCTAAATGCAAATGGCTGACTTAATTTGCCAATTATTTCCACTGTAACCACCAGTGAACATTTTCCTTAAAATAGAATTAATCTTTGCAAAGTTTAAAAATCTTTCTGAAGTGATTGACAAATCCAAAGAACATATGAGGGTATACACACATTTAGAAAGTTCAAGTTATCTAAACTATTTTGAAATAAACATATGAAATCAACTGATTTAATGCTGCAAAGCACCTACAATTTATAAGAAACTATTGACATTGAAGGGCTCATCACTCGTAGCCACTGTACCCAAATGAACTGATGAAGCATAACATATACAAAATATACATGTAAACTCTTGTAGAAGCAAATATCTGTGTATCTAAATGAAAATCAATTACGGAAAAAAGATGCCATTTATCAACAGAAAACTAACAATGCATATTTCAGTATCTACCTGCAGAATGTATAACTCTGTAAAAATAGCCAAAAAAGAAAAATAAAAACCCAAAAAAGCAGCTCATTTTGCAAAAGTCAATTTAAATAATTTAATAATTTAACTCTAAGAGGCATTAAAATTTTGTCATGTAGCCAAGAGATTAAACTGTGTGCATGGATCCATGCAGTTTTAATTCTTTAGTTCTTGATTTCACTTGGCCCCAGATGACTTTTAGCCTTGCCTTTAAATTTTTAAGGAGAAGAAAAAATGTGTAATGCATATGTATTTGCAGCTTTGAAATGCATTTTAAGTTGTTAAGGAAAAAAGTGTTCACGACATTGTTAAAGCAGTAGCGTAGTATTTATTCCATGCTATGGTGATAGATACAAGGATTACTGCAGCAGTGTTTTTTCAGTATGAAAGACTTTGTGCTCAACTGCAAACAAACAAACAAACAAAACAAACAAAAAACAGTGTTTTTCAGAGAAGGAGCAACCTATAATGGAAACGTACTAAGAAGAAACCAGGGACAAAATTAGACTTGGGCTAACCTTACCTTGAAAGATTCTTGCTAATGCCAAACCAAGGATGTAAGTTATCAAGAGTTGATGGTCCTGGAGAAATAAACCTCATGGGGTTCTTATTAAGACAAACTGTTGGAGATTACGCCAAAGGACTCCACCCACTGGGGATCAGAGGAGCCTGAGCAGGGTTTAGTCCAGGAAAATATCTTTGTCCAAATCTATACAAAGTTGAGAAAGAATATTAATACAGTATAACTCTGTGAGATGGAAATTTAATAAATCTCTTTGAGTATTTTTAATAATAGATGTAACTGTTAAGCACAAGAACAATATTTTAAGTCATTCTGAAGCAAAATAATGTATTTTTTAATCACCATATATTTTCTCAACATTCCACAATTCATTGTGAACTAAAGTGAATTTACTATTAGAGATGCATTTATGTATAAAATCAAGGAGCATGAACTACTACATAAGTGGAAATAGATATGTTTGAAATAAATATTGGCATTCATCTAGTATATAAAAATAAGAACACATAACATAGCAATTAAAATTTAAAAAGCATAAATTTTCCTTATAGTAAAATTTATTAAGGAAAAAGACAATCCCCAAAAATTGATCCCCCAAAATGAATAAATGAGCAAATGAATTAAATAGACACTTCTCCAAAGAAAAAGTACAAAAAGTACAAATGGAAGTAGTGTATGAAAAAATGTTTAGCATCTTTAAGAGTTAGGTAAATGCAAATTGAAATGATTATGAGATTTCATTTTATTTCAGTCAGAAGGGCTATCATCAAGAACACACAGGGCTGGTGAGACAGCTCAGTGTCATAAACGCCTACCTGGCAAGCGCGAGGTCCTGAGTTCGACTCCTGGAACCCACATACGAAAAAAGGGCCAGTGATATCGCTCAGCGGCACGGGTGCCTGCTGGCGCGTGAGGTCCTGAGGTCGACCCCCGGTACCCACCAAAAAAAAAAAAAAAAAGAACACACAGACACACACACACACACATGCTAAATAATGGTAAAGATGAAGGGAAAAAGAAACACCTACATTGTTAGTGGTAATGCAAACTACTACAGCCATTATGGAAATCTGCATTGAGATTCCTCAAATATTAAGAATAAAAATATCACTTAATCTAGCTATGACATTCCTGCATATATTACTGGAAGAGTTAAAGAAATCTTACTATACTGACAAATGCATAGTTCTATTGAAGTGGCACAATTCAGAAAAGCTAAGCTGTGGATGCAACTCATGGATGCATAAAGAAAATGTGAATATACACACAATGGAATATTACTGAGCAATAAAAAATATAACTGTGTCATATGCAGGAAGGTGGTTGGAACTGTAAAGCATCATGTGAAACAAAATAAAACAGTTTCAGAAAGTTAAATATACTGTGTTTTTTCTTACTTGAGAAACTAACTAAATTTTAAAAATGAGAGATGACAGGAAGTTGGATGGTAGACTTCTGGAGATGAGAAAGAGGATCAGAGGAGGAAGTGAGGAAAGGGAAGTGGGCATAACAGGCTTTAAAATATGAAGATACATTATAAACATGTACCAATTTCTACACCCAAATCTCTGTCTTCTGTATTAACAACAGACACTGAAAAAAATGTCCAGTTAACTTGTAACAAATGATGTATTACTAAGGAAGAAAACGTAGTATAAAAGCAAAAACTACTTTGTTTTACCACCATATTGATCACCTTTTTTTCCTAAATGAATTAACATCAAGATTATTGTTAATTTTAGTGCCTTACATTTTCTATTTTGATCAATTTGTTTAATGTTATTGTGTGTTTAATCTGAGAAATAGCCTCCTGCATGAGCCTTGCAATCTGCAAATATTACAGGGAAAGATTGTGTATATGTTACAGTAGGAATCTTGCTGAGAAGAAATTATACTGGATTATCAAGGAGGCTGAAAATACAATCACAAATGTCTTGATAGGAGGGTGGGAGAAAATGATTTCACAAATAAAAATAAAAAATAATGAGATGAAGGAATCAGTTTTTGAAGCTTTGCAGCAACAAGTCAAAGAATGATGGAAGACACCAAGAGCTAGAAAAGGCAAGGAACAAATTCTTCGCTAGAGTCTCCAAATGGACACCAGACCTCCTAGTAACTTGGTTCTCATTATTAACATTGTGAAAGTGTGTTTGGACTTTTGAATCTTTCATCCATACAATGTTCTTTACATAGCATACATCATCTTTCTTCAGTAATATGACTCTGAACAAGGAGACCAAAAAGGATATCAAAAATGGAAATGGAGCCCCTGTTCTCAGATAGGCAGAACAATTATAGTGCAAATGGCCATACTTCCAAAACTAGTATTACAGATGTAATGCAATCCTAATCAAAATACCAATCGTATTCTACACAGACCTAGAGAAAATAATCGTAAAATTCATATGGAACCAGAAGACACGTAGACCAGCAAAAGCAATTCTGGGCAAGAAAGACAACACAGTGAGCATTAAAATCCTGCACTTCATGTTATACTGCAAAGCTATGGTAATAAAAATGTCATGATGTTGGGCAAAACAAGAGACTTGTGGGTCAATGGAATGGAGTAGAGGACACAGGAACAACTCCAAGCACACTCTGCTACCTCATCTTTGCCAAAGTGGCCAAACACCTTTGCTGGAGAAAAAGCCTCTTTAACAAATGGTATTGGTAAAACTGTCAGTCCCCATGCCGCAGCTGGAAACTGGACCCATATATCTCACCATATACTACACTAAACTCAAAATTAATCAAAGATCTAAATATCAAAACAGAAGCACTTAATCTGCTGGAACTTGTACCCATATATCTCACCATATACTACACTAAACTCAAAATTAATCAAAGATCTAAATATCAAAACAGAAGCACTTAATCTGCTGGAAGATAGAAGAGGTAAAACTTTTGAAAACAAAACGGTGAGCGAAGACTTTCTGAATAAAACCTGGTTGCACAAAAAATATTACAAAGAATCAACAAAAGGGATTGCATAAAATTAAAAAGCTTCTGCACAATAAAGGAAATCACCAAAGGGGTTAAGAGACAACCTATAGAATGGAAAAAATATTTGCCATCTACTCTTCCAATAGAGGACTAATATCTAGAATATATCAAACCTCAAAAAAATTAGATCCTCCCCCAAATTTAAAGACCCAAACCAAAAATGAACATCTGAAATGAATAGATATTTCTCAGATGAAAAAGTACAAACAACAAATAAATACATAAAAATTGTTCAACTTCACTGACCATTAGAAAAATGCAAATTAAGCGATATTCAGATTCCATCTGACTCCAGAAAGAATGGCTGCCATCAAGAAATCAACCAAAAAACTGGCTCTACACATGCCGAAGATTAAAACTAGACCCATATCTTTCACCATGCACTAAACTAAATTCAAAATGGATCAGAGATCTAAATATTAAAACAGAAACATTAAATCTGCTGGAAGGTAGGATAGGTAAAACCCTTGGAGACATTGGTGTAGGCAAAGTCTTTATGAATAAAAACTCAACCGCACGGGAACTATCCCAAAGAATCAATAACTGGGATCTCATCTTATTAAAAAGCTTTTGCACAGCAAGAGAAACCACCAACAGAGTGAAGAGACAACCCACAATGTGGGAAAAAATGTTTGCCAGCTGTTCCTCAGACAAAGGATTACTATCGAGAACATATAAAGAACTCAAAAAAATCAGACCTCCCAAATTTAAAGACCCACTCCAAAAATGGGCATCTGAGATGAATACACATTTCTCAGATGAAGAAATACTAATGGCAAATAAATATACAAAAAAATGTGCAACATCACTAGTCATTCGAGAGATGCAAATTAAAACAACACTGAGATACCATCTCACCCCAGAAAGAATGGCTACTATAAAGAAATCAACTAATAACAAATGCTGGAGGGGCTGTGGGGAAAAAGGAACCCTTCTCCACTGTTGGTGGGAGTGTCGACTGGTACAGCCACTGTGGAAGTCAGTGTGGAGATTCCTCAAAAAGCTAGGGTTGGAGGTCCCATTTGACCCAGCTATTCCCCTTCTGGGCATCTTCCCAGAAGAATTAAAAACATCATACCACAGCGATATATGTGCACCCATGTTTATAGCAGCACAATTTGTAATAGCCAGATCTTGGAAACAACCCAAATGCCCATCAACTGAGGAATGGATAAGAAAGATGTGGTATTTTTATACAATGGAGTACTATTCAGCCATAAAGAAGGATAAACTGGAGACTTTTATAGGTAAATGGATGCAACTCGAGAAAATACTCATAAGTGAAATAAACCAGAAGCACATGTGTAAGCATCGTATTGTCTCTCTAGTATGAGAAACTGAAAGAGTAAATAAGATCCAAAATGTACAATAGACATGGTGAATCAAAAAGAAACTGGTCAAAAGGAAAGAGAGACTGGAATAGGGAAAAGAAAGAAGGGAAAGGGAAAAAAAATTGTATATATATATATAAGATGGTTAAGATAGATACACTACGATTTTTACTTAGTTCATTGAAGAGTAAGGTTTGTGCCAATAATGTTTGGATAATTAAATGCTAATGTCTGGTGTCCTGAATAACTAACTTAAAGATAGTAATACGCAATGTATTAACCATTGTTACCCTCCTATTATGTTGTTTTGAAAATTTGTTCTTTTGATTTGTTTTGTTTTTTCTTCTCTTTAAAATAAAATTAAAAAAAAAAAAAGAAATCAACCAATATCAAATGACAGTGAGACTGCCAGGAAAAGGAACACTTCTCCTGTTGTTGGTGAGAGTGTAAAGTGGTACAACCACTATGGAAATCAATGTGGAGACACCTCAAAAAACCAAAACTAGGGGCCGGTGAGATGGCTCAGTGGCTTAAGCGCCTGCCCAGCAAGCACGAGGGCCCGAGTTCGACTCCCGGAACCCACATATGAAAGAGGGGCCGGTGATATCGCTCAGCAGCACGGGCGCCTGCTGGCGCGTGAGGTCCTGAGGTCGACCCCCGGTACCCACAAGAAAAAAAAACACCAAAACTAGAGGTTCTATTTGACCCAACTGCTCCCATCTTAGGTATCTTCCCTAAAGAGATAGTCATCATGCCATAGCAATACACACATACTCATGCTTATAGCAGCACAATTTATAGTAACCAAAACTAGAAACAATGTGTATTCCCATTCAACAGGTGAATGATGTGGTGATTGTGTACAATGGAGTACTACCACAAGAAAGATAAACTCGAGACATTGCTAGGTAAAATGATGTGCTTAGAGACTATAATCTTAAGTGAAATAAATGAGGCACACAAGTTTAAATATTGTATTGTCTTGTGTGACAAACTAAAAGTAAAAATAAGGAGCAAAGCAGAGAATAGATATTAGGAAGTAGGAAGAAATTTTTCAGAGGGGAAGGGGTACAACGGATGGGGGGAGGGAGGAAGGAAGAGAAAAGGAATTTAAAGAAAATAAAGAATTGCAAGAAAAAATGAAAATAGGGCTTTTGCAAATGGAAGAAGAAAGGTTGGAGGGGGGGACAGGGAACAAATGTGCTATGTATGTGTACAAATTCCCCTTGCTGAGTGTGATCATTATGTACTGCAAAGATGTACTAATAAACAAAGGAAGAAAGTAAAATCTACTAACTCAAAAGCTTACTTTCCCCTTAAAATTATTGTTAAAAAATAAAAAATAAGAATAATCCATAGTAATAGTTTTTCCTACATTTTTATTAAAAATATATTTTATTTTATCCTATTCATTACTGATAATTTTCAGACAACTTCTCAAACCTGGAGAAAATGTCACTTTCTCCTTGAAATTGCTAAGTTTTGGAAATAGTAAGTTTGGGTTGTCAGATGAATGTTGATCTGTAAGTAAATTAAAATTTATATGTCTGTCATCAGTATTTTTGTTTTTCTATTTTAGTATATGTTGTGACACTGTATTTGATTACTTTAGAAATAATGTTTTGCTTAATATAATAGTGACATTATGAACTATTATTCACAGTTACCTACATTCCATTTCACATTATCCAAAGAATTTAGGAGATTTGTAACTAAGCTGGAATATAATATATGAATGAAGGACTGTGAATATCTGTACATTTTTAAAACAGCCAATGAATGTTGTTTTTTCTAAAGATAATATGAATTCAAAATAAACGTAGTCAGTTACCTTGAAAGAATATCTATAGCACATGTACATTGAAAAGATATGCTATATTTACTTTAAATATGCAATTCACTTTACCAAATGTTTGTTTTAAGTTTATTTGTATAAGAAATGATTTCTTTGTAGCCTCAAAGGCCTTTTTGTGACCTTGAAGTAAACTAATATGAAAAATATTTATTCAGTCAGTTGTAATTTAAATAAATTTTAGAACGCTTACTACTGCCATTGTGATTTTTTTGGTAAGTTATCAGTGGAATTATTATCAATTTAAGTAGTTACTAGACACTTACTCAAGGATTCCAGATCACATTTCTTTCCCAAGCACCCTTCATTATTCAAAGGAAATTACTAATGGCATTTAACACAAAAAACAATATTGTGAAAGATCTAATTTGGTTTTTAGAGATAATTCATGTTAGGCACTATGGTTATGTGCACAATTACGTTACTCAGATGAACATAACTAGCTTTCAGACAAATAATAAAATATGCAACATAAACTAACAAAATTCATAGGTAGGAAGGAGGAAAAATTAACTACAACTTCTACATTAATAGGAGTTCGACAATAGAAAGTTCTTTAAATAATATTTTTATTCTATGCAGATAAGTTTCATTTTACAAATACTGTATCAATAATGTTAATATTTTTTAAAATTCCTCAAAATGTACCAGAGATAGCACATAAATCTTCAATTTAAAGGATATATTAGAGAATATAAGGACTGGTTAAAATATACAAAATTGTTCAAATTTTTAAAAATTTATTACAGTAAAAATCACAATGCTATTAATCTCTCAAAATACTCTCTCTTTGAATATACTTATCCCATGGTTTTTGCCCCTGTCTGAAGCAATTTGGTCAGTCTTCTTTCTTGTCCTTATGAAATCTCATCAGAAAAATAATGAAAGCTGCTCTCAAGTGCCCTCCCCTGGAAAGGCAGCCTTGTAAAAATATTAAGTTGTGCCCTTATCCATCTTACTTACCAATCTGAATACCATGCAACATTCAGCTCTTGCTCACGGAGAAAAAGAAAAAGATATGGAATAATTCAGGACACCATGGCAGCCATGTCAGTGCAACAAAAGACATTCATGAAAGAGGACTTCCAGAAATACTTCAGAAATTGGCAAGAAAAGTGGGTAACTGTGTTGGAAGTGAGGGGAAGTATTTTAGGAGGCATTCGCTGTAATGTTCCTTTTCCTGTAAAAATTTTTAAAGTAAAATGCATCATATTTTTATCACACCTTCTAGGTCTTCAGCATCTGAGTACTTCCTTCTCCATGGTGGGCATTATTGTTAAGTGGCACACGTGTGACTTGCTTTGCTTACTATGAACCCCTGGAAAACAGAGCATGACATAATGTATTTTAGTTTACACATGCAACCAGGAAATACTTATTATGATGTATATTTAAATTTCCTTCACTTTGTATTGTTAATTTATAGTGATGCCTGCTTGTTCTATTATGTATTATACTAATCAATACCTACAATTATTACAAAGAATTTATTTTTATTAAACAATTTTCAGTAAAAGTTAAGTTTTTATACCTTCATTATACAACATAGTAGCCATTGACTACATAAGGCTAGCAGGCATTTGAATTGTAGCTAGTTATAAATGGAATGTGTTGTAAGTATAAAATGCACTAAATATTTAAGGGAATGACTATAAAAATTAAAATATCTCAGAAACTCAAAAATATTTTGATGACTTATTGAAATGATATTGTCTGAAATATATTTGGATTAAATAAAAATCATTGATTTCATCTCTTTCTTGTTATATTTCTTGATATAACTAAAAAGAAATTAAATATATATATATATATGTGTAGCACTTGCATTAGGCTGTGTAAAATTATATCATTTAGCCATTTAGAAAATGTTTAAAAGGAACTATCGCATTTAGTCATCAATAAATAAGGAAAACAAAATTCAAAGAAGTTAATTGCATCAAATAATCATATAGAATTCAAAAGTAAAATAATCATCTTCCTATAAATTCTTTTAATTTTATTTCCCCAAAGTTCTTGTGGAGTACTTAACTTAAAAATTGCTTACTCAACAGATGGCAAGAGTTGAGGGCCTAATAATTAAACAACCTTTTCTTTCTTATAATTTTTAGAATCTTTTATTTTTACAAAAAAATATTTACTATGATTTGGTATACAAACAAATCAATACACAAAAGCAAAATTTAAATGAAACTGTAACTTTAAATGTCATGATTATTTATTGAATTTTTTTTCTTCTGGACATTTTGTTAATGATTTTTGTTTGGCTTTAAATATATACCACATTTTTTAGAAAACTAATAAAATATTCATGGTCACAGTTTCAAAATCTGTAAAACTAAAAATTTGTCTTTAAGGCATGCTTTTGATGAATTATTGCACTACTGGTTTCCTAACAACATGCTAAAAATTTAAATCAAAATAATTTGATATATGCAAGTCAACAACAATTGGTAATTATAAAAATGTCAAACTTTCTTGCCAATTAACTGTGTTCCTTAGAGATTTTTTTTAGGAAACTCTGACAAAAATGTTGGGTAAGGTCTACAAAAATACACAGTGACACATGTGCTGAAATAGAGAAAGTCATTTAAAAATCTTAGAAATACTTTGAAACTATACAACAATATCTTCAAATTTATTTTCCTATTATATAATCTTACTGTGACTAATAATTACTCTAAGTACAAATTATTATTTACATACCATATTTCTTATGTTTTTTAATAAATTTGAAATTTGATTATATTTTTTAAGAAAAGATGTTTAAATTTCAATGATTAATTCACAAAATATAGTTCTACTGATGTAATTTTGTAAAATTCTGCTAGCTGTCATCACTGTAAAAGTATGCTCAATTAAATACAAAAATCTTGGAATTTGAAGCCAATATCAAAATTTTCTAATATCAATAATATTTTTGCTCATTTTCACTGATTTATGTTAGGAGAAAGTCATAAATTTGGTTCTGTCTTAATGGTTCGGATGGGTACAATGAAGCATATGTTAAAAATATTAAAGTAAATCACCTCTCCTTACTCATAATCAGTGGAAAGGTTTTAGAATCTATGAAAATGTTATCTGCCTATCATGACATGTACATTAACTATTCTAAATAAATCTCTTTTATTCTTCTATATTCTCTATTAGAAAACAAACTTCATAATGTCATTGAAGAAGTTCATCTAAATGTAAAGTTTTAATTTTGATATAGTTAATTTGTCATTAGAAATAAATAAAGAAGATGCTAAAAGATTTTGAATTTTTATACCAATCAAATTGCTTTTTACAAATATACAGCGGAATAAAAGATTAGAAATAGAATCAGGGAGACCAATCTTTTTCAGATGGGAAGATGTCTAAGACACGGAGGGTTTAGGTATGTGGGAGAATTTAAGCGGACATAAAAGACGTAAGATGAGCCAAATACCCATGTAATCATCACATGTAGCAAACATGATCTAAAAAAAATAGCAATAAAATGAAAATGGGGTAAAGGGAATCTAGAGACACAGGGGTGGAGGTGTGTGGCAGGAGGGAGGGCAATAGAACCAAACACGTTAATTCTATGTACTTATTCCCTAAGGTGAATGCAAATTTCATTTACTGCAAACATGTACTAATAACAGAAAAAAATGTACAGAGAACAACAAATGTTTTTAGGTTAGTGTTATTTTGATAGTGTGAAGTAAATAAAACTGCACATTATGTACAAGCTCCATTTAATTTACTGATTTAGAAAAATGAAAATAAAATGTATTTCTATATATATAACTATCTCCTTCCCCAGGCTGGTATTTAAATGCTCAAAAGCACTCACTACCACGCCAGACAAAAGATCACTAAAATTGGTATCAGAAAGAAGTGAAGATGCAGATTGTTATGGTAGCTCCCAGGAAGATGCTTTTTAAGTCATTTTTGGGCAGAGTCAGAGGGAAAACAATCTTCAAGATGAAATGGGAAAAGACAGAACAAAATAAAAGACAGAGAAGAAGAAATAGATCTTTTGCAAAAGGGAAGGGGGACCAAAAGTTGTAGTGAGTGGGGGAGGAAGGAGAGGGTTAAGGGATCAGGAAACCAGGGTGTGTTTTGTACATGTACCAACTCCCTACAAAAATGTGGTTATTCTGTAATGTAAATATATACTAATAAAAAATGAAATTTAAGGAAAAAAAGAAGTAAAAGAGCTTTATAAGAAGGTAACAAATATTAATACAGTGGCGAAAAATCGATGATTTCAAAAGGGTGTACTCAGAAGTCAACGCGGCAGCAAAGACGAGTGCATATTTCAGAATCATCACAGTAGGGAGCTGAGTCCTACAGAAATGGAGTAGAATGTATTTTATTTGAAGTTTGGGTTTCTGTATATGTTGCTTTTAATTTCATTGTTTATAGTTCCATAATGGCTTGGAATTATGCACTGAAAAATGGAAAGCCTTTTATGATTTTCCTTTTATGAATTTGGGATCTGAGGAGACGATACCTACTTCTTGATCAACCTAAGCTATTGAAGTAAGTAGCTGATGGTAGTTCTGGGCAATAGTGTAATCTGTCTTTCATCCATATTCTAAACAAGTTAATCTATTTAACACCTATAGCATTCTGTGTCTTTCTTGCCTACATGTCTAACATTAAACATAGATATTATATATAGTGTTTTCACATTTCTTCTCATCTTTTATGAAAAGGTAGTGTAACTGTTTATCTCCAAGATGACTTCATTCTGCCACTTCCTGAAATTGAACGCTCTACTGCTATGTGATGCTTCAGCAATTCTGTAATAAGCTTATGTGTTTTCAGTTGTTATCATGTTTTGTTATTTTTCTCTTGCAGCATTTCGTATGAGGCTTCTACTTCCAAATATAGATTAAAACCTATGAAAGCTAGAAACATTAATATGCAATTGTACTTGTTACAATAAAAATAGTTACTTATACTGGCTTTTTCAGCTTCATGGATATATTTACACCGTTCTAACACCAGCAAAATACGACTATGAATATTATTTTTCTCTAATTCAAAAATGATGAAACTGAGTGATTGATGCTTTGTCCAATAAGCAAATGACTACATCAAACTGAAACTTAATCTTATAATTTTGAATACCTTTTAGTCTTACCATTCTTTAAAACCTGAACCGATTTTACTATGTATTCATTATAATAATCACTTATCATTTATCGTTCTATATCATATTCCATGCACTCTTTTGTGTTTTTTTTCCAAATAGATGAGTGTGTTGCAGCTTTGCCTTTGCAGTAATTCACTACTTATAAATTAAAATTGCTTAAAATTGGTTAAAATTTGTATGCCTGTGGCAGTTATCTTTAATCTATACTTTTAGTGTTGTTAATTATCACTTGGAAATATTCTAGAAGGTCATTACTTAGTACTCCAAATTCTACTAGGAAAGAATCCAAAGGTAAGTTTGTAAATAAAAATAACCAAAATTTGAGAAATTATTAGGCACATAGTTGGGCTTAAAACACAGAGTAGCTTAGAAAGATTGTTCAAGGCCAACCATTTTTCAACATGAAAATGCAGGCGAGCTGGAGATCTCAGGCCAGTGGGGCAGCAGTAAGGTTTACAGCTCTTGCTGAGGTTGAGGTAGCCACTTGCTGCTTCAGCAAGGACTTTTCTTCTTAAAGTATGAGGATATCATTGTATTTATCTATTCATATACTGTAGTTTTGAAGGTGAATATTGTTTGGAGAAAAGAGTAGAGGTTCTCAAAACAGCAGAACAGTTTTGTGACTTTTTCTGTGACTGGAATGAATGTTTCTTATTATTGTACATAATTTAATGTAAGTTCTGCTTTCCTTGTAACTTGACATTTGCTGAAAAGGAAAATCATTTCAGGTTATTTTGGCATGTATTGGGCATTGGCCTATCTGTCCAGCAAGTGAAAGTAAATAGGTATAGTATTTATCTTCAATAAATTTGTTATTTGGCATAAACTACTGACTTTTGAAAAATATTTTTCTATAGAAAGACTTATGAAGCTTGGTTCTTCTGAAAGATAAATTTAAAACAGAGGGAGAGAGACAGAGAGAGACCGAAAGACAAAGAGAAGGAGTCAGAGACGGACAGAAAAAGAAGCAGGAGAACGGGAGGTGAGGGAAAAAGAAGAAGAAAAAAAGCTAAGGTGCTTTTTTTCCTTAAAATTTAAATGAAGTTAAATTAATTCAATTATTGGATTAACCTCTTGTTGAGTCCGCTACCCCAGTATTAAAAATTCTGCTTGCTTAAGATTATTGTATTTTATATATTAGTGTTTTTAAAACTGCAATTGGATTTTTCTTTGTAATTCGTTGATGTCATAACCTGCTATTAAAAGTAGTTGGATTTTCTCATGCATATTATACATTCTCTGTCTTTCCAGGGTTTGTGGCAAGGAAAATGAGAACAGCTAAAAAAACACAATGCCTATATAAGATCATTATCAATATTTTACTTATTACAGATCATTTCTTATAAAAGTTTCTAATGTGTCACTCCATGTTAAATCTCAAAACAACCCAGGAATTTTAAACTAGGTTTCATAAAAATATGAAACTTAGAAATTATACACATCTGTGCATATGCATAGCTCCAAAAGGCAAATCTAGACCAGGAGAACTGATTTCTTTTCTCAAGACTTCATCTTTATACATGTACTTACATCACAAGAAGTTGACCGTGTTTTTATACTAAACAGCTCTCAATCTCTTTCCTTCTCATTGTTGTTCATACTGCATACAAAACAAAAGGAAACTTTTCTGAGTAAATTTCCACAGAGTTATATAAAGATACATAAGATATTAGTATATGTTTATATCTTTATTTTTTATGTACATCACTAATCTACTATAGAAATGTGTATCTTTTTTTTTTGTATAACCAAGAGAAATGGAGGATTCTGTCATAAAAATAAAATGTGGTAAATTTTCTTTGTTTTTCTAACTGATGTGGGAGGACCTCAATATAAGCTTAGCCATTTTTACTACCAGTTCATTCTTGAAAATAGAATCATCCATGGAATAGGTATTATATCTATCTATATTTAACCCTACCTTCCTTCTTTCTTTACTTTTGTTTATGTGACCATTAAGTATTAAATCCACTAAACACCAGATTTCAGAAGGAGGTTGCAGAAACATCCCCAAGAATAATCTGGATGAAACATACTGTCACTTTTTAAATGAATTTATACCTTGGATTTCTTCAGGAAAAGCACATGCATAATTTCACTCACAGCCACCTAATTACTCATGATAAAATCCCAAAATCCACACATGAAATCTTCATAACAAGCAATATAAATATATAGCATTAATATTAAAAATTCATTTAATATGATAACATTTCAAATAATGAAAAATGCATTAGTTTTAGAAACATTAAAGTTTGATTCGTCAGTCTCAGTATTATACTTGATGTTCAAGCATTTAATACTTGCAAGTACTAAGAACAATTAAACATGAATAAGAGGCGTTTGTATTTTATTTCCTAATAGAGGTTGATTCTTTTCCTCCTAAATGACCCTGAACAAGTTTATTAACTGTATATGGTGCATTATTTCTCTCTATGAAGTAGAAAATGACTTTGGAAATTATTGCCTATTCACTGCCAGAAGGTTAATGTAACTCTGTAGCTAGAACTTCAAAAGTGCACATATATTAAGAAGTGAGCATATCAAAGATAGCTCATAAAACAAACTACAATGATTTACATTTTTTGGGAAAAAGATCAACCTGAATTAGAGACATGATGGAAACATAGGCTTCACTTTTAAGTCATCATAATACATCAAAGCATGCGAAGGGAAAGACATACTACTTAAAATTGCTTAAATAAATATTGTTAATTAGCCTATCAATAAATGAAATATACAAAAAGAAATTTTTGAATGCCATGTGTGCTGGCAGAGTTTGGTATCTTATATAACACGATCTCTCTTAATATTCCTGCTTGCAAATTATTTCTTGCTCAACTTGGCTTCACTCAATAGCAAATTTTTCCCTTTGTTGTTTCCCAAAAAATATGGAAAACTGCCTAGTTTTGTATCATTTTACTTTCTATTATACACTTCTTAGAGGGGTAATCTGTTAACATATTCCAGTTTAGTTCTAACTATAAAAATAAACACATCCCAGGACAAAGAGTGTTAAAGTATGAAGGCTGTTAGTTCAAAAAGGGATTGAGGAATTTAAATCATTAGCCCACCTCTGAATGGGTTATCTTTTATGTGTTAAGTTGTTCAGTGTCAAATTGATATTCCTGAAAATATCATCCTATCATCTTACTTAACTTTCCATAATGTTAAATAAAATAAATCAGACTCACAAGCTGAAATATAACTTGGTTTCTCTTATATGAGAAATCCAAAATATGAATAAATTCAAGAGTGAAATAAAACGTAGAAATAAAGAAACAGGAAGATAAATATTTTGCAAAAGTGAAGGAGGTCAAGAGATGGAGGTGGATGGGGAAGGTAAGGGGGATACAAAACAATTAAGGTGTGTTATGTACATGTACCAACTCCCCAGGATGAATGTAATGATTATATACAGCAAACATGTACTAATTAAAATAAAATAAAAATAAAAAATTAAAGCAAACAACAAAAACAGACAAGCACTATTCCTGGCATCATTTCTAGAACTGCCAAAATGATTTTAAATGGTTTTATTTATCTGCAGGCCAAGTATGAATTGTGGGAGGCAAAGCTCTGCACAGCAATTTCTCAGACGTGTTTGTGTGCATTGTTTTAATTTGCCGTGTGTTAGACCTGCCTTTAAATAATCTATAGAGTTTTACATTGACTCTTTGTCATAAATACTGCAATAGCATACGAATAACTTCAACATATTGTCTGACTTAATAAATGACCCACAAAGACTTTACTAATTATGACTGATGAAATGGATTAGCCCAAAATAATGGTGAAATGGTGACAAATTGCTTGACGTTAAGTCTGTCCTTAATCCGTAACCAGCTGAAAAAACTGAAAAAGCAATGAAGCTAACAAAGCCTCAGCTTCTCCATCAATAAGACGACAATAAGATGGGCTTCCAAGCCTGTAAAATCAGCACTCTGGGACGCTGATGGGTGGAAGATCACAAATTAGAGCCCAGAGTGTGCAATTTAGCAATTTTGAAAGACTTTGTCTCAAAACAAAGAAAATAGTATAAAAAGGGCTTGGGATATACCTCATTGTGGAAGCCTTGGGTTCAGTTCCATATATATATATATATATATATATATATATATATATATATATATATAAATTCCATATATATTATATATATATATATACCATCATATACATATGAATGATGGTAATCATAAAGCCTTTTAGCTTGCATTTTGTGAAAAATTGAATTATCTGTGTATTTGCAATAAATATTAGACATTATATTTCACATCATTTAAAATCAATAAAATGAAATGAAAACTCTGATATACAGTCTGCATTCATACATTGACAAAATGTTTAACATCCTAATATATTTCTTTATTAGTGACAGCAGGCGTAACTGTAATCACACACAGGCTGTGTATGATTACGTACACAGTGCTAGTGTGTATAATTGTGCCTCTATGTATTATTATGCAAAAATAAAATCATAAAATTCATTGAATCCATATACTTGTTCTTATGGATAACTTTTGTTGTATTCATTTAGGAATATGTGTTAAAGGAAGGCTAAGTACTAAAAGTTACTGTGATTGGATAAGAATTTTCCCTGGGGATCAATAAAATACAAACAATTTTTGCAGTTTATATAGAGCATTACTCTCAGGAAACAGGCAATATTCAAAAAGCTACATAAATGGAATAGCAGAAGAGGAGATCAAAATTCTTTGTAGATGAATCTACAATATAGTCTGATGGCTACCTTTCATAAAAGGACATTATTATTAGAAACATATGTACCACAGACTCAAGATAGTAAAATCAGAAGTTGTCAGAGAATTTGCAATGGTCTTAGCTGCTTAAATATTCTCTAAATTCCAGTGAAAAACTTGCATGTAATTATTCATAGTAGTTCAATAGCTGACTGGTAAAACCTGTAGTATATTCATAAAATGGAGTTTTTTGTTTTGTTTTGTTTTGTTCTGTATTTGGGGTACTGGGAATCGAACTTAGGACCTCCTGCTTGCCAGGCAGGCACTGTGCCACTGAGCTATATCACTGGCCACCAATGCAGTATTATCTAGTGATAAAAACGAATGATCTATCAAGTAATACAAAGACATGGAAAGAGCAAGTGCATACTGCTAAATGAAAGAGTCCAGTCTGAAAAGACCACATATGGTATTATTTCAAAAATATGGTATCCTGGAAAGGTGAAATTATAGACCTGATAAAATCATCAATGATTGTCAAGGTTTGGGATGGGGAGGGGAAATAAATAGGTGAAACATGCAAGACTGAGTAGTGAAAGTGTTCACTATGATAATTGTGATAGTTATATGTGTCAACTTGAGTAAGAAATGCCCATCTAAATTGGATCAGCATAGTTCTGAGTGTGGCTGAGGGGATTTACTGAAGACAGAAGATCATCCTAGGACGGCTCGTCACCTCAATGGTACAAAGGGGAGACGAAGACGAAAGACTCACTTCTGTTTCTTCAGAGGAGCTCCAATCTGCACCTTCACTTGGACTTCGTCTGCTGGCTTCCATCGCAGACCCTTCAGCCTCCTGATACGCATTCACACGGGACCCTACAGTGAGCTGCCAGTCCACAACTGGAGCCTTCAGATCTCCAGTGTACACACAGCCCTTTTGCACTCTTCCACACCTGACTCTGCAAGTGGCCATTGTAAGCCAATCTTGTAAATTCTTATGTATTTGTATTTTTATATATTTGTATATTTTGCATTAAATCTGTTTCTCTAGTAAACACTTGCTGATACGATAATCTAATGGTGGATACATGACATTATCTATTTGTTAAAATCCATAAAAATGTACTATGCAAAGAATGAGTTTTGATGTGACTGAATGGCCTTTGTCCATTTTATTTTATTTTTTTTGGTATCAGGAATTGAACTCAGGACCTTGCACTTGCCAGGCAGGCGCTTGTGCTGCTGAGGTATACCCCCGGCCCTAGTCCATTTTTCATCTTGCTGTAATAAAATAGTATAGAGTTGGCAATTCATAATAATAAAAAAATTATTGGTTCAGAGTTCTGACAAGTTGAAGGTCTTCTGGAAGCATCATCACATGTTGGGAGGGAAAAAGGCAAATTTACTCCTATAGCAACTGCACTTTCTTCTGTGAAGTGGAGGCTTCACAGCCCTTACCACTTCTTAAATGTTCTCCTTTTTATTACTGTTAAAATGGCAATTGAATTTCAAAACACATTTTGGAAGAGGTGAACATTCAGATCACAGTGACGATGAACTTGCATTAATGGTAGTATTACATAATTTCTCACACCATTACAGTATGCTAATAGTAGGGTAAACTGTGTTGGGACACAGGGGTTATGCGAACTCTCTAATACCTACCCAATTTTCTCCAAATCTAAAACTGTTCTAAAAATAAACTCTATTAGGCAAAATTAAAACAAAATTAGAAAATTCTCTGGTGACAAAACTAGATATATAAAATGACAAATGTGTTTGACCTGAGAAAAATTAACAATTGAAATTCATAAATAACACAGAAATGGGTATTTAAATTGTCTGTGTATATTTCCTAGCTGTGCCTTGAGCCTAAACACTCGACAGATACATAAGCAAATATTGAGATTGTTCAAATGCTTTTAAATTATAAGAAATTCTGAGTTGCATGTATTTGCACACATGTACAGGCATGAGTGTAATTTCATGTATGCCTGTGTAAAACAGCAGACCTATAAATGAGCATCCTGTCACATAAGGTTACCAGATATCAGACACAATTTCATTTTTAGTTGCAGATATATAAATGTGAGCACAAAGCAGCTATATCTACTGCTTTAGGTTTCTCTTTTCTGTAAGAATGGTTCCATGTCATTAATGAACGTGAGGAAAGTTAGTAAAATCCTTTGTAATAAAATAATCTAAGAAAAAGACATTTGCTATGTGTTCTGTATCCTGTTTTCACACCATCGCACATCTCTAATGATTCAATAGACAATTTGCAACACAAATACAGGCCCACTATATTTGAAATCTGAGAAATATTTATTCTCTTCCAATGCTATCTATGCTAGTCTCCAAGCTTGTTACAATAAAGGAAATCACTTTCATTGCGACAATTTATCAATATCTAATGATTGCATATCTTATGTTTAAATCAATTTTCCTCCATGCCTAAACATCCTCATGAAAAGAGAAAGTGTTTTTCAATGGATGAACAATTTTGTTGCTCAGGGAGGCTACTTATTGTTCTTGAGTGTTCAATTATAGATGGTAGAAAACATAACCAATACAATAGCTTGTGACAGCAAATGTTGGAAGAGACAATGAAATACTTTTAGCCAGGTTTCCTAATCCCTATAGTTACAAGTAATGGAAAAATATAACATATTATCAGCAGCCTTATTTATTTACACATACTTCTGAGGCTGGAATTAGTAGGTCATCTCTTCCCATATGAATAAACAAAAATAAATAAAACTCCCAAACCTGTTTTCTATCAAATTCATTTTTTCTGGTGAGAAACTTCAAAAGTAGGAAATGAGTTTTCTGTGGGAGCGAAAAGTATTCATCCTTGCATTCCAAGCTCATTTTGTTTGCTGTCATCGGTTTGAAGAGTGACTCAGTGCAAGATGTTCCCTTGCTAGCATAGTTCTGGAGGGAAAGTGATTTCCAGAAATAATGGTAACACTGATATCCCCTTCATGGTGAGTTAAGAGTGGAACTCACACAGTCGATACAAAAACTCAGGGTCTCACCAACTCAGATGCACTTTTATCGTTCATTTTTGTTTGTAATAACCATGAGAATCTAAAGCCTCAGCTGCTTCTCACCTTCCAAACCCCAACATCTTCAAAAAAAGCTCTGTAGTCCCTTCCCCTTTCCCTTATCCATTCATCCAAGTTTCAGACATACTTGCATTGGAATTATTTTATATTTTGAAATAAACTTTGCTGAATGTTCCCTTCAAATTATTTTTCTGGTGGAATGTAGCTGTCACCTGAGGACAGATTCCATTGCTGGCACCTCAACTGATTGTTTTATTTTGCTTCCACCTCTTTCATATCTTTGAGATTGAATGTTTTTCTCAGATTTTCTTCCCTATTTCAGGGTATTCGTCCTCTCATCTCCCTGAAGATACTTGGAATCTCAGCATATTATAAGAAATTTTCGCCCGCTAACCTGTTTTGTTGATTTTGTTTCAACCCACAGTTTCATAATCTCTCCTATGGTTCCAATGGTACAATTGCCTTCATTCTCTGTATTCATGATAAATGAAGATTCTTCCAATACCTGGCACTTCAGTTCTTTGGACTCCATTTCTCTAAAGTTATTTCTTCAGCTCATCCATAATCTTTCATAGAATATTAATACTTACTAATTGATCTTTTGGTGCGAGTGGGTGCAACACCTCCCTGACCCCAGATTTTCAGATCTTGTACCTTGGCCAATATAGATCTTAGTAATTTTTATTGTCTCTACTTGATGTCTCCTATTTGTCATTCCTTAGCTTAAAATTTATTGCCACTAGTTAGCACAACAGGTATCACTAAGGAATCAGTATGTGCTACACACTATTTTAAATGTTTCAGATATATTAGTAAAAAGAGATAAAAACTAAATTATCTTATGATAAAAGTGATGTTCAAATATAAATGAATTTTTAAAAGAATTTACACAAACTCATACTATAGATTTATTTTGAGTTGACAAACTAAGAACAGACCATGTCTTGAGCTTGCATATTATGGTAGACAAAGAGAAAATATGTGCTATTGTTATAATAACCATAAAATTTCCTGCTTTTTTTTTTTTTTTTTGGTACCGGGGGTCGACCTCAGGACCTCGTGTGCCAGCAGGCACCCATGCCGCTGAGTGATGTCACCAGCCCTTTTCTTGTATGTGGGTTCCGGGAGTCGAAACTCAGGCCCTCGCGCTTGCCAGACAGGCACGTACACCGCTGAGCCATCTCACCGGCCCAAAATTTCCTGCTTCTAAGTGAAATATATCATTTGCACTGAAATGTTATTTCCCAAGTAAACAATGTACAAAAATAAATATATGCAATTATTATCTTTCAATGAATAACATTAAAATATGTGGTAAAAATTAAATGCATAAGTACCTACTGGTGAAACACAGAAGAACAGATATAGTGGACTTATTATTTTGTAATAATCACACTTGGCAAAATTACATTCTTAATTATTTGTAGCTATCTTTGCTTATTTTTCGTGTGCACCCATAAGGCTGAGTAGGGTTAGAAAGAAAAACAGTACGCCAACTCATGTACTGGGCAAACTCTAAATGAATGACAACAAATATCAAAGTTATTAATGATGCCAATAAATCAATTATTGGTCTCTGCTGTGGATTGAATTTGTCCCACTAAAATCCATATAGGTCGTACACGCTCGTGTCTCAGAATGTGAACTTATTTGGGAAAAAATTCTCACAGAACTAATTTAAAACAAGGTCATTAGAATAAGCCTTAATCCAAAACGTGTGTTCTTATAAAGGGAGGAAATTTGAACCCAGAGACACGTAGAGAGGAACGCTGTCACGTGAAGATCCATCCACAGGGAGAAGATGACCATATGTGATCGATTTGGGGAAGCTTGTGACAGGTTTTTTTAGACACATCCCCAGAAGGAATAAACCCTGCTGATACCTTGGTTTTGGCATTTTAGCTTCAAGAACTGAGAGACAATAAATTTCTTTCTTTTAAACCATCTACTGTGTAGTACTTTAATAAAGAAACTCTAGAAGCTATTACTGACTCTGAGGTCAACCTTTACCTCATCTTCCTTCTCAAAATTCTCCTTTCTCTTCTAACTATCAGCAACACTTTCTCCATCATTGGCCTAGTGAAGACTTCACTACTGAGATGATTTCACTTCCTGTTACTCCGATAACAGTAAAGTATTCAGAAGAGGTCTTCTACGGGTGCTCTATAAAGTAGCTACAGGTAACACCATCTGCATAAAAGCACACTGCAATATTGCCTAATACCATGGAGAGAATATCCTTTTTTCTGTCAAAAATCAACCAGTTTACTCCACCCTCTCCTCTAAAGTTATTATTTTACTCTTTTCTCATTCTTCTTCATAATTAAATATAATCTCTCTATTGTAATATTCCCATTATCAAACAATATCTTATCAAAAGGTAACATTTTAATTTCAGCTGGTTTATCAAATGCAGAACTATTTCTTTGCTCCCATTTGTAGCACAACTCCTGAAAATTCTTGACAATTCCCATTCTTTCCAGTTCTCACATTTTCTTTTGAATTAGTGCAGAATTTGGCCTTTTCACTCACTGCCCTCCTGAAATGTTCCCATTGTGATGGATAGAACACAAGGTGATGGTCATAATCACTACTCTTTTTTTTTTATTTTAAAGAGAAAAAAATAGAACAAAATTTCAAAACAACATAATAGGAGGGTAACAATGGAAACACTGTGTATTGTTATCTTTACATTAGTTACTCAGAGTACAAGATATTGGCAATTAATTGTCCAAACAGTATTAGCACACACCTTTCTTTTCAATGAACTAAGAGAAATTAGTAGTGCATCTATCTTAAATATCTTATATATATTTTTGTTGTTGTTGTTGTTGTTGTTGTTTTTGTTTTTCCCTTCCTTCTTTTCTCCATTCCCCCATCCCAGTTTCTCTTTCCTTTTGAACAGTTTCTTCCCATTTTACAATATCTATTGTACACTTTGGATCTTATTCCAGCTTCTCACACTAGGGAGACAATACGATGTTTACACGTGTGTCTGATTCTGAGGATCATGTCTTTGCGAATTCCTTCCTCTTCAACATGTGGGACCCATGGCTGACTTTCAACTATTAGAACATGGTCATGGTGAAGAGATGTACATAATGGGTTTCAGTGAACTTGTAACAACCTAATACAGTCCTCTTGCTGAAAGGCTGTCTCCCTTGAAGACTTTGATGAAACACGTGTTCATGATGAAAAACGCAGGTTGCACACAACTGGGGACAGCTTCCAGCCAACAAAAAACAGGAGGGCATCATAAATCTGATGGCAAGAAGATCAGGTTGTTAGTCTAACAGTGCCCAAGGGACTGAATTATGCTGAGAGACATAGGAAATTGAAAAAAATCCTTTCACATGATGCTTTCCATCTTTCAGATGATGTTTCATAGCAGAGTATCTAGAAGAATTATGTACAGACTTCTGACCCAGAGAGCTGTGAGATAACAAACAAACAAAAAACATGTTTTAATCCATTTTTTCAGTTAATGCAATCACGCAGCAATAAAAACTAAAATAATCATCCAGGTCAACGATGACTGGCATGTTGTTAAACTTAATGATTAGCTCTTTTTTTTGCCCTTCGCTGTTGTTCAGCTAACGTTGTACACCATTTTCTCCTTCTTCAGTTCTCAGATTCATCACATTTTTCCTTTTCCTAACTTTCTGGTAGATATTTTTCAGTCTCTGTTTTTGTATTACCATTTTCTCCTCAGAATTTTAATGCATAAATTTCTGAGGGATCTAGATTCAAACAGTGATCTATATTTTGGTTATAACTGTTCATCATCAAGAAACTGAAACTCCACTTTATCTTAAGCAAAGAAAAATGCTGGCTTACCTTCTTTTTCCTCTTCCTCCTCTTCCTCCTCTTCCTCCTTTCTCTCTCTCCCTCCCTCCCTCCCCTCCTCCTCCTTCTTCCTTCCTTTCTCTCTCTCTTCCTCTATCTCTGTATCTCTCCCCATCATGAGAAGACCACATCCTCTTATCCAATGCCACCATCAGTCTTCAGACCTCCTCTTTTTATCCCTAGTCTCCATATTTGGGCTTATTTTGTTACTGCATCTCCCTGCAGCCGGTTCCGAGATTAATTTTTCCCCTTAAACTCAGTGTGGTACATGAATACCTTCTTTTATGATCTGTGTAAAAAAAAGAAACTTAGACAGTATCAGAGGGTCTCAGATATTCTTATCTTCCACTGTGGCAGTAAGAGAGTCACTAGAAATACATGATTAAAAGAATAAAAAGAAATCTCATTAAAAACAAGTTGTACTTTTAAAAAATGTTAAAAAGAAGATGAAAGGGTAGAGGGTACATACCCATTGAACAATAGTACATTATTACATTTTTAGTTCTCTCAGCAGCAATCTGCATACATAGCTTTATAATGTGTTTTCTGGCTAATACTAAGAACAATAATAATAATTAAATAAATTTTTCTTATTATATTCATGAACTCTGATAAATATCCTACAAGCATCTCATATGATCCTAAAGATTTTCTAAGGATACATATTATTCTCATTAGCACTTGAGAAAATCCAGACTGCTTAAGGAATTCTCCTAAAATAATCCATTATTAATGATTATATGTTGGATTCAAGCATAGACCTGCTGACTCCAAAGTCACACACTGCGTTTTAAATTTTACTAGAAGTTAGCATCTGAGGTTGCCTATTCCTTTCATTATGGAGGCAGCTCCTTCCTACTGAAAATAGACTTTAAAGCACAGACTTTGATGATAAATGGTTCTTGGATTTGGAATGAGTCCAATAATTCTTCACTATTGTAACCTAGTTAACTTTTGAAACCTTATCTCTGCTTTTCATTTCCCAACAGGAGAACTGGAATAGAGTGCCAAAATCTATATTTGGTGAAATAAGTAAGATAATGCACTGCAGGGTTTCTTGTCATAGTTACTACCATTAATTATTTTCATGGTGAAAATTAAGATTCAGCCTTGCTTTCTCCCAAGCAAGTATATTTCACTTTTTCAATCTGTTTTTTTTTTTTTTTGGTGGGTACCAGGGGTCGACCTCAGGACCTCGCATGCCAGCAGGCACCTGTGCTGCTGAGTGATATCACTGGCCCTTTTTTTGTATGTGGGTACCGGGAGTCGAACTCAGGACCTCGCGCTTGCTAGGCAGGCACTTATGCTGCTGAGCTATCTCACCAGCCCATCAACCTGTTTTTCTTTAAAAAATAGAATTGATCCAATTACAGGTCTGAATTTCTTTGCTTTCAAACTTTGTGTCATTTGCCATGGGATTAATTCAGACAAGGTTGGCAAACTAAGAAAACCAAGGATACTAATGTCATTAAAGCAAATTAGATTTTTAAGCCTGTTTACCAGAGTACTAGGGACCAGTTAATTTATGCTAATCAGAATGAATTATGTACCACAATGGTCTACACTTGAATCTGTTACCTATGTATTTTGACTATACAGCACTTGAATGTTAGTGCTGAAGTAACTTTCTGCCTGACTTTGAGTTCAACCACATGATTCTCTTTTGTCATTAGAATAAGGCAGGAGTGATGGTAGACATTTCTGAACCTCCACCTAATATTTATTAGTTCCTTCTTATACCTTTGCTGTTACCATGAGAAAAACAAAACAAAATAAAACAAAACAAAACAAAACAAAAACCTGTTGTGGCTAGTTCACATGATCCAGAAGACTGGTAAAGGCAAATGGTATAGAATAATGCCCAGTTCCCAGTAAGGTCCACAAGCCTTGCTAAGTCCCCCTAGACCCCCAGCTGAGCCCAATCTAGCAGTACAGCAAATACCCTATTTATATATCCTTGATAATAAAATTTATTTTCTTTAAGCAGCTATTTTGCAGATGGTTTGTTGCATGTCGTTTCTTGGAACAAATATGACCTTATGCTTTACATAAATACATAAACATACATATTGTACATACATATACAAGCACATGTACATACACATTTTCTTTTTTTCTTTTTTTTTTTTTTTTTTTGTGGGTACCGGGGGTCGACCTCAGGACCTAGTGTGCCAGCAGGCGCCCATGATGCTGAGCGATATCACCAGCCCTTTTTTCATATGTGGGTTCCAAGAGTCAAACTCGGGCCGGTGAGATGGCTCAGTGGCATAAGTGCCTGCCTGGCAAGCGCGAGGGCCCAAGTTCAACTCCCGTAACCCACATACGAAAAAAGGGCCGGTGATATCGCTCAGCGGCATGGGCGCCTGCTGGCGTGCAAGGTCCTGAGGTCGACCCCCGATACCCACAAAAAAAAAAAAAAAAGAGTCAAACTCGGGCCCTTGTGCTTGCCAGGCAGGCACTTACACCGCTGAGCCATCTCACCGGCCCCCACATTTTCTTTTTAAAATAAATGTATAGGAATCTGTGTTACATGAGGCGATACACAAACATACATATAGAGAAAGAGAATAGTGATATATATGTATATAACATATATAATATGTATGTATTAGACATTATATATCAAACTGAATAGTTAGTTTCTTCTTTGACTTGAAGTGACATCAAAAGAATGCTGTAGCCCATACTTTACACCTTTAGCTGGCTTTCTGATTCAGGAAGGGTTTTCCCTTATTTGCTTTGAAAATTTTCACAATCTGACAGACATTCCCCTTAATTGATCTATAGTCATGACAATTTCATTAATAAAAATTCTAATTCAGTCAAGAATTTATTAAAGATAGAATATTAAAACTTTGTTTTAGAAATTTACTGCATATGAAATTTAGTTTAAATGTTTTAATAAATGATTTCAGGAAAATTCAACTAAAGCAATAAAACTCATTTCCTGCTCTGTGTGTGTGTGTGTGTGTGTGGTGTCCAAAATTATCAAGCTAACTGACTTAATTTAACAAAGTTCTTATGAGTTTGAGACCTTCTCTACTCCGTAAGAACTACATTATAGGAGAGAATGGGATGATTTGATTAATTCAGTACATTTACGAATCAGTGGTGATGGGTTGAAACATAGATTGAAGATCCCGTGTTTCTACTAGAAGATCTTTTGTAATCCTTTCATTAGTTTGTACTTCCTAATTACGTGTGAGCAGTTTTAGTCAATGATTGCAAAAGCTTTTCAATGTGCGAGATGACAGTACACAGAAGAATAGTAGTTTTTTTTTTTAATTGCTCCTGCACTGAACACTCTTTTGTATACAGTTAGGATCTGAAGTAATTTGATTATCATAGCATCTATCTAAACTTTAGACAATGAAGTAAAAATATAGAAACAAACACACAAAAAGATCTGTGATTCATCATGGTCCCCAGTCATCAAGTAATATTGAGATTCTGAAATGCAAACATAGGTATTAAAAAAACAAAAAAGCCATGTCAGTAATTGGTACAAAACAAACTATAAAATTCTGTTGATTTTATTTCTCTTCATTTCATGTAAATATAGTTTACATCCAAAAGCTTGTTTTGCCATGAAAATCTTATTCATTTAGTTTCCTGTAAATATTTACAAAATTTTAGATTATAGATATGTTGATACACATAGTAAATTTTGATGTTTTAATGAATATTAGCATCCCTACCCATATTTACAAATTTTTATCTGAAAATGGGTATCTAAATTAGATAGATAATTAGAAACTACTAAGATAATTCCATTATCGAATTATTAAGTGAAAGTAAAGAGAGTGAAACAATTTACATAGGTAACATATATATGGAATACATTTTAAAAGTTATTGAAATCATACAGTAAAAATTGGTAAAATAATTAAATCTTAATTTTGAAATTGCTGTAATTTTCTAATCATTAGGGTAGTGTATCTATACAGAAAAAAGATACAAAGCAATTTGCAAGCTCCTTCAATTAAGACTTTATCTCCAGGATTAATATATAATAGTAAATCAGTGTATTTTTCCAGGTTAAGACATAACAAATCTTATATATGTCACATTTCAGGCTAAAACAAAGAGAGGAAGAACACTGAATTCAATAGTACATTAAAGAGATCACCATGATTGAGTGGAATTCATCTCCAGGGTGCAAGGATGGTTCCACATAGGCACCTCATTAAATCCAGTTCCTCACATTAATAGAATGAAGGACAGATCTACCATATGAGCATTTGAATAAATACAGAATAGCATTTGGCAAAAGAATATTACCTAAGAATGAGATCTTTTGTTTTCTAATTATGGATATAGTTAATGAAGATGAAATTATTCTGAATGACAATTGGCTCTTAAAAACTTGCAGGCTAATACAAATTTCTTCTTCAATTTCTTGAAATAATGATAAAATCCACAAAGGCAACACGATGCCACATGAGATATACACTTTCACCAGTTCTGGAAGATACAAGAAACCACAACTTTAGATAATCTTCAAATAGAAGACAATGGGAAAAGTGCTAACTCAGTATCACCACAATTCTATCACAAATCCATGTCTAGTCCGAGTGTGTGTCCAGAGGACTTGAAAAGAGAAGCTAGAAAGACTCCATGACTAGGAAGAGCCAAGAGAAAAGAACCTACAAGAAACACCCAAAGTCATTCTGGGAATGAGATAATGAAGTAGTAAGTATAAACATTTTGAACACCAATCAAAACAGTTGATGGTTTGAGGACCTGTGTGTGGACTAATCCCTTGAGAATGTGTAAGATCATTAGTAGCAGCTTGGAAAAGTCATGATACTGGAAAAGAATCAGACACAGGAGAGATGTCGTTCCTCAGATATGGGCAATGATGTGAAGAAAATTAAGGAAATAGAAGGAGGAATAATTATCCTGTAGTTGAAGAACAAGAAAAACAACACCAATTATTATTTCTCCTATGAAACACAGAAAATACAGACAGGAAGTAGGAAATAACAGGAAAGATAACTCACAAAGCAGGAGCTCTGACTTCTAAATGAAAATACAAATAGGAAGAACAATTTAATATATAGCATCAGATAACACAAAACTCAGGTTATCTACCGATTGAAGTTCTGACAATAAACAAATTACACAACTGAAAAATATATACCCAACATTGCAAAAGGGACGTTATATCTTACAAAAATATTAGAAATATAAATTATTACCTTGAATTGGAGATATAAAACTTGACAGAAATATAAGTACATCTGAAACTCAAAATATAAATAAAGATCAAAATAATAGAAACAATAGGAAATAGGGAGATAGATCATTTGCAACAGGGAAGGAGACCAAGAGATGGGAGTGGCGGGGGGAGAAGAAGAGATGACATGTAAAGAAAATTAAGATGTGTTCTGTACATGTACCAACTCCCCACACAAAAAAGTAATCATTATACACTGGAAACATGTAATAGGAACTTTTTTTTTTTTTTGTGGGTACCGGGGATTGACCTCAGGACCTCATGCGCCAGCAGGCGCCCATGCTGCTGAGCGATATCACCGGCCCTTTTTTCGTATGTGGGTTCCGGGAGTCGAACTTGGGCCCTCGCGCTTGCCAGGCAGGCGCGTATGCCGCTGAGCCATCTCACCGGCCCAAGGAACATTTTTAAAAATTTAAACATAAAAAACACCAGGCAAGCAAAGGTAATTGAAATAAGGTAAGATATATGGGTAAATGACAAAACTTTAAAATAAAGACAAACTTATAAATGCCTCAAAAATGGATTTGAATAAACCTTTAATAAGAACTTTGAGTCAAGCAAATAATTGAGAGAATAAAGCTGAGATTAAAAGGAGGAACAAAGGTCAAGAGCAAAATGAATGCAGATAAAAAAAGGCAAGGAACTTGATCTTTTGTCATTTCCTGAAGAAAAAAAATCAAGACAATGAATCAAAACTAATACTTCAAACTATAATCCAGAGAACTTTACACAAATGAAAGTACTATCAGAGCTACAGTATCTCAACCTGATATGTGCGTATTGGTCCTGCAGTGTGAGTAGAGCCACACCATTCCTCTAAGTATTTTATGAGACTTTGGAAGCAAACAACATAAAATATTTGCAACTTCTCAAGCCCCACTGAGCCTAATGCATCAAATTAAGATAAAAGGACAAATATCAATACCTCTCAGAAAACCAAGCAACCACGCGGAGGATGGGTGACTAAAGATTTGCCTGGACGCATTAAACTTTGTGTGAGAAATAAGTACTGTTCTGACATAACCGTAATTTTAATTATTCTTGTTGTGGCAATATATACTATCTTGTCTCGTTCATATTAAAAAATGGAAAATGAAGATTTCATTTTGTGAAATGACATATGTGAGTAGTAAATTAATAAATTGTATGTTGATATTAAACTCTAAAATTGATTGATTCTAGCCTAATTACATCAGAATACCTTTAGGTAAAGCCCACGCATTTCCTTATCTTACATGTTCTCCAAGTATGCCCCTATGGCAGTTTATTTATTGAAATGGAGTTTGTATAAAAGTATGAAAATGTTGCAGTGAAACTATGTTTAAAGTTCAAAATATAGAGATCACTGATCTTTACAAAGATCATTACTTTCCATGTGCAAAAGATCATTTCTTATTTCGATGTGATTCCATATAATCATGCATGATTTGCACCTACTGATGTTTTGCAAAA
Organism: Erethizon dorsatum; assembly: GCA_028451465.1. NCBI lineage: Eukaryota > Metazoa > Chordata > Mammalia > Rodentia > Erethizontidae > Erethizon > Erethizon dorsatum. The sequence continues at coordinate 75,902,488 of CM051833.1, read as the reverse complement.
TTCTTCATTTCAAAGATGATTGCTTTGTGTAGTTTGCACTTCTTCTATTTTAGTTTGCATCATCCTCTAAAAACCACTTGTTTTCTGAGCTAGGGTTCTCATTAAAGTTTTGATGGCTGATTGCAGTTGACGTGCACTATGTAATCACAAAGCTTAGTCACATAGCTTAAAACAAGTATAGCATCTAGTCTTTCTTGGAAAGCAATTAGGTCAAATTTAACATCTTTATAACCAAGATTGCCTTCTTTAAAAAAAATCTACTCCACCTGTCCTCAATTTTATTTCCTTATCACACTTTAGCTTTTTTAAATCCCTTTAATGATACTTCTTTCTATGTTTTTCCATTTTCATTTAGTTTGACTCAGCATCCTCAAGTACATTTTGCACTTTATTTCTTATTTTATCATTTTTCCTTGGAACACTAACTTTAGTAGATTGTGATCTCTTTGTATACACACACAGACAGAAAAATAGGTACATGAATTATCCTATGGATAGAAGAATGATAGGTAGATATACAAAAATATATCTGTCTTATATATATATTTTATATGTAAAAGATATCAATATATATAAAATGTATCAATTTCACTTATTGATTCCTTGATAATATTGTTACATATCTTTTTATGTTGCGATTGTAGTGTTGTTTTACAGCCTTCATCTCATCTTGCATAAGATCTGTTGGTTTTATAGGAAAGGGGTCTATTTATCACATTTATAAACAGGAAATACGTAGTACCTACTATGAACTTTGTAATTTGACAAGCAATCCTAAAAGTTATTTATGTCGCTCTGCATAGGAAGCATTCAGAAACACTGAGTGGATGTGAAAATTTTGAGAACTTGTGAAGATCACTTTAAAGTATGGTAGAGAAGAAAGTTTTTCCATGAGTAATTCATGTCCTTTGTCAGCTAGCATGTACTTTCACATCATTAACAATATTTTCTAAATGAGTTGGTTTCTTAACAATATATTAACATAAACATTTTACACATTATGTTGTTAATATTCTGAAGATGTTCAAGAAGGTTACAAGCTATACATTTTCAAGGCTTTATGAGTAGGCCAGTTGTTAGGGATGTAACTGTGCTTGCAACAATATGACAATCTACTTCCAAGTACCTAAGAATGTGATCTTATTTTGATGACCTTTAACATAAGAGGCATAAATTCATTCCTGAAAGTTGATGAAGATGAGGTTATTCTGAATGAGGCTGAGCTTTTAATGATTGGTGTCCTTATAGATAAGAGCTGCAAAGATGAGACACAGAGATAGACAGATAGAAATGATACCATATAAAGACAGAAGCTAAGACTGGAGTTACACAGCTAAAAACCAATGAATGCCAAGGAATGTCACACATCAGAAAGTTAAAATAAATCATGACAGATTATTGTGTAGACCAGTGGTGAACCTATGGCATGCAAGCCACAGTGGGGTGTTGTTATCATCGAAAGCTCTAAAAGGTTCACCATCACTGGCCTAGACCATTCAGAGAAAGCATTTTCTTGTGGACACCTTGATTTTGGATTTCTTGTTTTCAGAATGGAGTGAAAAAATGTTTTAAACTACATATTGTGTGGTACCTTGTTATAGCAGTTCTAGGAAACTGATACACAAGTTAACAGTGATATTCCAGCTAGTTGAACAATTTCCATGTTTTTGAGGATACGGCACCCAAAATATGAGGTTTTTATGGGAATATAAAATATAACAAAATATAAGAAACCCTTCTATATCGATATATAGATATCAATATATCGATATATAGAGGTAGCTATTTATATCTCTATAGATATCGATACAGATATATTTAGTTGATCCCTTTTTGCTCCATTCTTTTGTTCTGGGAATATCATAAGAGTTTCTTGGTAACATCATACATGATGTAACTTCCATAAGCATTAATGATATAAAGTGAAAACTCCTCCAGTGCTTCACAACATAGTTGATCAGGCAATGCCTGTTATATTTTTGTAAGCATTTATTTGTATTTGCCAAGACTCACTTCACACTTGTCATTATATATTTTTAATAGCAGTAGTGAAAACATAACATTTAAATTGTCACCTTTAAATTAAAGAATAATGCCAGACAGTTAAGAGAACATTGAATACTACAGAAGTGATGGCTTTATAAAAATAAGGACGATAATTTAAAGTTTATCTTCTGGAGTTGAGCTTCAGTTAACATCAGACAGATAACATCTGAAATAAACTTACACATATTTGCAATGTAGCTCTGTCTGTGAGAAATGTCACTCATATTTTATTACTGTATATACAAATGTGAGTGGAAACAAAGTGATCAGCAAGAAACTCTCATCCTGTACAAAGTTGTTTCTAACATCCATGACTACTCAGTTTTGAAGAAACTGTTTTAGTCTATAACTTGATTAGTGGTGAGAATGAACCATAGCAGAATAATCAGCTTGTGTTTAAAGTGTCCTTTAACATAAGAGGCATAAATTCATTCCTGAAATTTTATTTTATTAAAACACTCACCTTTAGAACTTTTATATTTATTTTAAATTGTTAGAGGTTAATACAAGTTTGGATTTCCTAGAAATATGAAGGTTTATGAGTTTACTTGTAACATCATAAAGAAGTTTAAATTCTTAATTTTTAATGTCAGAGAAATTCTTTTTTTGAATCTTCTCATTCCTGTTATTTTTCTTGTGATTATGGCAGTTAGCTCTGCGCTGGAGTGATGGCCCTGCTGGGTGTTAATCAGACGAGAGAAATCCCTGCTGGGAGTTGTGGTAATTACACTGGGATAGTTCATCTCTTTTTGAACTTTCTCTAGGTCTTCATTTCTCCTAACAGCAACAGTGATGCTAATTAAAAATGGTTGTTAATTATAAAAGTTGAACGTATCTCTTCTTTATAAGCTAGTGTAATCTTTTCTACCAATGAAATAGACAACCTTATATTCCTGTAGTTTTTTTGGCTGGGCAATTGAAATTTTTAAAAAAATTAATATGACTATTTTCATACATGATAAGTGCTCCTTCTATGAAAGACATATTTTTATCCTCATTTCAGCATATTTTTCTCCCTAAAGCCTTTTCACTTATTAATAAGTAAACCTTCTATTAAACTTTGTGACTTATAAAATTGGCATCCTGCTTGCAAAAAGAGTGGAGTGTTATTGACCTTTGAAACTAAACTTTATTTGTAGAGGGTTGCTAAAAATCAGCTAGCTGATGTTTTTATAAGAATGACAAATGCAAATAGGATTTGTTGTTAATGCATGCAATAGTCATTAAGGTGTTTGGCCCAAACCTCTTTTTATTGATATTACATTCATAAAATAACTAGCACTGCAAATGAAGGCAAAGAATATTAATAAAATCATATCTCTGATAATAATAAAATCATATTTAAAGTCACAAAATTATTGGTAATGTATATTGTTTATTTATTTATTTATTTATTTTTTGTGTGTGGGTACCAGGGGGTCGACCTCAGGGCCTCGCGCGCCAGCAGGCGCCCGTGCCGCTGAGCGATATCACCGGCCCCTTTTTCGTATGTGGGATCCGGGAGTCAAACTCGGGCCCTCGCGCTTGCCGGGCAGGCGCTTAAGCCACTGAGCCATCTCACCGGCCCATGTATATTGTTTATGATGGAGAAAACTGGTAGCAAACTTATGCTGTGAACACAAGAATAGAGACATTAAATTAATTTAAATGTAAACCAGTGACTATAAAACTGAAACTCCTATCAGTTGTTTTCTCATTTAAATTTAATTTTTATTTTGCATAGGAACTGCAAAACAAACACAACACAATTTTTTTTCTTCTAAGAACAACAACAAAAACACTTCTAACTTATAAGCATGAGATAAAATTCCACCAATTATTCCATGAAATCTGGGACAGAGAAGCTAATTGAGGGTATTATTATAAAACTCTAGGGAAAGAAAAAACAAGTTCAGCAAAACTGTCAAAGGTTTAGAGTATCTCTACACTTTAAATGATTAACCTCTCTGGAAGCACAAGATCTGAAACAAATCTGAAAAAAGCAATCAAATTGTGTTAATGTATCTAAGGAAACTCTCATTTTACTGGTAACCACATTAGTTTCAAATATTAGATGTTGAAATGAAGGTAGCATTGGAATTTCCTTCTCCATCCAATTCTTCTACCACATACATAATTTGAATCACACAGACTAAATTATTAATATATTGTTTATAAATCTTATTTCACAAATTCTATATATTTTAATAATGAATCCTTTAAAAAGTTCTGATTTTCCAGTCCCTTACTAGACTACCAAAAATGACTTTGATAACAATTTAACTCTGTTGATTTAGGAAGTTATCATACTAAAATCACAATTTCCTTCTTTAATATGTTATGAGATTTTACAGATTTAATTCACAAATAAAATGCATTCTATAATCTAACATTTATGAACTTTATAGATAATTTTCACCCCTTGACTTTATCAAATATTTCAATATTTTATATACCCATGGGATGCTAGAAGTTTCTGCGAAAATAAATTTAGTTCATTATTTCACTGAGAAACATTGGATAAATTATTTGGCCACCTATGAACAAAACCTATATGATAAATTATAATTTCAAGCATTGTGTAGCATACTTTCTGTGTTGGTTACTTTTCTTTCATTGCTGAGACAAAATACCTGACACCCAAAGTTAAAGGAGGAAAGGTTTATTTAGCTTACATTTTGTGGAGGTTTCAGTCTGTAATCAGCTGGTTCCAAGGCAAGGTGGTATGGCACAGCGGCAACTGTTGAAGGTGGCAGAAGACAGCAAAGCAACAAGAGCAAAAAGGGGAGGGGGGAGAGCAAGCCTTTTTCCTCCCTTATATTGTATGCAAACTACCCACCCTAGGGTGGGTATAGCACTCACACCATCTCCCTGCCCTCCTCTTGCACAGGCTCAGGATGTTTACAAGTGAGGACCCTGGCCCCCTGCTGTGTCACTTAGTTAAGCTTCTAAACTTCCCAATTCTCAAGTTGACAAAATGTGTCAACCATTACACTTTCCTCTGCTATCTTTTGTAAGCCATATTCTCAATTATCAATGACCTGCTAATGTGGAAACTCCAGTAACAAAAACCACACTACTTCATGGATTTTACAGTTGCAGTCATTGGTAATGTATCATTACAAGACTAGTGGCTATAAATCTTCAATGCAAAATAAATAAATACTTCTAGTATTGATAAAGCTGTTCAAGCTAAATTCTGCTCTAATGAATAAGAAATACTACAGCATTCTTCTTGAAGATATCATAATGAATATAGAAAATTTTGTTACAAATAATCCACATTGAGTGTGTATGAGAAAATTCAAGTGTTATAAATCTTCAAACAATTCCAGAAGTTTATAGAGTTGACCCTCATTATTCAGAGATTCAGTACTTTTTAGTTTGCCAATTTACTTGGATGTGTGGGTAACTCCAAAGTTCATACTCCATACTTTTGCAGACATGCACAGAAACCTGAAAAAACTTGAGTCAGTTAATGTACACAGTGTCACCTCATGTTGAACTACATGACACTCTACCTTTTTGTACTAGCTTTCAGACCGCAAACAGGTGTCTTTTGCTGGTCTACTTAGTACCGTATTTTTAGCACTTGTGTGTTTTTTGTTGGAGAATTTGTTTTTAAAATAGCCCCCACTTTTACTGATGAATGCTCTCTAGCATTTAAGAACAAGTAAGCAGTGATTTGCCTAACAAAACATCTTGGATCATAGAAGAGTTATATTGCAACTGGCTTTTCAACATATTTGTGACAGTGACAACTGGAGATGGTAGTAGAGGGGAGCATTGAGATTTTTGTGTTTTCTGCTCAATTTTTTATGAATGTTCAAAAATCCATTTACTAAAAATGGGTCATTCAAGTTTCTTACATTCAAGCAAAATAAATTCAATTTAGCTAATATAATAGAAATTAGACAATTCAGAGAAATAATGCAGAAAAAATTATCTTTGAGGGACTCTGAAACACCCAAAACTATGATATAGAATTGTCACCCTGTCTTCAGGTACACAGTTCTACAACCAACAGAGCTGCCTTTGGATATATAATGCTATAAAAGCTGCCCTTGGACATTAAATGCTATAAAATATGTCAACCTCAGTGTAACCCTGGACATTTCAACTTGCTGCCACTGCTTACAAGGAGGTATTTCTCTTTGTACTTCTTTGTGTGACTAGTTTCTCAATTAAAGTTCATGTCCTGCCCAGTTGATAAACAAGACTTGTTTGTATGCCTCAATCCTAGCCTTTTAAGGCTGTGCCCAAACTGAGATGTGTAAGACAAGATTTCTCCATTCATGAAGAGGAGGTTCGAATTCTGAGCCACCAAAAATACACTGACCGTGTTTGAATAGGAAAAGTAATATGATGATTCTGACAACACCGCATATTTACCCAAAGTAAAAAATTAGTAGTTGAAAGTCAGAAAAAAAATCATAATTCTGAAAACTCCAGAAAGCAAGTCAGGGCTTGAGATACACTTATTTATTTATTTTAATGCCATCATAGGGCCCAGTGGATAATTATGCAACTACACCCATGCTCTATTGCTTTTTGTAATTTTACTGATACCAATCTGTACAATTCTCTCTTCTACATTCTATTATAACAATGACATTCTCTTCTGGTGCTAGACTACATCTATTGTATTTCTCTTTCTGCTCCTAAACTTCATGGTCATCACTCTTACTAAGTTACAAAGACCTGCTAATTTTTTTCCATTTTAGGTTTCCCTTCAGCTTCTAATAAAACTACAAGAATGTACATTGTTCAAGACTCCTGCTTTGAAGATCTTTTTGTCTTTCGTGAAAGGATCAGATCTACACTTCCATCTATTTCTTTACCTGCTCCTCAGCAGTTTCTTCAAGAACACATAAATCTACCCCACTATAAAGCTACTTTCCTCTGTATATTCTCCCCTCAATCAACTCATCTAAACCTATAGGTAATAGGTAAATTGACACTTTTCTGCTCTCAGGACTGCAGTGGGTAGGATCTTGCTGATTCCTGAGATGCACTCAGGCATTTTTCTTCTTGTCCCTATACAAAGTCCTTAGCTTCTTTTAATCCCCTTAGCAGTTATATATCCTTTGGCCTCAACTTTACACACAGTTTCTTCTAGCACAAAATTTAGGTTTATCAAATTTTTATGTTCTGCTTTTTGTCCCTGGTTTTCACCAGGGACAAAATATGGTTAAAAGTAGAAAGCGTAGAAAAAATAAAAACCTTTACCCATGCCACAGTTAAATATTAGGCTGTCTTGAAATCTCTCTATCAGATTAATTTACTCCATCACCCTTAATCTCAATCTCCTAAAAAAAGTCTCAGGATTTTGGCAAAATGTAAAAATATTTTTTTAGCTAGAGCTTAACACACATCGCCTTGGTCCAACTGCCAATGAAATTCATGTTCTCAACCAAAACCTCTGGAGATAGGCCTTTAACGTCCACGTTTCAGCATTATAGTCTTCCGAGCTCTGACCAAAATCACTCATCAGGCTCTCTTATAGCATTCTAGGGCTCTCTGGCCCATATACAGTATACGAGACTTTCCAACTCTTTCCGCAAACCAGTTCCAAAGACTTCTAAACTGCGTGGTCAAGTATAGGTATAAGGAACAACCTCCACTCTGTTACACAAATCTGTATTAGTGGGGCTTCTCATCAGTGAGACACAGTAGGTAATACCCACAGTTTAAAGGAGGGCAGGTCTGATTTGGCTACAGTTTCAGTCTGTGAATGGCTAACTCCAAGGCAGAGCCATTATGGCAGAAGTGTGCAGTGGAAGAAAGCGCATCAGGTTTTGGCAGCCAGGAAGTAAACCGAGAGAAGAGCTTCAGAGCAGAAGGAGGAGAAACTAGACAACGACCCCAAGGCTACAACTCCCTGACTTACCCAGGTGACATCTTGAAGTGTTCTCCATCAGTCCCTGAGTCAGCTCCCAAAGCCGGTCACTGTAAAACTCTACCCTGACTACCACCGCTCTTAAGCACTTTGAAATACCACAAGTGTTTGGAACATAGGGTAGAATGACTTCATTTTTACGTGGAGTCTTCGGTGACCTCTTTATTTCACTTATTAGTCACTCGATTATAAACCAATAAATAATGACTATGTGTCAAACTATGCGAATAGAAATGTGCTTATTTCCATGAACAAAATGGTCGTGTTTCCTTCAATCTTTCTTGTCCTTTACTTTTGATATTTCTGATCCAACTATATTTATCATCTTACCTATCTGAAAAAAATATACTTATAAACTCATGGGGAATGCCATATTCATTTTTTTCCTCTAAAATTGTGAAAAATTATTCATATCCACCTCAGAACAGCTCCTATGCAAATTCTTTATGATATTTTTTACTTAATTTTGATTTTTTGGTTTTATTTTTAGATAATTCATGGACTACAGAGGCTGTATCTTATAATCTTTGTATGTACCCACCAAAAATACAACAATATATAATAAAAATATTATTCTTATAATCTTTAAAATATATATTTGTATTGTTTCAAACATTTTAGCAAGGTCTCTTTTACAACCATGTTAAAAATATTACAGGGAAAAAAGAATAAAAATCTTTAGTGACAAAACATTTTAGCAGAAAAGGCATGTCCCCTGGGAGAAAGGAACAAGTTAAATTAAAAGATGCAGCTCATATTTTCACTAATTAGTATCTGAGATAATGCATTCCATAAGAGTTCATGGTAGAAAAAAAAATACATCACTGTGGATTACTCTATTTAAGTGAAATTTCCATGGAGAGTTCAACTTTAATGAGAGGGGAGAAAAGGCAAGGACTTTCCAGGTGGGAGAGATGAAGTAAGCAGTGGAGTAGAGCCAGAAAAATGTGGCATATTTTATGGGGAAAATATCAGATCAATTTCCTAAAGTAAAGCATTCACTTAGGAAAGTAGTGAATGATAAATTTGAGACAGACACACCACCAACTTATGAGTTACTTGCAGGCCGGTAAATAGTAGAGCTATATAATTTAGGTAGCAGAGTCATCAGAGTTGATTCAGGCGGTGGAGGAAGTTGCCTCACCCTGTTGAAGACCATTTGCATGTCCCGTGAGTTGCTTGAAGAGTTACCTTTAGGTGTGTCTAGCAGGAGAGATCAATTAAAACCAATTGAAATCATCTTACTGTGAAATAATGAGCATTAAGGCTAAAGCTTCCGTATATTCTTTAATCTTCTAGTGCATCTAATTTATCCTTGATGTCAAATTGATAGCAGTAACCTCCAAATAAAAAGAGTTCTTCTGAAATGCAGAGTTTTCATAATTGTAATCTATTTGATTTATTTTCCAAAAGATATCTTAAACAGATTGAATTGCATTTGTGTAAATTATAGAGGCAAACATTATTTTCATAATATTTTGAGATAAATAATATTCGTATTTTTATTTATTAAATATATGAATCATGATACTTCAGAAGACAGAAAATAAGCGTAATAATTTCTGCTTTCACATTTACAGTCTATTATGGAAATAGTCAAATTTATCAATACAATATTCAAAATAATCAGCTGTGGATTGCCGAGGGGGGGAAATGGCTTAGTATTAGTTCCTTGCATGTAAAATAGTTAGGAGACCACCCTTACGCAGATCTCAGGAGTATTGTCAACTTAGCCTTCACGCTCGGCTGCTTTCTGAATGTGAACTGATCTTTGAACTGGCCCTAATAGCAGTTTCCTAAGATATTGTTTGTTAATCTCTGCTGACCCTCTGCACAGTGGGCTGCTTTTCTGACATTACCAACAGACTGAGGTGATGCCCTGTCTCAGTCTTCCATAGCAGGTTAATTTTTGCCAGCAATAATCATAAATCCTACCAAATGACTCAATTTCCTTCCTTGTTTAAACCTGTAAATGCAAGCATCATGTTGTAAAACCTCAAGACTTCTTGGATCTGCATTTTTCCAGATTGCAGTCCTAATTATCCCCAAATAATTGTAATTTTGTTTGATCTTGCCTAGATTGATTATATTTTTGGTCTATGTCTGCAATTCTACTTCCAACTTTTCCATAGTTTGCTCTTTGTTTCGTCTCATTCTGTTTCCAGAGAATAATTTGGAGTTAATTTCTGTCTCCTGGGTCCATTCGCTTACTCTAAAAACAGTTCACTAACATTTCTCCACCTCCCTCACCACTGTGAAGAAGAAAATATAGGCTCTGGACCTCACTGCATAATCACTCTTCTGTCATTACATCTGTACTTTAAATAAACTTATCTTCCTTTTTCTCTTGTTCATCTATCGTCCTTTCATTCTAGTGAAACTGGAGAGGGCAGAGGGAAATTGCTCCCTGCTCCTACACCTTACAAAGCATTTCAAAATGCTTCTTAGTCTTAAAAATAATAATAATCAAGATGCTATTACACTGAGAAAGGCTTTTATACTATGGGTTCCTATGTAAGTAAATTGAAGCCCCATGCAAATAGTATAATCAAACATAAACAGCCAATCAGAAACTGACAATTAACTTCGAAATAGGGACTGTCCATTGGCTCAGACCTAAACAAGGCAAACGCCTAGCAGTAACAGAGCAAGTAAGATTTGGCTAAGTTCCACATTTAGTCTACAAGAGCCAAATGTTCATACTGCTAAAATGGAGATGTCTCACCTAAACAGGAATGTTTCTATGCCCAAATAAACCCCTTAAATTAATTTTGCTAATATTTTTCTTCATCACTATTAAAAGTATTTTCTTATAATTAAAGAATTGGTTTAAAATATATGTCCATAAATAATTTATAAACACATGTATATGAACTTGCTATATTTTTAATATCTAGGGTATATAAATGAACTCCTATAGCTTTTACTATTTTTCAAGGAACATCAAAAATATTTCATTTACTTTTTCCAGGGTAACATGCACATAGAGACTTATAGGGTTAGCATTCTCTTGATATATCACAGACACAATGATATTTGTTTGATACTAGTTCTTTGATTATTTTTTTTTGTGCATTGGATAAATAATACCGAGCTTCCACAGCCAACTGGACTTCCTCAGATATATGTATTCAATTTTGATAAAATAAGATAACTATTGAGTGGCTATCTCTGCCTCCTCTCCAAATTTTAAATACTTTTTTTAAATTTTTATTTATTTATTTATTTATTTATTTATTTATTTATTTATTTATTTATTTTGTGGGTACCAGGGGTCGACTGGTGTTAAAAATAGCAAAGGAACATAGTAGGAGTTAGAATTTCAAACTTAGTATAAAAGTTAAGGTCCTCATTTTTTTTTTCTTTGATATTGATTTTTTGAGACAAGGTCTCCCTGTGTAGTTCCGGTTCACCTTTAACTCACTGTGTAGCACAGGCCGGACTCAAACTCGCAGGTAACTCTCAGGCATTGGGATCACAGGTGTGCACCAACATGTCCAGCTAAGATCCTCAGCATTAAGGAGCTTAATATTTAAATTTCATTCTGGTTGTTAGGTACCATTTATATTGATTTTTTAGTTCATAAGTCATTTGTGTACTTCTGTGAACTTTTCTGCTTTTGTTATTAAGCAAATTTTGTTTCACCTGGAGAGTTTTGCTTTTAAACAAATATTTTTTGTGTTCATTGTGATGTTCCCTTTTTTCATCTTCCTATCCCTCTTCCCTGAATTTTTTTCAGAGTCATGAACTCTGAAATTTGTATATACTAAGAAACACCAGGGATGTGTAGGCACAGAGGGGCACCGTGTGAAGATACAACCAGAAGGCCACTGTTTGACTCTAATTTGTTTTATATCTTGAAAGTCCCATTTGATATTAAGAAAGAAGAATAACTGAAGTTAAATTTGTAATAAAAATTATCCCAAGAATCTTACTTAGTATTGTTATACTCTGACAGAAAAAAAAAATCACTTTCATAGTCTTAGAGTAAAACAGTGCGAGAGCCAGGATATCGACACTAGGGAGATATCTAGGATATCTCCTCCCTAGGGAAAGGTCAAAAACAGGAGTGTGATTTTCTGGAGAAAAAACATGACAGCTCTACTCAGTGGCCAGAAAGTTTATGGTCCAAACTCAATGCTGCCAGCTACCTGTGCTAGAATCTACAAAACAGAGCAGCAAGGACATAGGAAATGAAAACACACTTCTGGATTCTGGAAGATTGGGCTGCATATAGAGACACGTTAATGAATATAAACAATAGAAGATCTGTATCTGTACCACCCGTGTGTGGCGTCTGGGTCATACGCAGTCTTCTCATTCTGCATCGTGAACTGAATACCATTTCCCACAGCCTTTCCTAATAGTGCCACTTTGAAATATCCTATAATTCCCCGATTAAAGAACTGTCGTGCTAAGAGAATGAGGCAACCAACATGGATTGTATCATGTATGTTCTCTCTCTCTCTCTCTTCCCCTCCCACTACTACTACACATGTATTACTTTTGAAGGACTAAAAACAGAATCATAGAAATATGAATTCTTTATTTATGAATATAGAGAATTTTGCAATCCAAATCTGTGGGATTGCAAAACTTCTTTATGTTTTTATTTTCTACAGTTTTTCTGATACTAAAAGTAGAAAACTTAGTATACCTGAATAAGGTATAATCTGTAGAATTCTTGATCAGGAAGTATATTTGTTTACTAGGCCCACCATAACACAGTGCCCCGGATTGAGCAGTTTAAAGAAACTTGGTTCTCCCAGTTCTGGAAGCTAGAAGTCCAAGATCAAAGTGGCTCAAGCTGGCGCCTCTCTCCACAGCTTGCAAACAGTGGTCTTCTGCTTGTATCTTCACACGGTGCCCCTCTGTGCCTGCACATCCCTGGTGTTTCTTAGTATATACAAATTTCCTATTTTTTATAACTGGACTGTCAGATTGGATTAAGGCCCCCTGGTGACCTTATTTTAACTTAGTTATCTCTTTAAAGACCCTCTCTCCAAATAGGACATGCAAAGAGCTACTGAGTGTTAGAACTTTAACATAAATTCTGGAGGGATGAAACTCATCCCATAACAGAAAGTAACTGTGGGGTAAATCAATGCTCATTAAGCTGCAAGTCAGAAAATCTGGATAAAATAGCTTCACAACAATGAATGATTCAGGTCAGCCCTAGTTCCAATTTGCATTTGGAAATGATACCTATCTCAAATACTGTTATATGATAACACACATAGAATTCCTGCCATGGTGTCTCCTCCATATTAGTAGTACATTCACTACATTCATTTAAAGAATATATTGTATTGTTGTTAGCATGCATGTTTGCACATCCTAAGATTAGGAGAATAATGTAAGAGAAAAAGCTGAATTTAATTCAAGTGTCTTCACTTTGCTTAGCAAGCAACACATTTTTTGTGAAGAATATATTTGAGCATAATATATTAAATGTGTCCTAAAATTATGATGGCATTTTTAAACAGTTCCAATTTAAACACTTTAGTTCCATTTAGTCCTTCATAAAAGCCTCGTTCTTGCATCATTGATTTATAGACTATTGTCACAAATGGGATAGGCCCATATGTTAAAAGCACTGCTATTATTTTGTGACTGCCCTCAATCAGACTGAGCAGATTAATGATTGTTGTAATATTGTATCCTGATTTTCAACTCCATGGTCCTAATTCTCCCAGTATTTCAGCTTTGTCTTTCAATCTAAATCATTAATCTCCTTAGGATTTATAGCCTCTTTTTAGGCATATTGAACTGTACTCAACTTGTGCCTCTTTTACAATATTCCTTTCAAAGCATGGATTTTCATACCTAAGTATTTTTATTAGTAGATGTGTTGATCTCTTGTTACAATAGTCCAGTTCAAGTATATCTTCTCCCTCTCTGATCTCTTGGACTCTAACATTTATAATGGTTTAACCTTTTATGTCTTCGTAATATCCTTCCATGTAGATCAGATAAGTGCATTTATTGTATTTCCTAGTGCAAATTAAAAACCCATTTGTTCAGACTTATGATTAGTGGCAGCTCTGTGTATTTTTTATTATGTCGTGGATACATGAAGGACATAGCCTAAAATCTCATAGCATTTTATGTCATCTGCATTGTGAAGCGAAAGTGGTTGGAGTAATTACTTTCTGTCAGAGTTTTTATTCTTTTTTTTTTCATTAAAGCTGTTGTTATGCAAGAGACAACGATAAATAATATCCAGTACCTGACTTTTATTAGTTTCTCTCTTTGTTAAATATGAATGATGTGAATGGTCATAAGTAAGACTATAAAAAGATCATAAATAAAACATTAGCACATTTTTGTAACAGTGCAGGAGTAAATGTCACTAATGAAGTAAGAGTAAATATATGATGTGAATTACTCTGGCTTGCCATACTGTAAAATGTGAAAGGAAATGTAGTGTTTGACAAGAATTAAAACAGGAAAATCAGATACACTGTATTATTTCTTCCCTACTATGTATTTTTTTCACTTGCCAAATTAGAGTAGGTTACATTATATGATACATCAAATATTACATAAGTTTTAGAGAGTGATATTCAAAACGCATAATGTCATGAATGGCTATTATTCTTTTACAAAGTGGTATTAAACAAATATACACATATGCATATACAGAGATTTTTATGCACACATTTGTACAGCATATATGCATATACATGTACTGCTTATATATATATACATAAATGCACATATAAAGACTATTTGCAGAGTATAGATTTTCTCTCTTCATTGTCAAATAGAAACTACTTGCACCATCAGTGATTAATATTATTCTACAAATACTTTCTGTTAACTATCAGTTGACATCTTTGATGTGCTGACAGAAAAGCTAACAGTGCTAATGTTATGTTTAGCCAAAGATAAATAAGCAAGAAATTAACATATAAAAATCCAACACATAAATAAAGCTCATGAACTGAAACCAAAATTTTAAAAAATTAATTGCCTTGAACTATTTTTGTTTGACTGCTGAATCCCTCCTATGTTCTAAAAGAGAAAAGTAAATGTAGTGTTGAAGTCATAGCTGAGTTTTTTAGTTCTCATTATTTCCACAAGAATGCATCAAGGAAATAGACGTCTACACCAACTACCTCAGCCTTAGGTAGAGATGACAGGCACAGAGAACTCAGATTTAAAGATTTTTACAGAAACTCTTATTGTTGCCAAGAGCCACTGCCAGTTCTATAACGTTCTGTAATCAACAGAACTCAACACTCTGATGGAATACGTGGATCTCTACCTGAAAATGTCTCTCAAGATATACAGGTTCCTTTACCAGTGGAAGATGTCTGAATCGTAAGGTGCAGGTGCAGATATATTCACACAGGTTCTGTGTATTTTTGCCACATAATTTTTATCAACTAGAAACACACACACACACACACACACACACACACACACACAGAAGCTGAAGAAACTGTAAGATAGCTACTACGAAGGAACGTCTAATACAAACAAACCATAAAAATTAGCAGACTCAGATTAAGAACTCTTAAAGATATACACTGTATAAGCAACCAACTACTGAGACCTTTTGAGCCAAAAATATAATTTCTGAAATGTACCAGCCATTTTGTTTTTATAAATTTGTATTATTTTTCTTAAGACTTTCATTTAAAAGAAGACAAGTGGTTTTCTAAGTAGAATTTTCAAAATGCAATAGAGGAATTGAAGAGTCATTATTATTACTGGATTGGTATTTTGGAAAATTTGTTTAAAAATGCATATTTTTAAATATGGAAAACACAGGTATGTAATGAGATAGTAAATAAATATTAAAAATAATATATGTACTTGCCAAAAGTTTTGAAATATCATATAACAAAGAAAAGCGAGGACAGAATTTAAAAAGCAAATTAAGAATATAACAAAGCGGGCCGGTGAGACGGCTCAGCGGCTTAAGCGCCTGCCTTGCAAGCGCGAAGGCCCGAGTTCGACTCCCGGAACCCACATACGAAAAAGGGGCCGGTGATATCGCTCAGAGGCACGGGTGCCTGCTGGCGCGCGAGGTCCTGAGGTCGTCCCCCCGGTACCCACAAAAAAAAAAAAAAAAAAAAAAAAAAAAAAGAATATAACAAAGCTTCTTGTAGAAAAAAATTTATCTTTATAGAATGAAAGCTGACAACAAGTTCTGAATATTTAATTCATTAATTAAACATATCTGCAGTTAGTCAAGCAAAATTCAGCAGTAAACAAGAAAGCTGGTAGTTGTTCCACTGTGAATCTGAGTAGAGCAGTGAGGGAAGGTTGGTGAATGCATCTGTACAAGAGAGGAACCATTTGTTTCTTTACAGTGAGGATCACCTCGGTGGGGCAGATGGAGCTCGAGTGGGGGTCGATCTGACCATGAGCTCTGTCAGTATGGCGGCAAATCTTGGAGGCTTTGTGCACCTATATGACAAATAACAATAGAAGCGACATCTAAAACCTGAAGTTCAACATTATGCTCTGCATTTTTACTAGAGGATGAAAGGAAGAAAAAGTTGTGTCAGAAGAAAATGAAGACACAAAAACTTATAGCATGGAAATGAATTCAGCATAAAATAAATGCAAGTAAGACTCAATAAAATAAGGCAAAAAGCCAGCAGAACATGTAACGTTTAAGAACAACTTTCAGTATGGCAAAAATAATTGAAGTAGAATACTTTAAAAGAAATAAAAATAATGATAAATCGACAGGTTTGTTGAAAATTTACCTTTAAAAGCAACAAAAATGTTGTTCACCCACTGAGTTACACCATAGAAAACATCATTTGATAGATACTAACATTTCATTAAAGTGAGGATATGGAGAAATAGAGAGGTTTAATCACTGCTAGTGGGAATTACTGCATCCTCTACAGTGAACAGTATGGAGTTTCTTCATAAAACTAAAACTAGAACCACCATGTGATGTAGCTATCCTACAGCTGGTATATGTACAAAGGAAATGAAATCACCATACCAAAACGATACCTGCATGCTCATGCTTATTGCAGCGTTACTTACAATAGCAAACATACATAATCAGCCTAGATGCCCCTCAACAGATGAATGGATAAAGAAATGTTTTATTTGGCCATAAACAATGAAATAGTGTCTTTTGCACTAAAAGTATGGAACTGGAGGATTTCAGTTAAGGAAAGTAAGTCAGACACAGAAAAACAAGTCCTATGCTGTCTCTCTCATGTATGAAAACTAAAAACCAAGTGACATTGACAGCAGAATAGTGATTACTGGGGCCTGGGAAAAATGCAAGGGTGCCGTGGTGTTGAAGGGTGAGGGTGGGAGAAGGGGGATTTGTTATGATAAATGCGTGCTCTATGCATGTATAGAAAGTCATCTTGACTCCATTTGCATGTATGATTAATATGTGTTAAATTATTTTATATTTAAAAATTTAAAAAAATTTTAAACCTCAAGAGTAGAATATATATTTATTAGCAGCATCTAATTAGCATATAAACTAAAATAAAAACATGATTACTGCATTATATGTCTGTCAGTGAAAGGTTGACCTATCTTTCCTGAGATATTTATATTGTTTGAAGATACCAAAATCTACATATCACAGATGTATCCTTTCATTAAGAATTATGTATTTGTATGAAGGCTTAATTCCCTCTCCGCCAGGGAACACTCAGAATTTCTTTAATCACATCTATATTTAACATGGAAAAAGGCTTAATCCTTCTTTAAATGCATTTTAAGACAGTAAAATATTAACTGGTGATATTTAATCTCTAGATTTTTAATGGGAATTTGCCATGGATAAAAAATTATATATTGTGGGCACATTTCAATTGTGTCATCTATATAAACAAATTCATTTTTTTACAACTATTAGGCAAGGCTATTATTACTAGAAATTATGACATTAGGTATCATTAAAAACCAAGGTGATGTCTTTAAAAAGTATTTTTTTTTTGTGGGTACCGGGGGGTCGACCTCAGGACCTCGCGCGCCAACAGGCACCCGTGCCGCTGAGCGATATCACCGGCCCCTTTTTCGTATGTGGGATCCGGGAGTTGAACTTGGGCCCTCGCGCTTGCAAGGCAGGCGCTTACGCCACTGAGCCATCTCACCGGCCCTAAAAAGTATTAATATTACAGAATTTGATAAAGTAGTTTACACAATTCTGTCTTAAATATTTTATGATAAATATATAAATACAAAATATTTTAAGATAATTCTTTTCTTACATAAAACAAATCAAAATTAATTTTCATATCATGAGTAAAACACTAAAGTTAGTGGATTTACAAACATTCCTATCACTATAATTGTCATTATTGATAAGATAATTGTAATATGGCTTCCACGATTTTGCTTTGGTGCATTCACCTGGTTTCATTTTACATGTACAATTGTGACAGAATGCTTAACATTGAAAAAAATCAGAAATTAATGTCCACCCTTTAGAATTAGATATATCAGATAACACAAAACTATATAGCAATAGCATTACAAAATTTAATTTTCGATAGCTCGTACTAAAGGATAGATGTAGAAGAGTGGGGTAGGAGTTGGGCATTTTCTACCTGATGGTAAATCTTTCTGTACAAACTCAATAATCACAAGTCATTATATTCAAAGATAACCAGGTGGGTGACTGGAAGACATTCCAGAAGTGTGGTTCCAGAAGATTCAAGTAAATATGCAGACTTAAGAAGCACTAACAATATAAATAATAGTATTGATATAACTTGCTTAGATATTTGGAGAGATTAATAAGCCCCAGACATTGTTAATTGGTAGATTCAATTTAAAACATTAG
Source organism: Erethizon dorsatum (assembly GCA_028451465.1). Taxonomy (NCBI): domain Eukaryota; kingdom Metazoa; phylum Chordata; class Mammalia; order Rodentia; family Erethizontidae; genus Erethizon; species Erethizon dorsatum. The sequence goes on along the minus strand of CM051833.1, from coordinate 75,883,778 downwards.
TTATTTTTTGTCTCTCAATAATGGTGATGTTTTAAGCAATAAGTTTATTTTACTTACAAGTACTGTTAAAATTTATTTAGAAAAATAAGGTAGAATCTGGTGAATATGTATAATATGCCCAATGCAATATAATATGATACAATACAGTGCAATATTTATTTTATTTCACTGTAGTACTGGGCCACTGAGCCCAAGGCCTTCTCCCTGTGTTACACCTCCAGCCTTTTTTAAAGTTTTGTCTTGAGGTAGGGCCTCTCTGACTTGCTAAGTTGCCCAGTCTGGGTTTGAACTTGGAATGCTCCTGTTTCTGCAGAGTGCTGAGATTACAGATTTTATATTTTTAAATAGAAATATAGACCTTTGGATTCTATTCACAGTGAAAAAAAATCTTAAATGGAAAGATAGGTGCATTATAGCCCAGAAAAAATATTTTGAAATTGCAAAATGTGTGTAACCACTGGAGTAGTTATAAGGAGATGATAGACAATGAACAATTATGCCATGTTCACAACAGTAAACATATTGTTTTCAAAAATATTTCAATTATTAATGACTAACAATGATTTATGTTGACAATATTAAACAAGAAATATTTTGTTTCCCTTATAGGCTTATACATGTCAATATATGTAGAAGTGTATCATTGGAAGGAAAGGAAAAATGACTGTACATGAAATGTATGTATGGCTTTCTAATGAAGAGTATGAAAGGTACTCAATTTATACTCAAGGCACCTCAGGAGTTTTCACTGAAAGAAAGAATTATTTCTTATATTTTTGCATACTATAATTTTCTTTGTTACCCTGATAATCTTTATGTGTCAGAATACTTAAAAAGATTTGCAGTAATTTACAGATCATAATTATGATATATTTTAAGAGAGCATATGTTGTATGTCTTTAAGTAAAGTAATATACTCTGGAAGCGAAAGTATGTAGACATAAAATAAAAAGCATCTCTCACTATATTAGTATGCAATATTGATCTCCCTAGGTTATACACATATTCCTCCTCAGACAGTAAATGAACTTTTTTTATTTCTTAATCTGATGCTATGTAATGGTGATTAACATCTGGGAGTGGAGATGACTGAATTGGCAATTGGAAAACCCAAAGAAGCTTCCATTCATGTGTACAAATCAAGTCTTTTGATAATGATTGCAGACATGATACGAAGTGCTTATTGCTAGTGAATCATAGTTAAGCTAAAGAAGCTTTTGCTGTGAAAAGGCTTCTTGATTCTCTAACTTTTAATTAGAAATGTCTGTAAGTGGGCTCTAGTAAGTTAGAAATTTGTAGTAAAGTAACGTATATCACAGCATTCTTGATAGCTGAACCCACTGGGCAAGGGACTCACTGAACAATGAACTTGATGGGAAAAGGGCACAGGACATAATCGTTGAAGGAACTGAATAAACTGAATAAAGATTGTCCTTTTTTTGTAAGTCATTTTACAAAGATGTGGATTAAAAAATACATGACACAAGATGAATGAAGAAACCAGCTTTGCAAGGATAGGATCCATTGTTTGAGACACAGAAGGGCCTCATGTCAAAAGGGTTTCAATAGACACATTTTTCCTTTATCACATACATTACTTCTTCTTTGGAAAATTAAACTGTTTCCATTTACTTGTTTAAGCAAAAACTTTGAAATGTTATTAGAAATTGTTAAGGGAGAAGGTAATGAGGGACAGCATTATTAAGAGTTTCATAAATTGAAAAGATAAAAATAACTTTAGCATAATAATGAGGATAATTCTAAGCATCAACTATTTTGAAAACTGCAGAAATAGAATGAGAGAATCTAAAAGGAAAAACAGAGAATGAAATCCATTGGCATTGCATTTCTATCTTATCTAAGTGTACACTCACGATTAAATTGCTTCTATGTCTCAAGTCTCAGGGACAGAAATGAAATAAAATATAAAGCAAATCTAATAATATGGTTTATAAACATAAATCATTGATATAGAATTATAGAATAGGAGCTTAGATATGATTTAGCCCAATCCCTCAGGAAAACTGGGGCACAAGAAGTGAGGAGATTTGCACACATTTATGAAAGAAAAGTCAGCCATTATTAGAACAGGGATTAATATGTAGGACTTCTATACCTTGTTAGGTGATTTTCTGTTTCTATAAAGAAATAATAAAGCAATCCATTTATACAGTTGAAAAGTAAATACTTATTGGACCTATCCTATTACTAGGATATTTCCTGATAGAGTACAGGATAGAGTTGAGAACCAGACAAATTCTCTGTTGAGATACAGGACAGATTCCACTAGGTAAAATAGGTCTTGAAAAAGTAAAAAAAAAAAAGCTAACTGATAAATTATCATAGCATAGTGAACAAAACAAAATGAACACTGAAAAAGTGGTATTTGAACTATGTTCTAAATGGCAAGTGTCTGTCCCATAAAGTATATGTTAAGGAAAGTTGGAAAGAGGGACATGAGATCCCTAAATAGGAAAATGCAGAATGAGTTTAAAATGCCCAAGCATCAGAATAAAATGAATGTGTTCAGAGAGTAATAGCCATGCAGGAGGTGTTAATCAAAATGGTGAGAACTATCCAGGGGTCAGATGAGGTAATACATTGAAAGCATATAAATAAGCCTGAGTTTTTATTCTCATAAAAGAAGAATTGGTGTATTTTAATCAGGGTTGCTATAATAAAATTGATTTATAGAATCACAATACTGGAATCAAAGAAATCAGTTAGAAGTTTAGTGCTTTACTTCAGAAAATATTAAACATCTTTTAAAATAGAGAGTCCACAGTAAAAATGAGGACTGCTAGGATACCTATAGTTTATAATTTTGAGGATAGACCAGACAATTCTTCAAAATAAGTGCAACTTTGATTTTGTTAAAAAGAAAAATTAAGTGCATTCCAAGTATTTGGCTTGAGGCACTGAGTGTGTTGATGCATTCTTAAGATAACAAAGAGTACAGCTATTTGGCAATAAAAGTCAGGAATCCAAAGTTGTATATGTTACATTTAAGAATGTATGAAAAAAACAGCACGAGATGTCAAGTAGATTGTGAGATATATGAGTTTAATGTTTGATGCGCTATTTTTGATAAGGTTTAAATTTGAAGTTAGAGTCATGTGACTAGAGGATCCCTTATTAATAACAAAGACTAATGGGGATCATTCAGAATCAAATTATAAAGATTTCTATCCCAATGATCTAGAGGTGGCATACTCACCAGAAGAGTCTTGTGAGATATGAGATAAATTAAAATATCATAGTTTTATGGGAGACAAGAACCAAGTGTGTTTCAAGAAAGAAAGTGTGGCTTTCTCTATTAAATGGCATGGCGAATTCCAGGAGATGAAAGAAGGTTTATGTCCATCAGATTTGGCATAATGGAAGGCACTGTTGTTTTTCACAAAAGGCGTTCTATAATAAAGGACAAAGGAATACTATAAGAAATTGTATACAGTCCCGGTAAAAATAAGAAAGAATTGAAGCAGTGGAAAGGAAAAAGCTTGAGAAAGATTTTTAATACATTTCTTGCTCTACCTTTCATGATCTGAGAAATTTCAGTTCATTTTGAATGAGAAAAATCTGATCCTATGTAATTAACCTTAGAAATTTATGTAGACAAAAAGGTTAATACTTGACAAAAATGAAAGTTAAATCCTAACTATTCAAGTGAAACAAATGGCCTAACTTCACTATATAAAATGATCATCTTGGAAAATGATATATGTAGTAAGTAGTCTGCTAGTTAAAAGCAGCACATCACATGATTATTTACATGATGTGTAAAATTACACAGTACTTTAGAATAATAGATAACTGTCTTGCTTCTTTTCTATTTTATTTTTCAATCTGGTTTTAAAATGTATTGCTTTTCAATTTATCCTTCTTTTTCATTATTTTGATGTTAAGATAGTCATTCTAGGACTGATGTCACACTAGGTTTATATTATAAGGTAATTATTAATTTTAACAATTCCAGATATCTCCTTTACCCAAGTTATTGACTTATACTAGAAACACCATTTCTGTTTTATAATAGATTTGCCCGTACCTTTTCTATTTTTAAGGTAACTTTATATCATGTGTTGTAGCCATCATATCTGCCAATAATTCAAGTTTATTAAATTTTGCAGAGAGCTTAAGGATATCTTCAAATAATAAATAGGATTTGAACTTTGTTTTACAATGAAATATGCTACAAGCTAAATTTCTTAGTAAATGCTGTTTGTTGAATAGTTAATATCCAACTACTACAAAGAAAGTGGCTACTGCTCAAAATCTAAGATTGCCTTAAAATAGAACTCCAATTGTAGCTGTTAATTAAATTAAGAATAATAAATTTTTTATGTAACAAGGTTGATTTTATTTTCTGTTTATGGTTGTTACTCTTCATTTGCGTATTGGAGAGTAAGATTATCTAAGTGATGGGCATTTAGAAACAGTATGCATCCAGACTCCTGTATTCCCAGGATTTCATGGCAAAATGTAAAAGATTCTGGGGATATCAAATGAATTAATATGAATTTCTTCTTTCTTTGCCCTGTAGTCTGGGAAGAGAATTTCAGTATAGCTGTAATAATAAGAAAAAATATTATCTGTGATTTACAATCTCACTTTATTACATTATGACACAGTGAGGCCAGTGATATAGCTTAGTGGCACAGTGCCTGCCTGGCAAGTGCAAGGTCCTGAATTCATTTCCCTATACCAGGAAAGAAAGAAAGAAAGAAAGAGAAAGAAAGAAAGAAAGAAAGAAAGAAAGAAAGAAAGAAAGAAAGAAAGAAAGAAAGAAAGAAAGAAAGACACAATGCACATACTAATTCTTAGTAAGATGATTTAGCTTACTTCAAAAAAATTGAAGAAATTTTTCCACTTTAAAAAAAAAAGGCGTATTTCCTAATATCTATTTTTACCAAAAGATACTCAATTTAAAGATCTTTAAATAGGTTGGAAATCTGTAACAAATGCATAAGTGAAGGGATATGAGTTTAAATGGAAATCTGAAAAAGTGAAAGCAGAAAATTGAAGTACCATCCACCAAAAGGTGGAATCCAACTGTTTATAATTGCTTGTGAATGCAGTAAGTGAAAAAAATAAAAAAGGCTTAATATTTCTGATTCATTTTCATGATCCATTGACCAGCTGCTATGAGGAGAATCATTAATGAAGCATGTTGCTTCATGCTGTTGGACTCCACAGTGTGAGCCATGCTTCACCTTATGGTCACATTCTTTATTCACTACTAACACCAAAAAAGCCCCTGTGTTTTGAACATATTAAAATAAGATATGTACATATTATTCAGCTTTCTTTGAAAATCTCTGACAGCTAGCATACCATTTGTGAGACTGACAGCATTCAGTGAAGCACTGTTCTGTGAAATGGAGTACAGAATCACACTGTGTGAAGGAAAAATGTAAAATCAAAAGTTTTCCAGAAGCTATTATTTAGTAAGGCTTTTGTTAAGGAGTTAAGACTGTAAAAGCTCACCTATAATTATTATTTTTTCTTCTGAGAAAAATTGAGCTTTGCCAACAATCAGATTGTAGTGTTTATTACATGTTTTTGATGTACCCATTGTTTATTAGTTTTGTGTGGCATTGTCAAGCATTGTTAAAAACTATGGTCTTTGACATTACAGTTTACATTTGAGTGCTAACAGAATACCAGTGAGATTTCCTTCCTATGTCACTCTTACAAACATTAAAAATAAAATTCATAAATGTACTTTAAGTTCTGACATGTTAAAGGTGAATAGCATTGTTTTAAGCCACTTAAGTGTTGCAAGGATTGTTCGCTTGGTTTGAGAAGTATAAATATGGAGCTCATTTTTTATCTCTGCATCTCATTCTGGCCTTGAAATTAAGATAGAATTTCAAATGCAAATAATTGGTTGAATCTCAGCCATGAATTCTAGGTGCCTTTAGAAGTTGATACTGTAACCTGTGTTTATCTACTAAAAGAAGTACTAACTCAGAATGTTTAACCTAAGCTAGTAAAGGCATTAAGTGTGCTTTCTTACATTATTTAGCTTATTATATCATGAGGTAGTTCAATGAATAATATATAATGCATTTAAGAAAATGAAAGATATTATGGTAAGACAGAGGCCATACTGTTGACACAAGCTGATTTAGAATTATACTCAAAGCATTTGGCTGGATATTGTAGTTACAATAAAAATTCACTGTAGTTACCATTCTTATATGTATAATGATTATTTAAGTACTTAGCAATAATATATTATTATTTTATCTCAGAATGTCTCATCTCAGTTTCCCCAGCAAAAAGAGTCTGAGGATATGAGAAAAATCGGGACATACTCTACTGAGATATGTTCTTAGAAAGGTTTCAAGCTTTGACTGACTCCAGAGTTAGACATCCACAGCCCTGCAATACAGGACTGAACTGGTCCAATTTTCAGTTTTGGTGCTAAGATAGACATTAAAATAAAATGGTCAGGCCTCAGACCCTAACAGGACTAGTCATGGGTATCAGCTACCCTGGGGAGAAGACATAGCCTTAGGCACCACAACTTTCTTTCCCTCAGGGCAATTCCAAGGGAGGGCCCAAGCTTTCACTACCCAGCAAGGTAAAATCCATTAACACATTTTTACATGAATATAATCATATTCCAAGTGCATTATTTAAGGTGTAGTATTTTGTTTGTTTATTTGTTTGTTTGCTTTTTGAGATAGAGTTTCGCTATGCAGTTCAGGGTGGCTTTGAACTCCTTTTTTAGCCCTGGCTGGCCTCAACTCTAGGAGATCCTCCTGCCTCAGCTTCCTGAGTGCTGGGATTATAAGCGTGTGCCAACATGCCCGGTTTAAATTGTAGCATTTTTATAAGTAGCTACATAAAACCTTAAATATCAGATGTCAGAAAGTTTCATCCATTTTAAATAATGAAAATAGCATTGCTTATTTGCTGCTGATGATAATGATGTCTTTATAAATAGATGTTTATAAATAGATGTCTTTAAGTTTGGGGGTGTTATTACATTATAGAATCAAAATACTTTTAGAAAGTAGCTTAAAATGCATGTTTACCCCAAAGTAGACATTAGCATGAAAAATAAAAATGGAAAGGTCTTGGAGAAATATAGAACTGAAAATGAATGCATATTAAAATAAACTAAAAATACAAAAACAAAAAAAGTAAAAATATAAATCTCCCCCAAACTATGCCAAAATGTCACATTTATGTTTAGCAAAATGATAATATAATAGGATTTTGTAAAACTATCTCCCCCCAGAATTCCTGGCATCTTTCTATATGTCATCCTTGCCAAACTTTAATAGGACAGGTGATATAATCCATTTTTACAGCTAAATAAACTGAAGTTTAACAAGGTTAACTTAATTGGATATTCAGCTACACATATTAAAAAAACATGTGACTATGCCATGATAAAGAAGGAGAAATACACAAATATATATTGATTTGATCAACTTCTATGCTCCGTATATTGTGCTAGACTTTTAATGATAGCTGAACAATACTGAGGACCTGTAGGTGTGTGTTAGCAAAGGATATAAAGCATCGTGTCTTCCTAGGAGCCAACATTTGGAAATAAGAGATTTTTCTTTTTTGTTGTTGTTTTAATTTGAAGTTTTGTTTTTTTTTTTTTTGTCTTTAAAAGGAATGCATTGGAATAAAATAATTTTTTCTTTAAATAGCATTGTTCTGCTTTTTAAAAAAAATACATAACAGTTGATAAAATGAGTTCTAATTTTAGGGATATCATTCAGTAAGCTATAAAAAGCAAATATGAGTTTAGAATTTTAAAAATTATAATTAAAATTGACTGCATAGTGACATTTTGTTTTTATCACTGGAATCATTTTATTTCTTTGAATTGGCACGTAATTTGGTAGTGGTTAAGCTGGTGTCACTGTACTTCTTTGGAAAAAACATGCTGTGCCTTTCTAGAGTGGTATTTTTTGAAATGCAAATTTAACTCTAATGAAATTTCTAGTATGAGTTTATCTGAGGCTTTCCCTGTGGCTTCTCCATGTCCTGAAATTTAGCAAAAAAGTTAAAAATAATTGTAATGCTAAGGAGTAAAGTTCAGAATGTAAAGTCATGGGAGAAAAGTATACATTATTCCTGGAAGTTAATGACCGTCAAGAAAGTAGATCACAGAATGAAGTGTGAAATTCACTTTCATATATAATTTTAGAGGAATAGTTACAAGGGCCACGAATGAAACAAGGAGTTTATATGTAAATTAGAATAGGTGAATACAGAGAAAATTCTTCTACATTGATTTTTTTCCTACAATTCTAAAGTGTTCAAACATTTTGCAAAGGAGAAGAAAAACTGTAGTACTATTCACCACTTACCATTAATATTTTAACATACTTGATTTATTTTATCTTCCCATTTGTCTCTTTTGCAGTATATTTTAAAGTTCATATCTGCCAGGCACGGTGGTGCACGCCTGTAATTCCAGCACTCGGGAGGCTGAGACAGAAGGATTGCTGCGAGTTCAAGGGCAGCCTGGGCTACATAGTGAGTTCTGAACCAGGCTGAACTGTATAGCAAGGCCCTGTCTCAAAAAACCAAATAAATAAATAAATTCATACATAAATAAAATAAAATAATCATGATTTTTAAATTTTTAGTCAATTCTCATAATGGCCTAAGGGCCTTTAAAGAAATGTTTTCTCAAGTCATCTTGCCTCAAAGACAATATTCTATTTAAATAATCCTCTCAATGATATAAATACAAACATAGGGCCGGTGAGACGGCTCAGCGGCTTAAGCGCCTGCCTTGCAAGCGCAAAGGCCCGAGTTCGACTCCCGGAACCCACATACGAAAAAGGGGCCGGTGATATCGCTCAGCGGCACGGGTGCCTGTTGGCGCATGAGGTCCTGAGGTCGTCCCCCCGGTACCCACCAAAAAAAAAAAAATAAATAAAAAAAAAATAAATACAAACATATATGCACTTTTTATATTTATACACATTCATACCTGGCATATAAATTCTCATTGCATCATCTGTATTTTTACATTCTCCTTTCCAACTTCTAGTGTAGTATCAAAATATAAATTCCTACTGGGTATGATAGCACGCTCATGTAATACCAACATAAGCTGAGGCAGGAGGGTTGCCGCAAGATCAAGGCCAGCCTGGGGTGCATAGTGAGTTCAAGGCCAGACTGAATTACAAAGAGAGAACCTGTCTTAAAAAAAATGCATATATATATATATAGTTTATCTGATATATAGATCTATATCGATATAGATATAATCTATCTATATCTTAGATATGTATATCTAAATATATTAAAACTATATATAGTTTATATATATAGTTTATCTCTCTCATATATATGTGATCTCTATCATTATCTATCTATATATATAGAGAGAGAGAGAAATTTTCTGGCAATAATCGCACCTCAGATAAACCTCATTGGCTACAATACTGCCACTGCACTAAGCTGAAACAAAAATTTCTGTGTTTTTTCTCTAATTTACTTGAAAAGTCTACAGGAGAATATGGTTCCTAATAAGTACTCAATATATATTAGATTCCCTTTATTCTGTGCCTTCCATGCACATGTAATGACACAAGCTATTTCACTGAAAATTATCCCCAACATTATATTCTATACAAGTCTCCATATACAACTCTATCACTTTAAGACACCAATATACGTTTCCAAATTGGTCCAGAAAACCGTATTAACAAAGTCTTCTATTAATTTTTAAAGTTTCTCTGTTTTACATCTGCTCTGAATCTCTGACTGCCAAAGTACAGTCCTAATTACAAATGCTTCCACATTGTCAAATCTCATCCTTATTTGCCATTTCCAGCAACAGTGTCACCCTCTATCTGTTGGCTTATCGATGATTTTTGCTGCTTACGTCATTCATTTCTATCTACAACACCTTTTTGCTGTTACTTCTATATTCATTATATATATCAAAATTAATATAGTAATTGGCAACTGAGGTATGTTAAATACCCACTTCATTTTAAATCATGAAAAGATAAACATGTATTACACAGTCTCTCCCTTCTCCCTGTCTTTCTCATTATAGTTGCAGATTAACAGATTTCCAAGATTTAATGTTGGGAGGGCGGAACGATAGGTTAGATTTTTGAGGGCCACAGAGCTCTGTGTCATGCCCTAAAATTTCCACGAAGCCAGCCGCCTGTGCTTTTATTCCAAGCCGCGCACTGCTTTGCTTTCTTGACAATCTGTTTATTATGATGAGGTCTCAGCTTTGACTCAATCTTGACATCAGTTGGCTTTTAACAGAAAATCTGCAATTGAGATAGTGACAGTGTCACTCTTGTTGACCTTTTAACAGCCTGGTGACAGAGATTCATTTTCTTTTGCTAGACATTAGTTAACCAGAGATTCTGAGGGCCAGTTTAAATCAGAGATTTGGAAACATAAGCTAAAAACCTGACAAATAGGATTAAAACATTCAATGTGTGAAAACATGCTTGTTATTCTAGCAGATGACAGGAAAATTTCAGGTTGGCTTATATAAGCTGTTTTTCAAAATATGAGAGCCAAATTCAGTAGAAAAAATTTTCATTTCTCCCTTTGACTTTGCTTGTGAAGATTCTTCCCTAAAATAAAACAGTTCTACAGAAGGCAAATACATCAAGCTAAAAATTTTCCTGATAAAAGTAAAATGCACTGGAGATTGGATATTGTACATAAATATTGATATAAACAAAAGATTTTTAAATACTTCATAAAAATATTCAAGGATATATATCCATAAATTGTTAAAGCATAAAGTGTTCACAAAATTAAAATTTTTTAAAAATTAATGTTTTTATAATATGCACACTTAGTGTTTAGATAACTATAAATTTTAATTAAAATATTAAATATTATTGAATTAAATTGTGTAAATTATATAAATTGACCATAAAATCTTGAAAATATGAAATTATTCATTTGTTTTTTTCTTTAAATTTAAATGCACATGGAAGAATGCTAATGATACATGTTTCATTTTTATCAAAAAGCTCGCATTCTTAAATTTTGTATAATTTTTGTAATTCATTCTCAGAAAATATGTATTCATGTCCTACACTTTGGATCACATTTTCTGTTATTTCTCTGTAATTTTTTCACTCATTCTCCAATCTATGTTTGATTCATATTAATCCTTAATAGTAATTCTACCTCATCATTATAATAAATCATTTTAATGATTATTTTTAAAAAATATTTCTGACATTCTTATCAAGCATTTAATAGCACAAATTAAGTAAATGGCAAACAATGATTTCATTTGTATTCACTGTAATCATGTTATTCATAAGGCATTATTTTGGCATTTGTGTGAATCTAACACTCTTATTTCCATGGAAATTTATTTTTACTTTGCCTTTATCTGAGTCAACTTGACTCATTGGTCTAAATGGCTTAGTTAACTGAATTCTGGCTCTCAGTATCCAAGAAATAATTCAGAAGTACAAATAGGACAAGAGAAGTTACACATATTGAACAAACATTTGTTGAATGGGTATTAAATTTTTTAAAGAATTTAAATATGGAAATATATACAGCAGTCAGAATTTCTGCTTTATCTTCAGAAAGATGGTCGGTGGGGTGGGTAGTGAGGAAAAAACTTCACTTCTGGAGCGTGTTCTCTAGATTGTTCGGGTCCAATTTGCAGTTCATTTTGTGCTTGCCTCACTATTTTCGTGGAATCCCTGTGATGATCCCGTCCCTCAGAGAATTCAGGATTTTTTAAGGGACATTGGGAACATGTTGTCCTCGAGTCCACTGTGAATATGACTCTGACTTCAGGTAAAGAGCCTCTTGTAACTGGCACTGTTACCAACAGACAGGTAATTAGGGCAGAATATAATTTGTAATTGCTTCAGTACAGCAAGTAGCCAATATTTATATCTGAATCAGCCACTCCCTGGGGTAAGCTTGCAGTCTTGAGACCAGGCAGGGAACTCTCCCTGATGGATGACTTACCACGTGCTATATTTGTGCTCACAGCATTTGCTAAATCATAGAAAAAGTGCTTGAATTGGGAAAATGGAATGAAGTTGAGTTTTGAGAAAATGTGGGGAAAATAAGTAAAATAGCCACTCATTAAAGTCTATAATATTATGTTTTATTTTCTTTATTTTTCTTCCCTGTGCTTATTGTCATAGAAGAGGCCCTAAATTTCACTCTTTCAATTTCTTCAAGAGTACTACACAAAATTGATAGCTTAACTTGTACTGGATCATATTTTCTAATATAGCAAAATGTTGTATTTTAAGTAAGCACATTTTTTTCTAGTCAGCAATTATGTGGAGAGCAAAATTTATTCTTATTCTTTCTAAATAGTATTCCCAAAAATTAAGCTTCCTTGAGACACTGGATCTAATTCCTAGTCTTCCAAGAAAGGTAAGTCCTTACAAAAACCATAACTCATCAACCAACAGTATCCTGCCCTTCCTTTCTAAGAAAGATTTTTATTAGTTTTAGTTTTTTAGTTCTTATATTTTCTTGCATTTGCCTCATGATTAAAATGAAAGCCCATAATTTGCAAATGCAGGAATTATTGTTATGCCATTTTTCAGACATTTTGGAGACGTATCAAAATTAGTTTTTACACTATGACCTCAGGTAATAAATTTCTCTTCCTGGCCTCTTTTTCATGCATCAATATGGATAATACCACATAGTTTGTCAACTCCATAAGGATGTTTTGAGTATCAGTGGTGATCATAAATTTAGAATCTGTTTTACATAATAATGAATTAATACCTTATAACTTATATTTCAACCCAGCCTACTTATATCTTTATCTTCACATCTAAATGAAACTTGTTAGATATAGATTAGAAACTTAAAGGTAGGAGTGATAGAGTGGGAAAGGGCAGCAATGTGCCTTTACTTTCAGGAATAAAAATATGAAGATGAGGTTAAATGTTTTTTTCTAAAACAAACATCTATTTTTACTCATAATTACTTCCTAAAACTCAAATTTAATATTGCTTCACACAATGTCCTTGTTAATAAAATGAATTTCCAATAATTAATAATAACGTCAGTGGTAAAATAATTCCCTATTGTGTAATTCCTTAACTATTCCTTAACTATATGAAAACCCATTAGTAATTTCCAAAACATATTTTTGTGTACCCTTTTTCTCAGTTGTGGGTCTTTCTGCTTAGATTATCTATATTTTTGTCAACTACTTCACTCATCTGAACATTTTAATAATCTAGACTTGTGATGTTGCCGCTTGCAAATTATGCTTAATGTTTGGAAGTAAAACGATTATCCGTTAGTTGTCATTGTGAATTATATTTAGACTTTTCAGATATTAGGATGAGGAGTGAGAATAGAAACAACAGGCAATAATAACACTGAAAGACAAGAGAGAAGACCACATTTGGGGGCATTGTAGACAGTGTATAAGTAACTTTCATTACTAATTAGATGTGCTTGCTTGATTGATTGATTGACTGATTGATTGATTTTTTAGCTGGACGTAGTCCAAAAGATGAAAGGCAGAACTGCTATTTGGACTGCAGACCTTGGAACACAGATTGATGTAAGAGACAATAACAAATTTGAAGGGGTCATGTCAGAGAGAAATGATCCAAACATGGTGGTTACTAAATCAGAGTAAGATAGTTTAGAGCAGAAGTTCCCAATCCCGGTCCATGACTAGCACAGGTGGTTAGGAGGGCTGCTAGAAACCAGACCACACAGCAGGAGGGGCAATGAACAGCAGGCGAATGAGTAAAGTTTCACCATTTTTACGGCTGCTCCCCATGGCTTGAATTACCACCTGAGGTCTGTCCTCCAGATCAGTAGCTGCGCATGATTTTCAAAGGCATGGAAAACCTAGTACTTTACTGTGAACTGCTTATGCCCTTGCACAAGGGATCTAAGTTGCACACTTCTTGAGAGAACATAATGCCTGGTGCTCTGAGGGACAGCAGAGGTAGTGATGCTAATTATGGATACATCTGTAAATACAGATTAATATTAGCAGAGATGTTCAATGGTACAGAAACCATAATAAATGAATTCCTTGCAGATTCCTATCCAAAAACCTATCTGTGTCAACTAACAATTAAGCTGCATCTGGTGGCAGCCTCTAAGTCAGAATTCAGCGCTCATTGTTTTCTGTAAATCACCTTCCCATTATTTTATTTACAACTTCTACTCCTGGCTCTCTCCTTCCCTAAACACTCGTTTCAGTCACAGTTTTGGTAAGACCACAAGCTATCTTTAGGCAAAATGCATAAAAAACAAAGGTAACCACAGAGCTTTTTTGATAAGGGGGAAATACCAAATGATGAGACATAAAAATACTCTAAGACTGACAAATAATAAAACAGCATTTGAAAGAAAATGCTAACAGTCCTTAAAATGCAGGTTCATTGTAACAGGTGATTCCCATTCTCCAAGCCCACCTTGGAAAATATGTGGTGACTGGCTACCAGAGTCATGAAGACTTCAAAACTGCTTAACCACATGGGAGACCATATACTTTGAATTAAAAGAAAAACCTTTAGAGTTTTTAAAAAGAAACAAAAGTAAGCACAAAGAACAGAACAATTACCGAAGGCTACCACTTCAATTCTGTAGTGAGAGCATCATTCTCAGTTGCTAACTGCATTGCTAAGTTGAGAAGCCCCTTGCTAATGCTGAAGAGTTGATCCCACCTGCTGGTAAGAACATGTGTCCTGTATGAACTTTCAGGTCACTCAGAATTTCAAAAAGCGGCTGCCATGATTACATAGCATTCTGGTTTCTCTACTTGGCTCAAAAAGAATGCCCATGAATGTGAGTCTACACGTTGTGTCATCCACACAGAAATGCTGGCCAGCCAAAACATTTCATCTGAAATTAACAATGCTTTGCAAAATGGAATTAAAATTATCAACCACAATAAAGTACATCCTCTTAATGCACGTCTGTTTGTGCAGGCTCTGTGAGGAGATGAGCAAGAAGCACACACATGTTCTCTTATGCACGGAAATGAGATGTCTTTGTAAAGGTAGTTCACTGGTCAGTTTCTGAGTTATGAAACTGCTCCAGAGATTTCTTTTAGAAAACAGTCACCAGTGGCAACACATATGAGTGACACAGAGTGGGTCACAGAATTTTCTTATTTGTGTGACATATTCAACCTTCTCAACAAACACAATCCATCACTTCAGGAGAGCATGACAACTGTGTTCAGGTTTGCAGATGAACTGGCTGCATTTAAAGCCAAACTGGAATTATGGGGCCACTTAGTGAACACTGGGATTTTTGAGGTGTTTCAAACATTAGCAGAGATTCTGAAAGAAACTGAGCCAGGGCCTTGTTTCTCCTAGATGATGCATGATCTTCTACCTCAGATTTTACAAGAGTTTGAACACTACTTCTCCAATAAACAATCTCAAATGGGAAGAAGTGGATCCTTGAGCCATTTGTGAATGAGTCAGGTGAATCAACTTTGTACTGGAAGAGAATCAATTGTTTGATGATTCAAATGATCATTGCCTTAAAAATATGTTTGATACAACTTCAGATACCTATACATTCTGGATTAAAGTTAGAGTGGAATATACTGAGATTGCCACAAGAACACTGAAAATCTTACTTTTATTTCTGACATCTTTGTGAAGCAGGATTTTCTGCAGTGACAACATGCGAAATGGATTGTAGAGTAGACTGGACATATGAAACACACTTCCGGTGCTGCTATCTCTCATCATCCCCAGATGGGACCATCTGATTGCAGGAAAACAAACTCAGGGCTCCCACTGATTCTGGGCTGTGGTGAGTTGTATACTTTTTCTCATTATATATTGGAGCCTCCTAATATTAATAGGAATAAAGTGCAAATAAATCTAATGTTCTTCAATCATCCCAAAACTACCCCAACACTAGAATGGAAAAAGCATGGACCACAAATCAGTCCCTGATGCCAAAAATGTTGGAGGCCACTAGTTTAGAGTTCAGAATACACAACAGAGTCTGGAATATACTATTAAAATTAAATCTTATAGATAATAGCTATACAGGTAGATTTTTGGTAGCAAGATACTTTGTGACTCATTAATAGAAAGGAAATGATAGGAAACCTAGCCAGTTCAGAAGGAGTAAGACAAGGATACCCTGGGATCAGGCCAGAGTCTAAATAGCAAAATTCTGATTTCCTCTGGGGAGGCTGCTTTGTCTGTATCACACAAGCCTAATAATATTTCTAAAATTGATTTCCCTGCAATTTGATAAAAAGTAGAAGATATTTAAATAATGGTTCTTAAAGTAAAAGCACTCTGTTTTAAATGACCTTGTATTATTATAAGAATAATGTAAATAATATAAAATGAATCACAATTATTGGACAGTTACAATGTACAAGACATTGCATTATGCATTATACAAACAAACCTCATTTATTCTTTAAATATTCCAGTAATCATTTCATAAAAAGCAAATTGAATCTAAGAAGCATTATGTATTTTGCACAAAATCTGCGAGTATTAAGAAAAGGCAGAATACAAGCCAAGCGTGTCTGTCCTCCATCTTTCAGCTATCAAAGTTTCACTCAAGTCAGTATCATCTCTAAATTATTACTTTGTAACTTTTTGCAAAGCTTTGCAGTAAAAGATTTCTATTTTTCATAGATAAGTACAAATTAAGATGTTTTAATTATTCTTACTAATGTCCTTTAGCATGCATTAACTTTATGATGAAATTTTACATAAGTAAGTTAGATTCCAAGTTATATCAATACAAATTTTTATGTACTTACTAAGCTATATTCAGAAGAATGCAATGCGAGGATGATTAGGTGGATTTTGCTCTTTAGATTTATATAATTACTTGCTGACTAACATTTTTGGAGTCACATTCAGAAAAATTTTTTTTTATTCTCTGGATCTTGCATTTTGCATTCATTTACATATTTTAAAGCAGAATTAGGCTTTATTATTAAAACCTCCTATACAACAAAGAAGTATTTTTAGGTTGGATTAAAATGCATGAATTCTGCAAGTTATAAAACTAGGATTATTTTCCCTGATGCATAGTAAACCTCTTAGAATATAAAAATGTCTACCTTTCGGTAATGAGTACTCCATTTTTCCTTCAGTCCTCTTAAAATCTTTCATAGTAATTCTAGGCATTTCTGAGTCCATTTCCTTTGAAAATAGACATATTGATTTTTCTCCCTCTCTACAAAATACTACAGATTGAGGAAAACAAATATGTTCTATTTAACGTTAATTTTTTACTAATTCTGTATTATAATTCATATATAGGAAATTCATGAGAGAATCAGGTCAGAGACTGCTAACGTAGTTTAATCACTGGTAGAACATGGAAGCTAGTGTCACATTTCTCAAAATGTCATGACTTATTTAATACTGATAGTATGAACATGTTCTATATTGTTACACTTTAGGGCAGAGATTTCTAAGAAATAACACTTTCAAAAAATCTTTAGACAATTATACAACTATCTTCATCCCAAAGTTGGCTCATATTACCCACTAGAATTACTTTCTTGTTAACATGAAAAATCCTGAAACAGCCAGTAGTCCAGAGAAAGAGAGACCAAGAAATGATTTGCTGTAAGTTGAGCAGTTCTTGCACAATGAGTGCGTGACCATTAATATTCATGTTTTTTAAACTTTCAGAGGTAGCCTTAGGAATATCCTACCTAATTCTGCAGTAATTTCATGAATTGATAGATATCAAAGGTTACACCTCAAATGGGCCTGAACTTATTTCTATTTTCCTTATAGGGCTAGCATCAAGGAATTATCTACACAGATTGGGAATATAACTGCTATAATACATACTTAAGGATAGTTACGGTTGGGGGCCACGAATTATAAATCGAGTCTAGGGCACGTCCAAGCTTTGTCCCTGTCCTGCCCTTTTAAAAGGGCCAGATTGGAACTCGGAAACTTGCCGCTCTTTTCTGGTCACAGCTGGAAGACCGGTAACTGGCACTCAACGTGGCCTGAACTCTCTACGTTCTCACCTGCCTGGTGGATTTGCTAGAAGCATCAACGAATCTCAAGTGACGATTCCCCGGAGACGCCCGGACACGGAGCCATGAAATAAATGCTGACCATTCAAGTAATTATCTCCCTGGGACTAAAACAAAGGGTAACCATAGTTACTCAAATGACATAGTCTATGTAAAAAAGAAAGATAAGCCACATATGGGGAAATTAGATACATTATTCTGAACCTCCAATTTTATGTAATGATTTTTCTATCTCGAAACATATTTTCTTGTCCAACAGGTGGCTACCTACATTCCATTTAAGTTTGTAATTAAATAAACAGCATCAAACTGAAGAATATCAGAAATTAAACTGAAAGCAAATAAATCTTTATTTTGCTAGATTAGTAAATTAATTTGTTAAATCAATTATTTTCTTTTTATTATTGAGTATATTTGACAAATAAGATCACACGTATGTTAGGTGTACCACATCATGTTTTGAGATATATTACTTTGTGAAACAACTACTGCAATCAAGCTAACATAAACATCACCTCACATACTTATAACAGTTCTTAGTTCCACATGCTTAGAAACATTTTATAACAGCACAAGGCAAAAAACAATTCAAATAGAAAAATAGGGCCGGTGAGAGAGCTTAGCGGCATAAGCGCCTACCTGGCAAGTGTGAGGTCCTGAGTTCGACTCCCAGAACCCACATACGAAAAAGGGGCTGGTGATATCGCTGAGCAGCACAGGTACCTGCTGGCGCGTGAGGTCCTGAGTTCGACCCCTGGTACCCACAAAAAAAGAAAAATATGCTCAGCATCTTGCTCTCAGTGACGGATTATTACTGTAAGTAAACACGTTTCTAGGTGATATTTTGATATTGCTATGTATTAACGCATTTTTGAAAATTAAAAGTTGGCAATATCATGTACAGTGTTCAGTAGCCTGCTTTTTCACTTAAAAGAGTATAGTGGCAACTTTTTACCTTAATGACTTCATGTCAACATCATAAACTCTTAATGATATAATAAGTAACTCTTTTATTTTTAACTCCCCATTCCTCTCCTTTTACATCCTTTCCCTTCATCTCATTATCCCCTCATCTAACCTAATAATAATCATTTTTCTATTTTCATGTCATCTGTCATGGTTTGGGTCTAGGTGCCCTGCCAAAACCTCATGGGGTCATAGGTGGGGCTTTTTCAAAAGTGGCTGAATCTAGAGTGTGTGATGATTAAGGGTGGGTGATTACTGAATCAGGCCATTGATTGGTTTGGCACCACTCTTATCCTGGTAGACTGGATACAATACCAGGCACAGAAAGAGGCCTGTCTTCCCCCTTGCTTGCTTGCTTCTGTTGTCTTCTGCTTGCCATGCACTGGTTCTCCTCCGCAATGGCCCTCTGCCAAGCCACCCTGCCTTGCTTGGAACCAGCCGATTATGGACTGAAACCTCCACAAACTGTGAACTAAATAAATCTTTCCTCCTTTAAGGTGTTGGTGTCGGGTACTGTGTCTCCGCAATAAGAGAAAATTATCTCCAACATCATCTCCTCTAACTTCCACGTATTAGTGTACACCTGCGATGCTTGTCTTTATGAGTCTGGATTATTTCATTGAATATAATCATCTCCCATTTCATCTATTTTCCTGAAAATAACATAATTTTTCTTTATGTCTAAATAAAAATCATATATATGATTTATATATGAATATGATTTGTATGTCATATGCCTTATCCATTCATCTGTTGATAGGCGTATAGTCTGGTTCCAGTTTTTGGCTATTTAAATAGTGCCACGATATACATGAATATGAAGGTACACCTATAGTATGTTAATTTTTATGCCTTCTGTTATATACCAAGAACTTGTATAGCTGAGTCATATAGTAGTTCTAGTTTTAATGTTTCAGGAACCTCTGCACTGATTTCCATAGTGGCTATAGTAATTTACATTCCCAGCAAAAAGTATAAAAGCATTGCTTTTCTCCTTTATCTTTACCAGCATTTATTATGAGTTCGTTTTGTTTTTGTTTTATTTGTTTCTGATTTGCTTTGTTTTTAATTTTTTTTCTTGTATTCTTGATGGCAGCCATTCTGAAAATAGTGAAGATTCTCCACATAGTTTCGATTTGCATTCTTTCAATATCTAAGGATATTTAACATTTTGTTCGTCTACATATGGGCCTTTTGAGATGTGTCTGTTAAATTTATTTTCCCAATTATGGATAGGCTATGACATTTTTTGGTGTTAATTTTTTTGAGTTCTATATAAATTCTAGTTAGTAAGTCTTTGTCAGAAGTTTATTATCAGTTTGTTTCCACTTTCTGTATGCTGTCTGTTAACCCTATTGGTTCTTTCTCCTGCTGTTCAGAAACATTTTAATTTGATGTACTCCTAGCTGTTGATTTTTGCTATCATTTCCGGTGACATGGGAGCCTTGTCTATAAAGTACTTGCCTATGCTTATGGCTACATTTGTTTCTTCTGCGGTTCATTCTTAGCTAAATTAATTTGAAAACACACGAATAGAAGACTATATAAAAATAGAATGTTGGTTTATAGGTAAGAAGGAATATAATAAGGCAAGATTTGTACCTCAAATTTAAAAACAGTATTTTAAGAAGAGGTCATATATTTTGAGAAAGAAAGATAAATTTGAAAGAAAATATGGGTCTCATTATAAATAGAAAATGCTGAAAATATCTGTAAGTAAATCCCTTGAACTTGAATAAATTGATTTTATTAGATCCTTAGTTAAAGGGAAATTACCTCAGGACTAATAATCCCCATTAAACAATGAACATTCCACTACACATGTTGGAATTTTTCATGTACTTTATTTGCAAACCATTGGTAGATTTCATGATAGCTATAGAAATTGTGGCAATTAACGTTCAATAGTTACATTACTTTACACAAATTATTCTAATTTAATGTTACTAAGTTCTTAAAAGTACATTGTATTAAAAACTATTCTTAAAAGTGGCATTTTTATTTTTTTATTTATTTTTTATGTGGATACCAGGAGTCGATCTCAGGACCTCACGCTTCCAGCAAGCGCTTGTGCCACTGAGCGATATCACCGGCCCTTTTTTTCCTTTATGTGGGTTCCAGGAGTTGAACTCAGGACCTTGCGCTTGACAGGCAGGCACTTATGCCACTGAGCTATCTCACCAGCCCGGCATTTTAATTTTTTTCTTAAAAAATTTTGCTTACTCAATTTTTCTGATTACAAAATTCTAATATACAATTTAGGAAATGGAAAAGATATATTTGCTTAAATCAGTAACAGAATAGAAAATATTATATTGGATATTCAGTACATTTTTGACATGATAGTAACATTTATTGCATTTAGTAATTAGTGAGCCCTTTACTCGAGAGAAATGGAAATATTGAGTTTATACATTTATATTTTGGGGGAAGATATTTATAATACACCAAAATTATCTTACAAATATGTCATTATACTAAAATAAGAAACTAGAAATATTTCTTAAAGTTTTACCCTATCTCAATTATTTTATACATATGAAAATGGTACATTTTGTATCTTCCCCTAACGTATTAAATTTACCAGTTTTTGAGAATAATAGGCTATATAATTCATCTATAATAGGCAATTATCAAAAGTCAAGGGATAGTGTATGTTTTTTTGTTTTTTTTTGTGTGTGTGTGGGGGTACCGGGGGTCGAACTCAGGACCTCACATGCCAGCAGGCGCCCGTGCCGCTGAGTGATATCACCGGCCCTTTTTTCGTATGTGAGTTCTGGGAGTCGAACTCAGGACCTCATGCTTGCCAGGCAGGCGCTTATGCCGCTGAGCCATCTCACCGGCCTGGGACAGTGTATGTTTAACAGAAAGATGCTTTCTTTAATTTTGTTTTCTTCTAATTCTTTTCATTTTAATTTCCGTTTGTGTTTTCTTTTCCCTCTCTCTTTTTTTTTGGAGGAGTGGTTGTACAGCTCTAGGGATTAAACCCAAGGTCTTGTCACTCAGTTACATCCCCAAGCCCTTTTCTCTTTTTTATTTTAGCAAACCAGTTCTCATAAATTGATAAATTACCCAAGATCTTTTGGACTTGCAAAAATATAGTTTTAAAGAAAATGAATATTTTCATATAATTCTGAAGATAAACAGTGCAGTTTTAAAACACACAATTTGAAACACAATAAGATAATCAAATATGCATAATTAATAAAAGAGAAGAAGTCAATTAAATACATAATGAACAAACAATACGGAAAATGAAGAAGACAAGATGAGCTTCTGTGGTGTGTTCCTGTAATCCCAACACTCTAGGAGGCTGAGGAAGGAGGATTACAAGCTTGAGCCCTCCCTGGGCAACTTAGTGATTTAAGAAGACCCTATCATGAGCAGTGATTAAAATATATGGTAAATGTTTAAATTTTTAACAACAATTATTCCTGTAAAAGACATATTGCCATAATCCCCTTCAAAATATTCCCCGAGTTGAAATATATTCATCCCATCGTTCTTTCCACTTTCTGAAGCAGTTCTGGAAATTATCTTTCTTGAGTAAACGTTTTTACTGATGAGATCAAAAATATAGCGAAAGCTGCTGCCTGCTGCCATCCAACAGTTGGCAGATTCATAAAAATATTAAGATGGATCTTCATCCACCTTACTCACCAGATATGGCACCATGTGACTTTCGGTTGTTCCCCAAAGTCAAAATGATCAGGAAAAGCAAACATTTAGAATTGATTCCGCACATAGAGAGGCAGCCACAAGAGA
Source organism: Erethizon dorsatum (assembly GCA_028451465.1). Taxonomy (NCBI): domain Eukaryota; kingdom Metazoa; phylum Chordata; class Mammalia; order Rodentia; family Erethizontidae; genus Erethizon; species Erethizon dorsatum. The sequence goes on along the minus strand of CM051833.1, from coordinate 75,861,052 downwards.
ACTGTTGAAGACAATTACAAAAGATAACTTCCAAAATTGCATCAGAAGTGACAAGATTGATGTCATAAATGTGTTCAAAGTGAGTTGAGTATTTTGGAGGGTATTAATTCCAATGTCTTTTACTATAATTTTTTTAAAAATTCAGCATTCACTGTGTATTTTTATCATGCCACATAGCTAACAGTGAAGACTCTAAATTCAATCCCAGTACTAAAATAAAATGAATAAATGAAAACAAAGATGATTGTTTAAAAACATTAATAAATAAACCCGTGATTATGGAAAATGAATGTTAATATGAAAAGAGGAATAAGAAATTTAAACTTACCCATATTACTATGATAAAATCCTGAACAAGAAAATAAAAAAAGAAGAAACATAGTCATTTCAAGAAACATTAAAAAATTCTGACCATATTCAGCACCCAGCAAATGATTAATAAAAAGGAAGTTGTTGCATAATAAAGACCTCTATGAAAAGTCAGCAGTGGTTACAATTAGTTGTCAAAAATTAATACTTTCCTCCAAAGAATAAAAATAAGACAATATCTTTACTCATATTCATATTCAGCTTTTTACTGAAGTCTCTAGCCATGTACTAATCACAAAATAGACAAAATAAATGGATACAGATTATAAATGTGGTCTCTATTGAATCATAAAATATTTCTACATTAAATATACATAATATAATCTATATTATAAATGTTAAAGATTTTTCTGTTTAAGATACTGTTAAATAAGGAATAAGCAAGACCACACAATACAAAAAAATACAAAAAGGAAAACATATGAATATACACTGCTAAATTTAGGAATTAATAATATGATCATTCTAAAAAGTTGAAGGACCTACATTAACTGATTTTAATATACTGTAAAGCTACATTTATCAATGGCATATAGCATCAATATGAAAACACCATGTATTAAAACATAAACATGGAAACCATAATAGTTCCAGAATCTGGCATTGTAAATATTTTTGCATCTCAGAATACGGAAAGAATTCTTGAACATAAAGACAAAAAGCTTGAATAATAAGTAATGTATTAATCTTAAATTTTAAAGTCTATTCTTTGAAGGATGTTTGTTCAGAAGGAAGACTTCTTACCACCTATCAAAAATAAAAACAATGATAATGATAGAATTGGTAACTTTTTGGAGTAGATACTTTATAAAGAACATATGAAAATGGCTAATAAACACATAAAGTGTCCTAACTATTAGTTGTCAGAAGGTTCAAATTAAAAGTCTGTTACCACTTTATACATGACAGAATGGCTAAAGTTATGGACTGACCAAAATGATTGATGATGGATGGTAGAGTGCACATTGCTAGTGGAAATACACAATTGTAAAACTAGTTTGAAAAGTAGTTTATGGGTTGTTTTTAAAGCTGAACACACAATTCACCATATGTTCCAGCTCTTCCACTTCTAGGTATTTACTCAAGACAAATAATCTACTTCCATTCAAAATATTGTAAACAAATGATGATAGCAACATTAATCATAATGATTCAAAAGAGAAACAACATGGATGCCCAAACACAGGTAAATAAACATGTACGACTATGTATCCCACACAATGGAGTAGTTTTTGGCAACAATAAGGAACAAACTCAGATTCAGACAAAATAGCACGCTGGGTGAAGACACATGTTTCTCACAGAGGGAAAAATACTGTAATGTGGATTCCATAAATATCTCAGGAGCTCTTTAATTTTTCTATGTTTATGAATTATTATAAATCAATTCCTAAAGAATGAAATCTAAGAATTCTTTGACCTATGCTTAAATTATTCTATTTTTGTTTACTTTTTTAAACTGTGGGATGGAACTTAAACATTTACATATTTTGCGATCAATGACGTATCTGGTAATGATTTGGCTAAAAAATGTAGAAGACAAAAAATGATTTAAAATTGGTTGCACTTTCCATTTGGTTAACAAAGAACATCCATAAGGAGTTTTCATGTGGGATGATACTAAAATATTAGAACAACTATCAGATTTTTCTGCCCTCTCCTCTCCTCTTAGTTTGGTACTGCTTTAAATTTGAGTCCTCTATCATTTTGTACAATGTTACAGATTTAAAGAAACTGAATAAACAAATAGCTTTGCCTTTGTATATCTAGTACTATACTTGAGAAGAGAAGACATGATAAAGGATTAGAAGAGACAAAAATTAGGAAATATAGCAAATGAAGATGAACTACTAATCGGAGACCAGACGTGTTTTTCAAATTTTAGAAAAATGAAATGAAAAAGAAAGGCCAGCTAACCTGATGTATAGCGCCATGAATGAGGACAATTTTACAAATTTTATTGTATGTTGTTACCATTATCTTTTTCCTCTGCCTCCTCCTCCTTCATTTGCAATATGTAGTGTAAATTTCATTAAATTTCACTTTTAAAAAAATCAAATTTTTGGGCCAAGGATATAGCTCAGCGGCACAGCTCCTGCCTGGCAAGCGAGGAGTTGTGAGTTCGATTCCTGGTGCAAAAAAAATCTAATTTTCTTTCCCTACTTTTGATCTATTCCTATGCATATTCACTTTAAGTGGCTCAATTTACCTTATATCAGTCATATATAGGTAATTTGGGGTTACAATATGGCATTAAAGTTTAAGTATTTTTCATTTTTATATATATTTTGATTTCTTATTTTTACCACATCAATTCTACAATGTATTTTAATTTTAAAATTGTTGTTTTAATTGTACAAATTTATGATGTGTCATGTGATAATTCAATACAACTATATTTAATGATCACATCATTTTGATGCATTTATTTATACATTTTCATCGGAACTGTCCTCATTTGTCTTGGACATTTTTCCCCAAATTTCATAAATTAAATTAGCATATCAAATAAGAAAAATAAATTATGCTAAAAAGTTTGCTCATAATAATTAACAGTTAGAATGATCAACATATATTACACCAGCAGCATGGCTGCTGCAACTAGTTTGGCTTATAGAACACTGTGTATAGTGATAACAAAGATTATAAAAAGGTCAAATCTCATTTACTTTTACTGTTTTGAAATTAAAATAACCAGGTAATCATTGCCAAAACTCTATAATAAAAGTCTAATCAAATTATGAAAAAACTTACTTAGATTTATTATATTCCCTTTAACCTCTAACTTTACATTTTTTTCTCTTATATTAAAAATTACAGAAAATTCGAAAATAGGGACATAACCAAGGAACACACGGCAACCATAGTGACAATCTTCTTGTGTTGCATTTGGTGTTTATTCTTCTAAATCAATACATTTGCATACTATGATCAATACTATTATTAAGGAAAATCGTATCACTCATGTTATTTCAAATTTTCCATAATCTGTTTAAAGGTCTGTATTTGCAGCTGTTAAATTCTGGAGCTAGTATGATATGACTTTTATGATTAAGAGTAGGAGTCATATGTGCCAACCTGCTGTGCTCCACGGTCCAGATTTTGGCTACATGGCTATGTGGAGGGGGCAAAGAGGCAGAGTCTGTTCAAGGAATTGCTGCTCGTCTGGGTTTTTTATAGCCATAATCAGAAAATACAAAACAGAAATAATTGGTGAAAACTGACTATTTGAAGTATAAATTGAGGAACTAAAAAACATTTAAAAAACAGATCAGTACAAATTTCTCCAACTGCTAAAATAAAACAAGTGAATAATCATTTTACTGTTATAAAATTTTGTTTACTAAGTATGCTTTAACCCATTAACTCCTCTCAGAAATGTTCTCTCTCTCTCTCTCTCTCTCTCTCTCTCTCTCTCTTCTTTTCTCTTTCTTCCATGCTAGGGCTGGAACACAGGGCCCTGCATGTGGCGCATGTAGGGATGCTTTCTACTGACTGAAATATATCCTATCCTTACCGAGTGATTTCAATATCTAGTGTGGTTATCACACTGTTTATGTTGATCAAAAGCCTTGAGAAAATAGTCCCTGAGAAAGAACCTAAATTAAATTAGAAAATCATAAAGAAGATAGTTTTATTTAACTCCCAAATATCTTGGCATTGGAGAAAACACTCCAGTTTAAGCCAATAATTTATATCTGGCATTATTTTTCTTGATATTGTTTTCTGTGCTAAAGGATTTTGACAGCCACATGTAATTGAATAAAATGATGGGCGAAGATGCCAAACTATATTTGAATCTATATAAAACCTTGAATTATTTATCTTTACATCCCATGCACACCTGTTGATTATCTTCTGTTATCACGACTATAACCTTCTCCTAGTCATGCCTGTAGTTTAGACTTTCCTATAGTGCCCTGATGGAAAAATATGAAATTAGATTTGGAAAAGTGATAATAATTTAGAAAAACATAAAGTTAGAATCTATTAGGACCAACATTTTCTTTACTGTTATGTTCTTGGCACTTAAGAATTTCTATCATACAGCAAGTGATTAATAAATGTGTGAAAACTTAAATAATGAATAAGATTTTGTGTTTTGCTGGATATGAGATGTGTATTTTAAACTTTTGATTAGGAAATAAACTTTCTTAGAGAGGGAGAGAGAGAGATTATAATGACAAAATAGTGTTTTTTAAATGAATTTACATTACTTGTGCTCAAATTTCTGCTCTACCATTTACTAATTGTGTGATCCTGCACAAGATGCTAAACTCTACATACAGTAATAAGAAGAAAACTGTGTGTGGGGGGTTACTAGCTCCTATAGTATATTTGAAGTGATAATACGTTGTGTTTCTATCAGTACTGAAGTAGTAAATGGAGTCTGCTTTGTTCCTTTGTTCATTTGCAACATGTACAGCTAAATGTATGCCCACTTACTTTAATAATGTAGTACTATATGCTGAATGACTCCACATATTCAAAGTTTTTAAATGTTTTATAAATTAACCAGAAGTTCATCGCTTACATTTTAAAAGTAAGTGTCAGCCATGGGGGAGCATACCTGTACTACTAGCCCTCTGGGAGACGGAGGCAGGAGGGTCACAAGTTTAAGCCCAGTCCGGGAACTTAGCTACTTAGGGAGACTCTTCATTAAACAAAGAAACAAACAAACAACAGACTGGGGAGATTAAAAGAAATAAGTGTCTTGAAAGGTTATACATCAAACATTTTGAAAATATGCATATATTTTTTGTCAATTTCTATTAGTAGAAATGATCTCCTTGATAGCTTTTATTAATCAGCCAAATGAGATTACTTGCTATCATTTTTTAGAAGCAATAGCAATAAAAATACAGATAAGCAGATTATTTTAATTATTTAGAAATTAGTAATAACTATTATAAGACTGTCATCTAAATGAAGGCCAGATGATAGATTTCACTAGCGTTAAAAATACGACTTTTAATAGTGGCATAATTTTATACTCTACTTTAGAAATTATGAATATAGATTGTATCTGGGCTTGTGTCAAAGTAATTTTTCAGGGTAAGCATCTTGCTGCTAGTCATTCTTACTCATTTATTTGTTTGGATTCACCTTTTCAGTGAAAAATTACACATTGGTTTCAGGATTTTCTCTGTCGAATGAACATAGTAAACCTGATCTCCAAGTTGCTCAAGTGGAAAGTAACCGTTACTGTCATCAGAATGGGAATAAGAGCTGAAATTGGTGACATACAGTGTTATACTCACTTCCAACATCGACATATTATTTAAGGATCTCTGAAGAGTTCCTTTACAGAAGTAGTAAAATGGCTTTCTGTTATATAAATCGACAATCTTTTACTAAGAAAATATAGCTGGCCATTAAGCAAGGTGAACAATTGAATTCATTCTATAGTTCAATGTGAAATCCTAGCAGTAGCATATGGTTCTGATATGGTTTTGATGTGATAGCACTTGAATTTTTATTAATATAATTCACATTCCGTTGTTCTTCAAAAATCTTGATAAAGATTTAGTAATTTCACATGATTCTTGAAAAGACTCTTCTATTTGTTTTTTTTTTTTTTTTTTTTGTGGGTACCGGGGGGTCGACCTCAGGACCTCGCGCGCCAGCAGGCGCCCGTGCCGCTGAGCGATATCACCGGCCCCTTTTCCGTATGTGGGATCCGGGAGTCGAACTCGGGCCCTCGCGCTTGCAAGGCAGGCGCTTACGCCACTGAGCCATCTCACCGGCCCAAGACTCTTCTATTTGAACTACTACTTTTTCATGAAACATTTTATATGAATACATTTTTGTGGAATCATTAAACTTTTAGATATATCTCTGTAAAGGTAACTTTTACCCTCTAATGTCAATATACAATAAAAAAATTTCAAAACAAATTTGAAGAAATATGCAATTGTTTTTAGACTTTCTGGAATATTCACACTGCATTATTTTATTCATTTGAAAGTCGTGCATTTATTTGATTTATGTATTTTTTTGTGTGTGGGTACCGGGGGGTCGACCTCAGGACCTCGCGCGCCAGCAGGCGCCCGTGCCACTGAGCGATATCACCGGCCCCTTTTTCGTATGTGGGTTCCGGGAGTCGAACTCGGGGCCTTGCACTTGCCGGGCAGGCGCTTAAGCCGCTGAGCCGTCTCACCAGCCCAAAATTCTTTTTTTTTTTTTTTTTTTGTTTGTGGGTACTGGGGGTCGACCTCAGGACCTCGCGCGCCAGGAGGTGCCCGTGCCGCTGAACGATATCACCGGCCCCTTTTTCGTATGTGGGTTCCGGGAGTCGAACTCGGGCCCTCGCGCTTGCCGGGCAGGCGCTTAAGCCGCTGAGCCATCTCACCGGCCCGTGCATTTATTTGAGATCATGATTGGATATTAAAATGCTGAGAGCCTAGAAGAGTGGTGCACACCTGTAATTCCCACAAGTTCAGGGCCATCCCGGGTTCCATAATGAGTTCAAGGCCAGCCTGCATTACAAAGTGGAACACTTTATCAAAAAATAAAAGCCTCAGTAACCAAAGCAGGACAAAGTAATGGTGTGTTTTGTAAATTTGTTAAACAGATTACAAAAGAAGCCAGAGGGAAAAAAAAAAAATACTTCCATGATTGGAGAGTTAAAAAAAAACTCCAAATGGGGTAAGAATATTTTTAATATATTTGTTTTTAAATTGTTGTTTTTATTTTTATCAGTGCATGTTTGTAGTACACAATATTGTAGTTAAGAGTAAATATTTTTTTACATATATGTACTTGGGCTACTGTCTCATTTTTACAAGTTCTTTACCAGCAAGCAGTTTTCCTAAGCACCATAGCTATTCTATGTTGTTTCTTAATCATCAAAAGTGAGATAGTACTATCATAATGATGTCATGGAATTATTATGAGGATTGCATGAAATAATTATCTCAATTAAATAAAATTATAATGGACTAGTCTAGAGAAATCAATAATTCATAATTTCAAAGATATATAATAGCAGTATTTGATTTTCAACACTAATATTCATTTCCTTAAATAGAGGAGACATTCTCACTTTAAAAAGTTAGTTTACTTTTATTAGAATTAATGGATAATCACAGACTCACAATATAAAAAAAAGTGGTACTAAAAATGCTATGATTGACAAGATATACATGGTCAATTGAAAATAAATGCTAAGTATGAACAGCCAGTACGTGAGAAGTACTACAAAACATTTGACTATCAACCTAACAGTGGGCTAACCATGTAAAAGAAATAAATGCATCACATACACTATGGGCACAGATTATTAGTATCTTGAGTCCCATTGAAAATGTATCCTTTGATACCATAATGTAACCTATTTTTTCTTATAATTATGTTTTATTTTTACTGGGGTTATAGTTGGGTTTTCTTATCCTAGTATAATGTGTCTTACTTAGCATTATAGCTATCAGTTTTTAATTAAATTAATAAAGAATTACTTTTATTATCCCCAAATACATTGGATTGTAAAATTAATAATTTGGCTATATTTCAGAAAGTTCTTCATTCTTTCATAATGCAGTCATTTTTATATGGGGCTTTTTAAAAATTCACTTTCTTTTTCTCATTTAAAAAAGTTATTTTTGAATTTAATAAAATATTGATTGAGAATTTTTGAAAATCTTTATATTCATGAGTAAAACTTGGTGAGCATTTTATTACAGAACCAAACAGTATGTATTATAGACTTGTGAAATGCAAGTTTCAGGTCCCAAATGTTCAACTCTGCTATTGCAGGTGTAGCAACCTTACATAAAATACATATGAATTTGAGTGTCTATACTACAATTAAAATAGATTTATAAAAAGATTTCATACCCAGAATTTGGCTCATGGGCCACAGTTTTCTGAATCACTGTGTCAGAGTGTGATTTCTTTATGAATAAGAATATCTATGTTCAAAAGACATGTATTGGTCAGGGTTCTCCAGAGTAAGAAAACCAATAGGATATACATAAAAATACATGAGAAGATTTGTTATGAAATTGGTTTGCACAATATTAATGGTCAAGATATCTCAAAATTGCCATATGCAAGCTGAAGAACTAACAAAACTTGTGGTATAGTTGATTGACAGCCTACATCCTGGAAGTCCAGGCAAGCCTGCACTCATGGGCTTGAAGTGCTGACGTCAGAGCGTGGGAGAAGATAGATGTCTCAGCTCAAGACCAAAGAGCAAATTTATCCTTCCTCTACTGTTCTGTGGTACTGATGCCTTCATTAGTTCAAAAGATGATTGCCCTTGTCAGTGGAGGCATGTCTTCTTTATTCACCCTGCTAATTCAAGTGCTAATCTCTTCCAGAAGACCCCTCAGAAGTAGGCACACCCAAAATAATATTTTACCAAGTGCATGAACATCTCTTAGCCCAGTTAAGTTGATATATAAAATTAAACATTAAACATCACAATGCCATATCTGTTTTATTAACCACTTTGTAAATGGTACCAAAGTTCCTGATGGATAGTGTGAATTTGATAGTATCATGATGACAGAATAAATAAAAGTGTATATTTGCACTAGAAATATCGATGAGTATTAGTTTGTAATAATTATAGATTAGCTATAATTCATTGTCTGTGTCCTATTTTCAGAAAAGTTTAAACTCCTTTAAAGTGATTCTGCTTATTAAAAGGCAATCATTACCATACATTCATCACTGAGAGGAGTGATTTCATATTACTTCATAAATAGTGTATCCAATCATCTACATACATCATCAATAGTTTCTACAACTGAATATGAAACACATAACAGAAATGAAAATAGATAATACTGTCACTAGGTAAACTTAATGTTCATGTTTAACGTTGATAATGTTAAGTAAGTTCCTATAATAGAAAAATGTTTTTAGAAAATATATATTGTCTATGAAAATGTCTCAGAGTTTTGAAATAGATATTGTTACTCAAAATACAATCCTGAAATTTCTCAAGAAATTTCCTTGTGGAAGTGAACATTTTCTTCTAAAACTCAGCTTATTTCATGTTTAATTAAGACTTTCACAATTTCTGTATAAAATTATTTAGAGGCATAATCATTTGTGCACATTATAAACTGTTTTAGAAATCAATGGTAGTGTTAATATTCATATTTCATTTCAGCCTGCAAATATTTCATATTCTAATGAGAATATGCAAATTTTTGGCATCATATGCTATTAATATCCATTTAAAAGTCACATGGAAAATAAGGTTCTTTAGCACACTGAGAAAGAGAGAGATCGAAAATAAGGATTGTTTTCTTATAAGATATAATAATCATTTTGATATAGATCATCACAAATAAATTATCTAGAAATGTTTTTCTCGAGAAAAGATATATTTGTGGAATGTAATTTTATTTATTAACAAGAGTATGTATGAAAAAATCAGTGTATAAGTAATGAGTTTTGTTTTTAATAAAATTAACCTCAACAAATTATCTCTCAGAAACAAAATTTTTCTAGGACACTAATATAACAAAATATTACTATATTTTCACTAAACAACATTTTACAAAATGTTCACTATATAACAAAAATTTAGGGGCCAGTGAGATAGCTCAGTGGCACAAGCGCTTACTGGCAAGCACGAGGCGCTGAGGTAGACTCCTGGTACCCACATAAAAAATATCTATATATACTAAAAAATTATACTAAAAATTATATTTGTGGATAATCTTGGACATTGAAGTGGCCCCAACCCTGAAATTTTACATAACTTCCATGTAGATTATAAAACATAATTTTGGTGTCATTTGTTACTAGGAGAAAGTAATACAAATGATTAATGATGAAAATATTATATGCACTCAATATCCAAGCAAATATCTTATAGTTTTCATTAATGGCAACAGGGATCATCTATTTTAAGGAAATTATTCAATTACAGTGAGCTTATTAGTATTATTTACTAACACCTGCTATGTTTTCTAAATTTCTTTTCATAGTAGCAAATTTAGACCCATGGCAAAATGAAAACTATATTTTTACTTTACATTATTAATGAATAAAGGCTAGAAAGTTAATGAGGGAAAACAAAGCTTTAGAAGACCCTAGTGAACTACAATTGCCACAAAACATTCTCCATAAAATAAAACCACAACTAATGATTGCCATTCTACTCATTACTGTGGCCTTCCAGTGCAATGGTCAGGCTCTGAGAGGATGTGTGAATTCTAGTTTCTTGAGCAACTTACAGTGTGTTTACACTTGTGTCTCCTGTTCTTACCTCAAAATATATGATTTAGAAATTGACAATATATTTTTCTTTTCCTTTTTGTTATTTCTGTAACCAAATAAATAAGTTTAGAAAGATTAAATTTTCCTTTAAGGAAAATACTAACAATTATCTATTTTTTGGCTTGAATTAGCAGGTTAGGCTTATCAAATCAAACTCGTATTCTTTCAACTGCATATATAGGACCTCCCTTTTTATTGCTATGGAAATCAATTAAAGGATGATTACTGGTATAACCATAGCACCTAATATGAGTCCATCCTACCAGCCCATGCAGGGTACTAGTGCCTTTGCTCTGGTTTAAAATTGAACCTAGATACACCGTTTCCAAATTATGAAGGACTGTTGGTATGCCTGTCCAACTATATTTTGACAAAGATAATAATAGTTATTTTGGGACACAAGATCAATTGTTTGATTTCTAATAGTCAAGAGCAGCCAGGAGATATTTCCCAAATAAAAATTTTAAAAGTCATATAATTCATATAACTGTCTGCCACCAGTACCCTTGCTTTGCTTGAGACTTCCAAGAAACTACACTGTAATTCTCTCATAAGCTGTTTCTAAAGATTCCTCACTGCAGTGCTTCCTATTCCTGGCATCCTAACAGTCTGCCAAATTGTATGCTCCATACATTACAGTAGCTTACATCACATCCAGGTTGTACTAGCACTTGGTCTTACTCACAGCATTCTACGCTGCCCAGATTACAGGCCAGAGAGTATTCCTAGGTGTAGTACATATTTCTTTTAGAACGAAAAGTGGTCTACCAATCATTGTGCCCCCTTGTTTGTATTAGGTTATGTGAGAAAGATCAATTTGTCTTTTACCTCGAAGAAGATGTCTTAGGATGGCTTCCAGAACTTTATAGAAGCAGGTTTGTGAACTTTAGTATATTGGTCTCTGTCCTCTGGGGCACATGTGTTTTATTATCATTCTTATTTTTATACCAAGACCTATACCAGACTAAACACTTGTAGCACATCCTGCTTATCAGCCTGGTATCACTGAAGTATTCCAGCAAGTTGATACTCTGTAGGGTGTCCAGACAATCCTGATAGATTTGGACTGTGGTATGATTTGAAATCAGAAGCATTACATAGCTGTGGGCAAGAGCAAAGGTGTGATATTGACTAGCCCACATGAATGAAAATAATTTCTCATCCCTTTTACAGACTGGAATAAAACAGAACATGTTTGTCAAATCTATAGCCTCCTACCATAGACCTAAACCCTTTTTATCTGTGTTAGTAATAAAACCACATCTGGCATGGAGCTGAGATCAGGGCTCCTGAGTAGTTCAGCTTGCTGCTTTCTGTAGTTATTCTCCAGGATCCATCTGGTTGCTAGAGCAGCCAAGGTGGTGAGATAATGAAAATATGGTAGAGAGCATCAGCCGTACATTCTTCATATATAAATGCATCACTGACTGCTTTGCAGGACGGAGCCTCATTCCTGACATTTCCTTCCGGAGACAGCAATACATGCCAAGTGTGATAGGGAAAGAGAAGGTTTGCATTCATGAGGCTTACCAGGTAAAGTGGTTTTAAATACCGATGGTTAGACTGAAATAGCACACTTATCATTTTGATCTGAAGCTTCACTCCTCAAACTCCTTTGACTGCCCTTTCAAAGCTATTATAACTGCAGCCCTCTGAATTCTGGCATGTAACAATCTTGCCTCAATTTCTTTAGCTCTTAAAAAATTCTCCATAATTATTAATTAGCTAAATTAATGACTACCTCTTCTGTCTTAAATACCTACTAGAAATTGTGAAGTGTGATATCTTTTTTCCCTTTCTTCTTCCCAAATCATTTCTAGCTCAAGCCTACTTGGATTCAATATTAGGTGCCCTGAAAGCCAGGGAAATCCCACACACCAGGAGAGAAAGTAACAGAAGCCACGACCTCATCATGAAAGGTCAATCTCGTCATTGTTCTCGTCATGAGAGAGGTACTTATTTCACTAGTGAGGGAGGAATTTCCTCATAAGGCTCTGAGTATTCGAGGAATTAGTAGAGTCATAATCCTGCTGGAATCTACCCCCTATATCCATCTCATGTTTAAGAATCCCAGACTTTCTCTGTTAGGGGACTTACCAGCATAACACACATATCCTGCCTGATAATTCAGTCGTCACTGAAGGTTTGTAAATATGACTGTCAAATTCTGAACATGGCCCTCAGTTTTGTTACTTCTACTACAGAAAGCTAAATGTAATGAACTACAAAAGCATCTCTTCATTTCTCAAAAGTCAATTTTTCTATTTGAAGCAACTCTCAATTTTTTATTGTCTCTCTGGAAATGATGGAGTGACCTTTGTAATAACCAGAAAGCTCCAACTTGTTTGTAGGCATTACCTCCATCTTTTAAAAACACTTTTAAAATTATAGTGGCAAAGATAATTTTCACTGGAAGAATTTTTCCAAACCACAGCCAGAAGAACTTTTAATTCAGGGGCTACTACCTTGTGCTCGGAAGTTATCACACCCTACAGTCCGTGTTAACCATTGTCAAGTGATCCAGTCGCCAAATTCATCATATTGACTGAATCTTCCAACCACTTCTGACATGATTTTGGTACCTGTTTGGGTCTTTCAGTCCAAAATAAAATTAGAAGTACAAGTGATATATCATGAACTAAACTCATGTTAGATAACATGGAACAAATGCATATAGACAGGGAAGTTTTCAGACTATGATGCAGGGATGATGCCTATGAAAAGAGGTGACTATGGAAGCAGAGCGGATGTAACATTTCTTCAGGAAGAGGCACAGCTTGTACTACAGTTGTGAGAGTCTCAGCCTCCCAAGGGGAGTCCCAGTGCAAACACTGCCCACTGAAAAAGAAGAGCATTAGATAGAAATTAGCATCTGAAAAGAGCCTAGTATCTTTGTTCAATTTCTAGAACTCTTGAAGAACACAGCCTTTGATATAATGCTGCAGTTTATCCCACAGGAAATGTAACTGGAAAATACCATGTAACTGCATTCTTCCTATCCAGTTCCCTTCTGAGAAGTGATCTCTGTGGGTCACTTCCACGCCGGTCACATGTTTTGTATAGGCAAGGAGGGACACTTTGTTTGATCGTATTACAACACAGCTTGTAGTTATGTATTTTTCTCCCATTTATCCAACGCATTTTAGTACCTACTTCATTCACAGTATTTACTTTGTGACAAGAATTAGAGTTAAGCAATGGCCAAGTGTGGATCCTCCATGAAGGACTAATTATGGACTATGAAAAGGAATAGAAAAGAAATACACAAGACAAAGCACTATTTAAAGAGTAAGGTATGAAAGTTACCAGGTAAGTCCGGTTAGTTGTATGATCACAAAATTATTTCTTCAATTGTGGTATTTAATTTTAGGAGTAACTGATGTGAATAAGCAGGTCATAGATGGGTCAATAATTCAAATATTTTAGTCATATTAAAAAGCACCCACAAATGCTAGCCATAAAATGAAAACAAACTGGTTATCTTCAAAGAACTGATAACTGGAATTATTGTGAAATATTGCATACAAATTACAAGTACAGGTAAAATCTCCTATAAGGCTGAGTAGATAATTTAATTGTACTTCTCATAAAAAGCAATAAATGATTTCTGCCAGGTAAATTATCTGGGCTGATTCTCTTTATTATGTGATTAGTTTGTTAGATTGATGAACACAGAGTTGCCACTAGAAGCAGAAGTAGAAATATTAGTCCAGAACGTTCTGTAGTTGTCCTAAAAGAGATGGAGAAAAATGTGAACAAAACTAAGAACTCAATTAGAATATGCAAATACATTTTAGTTGCTAATGCTAATATGCACTGAACCATTGTTCTCTAATTTCCAGGTCACTTATAAACAGAAAATTATAAGAGCATCTAAATTAGCCAAAAGAAAACTCACTCATAATATTATTCATATTAATTAATAATGATATTAAGAAAATAATGGCTCAGTGAATATCCGGATTAGCCAATTAAAGTAGTTTATGTCAACCAGCCTATTCTGGCATAAATATCAAATGTATTCAGCTAATTCTTTTGTACTAAATCATGACTATCTCTGTGTTTATTATCATTCTTGTTCAAAAACCATAGTGTTACTCTCTTCTTCCCTGATTTACTTAAGGTTTCTTTATCAGTAAAATGTGACCTTCTTGAACACCAAGGAGGTCTGACTTGTTGCATCTTCAGATTGTAATTCATTTCCCAGCGTAAAATATGTGTTCACCAAATTTTTAATGAACAATGAAAAAGTGATTAATCAAGACAACGATGTCTAATAATACACTTGCTGTATGTATTTGTTTGTTTAGTGATGTACATTATGTAAATAAGACAGTTATCAGTTTTTACCTGAAAATTAGATTCACACATATAAAGTGCTTCAGAACCTCAAACTGTTTACTGATTCTTGATATATTTTTGAAAAATTGGGTATTAAGAAAAAAAGTGTCATTTAAAAGGGGCAATAAAATATTATCAAAGACAGATGTTGTCCATCTACTTAGAAGCATAGGCCATGAAATGGAATTTCAATGCACTAAAAAAGTCTCAGAAAATGGACAAAATAAAATACAAGATATCTCTAAAGTTAAGCCATAAATTAAAAATTTAGTCAATAAAAGAGAAGCCATTAAATGGATCCTAGATTTAGAGGATATAATATAAAGTCTAGAAAAATGTTGGAAATATCATTAAAACTAAGGTCAGGGGCATCATCATCAAGTTTAGAAGAGCTATTATTGTATACCAAGGAAATCACCACAAAGTTTCTTAAACTGACGTTCTAAAATGGAAGTTTCTCAAGAAGTCGATAAAAAGTCCCTGTGAAATGTGGTCACAGTTGTTTCTGGATGCAAATTTCTTCAGAATATAATCTTTCTCCTCCCCTTTTCCCTCCAAATATCTTGAGAGTACCTCTCCTCATGAAACTCCATCTGACATTACACAGGAAATGGAACTCTGGGAAATGTAGTTCTTAGCATCTCTTAGAGATGCTACAGAGATTATAGGTCACATAAGAAGATTTTAGTGATATAGTACTGAAAACAAATATTGCACAAACCAACTTTTTGTCAACTCAGTATCCATATGGAGCAGTTTAACAATATTTAAATTCAGAATAAAATGAAAAAAAAACCTCACATTATTATCTTGCCAATGATATATAAAATTTCTAAATGACAAAATGAGAAGGAAAATACAGTATGCAGGCCGGTGAGATAGCTCAGAGGCATAAGCACCTTCCTGGCAGGCGTGAGGTCCTGAGTTCAGCTTCCAGAACCCACATACAAAAAAAGGGCCGGTGATATCGCTCAGCGGCACGGGAGCCCACTGGCAAGCGTGAGGTCCTGAGGATGACTCCCAGAACCCACACACACACAAAAAAAAAACAATTACAGTATGCTTATCTATTATAATCTTCAATTCTGCAGTGAATTAGGCAGTTAGAATTTATATTAATAATTTATATTTGCAGATCACTTGTTTCAATTCCCCTTATTTGATGCCTTAATTTGTTGTCGTTTCTTACCTAGAAAGTGAAACCTAAGTTTTGTTCCTCAAGCTACTTTTCTATTAGTAATCCACACTTTTTCCAAGAAGAAAATTTTCATTATTTTTTATCTATGGGCTTGAGGTTATGACTGGGTTGCAGACCCGTATCCTTTCTCGCTCCCATTTTATAATAATGATTTATTTTATTTTTTCTTCACAATTATAATCAATCTACTGAGTAGACTAACCCTCTTCTTTGTCTGAAATGTTAGGACAAGTGTCGCACAAATGGTCACTTGATAACTTCAGCCTCGCGTTGGTGGAAATATCTGTGCTCCATTAATCCTGGAGATCCCAAGTCAAAACTATGAGATATAAGGAAAGGAGAGTCTGTAATATCTACTTTTCTTCTTTTCTTTGCATTATGATACGAAAACTATGGGAGGTAGAAAGCACATTTTCTTTGCTACTGGTGAAAAGCACATATTCCATTTTAGGATAGCCCTCAGTCTATTAGCCGTCAAGACTGCCTGTTGCACAGGTAGTCGTCAATCGGCCATTCTGTCAGATGAGCTGTTCTAGGACAAAGGATATGTAGAATACTTATCTTTTAACCTTAAGATCACTATATCTCCTTATTTGCTTTACAATGATTTCCTTGGTCAAAATTGATTCTGTGAAGAATAAAATGATGCTGTCTAAATTATTACATAAATCCAATGGTGGTGTTTTTATTGGAATTATTATGAGCCCAAAATTACCAGAAATAATTATATATTCTTACTGAGTACATATCAGGAGCCTATTACAAAGAACTGTAGTGTAATTAATACGTCACCACATGGATACATGGCAAGGGGGTCCCCTTGGAGAAACATAGAATACAGTGGCTGAGGTTTCCTCTCTCCCGCTAACAGGTTGTAATTAAACAAACAGTGGCTACAGCGAAATGTAGTGAGTCTTGAAATCCTTACAGAGATTTCTTTTTTCTGAGGCCCACTAAAAAATCTTGTAACTTTATGAATTATTTTGTTAGTGGATCTCAATAACATGCCCAAATAACGTGTAAACTGCCTCCAAACTATAATGAATCTCCAAGTTTTTCTTGGTGTGGGGAATTGCAGCATGGCAGTAACGCTGTACAAGAGACGTCTCATCATACGTCAGTCAATTGGGGGCTTAAAAACATTGAGTTATAGGACTTCTGATTTGTGGCTATTTTCCACTTTTTTCATATTTGCTTCTAAATAAGGCATGGAAAGTATTCACCGTCATTTGTTTACCATGTTGAAAAAAATTATAACATCTTCATTGTGCAATATTCAACTCTCTATTGCAAACCAGAGTGATTTCTCTGAAGAATCTTTGCTATACACAGAAAATACTGGGGAATAAACACATTTCCCAGGAGCAAAACTATCCCAAATACTGAAGATGAAGTATACAAACTTTAGGTTATTACATATTTTCTTCAACTTTGAATGGAACAATTTGTAAATATGTTTTATTCTAAATCCTGAACTTCCCCAGTTGGATTAGTTTCAAGTATTCAAAATTTGTAACTTGATTTATACCAGTACACTATAAGGTGCCTTTTTTTCTTGCATTGTATTATACCTCAACTTAAAACGACCTGATATAATTACCTATCACCAAATTATTCCCTTTAGATCTGATTAAAAGGCAAAGAAAAGCAATAAACTATCTTAGGTTCAGCTGTAATACAGTAATCAATGGCCTATCCCCAAAATAATCTGACACATATGATCTGATTTAATGATCAGAGGTAAATTTAGGAAGGAATTAAATGTACAAAAATGTATAAAATGTACAAGGCATTACTTGTTTCCTTAGATGCTAAAATATTCCCTTAATGTTTATTAATTTTTATTAGATTTTCATTCTATTCTATGTTTAGAAGCTGCTTCTGTGGGGTTATATTTAGATCAAGGTTTTTTGTATACTACACAAAAGGCAAGAAAATAAATTTTATTTTCTAGTTAGACAAGTTGTTGATTGTATTTTCTAATCTTATGACACTTTGTACAAAATTGATACATTTAAAGAATTGGAAAGGATCTTTGTATGAATATTAATATTGAGGTGCCTCCACACAAAAATAGGCACGATTTCCTGGTTAGATGCTATTAGTTAATAATGTATCCCACAGTAGAAATCACTTCAGTAAGAGGAAGAAGATAAAATGTAAAGGATAGAGAATGATACACACACATAAAGAAATTTGAAACTATGTCAATAACTTTAAAAATCCCTTTAACAGTAAGCCCTGTCTCCATGTGTTTGGTAACTTGAGTTTAGATAACCATTTATACAATGGATTTCTCCTTCTTTTGTTCAATAAGTAGTGTCATGTAATGTCAAGAGAAAATTCTCTGGGTGCTGAAATCAGAAACAATTTTGACTTAATAGCCGTACAATTGATAAACACTGTTTGAAACTGAAAACTTAATTCAATTGTCAAATGCAGTATCCGTGAGAAGCCTTATTCTGCTTTTATGGTAGAACTCTAGGATATATATAATTTTGTCTATATTTGTCTCACCATACAATTCATAATTAAATACATTGTCAAAAGTGCTTTTTCTGCTTTTAAATTAGAGAATAATGGAAGAATGATTATACCTAGATGGTATAAATTCCTATTCAAACCAAATAACTCCTTTATATCTGTATACATAAAGACTTGACTTTTACTGAAAATTTAGATTGAATTTATGTGCATGTTATTAAGACTATTTGGTTATGTGGTTTAAGGTTTTATACCTTTTTAATGTTGATATTTATATTGGTCACCTGCATGCTACTTGTACATATAATTATACAAACAAATCTTATACATGTACCTTCTAAATCCAGGAAATTCTGAATGTACTGTTTATCACTTATTTGTTCAGAATATTATGTTGTTCAAGTTAGGAGTTCTATTTTAGTAACTCTTCAACCAAAATTTTCTTTAAACAATTTTATGTCTGCATATGTATGTTATTAAACACAAAATTAATTCATTTTATTGATGGTATTTCTTCTGGGTTACATGTAATTAAAAATCTTTGTACTTTATTCCCTATTGTCACGGAATGTCATGTCCACAATTTAAAATTATAGCATTTGCGCTAAAACTTCCATTCCAATAATGAATTACACTGTCAGTTTGGATTAATTAAAAAAAATTTGAATTATAGATTCTTAGAAAACCAGTTCTCTGTATGGATTAAAGAAACTTCAAATAAAGATTGCATCGTGAAATGGCAGACAAGCTACTACGAGAGCTGTCTCAGCCTCACATGTGCCTATGGTCTGTGTGTCTGTTTTCATTCTTGTATTGGAGGGTGCCTATGATAATAAAGTATATTTCATTTAAAGCACTGCATAGATCAAAAATTTTTTATTCACAAAAATGATTTTTTTTTAATGTGGGTACTGACAGTCGACCTCAGGACCTTGTGCTTGCCAGCAGGCGCTCGTCCCACTGAGTGAAATCACCGGCCCTTTTCTTCCTTTATGTGGGTACCAGGAGTCAAACTCAGGACCTTGTGCTTGCGAAGCAGGCTCTTATGCCGCTGAGCTATCTCACCGGCCCCACAAAAATGATTTTTATTTTCTTAGCTAATAGAAATCACACTCTGACATGTGTTATGGAAGCAGAAAAAAGAATACAAATAATAGGGGGGGAAAGGTTTTCTGTTAAAATGCATATAATCTAGAATGAATTTATTAAAAAATCGTAAAGAAAAAATAAAGGACTGATACAAGAATATTGTCTTTAAAAGACTTAGTAGGTAAAAACACAAAAGAACATCCTTAGCTGAGAATTTTACAACATATTTACCTCAAAGGCAGAGATGGCTTCTTATGTAGGATGTGTTAGTAGTTGTTATTTAGCTTAATCAAACATCACACAGAGATAAGTATTACCTTATATCTTGATAAACTTATTTTTAATTCTCTGCCATTTCTGCTATTTACAGGCGCATGCTCCTCTTTTGAAATTTTGAGATAGTTTTTATCATAAAGCTTTGAGTCATAGGTTTTAGAATTTAAATTGTTAATTACAAGTTTTTCAAGATCAAAATCTCACTCTGTATATATAGTATTATATATTAATTTTATATATTAATTATTAATATTACTTTAATATAATTATATATAATTTTTATGTCAGTAAAATAAATGCCAATATTCTGTGGTCACTGCTCTTGTTCTAGATTACTGGTGAAGACTTAAGCAGAAAAAAATGGGTCAATATAAAACTCAAACAAAAATATATTCCTGTTCTTATAGCCCTGTGACTTTTTAAAATTTTTTAAAATTTTAATTTGTATATGTTTGTAGTATATAATGATTACATTCACTTGGGGAGTTGGTACATGTACATATCTTAGTGTTATTACTTCTCTTCCCCTCCTCTCTCCCTCTCCTTCCATCTTGTGGTCCTCTTTCTATTTGCAAAAGATAAAGATATCACTCCCTGTTTTCTACTATCTATCTTTTGTTTTGCTCTTCATTTTATTTAATTTTGGGTTTCTCATATAAGACAAACTATGTTATATATAACCTTCTGTGTTTGATTTATTTCAGTTATTATTATAGTGTCAGGGTGCATCTATTTTCCTACAAATAACTAAATTTATCCTTCTTTACATAAAAGTAATACTCTACTGTGTTTAAACACCATGTTTTTTTTTTTTAATCATTCTTCTGTTGATGGATACATAGGCCATTTCCAGGATTAAACAATTATGAGTTGCGCTGCTATAATCGTGGGTATACATTTATCATTATAGTATGATGTCATTAAATCTCTTACACTGATTCCAAAAATGTAAATAATTGGGTTCAAAGGAATTTCTATTTTTAGGGTTTTTTTTGTGTCTGAATAATCTCCATACTGATTTTCATGTGGTTTTAACAGTTTATTTTCCCACCAGCAGTGTGAAAGCATTCCTTTTTTTCCAAAGCCTCACCAGTATTTGTTATTTTACTTCTTGATGGTAACCAAGAGTAAGATGGAATCTCATTGTTGTTTTAATCTGGATTTTTATAATTGCCAAAGATAGCAAATATTTCATATATTTATTGGCAATTTATACTTCTTCTGAGAAGATTCTATTCATTTCAGTTGCCTTTCTTTTGATTAGGTCTTTTATTTTAGGACACCTAATTTTTTAGTATTCTTAATATATTCTAGATATTATTTCACTGTCTGAGGAGTAGGTGGCAAAGATTTTTCCCACTCTTAGGTTGTCTCTTCACTCTGTGCGTTGGTTCCTTTGCTATGCAAAAGCTTTTTAATTTGTTATGGTCCCTTTTTTTGATTCTTGGTGTTATTTTTTGTGCAATTGGGATTCTGTTCAGAAAGTCCTTCCCTATTCCTATGTCTTAAAGAATTGTATCCATTTTATCTTCTAGAAAAGTGTTTCTGTTTTAATGTTAAATCTTTCACCTATTTTGATTTTATTTTCTAACAGGGTGAGAGATAACAAGTCCCTGCTTGCGTATGGCTAGTTTTCTCAGAATGATTTGTTAAAGAAATTATCTTTCCTCCAGTGGATCAAAGATCAGTTGCTGAATGTGCCTATGGTTGTTTCTGCAGCCTCCATTCCATTCTACTTGTATGTTTTTGTGCCAGTGCCATGCTGTTTTATCTCTGTAGTTTTGTAATGTAATTGAATTTGGGAATTGTTATGTTTACTGCATTACTCTTGCTGCCTGGGATTGTTTTTGTTATTCTAGATCTCATCTGTTTCCGTATGAATTTTAGGATTGTCTTTTTCTACTTCTGTGAGGAATGCTGTTGATATTTTGATTTAGTGCCCTGTGACTTTTAAGGCACAGGGGAGATAAGTATTATGGGTGAAGGGTAATAGGTTTTAAAAGTAATGGTAATATTCCAAACTTATTTTGGATACAAACATGTTCCTTCAATTATATTCTTTAAGTGTAATGTGTTTCATACACTGTTCTTTATGTACAAAACAATTTGCATACAGTCAGAAAGTCAGATATGTGTTTTACCTCATGTTATTCATTGTTTTTTCAATTTGAAAAACCACAAATTCTTCATTCTTCCAGTCATCATATATTTAATTCCTCTTTGTTTAGTTATCTTTCCACACAGAAGAGTTAAAAATTATCTGTGAAAAACCCAGGTCAGTTCAGTAAACATTTGGGAAATTTTATCACAGCAGTGTGGTTAGAGATATTAATGTGATCCACATAAGGATCCATGAGTATGAGACAATTCTTTTTTCAGGTTCTAAGAAGGTGGGTAAAAGAGCTCAACTGAGTTTTATCACAGAAACTCAAACTAGATAAAAATTTACATCAAAAATTAAAAAGCCAATTTTCTGACTTGGATTAGTTTAGAGGAAATAAGGCATAGAGACAGAGACCTGTATCCCCTTATAACAACAGGTCTTCTGAACGTTACAATGATATGAGTGACAGAATCTTTGTCTATATTTATAGCAAAAATGACTCTAATATACTTTATGTAACTCCATGGCAAGTATTGAAACATTATACCGCAGACCACTTTATCATAGAGTGGGTGCATGTAATCCATATAGAAAAAAATGAATTAATTTATATGTTTCTTGCCCAGTGCATTCCATATTAAATAGATTTATATCTTTAAGAATTCATGAAAATTAGTACAAGGAGGTAGATTTGATATATCAGTTAGGAAAAGTTACTATGGAGCTACTGTGACTAAAGTTGCAGATACTGTTATTGCTAGGCTATCTTTCCCATTCCTGTAGGGATCACCCAAGGAAAAAGAAGAAAAGATGGCTGAGACAAAACCAGCTTAACATTAGAGCAGGAAGCTTAAGCAATGTTGGAAAAAGAAAAATTCAAAGACACAAAGAAATTTGTGATGTCAGATTGAGCTCAGTCTTGGGACACAGTTGATCTGAGGGTATTCCAATGAGATTTGGATATATTAGAAGGCATGCAGTGTTAAGAATCATGGTTTGGTAGGTGATTAGAGAAGCTTGAACTTCTGAAAATTTCTGATAGAAATACGAGTTTAATTTTTTTTTTGTGGGTACCGGGGTTCGAACTCAGGACCACGCACACCAGGAGGCGCCCGTGCCACTGAGCGATATCACTGGCCCTTTTTTTTCATATGTGGGTACCAGGAGTCGAACTTAGGGTCTCGCGCTTGCCAGGCAGGTGCTTATGCCGCCGAGTCATCTCACCGGCCCACGAGTTTAATTCTTAATTTAATTCTTTCCTCAATTTCTAAGCATAATTCGATCTTTAGGTTATAGGAGGAAATTTGTGATGCTGAAGGTATATTCATAACTGTTGCATGTAAAAGCTGTTGTGCAAAATGTTTTAGTTTTAGCTGAGAAGGGTTGAACCGGTCTTACCAGGTGTACATGTTGGTTTTAGATTCCAGGGTGGTTTTGTAAGTTGAGTCATAGCACAGGGAACTTCTGTTTGCATGCATGTGTAATACTTACGTCTATCTGGGCCTGTATGATGACTTCCAGCATGACTGTGTGCTAAAATCTCACTGGGAGATAATGTTTACTTCATTCACCAACTCATTCATTTTAGTTTTCAATTTCAGTGCAAAATAATTAGCATGGTGCCTTGTTTGCTTTTATTTCTACAAAATTTGCGAAAGATTATAATGTATTAGAATACTACTTATAGTAATAAAATGCCAAGAAATGTTACTTTGTATAGCAAGGATGCATCAATTGTTTTGAATAGCTTTTGGAGACTATGGTATGAAGTTTTGAATATAAAGGAAGGAAAACATTTTTTTTCAATAAAATTATACATTTAATGTACACAATTAAAATAATCCAACTAATTTTGAAAATATTTCAGATAATGTTTTATATTTGCTATGAATTAATTTTGGTGTCTAAATGATAGGAAGATGAAATACATCCTTATTACTGAAAATAATGATGGCACTATGTTCAAACAAGCCTGTTTGCTAAATATTCACATTCATTACTTCACGTATTAAAAACTAATTTCCGAATGAGGTGTAGCTCAATGGTAAAGTGATTCCTTAGCAGGTATAAGGAACTTTGTGGTCACCAGCTCCACAAACAACAATAAAGTAGTTTCCTTGATATGTGGTGCTACTTACATTTGAAATTGTTCTGTGGCTGTACCATGATGTAAAAGGATTTTTGATAAATTTAAGGTTTATGTCTGCTGTTTTCAAAGAGTAATCTCACAAATCAAAGAAATGTAGAAGACTCTGAGATAGTTACCTTTGTTTTTCTTTTATTTAACTTGGCAACACTTTTTCCTGTTTTGTAGGATTACTAAAAATAACTTCAAGTTACAGAATGCTCCGTTGGATTGTGGATTTCACACAAAATAATTTTACCCAACAGTTGAATTTCAGTGGGAAATTAAATGTAGGCAACATCAGGAATTTAAAACTTTTATTTGTGAATATTTACATTAAACTATGTTAAAATATTTTGTTTGGCTTCTTTTCCCCCCACTTTACATACAGTACTTTATCTCAGTATTAACAAAGAGATTTCTATAATATGTAATTTTTATTTAAAGAAACAAGCAGACCTGGGAGAAATAAATCTGGAGGAGCCTCAATTTTAAATTGAGTTTCTATGCCTCAAGAAAACACTCAGCCTCCATGAAGAATTCACTAAGCTGTCTTAACCACTTGAATCTTTCTAGCTTTGGAAATATGCAGAAAGTTTTTCCTCTTTATCTGCTTTCATTTGTAGATGGACAAATTAAAACTTGCTTTTTTGCTACCTAGAAATTCACAATTATTTAAAAACCCTTAACTCCACATTTGGTCACTACGCATTAGTGATGTCACATTTTATTTTGGGATATGTAAAGTTTTATTTTTCTGAGCATTTTGCTTTCTCTTTTGAGAAATAAATTTCCATAATGCGAAAACCTCAGGTAGACAGCTTTATAATCTACACTTCATGGATAAGCTTCACTGTTGGGAAAAAATGGAAATTTTATTTTTTCTATTGTCTGTTTCCCTTTGAAGCATCAAATAAGATATTGATATTTTTTTTGGCACTTAAGCTATTTACTTACTGTGACTTAACTAGCTGTTATAAAGTGAGCCCTATTCCCACCTTGCATTTCATACAACTATTATGTGAACTTCTTTTCAGAAGGATTTATCTACCAATCAATATCATTCTTATTGTGCCATTTCCAGAAGCACTAAAAACACTTCCCCTCTGAAGCAGGGCTTGGCTGCTTTGGTTTACCTTCTCCAAGTTGTATAGTGCACAGCAGGGACTCAATCAGGTGGGTCATGAGTCTGGCCTCCATTATTTTTCAGCCAGAAGAGTGAAAATCCTTCAATTACATTATTAAGGAAGAAGCAAAATGTTTTAGACATTCAAAACAAGAATTGAAACTGTTCCTTTTACTTAAAAAGAACATGTCAAGACATCAATTAAGAGATGTTTTTAAAACAGATTTTGAAAGATTATTTTACGTCATTAACCCATGGAGACATAGATAAAAATTCATCATTATCAGGGGTGAATATACTTAGGATTCTTTCTTTTCCTTTAAAATTAGAATTCTGCAAGGAAATAGGGAGCAGTGAATACTTAAAAGACTGATACACAAAATTCCTTTTGAATAACAGCACTGTCCATGTGATATTTTCTACAGATGATTTACAGATTACAGACATGCTATGACCTTTTTCTCCCAATTATAAACAGATTAAGCAGAGCTGATTAAAAGAGACTAAAAACACTGGTTATTTTCTCTTATAGGGGTCTTTGACAATGCCTTCTCTCTGAGCCCTCCCATTTTATTCGCTTGCAAATCACTGTGCCCAAAGAAGTCTTTACTCCCCCAAACCCAAGTCTGGAGCCCTGCAGCGCCATCAGCTGCAATATCTTTTCTGAAGAACGTCTCTTATTAACCAGAAACGCGGAATGGAAACCAATCAGATAGAAGAGTTTCTTTGGCTTCAGCTTCCTGCCTGTCTGAGTTAAAAGTGATGCTGAAGAGAGAGGCACACTGAGATGCGTGAAGATTCAGCTGTGAAGATACCACAAAAAGAAAAGAGAAGGAATGAGACAGAAGCAACAACGGAATTGTCAGTGCTGAGCAAGGCTAAACTCAGTTCCGTTACTAAATAAGGTAAGTGATACTTACTTTGCTTAACAATATAAGCTGTTCAGTTTTTGCTTTTTTACAATGAAGTAGTGCAAATATTGCTTCTAGTTTCTAGGTCTCTCTCTCTCTTTCTGGAAGCAGGTAAGAATACATTTTATAGTTTGAATAAAATATTTAAATTTAAATGCCATTGATAAAATATACAATATTTGCTTCTTATCTTAGCTTTAAAAACCCTGATCCCTATCTCTTTTTGTAGTCCACAAATTTCTGTATGGAATATTATCATAAAAATAAAACTAAACTTTAAATTGTAGTAGTTGATTATGGGAGCTTTGAATTTCTCATTTATGAATGTGTTTATGTACATTTCTATTATGTTCATTTGAAATGGCTTTCTAGCATTATCATAACTTTTGTTTAAATAATTCGAGTCAGAGCTATCAAAAATAGTGGCATCTTTATAATGTAATAAGTCATTTATGTTCAATATTTAAAAATAATATATAAATAGCAGAAGTGGCACATACAGAAGTAGGCAGTAGCTGTCACAATTAAATTGTGCATTTACACAGGGAAAGGAGATTTCTTCAGTAGTTATGATTATCTCTCATGTCAATATTACAAATTTAGACACTTCAGCTGTAATTGGCAAATGTATCTAAATGGAATGGAGACTTGATGAAAACCACAGGAAACTCAATGTGTCAAATGCAAAACTGGCATTTTAAAAATTTGAGGCAATGTGGAAAATGCAATGACTTGATGGAGAATTGTTTTATTTTGTTTCTTTTCCAATATAACCATTTACAGCAATTACATTTTTGCACATACATTAATCTAAAAAAATCTTAATGACTTTTATTTCTTAGGGCATCACAATTCTATATAGTATTTATAGTTAGATACCTGTAATGGGGGTGATGTTTTTAGAAACTTTTTTTTAACAGCAAATGTACAATAAAAGGAAAGTTGTCAACTGTAGTAAACAAGTTTACGTTTATTTATTTGAGGAACTTTTTCATAAGGATGAAACGAACTATAGACTCAAGAAGAAATAGTTCATTCTGGTGATTTGTTGTAATTTATTGTGTTATATTGTAGATATGTGAGATTCTTAACTGTTTCTTCGCAAGACTCCTAAATTCTGTGTAGCATAAAGAATTAGTGATACTGTGAGATCAAAAAAGTGGTAACTTTTGTGAAATAGGAAGGAAATTTCTTTTGGCTGCCTTTGGTTTTATCTACGAATGTAAAGTATTACCCATATTCAAGTTACTTAATTTGGAAAAAAAAAATAGAAAACTTCCTACATTCAATAAAGATAAATGCTATTTTCAGATTCAGTCACTGATTCACTGCCTAGGCAATGCTATGTCAACAGTGGAACACATTGTATAACTATGGAACTGGTTAATACAGATTTGAACAGATCTTTTGAAAGATAAAGAAATAAAAATAATCTGCTATTCCAGCACATAACACAAAAGAAATTGGACGTAAAATACACATCGTGTATTTGTAGTCCTGTCGCCAAATATATTATGGGTTCAAGTAAAGTTTTCTCAAGGTAAGAATGCATAAGTAATTGTATGCATTTAATAGAGACATGCTGGCATGTGGAAATATTACCAAATTTGTATGTATATGTTTTGAAAAATGAAAAAATATATGATAAAATATATAGTATAAGCAAATCTAATTCTGAAAATATGAATAGAAAAATGCTCTTAAGTAAGCAGATGGTAGTAGCAATTCAAAAGTAATGCACTAACTTCAAGTAAAATATATTTGGCAGTACTAATAATACAATAATAATATCATTATTTTCTAGGTTAAAAAACTACATTTTCCTTTTAATTATACTATTTGGTAGTTCAAAAAATATTTGAAATGGTTTACATAATTACTCACAGCATTCATTAAGTAACTGAAAAATTGCCTTATACCACTGCCTATGTGTAGCCAGATCGCAATTCAAAGTTGATACTAATATTACATTTTTCAATGTGAGGCTGTGTATGAGTCAAAAGCTTTTCTGAATCTCACCTTGCATGAACAGGACTCATATTCTTTTTAAATTTTGCTATAGTGCCTTAGAGGAAAAGCTTAGTGAATACAATATCCTTTCTATGATATATTTCCTAAGTGAGATTTAAAAACTAAATGGAAGTTTTTCTTTCCTACTTGTTAATCTGTCTTTAGGTATCAGTAATGGCAAGATGGTCTTTCCTTCTAATGTTTCTAAAGTGCATGAGTGTATCTATTCATAATGCTTCGGTGAGTGCCTAAAAGTATATAATACAAAATATATGAGTAACATGGCAATATATTTTCTGAGAACAAGTAAAGATGAAAATTAATTTAAGAAAATACATATGAATTGTATTAAATAAACATTGCCTGTAACTTGTTCTCAGTGAAAGAGAAAAGGCTGGATGGGGCATTATTTTTGGCATGAACACAGATGCTTCCATTTAACTTATCATTAGTTGATCTCTTTTTAATTCGTTCAATCAAATGTACATTTAACTGTAATGTAGAACTCACATATATGAAAAAGTAAATGTGATACTTGAAAAATGTCAGACATAATATTTTAAATATACACTTGAATTTAAGGGTATGCATTGATGCACATAAAAGGATATGTATAGATAGATATGCACATACATATGTAAAAAAAGAATAAATATATTAGCTATGGCATAAGGTTATTTGGTGAGGTTTTTGTCACAGAAAACATAAGTTATTGGTTATTTTACTTCTTAAATAATCTATTTAAAGTTGTTTTCTTGAAAAGAAGCCAAGCTGAATGTGACCAATAGGACATAGACCTGATAGGTTTTTTTTGTTGTTGTTGTTACCTGATGCTAAATTTATAATATGGTCCTTTTTAATTAAACTTTAAGATATGCTTCCTTATATAAATCAATTAATTTCTCTATATCTTTCATATTTATTTTAAAAAATTAGTGTTATTTCCAAATAGATCCCAAATAATTGTGTTAATATCCATGATGTTTTCTTATTTAGGTGCTTACATAAAATTTTAGAACTTTTACAAAAGCAAATTGAATTACTTCTAACTCTGATTTTACATATGAGAAAACTGAGGTTTTAAAAGATCAGGTTATGTAACTAAAAATGTCCAATAGTATATGTAAATTTGTCAACATTATGGGCAAATATGGCACTCTAAGTCATGAAAATTATATTAGTAAGATTGATGGTTGGATAGATGGATGAATGAATAGATGAATGATGGGTGTATGGTGAGATCAAAAATCAATAGAGAGACGACAGATAGATGATAGGTAGATTTAGATAGATAGATAGATAGATAGATAGATAGATAAATAGATAGATAGATAGATATAGATAGATAGATATAAAGGAATAATTCCTTTACTATTTTGAATGTCTTGAAAAACTTCTGGCTCTTATGAGTTACTTCAGTTTCTGTGCCTGGAAGCTCCATTATCCTCTTCATTTAAACGTAGTAAGAAGTGCAAAGTGCAGAGTGACCTTATAGCACTTTTATATATTTCTACTGCAGTCCTAATGTGTTAGTGTACTTATCCCTAAATGTAGCACTATTTAGAGATGTTCTTATAGCCACATTACAGATGCAAAGTGCCAGGACGAAAGCACGCTCTGGTGCCTAACCAAGAGATTTTCATATTAGCACTACCGAGAAACACCTTGCCAAATATAGAAGTCATGATAATGGATTTTACTGTCTATGTGGGAAAAAGGAGATGTCACGAGGTATTGTTGTTGTCAACTGCTATGTGTGTATTTTATTTTTTACTTTCTTTTTACTTTTGGGATGAGAGGTGGAAAAAGAAGAATAGCTAAATATTTCTTAAAGTGACATTCAAAGTTATTTTTTTCCTGTCTCATTAATTTGGCAAACCGTAAATCAATTACAAGAAGAACAGTGTTCTCATATATTCTGTTTCTCTTGATGAGAAGAAAATTTTTGGCGTTTCTAATTACAACACATCAGAGCATATGTTTATTTCATAAGTATGGATTAAAATGTTTGCCCCTCATGTCCAATTTTTGGAAGTGTTATAACAATACAGAAGATCATGAATGAATTCATTTTATTTTTTATTCCACTTATTTCAATTTATAATGGAAATACTAGTAACTAATAGTTGTTGCTTGATGTTTGAGTTCAAAGGTTTAATATATTCCTAGGTGCATTGGAAAAGCAGATATATCTGATGGATTTTATATTGGTATATGCTGTACTTACTACACTTTATGTATTATTAATAGAATATCCTATGCATAATCAACCTTTGCCTCGTATCTAGTGAAACAAGATCTTGGGCAAATAATGCAAAATCCACAACACTAAATGAAAGTCACTTTGAAAGAAACAACAAACAATGCAAATAACCCTGTGTTGTCCAGGCAAATGAGCACCAATCATTCACTTCCTGGGTCAAAAAAACCCAAAACTATACATACTACTTTAATGCAACTATAACATTACTCCTGAAAGTTCTCAATGGGAGTTTTTTCTAGATATCTTTTCCACGTGTTTTTTTTCCCTGAAGCAAGCTACCGTAATAATTTTATGCAAGTGCCAGAAGAATTTTTTTTCAAAATATTCATACCTATGTGTTATAAATTCTTCAGAATACAAGTGATTTATAAGAAATTAACATCTTTTGTTTATTTTAATGATCACAAATCCACAGATGAAACATTTAAGAAAACTTAGTTTTACAGAGTTGTCTATATATATCTATATGTCTGCATATATGTCTATATCTCCATTTACATATCTATGTATCTTTATCCATAGGTACATCTATGTGTGCATAGGTGTGTGGAACAAAATAAATAAAGGGAAATAACACAATCAATTATTTTCAAGTATAAATTTGTTATAGACTTTATTTATAATAATGGTGTAGTATGAGACATTTTAAAACTTTTTGGGAGGAAACTATATGTATTATACCATGAAAAAATCAAAAGCATTATAACATTTTTCTTTTTAGATAAACATAAGAAAATGCTGAGATTCCATATTTTTCTCAATAGCAGAGTCACACAATAGTTTCAACTGAATAATGTCACCATCATTCACATTGTTCTTCTCCCCAGATCTCAGCTGTACACAGATTTTCTGTTTAACAGGTGAAACTTTGGTATAAGATATAAAAGCCTTATTTAATTCAGAGATTATTCACTTTAATACCAAAGACAAAAGTAAGTTTTGTAAGTTTTGTGTTGAAATCAATCTTTAAACATATTCAGTCAGAAAATGTTATTTCAAAGTGAAAATGTTACATATATATATGTCTTATATTTCAATAACTATGTTAGTAAACTACACCTTTCTGAAATTAGAAGAAAATCTAGATAAATAAATCATACTAAAAGAGTTTAGGGAGATCTCACACTAGTTTGAAAATTCCAGCTTACAGGTTTGGAGAAATATACCGCTATTAATAAACAATATTCTGTTGTTTAAAATAGAGATATGAAAGCAGAATTTTGAAAATAAGTCATTATTTAATCAATTCTATAATGCGAACAATTCTACATGTATTCATAAAATACATTGTTTTTTCTTCAAATATGATGTTATCTAAAATATCATCAATATATTTAGCTTTATTAAATTTACACTAGTTAAATTTTTTTTGTTTTGTTTTTTAATTTTAAAAAGAAAAAAGGGCCGGTGAGATGGCTCAGTGGCTTAAGTGTCTGCCTGGCAAGCACAAGGTCCTGAGTTCGACTCCTGGAACCCACATACGAAAAAAGGGCCAGTGATATCGCTCAGCGGCACAGGCGCCTGCTGGTGCGTGAGGTCCTGAGGTCGACCCCCGGTACCCACAAAAAAAAAAAAAGAGAGAGAGAAAAGATAGACATAACAATGAAACCAAGTTTCAAAACAGGTTAGTAGGACAGGTTAGTTACAGTAGTTGATATATTAGGGCTGGATATAGCTCAGTGGCACAGTGCCTGCCTGGCGAGCACAAGGTCCTGAGTTTGATTCCTAGTAACCCCCCCAAAAAAAACCCCAAAATTGATATATTGCGTATTGTTGTCTTTATAGTAGTTATTCAGAGTACAAGGTATAGGCATGATATCTTGTTCAAACAATATTACCACAAAACTTTCTTTTCAAGGAACTAAGAGAAGCTAGCTGTATAACTATCTTAACTACCTTGTGGATACATTTTTTTTTTCCCTTTCTTCCTTTCCCCTTTCCTGCATCATAGTTTGTCTTTTCTTTTGAACAGTTTCTTCCCAATTCACAATATCTATTGTATATTTCAGATCCTATTTACTGGTTCATTTTCTCACACTAGTGAGACAATACGTTTACACATATGAGTCTGATTTATTTCACTTATGAGTATGGTCTTGAGTTTCATCCATTTACCTATAAAAGCCTCCAGTCCTTCTTTATGGCTGTGTAGTACTCCATTATATATGTAAAAAAAAACACATCTTTTTTATGCATTCATTGGTTGATGGGCACCTGCACTGTTTCCAAGATTTAGCTATTACAAATTGTGCTGCTATAAACATGGGTGCACATATATCGCTGTCGTATGATGTTTTTAATTCTTCTGGGAAGAAAACCAGAAAAAAAAAAATTTAAAAACTGCAACAATCGCTTACCACAGGGTTGGAAATAAAATTCAAGCCATATCAATATGATTCTTCATATCAGTAATGTAAATAGTGCACTTCTTTTACTGTCTATACAGAATAAAATTATTTTTCTCAGAAAAAAATAAATTTATGGTTGCACATCATTTATTGAAATATTAAATATTTGGTAATTTATCAATTTTTCTTTCTCAGTAAATGGTTTTGTGTCAAGAATGTACGTGAGGGCCGGTGATATCGCTCAGCGACACGGGTGCCTCCTGGCGCGCGAGGTCTTGGGTTTGACCCCCGGTACCCACAAAAAAAAAAAAAAAGAACGTACGTGAAAAGTGATCCTCAACTATATCCATTGTGAGAAAAATTTAAAAGTATCATTTGCAAAAAAGTGAAATATGAACTGATTTTAACATATAGGATAGAAATCATAATAGTCAAGATCCCAGCAAGTCTTTCTTATTTTGCATGTGATTTAAAATGTTCTTGATAACATAAATATTATATTTATTATAATTTTATTATATAATATAATTGTTATATTTATTAAAATTATATATGTCCATATATATACAGTATACGTATATATGATGACTTAATGAGTTACTATTTCTAATATGTGAAGTAGAGTTGATTTTGTTTTGGCTTTTTAGAGCTGGTGTTTGAACCCAGGGCCTCACACAATCTAAGCATGTGCTACACCTTCAGCCCCACAGCCCCATGTTTTGTGTTGAAAGTATTACAGATATTTTATCCTTGAAATACAGTTAGAATCTTCGAAGAAAGTTATCCACCTTCTTTTATCTTTTTTCTTCTGCTTGAATTGTAAATTATTTTGTGTCTAAAATAGAGTTCATTTTAATTGTACATTGCCTACTACTTTCGAACAAATTAAGCATAAACCTTTGGTGATTCATAGAAAGCAGACACACTTTTCCAGTGCAGTGAACTGTGATGAATTATTTATCTCGTTACTTCTGCCTCCTTGTGCTTTCCTACTTCATCTCAACTCCAGCTCTGCTGACGCTTCTGTTTCCACACCTACTGCCTTGCTTCTTCTCATCATTTTTCCCCACGCCACTCCTTCACTTCAAAGACAGAATATATTTAACTATAAGAGCCTTCCCTTTTTAACTTGGCTTTCATGGTGGAAGATGATTCACTGCGTAACTGAAAGAGGCTTTTCCCACATGAGAAATTCCTTAGAAGCTGAGATTTAATAAGAAGTTGTCAATGTATTTTATGAGGAATTTCTCTTTTATAACTCTTCCTACTTCTACTGTCTAACTAACTGAAAAGGGGCCTCATACAGAGTTGAATATTTCCAAATTTACTTTCATTAAGAGAGAGAGGAGAGCGAGGAGAAGCACTTCCACTAACAAGAGAGTTTGTATAAGAGTTTAGGAATGCAGACCTGCATGCACACAGCTACAAGAACATTTGTTAAGAAAAGCTGGGAACTGAAAGCTAAGGCTACCCTTGTGTATACTTCATATTCTTAAAATAAGCAGATGAGGGGAAATGCATCAGAGACTTACATTTAGACTGATTGAACTCAAGAGACCCATGCTTCCTTTGTTTTGAGTACTAGGGATAGAAACCAGGGAGTTACACATGCTAAAAAAGTGCTCTATCACTTAGCTACGTGTCTATCCCACTCTTTTTTTTTTTTTTTTAACTTTGAGACACAGATGCCTTAAACTGCCAGGGCTGGCCTTGAACTTGCATGATCCTTCTGCCTCAGCCTCCTGACTAGCTTGGATTACAGACATGCACAGCAGCACTTCAGCTCATCCAACTTTTCATATTAAAAATAAATCTTATGTTCCACTTGCCTGTAGTAGAAACACTGTGTACCTGACAGTGCACGAGTACAGTTGGAAGTAGTGTTTCTCCTGCTGCCACCACAGTGTGATACCACAACAAATGCAGAATTGAGAAGCTATTTGCAGTCCTTCATCAATCCCTCATTTTCTCTTCTTTTAGACTCGCAATCAGGAAAAAGAACATTCTGCAATTCATAATGGTGTATTGATCCATCCATTGACTGCTTATTTCATTTTGCTACATTTAAATTTCCTATTAATTGAATCCCTGCTGATTTCCAAACTCTGCTGTATTGAAGCAGCTCTTGCTTCACAGTGGAGGTCATGTTCAGAGGGAGACCACTGCAGCTTCCAAACAGCTTCATTGCTCAGATATTATATCTTCCATTGTGACAAAATAGCTACTTGTAACTTTCCCTTTGTCACTTTCTTTCATTTATCTGACTTTTGTTTGTATAGCATGGAACAAACAGCAGTAAGCACCTGTGTACTAGCATAAAGTAATTTGAAGAAAATTTTATTCATTGTCTATTTTCCCTTCATTATATACATTCGGCATGACTTCAATTTTGCAATTAGTATCATTTTATAGCTCACTTGACCGCCCTAGCTGCCTTATGTGAAAGAAATTCTCCTTTTGAAGTTGTCCCTAAAATTGAAATCAGTAATCCTAATATGAATCCAGACTATGAAATAAACACAATTATAATTCCCTTTTAAAAGTTAATTTTGAAATTAATTCAAGACTGCTTTTACTGTTTGCACTGTTTCCAAAAGACATGTATAGTAAAGAAAAGTCTTTATGACTTGCAGTGATTTCATATAGGATGGATGTTGCCAAATTCTGAGATATGTCCTTTGTCCCAACTTCCTTTCATCTTTTCCTGGGTAATCTTTGAGCCATTTTCCTTGCTCAGAAACTAAATGCCTCCTTACTTTATTATTTTAGTAATCTTTTAATTGCTTATTTGGTCTCAACAATTCCTTTATCTACAGATACATTCTACAGAGTATAATTTCATAAGTTAAGGGTCTAACCAAGTTGTCTTCTCTTCCCTTACCCTTCCAGCAGCCCACTGCATCCACAAATAAGTCGATACTCCTCAGCCTTGAGTCCACATTTTTGGCAATTATGTTTTGTTGCATATTTAAATTTTCGCTATTAATTCAGAGTTTTAAAACTATGCTGTCTATCTGTGTTTCTATAATCCAGTAACTAGAAAAATATTTGAAAAACAATTATCTCAAGAAATATTTGAGAAATCAAATAATATTCCAAATGCACTTTCAAAATCACTCTGGTGATTTGCAGATCACCAAAATAGACGATATACTTTATGAAAAATTGATGTCCTTCCCTGTCTCTAAGTTTTTTTTTTTTTTTTTATATGTGGGTACTGGGAGTCGAACTCAGGACCTCGTGCTTGCCAGGCAGGCGCTTATGCCCCTGAACTATCTCACCAGCCCTCTAAGTTCTTTTTATATTATTCTGTTATTCATATGTCATTTTTTTCCCTCTACCATCCCATTATAACTGTAACTATAAGTTTTTAAATAGGTAATTATTTCCTATGTGCTACATTCTAAATTTTAAAAGTATCACCTGGAAATTTTACCAAGGAATTCTATAAATACTTGGTCATAAATCCGTCTGAAAGTCGTTGCCTTAAAATATCCAAAATGTGGGCTGGTGAGATAGCTCAGCAGCATAAGTGCCTGCCTGGTAAGTGCGAGGTCCTGAGTTCGACTCCTGGTACCCACCAAAAAAAAAAAAAAATCCAAAATGTATGTTTCCAATAGCCAAATAGCCGTGATTTTTAAAAATATTGTATTTCATTTTTAATATCATTTTCCTGGATGAACCTTGATAACTTTCATAATATTCATAAAGACTTTTCATATCACCAAGAAAAGGTATGAACTATTTTAACAGTCCACAAAGTAAACTGCTTTTGCCTAACAGTGTGACTTTATTGTGAAAATACAAAAGTGCACAGGCTTGTTTTATCAGTAGACCAAGCTCTTTCTAGAACCCGTTTTATCTTGTTCTGTTTGGTGGTAGTTCACCTCCACTATGAATGCAAATTGTCTTTTATCTGAAAAGTAAAAAGCAATATTTTATGTTATTTGGACAGTAGGATGCTGGAATCAGACTCCTATGTGTGAACACTTATATTCCTCAGATGTGAATTTGAAAAATCTTATAATGTCTTGGGGGTCTTGTACGTAAAATGAAGATGTTACCAGAATCTGTATTTTAGGGTATTATAAGGAAACACATGAAGTCTGTCACTATTTTTACTATAAAGAATATTATTGCTCAAGCCCTTGATATTTGGGTAAAGGGTATTTGAAACATTCATGTGTGAAATTAGGAGAGAGACCTAACTTAATTCAATGAATTAGTTCATTGTTCTTGACATTAAATGAGGAAACTTTGGAAGTAAATTTTAATATTATGAATATAAATATTCATATATAATATTGTTTCTTAAGTTGATATAACCTATGATGTAAATTGCATATTTTTAATAATTTTGTGGTGCATGTTTTTACAGTTTTGAAATTAGTACAGAAATTACTGCTAAAAATAAAATGATGTTTGTTACCTAAAGGTTTAAATAGGTTTATTATTCATGGATTTTAGAGATGTGAGTTATAGAAATCTTTTAAATCAATGGTAATATTTCATATTATTTCATATCATCAAAAATTTTAATACCAGGTATTTATCATTCCTTTTCTATCTTTTTTAATAATTATCCCTTTTTTTATTCTTTGAATTATATTCATGACTGTAAAGTAAATGACATTCATGACCTGAAAATGAACAAGGCTTATAAAGATGGCTTACTTTTATGAGGATTTTACGGAGACTTGAATAAAAATTGTAATAATTGGATATTTGTGGTAGCATTCACTAAAGGTACCTTGAATGTCATGTTTGTGGATAATGTTGGTAATTTAATAGTATAACCATAAATCTTATAAAATGGAATTAATAGTATAAAATATAGGAAATATTCGGATCATACGATTTAGTACGTTAGTTCTATAATCATATATTAGCACCAAGTATTTACTCAATTTTCACTAAGCATAAAGCATTATTAAGAACCACAGGATCAGGGGCTGGTGAGATGGCTCAGTGGCATAAGCGCCTGCCTGGCAAGCGCGAGGTCCTGAATTCGACCCCTGGGGCCCACAAAAAAAAAAAAAAAAGAACCACAGGATCAGTTCTAGAAATTTCTCAAGTGTCAAGAGTGGTAATTCATTCCTATCTTGTGATTTATGTTCAACTGTCATTTTTCTAGTATATTTTCCACAAGTGAGAACCCTATTCTATAATCACAATTCTTCTCTACTCCCAAGATCTGTCATCGCTCTCTGTGATACCACTTTTTTTTTTTTTTTTTTTTTTGGCTCTTTCATGGTTTCTACTTCCTTTTACTAGTTTACTCTTTCAATGATCTCCAGCTAAATTTTCCAAGATAATTTATTAATATAACTTGTGCTTCTTTGAACAAGGACTTTAAATACTCCTTCGGTTGATATCTAGTCATTTTCCTAATCATAACTGAATTAGGTGATTACCCCAGACTTCCGAACTTAAGCCTTCTCAAATACAATGCGTTTGTTAAAAAAACAATCTTTGGGGCTGGTGAGATAGCTCAGTGGCAAAAGCGCCTGCCTGGCAGGCGTGAAATCCTGAGTTTGACTCCCAATACCCAAGTACAAAGAAAAAAAGAGCCGGTGATATCGCTCAGTGGCACAAGCGCCTACTGGCAAGCATGAGGTCCTGAGTTCGACCCCCAGTACCCACAAAAAAAAAAAAAAAAAGCCCGATCTTTGACCTTTTCATGAACTAGCTGAATATTCTTTAACAATACCAGTCAGTGGTGTGCATTGAAAAGTCTGTGTAATTTCAGCAAGTGTACAAATATTGTGGCACTTTTCTTCCCTCAAACGATACATAGAAAATATACATTTTATCCTTTATTTTTTATTTTTTATTATTTTTTTTTTTGGGTACCGGGGGGTCGACCTCAGGACCTCGCGCGCCAGCAGGCACCCGTGCCGCTGAGCGATATCACCGGCCCCTTTTTTCGTATGTGGGTTCTGGGAGTCGAACTCGGGCCCTTGCGCTTGCCAGGCAGGCGCTTAAGCCGCTGAGCCATCTCACCGGCCCACATTTTATCCTAAACAATAAGCTCAATATTTTGGCTAAATATAAATTTAAAAATGAACATACCCCCCAACTTGAAATTTTAATATTATACCAAAAACTTTTGATGGATATTTTTTAAAAGGAAATGCAGCACTGTACGTACCTGGGGGTATATCGTGTCTTGCTAAATTATCCCGTAAGTGAATTCTGCCAAGTTCAGTTGTTAAAACGGCTCACATGCCATCCTGGACATGCTAGGGTATTTATGAGTTTGATCTGATAGAAACTCTACACCCCCTACTTCTCTCTTCTCCCTCACTGACCCAAATAAGTTTTTGTTTTGAGCAAGAGAGTAAGAAAAATTCAAATTTCATCTTCTATATTAAATGAAAGAAAGTTAATCCTTTAAAAATTGATCTTTGTTTGATGAAAGATTTTTAAATTAGAAAAGAATGATTCAATAAAACCCAGGATTACTATATCATGAAGGAACCTGAGATTTTATTTAACTGACTGATATTACAGGTAAGGATACCAAGACCTTGGGAAATTGCTTAAAGTGATCCTGAAGCAGATAAATCAAAAGCAGAATCCAGGTCTTTGGACTAGATCATGCAATTAAGAATGCCTTATCAATATAATTCTTTATATCCTTAAAAAGTCATTTTGATCCATAAACCTTTATATGTAAAAGTGGTATTATATTAAGCATGAATAAAATGAGTTTAAAAAAATGACTGCCATTTTATTCACCACTGTGGTTGGATCTGGTTTTCTATAAATATCATAGTGAAATAATAGGATGGACCTGAATTTCTATATATAAAAGGAAGAATTAACCTATGCCAATTTATGTTATCTTCCAGGACCAAAGTGCACTTAACTAATTGTTTCCCAATGGTACATGGTGGAATCATACTCCATGATTGTAAAGAGAACAATGGATGGGATTTAAACAAAAAACAACAAAAAATAGAGAAAAGACATGTATCACTTTGGGAATTAATTTCCTTATTTTAAAAATAATGGAGGGCCGGTGAGATGGCTCAGTGGCGTAAGCACCTGCCTTGCAAGCGCGAGGGCCCAAGTTCGACTCCCGGATCCCACATACGAAAAAGGGGCCGGTGATATCGCTCAGCGACACGGGTGCCTGTTGGTGCGCGAGGTCCTGAGGTCAACCCCCCGGTACCCACAAAAAAAAATAAATAAATAACATAATGGAGAAATGCTGGGAGATATTTAAGGAATCTTTCAGCTTAAAGTTATTTCAATCTTTGCTTGAAAATGTTATTTGAAACTTTCTACCATTTTTCTAGACTTTCATCTTCTAAAAGAAAAAATAGAACAACAGCAATAACTGAAATACTTGGAAATATCTGAAAGCTTGTATATTATGTCCTCAAGCCTGGAACCCTTGAAGACCCATTCTGAGATTTTTGTTGTTTTGTCTATTCCAGAACTATTGTTATCTGTTCTGCTGACCTACATACCATCTATATTTCCTCTTACCAATATCAGAATTTCTTTGTGTAAACAGAATATGACCTGAAATTTCTTTATTGTCACACATATTTAAAAATATATTTATTCATGCTGTCTACCACATCATATTGCCCCACAACAAATTCAAATGTTAACTACCGGAGAAAATATAAATTTCAGTTATCTATTTAAAATCATTTTTTGTGCAATAGCTACTTCAATTAGTGTAATCAACACGCATCATTTAACTCACTACATGTGTTTTACAGCTATAAAATTGTGCTTTTTTGAACTATAAGAAGTTAATTTTTTACTATATCGAGGGAATTTGTGAGATAAATATGTTAATACAACTGATCTGTCCTTCCTACCAATACATGTATGTAAGTAGTTTTTGCAATTTTAAAGATTAGTACTGGGTTCATTCATCAGAAAACAATTCTGATGTTAAATGAATTCTCAGTAAAACTTCAATTTATAAAAAACTAGATTTATTAAAAGAAGACTATTTCACAGGTTATGTTCTACATCTTTTGTTAATTCTATCACTGGTTATTATTTCAACAGATTATGTCTTGGCAAAACAAAAAGATGCACTTAGAACCATCAGGTAAACATGCTGTATAAGAAATTATTATTCTTAACCATGTTTTATATATGGTGTTATGGGAATCATAAGAAAAAACATGAACGTGGAAGATAAGCTCTCCTAAATCACACAAGTGCAACACTCTCTATTTCAGTGTAGTGTCTTGGGGAAGCATAGCATTGGGAGAAGCTGATAATCAATTAAACATTTTGCTTTCAAAGCCTATTTACATGAAAATTAATTTTTTTTTTTGTGGGTACTGGATGTCGACCTCAGGACCTCGTGTGCCAGCAGGCACCCGTGCCGCTGAGCGATATCACTGGCCCTTTTTTCATATGTGGGTTCCGAGAGTCGAACTTGGGCCCTCATGCTTGCCAGGCAGGCGCTTATGCCACTGAGCCATCTCACTGGCCCGAAAATTAATTATAGGTAAATTATCTCCTTGTGAATTCCTTCTGGAGTTAAAGATTTTTCTGATGTTCTGAGGAAGAAAATTACTATATTCACTAATTAAATTAATCACATTGTATAATACTATTTTTCAGAAAAAGTATTGTACATTCTATTTTTATCTGTGACAATGAACCTTTATTTAAAATGGTGTCTTGGGCCGGTGAGATGGCTCAGCGGCTTAAGCGCCTGCGCAGCAAGCGCGAGGGCCGGAGTTCAACTCCCGGAACCCACATACGAAAAAGGGGCCGGTGATATCGCTCAGCGGTACGGGCGCGCAGGCGCCCGAGGTCCTGAGGTCGACCCCCAGGTACCCACAAAAAAATAAAAAATAAAAATAAAAATAAATAAATAAAATAGTGTCTTGCCTGAGTCTATGATGAAAATGGCATCTGTGTTGGGTAAAAGAGACACATTACAGGAACTCTTTGCCAATGATTTTGCTGAAATTACATAAAATGTCGTACATTCCTGGGAGACATATTTATGTATATATAGACATAAATAAGGATATAGATTTATATATCATGTTTTATATTACTGTTAAGGATCTTTATGTTCAGAGAAACAACCTTAGTATTATTAGGCCTATTTATATAAACATAAAGAGAAATCATGTTAGTAAACTACTCAAGTCTTGTATGATTTTTCTGTTTTATAAAACTTAAATCTGCAAATACATTCTTGGAATATAATAGTCTTTCCAACTTTTGTAACATTTTTAT
The DNA here is from genome assembly GCA_028451465.1 of Erethizon dorsatum. Taxonomy (NCBI): domain Eukaryota; kingdom Metazoa; phylum Chordata; class Mammalia; order Rodentia; family Erethizontidae; genus Erethizon; species Erethizon dorsatum. The sequence goes on along the minus strand of CM051833.1, from coordinate 75,818,935 downwards.
TTTATAATTAATTGTTAAAAAAAACTTTTCTTCTAGTAGAATGCAGAGTTTTAGGACAGTAAGTTCAGTAGCATCCCTTAAAATATCAGTACTAATAGAGCATCTGACCCGGTTAAATGTACATATGAATACATTCCATTCGTTTGTGAAATGCCTTGAAAAATCTTGCACTCAAAAACGGAGCTACTTAGCACAATGCTTTAGCTCCCTCTTTTGGATAGCTCAGATAACAATATGAAAACAGAAGGGGGCTTAATGTGTCCTCATTTGCACACGTATGTTATAATACGTGATGTAATATTTATTGCATTATTAAACTCCATAAAAGCAACCAACTTAATAAATTTTCAAATAGTCATCAGCTAAACCACATCTGAAAGCAGTTTTAATACCTGAGCACACACTCAGACACTGAGCACTTTAAAGAGATGTGTTTTGATGCAAATATTTATACATATTATTTGAAATAAATAATTCAGTTTTGTGTGGATTTTGGAATTCTGTTTCTCTAAATAAAATATTAGAGTGTATATATTTCAAAAACTACCAATTATCTTAGTATCCAAGAAACTTTTAAAAGGATTGCTCTCTTGATACTATATATTTGGTGAATTTTTATTTTAAATGTTCTGAATTATTTTTCTTAGTTATTTCAGTACTGATATAGAAAATAGTACATCAAGATGTATGAAACAAGAAGTATGTGCGATTCTCATATAAATATATAATAAACTCATATATCTTTTCCTATAGTAGCATTACATAATGCAATTTAGTACTAACACTAAAATAAAGCACATACGTAAAGTCAAATTTTTATATTTGTGTATGATCATTTATATTATTACAGTAATTGAACCATATACATGAAAATGTTTAATATTTAACAGCAGTAAATATAATTGTGTAAAATATAATTTATGTTATTATTGACTTTCAGGAGGAAAAAAGGAGCTAAAGATATTAATCCTAAAAATATAAATGAGCAGTATATTTTTTAAAAATATTTTCTTTTAACAAAAATTTATTTGTGTAGCATTTAACCTGGAAATAAACAGTTTTAAATAAACCATTTTAAATTTAAGTACTATATGCTATTATTTATACTGAAAATAATGTACTTGGCAATTGAGAGCATTAAATTTTGGCATTAAAATATTTCAGACTTTTATGTTGAAGTACTAATGCTATTTTCAAATTTGAGTACACAATTTATAATGGAAATACTATCACAGGACAATCAAAACAAAATGTGATTTTATCTCACCTACACTCTAAACCCAGTTTTACAATACACAATACTCCTAGAGTATTTAATTTTACAAATAATTTAAATTATAATACTTTTTTAACAATTTAATAATACTAAATTTTTTTCAAGTCTACCGGAGTAGATTAATACTAGTAATAATACTAGTAAATAATATTCGATATGATTATTTTTCTTAAAGATTCTATTTCTCTTATATCTCATTTTATTTCAAAAGTTTTATGAAATTATTGTTTCCCTTGAATGAATTTAAAAATTGATTTGACTTGTGTTTATTTATACATTATTATTTACATCTTTTTGTTGGACAGTTTTTTTCTCAGCTAAATATAAATTGTATCCTTTTACACTTTGCTAATATTTCTGCTCTATGTGTTATTTGAAAGTAGAAATTAAAATAGCAAATATGAAAGATTTTTATCATTGTCTTCATTTCCTCTTATACAAATACTATACAGAGCTAATATATTACCACGGACTATTCATAAAATGGCATTCAGTGACTACCACTTGCTTAGGATTTCTCCTAAAAATTCTAAATTGATCTCAGTGTTAAACCCAAACTATCCTTCTCTTGTTTCCCTCAACACTACTAACACAGGGCCAACATATAAAAATAATAATAATAAAATATCTATAACACATTTTACAGAGGGGCAAAATAAATTGTTCGTGTAGGCAACACCAGACTGCAGGGAAGAAAAAGTAAAATCTAAAATATCTCTGCTAATTCTAATTTCTACTGACCTGGGACCTTCTGACTGTGTCCCTCGTCTTTGAGCTCAGCTTTCTGTGCATAACTGGTGGACGCTTCTCTAACTTATATATATTACCTGGCATGAATTTTAATTTAAAATACAGAGTCCTCAATGCTTTCCTGATTGTAGAAAAATACTTTTTAAACATAAAGTAATAATATTCTGATTACATAACCCTAAAAATACCAAAATCTAAAATTAGAGTATTAAAAAAAATCTTTATATTTCAGTATGCACATGAGCATTTGGACTTGTCCATGAGAAAGTGCAAGATTATCAGTTAAAGGGCATCTGCATGACTGAAAGAAATCTCTGAGACTAAGAACAGCTTTCCATAAACTGGCCAATTGAACCTTCTAATATTAGAATCTTAAAAAAAAATTTAGATTTTGATAATAATATTTGGCATTTATTATAGCTACCTATAGGGTCAGAATTATTTTGTACTATTGTTTCCATATTTTAGGAAGTTATAAAAATATTTTATGTGTGTCTTACTACATTAAAGAGGTGAATATAGATCAGGGGACCATTCCACATGTAATATGAGAAAATTGAATATTTTTAGCTCTTCCAGCCAATTCATAGAATTCAAAATCATTAAATAGCTTGCTATTTTTAATTTTTAGTTTTTAAATGTTGACATTTGTAACATATTAATCCATGCAAATAATTTTCTAAGAAACATAATGGGTCTTAAACCTTTTTCAAAAAAATTAAAAATTATGATTTTTTTCATCAACCTTATCAGAATAATGCCTATTGTTTACTACATAAAACACAAAGATAATATTACTGTCACGTACACAAAAATTTCACACAGCTTGCCAGTGTAATTCCTAAATTGCATTTTAAAATTAGATAAGAAGAATAATTTATACTAAAACATTCACTGTAGCACAACTGCCGTAAAACATATTAAAGTGCCTCTACGAATTAGGTAAATAGAAATGCAGATAGACCTAGAAACAATGAATCAGTGACTACCTAATACCACCTGATTGGTTTTGCCTTCAGAAATATGCTTTTCTGACAGGCTTTGCTAATAATAATTTTCTAAGAAAATACACTTTGGTATTTCCTTTATTTTAAAATTGTATTTTTCTTGGTACATGCTTGCAGTACATAATGATTACATTCTTCTTGATGACTTGGTACTTGTACATAACACATTTTCATTCTTTTTAATCCCATTCCCCTCTTCTCCCACCCCACTCCCTCCATCTCTTTGTCCCCTTCCCTTTTATAAAACTCTATCTCCCTATTTTCTATTATCTGTCTTTTATTTTGCTGTTTATTTATATTTTGTGTTTTTCATATAAAAGAAACAATGTAGCATTTAAATATGTGTCTGATTCATCTCACTTAATCTTAAAGTCTTGAGGTGCATCCATTTTTCCGACAAATGACTCATTTATCCTTCTTTATGGCAGAGTAGTACTCCATTTTTTATAAATGCCACATTTTCTTTATCCATTCATCTGCTGATGAACATATAGGACAGTTCCAAGATTTAACCATTATGAGTTATGCTGCATGTATCTCTGTAATATGATGTCTTTAATTTGTTTGGGAAGATACCTAGGGGGGTTAATGTAGTTGGAAAATTCAGCATACTTTATGCTAAACCTGGTTACAGAATGATACAGCTAAGTGATAAAATGTTAAGTAAAAAAAAAAAGTGTTAAGAAAGTAAGTTTAATTGAGGATGAGTCTCGATCATCTAAATATCTGTCTCTATCTCTGTCTCTCCATCTCTCTGTTTCTCTCTCTCCACGCGCACACACAACTATGCACACACAGATTGGAAAAGTGATGTGAGTGTAGATAATGGAACTCTGGAGTTGAGAGAGATTTGAACCTGTTTTGAAGCTGATCCTGATGGTAGCCCCAGAAGCTGTTTTAAGCAATTTAAATTCGACATGTAATCTAAAAATGCCACCTGTTATTTTACTCCAACTTAAATGTATCCTGGAACAGTGACTTGATCTTTCTAAGCCTCAGTTCTGTGGTCAATATTTTGAACTCAATAGTTTTCTCTCTACAAAACGTTCATGTGTAAAACTTAGTAAGTTACACCAGAAAAGTGTTTTCTTATTGAAGGAAATACAAAACCAAATAGTATTTTTCAAAAAGTGGTTTGACAGCTCAGCAGCACAGCATCTGCCTGGCAAGCGCAAGGTCCTGAGTTCGATTCCCAATACCAAAAAAAAAAAAAAATAGTAGTTTGACATATGCATGTTAGAAACTGATAAAAATGAATGTGAAGAAAAATAGAAAGATAAGAGTTTTGAAGCAAGATATTCCTGCAATAGCTAAACTTGAAGTATGTGATTGGAGTGGAGGAGATAATTTTTTTTTTAAACGACATAACGTGGTAACACATTGGATTCTAGAACTCTGGTGGTGTGATTGAAAAGTACAAAGCCTCAATACCAAGTGAATAAAAATATACCGTTCTTTCTACCGATGAAAAAACATCGAGCTCCTTTACGTTTTTCTATTTGACTTTCTAATGCATCTCTCCATTTCACCAAAATTTCATACAGAAAGATTTTGGGTACAATGTTTTTGAATCTCAGAAGGATATATGGATTCACTGAAGGTAACATTATTTCATGGATGATTTCTATAATAGTTTGAAATTACTTTTTGATTTAAAACTATTACTTTAGGAGAAATTTGTGTGGCTCCTCATGGTAAACTGCCTTCTAACATACAGAGAACTAAATTCTCATATTCTTTAAGGTAATGCTTGGAGAACTCAAAATTGACAAATAGCCAAACCTTACATATGGATCAACAGCATGTAGAAAAATTTTTGTACAGATCTTATGTTTTTTGTTTATATCGTGAAGCTGAAGTTGTTTGATGATAATGCATTTTTATCAAAATATAATCTCCTTCATCTTCATTCCTTTTCCACCCAAATAGCATGTATTAATTTATATCGTGTGTGGTAGAAATGAATTGTTAATTTATGGACAAAATTATTAGTGCATGTCTGCTCTGGAAAAGTCAAGATAAAGCTTGTTAGTAGTAGGCACTTGGTGGCAGTACTGTCTGCTAGAGGTTTATTGAGATACTAGGGTATTCATCTCTGAAGGTGGTTATAATTAAGCAAAGAACAAACTACTCAAAATAGTGATTATTCATATTAAAATATGTGAAAATGCTAAAGGATAGATTACCTCCCTAATAATTATATATAATATCAGCTCATCTTTTAATGTGTCTTCATGTGTGCAGTCTTTATTTACCTATATCAGTATTGATAATGATGATGATAAGGTCTCGTTAGATTAGGGTGATGAAATCATTAACTAAAACGACTTTATACTACATTATTATTGGGAGATAACCGAATAGTGAATGTTCCAAATCGCACTATCAACACAGATGACCCTCATGTGCTTAATAAGCAAGATCATATTAGAAAAGACAGCTGTGCAAAGTAGCACCTTTCATTTGAAAAAGCTTTTGTGTCAAGTGGCAGGGTACATGTTTCTAATATTATGCAGTAGAAACATGCATTAAATAATTTGGGGAGTTTATATTAATTTGGTTCAAGAAACCAAAGCTTATATTTTAGAAGTTATACCTCGTAATAGGCAGTTTCTGAAGGGGCAAACGTGGAGATATCTTCTTGAGCAGCTTTGTAAACATACTTTATTTTAGCACACATCTAATGTCCAATGTTAGTGTCCACATAGCAGAAAAAAACTTGCTTTGGTAAATACATAAAGAAAAAATTGAAAGTAAATTGTTCTTATCCCATGGTAATTAAATGTATTTCCCATAGAAAAGGAAGCATACATAGCAAGAGGTATAAGGAATTTCATTAAAGCTTGATTTCAGGAGATTAGTTCTGATATATTTTTACCTCTTAGATTATTTCTTATAACAAAGAAAAGATGTGTTCTGCCAAAGATTAATAGTGAGAGTATGATTATTTAAAAGAAAAAAATAAATGCCTTCCCTTTAGATGTCACTGGGTTTATAACAGAAACATTAAAGTCCTCTATTAATCACTATAGTTTTATAGTAACTCTAATTCAATTTAGATATTTTAAAGTTTAAAGTGTTTTAAAAATGAAATTGAATAATGTGCAGTGACTGTAAAGCTAAAGATAACATGTTCAAATTGCTGAATTAGTCCATCTATTGTGTGTTCCATCTCAACCTAGACTTAAAAGCATGGACTCAGCACGTGAATTCCCTTCAACTCTCAGTCCATTATTCCTTCTACAAAACTGGATCATAATTCCATAGTAACCTCTTGGGATATTATAAGGACAATTAATTTTTACTGTAAAACACATTAGATTCACAGGCTCCTATTTATTGAAAAACCCTTGAGGGAGTTGGATGCCTGAGAGTGGCAGATGGGCATAAAAATAAAAGAGTGAAACAAGAAAAGGTCTTTGTATGAACCGACAATAATTACATTCCACGAACTGGGAGTATAATGGGTTCAACCCTCTGCAAATGTACTCCTTAATAACTTTTCTTATAAATCTGTATTTGTATCCATATTGATATATTTTATTCATAAATTATATATGTTGCATACATATCCCAAATAAATCATATCAATGCCAATTTTACTACACCATCTTCAACGTGATATATATTTTTTTTTTTTGTGGGTACCGGGGGGTCGACCTCAGGACCTCGCGCGCCAACAGGCACCCGTGCTGCTGAGCGATATCACCAGCCCCTTTTTTGTATGTGGGATCCGGGAGTCGAACTCGGGCCCTCGCGCTTGCAAGGCAGGCGCTTACGCCACTGAGCCATCTCACCGGCCCTCAACGTGATATTTTAATTAGATTCTTTTCTTAAATCTTATTCATCATAGACATAATTGTTGCAAGTCCTTCTAAACTCTTATTATAATATTAATTCTCAACAATTATACTAATTTATTTGAACTGCAGCATAGTGGTTACTTTGTGAGTACTAGAGACACACAGTCTCAGTATGAATATCCGCCACCACTAAGAAAATGCCTAACATTCAAGATCACCAGAACCCAAACTCACATAGAGTCTGTTTACTTCTGGAAGTGAGACATCCTGCCCCTTATAGGGAAATATTATATGAGATGTTTGGTCAGATAGGTTAGGATGGAAATGCTAGAATCTTAAAATGTGCTAGGCACATTTAAGGAGCGCTTTAAACATCAATTATCAGTGCTTGATTGGGTATTGTCTATAAAGAAGGGAGAATTTGGTAGACACATATTCTTTTCTATTTAGTAGGCTGGGAAATTTTCAAGTTAACGGTGACACAATGACCAGGAGAGCAATAACCTCTTTGAGGTGCTGACTGACCTTGGCTTTTCCTTGCTGAATCACAGCTATTAAGGGAGCTCATCTGATTTTTTGTGTTTGTCAAGGGAAAGCATAAAGTATGTCTTAGTTGTTGCCTGGATAAAAGATATCACTTAGCAAGCTGGTTTTTGTATTCTCTTTCAGCACCTAAAAGATGTTTTAACTTAAGAAATATGTCTAACTGATCTGAACTTTCACTTTTTGTGTACATGAATAAAAAGGGACTAATAGCACCTTCCTTAATGGGTTTTGAGAACACTGTATGATTTCTGATATATGTTATTAATAAAGGACTACAATTGCAGCAGTAATCCAAAGTCTTGAAATCTTGGTGAATTTAACACAAACAAGGCAATGTAAATTTTATCTCCCATTTATTCTCACAGGACTGGTGGTAAGAGTGTAGGAGTGGTCCTTGTTTTCTGCATTCTGGGAACTAGCCTGGGAAACCTTGATAGTTGGAAAAGCAGAGAGAAGAATTCAGTAGCAAGATAATGTACAAGTTCATAAACCCTCTTCCCAGAATTAACATATGTCAGCCACTCAAACCTCAGTGACCAAATGGCCACTCCTGTAGTATGAGTGTGTCTGATAAAGGTTCATGCATTGAAAGATGGCTGTCAAGTGTTGTAAGTTGGGAGGTGGTAGAACCTTTAAGAGGTGGGACTAATGGGACATAATGAGGTCATCAAAAATAAATAACCCTCTTGAAAGATATCAGTGGAGTTTTCACAGAACCATTGTTAGTTCCATGAAAGTGAGTTGTTATAAAGGGCACAAGCCTGTTCACTGATTCCCTCTGGTCGTCTTGCCATGTGATTTTCTCCACATTTGCCTCCACCATTTTTAAAACTTTCCCATGAGGGCCTTATAGAGGCCAATTTTTTTCTTTATGAAATTTACATTCTCAAATATTTTTGCAATGGCAATAAACAATGTACTAAGATAACCACATATAACATCAAAATATTCCTGCAGCATAATTGTATAGGCTGGGAAAAGTGATACATTGGGTTGGGTAAAGGAAATGATAACTGTTGAGATAGATTTGTTTAATCTAATTTGAATATTAAATAATGACTACATGTAACAAAACATTACATGGCAATGTACATCAAGATGAACAATTTTTTGTATATTTCGGTTAAAATAAAAAAGAATTTTCAAAAATATAGGGACATTAAAAATCAAGAGTTCACTTGAGTATGCAATAATTTATGGATCAGGTGCCAGCAGGTTCTAAGCAGTTAGTCTCCACCAAAAGTGTATGAGAAGATAACTTTTTGAAAGTGTTCATGAAAGGTAGGAAAGAAAATAATTAGACTGATTAAAGTAGAACTGTAGACTTACAATTCTTAGTAAAAATTAATTGACAGTGTTTGGCTGATTAACCTTCTTTCTTCCCACATAATTCACTTACTTACATTGAGTTTTGGTTTCCTAACATGAGAACCCAAGGCAACTGAGTTGCCTCAATTTAATGGTCCCACAGTTAATTATTTTAACCAACAAATGATTACCACAAACTGTGAGGCACTTAGAATAGTTCCTGACCTGTGCTTAATACATGCTAGTTATAAACATAATAAATGACTATTAGTCATTATTATTATCCCCCTTTTTATTTTGCCCACCTACAGCTTTTAATAATATTTCATATGTTATATGGTACTTTGTTCATTTGTGAACAGACTTTCCATCTGAAATAAAAACTGGATTTTTATTATTAGTGTTTGCCATCAAGATATTAAGGGAATATTCTTTGTAAATGTACCGTGTTCTAATAGGGATTTGCAAAGGTAAACATGTAAATTTACTTTTACATTAAAATACTTTCAAACTTTAATTAGAGTATTCAAGTTTTGAAATCTAGGGAAGGTTTCATGATTATTTCCCATATGAATTTTTTGGTCTATTTAGATTTTATTTGGATGGTACATTTAAATAATCTTTAGACCCATTACAGTATTGCCAAATGGTACACTAGACTCATGCTGGAGACTATGTAGCACTAATTGAAAACATCACCATGGCAATTGCTATGGTAACATTTAAATTGGCATCAGTACCAAAAAATCTTTACTATTGATCTTACAGAGCTTATTTCACAGTATGGCTCAAGTAGTCAAATGAAAATTTTCTGGTGTTTTCATTCATGTAAGCTGAAGGACAGGAAAAACATGTATACAGATTTCTTTTAAACATAATAGCTTTCTTAGATAAAATTTTAAATAAAATACTAATAGTTTAGTTATGAATATATTTTAATAACATAAAAGTTACCTCATATAGTTCTTTTACATTTTATGTTATAGGTCCCGTTTAAATTCTAAAAAAGCATATTCTATGTGTAATCCAACATAATGAATAAATATTTTGTCTTGAAGTCATTTGTCCTTTCACATATATTTTTGAGATTCTCCTCTGTGCTTGACAGATGCAATAAATATATTGCAATGTATGGGTTTGAGTCATTTTATGGAAAAGAAAGCCATAATAATTAGAATATCTAATCTTAATCTAGGACTTTTTTAGAATAAGAGTTTTACCAATAGCCCCATGAGTTCTATTATTACAATTAAGTCCATTTGACATATTAGGGAAAAAACGTAAGAACTTGAGACAGATAAAGAGACTAATATTGTGATAAAAATTATACATGTAGTAAGTAATAGAGCTTTCTGTAACAATGCCAAATGCTACATCTTTTTATTAACTTTTTATTAACTTTATTAACTTTTTATTAACTTTGTCCTCAGTATTATGGATTCAGTGCATCTCTTACCTTTATCTCATAAAGTCTAGGAATGTTCTAAATGGATAATAAATAGCTATATTTAATTATCCCCATAACAAAGCATGACAAACTGGGTATTTTAAAACAAAAGAAATGTGTTCTCTATCCATACTGGAGACCAAAATTTTGAAATTAAAGCATTGGCAGGGCATTACTGTTTCCAAGGGTTGTGGTGAAGTATGTTTTTTAATCTCTTCTAGCTTGTGGTAGTTTGGCTTGTGGCACAATCTCTGTCTCCTTTTTGTGACAATTTCCTCTCTGTGTCTGTGTGTATCTTTGTTTCTTCTTTTAAGGACAACAGCAATATTGGATTATGGCCCACTTGACTTTAGATTGACTTCATCTTAACACGATTCCATTTTCAAAAACCTTATTTACAAGTAAGGCAGATTCACCAGGGCCAGGAGAGGAGACTTAAATATATCCTTTTGGGGCACATAATTCAGCCCACAAGAATTATCATATGCTCTTGAAGTAATCTTTAGAAATGTTGACCAAATATTTCTAGCTTTCTCTTATCTAAACATGTCATAAGGGGCTTGGGTCATAGCTCAGTGTTTAGGTGATTGCCTACCATGTTCCAGCCCTGGGTTTGAACCCCAGAACCACAAAAGTAAATAAGTACATAAATAAATAAACACATACATCCAAAAAAACCCTTTTGTAAGACTTGATTGTACATCTCCCCATCCTCTGATTTTGCAAACAAACATTAGATTCTCTTTCCTTCTTGCATATAACTAGTGGGTCTCATCCCTGTGGAGACCTAAGGGCGGTGAAGCTCTCTGGATTCCCTCTCTTCTCTTGGGAATCATGTGAGAAAGTGATGACTTCCTGTGAATAAAGTTTGTTACAGCCTCCTAGCAAATTCATGATGTTCACACAGACTGAGCAAGAATAAAATTTGCTTTTAAATCACTGTGATTCTTTTTTTTTTTTTTTTTTTTTTTTTTTTGTGGGTACCGGGGGGACGACCTCAGGACCTCACGCGCCAACAGGCACCCGTGCCGCTGAGCGATATCACCGGCCCCTTTTTCGTATGTGGGTTCCGGGAGTCGAACTCGGGCCTTCGCGCTTGCAAGGCAGGCGCTTAAGCCGCTGAGCCGTCTCACCGGCCCAAATCACTGTGATTCTGAATGATCTGTTACCACAGCATAACTTAGCTTACTGTGATTAGCTCAGAAATATTTGCCGGAAAGGTATGTCATCTTAACAAAAATTGTAAAATTTGTAACAGCAGCTTAAGGCTTGGCTGTTTGACAAAGGAGGAAGCCTTGTCAAAGTCAGAATCTCAAAAAGCTGGAAATTCAGTTCATGCAGGGGTGTAATAACTTGCAAAATGATAACTTGTGAAAATTTGGAAGGCAGATTCTGGATTTAATAAATTTGTAGCACAAAGAGGAAATGTTGGGAGGCAGAATATTGCTAGGTTTGGTTTGTCGCTATAGTTGCATTTAAAAGTACAATAACAAATTAATCAATTCAGTGGCCTTTTGCCCGACTTCTGGCTGGAATGTAAGGTGATGTAGAAGAAGCATTCACGAGGGACTGATGGGAATGAGGCAACATTTTTTGACAAACTCGATAAAAGATAGAAATAAGAATACTTTTGTGTTTAACTGCATATTTCACTCAAGATGAGGACAAAATGCTGCATGCTTCCACTCATATGAAATATCTAAAGTAAAGAATAGTGGTCCCACAGGAATAGAGGGAGCAAAGTAAACGTTTACGTGCTGTTTAGTGACATAAATTTTCAGTTACGCCAGGTAAAAATGCTCTAGGGGCTTGCTGTCAACATTTTACTTACAGTTAACAAGAATCTACCATATACTTAATAATTATTGAGGATAGATCTTATGTTATGTGCGACTTTTCTAATTACAATAAAATAAAATGAATATGCTTGTGTGAAAATAGATTAAACTTTTATTAAAAAGAATGGAAGTTACACCTAATTTTAAACTTCATAATGTATCATGTAAGTACGATTAAAGACCTTATTAAGGGTTCAGTTCACAGTAAATTCTGTTAATTTGTGCAAAATCTCTCATGTTGAAGCTATGGCTCACTCCATAAAGTTCAATGAGCCCAAGAGACCCATAATTAAGTAGACACAACAAGGCCTTAGGAGCAGTACTAAAAAACATAGAAAAATCTTAGAAGTGTGCTTAAAAAGTTGCTGTCTCTGTGTGTAACTCTTCATACATGAAATTGATTGGCGTCGAAGAGAAGCCATTAGCTTTTAAGAGAATTTTCTTGCCAAAGAAATCACGAGACCAGATAAAAATATGTCTGATCTCAATGTGATTAAACTCACCGATGCATCAATTTCCATAGCTAATAAACTGGCTGAACATCGGTCCACATCTCAGAGAGGATGGGCATACTATTCTCTCTCTTCTCCAGGACTAGTGAATGGGGTTAATTGGAATAAAAAGAATTCTGAAAGATGAAAGATTTCCAAAATAAATACAACTATAACCAGGGAAGTCTTTCTTTCTCTCTTTCTTTCTTTCTTTCTTTCTTTCTTTCTTTCTTTCTTTCTTTCTTTCTTTCTTTCTTTTCTTTCTTTCTTTGAGGTTGGGTCTTGCTATGTAGTTCAAGGTTTCCTTGAATTTACTACAGTAGCCCAGGCTGGCCTTGAACTCATGACTATCCTCCTGCCTCAGCCCCCCAAGTGCTGGGATTACAGGCGTGCACCACCATGCCCAGTTTAAAGTTAATGAAATAGTTTGTAATGACTCTAAATTTTTATTTATAAGTACCTGGTAAATAAACAGTGGTTTATTGCACTATAGTAGAATATAACTCTATTATGGTCCAATGCATAGTTCCAGTTTGAAGGAAAAATATGACTATAGTTATATATTATGGATCCACTGTATTACATATGCTTTCTGTACACATTTTTATTTAATCAGTTTATCTCCTTATAAGGTGAGCTTATGATTCTCATTCTAGATGTAATGAAAGCTCATTAAGAGTGTGACAAGCACAGCATATTAACTCATATTCCCTCACTCAAGGTTTACTATTCATTCTGCTCTTCTGTTCTGCATCTACATTATGTAAAAGTCCATAAATTTCAAAATGTAAGTTTGTTAGTATTCTGAAAGTTTTTCTAAAGATTTTTAGAAACCATGATTTTAAATTGAAAAACACTACATAAATATTTCTGTTGGTCTGTAAATGAAATTTAGCACATTCCCTAATTATGATTGTGAGTTTCTATCAACAGCATTAGAAGTAGCTAAACCTTTATCATCAGCAGACCTTAAATATCATACTAAACAACTTGTACACTCATTACTTCTTTGAAATTATGGCAGTGATCAGACCTGCTGCTATGTCTTGTTATTTACTGCATTTATTAAGAGGCACGTGTATTATTTACCACAACAATGAAAAACATTTTCATGGCTACATTTTAATAAATTTTTTCTTATATACCATATGTCTTATATCTTAATTTGTATTATAAATCATTATTCTATCAACAGTCTAACAAAAAGTTTCATTAAAACAAAAAGTTGAAATTCATCTTATAAATTAATAACAATCTCTTGAATATTTGATTAACATATTGCTTAATATCTGTATCTCTATAGTGGAAATTGTTATAAATGATTGTGTATTTATTTCATAATTTGATTTTCTATGGTTATGCAACTTCTCTTTTCTTTCCTCAGTATTGTTACAAACCTTATCCACTCAGTGCCCATTCCCATTCTCCCCAGCCTGCACTATTGCTGTCTATAGCTAACTCAAGAGAGAACTTCTGTTAAATGCAATAGAGTTTTAAATGGGGCCAATTTTTAACACTGACTCTTTTCCTAAATGAGCATTACTTAGTGTAGGCTGACTCACATGAGATACTCATTAACTTGCATCTGACAGACTCTGATGTTCGTTTCTGATGTTGAAAGCTGACATGAAACCACAGGCTGAAAATTCATTTATAGCTTTCTCCACTGATTAGAAGTCTGGCATACAAATTTAATTTTCCCTTTGATTTTCTTAGTAGATTAAATATTATTCAGTAAATCACTGCTAATGGTAGCAATTTTTTCAGAGATATATCATAAACTCTCCCTTCTTATATATATAGACTATTTGGTTAGAATATAAGCTCTGCACAAGTCTGGTATTGGTGCTGTCTAGAAAAATCTCTTGAAAATGGGTAGTAATTCATAGATAGATAGATCTCTTAATGATTTCCTAATACGATAAAATATTTCTTATTCTTGGCATGATTTATTCACTCTTCTAATTTAGATATTTAGTTCATTTGCAGCTTTCCCCTAGTATTTGCATCAAGGAGCTTTCAGAAAACAGATGAGGTACACAAATGAAATATTTCGGAAGGGTTTAATAGAGGATACATTGGCTAAGGAAACCAACTAGAAATGGTGCCATCACAAATATTTTCAACAGCAGTTATGTATCTAGTCAGCGCTTGAAGGACAATTAAAAACATACTGTTTTAAAAATAATTTTAGAGACCAAGAATAAAGGTTATATAAACATCATTGTACAGTTTTCTATGTGAAAATTATTTTTTAATCATTGTGTTCAGACCTAGAAGCATGATTCCTTAAAGTGGTAAAACTGTGTATAGCTGCGTTAAGAAACATCAACAAAACCAAAAAGTCCCAGATAGTTTTAAAAGAGTCTGTAGAATTTCAGTTTCTCTCCAGCAGTTAAGATTTCGTTATTTTATATCTATGCTGACCTTTGCAACTCTTACTTTTTGAATTTGCAGTAACATTTTGTTTTAATTTGCATTCACTAATTACCAATGTCTTTGCACATTCATTTTATGCTAATTTGTCATCTGTATTTTTAGGAGGTACATTTTCAGATTTTTTATTTTATTATAATATTATTAATTCTAGTATTTTTATACGTTTTGTATAATTGACCTTCTCCTGGTATGCAAATATTTTCTACAAGTGTTTCATTCTCTTAACAGAAAATTATAATTTAAATGAGCATTATCTTATCATATTTTTCATGGATACTTGTGTGCTATATCTAAAACTCGCATTTCCTTTAAAAATTGAATAGTTATGAATTTAACATTTACTTCTGAGAATCAGTTTGAGTTAACCTTTATAAAAAGTATAAAAGATATAGTTAGATTCATTTTTATTCATTTATTTTGTATGTGGATGTTCAATTGTGATGCACCATTTATTGAGAAAAGTAACTTCTCTCCATTGAATTGTCTTCTCCCTGCTGGATGTAGATCCCCTTTGCCTTTATTGCAGTCCAGTTTCAAGATATATGTGGTCTTTTTGTTCTGCCAACTTTCAAGTCTTTTTCTTTCCATTTTCTAGTGTTCAACAGCACAATAACTAAAAATATCAGCATTTGTTTGTCATGACTCAAAATTCTACTTGACTCCAAGCCAATAATATATTGTTAGGCAACGTTCTCAAACATGTCATAAATATAGCCATATTGTTCTCCTCAAAGTGGTTTATCTCTGACACCTGCTGAAGTTATTTGGCCATAAGGCCTATCTCCAAATTAAAATGTATGTAATATGATGCCCCTTAAACTTTTTTCCCTTGTGCTTTATATTCTAGCACTTTATTAACTTAGTAAGTTTAATATGATATAGGCACCTCAAAATCACATCTCCATATTAGAAAATCTAATAAAATATTTTATTTCCTAGATCTTCACTCAGGATACAAATACCTGAGAAAATTTTCTGGTCTATATTCTTTATTTTAAAGTAGATGTGGGCCGGTGAGATGGCTCAGCGGCTTAAGCGCCTGCCCGGCAAGCGCGAGGGCCCGAGTTCGACACCCGGATCCCACATACGAAAAAGGGGCCGGTGATATCGCTCAGTGGCACGGGCGCCTGCTGGCGCGCAAGGTCCTGAGGTCGACCCCCGGTACCCACACAAAAAAAAATAAAAATAAAGTAGATGTGTTATTTTGTATATCATTGAAAGTTATTGACTATCATTTATTTTCCTAATCTCATGCCATTATTATAGATAATGCTGTTTTATCAGATTTGGTCAAGGGGTTGCTTTCACTTTTTATATTTTATCACTCTATATATTCTGTACATTTCCATATATTCTGTAATATATGTTATTATTATTATTTTAATACGATATTGAAAAATCTATTTTGTACTGCATGTTTTGTAGGGAAGACATAAAGGTAAATTTTTAAAACTACAAGTTAGTGGTAATACCTCATAAATATTGCTCAAGTGAAACTAGAAGATCACATTTCTACAATTCAATTTTGCTTTCCTTGAGCTAATTTTATATCATTTATTTCAATAAAGATACAGTGTTATGATTTAGATCTAAAATGTCCTCCAAAAGCCTGTTGTGCTTGAAAGGCGATTGGATCACTGCGGTGTTATGTTCATGCGTGGATTAATCCACAGATTGATAACTGACTCCCTATTAAGAGTGGGGCCTGGTTAGAGATGGGTCACACTGGAGGTGTGACCTGGAAGGGTGTTCTCCTGCCTTGCTCCTCCCTTCTCTCTGTGTTTTCTGGTTGTCATGGATTGAACACCTTTTGCTCTGCCAGGTTCCTCTGTCATCCTGTTTCTGCCTTGGAGCCAGATGACCCTGGACTGAAATGTGAACCAAAATATACCTCTTTATAACGTCGCTGTCTTGTATTGTGTCCCAGAAACGAAGTGATGAAGACCCATAAATACAGCATATCATTACTCGGGCACAGAGTTCTTTAAGTTAAATTATTGAATGGTTTAGAAACCTTAAACATATGTGAAAAACTAACACAGCAAACTGATAATCAAATACTTAGATAAATACATACATAGTTGTATAATAAATACAGCAATAATCAATTACTATAAAAAGTAGATTCACGCTGGTGAGATAGCTCAGCAGCATAAGCGCCTGCCTGGCAAGCGCGAGGTCCTGAGTTTGACTCCCAATACCCACATAAAAAAAAAAAAATAGATTCATTGAGGCATATATATATATATACTGAAAATATTGATTTTATAGGATCCATAACTTTTATATCATAGAAAAAAATAAGAAACAAGATAACTTCAAATGTATATTTTATATGCTGAACATTCTAATTAATTATAATAATGCACATTTTTGATTCATAAATAGCCAACATATTTTCCTCAAAAGTAACAGAAATTTAATGAAGGAAACAAGGGAATAACAATAAAATAATTTTAGGTTTTTAAAGTTAACAAGATTCAAGTGAACTCCCTGATTAAAAAATCAAAGCAAAATCAGATTTATAACATTGTACTTTAAAATACATCTGATTGTATTTATTTATTCAACAAAAATGTCATTAGAATGCAAACTATTTAAGGCTGATAGAGATACTTAAGCACAGAAAATTTAGTAATCAGCTTGTTTCCACTGAATAAATAAAGGATATGAAGAATTTTTAATAGACCTCATGGGATAAAAGTTGCTACTACTTTAAAATCAAATGCAGCAGAAAAGCATTTAAAATGTGCACTTTTACCTAAGAGCTGAAGAACATACAGGTGCTAAATTGGCCACGAGAGGATTGCACTAACATTTCCTAAATGTGACACAAATACATACAGAATTATGAGGAAAATAAAGATATTTAATCAAAGTCCTGCTGAGCACTTACATTTTTGGGTTTTTTAGGCTGGTAGATAAGAAGAAATTTTGTCTCATAATAAATTAGAAATTTTCTCATCCACATTTGATATACATGACGTTAGATGAAATTTTGTACTATAGAGTTGCTGGTGTAATGAACTAAGGTGTTTTAGACTTTGGGGAGGGAACAAATGCATTACATTTAATGCAGTTATCTGCAAGTTTTTGTGAATTTGCATCACTGCAAATTTTTTTTTCCATTTGTTAGGGAGAAAAAAGATCTTTAAATTCTTTCAAATGAGATTTTTTTTCCGAGTCAACTCTTTCCATTTAACTATTACCTTGTTTATGCAATAGAATATGAAGTCAATGTGACACACTCAAAATAGGGTATATTGATATTAATTATTAATCAACTAACCAATCGATTTTATAAATACTTAAGCGTCAACTATGTGTCAATAGCTATTTTGTGTAGGACATAGTGATATATAAAATATTTCACAACACAAGTTACATTATAACCAGGGCAAATATTCAATGAGCTTATCATCCACTAAATGAAAGATATAAAAAAGGTTGTGCTAAATAATGTGAAGGAAATAAATGGATGGAACAACAGAATGCAATCGAGACTGAGAAATTATCTTTCAAAAGGTTAGAGTCTCAAAAAGTAAAAACAGAATGTGATGTAGAAACTGAAACAAATGAGAAGGAAATGTCCATGAATGACCCAGGAAGGTTGAGCCAGGAGTGTGGGTAAAGGCAAAGACTGTAATTTAGATAAGTTTTAAAAGTATGTAAAGGAGGTCTTTACTTGGGGGCTTATGGAATAATGTCACTTTGTCTTAGGCACTTCTGACACCCATAACAAAGTACAGGAGGTGGAGCGGCCTAAACACAAACACTTATTTTTGATATCTCTGGACCCTGAAAAGTCCAAGATCAAAGCACCAGCAAGCAGTTCTGGTGCTTGGTGAGGATCCTCTTCCTGGTTTTCAGCCTGCAGATTCCTTATCGCCTTGTCACATAGCTGAGAGTAGAAAAAGCGCTATGTCTGTCTGAGGGCACTAATCTCATCGTGAGAGTCTCTACCTTCGTGCCGTGATAGAACCCTAACTACCTACTGAGGATATCACCTCTTAATGCTATTGCCCATATGTACAGGAGGGGAGGAGGAGAATTTCAATATATAAATCTTGGATAATATTCTGCTCCAGCTTCCCCTCAAATTCATGTCTTTCTCATGTCAAATGCATTTGTTCCCTCCCCAAAGTCTAAAACACCTTAGTTCATTACACCATTAACTCTACAGTACAAAATTTTATCTAATGTCATGTATATCAAATGTGGATGAGAAAATTTCTGACTTATTATGAGACAAAACTTCTTCTTATCTACAAACCTGAAAAACCCAAAAATGTAAGTGCTTTTAAAATGCAAGGGTGGAGCCAGCATATGATCCATATTCTCAGCTCTAGAGGAAGAAGAAAGGAATAGAAAGCAGGGCAGAGGCGGAAAAGAGGCCAAACAGAGAAGTAACATTTCCAGCGTTACCATCATTCTGTAGGGGATCTATGGGATGTAAATAATGTAAATAGCATGTGACTTTTCATATTTCTGCACGTGTTAGTTACTGGCTCAGGGATTCCATGGGAGATGTTTGCAAACTTGTGGACACTTTAGTCTCCTGAAGCATGTGGGAAAAGTTGTTTCCATAGTCAAGGGGTAGTTGCAGGTGCAGGCCATTAAAGCAAAAGTATACAGAACAGTAGTGTGTGTGTGCGTACGTGTGTGTGTGTGTGGCCTTATTAAATGATGAAAGGATGGATATTTAACATAACATCAGTATCACTCCAAATTTGTACCCCAGCAAACCAACATCATTCCTTACTGCACTTGAGAAATAGATGCTCATTGATCTCTCACTTAAGCAAATCCCTTTCCCACCTCTCACTTATTTTCGAGTCATCAACCAGATTGATCTCTAAATATGTTATGCAACAATCTTCTAATAGCTTTTCATTGCTCTGAAAATGAATGTGAATTTCTTCTTCTAGCTTAGAAAAGACTATGGGAAACTTACCCCTGCTTAAGTCCTTGAATTCACCTAATTCAGCCAGATTTCTCTGTTCAAAGACCTATATTCCATCGGAAGTGGACATCGAGGTTAGAAAATACCATAGGAAATGAAAAATGCTAACCAAATTTTCCTGCAAGGGTGGTCAGCAAGGTCAATGGCCAAAAGAAATTCTCCCAGTGCAAAGAAATCATGGTAACCAGAGTGGTCAGCTAAGGACTTTATTCTATTTTGTCGAAGTGAGATAAATGTTGTCTTTTGAAAGTCTTTGGCTGTTCATTTTCTACCATACTATCACTGATCTACAACGTACAGGGCATTTTCTCATTTATTACCCACTAGATGTTATTTTCTCATTTCATATTTTCTAAATACTAGTTGTCATTTTAGTCATATTTATTTCAGAGTTTTACATTGTTAGTGATTAAATGTACCAACTGTCCCATTGTTTATAAGGCTATAAATAGTCATAAAAGTCCAGATAGATGACACTTGCATCACGTGAGAGAGTCAGAAAATAAAAAGATTTTTGAAATTTTTAAATTTGAGAAACGTTTGCTTTCATATATCAGTGTTATATTAAGTAATACACATGGAAATTAGGTTACATAATTATGGTGGAACGAGCCAATTAATCTGCATCATAGCCAGCATCAGTAATATTATGCGGCAGTCGGTATTTTCATCGCTGCTCTACCAGACCCATATCTCTAAAGCTATAGGAGAGAGGCATTGATTGATGATGGTGATGATGAAGATGATGATGATGATGACAACAATGTGGACTTGTGGGCTGTTACTACACTAACTGCTGTGAAGGGGTAACTGATGTAAAAAAGAATGTGTTTGTGGTTGTGAGTCTGAAAGCTGGTTCTAACACCCATTATCTGTATGATATTTTCAAATTACTTAAATTCCTGCCTCAATTCTTTTATATGTATATTTTGTTGCAAAAAGAATACGAGGTCTTGAAATACATATGACTGTGATATTGAATTGATAAAAGTTCAGAAGGAAATTGTAAACAATACCTTGTGACTCAGATGCTAATTTTTCTCCTTTTGCAAATGGAGTAATTGGAAGAAGGGACAAGAGCGAATACTTCAAATATCTCACCATCAGTAAATGAGGGAAGCAAACTGGACCCTCATGATTGACCTTTATGCTTTGATAGCCCATTAAGGACTCCTTAGCTGTTTCGTCCATCATCAGATTTCTAGTCTAAGGCAGATAAATCAGACTTCATTCTCATGATTTTAAAATTCAAATTAGAAAGGAGCATTATTTGCTTTTATGGGTCAAAGATGTTAATTCTGAACTCAGCAGACCCTATCACCCATATATTCCATTAGGTTGCGGAGACTTAGTCATTTTGTGAAAACAGAAACCAAAAAGTAGGTAGGGAGAAAGAGAAAGAGACAGAGTGATAAAGAAAGCAGAAAAAGAGAATGCAAATGACTCTGTAGTATACAAGCCCCTAATTCTAGATTCTTTTTTTAAAATTATTTTTAATTGACAAATAAATACGTGAAAATTACATATATTAATGTGATACTGTATAAAGTTTTGATGCATGTTTACATTGTATAATGTTTAAATCATGC
This sequence comes from Erethizon dorsatum, assembly GCA_028451465.1. Lineage (NCBI taxonomy): Eukaryota > Metazoa > Chordata > Mammalia > Rodentia > Erethizontidae > Erethizon > Erethizon dorsatum. The sequence continues at coordinate 75,797,478 of CM051833.1, read as the reverse complement.
TGCATATGTCTGTCTTCTCAAATTTTTATCAATTCTTTATGTTAAACCTTCAAAATCCTTGCTTCTGGCTTTGTAAAATGTGTACTACATTACCGTTATCTAGTAGTGTGCAGAAACACACCAGAACTTCTGTTTCATAAAAAATTGTAACTTAGTACCATTGATCAAATCTTCTCCAACTCTTCACTGGGCCCACTCTCTCCAGCCTTGGGTAACCACCATACTATTCTTAACTTTGATAAGTTCAATTTTCTTTAGATTTTTGGTTATGAGTGAGATCGTGTAGTATTTGTCTTTTTGTGACTGTATTGTTTCACTTCACATAAATTTTCTCGGTTCCATCCTTGTTATAAACGATAGGATTTCATTCCTTTTAGTTCCTGATTTTACTCCACTGTGTAGATATATTTCATTTTCTTTCTCTCTTCATCATTTCATGGAAACTTAGGTTGTTTGTTTCTGGGCTATTGTGAGTAGAGTGCTGTAGATGTCTCTTTCACATGCTGATTTCATTTCTTGGTATAGACGCCCAGTAGCGGGATTACAGCATTATCTAGTAGTTCTATTTTTAACTCTTTAGGAACCTATGAAATTTTTTCACATTGTTGTACTGTTTTTATTTCCATCAACAGTTGGCAAGGGTTCCTTTTTCTCCACATCCTCACCAACACTTACTATCTTTGAATCCTTGATAATAGCCATTCTCACTGGGATGAGGTGATGCTATGTTTTTGATTTGCATTTCTTTGAAGATTAGTGATATTTAGTATTTTTTCACATAACTATAGGCCATTTGTATGTTTCTTTTGAAAAATGTCTATATAGGTCTATTGCTTTTTTAAAAATCAAGTTATTACTATTCTCGTTTTTGCTAGTGAGATTTGGAGTTACTTATGTATTCTGCATATCAACCCCCTTTATGATGTACAGGTTTCAAATACTTTTTCCCACTCTATAGTTTATCTCTTTATTCTGTTGACTCTTTCCTCTGATTTTCATAAAATAAGTTTATAGTTTAATCCCACTGTCCATTTGTGCTTTAGTTTCCCATGCTTTGGGAATCTAGGAGATGCACTTTCAAAAGTGATAAATAGTTGAAACAACATAGTATTCTTAAATTGTGTGGGTTCATTCATTCATGTATATATTAATAAATATTCTGCATTTATTAGTTTTATGGGCTTTAAAACACTTTATTATAATGGATTATAATGGATGTATTTACTATGAAGCTTAATTTTTTTCAAAAAATAATGTTTTAAACATATATTCACATTTATACGACTATTATGTACTGATCTTAAAGTAAGCTATAAAATATCTATTTAGGTTTCTTTAATCACACACGTGTGTATGTGTGTAATCCCTAATTATTTATGTGGTATAGAGTTTTTAATGATGGTTTACTGATGTAATACAGAAAAATAATATTTACATTATACACGGATATAAAATTTAAGGTTCAGAGTAAGTTTTTGGTTTACAGGTTATGTGAAAGTGCAACACAACTTAAAACCATATTTCTCTTCCTACTTTTCAGGACAGACAAACAATACATTGGACTTGACATTCTTCTGAAGTCACAGATAATGAGGACTTACCATGGCCTATCATTATTTATCTGGACCTACATATTCCATACAGTTGACACCATCCCATTTCAAGAAAAATCTAACAGTCATTTAACAAGCAAAAGAGTCATGAGCCTGACCAAAAATGATGGTAAGACGCTGCATCGCATCAAGCGGGGTTGGATGTGGAACCAGTTCTTCCTCCTGGAAGAGTACACAGGTGCAGACACGCAATATGTAGGCAAGGTAAGATTTTTATATGTGAAAGAAAAAAAAACCGAAAGTGATAGGTATTTGATTGTTTTCATACATTTTTCATGGCAGTAATGATTATTCAAAACCATCTGGCTAATTGTGATGTTGAAAAAGCATGATATTACAAATTCTTCATTGGGATATTATTACGTGCATTGTGATATACTCAGGTGCTAAATATAAATCACTATTTTTAATAAGCATCAAAATAAGATAAGTTGTGAAGTCCTGATTCATTATTAATCACCTAGGGAAGATTTAATTGTATATGCATCCTTCTAAGAGAAAACTTTCCTTGAAATTTAATTTAAAATCATGAGAAAGTAGCAGTGTGTTATATGAGACAAAACAAAATGCAATTGTAACATGCAATAAAAATTACTAAAATGCATTGGTATTTATTATTTAATAATTCATCATAAGAATAATATATTCTGTATTAGAAATGAAATATTTCTAGATGATTGTGTGTCTTAGTATTAGTCGAAGTGATCTACTTGCTGCTTAAAACACTAAAACTTTAAAGCCAAAAGGAGAAAGAAAAGACACAGACACTACCTTTAGAAAGATATAATTCTATATTAATAACCACAACATTGATGATTTCTCATTAGCAATCAGAAGTAAATAATGATGATAATATATACATCAATTCTTGTATCCAATTTTGAGATTGATTCACTGGTGGTATCATTCTTTCCTTTTAATGTTTGTGGAGTTTCTTCTCTTTTTTTTTTTTTTCGATTATTTTCTTTGTCTTCCTTAGTTGCATGATCTTTCTGACATCAACAATTTTCAATTTATCTATCATCCCCTTACCAATCTCTTCCACACTATTTTATAGTCAAGACAATTAGTTTGCTCCTTGTTACTATTAATTTATATCCAATGGTGAGGTCCTATCAAATTCTTAGAATAAACACTAAAAAGGTTATAAATACTAACATTATAAACACAACATATATGGATTTTTCTTCATTATGGAACACATATAACAGACATGATTGTAATGGTGTGAGCATTGACTCATTAACACCACCAGGAAAATAAGTTAGAAGCAGTCAAAACTGGAAACAGGAGATGTGCCTATGTCTTTTAATCTAGAAACATTTACTCCGTGAAATGGCTGAAATCTTGGCCTATGTCTTCATCTCATATATGGGCCAGTATGCTTTTTCTACTGCAGCCTCCTTTATCAGAAGCCTATTATTTCTTGTGCGTTTGATATGTCTCCCTGGTTCTAGAGATAATCAAGTCAAAGCTCTGTGTCTTGTCTACTGCTTTAATATTTTCCATGTGAAATATATATGTATGTGTGTGTGTGTGTGTGTGTGTTGTGTGTGTACGAGGGAGAGATAGAGAAAATTCAACAAAATAAAACACCTATACTTTTTAGTTTTTGGAAAAAATACAAAACTTTCTCCTTTTTGTTGTACAGTCTTGTTTTACATATTCCATTACCACGTATCTAGTTAACTATAAAAGTGCACTTCCAAGTACTTCTTAGCATTTATTAAATTATTAAGGGCTTATCTATTCTCCCTAACCTGTTTTCTTGGCTGCATATACAGAGGCTAAACGTGAATGTAACTGAATTTGGTTAAACACACAAGTTCTTTTACAGTATTAAGTTCTTAAAAACCAGACTGTGAGTGGAACCATATTGCTTTGGTTTGCCCTGGGTAAACCCAAACCCATAATGTCAGCATGCACTGAATTGGTGGCCTTATACCCTGTTAAGTGATCGCTGGCCAAATTATTCTGGAAGGGGACAAGACAGGTAACTTTTCATGCAAAGAGATTTTTATAGTTAATTATTTTGTAGATGTGATGTATTGCTGAAAATAAGTATTATACTAATTTGCAGGTAATATACAATTATACAAAGTTAGAAAAATATCTAATTCTTGAAGTAAAATGAAGGGTTATTATCTTGAATTTAAAAGAACCAGTTTTAGAATAAAAAAGTAGCAGCAAAATTTAATACACTTAACTAAAATTACACATCCCAACATGGAATTTACAAGATTTAATCCAGACTTTGTCATTCAGTAATTCTATGGAATTTAAAATCATTATAATTTTTCAATTTTCAGGTCCTTGTTAAATTTGTCATTAAATTATATTTAACTCTGAATTTCTGATATTTTCCAGGATTTTGAAGAAGTCTGCCAAGTCAGTAAAAAATAAATAAATATGTATATATGGACATAGCCAAGCTGGTAGAACTGCATGTAGGGAAAAAAAAAAAGAAAGAAAAAGACAGAAAGACCAAAAAAGGCATGGAAGGAAGGAAGGAAGGGAAAGGAAGAGAGAGAGAAAGAAGAAAGAAAGAAAGAAAGAAAGAAAGAAAGAAAGAAAGAAAGAAAGAAAGAAAGAAAGAAAGAAAGAAAGAGTAGTCTAATGGAAAAAAAAATATTTACTGTGAGAAGCCCACAATTCCAGACTGAGTTGTTTTTACATACAATATGAAATATAAATAATCTAGTAAATGCTTTTGTACAAATCAGAATATGGGTGAATCAGAAGTCAGAAGTCTAAAATGATCTGTTTGCTTTTATTATTGAAATGGATTACAGAAGGAAGAAAATATATAATTCACATAGTGATTTTTAAATTATGACTATATTTATTATGGGCAGTTGATATATACATATAACACATCTTAATTCTTTTTTCTTTCTTCCCTTTCCATCCCCCCTTCCCTCCCTCCGTACTGATTTTATCTCTTCTGTCTATATATGCAGTAGTGGATTGCTGAATGACATAGTACATCTATTTTTATCCTTTTTTGGTTTCTTTTTTATCAACATATGTTTTTGATACATAGTAATTACATTAGTTTGGTACATATACTTATCACATCTTAACTGTTTTATTTCTCTGCTGCCCTCCCATATTCCATCATTATATCCCCTCCCCATCCCCATAAAGTTTATCTCCCTCTTTTCTATCATCTCTGATATTTTGCTCTTTAAATTATTTATATTTTGGCTTAGGAAATCAATGTTGAATTTGTTTCCTTTGTGACATTGCCGCTGTCTCTGTTATAGGAAAGAAACGTCAGGAAGGTTGGAATTAGGAGCAAGTTTAGTATTTTTTTCTTCATAATAATGCGATTTAAAATTTATTTGGTCATTTTTGGCTAAAATGTTCAGAGATTCACCAATATTGTTTTATGTAATAAGGAAAACTTTTTGTTCTTACTAAAGAGGATTACAAGGTCATAACAATTGCCCTCCATTATAATTCAAAACTAATGCAGACAGAGGAAGATTGAAATCCTTTTACACAATAGATACCAGGTAACACCTGAAAGGAATAAAGTGAAATGCCACAAATACAAAAGAGTAATTGTTGAAACTTCCTTTAAATCCTTTTTAATGGAACCTCTGAAGGAATTTCTGCGTCCTCAGTGTCTGTATTGTAATGTTACAAGTCAGGTATATTAGTCAGCCTTCTGTCACTGATATAAAATACCTGAAACACACAGTTTAGAGAAGGAAAACTTAATTTAGCTCACAGTCTTGGAGGATTCAGTTTGTGCTGAAACATAATGGCAGAAGGATGTGGCAGAGAAAAGCTGGTGGCCGAGAACCAGAACGGAGGAACAGGACTAAGGAAAAATGGGCTAAGAATCATGAATAGTGTCCAAGGCACATTTCCATGACCCACTAAGACATGGCCAGGATTGTACGTTACTCATCTACTAGACGTTTCTTAATCTAATGAAGTTGATATATCAGGAGTAGTAGTCTCACCACAGTACTGGACATTTTTAAATGTTTTTCTTCCTGTTTATATAAGAACTGATTTAGCTAGTGATTAGTTGGAAGGTCAAATTGAAAGTTAAAACTTTGGACGTCTCCGAAATAAAGATCAACATTGTTAGCGGTGAGGAGAGGTACATTCTCAGCTCTACAAAGTGCCTTATTTGGTCATGATTTATGGACAGAATCATGGGAAATAACCCAATAAAAATGCACCAAAACTACATTAAGGCACTATGGTGCCCTTAAGTTCAAGTTAAGGGCTTATTTTTTTTATCATAAGCACTTGCAACATCTCACAGTTAATCTTATAGAGGCTATTTATTGATCATTTACTAGGAGCTTTAGAGAGATTGAAAGATGTCCAGGCAAGGCATACACACAATTTATTTTAAAATAACTCTTACAAATGCCAGGGAATTGGTGTTACATATAACTTTCAAAACTTTTTATCACTAACTTACTGTGGTAACTTTGGGTTGATCACCATTTATCACTGTGTCTTTGCTGTTGTCTTAAAGTTGTAAGTCTAATGCAGTGATAGAAAATATAAAGTTAGGGGCCAAAATAAATTAGAAGATTTTAAAATAATTTTTAAAAATACAGGTGGCCCATAATAAAATAATCTCCTTCATAAGAAAATAAACATACTTTCTTTCTAGCCATGCAAGGAGAAATTAAATGTACGTTGATGACTCAATGGTAAGGAAGAGAACAATAATATAAAGAAGGAAATATGAAAAACTAATATAATAACTATTGATAACTATGACCATGATGAGATAAATTATCACAGCTAGTCTTTTCTGTCATAAAATATGTAACTACATAAATTATACTCTGACTTTTGTACCTAGGACTAAAGGACTAGCATACTTGATGCAATATTGTATTAAGTAGAAAATAACTCTATGTATAATCTCGTTAAAAATAATCATTATAAATGTAAATCTGGATCAATGGCTATGTGTTTTAATGAATATATGTATGTGTGTGTTTATGTTGCCAAATGAGATTGTTTAAAGTTATATATCATTTACTCTTTCAGTTTCTCATACTAGAGAGACAATACGATGCTTACACATGTGAGATCCAAAATGTACAATAGATATGGTGAATCAAAAAGAAACTGGTCAAAAGGAAAGAGAGACTGGAATAGGGAAAAGAAAGAAGGGAAAGGGAAAAAAAATTGTATATATATATATAAGATGGTTAAGATAGATACACTACCATTTTTACTTAGTTCATTGAAGAGTAAGGTTTGTGCCAATAATGTCTGGACAATTGAATGCTAATGTCTGGTGTCCTGAATAACTAACTTAAAGATAGTAATACGTAATGTATTAACCATTGTTACCCTCCTATTATGTTGTTTTGAATATTTGTTCTTCTTTTGATTTGTTTTGTTTTTTCTTCTCTTTAAAATAAAAAAAAAGTTATATATCAATGCGTTAATATATAAGAATGTGAATCATGTAGCACAATGAAATCTTGTATTTGTATATACTTATACTAACATGACAAAATTCAAACTACAGAAATTTAGCATCCAAGAAGATATTCTCTCACTTATTTCTTTCTAAACAATACCTTTCCAGGTGTAACCACTTGGTCAACTCCGTTCCCTATTGATATGTTTTGCCAGTATTAGAATTTCATACTCATGGAGGTTAAAAGTATATCTGATTTCTATTATCCAATATTATGTAGGTTACAGTAATACACAGCATTGTGCAAAGAATTTGCTGTATTTTAAAGGTATTTCATTGCATGAACAGACAACAAATATCTATTTTACTAATAATAGATGATTGATGTGCTTCGATCTACATTTCCAACAGGAATTTGTGAGAGTTCCAATTACTCTGTGTCCTTATCCATGCTTATTTTGTTAATATTATATATTTTTAAAATCATGACCATTGTTGGTGGTATGAGTACTGTCTCTTTGTAGTTTTAATTTGAATAACTCCAATGACTTAAAAATTCAGACATTTTTATTTTGTTTTCACATTTTGCATATTTTAATATTGAATTGACTACACAGCATTTATTCACATTTTCACTAGGTTATTTGACTGTGTTTTAACCTTAAATTTCTTGATATATAGGTGAAATAATTATTTATCATAGATATTTAAAATATTTTCACTCAACACCTGCTCTTTGACAAAGGTGCCAATTTCTGCTTACTTACTTAATGCTTTTGTAATGTCCTTTAAAAGAAAAAGAATTTTGCTTTCAATTCAGTTCTGTTTACTAATCTCTACTTTTAAGATCATTTAGATAACTGTCTTCATCCATTCCAGCTGTCATACAAAATATAATGTACTCAGATTAATAAAGGACAGAAATTTGTGTTTTATAACTTAGAGAACTGAGACCTCTAAAATTAATGTGCAAGTAGATTCAGTTTGTGGTATGCTCTTGATTCCCGGTTTATAGATGGCCACCTTCTTCCTGTGTCCTCACATAGTAAAAAGGAATAAGTAAGCTCTTTGGGGTCTCTTTCATAAGGACTCTAATCCCATTCATGAGAGCTCAGCCCTCATGATGTAGTGATGTCCCAAAATCTTACCTCCAAATACTATTCCACTGAGGTGTACATTTCAGCATATGAATTTTAGGAGTACATAAATATTCAGTCTATAACAATGTCCTATTTAAGAAACAGTTGTTTTGGGCCGGTGAGATAGCTCAGCGGCATAAGCGCCTGCCTGGCAAGCGCGAGGTCCTGAGTTCGACTCCCAGTACCCACATACGAAAAAAGGGCCTGTGATATCGCTCAGTGGCACGGGCCCTTACTGACATGCAAGGTCCTGAGGTCGACCCCTGGTACCCACAAAAAAAAAAAAAAAAAAAAAGAAAGAAACAGTTGTTTTCTATTAAGAAAATTTCTATTCTCTTTTTTTCCTTCTAAAAGTTTCATTGTTTTGTCTATCACATGTAGATATACAAGCCATTTGAAATAACTTACAAGCTACGTGTAAGGTGAAGAAAAATGTGAAATTATTCCAGCATTGTTTTTCCAAGACCATTTCTGTATGGAATCTCAATGGGGCATTTTTTCCCACTTATTTTTCTTTATTATTTATTTTTCTTGATATTTTGTTAATTTATGTGTCTTTTATGTGTGATCTAGCTCTTTTTATTAATATTTTTTTCAACAAAACTGTCTTGCTTATATTAAACATTAGGTTTTATTTTTCAGTCTGATCATGTGAGCCACCCCCAACCATGGTCTGATTTCTCTAGATCACTGTCACTTTGAAGATCTTTGTATTTTTATAAAAATTTATCATTCACTTGTCAATTTCTGCTTGCCTGAGAAACCATTTAAGACTAAAGTAACAAAAAATGCTGTGCCTATTTCAGAAAATGTGTAATCCTGGATTGAATACTTGATATGGGTGGGGAAATACTATAATGATATTATAGAAATAGCTGGCATATTTGATGATGGGCTGATTATTTTAATATTAAATGTAATTATACTGATAATATAGGGGAAATTATGTAATTTCCAACTTGCTAGATGTCATATATGCTGAGTTTATGTTTCCCAAAATCATAGAATGAATTCTATGGAACAACGGAGGTTAAGAGTAGGAAACATTTATTGAGAGAAGTAGCTCTTGAGAGACAGGAAGAGGCATGAAAGTGGGTTGCCATGGACCCCACTTCACAAAAGTTGTTTTATAGAGCAAAATCAAGAGGTGGGTACAATGAGGGTCAAAACTACAATCAACTAATAATATTAAAATTATAGCCACTTACTTAGGTTATATTGATTCAACGGGGAAGTGGTTTATGTAGCAAGTGTACACGGAAGGGATGGATCAAGAGGTCCTGGTCACTCATCTGGGTGACTGATGTCTATCTAGAGGTTATTGGAACAGGCAAAACCACTTATAATATAATCTTCAATTTATTGCTTATCCCTTGGGGAGGCACGTAGGCCTGGTCATTCCAGCTTTATCTTGAGGCCTGGCCTTTGACAGATGCGCCTCCAGCCACAATTGTAATGTGTTCTCATCTTCTACACTGACTCCCTGAAGGGCCTACTCTCCTCTGACTGCCTATATTTCTACCTAACTTAGCCGTCTATAATGCTGATAAAAATCTTTATTTTTAAAAACAACACTACAATTAAATGAAACATTTTTATTCTTAGAATATTGACTTTATTTTTTTATTTTTATTTATTTTTTTTTTTGTGGGTACCAGGGGGACGACCTCAGGACCTCACACGCCAGCAGGCGCCGTGCCGCTGAGCGATATCACCGGCCCCTTTTTCGTATGTGGGTTCCGGGAGTCGAACTTGGGCCCTCGCGCTTGCAAGGCAGGCGCTTACGCCGCTGAGCCATCTCACCGGCCCCAGAATATTGACTTTAAAACATTGATTTAGTGATATAAATCAAATGGCTGATGAAGAGAAAACATTTCTAACACAGGTAATGCTGCATACAAAAATAATAGACATGACAAAATATTTTATACATATAGTAGTATATAAATCAATTAGAGAAAGGTAAGAACAATGTTTTAAAAAATGAACTAAAAAAAGAATAGATATTTGACAAAAGATGAAACTGAAGTTTCGGTAAACATATGATAAGCTGCTCAACTCGCTAGGGTCGTTCATTTAAACCATTCAAATTCCAGAAAGACTAAGAGAAAAAAAGAGAATTTTTTTTTTTTTTTTTTTGGTGGCTACCGGGGGGTCGACCTCAGGACCTCGCGCGCCAACAGGCACCCGTGCCGCTGAGCGATATCACCGGCCCCTTTTTCGTATGTGGGTTCCGGGAGTCGAACTCGGGCCTTCGCGCTTGCAAGGCAGGCGCTTATGCCGCTGAGCCATCTCACCGGCCCAAAAAAGAGAATTTTAACTCGTGCCATTATGCCCTGGGAATATGTAACTTGGTTTTTACTTTGACAGGAGTTCACACCTAGGAGGCTGCCTTGAGTTTAGAGGAAATTTTAGCTTGAACTGTAAACACTGCAGAATGGCTGCATCATGTTAGGCAGAACTATGTACTTACTTTGGACATTAATTATGTTTTAAGGGGATTTGCTTGAGTGTCAGATTGACAAGAGGTGGAATTTCACAGTTATCTTGTCAAATTGATTGGTTTATGAGCCACCTAGGGGATTAACAGCCCACTTCTGGCTGTGCCTGGTTAGGTCATGGAATCATGACCTTGGGGTCTTTTATCTGGTTCTTGACCCCTTCCTCTCTGGCTCTGTTTCCCTTCTCTGCTTCTAGGCCTCCATGAGTTGAGCAGCTTTGCTCTGCCATGCCCTTCTACCATCGTGTTTCTTCTTTGGAGCCAGAAAATCATGAACTGAAAGCTCAGAAATCAAGAGCCAAATTAAACCTTTCAATCTTTAAATTTTAGGTGTCAGGTATTTTGCCCATTCAATGGGAAAGCTGAATAATACAGTATTTTAAAGTGATTTTATACTTTCTTTTCCCACAGGTGTGTATGTGTGTGTGTAAGTTTGTTTAGATTGTAAAAAAAAAATCATGTAGTCTCCTTCCGTTTCCAAGACCCTTAGCACAGTCCAGGCATATGTCCACATACACACATACATACAGTTGTTAGAACAATAAGAACCGATTTCATTGTAAACAAATTAATTTTCACAAGAAAAGATTATAAAGTAAATCTTACTGCCAAAGTACATTTTATCCATGTAGTTGGGCTTAGCCACATGTTAAAATAATGTGTTGCATTGATAATGATTCTATCTAAAATCCTTTTAATGTAGGTCTTATATTTAGTGAATTTGGTGCATTGAGAACACAATGGGTATTATTATTTAAACCTGGTCATACTGAAAATATATTTCTCTAAAGTTGGATTGAGAGTAAAAATACATTGCTATATTTAGTGTTATGCAGGGTGTAAAAATTGCCTCTTGAAAATGATATGTTCAAGGCTATAACCTTTGTTTGTATTCTATGAAATATATTATGGCCAATGAGTGAATCCTAATTTCTTCTCATGTCATTTCACTCTCTGTAATATGTGCTTCATCATGACTATTTTCATGGAGAATAATACTGGAATCGCACAGGACACATTCTCTTTTCTGATGTTCTGGTCAAGGCTAGAAATAGAGCCTCCTGTTTTAGATTTGCATAAAGCTGAAAAGAAGTAGGGTTTGCATTTATGTCAAAAGGCAGTTCATAGGACAAAAGGTAGCTGAAATGTGTGAATTGTGATAAGAATGACCTTTTCTATGTTAGGAACATTTCTAACATTTTTACTGCTAACATTCTTTTCTCCTCTATGGATCAGAAAATTTAGAGGAAATGAAAGTTTATGTTGGTATTCAAGTTGAATATATGTGAACTTCCCAGGAATATTGCTATTATATTTACACTAGACATTTGAATCACTGTAGGACTTGCAAGGTTTATGAGAAAAAATCACCTTATTTACATTTATACAGGTGTACACAGGACAAGGTCAATATTGCTAAATCAGTTCTTTTTTCCAAATAAATAAGGTCTAGCCTATGTGACTATATGGACAAAATATCCAATGAAGGCAGATTATTAATGCATATTTTACAGCTGGTATTAAATTATTATTCTTGCTTCTTTGGGGGTTATTACAATTATTTAGTTATTTATTGTGATTGTTCTAGGTTAACAAGCCTGGAAAATATGATTTTACTTGAATAATGCAGCTTGGTTATGAAAATCAAAGGAATGTTCTATCTGGAAAAAATCTATACAGTACATAAAATAGCATATGTTGTTTCTTTGAACATATATATAATAAGGTAGTTTTTACTTACATTTCAGTTTAAGTAATGTATTAGAAAACTGTGAATAAAACTATTGAAGGTATTTCTTGCCTCATGGCCATTTTGTCTAGCTATTTGAAAAATGTAATGGATCAAAAGAAGTATGAGATCCAAAGCTATATATATTGTATATGTGTAAAGAAAAATGAACAACATTTAGTTGTGTGATATTTCTATAAAAATAAAACTTTGATGTATGTCACATTACTAGAATTCAAGATTTATTCTTATATTTTTATTGCATTATAATTTAAAAACTTAAAAAATGTCATCTGAAGTTTTAAAGAACTTAAAAATGTTTTATATGGAAGTTTTGAGAATGACTCACAGAAAAAAAGATTATTTTTTAAATAACAAAATTTCAATTTTTAACCATCCAGTGAAATCAGAAGAAAATAATAAGAATGAAATTTTAGGATTCTTGATGACAATGGCAATAAAAGGAAGAAAAGGAGGGTCAAATTAAATAATGAATATGCATATCATGGAACTGTGAAGTTTTGAAGTATCAGTACAAGTCCGGTTAAATCTTTCAAAATTGCTTGATATTCTGTTAGTGTCAAGCACTATCCTAGGACATTTCTCATTCACAAGGCATATTCACTAGCCTCGCAGAGACCAGTGGCATAGGGAGAACATATTTACCAAAGAAAGCTCTATTTATTTTCGGTAACTCACTTAAATGGACTCCCAGCTTCTGACTTACTTCCATCTTTTGGTTTATTACATAAAAATTGAAAAATTTGAAATAATTAACATTTTCTGCCCTGTTAGTGTATTAACAGAGTTTTGTCTTAATTCAGAATAACTATAATAATACTAAAACAATATTGAAATATAGTGCTTCTACAATCAATCTTGTAGAAACGAACAAGTCTGATCCATCCTGGGGAGTTATAAAGGAGATTTTTCTATGCGAGTACCCAAAAACAACAGAAAAATCATTATTAATATTTAATTCAGCAATTATTTCACTAGAAATTTACCCAGTACTTATAGTCTTGAAAATGTCTACAGATACATACACAGCAATGTTCATTACAGCACTCAATATAATAACTATTTCAGACTACAAAGGATGCATCTAAATATCTTTCGAGGTTTACATTGAGGAAGAGTAAGTAATTCCATTCACTGTGATAAAAGGGCATAAGGAACTTCTTAAAAGATATGAAAAGCTGACAGAAATTATGTAGGAAGTAAGAAGAAAATGATCCAGGGTATATGTCTGTAATCCCAACTATTTGGGAAGCTGAGGCAGGTGGACCCCATGTAGCAGAACTCTCTGGGCAATTTTGAGCAACTCTGTCTCCAAGGAAAGGAGAGGAGAGGAGAGGGGGGAAGGGGAAGGAAGGGGAGAGGAGGGGGTGCTGAGAGGCAGGAAAGAGAGGTGATGTAGATCAGTGGTCCCTGCTCTAAATTGTCCATAATGAGAGAGAAAGGTGGGGGGAGGAGCACAGGAGATTTTAAATTCTACAATGGCAAGCAGCAACATTTTTAATACTTGCAAAATTATACTCTTTTATATATTTTAATTCAGTAATTCAAAAACAAATGGAGATTGAGACTTTTATTTTCCTTTATGTATTTTGTAGGATCTTAATTCTTTTTATTTAATTATTTTGTTTTTGACATATATATGTGTGTGTATATATATATATATATATATATATATACATATTTTTATGGAGTAACATGTGAGGTCTCCATATGTTTACATTGCATAATTGAGTATTTTAATTATTTATACAATTACTTATTGTTTTATAATAAGGGAAAGTACTAACACCTGTATCATGTTTTGCATTTCATGAAAACCTATATAGACATGACCCCATTTGATTCAATAAAATCTAGACACTTCCCCAGCCAAAGATTACACCCCAACCATATTGATATGCTTATTATGTTCAGATCCTATTTTTACTTCTTTAACCACCAAGCATTTTATAAAGTTTGTTCTTTTATAAGTGTCCTGAATCCTCTATCAATAACTTTGGTTTTTGAATTTTTTCCTGAGACATGGTCAATTCCAAAAAAGTTTCCTTGAATTTTCTCCTGAGTTTCTGTCTACTCTCATAATAAAATTTCATATTTCCTTGGGTTGGATATCTGACAATTCATTAAAATATGAATTCCAGCTATTTTGTGTTAACTCAGAAAATATAGTACATATTGACTGGCATAAAATAGGATTTATAATTTTTACTAAATAATCAAAATAATTATTACAGGAAATTTTTAAAAAAGTTTAAAGAGATGCATGTAATTTAAAATATGACAGTGTTGGAACCTTTTTCTGCTCCCATCCCCTACAAATTAACTGATTTACTAGGCATTTTCACTTGTGTGGTTCATGGCTGTATTTCTAATCCCTGGTGAAGTTTCTAGAATCTACGAGATAAATGAATGCATTCATAAGTATTCTTTCAAAGGAAACTCATAGTTCATGTAATTAACCTTTCTAATCATATTGGTTTACAATCACTTTCTAAATATAAACTGATATAACTTAATTTCCAAGGCAGTAGTCTACCAGACACCTCATCCTGATGCTCAGAGCAAGGTTACTAATGCAGAGCAACTGTGCCAGATAAATACGGTGTTTGACGACAGTGGTGAAAATTAAATTACCAGATGGGGCCGGTGAGATGGCTCAGCAGTGTACGCGCCTGCCTGGCCAGCATGAGGGACCGAGTTCAACTCCCGGAACCTACATATGAAGAAAAGGGTCGGTGATATCACTCAGCGGCATGGGCGCCTGCTGGTGCACGAGGTCATTAAATTACCAGAGAAATCAGTAGAAGAAAAGAAAAGAAAAAATGAAAGAAAACAACAGGAGAAAAGAGTAGAAAACAAATAGTGCAAGAGGATTATGGGGCCAGGCATGGTGGCATATGCCTGTAATCCCAGCATCAAGGAGGCAGAGGCAGGAGGATCGCTGCAAGCTTGAGGCCAGCCTAGGCTACATAGTGAGTTCAACGCCAGCCTGAAATACATGGCAAGACCCTGTCTCAGAAAAAAAAAAAAAAGAGGATTATGGGACTGAACAATGAGAAACATGCATGTTTGAGAAAAGAAAAAGAAAAGAAAAGGTCTTTGACAAAGAGGCCAAATCCCTTTGCTGGAAGAAAAATAGCCTCTTTAAAAAATGGTGCTGAGAAAACAGCTATTCACATGCCAAGGTTTAACCTAGACCCATATCTCTTACTATACACTAAACTAAAATTGAAATGTATCAACGATCTAAACATTAGAATAGAAACACTTAATCTGCTGGAAGACAAAATAGGTAAAACTCTAGAAGACATAGGTGCAGGCAAAGATTTCTGAACAAAACTCCAGTTGCAGAAGAAATAATACCAAGTATCAACAAATGGATCACATCAAATTAAAACGCTTCTGTATAGCCAAGGAAACCTTCAACAGAGTTAAGAGACAACCTGTAGAATGTGGAAAAACATTGCCAACCACTTCTCCTCAGACAAAGGGCTAATATCTAAAATATATAAAGAACTAAAAAAATTAGAGCCCCCCAAATTTAAAGACTCAATTAAAAATGGGCACCTGAACTGAGTAGACCATTCTCAGAATATGAAATACAAACAGCCAATAAATACATGAAAAATATTCAAAATGTCTGGCCACTGGAGAAATGCAAATTAAAACAACACTGAGATTCTATATCAGTCCAGAAAGAATGGCAAAAATTAAGAAATCAATCAATAACAAATGCCGGAAAGGCTGTGGGGAGATAGGAACACTTCTTCATCATTGGTGGGACTGTACACTGATACAAGCACTGTAAAAATCAGTATGGAGGTGCCGCGACTCGCGCAGCTCTCAAAGTTTGGGAGAGGGGGAGGACGGTGAGAGGATGGACAAATAAAGAAAAGAGACAAAAGCTGAGGTCAGGTGGAGCCCTCTCCCCTGATGGGAGAAAAGGAACTGCTCAACCAAAGCAATGCATTTATTTATACGTTTAGCAAGTTGGTGTCACATGACACCCCCTTATCCTAGCAAACCATTGCTTGGAATGCCTTGGGGCTGGGTGTTTTCTGGGGTGGAGCAGCTTGTTTAAGTAGCCCACCTGGGCAGCTCTTTGTTCTCTAGCTGGCCCTTTTTGCCAGTGGAGGGGGAGGTGGAGAAGGAGCACACCTGTAATCAATTTCCAGCTTTAGCCGCTCCCCACATGGAGGTTCCTCAGAAAACTAAAAAATTAGAAATTCCATTGAACCCATCTATTTCCCTTTAGATATCTTCCCAAAAGAGTTAGAAAACATCATACCACAGTGATGATGCATAATCATGTGTATAGTAGCACAATTCATAATACCTACATAATGGAAGCAGATGAATGAATAAAGAAAATGTGGACTTTTATACAATGGAGTACTGCTCTGCCACACAGAAAGATAAGTATGAATCATTTGTAGGAAAATGGATGCACCTTGAGACCATAATGCTAAGTGAAGTAAGTCAGACATACAGGTTAAATATCTCCGGTTTCTCTTATATGAGAAACCCAAAGTATAAATAAAGAGCAAACTAAAAGATAAATAATATGAAGTAAGGAGATAGATCTTTCTTTTTTTTTTTTTTTTTTTTTAGATCTTTCTTAAAAGAGAAGGGGATAAAAGATGAAGATAAGGGAGAAGGAAGGAAAGGAATAGGGATTAAAAAATAAAAGGAATTCAGATGTGTTGTGTACATGTACCAACTCCACACAAGGGATATAAGCATTATGAAATGCATACATGCACTTAAAAAAAGAAAGATTTGTACCAACCTTAAAAACTGAAAGAAAAATGTTTCTATTCCTTGATAGAAGAATTTAAATCTGTTTTGTTTAAAGAGACTGTCACTGGTAAAAGTTATGCTTGAAGTCATTGATGAATTTTCATTTCCTATTCCTGTGGAATCACCAGACCGGTAAGAATAAAAGCAGCTGACAGTTTTTACAAATGCCTAAGTGTTTGAAAAATTACCGGATAAGAAGCTATTGTTTTTATTTTCTATAAAATAAGTTAATGAACACTCATAATTTCTTTTTGATTTCAGAGATGGTTAAAATGTTATTTCTGCTATGGACCGTCCATATAACTGGTAAAACCTGTTCAATTTAGTTAAATAGGTTGTCTTTTTGAAGTCATAATAGCATTTATTCACAAAAGTGTTCAAATTTCAAATCCGTGTCATTTCTATTAATCTTTAAATTCCAATAAAGATACATTCCCGCCTCTTTATTCCGTGAATTAATTAACATGCATTGGATTACCTAATTTCTAGCAATCATGTTACAATGTTTGTGAGAATGATGTATCATTTTTAACAAATGTTAAGTAGATATTTTCCAGCATACAAAAATATTCACAGGATATATAATAAGGATTGTTTCTCATTTGTGCCCATTACTTTCAGGAAAAAAATTTAAAAATATTGACGCTCTCCAGTTGCTTTATATCATAATGGTTTGGGAAAATGTCAAAGGTGGCTATGTATTTATTGGGGCTTTTTTAATATCTTTTAGCAAGCTATACACTTATGTTCTGGTTTGGTGCATATATCATTAATGAACAATTGCTATCATGAAGCAGGAAAGATAGAACTGGCATTCAATGTCTTTGTCTTTAGACTTATTTTTTCTGTATATTTTGAGCCAGAGTCTAAGACACATTGGCTATTCAAAATCAATTTAAAACAAGTTCAGAAGAGATTCCCAAAGTGGACTAAGACTGGAAGCTATACTCACTGCTATCCTAGAAAAACGGAAATCATTTGGATCTGTGGTATTTTGTAGTTCTTTTGCATTTTGCTAGAAACTAACCTTGCTCTAGAGGTTTCTTTAAAAAGTTAAAGATCTAAATTCTGTAGATTAAAACGCAGCACTACCAGCAGTTCCACAGGATCAATTTTAATGTGATTTAATAAGTTCTAGCATTTTTAGCTCAGTATTTATCTACACGATAGAAAGTTTTCGCCAAAAATATTAAGAGGAATGATTTTTACTTTCTCTAATATTCCATGAAATCATTTTGCAGATTAACTTGTTCAGAAACAACAGACATTTTTGTAAGCCAGTGCGTTGACTTAGCTAGCAAGAGGCTTCTTAGGAAAATAATTTTTGCTTACAAAAGACTGTGACAAACTGATTAAAGAGAGTGAGATCTTCAGGATAGGAGGAGGCTCTAAACCAATAAAAATCTAATGACACTGTGAATGGTTCTTTGCATTTTATGTGAGGGTAGCAAACAGAAGACAGAGGTTGCAGAGGCTGTTGACACAAGGTTGTGCCTTCTGTGGTGAGGAGTCAGAATCAGTGAGAAAACTGATGTTAGCAAGCACACAGGACTTCAATAGTTGGGATATATTAATTAATTTGAGGAAGACAACACACAATTTGTACACAGTACAATGTGTATAATCCTTGTATCTGTGCATCAAATTTGCTGCCAAGATAAAACTTTTTACATAATACCAAATATTTATGGGAGGATCAATTACACAGCAAAAATATTTAATAAATTGATTTTATTATTCCTAACCTAAATATTATTTTTACTGTTACTTTATATATTTTTAATATTTTAAATTAATTTAGCTCATACTTAAAATATAAAAATTATATGCACTTATGGTACATTGTATAATTTTTTGGTGTATGTATGTGCTATGTACTATTTAAAATAGGTCAAATGTATCCATCTCCTCAAGTATTTATCATTATTTTACAGAAAAAAATATTGCATATCAGATCTACTAGCTGTTCAAAATATGTAATACACTGTTTTTTTATAGTCACAGAACTGTGCAATATCACATAAGAAATGCTTGCCCCCCTCTGGCATGAAGATTATAAATTCAGGCCCAACCTGGGTAACTCAGTAGCTTATCAAGATATTGTTTCAAAATAGAAAGTTAAAAAAATAAATAAATAAAGAGCTGGGAGGTAGCTCATTGAAAAGGAACTGAGTTCAATTCCCATTACAAAAAAAAACAAAATAAAAAATATCTACAATCAAAAAATCCTAACTCCCATCTAATGTAACTATAATTTAGTACTTATTCATTGATGAACTTTCCCCTACCTCTTTCTACTCTCTCTAGTAATACCCATTCTGTTCTCAATATCTATGAGATCAATATTTCTATTTTCTACATATGAATGATATCATATTGCATCATACTTGCCTTTCTGTGCCTGGCTTATATCACTTAACATAATTACCTCCAGTTTCATCCACATTAGTGCAAATGACAGAATTTCACTCTTTATGGTGAAATAGTAATCCATTGTACATATACTAACTGTAATATATTTTCTTTATCACTTCATCAGTTGATGAATACTTAGCTTGTTTGTATTCTTTGGATATTATGAAATATATACAGCATATTAAAGAAGGCTTCTCAGGCCAGTGAAATAGCTCAGCGGCATAAGCATCTGCCTGGCAAGCACGAGGTCCTGAGTTCGACTCCCGGTACCCACATAAAGGAAAAAAAGGGCTGGTGATATCGCTCAGCGGCACAAGCGCTTACTGGCAAGCGCGAGGTCCTGAGGTCGACTCCCGGTACCCACATAAAAAAATAAATAAATAAAGGAGGCTTCTCATATTTAAAACATTTAACCTGAGTCTTGAAGGAGAACCCAAGATTAATACTTTAAATAAGTGGGGAAAGACTATTTCAGATAGCAGAATTTAACACGAAGAAAATATATGAGTCTAGCTTTCAAAACATAACAGGGTAGTTGAAGAATAGCTAACAGTGATTTTTCATTTTCATTTATATTGGGATTTTCATTTTCGTTTATATTGGGAGCTTAGCCAGGCTCCCAATCTCGTAAAATGATTATACAGCAAAGGCTTAAATAAAAGAGAGAAGTAATACAGTTTGTGGGGAGTCTAGGAAGATTAGAATTCTCTTAGAGCTAAGACAAAGACTTATCTGCATCACCCATATATATTGTGTCCCTAACAATTTAGTGGGGTGCAGGAAGTGTAGGGTTTATCCAAGGCAAAAGCCCACAAAAGTGAGCAAGGCCTTGAGAAGTAAAATAAAGACATTCTTGGGCCATAAATCTTGTAAATTTTTCTGTTTCATCTCTTAGGTTGTCAGTTCATTGCCCTCCAATTCTTTGAGTGAGATTCAGCTGCTGCAGCTGTACAGATGTCTTGTCTTCGGAGACTGTGAATATGAACTTTTCCAGCCCAGTCAGAAGTCCCTTCCTAGTCACCGACTTAACCCTTACACAGCCCAGTCCCCAGCAAGTTTACAATGAGGAACAGCTTAAAACGATGACTTTTTAAAATAAATAATTTAAATTGAATTTTATGAAGATATATATGACACCTTCAAATTTGATTTGATGAAAATTGGTCAAAATATTTGTAATTTTAAAATTTTTATTTACCTTTCTTTCTTTCTTTTTTTTTTAATGTGGGTACCGGGGGTGGAACTCAGGACCTCGTGCTTGCCAGGAGGCGCTTGTGCCGCTGAGGGATATCACCGGCCCTTTTTTTCCTTTATGTGGGTACTGGGAGTTGAACTCAGGACCTTGTGCTTGCCAGGCAGGTGCTTATGCCACTGAGCCCTATCAGTGCCCCCCTACCTTTCTTTCTTGCACTGTGATTTTAACCATTGTTTTCAGCACTGAAAAAAGAGTTCTTAAAATCCAAAAGGATGGTGACATACATTTTCAGGAATGGGAAAAACTGGGTATACCAAAAAGAAAAGTTTTAAATGTTGCAGAATTTCTGTTAGAGATAATTAATAGCCACAATTGATAAATACAATTAAAACAAGCCTAGAAAATATACTTTATTAAAATTAATAATTTAATTTAAATTAATGTATTTATAGAAGGAACTAAGAAAAATGATGAATAATCATAAAATCTTCACTTAAATACTTTTATGAAATAAAATTACAACATAACTATGGACATTATTATTGTTCTATAAATTGGCAATGAAAACTTTTTTAAAAATTATTCAGAGATCCATCCTGAAGAAAGAAAGCCATTGTGAGGCTATTCAGTAAGGAAGGAAGCAAATAATGATTTGATACATTTGTTGTACTAAAGAAGGAAGTTCAGATAGGCTCTTGGAAGGTATAATGATCTTTTGATTTTGTGTGTTTATGTGTGTGTATGTGTTATTTAGTGCAATGAAAAACTGTAGGAATAATTTAATAAAATAATTCTAATAATTTAATAGTTTGAAAATAAATAATCTGGTTATTATGTCAATGTTTTGCCTTGTATTTAGATGTCCCCCCAAAGCCTCATATGGTCCCAGGTGTAGGTTTTAGGAGGTGGCTGGATCATGGGTGTATTATACTTTATTAAAGGTTTGTGTAACTTCATCAATCCACTGACTGGTTTAGCATAGGTATGGCTGAATGAATTTATTGAAGACAGAAGCTCCACCCTGGCACCAACCAATGGGCTTGTAGCCTGGAGGGAATATAAGGGAATGAAGGAAGGCAATACTTGCTACTTTGCTGTCTCCTGCCTTCCCTGCCATGGGCTATTTCTCCTCTTTCATGCTGCCCTCTCTTGGAGCCAGCCTACTATGAACTACAAACCGTGGACTAAAATAAAACTTTCTTCATTTAACTCATGGGTTACATTTTTTTTTTCCCCCAACAATGAGAACTGTAATTAAGAGAGTCAACATGGATTCTAAATGAGAAAGAGACTCAGGAAAACTGGCGAAGAGGCCACTGAAGTAATTCATGAGGTAGAAACAGGTGGTTTGTGCAGAAATTTCAAAGAAGAGATGAAGATTTAGGACTTGATGACTAAGTAAAGGAGATGAAAGAAAGAAAAACCTTTTTAGACATGATCGATCATCAAAGGATAGCACAATCTATGACAATGAAATGTGCTTGAAAAGGAAGAGGAAGCAGTGGAAGATGGGGAGAGAAGAGAGAATTCTGCTTTGCTGATTTTTACGGCGTGGATGTGGTTTGAGTGTGAACCCCAGGGGTTCATATTTCTTTTTAAAAGGTATGGGAATGTTTACAAAGTAGCACTTAGTGAGAGGTTGTTCGGGTATGGGTGCAGTCCTCAGAAGGGATAAACATTGTTTGCCTGAGATCTCAGGACTACGTGCCAAATAGAGCTGCTGTGAGAGCGCAAGACCAGCCTCTGTCTGCCCTCTGGCATCTGCTTCCCATCCCACTTTGCGATCTCCTCTTTGGCCTGTGCCCCTACTACGATGTTCTCCAACCCAATGAGATGTTCGTCAGGGGGGCCTTTGGCAAGCCAGGACCATACTGTTTGGACCTTCAGCCACCAAATCTCTGAGCTAAATAAATACTCTTTTCTTTGCAAATAATTCACACCCAAATATTTTGTTATTAAAATGGAAAATAAACTTACTGCAGTCCTAAAAACCTTTCAATGGTTTATTTGACACATTGGTAGAAATGCAGTGCAGGTACAGAATAGTCAGATTCAAAAGTCATTTAAAAGATTGGGATGGAGATGTAATTATGGGAATCATTACATATAACTGGTATTTAAAGGTGTTTGTCTGGATAAACTACTTATGAATAAAGCATAAATAGAAGATAGGAATAAGGATCCTTATTGTTGCATAATAACAAATTCTTTAAGGCAATCTGTTTGGTAATGGGTAGTAGAAAATGCATCCTGAGTGCTCTTATAGGTTACTAGTGCTTAAATTTTATTTTGTTTTCTAAAAATATTTTTGCAGGACAATACAGAAATGTTTAATAGAGTAATAGTCACTATGCACTAAGCAAATCCATAAGCAATAACTGAATCAAAATTATTTAGTGTCTCTGTAAAAGTCATATTATTGCCTCATTATATTTCCTAAAGATGAGTGTTTGATATATTACTGAGCATAAACTTTAATGTTTTACAATAAAAAATGAAAGAAAAATGTTGCAGAATTATAAAAGCTTCTATAAATACTAAAGATACACAAGTTAAAGTGAAGAATTCACAATAAGCAGTGTGTTTTATGCTGATACTGCATAGAATATCAATTATATAACATTTCCTAATTACATATTTACTTAATTTTTTGTTTTTAAATAGTCGCTGATTGAAATTCAACTTTGATTGTTTTCTCCTTACATCATCTGCTCAGTAAGGAATGAGACATTTTGGTTAATTCAATGAGAGTTATTCTAAAACAGTAAAATTCATAGGGAGTACGGCCTTTGTTTTGTAGTTTTACTTTTTTAATTGAGTCTACGTGTTGAAGATAAAAGTTCATAGGTCCATTGGTCCCAAGGAAAAAGGTACATGTGAAAACAGCATTATGATTTCTGATTAATGAATGATTTAAGGCTATCCTTTATTCTTAGAGGAAAAATAAAAAAGATTGGTATTTGTCAAACCAATCTCATGTAGATCAGAGATGCCATTCAACATCAATCTTAATAATAATTACCGAGACCCATACCATCTAGAGAAAAACGTGAAGAAGGAATACAAAGCCTTCCACGCAATTCCCCAGGTGGCCAAAGGACCCACTCTACAGCACACATGTACAGACTAGCCATCTGCTTTTGAAAGTTCTCACCAGTTACGTAGCATCATTATTTTATCCTCACTATAATTTATGTGACATTTTCCAAACAAAATTCAACATTAATAATAGTTTTTTTTTAATTTGACGTGCAAAAGAAACCTTAAACTTGTGACATTCAACTAAAACTTCCTAAAGAATTCCCCTAATACCAAATACCACTAGTGGGTTTTTAGGATACTTGATCTTAGCATATTTACAAGGAGATTTGATTGTTTTCAGTGCCTTTTTGTTCAATTCAAGGAGTATACATCCAGTAATACAAAGGAAATATATTATATGTAAACTGCTTAATCTTCCACTATACTATCTGCCCTCAGTGAATATCTACATGCTACAATATTTCTAAAATTCATTAATTTTTTTATCTTAAACTCTTTTGCTATAGTTTTGCAAAGATTAGTTTTACCAATATTTTGTCAATAAATTGAATTGGCCTCCTCTAATTTTTTATTTTTTATTAAAAATAAAACAAAATATTATAATCGAATAAGGTAATAACAATTGTTATTATACTGTGTTTTTTTTTAGTATGCGGGTACTAGGAGTCGAACTCAGGACCTCATGCTTGCCAGGGCAGGCACTTATGCTGCTGAGCTATATCATTGGTCCTATACTGTATTGTTGCTTTTTTTTTTTTTGTGGGTACCGGGGGGTCGACCTCAGGACCTCGTGCGCCAGCAGGCACCTGTGCAGCTGAGCGATATCACCGGCCCTTTTTTTGTATGTGGGTACTGGGAGTCGAACTCAGGACCTTGCGCTTGCCAGGAAGGCACTTATGCTGCTGAGCCATCTCACCAGCCCTATACTGTGTTTTTTTTTTTTTTTTTTGGTAGGTACCGGGGGTCGACCTCAGGACCTCGTGCACCAGCAGGTGCCCGTGCCGCTGAGCAATATCACCGGCCCTTTTCACATGTGGGTTCTGGGAGTCAAACTCAGGACTTCGCGCTTGCCAGGCAGGCGCTTACGCCACTGAGCCGTCTCACCGGCCCCCTATACTGTGTTTTTAAGAGGAATTTTCTTTAAAAAATTTGATATTCATGATGATAGTCCTTCTGAATTGTTTCAGTATTCTTTTATCATCGTAATTCTTATTTCTCTATCAACTGTATTCATATGAGATTTTTAATATATGTTGGTATTATTAAATTTACAGTTTTTATAAGCAAAATTTACTCCCTTTGCTTAAAATTTTACAAAGGCATCTCATTAAGTGATGACTTCAGTGCAGATCATAACAAATTTCCTAGTTTTAAGAAATTATTATTTTCATAAGTCCAACTGTTATTTAACTCTCTAAATGTATTTTCAAACCCTTTATTCATCATATACTCTTATTTCAGTGTATTTTCCTCACATGCCATACAATCCCACAGACTGGTGTGAAGACCAAAGGATATCATTCTCTCAGTTCAGGAAAACATTTTGTTTTTAGACTTAACAATATTTCAGTGATCATAGGAAATGCTTCAGAGTATTAGCTTCTGGTGTCAACAAATTAAGCAGATCTTCTGTACTCAGGGGGTACTATGCCTCTGTTCAAACTTAGTAAGCTGTACCATAGGGAAGAAAAATGCCTTTTTATCTGTGATATCTAGGCTATCACAAAACAATGATAAAACTCTCCATTGTGATTTCCCACTATTACTGATATTTTATTCAAGCAACTGAATTTCCTTAAGCCATATAGTCACCAACGTAATAAAAGCAACAATATTGTGATACCTTACAACATTTCTATGTAATAAATAAGCTTTTCCCACCATTGCTAACAGATCTGCTAAAATTATTAAATTAATTTTATAATTAGAGATTTGTTTTCTCTTAAGACCAATTTCCAGCCATCAGCACTTTCTTAGAATAAGAAATTTCTTTGTGTCCCTATTTTGTTTAGGAAAACATTTCATTTTGGTCATGCTGACAACCTTTTGGGTATTTTACTCAGAATCTCAAGTAGAGTTCCTAAAACAACTACAGAAGATTTGAAATGATGTGACCAGTGCTGATCAAATCACCACACATGTTGTTGCTATGCTAAAGAAGAGTTTGGGAATTCTTCTGTGGATATACGATGTCCTGAAGTTTCTCATTGGTCATAATGAGATCAAGAAGACTAACTAAAGAATATTATTTCCCTATTCTAACCTACTAATGTGGAAATTGTATGGCTGCTGCCCACCATGGAATATTAATCATTTTATGAATGTGCTTCTTATTTGTTTATACCTCCCACTGCCACTTACTTGTCCTTCCCCATAAGATTGACTTTCAATCTCGACAGTTACATTACTTATCCAGAATGCTGGTAAAAAGTGCAGTCTTACTAATACTTCTCACCTTCCCCATTTACAGGCCAATGAAGAATTTAATAGCTAGAGAACAAAGGAAAATCCTGTTTGGTAATGGAGCTGACTTTACTGGTAGTCATAAGTAGACCACAAAGAGCCAATTTCTGACTTATTCTAACATGCAGTAAGAAATATGAAGTGGTATATTCAATGGTATCAAAAGTAATTATTAGGTATTTTTTAGACCTACAAAAGTGCAAAATATATCTGGAAGTCCTGGATAAGAGAGTAAAAATTGTTATTTGTAAAGACAAAGACTTGATTAGCTGCAGTCTTATTGCTCCCTCCTTTCTAACTCTACATTCTAAGACATTGCTTCATTGAAAATGCTAGTTTATATCCTTTCATGCACAAGCTTAGGAAATGTTCATTTAAATAATGAAACTAACTCATAAAGCCTATTCATTTACCTATTTTCAATAACAATTATTTTAATTGCCTATTGACCGGAATATTTCTCTGAGTGTAATATGTACTCTGATATGATCATTGAGTGTATATTTTCATGGCTATATATTTATAACAAAGAGATGTTCTTGACTAGAGGAAATATACCATGTAGGTCACATAGAATTTGTTTTTCCCAGCCTTTTATCTGATGTCTCATCATTGTATGATTAATAAGTCTGCCTTTAGAATCAGAGGCAGCACCTCATAAAGTGTATTCGTAACCCCTACGTTTACTAGTAGAGGTCACATGTATGTGTTATATGCTGTCCTGATCTTCACAGACTTTCAGACACCGACATTTTCTAACAATTTCTTCTATTTTTGTTTTTAGTGAGTTTCTGGAAACATTAATAACTTGTTGGATACTAGATGATTTTCTATCTCCCACCCATCAATGATTAATACATGACCCCGAACATGTCCTTTCATTTCACGAACCCAAATAGCTATCTCTGGCCTAAGACAATGCCTCAGCAATCCACTTCCCTTATGGGCCATCATATGTTTTGTTTCACTGTGAGTGTGTATCGTACGTGGCTTCTCCACAGAACAGGACAGATCCACTTCAAGTCTTCCTTTGTATTTGCCTGACCACAGAGGAAGGCTGTGGCCAAGAATCTATGAATATCCAAAGACTTCTCTGACAGTAGGGACATAAGTTCCCTTTTGTTGCAAAATGGATAGTTCTCAATAGCCAGTGTTCTAAATTGCCTGTTCTTGCTTCAATCACAGTTTTATAATCTGCCAAAATATTTCTGCCGCTCGCCAAATAGCAGGACAAGGCTCCATCCAGAAACTCCCACAAAAGATCAAAGCAGCCTTCTGTGTTTGGGCCAGGAGAAAATAAAAAGGTTTGTGCTATGCAGTGATGGGACAGCCAATTATCAGGAAATACCACCTTCAGGTTTGGGCCGGTGAAACAAGTTGCTAGTGAACATTTGTACGTGGCAGACTCATCCTGAACTTTTTCCTTACAACAGATTCCTTAAAATAACTCCTCTTCATAAGTGACCTTCCTTGTGTTGCTTTTTCCTTATTCCAGTGTCTCTCTGTTATTAACCAAAACATGATCCATTTTCTGACATTAGTGTTATCTGATACCCCTCCATGGTAAAAGAACTTTTGATGAGTATTAGCCATTGCCCTTCAAAGAAGCTATAACAAGCAGCTTTTGAAATAAACTTCTGGGGCCCAAAATTCAAGAGGTAAATGGTCATGACTTATTTCTGCCAAAGCTGTAGACTGTGTGGGTTTTGTTCGAAGCTATTTCTAGTATCATTAAATAGTTGGATAATAGGAGCCTCCTGAGAGGCTTGTGTCACTGCCCTATGAAAATATTTTAATGGTTATTCCTGCTTAGGGCTTCACCCAAATTCATATTTCATTTTATGAATAAAAATTGTGCTTGCTGACCAAGAAAGATTGTCTAAAAGGGATTTAATAGAAACAAATCTGTCACTGTAATCATTCCTTTAAGCTGATGAGTGATATATTGCTTAACAGCCAGAATTCCCTATTGCTTAATGTTTTCCATCAAAAAGGACTAAGACAATCCAGTTTCCCATTAAATATGATTGAATGGCAAATACAGTAAAATACCCCTATGA